>CM062296.1:182067580-183464815 GCA_031216915.1 Pictodentalium vernedei
CGACGACACAGGTGGAATTCGAAACGAGGACCTCTCGGCTTACAGCCTGCATCTCTACCAACTGTGCTCACTGCATAAACCCATTATAAGAAAAGGCCGTCTAATGATGTTCTGTAACCTTTTCTCTGTTATTTATATCAACAGTGTGGGCTCATCGTGGCATATAATACAAACACTGTCCTTTCACTTAACCCTTTACCTAACATAAAAAGTAGACGACACTTGCAAAAAACATTCTTGAATAACTAATTTTTTCATTTTTTGTCTCAAAAACATAGGTTATGACCCCTCGATGGAACGAGTTCGACGAGCTCGTTCCAACGAGGGGCCATAACCTATGTTTTTGAGACAAAAAATGAAAAAATAATGAAAATTAATTGGCGATTTTTCAGAATAGCGCTGGCCGGTTTTGGCCGTTACGTTGAGTAAAGGGTTAATATAAATAGCTAGGAGGTGAGATTTGCTATTTTTTCTGAGCAGAATGAAAACTTGCAAATTACTGTATGATACATTACTAAATAAATAAACTAGAGGGGTGTCATTTGTGTGCAAAGCACACTATAGTATATCCCCGCATTCGCATTTGTAATTGTTGTCGGGGCCGAATCAAAAATCCAAAACCTTTATGCACATCTACAGACGCTATTGATTAACATGAACACACTTTTAGTGTTTCGAATTGAAACCCCTAGGAGTTTTTCACTGGAAACCATTCCTCTAACGACAAAAGTGGTGGCCCTTGCGCCCCCGAGGGCCGAATCAAAAATCCAAAACCTTTATGCACATCTACAGACCCTATGAATGAACATGAACACACTTTCAATGTTTCGAATTGAAACCCCTAGGAGTTTTTCTCCGGAAACCATTCTTCTAACGACAAAAATGGTGCCCCTTGCACCCCTCGAAGCCGAATCAAAAATCCAAAACCTTTATGCACATCTATACAGACCCAATTGATTAACATGAACACACTTCCAGTGTTTCGAATTGAAACCCTGGGAGTTTTTTTCCGGAAACCATTCCTCTAACGACAAAAATGGTGCCCCTTGCGCCCTCCGAAGCTGAATCAAAAATCCAAAACCTTTATGCACATCTACAGGCCCTATTGATTAACATGAACACACTTTCAGTGTTTCGAATTGAAACCCCTAGGAGTTTTTCTCTGGAAACCATTCCTCTAACGACAAAAATGGCACCCCTTGCGCCCCTTTGGGGCCGAATAAAAAACCCAAAACCTTTATTCACATCTACAGACCCTATTAATGAAGATGAACACACTTTCAATGTTTCGAATTGAAACCCCTAGGAGTTTTTCGCCGGAAACTATTCCTCTAACAACAAAAATGGTGCCCCCTGTGCCCCTCGAAGCCGAATAAAAAATCCAAAGCCTTTATGCACATCTACATACCCTATTAATGAAGATGAACGAACTTTCAGTGTTTCGAATTGAAACCCCTAGGAGTTTTTCGCCGGAAACCACTCCTCTAACGACAAAAATGGAGCCCCTTGCGCCCCTCGAAGCCGAATCAAAAATCCAAAACCTTTATGCACATCTACAGACCCCATTGATTAACATGAACACACTTTCAGTGTTTCAAATTGAAACCCCTAGGATTGTTCCTCCGGAAACCATTCTCTCTACCGACAAAAATGGTGCCCCTTGCGCCCCTCGGGGCCGAATCAAAACTCCAAAACTTTTATGCACATCTACAGACCCTATTGATTAACATGAACACACTTTTAGTGTTTCGAATTGAAACCCCTAGGAGTTTTTCTCCGGAACCATTCCTCTAACGACAAAAATGGAGCCCCTTGCGCCCCTCGGGGCCGATTCAAAAATCCAAAACCTTTATGCACATCTACAGACCCTACTAATGAACATGAACACACTTTCAGTGTTTCGAATTGAAACTCCTGGCAGTTTTTCGCCGGAAGCCATTCCTCTAACGACAAAAATGGTGCCCCTTGCGCCCCTCGGGGCCGAATCAAAAATCCAAAACCTTTATGCACATCTACAGACCCTATGAATGAACATGAACACACTTTCAATGTTTTGAATTGAAACCCCTAGGAGTTTTTCGCCGGAAACCATTCCCGGACGTACGGACGGACGGACAGACGGACGGACGGAGACAAAATATATCCCCGCAATTTTTCAAATGCGGGGATAACAAAGTGGACACTTAGTGTTGGAAGATGTGATACTGATAGATATTCTTAATGACGGATTATCAATGAAGTAGTTGCTTCTCATTAGCTGTCATAAAAGCTAAGTTTCCCTTTCTTACTTTTAATAAACGAAAACAGCAAACAGCCCAGGGAGGTCCTTAGGAGGACTTCATAATAGATTTTAGCTACAAGTGGCTATTAAGTACATTGATTATAGGAAGGCATCAGGTTTTTTCTTCAATATGTCTGCACGTGAGATATCGCCAGTCACGGAAATTCTCATCCTACCTAGAAACTTCATGTATTTCATCAGTCCCGCAAAATGTAATTGTAAAGCCAATCCACGGTCATTTCGTTTCTTTTGGAAAGTAAGGAATTGAGGGTAATGAACGTTGTCATGGTGAAAGAGTTAGTCATCCGTGAGTAATTATTTTTCATTCTGAAATATGAGGGAAGAATTAACGTTTTAATATGAAAGTGTAGAATAGAATAGAGTAGCTTTAATGGGCAAATACACCAAAAACAAGGCAGATTACATCAACAAAATAGGACAGTCTACAGCAACTTAAAGTTAATTATTATTGACCCTTTGAACCCCAGAGGCAACTTTTCCGGCCCAGTAACATGATACTTCATAATTTCATTAAGTAGGCTGACTTTTGAGTGAAGGTGTGGTGTAGACCAATCAATATTTTCAACGTGCAGCCCCAAGGCTGCACGTTGAAAATATTAATTGGTCTACCCCCAAATAAAGAATATGGACTCTTCACGTTGAAGATACCACTAGGGTTTAAAGGGTTAAATAAGAAAAACAACACATAAAAAGTAATCTTAAAAATGATGATATCTTTTTGTAAACATTTCCGTTAGATAATTTAATCAGTCATTGATTATTGTTGACTAAGCTTTAACGCTCGTCGTTTGAAGAAAAGCTGTATCATGTTGCAGATAATGTTACATAATCCGGGGACTTCATTCTTCATTAGGAATATGAATTTCTCTTCGACATTCATAGTGGGGAAGGGCTGGTACTCGCCTTCTAGGGCTGGCTCTCGCCCTCCACACTAGTGAAATTCTGATATAAAATCGTGAATATGAATGGCTGGATGTCAACTTTTACAATAGCGTCTCTACAGTTAAAACTAGAAGTCCTGTCATGAAATGCGCACACAAATAGAACGTCAACTGCGCGTTAATCTACGCGTTATGAACATAGTAAGGCTATCAAATTCTGTACTTATGGCCTGTGCACAAGCAATGTTGCAGCCAATGGACCTCCGGATAACCCGGAGGTCCATTGGCAGAAACATTGCCTGTGTTTGCTATGAGTAACGAGGAGAACCTGCCGTGCCTTGGATGCCATTCGATATGGCAATTGCGTGCAATTCATACGCGCAATTAAGCCTAGATAAGCGCACAGTTCGTGACAGGACTTCTAGTTTTAACTGAATAGAGGTTTACAGAAACGCAGCGGAAATTTCTGTTCCCGCTGCTCCCTCGAACCAGAAACTGATGCATCCTGCATCACGATAAGAACAGCGTCTGTCTACTTGGACGCATTTGGTCAAAGACTGACGCACGAAACAGACAGCTGCTCCCTTTTAGCTCATGGATCAGACGTTGTTGGGATTATGATTTCTGTTGGAACTGTTGAGACAATTGGGTGCTAATTGGTTGAGTTCTAGAAGCTCATTTTGGACTCAATTGAAAAGCGTTGGTACATCATTGTAAGGCTCCATAGAGGGCTTAAAATTCATGCGAGAATTAGATTCGATTCTCGCAATGAACCCCCTCCCCCACAAGGAAAACAATACGAAACAATTTTGATTCTCGCCAAATGTTCATTTGATTCTTATCATAGATTCTGAAAGTGTCCTTAAATGCTTGGAGAATTCTACTTGTGTTTGCTCCTTCATAACAGGCTTAGTATGGTGTCTAGTGAAATCTTGCCAAAAACAGTACAGTCAGTCGCCATGTATTGGCCGTAATCCACGCGTGGGCAGAGATGTCCACGCACGCGTTTACCAGGTAATAATAATCATCAGCAGCAAAATGCTTATTAATGAAGCACCGGGTTGTACCCGGTGCTTCATTAATCAAATTTTTTATGATTATTCCAATAATTAGTGTTTGGAATCTAATATTAATGCGTACGTAGAAATATTGCCCACCAGAGGAAAATGACCAGTCCTCGGTGGTCGTACTGTAAGCAGCCAAAACTTCACTACAAACCACTGCAATGTACTGTAACTTACACCAGCAAGACCACCACAAGCCTGTATGTTGCAACATGTGTTCCATATGTGCATGTGATACAAGGAACTCACCTAAATTGGAACTGGACTCTTAGGGGTTAAACCCTGGTAAATAAATAAACATGAAGTTTGTTTTTTACAATCAATATGTTCTTGTTGCACTCACGAGGATTAAACAATGTAATCAAATTCAAAATTATTTAAAAACTGGGCATTAATTCTCGCAGCCGGAGTTCGCCAGAATCAAAACTGATTCTCACGAATCCGAACGACTTTTAGGGCCTGCTTATTCTGAGAATATATTTCATATTCTCTTGGAAGTGAACACTTTTGTTACTTTTAAGTTGCTTTGTTTTTATTTACTGGAGAGTGCCCATAGTTGGTTCATGAGAGGTTGCCTTGGCACAGTTTATTTGAGTGTGCCCATAATTGGTACATGAGAGTTTTCCTTGCCACAGTTTATTGGAGAGTTCCATAGTTGGTTCATGGGAGCTTGCCTTTGCACAGTTTATTGGAGAGTGCCGATAATTGGTTCATGGGAGTTTACCTTTATCACAGTTTATTGGAGATTGACCATAATTGGTTCATAAGAGTTTGCCGTGGCACAGTTTATGGGAGAGTGCCCATAATTGGTTCATGGGAGTTGCCTTGGCAAAGTTTATGGGAGAGTGCCCATGAGCACTCTCCAATAAACTGTGCCAGCTGTGATAATGCAAATTCTCATGAACCAATTCTTACAACCAACATCAATCTTGTACTCTTCCATTCAAAAAAATTCATCATAGACCGAGGCAACGGACGCATGCTAATGGTTAATTTTTTAGCAGGCTTAGCTTTCAGTACTATAATGCGACCGGTCGTTTAATAAAACAAAATACGTCAGGGTTTGTAGTTCACAAACTGTCAAAACAGTTTGGTAAGATTAATTCACTTCTCAGTATACGTCAACCAGCAAAAAGTTAACCCTTTACCTAACATGAAAAGCAGACGACACTTGCAAAAATAATTCTTGAATAACTAATTTTTTTTCATTTTTTTGTCTCAAAAACATAGGTTATGACCCCTCATTGGAACGAGCTCGTCGAGCTCGTTCCAATGAGGGGGTCATAACCTATGTTTTTGAGACAAAAAATGAAAAAATAATGAAAATTAATTGACGATTTTTTTGAATAGCGCTGGCCGGTTTTGGCCGTTACGTTGGGTAAAGGGTTAAAGTACATACTTTTAACGCAAGATTTTATCTCATTCCTTTCTGAGAGCTTTAGCAATTATCCAGTTCATAAGAATAAATTTACTAATTTTATTCAAAAACATTTTAGCCTTCATGATACCAAGCCTTGATTTGAATAGAATATTATATTAATAGGGAGAGGACATCATTTCATTTCATACCTTCACCCCGGTGTGGACGTAGCAACCGTTACTTATTCCCATTTTCTTATTCGATATTCGTCATCAACCGATATCATCGGTTGATAACATATATCGAATTAGGAACTGGGAATAAGTAACAGTTTTCACGTCCCCCAGCCCCGGTTGTGTCAGTATACTTAAAAACAGGCTATCCTGTCATTTTTCTGTCTCTCCAACCACTCACCCACACAACAACCTCAGGATATGCATTTAGCGAACAAACGATACTTAACCCTTTACCCAACGTAATGGACAAACCGGCCAGCGCTATTCTCAAAAATTGCCAATTAATTTTCATTATTTTTTAATTTTTTGTCTCAAAAACATAGGTTATGACCCCTCGTTGGAGCAAGCTCGTCGAGCTCGTTCCAATGAGGGCTCATAACCTATGTTTTTGACACAAAAAATGAAAAAAATAATTGTTCAAGAATGTTTTTTGCAAGTATCGTCTGCTTTTCATGTTAGGTAAAGGGTTAATGGGTTTCAAAGAAGCAAAGATATGCGTAGATTGTATATTGATTTCTGTTTGCACAAATTGTTATTCGTTTTAACTGCAAAGTATATTCAGCCTTCAAATATAAATGTTGGCAGAAGGTACTCAAATGTTAAAGTGGGAGGGGTAAACAGGTATATTCCAGTGGGGTAGGAAGATAAGTCGGCATGTATACGACTTAGACGCACCCTATTTGGACGTCTTTCTAGATTCAATAATACAAAAAAACAACAACAATAGACTGAAAAAAAAACACATAGTGGAATAAAACAGAAAATATGTTATTCAGAATATTAATGGCCAATGTGATGCACTGACTGATAATCAATTCACTCCAATACTGCAGGTTCTTTTCAATATAGCTTTCAAACCATGAATATTTTACTATCCTCCATGTCAATAGTGAGAGCAGCCTGTAGTTCTAAAAAGAACAGTGGCAGTGGCGGTGGGGTGGGGGAGGGGGGGGGGGTGGTATGGGAGGGGGCGACTAACACCATCCCAAATTAAGGTGCCAAAGGGAAATTTCCCGTTTAACCCTTTACCCAACGTAACGGCCAAAACCGGCCAGCGCTATTCTCAAAAATCGCCAATTAATTTTCATTATTTTTTTCATTTTTTGTCTCAAAAACATAGGTTATGACCCCTCGTTGGAACGAGCTCGTCGAGCTCGTTCCAACGAGGGGTCATAACCTATGTTTTTGAGACAAAAAATGAAAAAAATTAGTTATTCAAGAATTATTTTTGCAAGTGTCGTCTGCTTTCTACGTTAGGTAAAGGGTTATACAGCAGTTATTTCAACATTTTAGAAAACCTTGCACCTCATGCCTTTCTCATGGAGGCTGTAAACCATTAACCCTTTTCCCAACGTAACGGTCAAAATAGGCGAGCGCTATTCTCAAATATTGCCAATTAATTTTCATTATTTTTTCACTTTTTTGTCTAAAAAACATAGGTTATGACCCCTCGAGCGAATGAGCTTGTCGAGCTCGTTCCAACGAGGGGTCATAACCTATGTTTTTGAGACAAAAATGCCAAAAAATTAGTTATTCATGATTTTCATGTTAGGCAAAGGGTTAAAGGCCTTTATTCGACGTTGACAAAACTTGTAGTCTCAGAACAGGAACTTAACACTCAATTAATAAGTTCTGCAAACGAATTACCTTGTCAGTAGTTTCTTACCAAGTCTTGGCTGCCTATATAGTTAGCCAAGACTTGACAAGAAACCACTCTTAAGCTACTAGACTCATTGGCGGTCGTGGAGTAGAAAGTCAAGAAAATTGCCCTGTCCAAGAAGGTTGAAAAGAGACGTGATGTGCTTCAGTTGGATTCATTGAGCAAACCCAGATTTTTAAATACGCTACTTTATCCAGGATTTTAGGAGAGTAGTAGGAGAGGGATGGAACGGGCCTTATTGGCAGGACCCCGGAAGTGACGTCACGTCACGTGACCTGGTGAAGTCAGATTGTGTTGTCATGGTAACCCGCGTGAGCGACCATCTTGTGACGTCATCTCCATAGTGATACGTGGTGTGAGTGCGCATGCGCAGCGCGTGTTGTTAGGGTGATACGTGTTTCCGTCGTCCATTTTGTATACTGGAGGCCGCAATCTTGGTGTCTATGGTAGCACGTGATTGCTATGTTACCAGTGACTTCTAACAAGACAGGGGTATGTTCGGGGGGGGGGGGGGGTGTTCCTTTGTAGAAGAATAAATCTGATTACCACAAACAACCCGACAATCCCTCCAAATCACCAAAATGCACCCAAAATCACCGAAATTGACTTTATTTCACCATTTTATCGATGTAACACGTAGTGCTATAGTACCAAGGGGTCCCCTGGGGGTGTGTTTGATTGAACTAGAGTATTTTTCTTACTTACAATTCTCCCAGAATTTTCATTTAATTACCCAAATAGACCCGACCACCCTTACAAACCACAAAAATCTCCACCAAACCACCCAAACGGACATGTGAAGCCCATTTTGGGCATATAAAAATAACACGTTATGCTATAGTACCAAGGGCTACAGGGGTATGCTCTATTGAATAGGAGTACAGGGCCTGATTTTCCCAGAATCCCATTTTTAATGCCTATTGCATATATTTCTCTATCACTAACAGTCTATCCAGTCCAAACTATCTCTGGTTCTCTCGTCCAAGTCTTATAATTACCAGTGCTCGATTTCCCATAATGCAGTTATCTCCCTTGTGTATATTAAAAGCATTCCCAAACCCAATAAGCAATCGAGCAGTTACTGATAAAGCATCGCTCGAATGACTCGAATCCCATCGAGCAAATGAGCTTTAGAGTAATTACTCGATCGAGTGACTCGGCATATTGCTCGAACGACTCGAATCCCATCGAGCAGATGAGCCAACGAGCATTTGCTCGTTCGAGTGACTCCTCGAACGACTCTTAGACTCATTTCAGAAAAAGGGATTCCATAGCCATAGGCGTTTTCAAAAAAGGGATTCCACAAATGGGATTCCAAAAAGGGATTCCAAAAGTGGGATTCCGTCTTATGTCGAGTGACTCGCAACTATTGCTCGAACGACTCGAATCCCATCGAGCAAATGATCCAACGAGCATTTGATCGTTCGAGTGACTCCTCGAACGACTCTTAGACTCATTTCAGAAAAAAGGGATTCCATAGCCATAGGCGTTTTCAAAAAAGGGATTCCACAAATGGGATTCCAAAAAGGGATTCCAAAAGTGGGATTCCGTCTTATGTCGAGTGACTCGCAACTATTGCTCGAATGACTCTAATCCCATCGAGCAAATGAGCCAACGAGCATGAAGGAACTACAACCCTAATGAACTATATATAATATAAATAAATATTAATACCCTTGAACTGTTTGAATTGAATAATTTTTAACTGAATGAACTACAACCCATTAAACTGAATTCTTCCAATAGGGAAGGGGAATACCCTCGTGTGTTGATGTTAAAACACGGAATCCAAATTTTACGGACTTGGCTAGGAATCTCAATAACGGAATGCCTTAAATGTATACAGGGGAAATCTGATTCAACCTTGATTAGGGTTGTAGTTCATTCAGTTGAAAACTTTGTTATGATCAATTAACTTCGAGTTTGGTTATATTCGATCAGATCAGTTCGATTTTCTTTAATTTCTTCTGTTCACTTCGATCTTGGTTGTGTGGGATCTTCGTTCACTGCGACTTCAACAGTTCAACTGTATTTGACCAGAGCTGTTCAGTTGTTTCCAACTAGTTCGATCAGTCCGACTAGTTTGACATTCTTTCAATTTGTTATGTTCACAATTGGTTATGTTGGATCTGTACCTTTGTTGTTTTGTAGTGGTTGGTTGTCTCTGTTCAGGTTCTTGTAATAATAATTGGGTATTACCAATCCTTTTCCATACCCTCGTGTGTTGATGTTAAAACACGGAATCCAAATTTTACGGACTTGGTTAGGAATCTCAATAACGGAATGCCTTATATGTATACAGGGGAGATCTGATTCAACCTTGATCAATGTTATAGTCGAGACTGAGATAGGTATAGCTAGGAAATAATGGATGAGATATGGGGCAGAATAACAGAAGCCAATAGTACTGGTACTACAACAAGTTGTAGAAGCTAATGATAGGACAGATAGACCACAGACCTGTAGTGGACTTGGAGCTTTGGCGACAAGATGGAAACGGAATGCCATTTGTGGAATCTCTTTTTTTGGAATCCCATTTGTGGAATCCCTTTTTCGAAAACGCCTGTGGCTATGGAATCCCTTTTTCTGAAATGAGTCGTCGAGTCGTTCGAGGAGTCACTCGATCGAGCAATTGCTCGTTGGATCATTTGCTTGATGGGATTCGAGTCGTTCGAGCAATAGTTGCGAGTCACTCGACATAAGACGGAATCCCACTTTTGGAATCCCTTTTTGGAATCCCATTTGTGGAATCCCTTTTTTGAAAACGCCTATGGCCATGAAATCCCTTTTTTCTGAAATGAGTCCAAGAGTCGTTCGAGGAGTCACTCGAACGAGCAAATGCTCGTTGGCTCATTTGCTCGATGGGATTCGAGTCGTTCGAGCAATATGCCGAGTCACTCGATCGAGCAATTACTCTGAAGCTCATTTGCTCGATGGGATTCGAGTCATTCGAGCGATGCTTTATCAGTAACTGCTCGATTGCTTATTGGGTTTGGGAATGCTTTTGATATACACAAGGGAGATAACTGCATTATGGGAAATCGAGCACTAGTAATTATAAGACTTGGACGAGAGAACCAGAGATAGTTTGGATTGGATAGACTGTTAGTGATAGAGAAATATATGCAATAGGCATTAAAAATTGGATTCTGGGAAAATCAGGCCCTGTACTCCTATTCAATAGAGCATACCCCTGTAGCCGTTGGTACTATAGCATAACGTGTTATTTTTATATGCTCAAAATGGGCTTCACATGTCCGTTTGGGTGGTTTGGTGGAGATTTTTGTGGTTTGTAAGGGTGGTCGGGTCTATTTGGGTAATTAAATGAGAATTCTGTGAGAATTGTAAGTAAGAAAAATACTCTAGTTCAATCAAACACACCCCCAGGAGACCCCTTGGTACTATAGCATTACGTGCTACATCGATAAAATGGGGAAATAAAGTCAATTTCGATGATTTTGGGTGGATTTTGGTGATTTGGAGGGATTGTCGGGTTGTTTGTGGTAATCAGATTTACTCTTCTACAAAGGAACACACCCCCGAACATACCCCTGTCTTGTTAGAAGCCACTGGTAACATAGCAATCACGTGCTACCATAGACACCAAGATGGCGGCCTCCAGTATACAAAATGGACGACGGAAACACGTATCACCCTAACAACACGCGCTGCGCATGCGCACTCACACCACGTATCACTATGGATATGACGTCACAAGATGGCCGCTCACGCGGGTTACCATGACAACACAACATGACGTCACCAGGTCACGTGACATGACGTCACTTCCGGGGTCCTGCCCGGGGTCCTGCCAATAAGGCCCGTTCCATCCCTCTCCTACTACTTAGGAGGGTATTTAACTCCCTCCTGATTTTAAAATCAGGCGGGTCATAGAGGGCGAGAACGACCCCCTCTCAAAACTACAGACCGGGCCTACTGAATCTATCGTACAGATAACCGAGAATTCGAGTCGATTCGTTTATATCTATTTATATCAGTCTTTATGGTGGAAAACCTCACAAAGCAAAACTTACATCAAAACAAAAAACGTCAATTAAAAAAAATTGAAATAATTAGACGCAGAGTTTCAGCTAATAAACCCAGGGTTGACTCTAGAAACCACTGCTAATTAACGTTTTAATATGAAAGTGTAGAACAGAATAGACTAGCTTTAATGAGCAAATACATAAGAAAAAACAAAACAAGCAGATTACATCAACAAAATAGGACAGTTTATAGCAACTGAAAGTTAAGTAATGTTGACCCTTTGAACCCCTTCTTCTTCTTCTTCTTTTTCTTCTTATTCTCCTGTCTTCTGTCTTCTATGCACTTCCTTGTCAGCACGATAACTCGAAAACGAATTGCCCTGTCTTTCTGATTTTTGGCATACTGACAGACAGTCACAAGTTCTCGGCACCCTATGTTTTTCAGGTCGCCAGGGCCTCTGAGTATGGCCCAGTCGGCCACATGGTTTTCACAGCCTCTAATTTTCTGTAACAGTAAATTCCCCTGAAACAATACTATGTTGTGGGGGCGCGGTGGCGTTGCGGTAACCGGCTCTCGTCAGATCACCGAAGTTAAGCAACGTCGAGATCGGTTAGTCCTTGGATGGGTGATCTTCTAAGCAATCGATTCGGACTCCTGCGTTGTGTCCTTGGGCAAGGCACTTAACCCCGATAGTCCACATGGGGGCACGATGATGCCATGCACTAAGGCGTACTGCACGTCGATGGTGCGCATGAGTAGTATGTGATGTGGTTTTCACCTCCAGGTTGCAGGACCCCGGGCAGGACTCCGGAAGTGACGTCATGTGACATGACCTAGTGGCGCCATGTTATGTTGTCATGGTAACCCGCGTAAGCGGCCATGTTGTGACGTCATTTCCATAGTGATACGTGGTGTTAGTGCGCATGCGCAGCGCGTGTTATTAGGATGATACGTGTTTTCGTCGTCCATTTTGTATACTGGGGGCTGCCATTTTGGTTTCTAGGGTGGCACGTGGTTGCTATGTTACCCAAAGGCTTCTTATAGGACAGGGGTATGTTCGGGGGTATGTTCGATTGAACAGGAGTGATTTTCCGTTTCGTAGAATTACCACAAACAACCCGACAAGTTGTGCTATTTCGAATTCTTTCAGAATTCTCTGCTTCTATTTATCTATGCAATAGTTTTCGTCTACCTGACCATGTTCCGTTGTCCTGGAGTGTACTCCAGAAGAGTAGAAGAGACTATCGGCTGGAATAGCTTTGCTTATTATTACTATATTTAGCTGTTCTGGTCTGCTCTTGTTAGTTCTGACCCTATTCCGAGTGCTCTTGTTGTTTCATTTATCTAGATCACCCAATCATTTCACTTTACTGGCGCTAACTAACCAATCAGATTACTTGATTTCTCATAATCTGTATGCAGAGTTATCTCCCTTCTGTATAACAAAAGCCTATATCATTCCCAAAGTCAATAAGCTATCGAGCAGTTACTGATAAACCATTGCTCGAAGGACTCGAAGCTCGTCGAGCAAATGGGCTATCGAGAAATTGCTCGTTCGAATGACTCGCACATACTGCTCGAACGACTCGAAGTCTACCGAGCAAATGAGCTATCGAGCAATTGCTTGTTCGAGTGACTCGCACATATTGCTCTTAGACTCATTTCAATATTTGAGGATACCTATGGCCCGGTATTGTATTATTTAGCAGAAGGAGAGTTTTTTTCTGAGATGGCATTATAAAGAGAATCAAATTCAGGTTAGAGAAAATACGTGTACGGCATTTCAGGAACTTTTGTACTACAGTATACAATAAATAGAGAGGACAACCAGGGGCGTCATGCTAGGGAAAAATCTGGGGGGGGGGGGGGCAGATCAGTAACACCATCTAAGCTGAGCGCCACCGTAGATTGGATCGTAGCGTGCCCCAAAATTTTGGCAAAAACTGCCTCCCTGATTGCCGGAAATGGTATTGGGGGGGGGGGGGCGAGGGTGCCCCCCCCCCCCCCGTGCACCGTTGGCATGACGCCACTAAGAACAATACAGGGTGGGAAAAATAATGGAACAGTGCAATAATAAATGTCCTGCTCCCTGACAGAGTTAGGTCAAAAATAAATAAGTGTGCAACATTTTCAGAAACGTTTGTATGACAGGTTTCGTGGTTTAGTTTTACTGGTAAAATTAGACCCGGAAAGAAACGCCAGAGGCTGAAGCTCTCTCTAAAGTGAGCAGCCCAGGTATGTACGATTGGCTATACTAGACTTCATGCCTATATCGCGGTTGTGACATATCTAGAGGTGAAACGTTTAAGAGGTTTTCTTGGTCGATTAATCACGTGGATTAACCTTGGTTAACCGATTAATCACTTGTCCAAATAAAAATCTGAATAATCGCCATACCGTTGATGATTTACAGCATGAACCCTTTACCCATCGTAACAAACAAAACCGACTTGGTCTATATACAAAAATCTCCATTCAAATTTATTATGTCTTCAACTGTTGTCTCAAAAACATAGCTTATGACCTTTCATTGGAAGACGACACTTGCAAAAAAAAATCTTGAATAACTAATTTGTTTCATTTTTTTTCTCAAAAACATAGGTTATGACCCCTCGTTGGAACGAGCTCGTTCCAACGAGGGGTCATAACCTATGTTTTTGAGACAAAAAATGAAAAATAATGAAAATTTATTGGCGATTTTTGAGAATAGCGCTGGCCGGTTTTGGCCGTTACGTTGGGTAAAGGCTTAAATACCAATAAATAAATAATAATCTATTGTTTCCAACAATATATCTGCATCTAAAAGGGATCGTGGTGGCTCAGTGGTTACGACATTAGCCTTAAACCGACAGGTACACCGTTCGATCCCCACCAGGGCTTACTGCGTTGTGCCCTTGGTCACAGGGCTTTTAGTTCCGATGGACCACGTGGAGGCACTATGTAATAAGGCGTACTGCACGTAGATGCTGAACTTGTCTTCAACCAATGCTAACGGAGTTTTACGTTGGGGAGTCTGACAATTCTCGCTGCTGCTCGGTGGCTCTCTCCGGGTACTTCGGCTCCCTCCGCCCATTAAACTGTTCGACGTGAGGTGATTCTGTCTGTCAAAATTGTCGTTAAACTCCAATAAAAACAGTTGCATCTAACGCATGGATGGAATTGATAGGTACCACCCCCCCCCCCCCCCCAAAAAAAAAAAAAAAATCAAAACCACACACACGCACACACAAGCAGCACTACCACCATGGTCTTGCGCTATAACACACGCCAAAGACTGATTCAACAAAGGAAACCCTGTACCTAACAAGTCTCCCCTGAGTTCCTATGTGTTCTATGTGCCTACTGGCACATAGAACACATTGGAACTCAGGGGACGAAGTGTTAAGGGTGGAATACATTCTGTCGACGCACAAATACCCACAACATCTACATCAAAGGTTGCTTGATTATTTCTGCACGATGGCTAATCGTGACCGCAACATGGATATAAAGTCAAGTCCACCCAATCGTTTACACCCATGTTGCCAATTTTGGAGAACTTCCACCCCAAATATTTGTTACTGGGTCCTATCTTATCAGTAAAACAGATCTCGTTTACCACAGCATATAACCACTGATATTTGCAGTTCTAATGGATGAATTATATTGAGTGAATCAATGGGTCTTTAATCATAATACAACGACTTTCTTTTTGCTGTTTAGCCCCGAAGAAATTTACAGAGTTGATATCTGTGTGCACCTACACTGCTATTCCCTTTTAAAGTTTGTATGGAGACCATGGATTCAGAACAAAGACAAAACCTCTTCAACAAATTTGATGCTGATGTTTACATCAAACTTAAAGCTGGGAATGAGACGTTTTATCAACAGACAAAAAAATTCTTATCAGATTGGATGTATGACGTCTTTTCGGAAGGTTTGTACATAGGCAAAGCAGAATGCATCTTGGTCGAGTTGGATATTATTACCCTTTTAAAATTATACAAGCTTCCTGACTGGTCATAACCAATGCAACCAATTACGAAGATCAAAGGGGTGTATTAGAAGATCACGTGACAGCTAAAAGGGGTGTACAGAATTCTATGGTACACTTCGCCGTGTTGTTTCTACACTACAGATCAATTGTTGTTTCGCTAAACATGTACCCTATTTAAGAAATAGTGCATGGCTTGGAGTTGACTACGCCCATATAGTGCCCAGTGAGGTGGTGTAGTTCCCGCCGCGAAGCGGAGGGAACTACACCACCTCACTGGGCACTATGTGGGCGTAGTCGACGACAAGACATGCACTAATCCTTATATTATATCGAACACCCATCAAGAAAAACATCTGTCCAATTTGTTAATCTATTACCAAGGTAGCAGCCCTACCAACCAGCGTTATATAGAAAAAATACCATGTAGTTTTCAAAAAACATTTTCTTCTTCCAAAACACGGCTTATTGATATGAGGAGAAGACAAATTTTGAATCGTTCGGCAAGGGTAAACAAAACATTTCCCCCAAACGGAACTGTGTATTCTAGAATCGCGCAACTCGCGAATGAAAGCTATAATTTTCGAAATTTGACAACGCAGTCTGATAATTTTCACACATTTGTCACACATATACATTACCGAATGGGTCAGTACGGGATACAAACCTGCGAAGATTCGAATGAATTCCATTATTTATTCGTTTACTGCCCAAAACATACAATTAAATAGCGAAATAATATTAGCAGCGAAACAAACGATTTTTCATATCCGGACGCGTTCTCATGAATGTTGTACCCAGGTATGGATCATTCTCTTTGAAACGAGATATGGATCATCTTCTCAACGAATAAAATGAACGCCTCGGAAAATGTGACTTCAACAATGGAAAAGCGATACATGTTTCCACAATCATTTTTTTCCGGGTCGTTTTGTGGATGTTGTGCCTCTGTGAATCGATATTTAAATTTAGCCTGATTAGGTTTATTCGCCCAGTATGAAAAGAAAACTGATATAGTAGTGTGCTAAAAATAGAAAACGTGTAGTGCCTGGGTATAGTGCCTGGTCAGTTCTGTGGATGCAACCTACACGAAATAGGGTATCATCTTTCAGCCAATCAGAATGCAAGGAAGTCACGTGAGATATAATATCTCGTTATATGAATTGTCTCTTCAGGAAAACTTATTAAAGCACTTGTTCAAGTTTGAATATAGTGTTCCCGATTCTCCAAGACACACAACGCACCACTGTATCCAATAAAACACCCAAAAAGTCAACTTGTGTCCCACACTAATAACGGCGCGTCATTTTCCAATGCCCCTGAAATTAAATCTCCCAAATGTTTGAGTTCAATCAAAGGGAATAACTTCAAATAGTTCTCGTTCAGTAATAGAGGATGATATGTTTCTTTCAGTTTCTCTCATTATTACTTTTATCCAAAATTTTCGTCACTGGTAAGTCGTTTGGGAATTATATATTAAAACACATCTCGACACACTAAAGAGGCAGGGAAATAAATTCGTCACACGGTGTTTCAGAAAGGGGTACGGGACTCTACTACCCTTCTGGGTTCATATTTCCTTTGGCTTTCAGCCTTAGGAGTTGAAAGCCTCAAGAAATACGGATCTAGGAAGTGTAGACCAGCCCCGAACGCCATGCTGAAACACCGTGTAACTAAGATTATACTTTGGAAAAAAGTTCTGTTTCTCTGTTATTTTATGAGCAGAAAACCCGACGACCGGGTTGTGTGAGCTCTTAACCCTTTACCTAGTGTAACGGCCACAACCAGCCAGCACTATTCTCAAAAATCGCCAATGAATTTTCATTATATTTTCAGTTTTTTGTCTCAAAAACAGAGGTTATGACAAAAAATGAAAAAAATTAGTTATTCAAGAATTTTTTTTGCAAGTGTCGTATTCTTTTCATGTTAGGTAAAGGGTTAATGCATGCAGCTTAAATATAAACTACTGGTAAGACATGACATAATACTTGTGTCTGAAACACCCGCCTCTGGTCAAAGTACCCAATATGTTTTGGCAGGCCTGGCATTCTGAAAAATGCAGGAGGGCAAAAAATCGCTCTCCTCAATCAGCTTAGGGGAGCAATTAGCTTTACACAGCATTTTAAGTATCCAGTTGAACGAACTCATTGAAACTGAAACCAACAGACTACATCAGTGATTTTATAAACTTTACTAAGGTAAAGCGAAATCTCTTAGACATCTAGATGTCTCACTCAACAACCGAACACACACTTGACGAGACCTGTGTGTGCACCCAGACCTGTTGTCCAAGAAAGTCATATGCATACCACTACCACCTTCAACCCCCCAAGGGGTTGAGGGGGTAGTGGTAGGCGTATGACTTTCTTGGACAACAGGTCTGCTTGAATCTACAGTCACAACCTGGTGCAAGTGCTTCAAGTGACAGGATAGTAGTAATGGTAGTATATTATAGTGTCAATATTCCTTGAATAATTACCCCTCAAACTGTGATGTCAGTTGTTGAACTTGAAACTGACAGAAAAAAAATATTGCTGTGACCCATTTTGCTTCAAATGATTGCAACTGCGTTTTGGGTATACAAAGTACACACCCAAACACAGTTGCAGCCATTACCTTTTACCACTAAACCACTTTCCAAATGAAATTACGTGATGTTATGTGACTTCGAAGTTAAATTACATTTTTGCTTTACAACAAAAATTTAATGTGAGCATAATACATGTAATCTCAATCATCCCAGACCAAAATATTTAGGAGGGGAATTTTTCGCTCTCCTTAATTCTTTCAGGAGGGCAGTAAGGAGAGCTAAAAAGTCGCTCTCCTGAAATTGCCAAGCCTGTTTTGGATCATTTTATTATAGTTATGTTTCTTGAAACTTGAGACTATGAATAGTGCTCAGGGAGTGCCAGTTAACAAGAACAGTCTACAGTTGCTTAGGATGATACCCTCGGATCTACTCCTGTGGGGAATGAACCCCGCCAACTCTTAGTCGAGCAAAACGAAGTAGGGTAAGTACTAAGTGGGGTATTTTTAGGTTGCCATTCGCAGCAGAACTATCGATCAGCTGGCCGTTTTTTGAACTCCAAAATCAGCCTTGGGACTCTCAGAATGAGCGACTGGGCGGTCTCGAGCGCCGTTTGCCGATGTCTTTCTTTACATGGACATTGTTATTTGGTTGTAGCTTAGATAGCAGGCAATTGTATGGGTTGATAACACTGCCAACAACATACCAGGAGCTTTCCTTCTTTCCGTAGATGTTAAACGCGATAATAATATTCGCTGGAATGATCTATTTTAAGTTTGAAGAAAATATTCTCACCAATCCAAATCCGTGCGTGTATGAAAATAATGTATCGCGTAGACTTGGTGCACGCGCAGTTTGGACGTTTCCACGAATCGTTGAGCTTATACACTGAGAGAACACTAGCTCTTACATCTTTGTTGCCTTCGAAACATTCTAGGGGCCCAAAGTAAGCCATATTTTGGTAAGAAATACCAGAGTTTTTTTCTTGTAAACCAGTAACTTGACGGGTGTGGTGGGCTATTGAATGATCAGTTAGGCCTCTGGGAATCGGATTTTGTATCCTCGAATCGAATAAGAAGTCCGTTGTTAACATCGACATCGAATCTGAATCGAATCGGCAACGCCGCGAAACAATGCTCGTGGCATCCCTCGTTTTTATCTCAACTTGATAAAGGTATGCTTGTTTGGGGTGAGCTCCATATGGGAGCTATCGATTTTCTTCCATTTCTGTCAAAATATATTGCCGCTGGCAACGACCTTTGAACTTAGTTTAATCAGGCCTCAATATTTCCCTTTGGCAAACCCTGCAGGGCGCATTTATGATCAGATCGCTTTGAAACTTGGTATGCTTGTTTGGGGTGATTCCCTTCCATTTCCGTAAAAAAATGTTGCCATTGACAACAACCTTCGAAGTTCATTTAGTCAGACATCAATATATTCCTATGGTACACCCTTCAGGGCACGTTTATGATCGGATCGCTTTGAAATTTTGAATGCGTGTTCGGGGTGACCTCCAAATGGAAGATATTGATTTTCTCTCATTTCCATAAAAAATCATTGTTGTTATCACCAGACTTTGAACTTAGAGCGTTTGTGCAGGAACTTATCCCTTTCGCACGCTCTGCAGGGCATATTTAAATTTCCATAAAAAAACATTGCCACTAGCAATGACCTTCAAACTTATGCATTTGTGCATTAACATCTTCCTTTGGCACGCCAAGAGGGCGAATTCATTTACGGGTTGTTTTGAAACTTGGTATGCTTATTCAGGGTGACCAAGATAGGAGCTGTCGATTTTCTTTTATTTCCATCAAAAACCGTTGCTGTTAGCAACAACCTTTGAATTTATTGCATTTGTTCAACATTCTTCTTTGACATGACCCACAGGGCGCATTTATCGTAGGATTGTTTTTGAACTTGGTGTGCTCATTATGCGAGAACTCTAGATAAGAGCTATCGATTAGCATTCATTTCCGCGGAAAAAGCTGTCGTTTACAATGACCTTTAAACATACTGCATTTGTGTATAAACATTCTTCCTTTAGCCAGCCTTACAGTTTACATTTAAAAATGCATGGATTGCTCTGACCTTGTGCACACACAACACTGCTATATTGAAGTTTCACCAAATAATATTGGAACCAGTTATCTTCAATTTTGCCATTTCACTTATAACTTACCAAGTTCAAGTTTGTCAAGTTAAGCTAAAGTGTAACTGACACTTTCATTTTCTTAATTACCCAATTGCTATGCATATTCTGGCGGCTTGCGCGTACTCCGGGTAGCTTAAGCACACGCGTGCTGAGGTCACATGTTACATTCCCACAACAGTACTTATAAAAAAGTGGAAAGCCGGGCTCTCACGCCCCACTTACAAGTACTGTTGTAACAATGTAACTTTAGGCAGACAAGCATGCCAATGAGCCGATTAAACCGGAAACACTACAGGCAACTACTCTTTCATTTATTTACCATCGTCCCTTCGTGAAAAGAAGCACCAATGTCACATGCAGCATCTAGGTGTTAATCTAATTTTACAGGGGTGGGGTGGGGATGTGGGGTGTCTGTCGGGTAAATATTGTTTTTTACGAAAAATCACTCAAAACCTTTCAAAACTCATTTTAAATCAAAGAAAAGATCACACAATGATTTGCATAAAATCCTTCAAAATCCTACAAATCTTGTCTTAAATTCCCCACATGCAGGGCATCGGGTGCCCTGGGGATCCCCATTTGAACAATCATTTATCTTATCTTATCCACCCATGTGGAGCCCCCCTTCCAAGTTTGGCAACTTTATTTGAACAAATGTGAATGGACGTATGGTAAGGAACATGCATATCAAATTCGATTCAATTCGTACCAATAGTTTATGAGGAGAATTCAATAATATAATGTTCACGGCGGACGATTGGCGACAAACGGACGACGACGGACGGAAAGCGATCACGAGAAAAAAATATACGAACCAGGAAGCCGATACGATGTTGATCTCGAATCAGACCACCGATGTCTAACATCGAATCGAATTTCGATTCGAATTTCCAAAACTTCACATACCGGTCCTTGTTCCAGTTTTTGTAAATGTCAGTTCCAATTAACTCTTTCAACACTAGAGGCCGCTTTTCCGGTCCAGGAACAGGATACGTCATAATTTCATTAAGTAGGATGGCTACTAAGCCTGAAGGCTGCACGTTGGAAATATTAATTGCTCTACCCCCAAATAATGGATATGGACTCTTCCAATTTCTGCCATTTAACTGGCATGGAAGATATCACCAGTGTTGAAAGGGTTAACTGGAAGAGTGCTAGATGCCACTACCAGGGCGCTACAGAAAAGTACTGAAAGCCACTTTAGGGGATTCACACTGTGTGTATTAGCTCGCGGTCTGTACAACAGTAGATAAGTAGATAAAGAAATGTTCATATAAAATTTTGTCACAATTCATTGGAAAGTGCCAACAAGCCCTCTCCAATAAATAGTCACAAAACAATTATTGATGAACAAAATCGCTTAAACTAAGGCTCCCCTTTGTTGCAAATCACCTTTGAAAAATAATTTAGCACTCTACCGGTTAAGGTCTACCTGGCCACCAAGCCTGCGTAACGTATAACCCTTTACCCAACATAACGGCCAAAACCGGCCAGCGCTATTCTAAAAAATCGCCAATTAATTTTCATTATTTTTTTCATTTTTTGTCTCAAAAACATAGGTTATGACCCCTCATTGGAACGAGCTCGTCGAGCTCGTTCCAATGAGGGGTCATAACCTATGTTTTTGAGACAAAAAATGAAAAAAATTAGTTATTCAAGAATTTTTTTTTCAAGTGTCGTCTGCTTTTCACGTTAGGTAAAGGGTTAAATGGACTATTATTATCTTTCATCGGTATGGGTGTGGATGCAGAATTGGGAAATCTCACCAGATGAGCAAGATATTTGTACAACACACGAGGCTTGCAGAGTGTCTGGCGCAAATCTCTAGCTCTGAAGGTAAGATTTCCCCACCGCTGTCGAAAACCCGAAGACGTGGGTGTTTGACAAAAGCTAATTACATATTCTGACGGAGTGATGAAATGCTCGGTATAGACCAAATTATGGAATGCTTGGCCTTGATGCGCGGGTGCAGAAAGGCTTCGACCATTCATTGCGTACACTATTACATAAAACGATACCATTTAGAAGCATAGTGTTGAAAGGATTGATGTGTGCTTTTCTGCTCGCCCAATCAGTGTTCACCGGACACATGTCACCGACTGAAAACAAATATGTAATATTTTGGACAAAAATGATTTGGGGTGATTACAGTACAGTTAGAACTAGACGTCCTGTCATGAAATGCCCACAAATAGCACGTCGATCTGAGCGTTAATCTACGCGTTATGACCATAGTAAGGCTATCAAATTCTGTAGTTATGGTCTGTGCACAAGCAATGTTTCAGCGAATGGACCTCCGGGTAACCTGGAGGTCCATTGGCAGAAACATTACATGTGTTTGCGATGAGTAACCAGGAGAATCTGCCGTGCTCTGTATGCCATTCTGTATGCCATTATGGCAATTGTGCGCAATTCCTACGCGCAAATAAGCCTGGATAAGCGCACAGTTCGAAAGAAATGGTTTCGCGCGCCGAAGGCGCGCAGGGACGGTATGGGGGACAAGCCCCTTTCGACCCTCAGTGACTGTAGATGATTCATTCTCACATGTCTAGGCGTGTTGAAGGAGGAACGGCTTCAGGTACTCGGCAGGTGTCACCAGTTGCGTCGTGATGGTCTCTTGGCTGATGTCGGTTGAACCCTCGGGTGAGGACCAGTGTGAGAGGTTGGGTCCTCTCACAAAGGTACTACCTCTCCCCGAGGGTGCAGTCGATCTGGATTTTCGGGCAAGTATAGTCTGCCGCTTACGCACAGTTCGTGACAGGACTTCTAGTTTTAACCCTTTACCTAACATGAAAAGCAGACGACACGTGCAAACAAAATTCTTGAATATCTAATTTTTTTCATTTTTTGTCTCAAAAACATAGGTTATGACCCGTCGTTGGAACGAGCTCCATGAGCTCGTTCCAACGAGGGGTCATAACCTATGTTTTTGAGACAAAAAATGAAAAAATAATGAAAATTAATTGGAGATTTTTGAGAATAGCGCTGGCCGGTTTTAGCCGTTACGTTGGGTAAAGAGTTAACTGTAGAATAAGAAATTTTGTTATTGGTATAATATTACTCTTTTCAGATTCCTACATAAAGCCACTTTGTGTAATAACAGACCTTAAAATTTGTTCCGATTCGCGAGAATCAACCCGTCTGGATTAGAGCTGAAACGGTTGGCTCATTTTCGAAACCGACTAACCGAGAGCTATAACCTGATAATATCCGGTTATGTTGGCGTCCACTATTTCACCGAACATGGGATCAAAACTATAGAAATTGGAAAGCAGTATTCTCAAACTATTCCGTAGTGTGTATACAAACGAATCTTGTCGAGTACTCGACAACGTTCGTTTGTATATACCACGGAATAGTTTCTGAGATTACTCATTACTCACAGAAACTGCCGATCATTAACGATGAGTTGAACGCCTTTTAAACGTGGAATGACGATCACTATCGATATTTCGGATAACCGGTTGACGGTTTTTCTAATCGGTTAGGTAGCTAACTGGTTTCAAACCAATTATGCGGTTAACCATTTCAGTACTAGTCTGCATTCTCGCCAACTCCCGCGCAAGAATGAATTTCCAGTCCTTTGATACGCGAAAAATTTAGAACTTGAGAGTAGTGTTAAACCCTTGTAAACAACCAGAACATGTGCTATAGTCAAAAAACAAACCTGATATTTTACACTTATTAGAGCTTAACTTGAGAGGGTCTAGTTTTTATTTTGGTGAGCTTATTGTCTTACAGGTCTATGTGCAACACATGATTCTCCATACAGGCTTTCATTGGTCTTGCTAAACGAAGTTTCAGAACCTTGGCGGTGGGTTGTAGCGAAGTCTTGGCTGCCTTATTGGCTTCCAAGACTTCATTATACACATTGCTAAGTTAAAGTGCTACGTTATAATGAGGAAGAAAAAATAGGTAGAATTTCCCAGTCGTTTAACTGGTAGAGTGCTGGAAGCCCATATTTGGGCTTTACTCTGAAGTGCAGGTGCTGCCACAAAAGGCTTCATATTCTCGGGATATACTTTGTATTATCTTTAAAGTGAAATTATTCAGTCTGTATGGATTTGCCTTCTTACAATTTATGGGAGAGTGCCTGTAGGCACTCTCCCATAAAATGTAACAAGGCAAAGACACATGATCAAGTTTTGCCAAGCAACAATAATTCAGTACTCTACCAGTTAAGGAAACTTTCAGAATCTATGACAAGAATCAAATGAACAGTTTGCGACAATCAAAGTTGAATCTTATTATTTTCCTTGCGAGAATCATTTCTAATTCACGCATGCATTTTATGCCCTGAATATTATGGACAAAAAGATGTATTTGGGGTGAATAGAGTAGAATGAGAAAAGTATTTTAGTATAATGTTACTCTTTTCACATTCTGACATAAAACCACTTTATGTAATAAATATACCCTTTTAATATTACAGGCTATATGAAAGGAGAAAAACTTCTTGATCTTGGCACTGGTCCTAATGTCAATTCAGTCTTGTATGCCTCACCATATTTCGATCAGATATACCTCAGCGATTTTTCCTCAAACAATATTAAGTTTCTTGAGGAATGGAGACAAGGTTGTCCCAAGGAGGATCTGAAGTGCTTTTTCCAGGATGTCATCGAACGAGAAGGAAAAGGGTATGTTTTACAACAGTCTAACCTTTGACCTAGCATGATAATACGTCGACACCTGCAACTTTATTCGGCCATTCAAGTGTTTGCCCCATGGTAGTGCAACCCCCCCCTCCCCACAGGCGTGGGTCCTCTTTTACGGTTAAAGAGAACTTGGTTGCCACCGTAAACAAGTTCTGTTCCACCTGCGGTGGCTCCACGGGAATTAATTTTGACACCCCCCTGTGTTGCCTATTGGCAATCTAATATTGGCAGTCCCACGATACACGGAGTAGTTTCACGAATTGAGAATGCAATCATTTATTTCTTACCTGGCAGAGCACACTGATTGTCTGATCTCTCGGGTTCAACCCGCAGGTCCCTTTGCTGAAACTTTGCTCGTCATTCTAATGTTTTTTTTCCAGACAAGGAGTTTTAGGTGAGTGGAGACACCACCACACGAGTGATTTAGTAACAATCCACTCTCCATGTACTCTATAGGGTTAACACAATCATGACACGACTCTTCGAGGGTGTTGCATTTTATTATCAGGGCAGTAATAAGTATAACACAGTCATTAGCGGCCCCATGGGAGCGCGGCGGCTCAGCGGTAGACTGTTGGACTTCTGTGGTAGAGGTCCCGAGTTCGATCCCCGTCCGGGACGACCCGCGTTGTTCCCTTGGGCAAGGCACTTTATCCCGGTTGCCTACATGGGGGCACGATGACGCCGTGTACTAAGGCATGCACGTCAATGGTGCACGTCTTCAACCGCTGTAACCCTGCTTGAGAGGACCTTGAACAGAGTTAGAATGTTGAGGAGCTGACAGTTGCTCGTCGATGCTCGGTGGTTCTCTCCGGGTTCTCCGACTTCCTCCATCCGTAAAACTGTCACGGTCACAATTAGCCTTTGTGCATAAGTATGTGACCTTAAATACCAATAAATAAATAAATAGCAGCACCCTACCACTTATCTCAAAACAACTGGATTATTGGAACGTCGGCGGAAAATCTTGCCACTCAAATTGCACCTACATGTATCAAGATGGTGTAAAATCAATCAACGCGGTAACTCCTCCCAAGCCATGGCATTTGAGTAACGTAACAGCTTTCACTTCACCAAACGGCATGGCGTTTACGTTACATGAAAATTAATAACACTATTTATTACTTTCCAAAGTGTGATTTACTGGGATTTCCGGGTTTGATTATAAACGATAACTTCACAAGTGAATTATGCAATCAACAATTGTGTCATGTATCCGTGCGCGCAGACGAAGATGCTTTGCCGTAGGTGTAACTTCATTGTTTTTTTAACCCTTTACCTAACATGAAAAGAAGACGACACTTGCAAAAAAAACCCCATTCTTGAATAACTATTATTTTCATTTTTTGTCTCGAAAACATAGGTTATGACCCCTCATTGGAACGAGTTCGTCGAGCTCGTTTCAATGAGGGGTCATAACCTATGTTTTAGAGACAAAAAATGAAAAAAATAATGAAAATTAATTGGCGATTTTTGAGAATAGCGCTGGTCGGTTTTGGCCGTTACGTTAGGTAAAGGGTTAAATAATATAATTATCGTTAATAATGAAAAGTGTCCTTGGGCAAGACACTTCACCACCATTGCCCACGTGGGGGCACGGTGACGTTGTGTACTACGGCGTACTGCACGTCGATGGTGCACCTGTCTTCAACCAATGCTAACTCTGCTTGTGTGGAGTTGGTGTGTTGGGGAGCTGACAGTTGCTCGCCGTTGCTTGATGGTTCTCTCCGGGTACTCCGGCTTCCTCCACCCGTAAAACTGTCGAGGTCATGATTAGCCATTGTGCAGAAATATGTGACCTTAAACACCAATAAATAAATAAATAAATAATGAAAAGTAATAAACAGAGTAATCGCTTGACTGGGCTGGTTACGTGAAATAATTCATTCGAGGCGAGGGACTATATTGTAAAACACTCGTGCACATTCGCGCTCTCGTGTTTGTACAACATCCCTCACCTCTCCTGAATTATTTCATGAAACCAGTCCAGTCAAGCGATTACTCTCTATACCAAGTTTGTAATCTCGGCCCTCGTTTTCCGTCAATAATAACTAAAATGTGTTGTAAATATTCAATTTGCTTTGTCACGACAAATGTGTACATCATCAACAACATCAAATTATATTCTTTAAAAAGCGACCTGAGTTTGCGAGGTGTCAGTATATAAATCTTCGAGAATTTTTGTTTGTTTGTTGAGCATTGTTCATTTGGTATCACTGAACTAAATATTTGAATTAGAAAATACCCGCCTTGAAATGTTGCAATCTCTAAAAATAAACAGCTATGGGAAAATACATTGTTTCAATAAACGTTGAAGCATTCTGTTGACATCTTGCATTATTGATGAATATTCATATAAGAAAGAGGGTGATTTGATGACTTTTGGACCTAAAAAATACAATTTACATTTGGTGTGTTTTTGTAGGGAATTCCCTGAAAAATATGTGCACGTGACCTGTACTTCCCTTGCTGTCAATTTTCTCTCTCTTATTTGTTGCATGACCCCCTGTTTTGAGGTCAAAAAAAGTTGTCTGAAGGGCTATACTTGACAAAGATATTTGAGTGCCAAAATTAAAGCGATGCGATCATATTGTTTTTGCCTGAACGTTATAATGGTCGGCTATGGGAAAATATTTAGTTCTGTTATACTGTTTATAGCCACCCTCCCATTCCATCATGGCGATGGAGACACTTTCAGTATGAGACCAATGAGCGTTCTAGCAATCCAGTGTTTATTCAGAGATCACAACGAGAGTTTGAAATGATTTTTAAAGTTGACGTCAAATAAACAAATACTGAGAGGTTAACACTTCACCTAACATAAAGGCCAAAAATGACAGAACATTTATCAAAATAAGCTTACTACAGCCTAAAATATCTTACAAATGTCTCGATAAAACCATACAAATATGGATATCGTTAGAACCGGCTTGTCGAGCCGGTTGTAATGATATCCATATTTGTATGGTTTTATTGAAAAATTGTGAGAAATGTTTTTCGAAAAGTGTAAAATTTAATTTATTTTAAAAAAAAAAATACTGTGTAGGTAAGGGTTAACGTAACGTGATGACCAATAACACCATCCAGGGATTTTAACCGTCTCAGGTCCCTCTCCACATTGTTCCAGATATTTTCAAAATGACATGCCATATATTCTCTTGAAATACGAATAATGTCGAAGTTTGCTATCAAAAACCATGTCATGTGTTACATTTTCTAAATCGACTACACTGGCTAGTAAAGTGGAAATAGACAAACTGTATCTGGGAGAAACTGCCCAATGCAAGGCTTCAACCATGAGAAAATGCTGAAACTATTCATTTTCACCGAGTAGCCTGAAAAGCAGAATTTTGCAACTGCTCACACTTACCGACCCCGGTGCATAACATCCCTGGTTTCTAAAATTTGAAAAAAATTATATTTTCCGTTTCCTCTTTAGTAACAAACAGCGGAGCAACTTTCTGAAAACACCAGACCAAAAGAGCAATTTTTGCGAAGTCACGATTTGCTCCTCTGCATAATACTCAAACCCAGTTAGCAGAACTCGCATCGATTCCGTCGTCAACCAAACAGCCCATTACTATCATGTACTTGATTCTAAAGTGCATTTCCAATTTATATGGCATTGGTTTAAACACATGCCCTTCATTTAGAATGTCCCCCCTGTGCAAGAAGATGCAAATTTCTGCGGGCGGTACCTCAACGTCAGCGTCCATTTCTTTCGATGTGAAGGAAACACACTGTTTTGGTGTAATAATAATGCTTACAGTTCCCTTTTTCTTTGTTAACCGCGTACCCAACGCAGGTGATATGTGAAAATTTATTATTTTAAATACTATTTTTTCTGTCAAGTTTTTTTTAAAAAAAACCCATCAACAAAACAATATCATGTGCCCCCCCCCCCCCCCCACCACCACCTCAATGGAACATGATATGGTTTTGTTGAAATTATTTCAAAGATTTTTTTTTTCAACTTCTGAAATTGTATATTACGCGGGCGGATGCGGCAGATTCGTTAGTTAAAGGGTTTGGAATGGTAACGTGACCAAAAATGGCTGAAAATTTGTATTGCATTTGAAGATATGTAGACATGTATTAAGAAACTAAATTTATTTTATGTCCCAGTAATGAGTCAGGTGACATATGTAATTGTGAAAGAATTATGTAAACAAGAGAATTGTAATTTGCTCCACAGATTACGGGTTCCCCGAATTTTATTGTGAAAAGGCAAACTGCATATAGCAAAGCAATGTGTTTGAAATTAACCCTTTCCAAAATGATAGAAAAAGACCCAATGCTGGCCAATTTTGTCATTTCAAATGATACTCTTTTTGTAGCCAAACAGTTAGTTACTTTAATAGTCATTTCAGCAGAAATAAAGTTGTGTGGGTTTGTATTTAATGACAGGAGAATTGAGTATACAAGTAGAATGCAGTAAAAGTCATGAAAATGAAAGTTTTTTTTTCTGGATAATGCTGTCAAAACATGTGTTGGATTATGTGTGACACCAAAACGTATCACAGAAAATTTGATTCTCTATAACACACAATCTACATATGCAAAGGAAAATAGACTATTCCAATCCCGCCTTGGGAAAATGTGGACATAAAAGTACGAAATTAATCAGAAAAAAAATTTTGTCTGACGGTACTCATGTTTGTACAGCCAAAACTGGTATTTGGTAAAGCGGGGCACAAGAACCTATAACACAAAAGTTGTCCGCCATTGATTTTTGATGCAGGTATGGAAAACACAATGAACTATTTCTTTCTTGTGTCTGGACAAATGAGTGCAAGGAATGTTGGTTGGGCTGCTTAGTTACGGTTTGTCTAGCAATGCACCATGCCATTTCTGGGTCCGTACTTTCCAGTAAACTCCAGATACTGTCCTTGGACAAGACACTTCACCCCCATTGCCCACATGTGGGCATGGTGGCGCTGTGTACTAGGGCGTACTGCACGTCGATGGTGCACCTGTCTTCAACAAATGCTAACACTGCTTGTGGGGAGTTAGTATGTTGGGGAGCTGACAGTTGCTTGCCGTTGCTCGGAGGTTCTCTCCGGGTTCACTGGCTTCCTCCACCCGTAAAACTGTCGTGGTCATGATTAGCCATTGTGCAGAAATATGCGCCCTTAAGCACCAATAACAAGATACACAGACCCTTCTGGTACCAGCTTCATGAGTCCACTTTTCCCCCAGTGAGTCTTTCATATTCACCTGCTGAAACCTGTGTATATTTTGCAGCATGCACACTGTGTGTATATGATTCAGCTGCCATAAAATAAGCACTGCATATTCACCTGCTGAAACCTGTATATATTGCAGCGTACACGCTTCGTGTATGTGGACCAGCAGCCATAAGATAAGCAGGCGCCAGTGGATGGAATTATGAAACAGTTTTGGACTGAATGCTTGGAGATAAGGAGGAAGAGTGGGGGAGAAATACCCTGGCGGGGTACTGGGGTGATGCAGGCCTCCTCGTTAGAGGACAGCGACAAATCAGCGGAAGGCCGAATATTTAATATTATATTCACCTGCTGAAACCTGTGTATATATTGCAGCATACACGCTACGTGTATGTTATCCTGTTGCCTTGAAATAAATATTGGCTTTTGGCTTGTCATGTTCGTTTTATTCTTGGTTGTCCATAAATAGGCTACTGTACACAGATGGAAGAAAAGTGTTTCAAGTTTACCCTCTCCAAACTGATAGAAAAAAGTTACCAAAATGGGTATATTTGAACAGTACCCTTATTCTAGGTTCCGATCCAGTATTCTAAAGCGTTGTTTATTAGTGTCTAACGTCCTTGTCAGCATCTCTTCTAAGCTATATCATGACACAACAAAGTATAAAGTCAAGTTTTTCCAATCATTTATGGTTATTTTGCCCACTTACAGGGGGATTGCACCCCATTGGCGTTAGTTACCTGGTCCTATTTTACCAGTGGAGGAAAACAAATTTACTTCAGGCGACAAACAGACCTTCACTTCTCAAGCACCCATGGGGGTTCTTAAGGCTAAAATCAGACACAAAAAAATATAACTCAAAATTTTTTCCCCACTGATTTTTGAATGCATTTATGGAAAGCACAAATAGCTGTTTCATTTTTGTTTTTGGACAAATGAGAACAGAAATTTGCAAAAATTCGCTGAAAATCAATTTTTTCTGATGGTACTATTCTTTAAGTAGCGAAAGCACATGTTAAATTAAGCCCCAGAGCATTACTTACAAAGCGGATGTATTCATTAAGCATCTCTGCATATAGCAGAACAAAGTGTTTGGAATTAACCCTTTCCAAAATGACAGAAAAGAACAACCAAAGTTGACTAATTTTGGTATTTTTAAATTCGACTCTTATTCTCGCAGTCATTGTGCATGAGTGTTAAATCTGAGGTTAAAAAGTAAACAGTATCTTTCTTCTGCAATCATTGTTGCATCTATCCATGCCAACATAATTGTGACAACAGTCTTGCAATTAGACTTATTTGCCCAGGAAGTTAGTCAATTTTGAAATTCATATCAGTTTTGGCCAAAATGGGTTAAGTTTGAAATTTTTGTGTTGTGATTTTGGTGTATCACATTATGCTCTAAATGTGTGGACATCAATCACAGACTGAGCGTCTGATAAAAGACATGGAGTAATTTTGAATCTAGGTATTTGAATGAATATGTACAAGTTGAGTGTACTCCAATAATAGCCCCGACAACTGGGTGAGGGTTAAAACTTTGAATAAAACATATGACAGCAAAGTTATTCTTAGATGAAGGCCCCATCTATTCATGGGAAACGTTTTGAAAACATATGGCTCCAGAGCTAAGAAATCACATGTAAAAGTTGGCGAAAATATCAATTATTCCGACAGGACCATTATGGGAAGTCTCAAATCTGCTAAGGGTTAAACTTTTAATAATAACATATAAAACAAAATTTGTCATTCTTAGACTGCTGCGTGCAGCCATAGAAAACATTCAGCGTTCAGTCAATTAGAAATGGAGTAAATTGTCACTTAAACTTACCAAATTCTGAAAAAATGAGAGTTTTTTTTTGGACGGTACCTACTTTTATGCAACCAGAATGGGCATACAGGTGTAGGGTTAAACTTTACAACCAAACTTACAAAGCAAATATGCATGGTAGACAATTGTGAATACGGACATGCAAAGTGTTTGAATTTAACTCATTCCAACATGTTAGAAACAAACAATCAAATTTAGCTACTTTTTGGCATTTCAAATGGTACTCTCATTCTCACCATCATTGTGCTTGAGAGTTAAATCTGAGATTAAAAAGTAAACAGCAACTTTCTTCTGCCGTCATTGTTGCATACCATAATAATTGTTACAACAACCGTGCAATTAGAGAAATTTGCCCTTGAAGTTGGTCATTTTTGAAGAAAGAAATGCTATATTCGTGTCATTTTTAGCCATTAGGAGTTAAATTTGCAAAAAATTGTGTGGTGACTGTGGTGTATCATATTATTCTCTAAATGTTCAGAAGATTTGAGCTGAATAACTGTAAACAATTTTGAGACATTTGAAAAATAGTGAAATTTTGATAGTTTTGGCAGAAAATTTTGAAAATAAGAGTTTTCACGAATATGACGATACCTTATATCTCTAGACTTCATAACATTACATAAGTATTTCAGATTTGGTTGAAATTGTACAGCTTGTTTTTGAGCTGTGCAGAAGACTAAATTGAGGGGGGGGGGGGGGGGGTGGGGAAATTAAAAATAACTGGAGAATTGTAATTTGTTGGAAAAATTACGGGCTTTCCCATCTTTTTAATGTGAAACGGAAGACCGCTTATAGCAAATCAATGTGTTTGAAATTAATCTTTTTGAAAATGATAGAAGAAAAACCACAGAAAATTGGCCAATATTGTCATTTTCAAATGATACTCTTTTTATAGCCATCAGTGTCCTGGAATGTTAAATGTGAGACTAAAACATGAACAGCAATGTTCCTCTATATGTGCAAACCATTTTTCGACAAACAATTAGTTACTTTAATAGTAATTTTAGAGGAAATAAAGTTGTGTGGGTAAGGATTTAATGGCAGGAGAAATGAGTATACATGTAGAATGCAGTAAAATTCCTGAAAATGAAATGTTTTTTCTGGATAATGCTGTCAAAACATGTGTTGGATTATGTGTGACACCAAAACTTTAATATCACAGAAAATTTGCTTCCCTATAACACACAATCCATCCACATATGCAAAGGAAAATAGACTATTCTAATCTCGCCTTGGGAAACTGGGTACAGAAAAGTACGACATTAATCGGAAAATAAATTTTGTCTAACGGTACTCATGTTTGTATATCCAAAATTGGTATTGGATGAAGCGGGACACAAAAACCTATAACACAAAATTTGTTCGCCATTAATTCTGTATGCAGTTATGGAAAGCACAATGAGCTATTTCTTTCTTGTTTCTGGAGAAATGAGTACAGAAATTTGCAACTAAAGAAACATTTTTTTCTGACAGTACTATTCTTTAAATGGCCAAAGCATATGTTTGGTTAAGCCCCAGAGCATAACTTACCAGAGCGGATTTGTTCATCAAGAATCTCTACATATAGCATAGCAAAGTGTTTGAAATTAACCCTTTCCAAAATGTCAGAAACAAGCAACCAAAGTTGTCTACTTTTGGCATTTTCAAATGGTACTGTCATTCTCGCCATCATTGTGCCTGAGTGTTAAATCTGAGGTTAAAGGTAAACAACAACTTTCTTCTGCAGTCATTTTCGCATCTATCCTCACCAAAATAACTGTTACAAGAGCTTTGCAATTAGACAAATTTGCCCATGAAGTTAGTCAATTTTGAAATTCATATTAGTTTTGGCCAATAAGGGTTAATTTTGAAATATTTGTGTGTTGATTTTGGTGTATCCTATTATGCACTAAATGTGTGGACATTAATCACAGACTGCGTGCCTGATAAGAGACATGGAGGAATCTTGAATCTTGGTATTTGAATGAACATGTACAAGTTGAGGTTGCTTCAATTCAAGGCCTGACAACTGGGCCGAAGGTTAAAATTTTGAATAAAACATATAACAGAAAAACTGTTCTTGAATGAATGCCCTATCTTCTCATTGGAAACATTTTGAGGAAATATGGCTCCAGTGCTGAGAAATCGCATGTAATGTTGGCGAAAATAACAATTATTCCGACAGTACCCTTATGGGACATCTCAAATCTGCCAAGGGTTAAAATTTTAATAATAACATATAAAACAAAATTTGTCATGCTCTGACTGCTGTATGCAGCCATAGAAAACATTCAGCACTCAATCAATTAGAAACAGAGTAAATTGTCACTTAAACTTACCAAATTCTGAAAAATGGGAGGTTTTTGGACGGTACCTACTTTTATGCAACCAGAATGGGCAATGGTTCAACTTTACAACCAAACTTACAACAGCAAATATGCTCGGTAGTCAATTGTAAATACAGACATTTAAAGTGTTTGAATTTAACCAATTCTAAAATGATAGAAAAAATCAACCAATGTTGTTTAATTTTGACATTTTCAAATGGCACTCTTATTGTCACCCTCCTTGTTCTTGAGGTTTAAATCTAAGATTAAAAAATAAATAGTAACTTTCTTCTACCGTCACTGTTGCGTCCAGCTATACCAAAAAAATTGTTAAAACAACCTTGCAATTAGAGAAATTTGCCCTCGAAATTGGTCAATTTTGAAGACAAAAATTCTATATTCATATCATTGCTGGCCAAATGGGTTAATTTTGAAATATTTGTGTGGTGATTTTGGTGTATCATATTATGCTCTAAATGTTTGGAAAATCATGAAAAACTATGAAATTTTGATGGTTTTGGCAGAAAACTTTGAAAATAAGTGTGTTCACGAATATGATGATACCTCATTTCACTAGATTTGTGACAATTTACACAAGTTGGCCAAATTTGGTTGAAATCGTACAGCTTGTTTTTGAGCTATGTTCAGAAATGGTGAAATTTTGATGGTTTTGATAGAATATTTTGAAAATAAGCGTTTTCACAGACATGACGATACCTCATTTCACTAGATTTTATAGCATTACATAAATATGCCAAATTTTTTTAAAATCGCACAGCTTGTTTTTGAGCAGTGAAACATACAAAATTGAAGGCGGAAAAAAAAAATAACTGGACTTTTCGATTTCTAGAAATCGAGAGAATCACTTATTCTGCTTGTTATTTTAGGCACCTGCGAAATCAGCTTGCATATAGATTTGGTCAATTTTCACGCTATGGGAAGTGCATAATCGATAGAACACTGCGCCTAACAATATTTCTGACAGTACTCTTTCACATTAGCGTGAATGGTGCATGGTTAATGTCCAGGTTAGGGGTAAATAGCAAACCTGTTTAACAGATAGGGTATACTTAATAATAACAACCTGTGCGTATCAGGTATCATAGATTGTGGCGAACGTTTTCGGAGCAGCGACCCCAACTTTCAGCGTTTGTTCTTGAAGTTATGCTGAACTCGGTCATATTTTAGAAAATCTAGAAACCCCCGCACATGCAGCCATAGAAAACATTCAGCGCTCAATCAATTAGCAATGGAATAAATCATCACTTGAACGTATCCACTTCTGAAAAATGGGAGTTTGTGTGGACGGTACCTACTTTTAGGCAACCAGTATGGGTCAGGGTTAAACATTACAACCAAACTTACAACAGCAAATATGCTCGGTAGTCAATTGTGATACGGACATGCAAATCAATTTTCGCTTTTCCAATCCAAAGTGGAAGAAAAGTGAACTCAAAATTAGCAAAGTTTAGGAAGACTTTTAGGATACTCAAGGCCCGAATACTCGGTGAAGGTTGAAACTTTGAATAAAAGATGTAACTGCACAATTGTTCTTGGATGAACGCACTACCTTCTCATGGGAAAATATGGCTCCAGTGCTGAGAAATCGCATGTGAAAGTTGGCGAAAACAACAATTATTCCACAAGTTCCTTTATGGGAACTCTCAAATCTTCAAAGGGTTAAACTTTTAACTGGTTGAGCGCTAGATTATTTTTAGAAGACAGAATTTGTTCATTAAAACTTGCTTTATTATAAATTATTGGAGAGTGCCTACAGGCACTCCCCAATAATTTATAATAAAGAAAATTTTAATGAACAAAACTGTATCAGCAGGTGACAGAATATGAAACTGGAGAACAGAATATAAAGACTTTAGTATGGTACCCTCACTTTTCTTTAAAGCCATGATAGTGGCTTCCAGCACTCAACCAGTTAATAATAACATATAAAACAGAAGTTGTCAAACTTTGACTGCCGCATGCAGCCACAGAAAACATTCAGCGATCAATCAATTAGAAATGGGGGACATTGTCACTTGAACATGCCAAATTCTGAAAAAGTGAGTTTTTTGGGGATGACATCTATCTTTATATAGCCAGAATGGGCATAGGGTTAAACTTTACAATAAAATATACAACAGCAGATATGCTCGTTAGGTAACTGTGAAAACGGGCATGCAAATCATTTTTCCACATTCCATTCGAAAGTGGCAGAAAAGTCGATTTTATGAAGAATTTGAGGGTACTCCAATTCAAGGCCCTTAAACTGGGTGAAGTTTAAAACTTTGAATAAAACATATAACAGCAAAATTTTTCTTGGATGAATGCCCTATCTTTCCATGAGAAATGTTTTGAGAAAATATGGCCTGAGTGCTGAGAAATCGCATGTGAAAATTGGCGAAAATGACAATTATTCCGACAGTTCCCTTATAGGAACTCTCAAATCTGCTAAGGGTTAAACTTTTAATAATAACATATAAAACAAAAGTTGTCATACTTTGACTGCTGCATGCAGCTACATAAAGCATTCAGCGCCCAATCAATTAGAAATGGAGTATATTGTCACTTAAACTTTCCAAATTCTGAAAAAATGGTATTTCTTTTGGATGGCACACACTTTTTACGCAACCATAATGGGCATAGGATTAAACTTTACAACCAAACTTATAACAGCAAATATGCTCGGTAGTCAATTATGAATATGAACAAGTAAATATTATTTTTCGATATTCCATTCGAAAGTGTGAGAAAAGTGAACTCAAAATGATCCAATTTTATGAAGAATTTGAGGGTACTCCAATTTAAGGCCTGAAAACTGGGTGAAGGTTAAAACTTTGAATAAAACATATAACAGCAAAAGTGTTCTTGGATGAATGCCCAATCTTCTCATGAGACATATTTTTAGAAAATGTGGCCCCGGTGCTGAGAATTCGCATGTGAAAGTTGGCCATTTTCGCCAAAAATGCATCTTCGGGGGAAGTTTGTGGCAAAATAGGGTCAACATGGGTAATACCGCCAATGCAGGCAGATGCAGTTGGTTATGCTTCAGATATTAGGAATGTTTCAGCCAAATCTTCCAGAGGATTTTTGAGCGCTGAATGTTTTCTATGGCTGCATGCAACAGTCAAAGTATGACAAATTGTGTCTTATATGTTATTATTAAAAGTTTAACCCTTTCAAGATTTCAGACTTAACATAGGGTACAGTCGGAATATGTGTTGTTTTCGCCAAATTTTACATGCAATTTCTCAGCACTGAAGCCATATTTTCTCAAAACGTTTCCTTTGTTCCCTTGAGAAGAGATTGGGCATTCACCCAAGAACAATTTTGCTGTTAAATGTATTATTCAAAGTTTTAACCCTCACCCACTTGTCAGGCCTTGAATTTGGAGTACCCTCAACTGGTACAGGTTCATTCAAATACCAAATCCCAGATTCCTCCATGTCACTTATCAGACACTCAGTCTGTGATTGATGTTCACACATTTAGAACATAATATGATACACCAAAATCACCACAGAAATGTTTCCAAACTTACTTCAAGGACAAATTTCTCTAATTGCAAGGGTGTAGGAACAATTTTTTTGGTATGGTGGTGGTATGGATAGATACAACAATGATTGCTGAAGAAAGTCACTGTTTACTTTTTAACCTCGGATTTAACCCTCAAGCACAAAGAGGGCGAGAATAAGAGTTCCGGTTGAAAATGCCAAAATTAGCCAACTTTGGTTGCTTTTTCTATCATTTTGGAAAGGGTCAATTTCAAACACTTTGCTTTGATATATGTAGAGATCCTTATTTAACAAATCTGCTGGTAAGTTATGCTGTGGGACTTAACCCAACATATGCTTTAGCCACTTAAAGAATAGTACTGCTCCAAAAAAAAAGTGATTTGTAGTGAATTTTGCAAATGTCTGCACTCGTTTGCTCTAATTGCAAGGTTGTTGTAGCAATTATTTTGGAATGGATAGATGAAACAATGTTTGCAGAAGAAAGGTACTGTTTACTTTTTAATCTCAGGTTTGACTCTCAAGCACAATGAGGGTGAGATTAAGCGTACCGTTTGAAAATGCCAAAAGTAGCCAACTTTGGATGCTTTTTTCTATCATTTTGGAAAAAGTAAATTTCAAACACGTTGCTTTGCTATATGTAGTAATTTGTCCAACAAATTACAATTCTCTAGTTTCCTTGTCTTTGTTCGAAAGTATGGCTCAATTTAGAGGCAACACACACGAAATTCCAAACTAAGAAAAATGTGTTACTTTATCACATCGTAACACTGCAACCATAAAAGATGCAATTGAATCAATCATTTTAACCCTCTACCTAACATGAAAAGCAGACGACACTTGCAAAAGAATTCTTGAATAACTAATTTTTTTCATTTTTTGTCTCAAAAACATAGGTTATGACCCCTCGTTGGAACGAGCTCGACGAGCTCGTTCCAACGAGGGGTCATAACCTATGTTTTTGAGACAAAAAATGAAAATATTTTGAAAATTAATTGGCGATTTTTGAGAATAGCGCTGGCCGGTTTTGGCCGTTACGTTGGGTAAAGGGTTAAGAATGTTCTCTTTCTCATCCGATGTTGCTTATTTTTCAGACAAAAACCTGAAGAAAAAGAAAGAGAAATTTTGCGCAAGATTGCAGGGGTTCTTCATTGCGACGTTGCACAAGAAAACCCTCTCGTCGGCAACAATAAACCAGTGCCAAGGCAGTTTGACACCGTCACAACCGCCTGGTGTGTGAATTCGGCGGTTGACACGTTTGAGGAATACAGAAGAGCCATTCAGAACATCGCATCTCTAATAAAACCTAATGGATATCTTGTGCTGATGGACATTAATAATTTTGAAGGAACCTACATCATCGGGGAAGTGATATTTCCATCTGTAAAATGTGATATTCAACAAATGAAAAATTCATTCGACACATCTTATATGAAAATAGTCAACTGGGTGGAAGGGGAGTTCACTAACAGTAGAGGTAGAAAATGCTTCTGCTTCAACGTTGTGGCAAAAATATTATAGAAAATATGAACCACTCGAGACTATTATCAGTGTACAAAAATGTAAATTGGAAAATTTTAGTTTTCCATTTACCTCTTCAAAGAAACTGTACAATTTTAGTTTTCCATTCACCTCTTTAACCCTTTACCCAAAGTAACGGACAAAACCGTCCAGCGCTATTCACAAAAATCGCCAATTAATTTCGATTATTTTTTCATTTTTTGTCTCAAAAACATAGGTTACGACCCCTCTATGGAACGAGCTCGTCGAGCTCGTTCCAATGAGGGATCATAACCTATGTTTTCGAGACAAAAAATGAAAAAAAATAGTCTTTCAAGAATTTTATTTGCAAGTGTCGTCTGCTTTTCATGCTAGGTAAAAGGTTAAAGACATGACTTGTGATTCTTCATATATATTTTTTTCATCTATATTATTTATCAGTTTTTCTATGATGTTTATTTGTTTGTTTCACTGGATATTAACGACACTTTCAACAGCCAGGGTCACATCGTGTCTGGCATTTTTTTATCGATGGAGGAAGCCGGAATACCATAGAGAACCACCGAGCAGCGGCGAGCAAATGTTAGACTCTCCAACTTAATTAACCCTTTACCCAACGTAACGGCCAAAACCGGCCAGCGCTATTCTCAAAAATCGCCAATCAATTTTCAAAATATTTTCATTTTTTGTCTCAAAAACATAGGTTATGACCCCTCGTTGGGACGAGCTCGTCGAGCTCGTTCCAACGAGGGGTCATAACCTATGTTTTTGAGACAAAAAATGAAAAAAATTAGTTATTCAAGAATTTTTTTTGCAAGTGTCGTCTGCTTTTCATGTTAGGTAAAGGGTTAACTCTGCATAAGCAGAGTGAACTGTGGTTGAAGGCAAGTGCACCATCGAAGTGAAGCATGCCTTAGTATACGGCTCCAGCGTGACCCCGCAGGGGCAAACGGGATTAGCCCTTTCAACCCGGTGTGCCTAAAGTTTTGCGTGAAGAAAAAATTAGTAGTGGACGAGCAGACGACATAAAGAGCAAAACATCTGAAGCGAGGCTCTGACCCAACAGCTCAATAGGTTAAGTTATTACTGGACCTCCGAACAAACCAGGATAGTTTCACCCATTTCGCCTTTGACAGTATTGACTGAAATGATACTTACTATGGCCCCGGTGTTAAAAGGGTTAAGTGTCTTGCCCAAGGAGACAACGCAGTTACCGCTGACGAAGCTCGAATCGTCGATCTTTCGCTTAAAAGTCCAATGGTCTAACCATCGAGCCACAGCGCTCCAGTTTTCAGTGACAGTAAAAGTGTGAGCGTGCGCGTTTGTATGCGTCTGGAATGAATTTATTGACCGGAGTTCTATGCTTTAATGTAAGATTTGATATTTTTAATTCTAACCCTCTGCACACTGATGTCAAAATATCAAAATTGCGTGATGCACATAATGCAACCAGAGGGTTAAATTAGATATGATGAGTTGTATCACCACTGCACTGAAAGTTATCAAGATAGTCTCTTTTACGAATCCCAGCATCACCACAGAGTCAAGAAAGGAAACCGAGTATTTTTTAAAACCAGAATGGGAAAACGATATTTTATCCTCTGTCGGGGGAGGGGGGGGGGGTGCGGGGTGTTTGACTACGCAATTTGACAAGGGAAACTGTTCATCCATCTAGACCTAACTGCGAGCGGAAGCATCAATTCAGTGACGTGTACCTAACGGGCACCTATCGGCCGTGAGGTTGGCGTGGTTGAATATACAGGTTCGATTCGAAGTTGGTGTCATGAGAAGCTCTGTCGGGTAACGTTTACAGCCTGGTGATTCCGTATAATTTGCGTTAAGTTTGCAATGTAGGACCAAAGGCCCGAGGACTATCTCGGTGTGTTTAAAAAAGACAACACAGAGCTCAATATCAGATTAAAAAAATAAATTATACCGTCATAATCCAAGTTCAAACGCACAAAAGAAACACTCCACTGTTTTTGAATGAATGTCGGAATCGTGTTAATTTGGAGAGAGAGGAGAATAGATTAGACAATCGGTATCTAATTAACTGGTAGAGTGCTAAATTATTTCTCGACCTCAAAATTTATGCAACGGTCTTTGCCTCCCATAAGCTGCAACAAGGCAAATCCATACAGTTCAAATTATTTTATTTCAAAGATAATATGAAGTACACCCACAGAGGATAAAGCTTTTGAATTGTTGTACATGCACTTCAGAACAAAGCCCTGGGTGTTCTTAATGACCTTAACCCATATTTTGAACCTATATGGGGGTTTGACTCATTTCCTGTTGGTCCCGAATTCACACATCATACCATGCTTGAGATATGAGCATGACCCATTTTCAAAATTTTTGGCCACACCCACTTTCTCCATGTAAAAAATGTATGTATGAACTCCAGAAATGCATAGGGTGGGGGGGGGGGGGGGTCAAAAAGTTTGATTTCCAGCAATTCTGAGAAATGCACTCAAAATGCACTTTTCGTGTAAAAATGCATGTATGAATTTTGGGAAAGCATTAGGGGTAAGAAAATATGATTTCCCGCAATTCAGGAAAATGCACTCATTGACCCATGGGTGACCTCAGTGACCATGACCCAGATTTTGAACCTCCATCGAGTGTCGACACATTAGGTGTTGGTCCCAGGTCCATACATCATACCATGCTTGAGATATAAGCCGTGACCCACTTTCAAAACAACACCACGGACATTCCTATGCCCCAGGAATCAGAAGAACATAGGTGACCGAGAAGTTGTGACTGTCTATCAGTATGCCAAAAATTAGCGAGATGGGACAATTCGTTGTCGAATTATCGTGCGGACAAGAAACTAGAGAAACAGAATTTATTGCATCCAGTAAATTCTAGTCTGTGTGAAAAGGGTTAAAGTATCATAAAAAAACTATACAGAAAGAGAATTTGTGGAGGTTTATTTTCGGGAGTAAAATATTTTTAAACAAATCAGAAATGGATTTTCATTAACAGTATTTGCAGCTATTCACGCAGGAATCAGAATTTTTCTTAGAAACCAGTAAAGGCATATGTGCACAGCATTTAAAGGGTTCGATCAAGGAATTAGAAATTGGCCTTACTGGCTCTGCCACTTATTTGCATGATGAGACACATGTGGCAACCACTTTTGTTGTACCGCCCACTTTTGTTATACCTCACCAGTTTTGTAACAGCGATCGCCCATTTTTGTTATACCTCACCAATTTTGTAATAGAACGCCAGCTTTTGTTATAGTTCGAGGTCACCATTTTTGTTATAGAAATCGCCCATTTTTGTTATAAAAAAACAGCTAACCACTTTTGTTATATAAATCGCCAGCTTTTGTAATACTTGAAATTAGAACTATAACGCTAATGTTTCGATGCCCATTCGGGGTTAGTGAAGAATCATGGCAGATTGCGGGGTCGGGGAAATAACAGCTTGTGTTTTCTAAATCAGATGGTCGAATCGAGAAACATAAAAAGACATCCCTGTAAGTATATGAGGCAGTCGGGCGGCGAAGCGCACCTGAAGTGACTTCACTTCACAGAAATTGGCGGCATGTGTGTTGTTTAGACGAATGAATTTTCGATTCAACATTTTTTAAGTGGAGTCTTGATGCAGGGTTCATACAGGGTCTTGGAAATTTCTTGAATTTCACTTTTGTATTAAAAAGTCATTGACTCTGCTTTTTAGCTGTGAGAAGCTCTTGAAAATTGGCCAACAGCCTTGTATAGCTCTTGAATTTCCCAAACATATCAGCGGACTAAGTAATTCATACAATTTATATTCCTGTTCACAAGAAATGGGCAAAAAATAAATCCACCCTTGACACAGTGTCTTGAAGCTCTCGAGGATTGCTTTCCAGAAAATTGTCAAGTATTGAGTTTTTAGGATTAATGCTCACTTCTGCTTCTTCTACAAATTATCTCCACTTTGTACCACAAGTATCACTCTTTTTCTAAAGGTACGAACATGCATAAATTGCTACGTTCATCGAAATATTGGGTGTAGAAGAGACCTTGAAAAAAATTACAAGAGTCCTGGAAAAGTCCTTGAATAGACCTTGAATATGAGGTGGCCTTACCTGTTTGAACCATGTGATGGTCAGTGCCGCTTTTGACACTTTGAAGCACATAGACCTATATACGTTCTTATGTTCATCGCACACACTGTGCCTCTTTCGGTTTTCCTTTGCATTTTTATGCACAGAGATGCACTTATGTTCACAGTATTGGTCTCGAGTTTGAATTGATTGTCTGTAGACGGAGAGTGACACAATTCGTACAGACTAAACGTTCCTACGTTGAATTCAAGAAGAGCAGGTTTTGAAGGTTCTGCTCTGAGATCAACCGTATAATATTTCCCATTGAGCTAAAGATAGTCTTACTCTGAAATCACTTGGATTGAGAATTAATCCAAATCAACTGGGCTGAGAAAATATGAACCCAATTGGGTGCATGTTAACCCATCGAAGTAAATGTGTGTTGATTGTCACTCCAACCGATTTTAGAGTGCGTTAATATATATTGTTGAAGAACGTGTTTGCCAATCGCCGTGAGTAGTATATGGTGTGATTTTTAACCCCTTTTGCCGAACCCCTCCCGGACCCCATTGTGACGTCATAGTTTTTTTTAAAATAGCAATAATGTGACGTCATACAGAATCCCACGGGCGCGGTCAACTTGAGATGTCATCATGGTGATACGTGTTTCCATCGTCCATGTTTTTTATAGAAGGCCGCCATCTTGGTTTCTATGGTGGCACGTTGTTGCTAAGCAACCCAAAGGCTAGTACTATAGTAGAGTGTGTTCTTGGGGCGTGTTCGATCCAACGGAAGTATGTCTAATTACCCAAGTGGACCCGACACTGACTGGAAATCGCTCAAGTTCTTCGTTTTAGCGCCCATTGCATCTATTCTAAGTACATTTAACCCATATATCTGAGTGGCACGTAGTGCCATTGTCCCGTCGCTTTGTTCTGGAGTTTACTCCGGTAGTGCAGAAGAGACTATGCAATAGAAACGAGGCTGTATTGTGTTACTATTTGTATCTTTCACTACCAGAACTTATTCCGTCTTCTCTGCTCTATCTTTTGAATTGACCAATCAAAATGCTTCAGTTTCTTTAGCCCCCTCCTATTTCTTTCGAATTGATTAATCAGATTGCTTAATTCGATTCTGCCCGATCCACCCACGGTCAGCCCTTACGGAGTTATCTCCTTTGACTGCACACACGACTCTAACCGGCACATGAAGTGCGTCTATGTGACGTATGAGAAATCCGTTTCTCCTTATGTCACATATCCGCACATAAATGTGCTCCTTTGTGAAATGTGACACATGTGAAATACGTCTTTACATACGTCACATGGACTTATTTAAGAAATTGTGGACACTGTGGACGACCACTATCTGCCGATGATTGTGGATCACTGCAGACCATTATTCGTGGATCATCATTGGAAAACATAGGACTTGGGCGATGTTCAGTCATTGTCGTATTTTTATTTGAATTGAGTGCTCTCCGTATTTAGCAACAGAAGAGGGCGCCCACACTGTCTTCTGAAAGTTGTATTTATTATTTTTTTACCAAAGCTTTACTATCGGTATATCACTTCACATAACATCATTGACTGAGGGATAAACAAACTGGCATTACTGCCGGTAACCCAAGGTAAGTTGTATATTAGGCGTAGGAAGGCTCCCATTTGCCGGACCTAGGAAGTGACGTCACGTTACACCCACAATGCATCACGCTTTTACGTCACTCTTCTGCAAAAGAGGCCTAAAATGCGAGCTATACTATTTCTGCTTAATCAAACACGCTATTCCATTTTGAGACAGTGAAGTCTCTGCTTTACATGGCGGAATGTCTTGTGATTATAACACCATCTTTTCTTGTTATAAAGTTTGTTTCTCGTTATAACCATTTTCTATCTCAAGATAATAAGACGTTTTCTCTCCTTATGCCAAGATACGATTTCTACTATCTCGAGTTAATATCTCATTATAACGAGGTACTATCTCGAAATGAGGAAAAATGGTTAAAAACCATATTGACCCTGAACAGGACAGAAAAGCCAGATTTATTTTCTGCTATAGTTTAAACAAAACAAAAATTAACTTATCGTAAACATCTAATTTAAAAAAAAATCGAAAGTCAATGATCCCCATTGTATAAAAAATTGAGATGATTCAAAGTGAAAAACAAAAATTACAATGCCCTCATTACTTTTGAAATCTGGACGCACCAATATGTGAAACGGGGTTCGTGGATTAAATGTATTGATAAAGAGATCTAGTAAATGAAAGATGATTTGTGAGGAAACACCCATGTGGCAATAAACTTTAACACTTTTCAATATGTTGCAAAAATGCAATTACTGACTGACCTAAAAATCCCAGAACATACAATCTGTGAATTTATTCATATATCTTGCAATATTTTGAAGGACATGCGAATGATCTCATATCGCAGAACATTAAGGGTGTCATGTGAGTTGTCGTGATAGCTTACATCAAGGATTGTTTTGCGACTCAATCATCAAGGTAATGTGTGGTGTATGGTCACACAGAGAAGATATTTCAGGGTGGTGGGGGTGGGGGGGGGGGGGGGGGGCAAGTGTTTTTGTCGACTAATTTGGTTATGAAGGTAGCCACCTTAGGCCTGGATTAGACGTCGGATTTTTGTCGCGCCGAATTCATTTATTTGCAATAACTTGAATTCGACCCGACAAAAATCCGACGTATAATCCAAGCCTTTGGGTGGCAGTTTTACACACAGCTAGACTTGGACAATTGTTTTCAGAAAATTAGTTGAGAAGGTCTTTTAGCGTTCGACTCGTACGTCGAACTTTGGGAGACTAATAAACGTTAAACGGGAACGTTCGTGCAACTCGGAAAGACGGACGGACGGGCGGACGGACGGACGGACGGACGGCGGACGGACGGACGGACGGACGGACGGATGTACTTGTGAGGTGATTTCAGTGTTAGGTAGGGTAAAATTCCGCACCTGCGACCGTTTCTGCATCTCAAAAGTGGGTGTTTTGAGGGGTCGCTCCTCAGAAGAGGGGACTGGACCAGTGGTTAAATCACCGGTTTGCACAAGTAACGTCTGTACGCACAACTTGTTCACACACGTACATCTGAAGTAGCCTGAACGGACAGACAGACGGACTGACAGACAGACAAGCGGGTGGTCAGGCGGGTGGTCAGGCGGGAGGGCTTCGGGTGGGCTTCCGGGTGATCATCGGGCAGGCAAGCAAGGAGGCAGGCAGGCAGGCAGGCAGGCAGGCAGGCAGGCAGGCAAGCGGGCAGGCCGGCCGGTCAGCAGGCAGACAGCAGGCAAGCAGACAAGCATGCAGGCCATTGAATAAAAACGAATTTGTGTTTCCCTTTTCCTTACATGTACGTTTCAAATACACCCCAACTCCAACCAAAATCACTTTCATCAAACACACGTCAGAATAGGGGCGAATGCAAGTTTTGATTTCATGTATTACAAAAGCTGGCGATTTATATAACAAAAGTGGCTAACTGTTTTTTATAACAAAAATGGGCGATTTCTATAACAAAAATGGTGACCTCAAACTGTAGCAAAAGCTGGCGTTCTATAACAAAACTGGTGAGGTATAACAAAAATGGCTAACGAGTCTGAAAATATGCACTTAATGGCATCTGTTGATCGTATTGAGGTGGACCACATTTTGAACCTTAAGCAAGTTTCAGCTCATTCGGCGTAGGTTCCATGTCTATAGGTCATACCAAGCCTGAAGCATGAGCATAAACCACTTTAAAAATATTGGCTCCACCAACTCCTGATCTGCCATATTTGAAGATAGCAAATATCCATATTAGCTAGAAAATATTAAGGTACATGCACTTGACACCTCTAGAAAATACATTGTGAGTAAAATAATTCAGTAATGTTGGAAAATAGACCGAAAAAGTCCTTAAAGGCCCACAGGAGCCAATCTGAAGACTGATTGGCATTGGCAAAATGCCGAGGTCCCATCTACACCCATGTGTGTTTAGAACAACATTGTGAGAACGGAAAGGGTTTTCATAATTCCTGCATTGTATAAAATAAAATTTTTGGGACCATATTAAGATCTTGAGAGGGTTAAAATACTCCCTTTAAGTACTCAATTTTAACCTTTTAAAAAACGAGCTCGTTGCAATGAGGAGTCATAAACTATGTTTTTCAAGCAAAAATGAAAAAATAATGAAAACCGAATAGAAATTTCTGTAAATAACACTGGCCGGTTTTCACCGTTATGTGGTGTAAGGGGTTAAGAAAACCTTACTTTGGAAGGTACACCAAAAAGATGTCCCATTCCACATAGAATTAAATGTTACAGAAAAGAAAGCGTAAAAACATTCTGTTGCCATGAATTATATGAAAGGTGCTTGTACTCACATTGAATTATTAATAGGGTTAAAAACACACCATTCAAATACTCCATTTCATTACTTTATAATTGTTATAGGTGCTTCGAGAAAGCCACTCACCACTCCATCCCGAAACCTGTTGATCCTGAGTTATGATTGAGAAAAAAATAAATTTTAAAAATGCTTTGAAAAGTGAAGGGTTCTTTATTCAACATGGTTTGAGAATGAATTTTGTTACATGATATTAAATATACAATGTTATTCTATGTAACAGTTACAGCTTTCTGTCTGACTGCTTTGCTTCTCTCCTGTTTTAAGTAATGACTATTGCTTCAGTGAACTCATTTGCCAGTACGCGTTGAAGATGTGAACATCTTTTAGCCTCTGATAGATCACAGATAACCGAGTACTAGTGGCACTCTATCAGTATAGCAAAATACATGAAGATAGGATTGATTGTATTCGGGTCATTGTGTTGACAAACAGAGCATAAAAGACAGAAATATTCCAACTACACCATCAAGGTATGCCTTCTATAACCGCCGAGGAACGGCGAGCAACTGTCAGGCTCCCCAACATACTCACTCCACACAAACATGGTTAGCACTGGTTGAAGACAAGTGCACCATCGACGTGCAGTACGCCTTAGTACACAAGCCGCCGTGCCCCCATCTAGGCAATGGGGTGAAGTGTCTAGCCCATGGACACAACGCGGTTGCCGCAGGTGGGATTCGAACCGACGACCTCTCAGCTTGCAGCCTGCACCTCTACCTAATGAGCCACCGCGCCTCCTCTATGAATGTAATTAGAATACTCTGGAGGCTTATTTTCGGGTGTAAAATAGTAATAAAGAAATCGGAAATAGACGTTTGTTAACAGTATTTAAAGATATTCATTCAGGAATCAGACATATATGTACACAACATTCAAAGGGTTCAACCAAGGGAATGCATTGGGGGGTCCAAGAATGTGATTTCCAGCAATTCTGAAAAATGCACGCAATGACCCTTGGTTGACCTCAGTGACCTTGTCCCATATTTTGAACCTCCGTCGAGTTTCGACTCGTTTGGTGTTGATGCCAGCTCCATATGTCAAAATGTTTTGCCACGCCCAATTTTTTAGTGTAAAATTGCATGTAGAAACTTCGGGAATACATTCGGAGGTCCAAAAATGTGATTTCCAGCAATTCTGAAAAATGCACTCAATGACCCCTGGGTGTCTTCAGTAACCTTGACCCATATTTTGAAACTCCATCGAGTGTCGACTCATTTGGTGTCGGCCCCAGGTCCATAGGTCATAGCACATCTGAGATATGGGTGTGACTCACTTTCAAAACAACCCTACAGACACACCTAATGCCCCAGGAATCTGCAAAACATAGGGTGCCGAGACTATTTGTCAGTATGCCAAAAATCAACAAGATAGGACAATTCGTTTTCTAGTTATCTTGCGGATAAGATAGTGCTTAGAAGACAGAAGGCAGGAGAATAGAAAGAAGAAGAAGAACAAGAAGAAGAAAAGAAGAAGGAGAAGAAAAATGAAAAAGAAGAAAAGAAAAAGAAACCGTACAAAAACAATAGTCTACGGTGGCTGATTTAGGATACTCAGATATTTATTTTTATCTCGTTATAACGAGATACGATCTCGTTATAACGAGATACGATCTCGTTATAACGAGAAAACATCTCGTTATAACGAGATAAAAATAAATAAACATCTCGTTATAACGAGATAACATCTCGTTATAACGAGAAAGTATCTCGTTATAACGAGAAAAGATCTCGTTATAACGAGAAAGTATCTCGTTATAACGAGAAAACATCTCGTTATAACGAGATAGTATCTCGTTATAACGAGAAAACATCTCGTTATAACGAGAAAACATCTCGTTATCTCGAGATAAAATCACGTGACTCTGATGACATGAAACATATAGCCCCCACCACTAAAACAGTTTATATATCTCGCGGGTGTTTTCAATATTCTGGATGTAATACATGGGGAAAAACACCTATCCACCCCCACCCCCAAGCGTCCCAACCATGCCCGTGAAATATCGCTCCTCTCCCTCGCACATGTTGTCAACGATAATTACGATAAGCGCATATAACTCTCATACCAATAAACACAGAAAATGAGATGGAATTCACACAAACAAATGAAACAACTATAGCGTAATAAACTCGCCCCCTCCCGCCCCTCCCCCACACCGTATGTGGAACACTTTTTCGACACACGGCACTCAAAACACGACTATAACCTCAGCCCCAAAACAGTGTTCATATCTTACGCGTGTGTTTAATACTGTGGATGTAATACACGGGAAACACTCCTACCCCTCTCCTTCCCAAAGCAACCCACCAATGCCCGCGAAATACCTCCCCCCCCCCCCCCCGCACATGTTGTAAAAATAATTACAACAAGTGTATTTAACGCTCATACTAATAGAACAAGGACAGGGACGTGAGAAGGTAAAAATATTGGGAGAGGGGTGTCAAGGCGGAGATCCATGCAAAAGGGGCGCCCATTGTGCTGACAGTAGCATGATTCGAGTCGCGCAGTGGCGACTGGCGAGGTCGGAGAGAGCACCAGATGCGGTATCCCCTTCTCGTTGGTGGGGGTTTCACACAGATTATTTATTCCTTCCGCATAGTATATATCTGAAATAATAAAGTTTCTCGACAACTTGATGTAGACAGCACCAGATTTATACTTTTTTATAATTATCGTAGCAGGCAACCATTGCCTGTTCATTTTTTTTTATCAATCTGTGTTGAAATAATCAGTACGGGGAATTAGTTAATATCGCAGCGCGATAAGTTGAAAATATTAATTGATCCACCACACCGATGTCATGTTTCGTGTTCCAGTTCATATCCTGATCTTTTCGCCACGTCTTCTGCGAAAATGCAGATGTTAAGCAGAGATCTCGTTATGTGCCACTGATTCAATGGAACCACCATGCACTTCTGTTCCAGATAAAGCTCCGTACTTCACCTAATGCACAGCCTGATTTCAGTGGCGGCGCTACAGGGAATATAAGGCCCCCTCCCCCACCGAAAATACATTTTTGTTTTAATCGGCCAGAACAGTTCGCAAAATAACCTTTCACTTTTTACCATCTTTTCAATTTTTTCCTCGAAAAGATAGCTTATGACTCCTCATTGGAAGGAGTTAGTTGAACTCCTTCCAACGAGGGGTCATAAGCTATATATACGTTGGCACCATCACTGCCTGTTTGTCTCCTTACAAGTCATCCCTTGAGTGCAACAAGGCTCTTCGTATTGCAGAGGGCGCTTTGTTGCACTCATGAGACGAAATATAGTTTTTATCATTTTTTACAAAATCATCTGTTAACCCTTCACCCAACGTAACGGCCAAAACCGGCCAGCGCTATTCTAAAAAATCGCCAATTAATTTTCATTTTTTTTTTTATTTTTGTGTCAAAACCATAGGTTGTGACCGCACATTGGAACTAGCTCGTTCCAATGAGGGGTAATAACCTATGTTTGTGAGACCAAAAAATGAAAAAAATTAGTATTCCAAAAATTTTTTTGCAAGTGTCGACTGCTTTTCATGTTAGGTAAATGGTTAAACACTTCTTAACAGTACACCAGAGCCAACTGGTTGCCCAAATAAGGAATTGTGGATAATAGCGGTTATGGCTTGAGACTAAAAGACAAAAATTAAAAAATATCAGCAGAGCTGATTAATATGAGCCGGAAGGAGAAGTCATGACGCCGATGGCATGCAAATCAATGGAGATAAACTGTATCAAATGTGTGTCGAAAGTTCAGTGAAAATAAATTGTGTAAAACCTGCAAATAAGATTTGTTTTGGTATATGCCATGACAGGCGAACGGTCTGTGACCTTGACGTTATGACCTTGGGTCAAGGTCATGGCACACATTTGAATCATAAGTAAACATTGTGTGAAGTATTAACAAGATCTGCCCACTGAATCTTTTTAAGGACTGCAGAAAGTTAGAATAACTGTAGTTTGAGCGTTTGACCTTGACCATGGCACACCCTAGTGTCATGATCATGAGCAAGTGTTGTGAAAATTATGAATAAGATCTGCGTTTGGAAATAATTTTTTTATGAACCAGACAAAGATGGACGAACAGTCCGCGACCTTAATCTTGGCGTTGTGACCTAGCGTGACCCCCCCTCCCCCCGCGCCCTTGGGCAATGAACAGGAATTGTGAGAAGTATGAATAAGATTTCTCTACTGAATCAATATTAGAACGAATGAACGGTCCATGACCTTGACCTTGGAATTATGACATTGGGTCACGGTCCTGACCACTCTTCTGTCAGAAGCGTGCATCGGGTGAAGAAAAACAAGATCAAGTATGAGAAAGATCTGTCCATTGAATCGTTTTTTTTTTCATGGTCCGGACATACACACCTGAATGGTGTGCAGCCTTGACCTTCAAGTTAGGACCTTTGGTTAAGGTGATGACACATTCCTGAGTCTTAAGCAATCGCTGCGTGAAGTACGAAGAAGGTCTATCCATTAAATATTCTTTTACGGGACGGATACATTTAGAACAGACGTATGGGTTCTGTGGTAAAAAATTCGAAAATTTCAGGTCACAAACGAGTACTCAGACAGTTAAGAATAACTTTTTTAGGAAATTTAGGGCAGTGGCCAACCCCTTTCCCTTACTGACCCTTACCCAAATCGTACCCTCAACCTGAAATTAATAGATATTCAATACCAACCTCAACGTCACACAACTAAGAAGAAGTCACACAACGCGTTTTTTAGTTTCATAATGGTACGTTGTGCACAAAATGTTGCGTTCATCAATGTGTTACAAACGCCACAAGTCCAAGTAGTCATACAAGTGCGCATTGGGCATATCAATCAACCTACAATGGAAGGATCATGCGTGGGACCGGACAGATGGACGAAAAAGGTGTCTACGAACATTTTCGGGAGGCATAAAAACTCGCCCGTCTGTCACATTATTATCGTTATTTGCGCCTAGAAATGCCGCACTTCTTTTCAGGCAGAGCAACGCAATTCCCTACACAATGGAGCAAGACCAACAGAACACATACCCATACTTCACCAATTAAATATATATGTTAATTTTGATGTGTGTATATGATGAGATGTGGCTCAATAGTTAGAGCTCTGGACTTTAAACCGAACGGTCGACAGTTCGATCTTAAGTAGCGGTAACTACATTGCGTCTTTAGGAAGGACACACAATCTCGATTGTTCACGTGGGACACAGCTAGTGGCGCTATGTATTAAGGTGTACCGCACGTCGATAGTGAACTTGCCTTCAACCGCAGCTAACTCTGCTTGTGCAGAGTTAGTCAGTTGGATAGTATTATTAGTTATCCTTGTGTTTTCCAGGGTGTATGGGAGTTTACACTGGTTTGGGAACTCATACACCCTGAGGCAAAGCCGAAGGATGTATGTGTTCCGTGACAGGTGTAATCTCCTATACACCCTGGAAAACACAGGGATAAAGGGTTTATTTCCAAGAATTTTGGTGTACTTAATAATTTAACTTAAATTGTGGGAAAAAACTGACAGAAAATTTGTACTTTGAAAGTTTCTTAATAAAACCAGACACATATGGATATCATTGGAACTGGCTCAATGAGCCAGTTCCAATGACATCCACACCTGTAATATTTTATTGCACATAAATATTAAATTTCCTGTATTTTTATTTTTGTTCTAACATAACCCAGCCGAAGGTATGAATTAATAATTTAAAATGGGTACTTTTTTTAGCCATATAGCCTGCTATTGTGTATTCTTGTTTTTACACCGTGGTTAACCAGGGTGTAAAAAAAAACTACTGTTGATTGCAAGTTACACCGTACCTCTCTGCCAATCAAAACGCAGTATTTTGTTTCATTTGGAAATAAAACAGTTTATCACTGCTGCTCGCTAGTTATCTCCGAGTACCCATGCTTCCTCCTCCCGTAAAACTGTCCGACATGATGTGTCCCTGACTGTTGAAAATGACGTTAAACCCCAGTAAACAAGCAAACATAAACATGATGAGGTCTGATATCTATTCAACCGGAACTCAAAAATTAAATTAGCGACTGAATCTTAATGTGAACTTTTGACCACAACCTCATCGCCATATCTAGTTTTGGGGTTGTTCCGCCTTCTTTTTAAGTAGTATGTAGGGGGCGCGGTGGCTCAGTAGGTAGAGGCGAAGGCTGCAAGCTGAGATGTCCGCGGTTCGAATCCCACCTGCGGCAACCGCGTTGTGTCCTTGGGCAAGACACTTCACCCCCATTTCCCACGTGGGGGCACGGTGGCGTTGTGTACTAAGGCGTACTGCACGTCGATGGTGCACCTGTCTTCAACCAATGCTAACCCTGCTTGTGTGGAGTTGGTGTGTTGGGGAGCTGACAATTGCTCGCCGTTGCTCGGTGGTTCTCTCCGGGTTCTCCGGCTTACTCCACCCGTAAAACTGTCATGCTCATGGTTAGCCATTGTGCAGAAATATGTGACACCAATAAATAAATAAATAAATAAGTAGTATGTAATGTGGGATCCCGGAAGTAACGTCATGTCACGTGACCAAGTGGCGCCATGTTGTGTTTTCGTGGTAACCAGCGTGAGTGACCATGTTGTGACGTCACCCCCATAGTGATACGTGGCATTAATCGCATGCGCAGCGCGTGTTGTTAGGGTGATACGCGTTTCCGTCGTCCATTTTGTATACCGGAGGCCGCCATCTTGGTTTCTATAGTAGCACGTAGTTGCTATGTGATCTAAAGGCTTCTTATAGGATAGTGGTATGTTCGGAGGGTATGCTCCTTCACACAAGGGTAATTTCCCGATTCGCAGAATTACCCAAATAAACCCGACAAGTTGTACTGTTACGAATTCTTTCAGAATTATCTGCTTCTATCTATCTATGCAATAGTTTTGTCCTGGAGTATACTCCAGTAGAATAGAAGAGCCTATCAGCTGGAACAGCTTTGCTTATTATTACAATATTTAACTGTTCTGGTCTGTTCTTGTTAGTTCTGACCCTATTCCGAGTACTCTTGCTGTTTCATTTATCTAGATCACCCAATCAGTTCCCTTTACTGGCGCTAATTGACCAATCAGATTGCTTGATTTTCCATAATCAGTATACAGAGTTATCTCCCTTGTGTATAACAAAAACCTATATCATTACCAAAGCCAATAAGCTATCGAGCCGTTACTGAAAAGTCATTGCTCGAACGACTCGAAGCCCATCGGCCAAATGAGCTTTAGAGCAATTGCTCGCTCGAGTGACTCCCACGTACTGCTCGAACGACTCGAATCCCATCGAGCAAATGAGCCATAGAGCAATTGCTCGTTCGAGTGACTCGCACATACTGCTCTTCGACTCATTTCGGTATTTGAGGATACCTATGACCTGGTATTGTATTATTATTTGAGGATACCTTTTATAGGATACTTACCTAAGGATACTGTTACTTGTTTGGCCCAGCTTTCTAGGCCACCCCAGGACATACCTATCCCAAATTCCCCCATAAGCCATCGAGCAGGTACTGAAAAGTCATTGCTCGAACGACTAGGAGCCCATCAAGCAAATGAGCTTTAGAGCAACTGCTCGGTCGAGTGACTCGCACTATACTGCTCGAACGACTCGAAGCCCATCGAGCAAATGAGCTTTAGAGCAATTGCTCGTTCGAGTGACTCACACATACTGCTCGAACGACTCGAATCCCATCGAGCAAATGAGCCGTAGAGCAATTGCTCGTGCTCGTTCGAGTGACTCGCACATACTGCTCTTCGACTCATTTCGGTATTTGAGGACACCTATGGACTGGTATTGTATTATTATTTGAAGATACCTTTTATAGGATACTTACCTAAGGATACTATTACTTGTTTTGCCCAGCCTTCTAGGTCACCCCAGGACATACCTGTTCCTAATTCCCCCTATATGTCATCAAGCAGTTACTGAAAAGTCATTGCTCGGACGACTCGAAGCCCATCGAGCAAATGAGCTTTAGAGCAATTGCTCGATCGAATGTCTCGCACATACTGCTCGAACGACTCGAATCCCTTCGTGCAAATGAGCTATAGAGCATTTGCTCGTTCGAGTGACTGACTCGCACATACTACTCTTCTACTCATTTCAGAAGAAAGGATTCCATAGCCACACACGTTCTCCAAAAAGGGATTCTGAAAAAAGGATTCCGTAAATGGGATTCCTATCCGACTGTAACATGGGATTCCTTGATTTAACATCAATACTCGAGGGTATGGAAAGGGATTAATAACACACAATTAAACTCATATTGCAAGAACCCAAATGAACAAAGAAACATGAACGAAGATGAACTGGTTGGACAGAACCGCCGCGCCCCGTTCCACCTTCTAAAAGGGTCAGTAACTGTATTAAAAATCGATCGAGAGTAGTTCATTCGAAACAATTTATTCACATACTTATAGGAAGAAATAATTCCAACTCAAATATAATATATCTTCAAAATGTGCCCTTGAAATTACAATGCTTACACGCTCTGTTGAAATGCTTTAAACAAAACAGTTGACAATTCCCCTGACACACGTCGCCTCCTTGTGGTTTGATGAAGCTTTTTTGTTAGCCTTGGATAGGTTGTGCTACTTTCGGGTGCCTAAAATTACAGTAATCTGACAGTTTACTGTTTTTTGAATTGCCTACTATTGGGTCCTGCGAGTCTTAGATTTTGAGTTGAATCAAATCCGGAATTGAATCAGACAAGGCATTTCAAATCTAATCGAACCTCGTATCGAATCTCACGGTTCTTCATACTTTTTGATTGGTCTATTTTGGGCACATCGCAGAACCACTGAGTCGACAGTAGGAAAGAATTCGACACCCAGCCATATCATTTCTTCCCATCCTCTGGACTTGAGTAGTGTCTCAAAATAGCTATACTTATGTCCCGAGTTCCGTCTCGAACATGCATATTTATCAAATGCTGTCATCAAATTCCACTCCTCACATTCTTTATTCGGGTCTACATGTTTATTTTTTCAGTATTTTGCATCAATCCGCTTAACTGGAAGAAGCAATACAAAATATCTCAAGAAATATAAATCCAAGTGAGGTATGGTTGACCGTATCCCCTTGTCACTGATGGATTTATATCAGAAGTAGTATATTTCAATCTCCCAAAGACCCCTTACCACCTCAGGCCTACCTGGGCTAAGAACCCAGGTAGGCTTGAGGTGGTAAGGGGTCTTACGGAGATTAACTATACTTAGTCTGATAACTCCAGTATTTTGCGACTCTGCTCTTTCATTTGGAACCAAAGAGTATTATTTTTTCTATAAGGTTTTCACCACTCCTGAAAGCCGAAAATTTAAACTAGAATGGGTGTATGGATAGATGTATTCCATCAAGTCCTGTAATTTGGGCACATCTTTATATTTTGGGCCCGACGTTTACCGCCTTGGTTCAGGAGTAATTTAAAGTCCTGGGGCTCTTCAGGTTGTAAATATTGTACCTTTGGATGGAGCTACAACACTGCTCTCATCTGCTGTAAGAAGGACCGTAAATATTGCCAATTTCCATTCAAGTATTGTATTCACCGATGACCCGTCACATGGGGAAGTCAAAAAAAAAAAACTGAAAATTTCAGAACGGCCGCGGAACTTCCTTGCTAAAATAAGTAGCAACAACCAACGCATAATCTCGCCATGCGGCGAGATCGCGTATAAGTTGTTTCTATTTAATTTGGCGGAAATTCCATTATAACGCAAACAGCATGGCTAGCATAGTACAAAAGAAAGAAGAGACTTTCACCATAGGTTATGACCATATCATATAGCGTAACCTGCTAACGGATTACGATCTAAGGTCTTATACAAATACACTCCTTTCACGCAGTCTGGTCTGGACAGGTCGGGTCTGGTACAACTTCGGTTTATTCTTTAGCCGTAAACATTTTCCAACCTGAGGGCTAGCCATCGGGTTGGAATGTGGTTGATGTTAACGAAACATGCCGAACTAGTCGATGATGAAAGTCTCTGGCAAAAATGTTCCTAGATTTGTTTCAATTTGCGGGTACTATGTTACGGCAATGCCTGTATACCGATACATTTGTATGCTCTTAACTCTTTGCATGCTGCTGGCGGATATTCCTGCGCAGGACAGGATTTCTGTTGTAACTAAAATATGTATAATTTAGGCACATTTAAACGAATTTCCACCCTGTAAATTGAACAGATTTTTTCGACAATGATTTTTTTTGAGTTAAATTTAGATGAATTTTGCATCAGATCTAGTCATGGCTGCTTCACATCAGCCATGACTAGATTTGATGAAAAATGACTTAAAAATACTCGGCGGGTTAAGGGTTAATTGTAATCACCTCATTTAATAATCGTGATGCATGTCTTTGGGAAAACGTGGAGAGGCGCATGCCCCAGATTCCGCCGTCTCTGCTCACCTCAAAGTTCAATTCCAATTTACGCTGACAGGGTTAATTTTGCTGTCGCCTCAGTTTACCTTCCATCTACGTTTCACTAAAAGTCCCACTCACAAGGTTGATAATACTTTCCCGAACCGGGGCCTACTGTTCAAAACGTTATGTTCATACATCCATTCGATTTCAAGCATTCCAGTTTGGTTTTGTTCAATGGGCTTAACAATTCTCAACTAAGGTCAACAAGCGTGACTTTCTCTAAATCGTTCTTTCAGCTCTTAAATATTATTTTCCGACTGACTTCAACTCTTGTTCTATGACTCGTTGCATCAATTATGCCTACATGGCCTCGCCTGAAACCACGGCGTGTCATTATTTTATCCTATACAAACCTTTGCGCGGACACCGTCAGTGTGTTTCACTTCAAAATTAAAGATCCTTTGTTTTCGTCAAAGCTGTGTCTATCAAAAACAATAATATATTAAATAACACTCTCTTTGAAATGTTATACTGTAGTTATAATACATAAAACATTTATCCATGCTTTGAGGATGCAAGACAAATTAATATTTACGACAATAATTTTAACTTGGTTTTTATTGCATTTTTGGTCTGAATGGTTCTACAAAAAGACATAAAGTACATCAGCTGGAAATGACAATTTTCCACATAGTGGCAAGACACCATCACCTCTCCCACAATCGTAGTGATCATGTCGTCCCCGAGTGGAACAGGGTCTAGCATTGCAGATGGCACCTTGTTCCCCTCAGGGGAGGATGCATATCATTAGCAGGCTGAAATTGTTCGAGGTGCCCACAACTTCGTATTCGCTAACCACATATACAGAAAGAAAAAAAGTTAAGCACCCCACCTGGATATTTTACGATGATAAATGTAGTTCTTGATATCAGTAAAGTACTCGCGAAGTAAGCTTAGAAAACTGAATGCTATCTTGAAAGAGCATATTCATGCTATACGAACACACAAACAGCATAGTCTTCGTCATCATATCAATGACAGCGGCGATGAACCAAAAAAGTAACTGGTAGAGCTCAATACGTATGGAGCTGGAGAGTCAACAAACAAAGCAACAATTGCTATATATGGATAAAAATGTCATTTATAACCTCTAGAGAACACGAGCCAGTGTTACAGTTCAATATCTGCTGTATCCTCCGTGTGCTCGAATAACTGCTTCTATCCTGCGTCACACTCTCCAGTCTATCGTCGTATCTGTTGTAGAGCTAACTGTTGCCATCCCCGATGAAAAGCTGCTTCCAATTCTAGTGTGTACAGGAGGTTCGTGTGCTTGTGTTTAACACCCCAGAATGTCATAACTCGTCCCCTGAGTTCCATAGAACACATTGGAACTCAGAACATATTGAACACATTGGAACTCAGGAGACGAAATATGCTCCAGTGGATTCAGATCAGGGCTCATGGTAGACCAAGGTTTGGTAGTCAATGCAATGCACTGAATGAAAAATGCTAAACACCAAGCACAATCATTGATGATGATCTCTTAGTAGAGGATGTTTGATGGACCTTCTGGACCTCAGTATGACTTTTCTCGGACCGTTCCTGGTCATTCTCGGGGAGATTCGTCGATTTGGTAGCCACAGGCTCTTCAAAACAGAACTTGATGTGAATGGCAGCCGTCGCACCAGACTAAGAAGTACCCTGTTTTCACATTGTGATGCCACAGGGGGGTCGATCTGACTGTGGACGATCCTTAGTCTCATTGGTTGGCATGTGTTTTCTTACCAAACGACGGGTGACTGTGTAATTGCTTTAAAGGACATACCGGTGGAATGCATACCAATTATTTGCCATCTTTGTGCATACAGTACGTGGAGAGCGTATTATCACTAAGTCACCCGCAGAGTGGAGATTCCACCCGAGCAATAATTGCACATTTGTTGCAAAGCACAACCAGCACCAGCAAAGTTTCAGCCAATGGACCTCCGGGTTAAACCCGGAGGTCCATTGACTGAAACATTGCTTGTGTTTTTTGTCGATATGTACACAATTTGAAAGTTATGGCTTGGGTGGTAATACACTCCCCTGGTGATTTAGTCACAATCCACTCTCCACGTACTGTACGTCATCCTTCTTCATGTCATGATGACAGATAGTGATTGAACATTGAAAAATAAGCACTATAAATTCCCAATTCTGAGTCCTGCACAAACTGTATTTCGGAAAATTCTTGGGTTGCATTGCGCACGTGATTCTCGGGACCTGTGTGTGGGACAAATTCAACCATATACGTTCACAACCATTTTGTTCAATCATCAATATAATCAGACATATAGCCAGCAACAGACTTCCATTGAACTGTGGAATGTTATCATTTATTATATACTAAGTCAAAAACGAAAGTATAATAGAAACAAATGTGAAAAATAGCATAAAGGATGAAATATAATAGTTCTAATGTTGAAAGTCTGTGGACAAGAAGTCGTGCAAAGAGTTTAATGACATGTTGTTGTTGTCCATCCAACCGTATACAATTTTGTTACGGATTTCAAAATAGCACGTGCTACCCGAGAATGTCAAATTGAATGGGTGACCGACGATTGTCTTTGTGTTATGTTGTGCTAGAGAGCCTGGGTTATTGAGAAAATACGCTAGTTTTTGTCTTCCGACATTTTAAAAAATGCTAAGGTTAACCGAAAATCAGAAGTTACGTGCCATTGGTATGCATGAGGGTGGGATACCTCCAGATGAGCTCGCTGCTGAGTTCTGAGTCTCTGTGGCCACTATTTACCATCTCCTTGGAAGAACCACTGGATCTACTGCCGACCGACCGCGTTCTGGTCAACCAAGAGTAAAGACCCCTGCACAAGACCGACAAATCAGAACGTCTCACTTGCGGGATCGCTTCCTTCCAGCGACGAGGACAGCAGCAATGTCTCGTGGTAGAACTAACAATAGAATCAGTGCACAAAATGTCCGCAACAGACTCTCGCTGGACACAGCATCCGAAGTAGGCAGCGTTGGAGCACAGTTCTTTTTAGTGATGAATCACGATTTTATCTACGGTGCGCTGATGGAAGGGCAAGAGTGTGTCGCCGACGAGGAGAACGGTTTTCTGATGCTTGCGTGCGGGAATGCGATCTTCTCGGCAGGGGGAGTGTAATGGTTTGGGCAGGAATTTCCTTGCACCATCGAACGCACTTGATCTTCATCGATGGTAATCGGAATGGACAGCGGTATAGGGACGAAATTCTTAACGCTGTTGTTGTCCCGTTGTTCAACGCTAACGTCGGATTGCAGTTATTCCAGCAAGACAATGCCCGATGTCACGTGACTCGTATCTGTCGTGACTTTCTTGAGGAGCAGAGTATCGAACTTCTTCCCTGGCCCCCACTTTCGCCAGATTTGTCACCACTCTAGCATCTTTGGGATCAATTGGACCGTCGGGTACAACTTCATGATCTTTAGACGCTAGGCGATTTACGTAATGTTCTGAGACAGGAGCGGAACGCAATACTACAGGATGACATCCAGAGACTTATCGGGTCCATGCGCCGTCGATGTCTTGCCATCAAGAGGCAAACGGTGGACATACACGCTATTGACTGCATGTGTGAATTTTTCATTTCACCCCCATGTCTGTTTTGCGACGTCCTGGTGTGACGCTGGCAACAGTAAGAATATGAAATTATGCAAATTTCTACAGCTAGACTCCAAATATGAATTTACAATAATTTCTTTGGGATTAACGACGATAATACTAAAAACATTGCTCCTCAAAGTTTATTATACTTTCTTTTTTGACTCAGTATATATATGGGGATGCTTAACTTTTTCCTTTGTGTATATCATCACCGGTATTTCAAGTGAATTATTTTTTTTGTAATTGAGCTGTACCTGTCATTCTGCATGTTTACTCATATTTGATCAGAAATGTCTGTTCAGAGAATATTCCTTAAATATGGAACATACAGGGAGGGATACTACCAATCTCTTGATTGTAAACGCATAAAGATACAGTGGTTTGATTTGCCGCAAACGAGTGCAATGTTGTAGCTCCATCTATAGATGCTCGGGTGTCTGTATCAATATTCAGAGTTAGCGGAAGCTCAATGAAAGGGTGAGGGGTAAAAATCCAAAGACGTAACGCACCAAAGATAGTTCGGTCCAGTGGTGGACATGCTGATACAAAAAGATCTACAGAATTGATTCGCAAGTCTTGATGAGGGCAACATGGGGTGATAAAACGGGTGTATGTGAACGAATACAGAGCGCTGTTAAAAGAACACCCTGGCCATTATTCGGACTGTTTCTTTAGGTCTATTTTTCCCATTTCAATCATCTTCCAACCCGGGTTGTAAGATGGCTGAAGTGAAAAAATAGACCAAATCGCAACCAGATGGAACGTACTCGTCAAAACAACTAAATATAGTTTCGTTTGCAGATTATCATGGTATATATTAACAAATTTGGGCGCCCTTAAATTCTTAAATTCATTGTGTGGTCATGCAGCCTGTCTAGAGTTACCCCCACCCCCGGCAGCATTAAAAGAATGAAATATCGAGCTACACATTGCGGGAAGAATGGATGGTGTATTTGCTTCTCTATTGAGCCATTTAAATTTTCATCAAGTTTTGCATAACATCCCTTCCCAACGTGCACAATGTACTTTTCAGCACCCAATTAATAACAAATTCAAATTAATTTCCCACTGCAGATCATTTTCTTCGCAAGAACACTTAGTAGTCAAGGCTATGTGCACTAAAGTTATTGATTTTGATCTTGATGACTGCGTTGAGTGGAAATCTACGAAATTGAAACATTCTTTATAACATTCCAACGAAACTGGACAAAAATTAAACTAAGCCAACCAACATTTAATTAAAAAGGAAATCGTAGATCATTTTACTGAAATTTTATTTTTACGTAACTCTTTGCGGGTCAGTTGAGGCTTTATTCTGTTTTGCATCAATTGTTTGTTTGTTTGATTTTTAATGGGGTTTAACGCCAGGTCACATGGTGTAGGAGAGTTGTACGGGTGGCGGAAGCGGGTATGTAGTAGAACGAGCTATTGACGTTTGTTTGGGAAATACAATTTTGGACGCACGTAGTTCTTAATACTAAAGCTCACGTCGGGGTTCCCTACGCATTAGTATTTAGAATTGTATGCTTCCAAAATTCGGAAATGGTAAAAAGATAGTGCCATCATCGGTTGGCGTTATCGATGAGCTATGGGCGAAAGTGCCAGGAAGGTAAAGACAATCGAAAAAGTATGAAGGAAAACGCTGCCACTGCAAAGGCGGACGAACTCGTCTTCCCGATTTCTGTTATGCTCTTATTAACCCTTTACCCAACATAACGGCCAAAACCGGCCAGCGCTATTCTCAAAAATCGCCAATTAATTTTCACTATTTTTTTCATTTTTTGTCTCAAAAACATAGGTTATGACCCCTCGTTGGAACGAGCTCGTCGAGCTCGTTCCAACGAGGGGTCATAACCTATGTTTTTGAGACAAAAAATGAAAAAAATTAGTTATTCAAGAATTTTTTTTGCAAGTGTCGTCTGCTTTTCACGTTAGGTAAAGGGTTAATCAATAACCGGGAACCTAATTTTTTGTATAGGAACAGTAAATTATTTTTATTGGAACAAGAAATTATTTGTACTGGAACAGGGAATTCCCGGCCGCGTGTTAAACCCTACTTATGACCTCTCATTGAAACGAGCTGGTTAGCTTGCTCAGAGGCAAAGACTTTTTAAAATAATAAAATGTGAAAGGCGTCTGGTCGTATATGGTAGTCAGTTAAAATAATGAAACCTTTTTTCTATTCATGCAAAAGTATTTCTTTCTTTTTTTTCATAACACAATGAACCGAAAAAACGCATTTAGGCCCGCCCTAAACCACGCCCCCAATGTCTGCCTTAAAAATTACGTTGCACTGTGTGAATGGAAAAGAACCCCTGCTTGCTCATATTGTTTCAACATGAAAAGTAATTAATATTTATCGCATCATATTAAAAAGACTTTCAAATTAAAATTTAATAAACAATGAAATCCTTATCATGCGTTTTATTCCATGTTCAATTTGTTTATATGCAACAGGTGATCGTCTGCGTTCGTCGTTTTACCCAAATCAAACGTAAAGAATGGCCGGTCATAATTATCCACAAACCGACCGCACGCGAAGAAAACTTTCCAATTTTGTCTCTTTCTGACACAAAGTTCAACCAACTTCATGTCATCTAGATTTATATCGAACTCCACATTTACAAACTGTGTTTTCAGTTTCTCAGGAAATGGTCAAAATCAGAATTAAATTTAACTCAGTATTTCTGTGAATGACAGCTCCCTCTCGTCAAATGGAAAAGGAGATTGAAGTTTTGTGCGGGCGTAGCCTATGACGTGCCTTTCAACTTACGCAGTTCATTGGTCAATAAAATTTTTAATGACACAAGACCATGTTTCAGCGAAATGTATCATTATTTCGAACAGAATTTCAGAAAACTATACCTTTTTTTATTCGGTTATCACAAGGAAGCATGATACGACCTGCTTTTTATTTTAACTCCGCAAAGTAGAGAGCGTTTACATTTATTACCCCTCAAGTTTAATAATAAGGAATGATCGTTTGTTTTTGTCTATTTCGTGAGTTATGAACTCCCAAAAAACAAAGACTACGCCCATTTACACAGTTTGGCCTTCGCTTTGGGAGGATCATAACTCAAGAAATAGACAGAAACAAACGATCATTTCTTATTTACTCTCTCCATTTCAGACGAAATGTTCACTTTCGATAGGTTAACCTTTAATTACTTAACCGTCTGCGCACTGTGATCATAGTACTGAAATGTCAAGTAGCAAGCAGATTTTTCCCATAATGATAAAAGCAAATTGACCAATCCAACCTTGTTTGACAAAGCTCATGAGCTCTGTCAAACAAGAATGGTTTGGTAATACAAGCCAGAGTGTCCGCTCCGCGGGCTTAGCGACATACGAGGCTACGTTTCGTATACGGAAAGATCCATTTCTATTTTCGCTCCAAGATTCGAGTTTGTCCAGTCTTACGCACATTCAGCGTGGCAAATCTTTTCTCATGGACCGCCTGAAAATTAGAACGCATAAGCAAACCGACATTCCTTCTTTTTGAGAAAAAAATATATTACACACGGAGTTTTTTTAGATATCATCTGCAACGCCTGACAATTTCATCCTCGCAGCTCAAACCTCCTAAGAGGAGTTGCGATTGCATACCCAACCAACATACATACATCCACACATAGAACACACCCTGCCTCATATATAGATTTCTAGCGGCGTTAAGGATAAAACTTGGAGTTGAAGTTTTGATATTTCGTCACCAGTGTATAGAGGGTTAACTTAACCCTTTGAACCCTGTATCGTCCATGTCAGTTCAATTGCAGCAGTTGGAAGAGTCCACATTCATTAATTGGGGGTAGATCAATTAATATTTTCAACGTGCAGCCCCCTGGTTGCACGTTGAAAATATTAATTGGTCTACCCCACACATTCACCCAGCAGCCATCCTACTTAATGAAATTATGACGTATCATGCTTCTGGGCCGTAAAAAGGGCCACTGGGGTTCAAAGGGTTAGATAAAGAATTACCCTAACAAAATTGAGCATTTCAAAGTCACGGCGAAACAAACTATAACACGTACATGTTTATATGACGTATATAGGACGCGGGACGCAAAATGCATGTTGAGTGACATTCAAGTTTCTCTTTTCTGTTTGGGATACGGACTGAAGAAAAATCAAGTAAATTTTGTATTTGCATGAGAATTTAAGTTTTTAAAAAGGATAAGAGATATATTTAACAACGTTGGAAAATTTTCCCAGAAGACCCACCATGAATGTTTTTCTTGTAGGTATTTATCCCACACTGTCATAGTGCGGCGCATGCCCATCTACCCCAGCAGCAAAATGGCAAGTGGCAAACATCAGCGCCACCCTCGTAGATCGACTCCCTGTAGATTTAGTGTTAGAAGCGTTAACAATCTAATTGTCAGCTACTCGTTGTAAATCTGTGTTAAATGCCTCCGGACGTTTAATGAAAACCTATAATATTAATTATGTATGCTTGCAAAAAATGTAAGATATTTCCCAAACCCTTCATTGTTCCGTCAAACGTCTAATGAAACTACGAAGTAGTTTGGGAGGTGAACCGTAGAGAAGTCTGATTGATAGTGTATCAAAGAGATTTGTATACCCAAACTCAAGTGTATTTTATCTTGTATTTATGCGACACTGAACACAATAGTACCCAGGGGGGTATTCTATGTTTAAACGTTCCGTTTGACTGACTTTCAAATCAATACAGAACAAGCTGCCTTAACCCCAGATACTTCAGATGACCTCACATATGTTTTTTTAAAGGTAAGTGCAAATCATTTTAGTTCCCATACACAAATATATTAACCCTTTACCCAACGTAACGCTCAAAACCGGCCAGCGCTATTCTCAAAAATCGCCAATTAATTTTCATTATTTTTTTCATTTTTTGTCTCAAAAACATAGGTTATGACCCCTCGTTGGAACGAGCTCGTCGAGCTCGTTCCAACGAGGGGTCATAACCTATGTTTTTGAGACAAAAAATGAAAAAAATTAGTTATTCAAGAATTATTTTTGCAAGTGTCGTCTGCTTTCCACGTTAGGTAAAGGGTTAACACTCTACACATTGATGTTGAAATATCGGGAGCGCGGTGGATCAGTGGTTACGTCATTAAACTTCAAACGGAACGGTCCACGGTTCGATCCCACCCAGGGGCAACTGCGTTGTGTCCGTGTGAAAGGCACTTAATCCTGATTACCCACGTGGGGGCACGGTGGCGTTGAATATTGAATTTATTGAAGCAATAAACACCTACTTGAGGCAGATTGCCAATTTTACAACAGCATTATTGTGGTAATATAATGAAACAATAAAGAAACAATATAAAACGAAATGAACGAAAAAATAATTCGGACACTGCAGAAACGACGGATACACCCATTTATTTATTTATTTATTCGTCGTACGTAACAAACATTGTTACATGACAAGAGACAGTTTCAGAACAAATAGATACTACTACAAATAAGTCACGTACACACAACAGATTAAAATGTAAAGAGCAAGAATATAATAATAGAAAATTTACACGCGACACACACACCTACTAACACTGCGATTTGAAATATCTGGTAATGATGGCCCTCGGAGTGTAAATTAAGATCACAGACCAAATTTTGTAGTGATATTGGCACCCCGCAGCTAACCGTTAATCTTTCTATCCACATGTTGTTGATAAACACGGTTCGCGTATGTCATAACTCTAGGAGTTGTGTCATAATCGAAAGTGGTCATCAAGTAATGGAAGCAGTCTTTATCAGTCAACTGAATAACACCAGAGGCAATCTTTTGAATTTCAGTCAGGAAATCTGCTCTTTCGGTGTAGTGCAGTGGGCATTCCATGAGTACGTGGAACTCATCTTCAATCTTGTCAACACAGTTAATACACCAACGTTCATCTCTGGGAATTTGAGGTTTTTTATGCCGGCCAGTTTCTATATTGAGCCTATGTGTGCTTATTCTTAATTTGGAAAATGTTCTGCGCGCTTCTGTCTCAATCTTAACCTGAAAATTGTTTTCCAAATAAAATTCATGTTTGATAACGCTCACATTGAAAACTTCGGGGAGGCAGAGATCTTGTCACCCCACCATATGCGGTATGACTTCGAGTTTTTTTGGAAAATGCCAATAGAAAGGTATTATTATTAGATGTAGTCCTGGTATTCCAAATACTGTCGAAGTTAAAGTGATGTAGTATATTTTTTACTCCTGTACCCCACACGGAATTCTCGGCATCTGATGTTTCTAAGAAGCATTTGTATACCAACGAATTCGTGTCCAAGCTTTGGAGGTGTTGCCATGATAAGGTATATAATCATACAGTCATACATTAAGAAGGCATCGCAATGATTACCATAAATCATTGCGGGACTTCAGATTCCCGTAATATGAAGAAGCGCCGGATTATGTTACAGATTGGATTGCACAGTTCTGGGACGTTGTTCCTCATAATGTGTTGGAAGAGTGTAATATTATCCACCTTTATGTTTGGTGTGTGATCAATGAACATTTTGAACAGTTCATCACGCAACTGATCATATAATTGACACTCTGTTATAAAATGAAATTCGTCCTCAACCGCCCCCGAATCGCATCTGTTGCATATTCGTTCATTGACCGAAACGGCAGGCTGTGATTGCCTCCCCGTTTCGATCAGTAAACTGTGGTTGCTGATTCGAAGACGAGTGAAGAGTTTCCAAGCTTCCCAAGACGTGGTGTGCACTAAATACGGTTCTAAAACATATTCACTCTTGAACTTGCGATACGTTGTTAATTTATTTTTACCCTGTTTTTTTATTATCGTCATGAATGGCATTTTAAAATTCTTCTTCATGTGTACTAAGTGTACTGCACGTGGATGATGCACTTGCCTTTAACCAATGCTAACCTTGCTTGTGTGGAGTTAGTACGCTGGGGGGGGGGGGGTCTGACAGTTGCTCGCCGTTGCTCGGTGGTTCTCTTCGGGTACTCCGGCTTCCTCTACCCATAAAACTGTCCGACACGTGGTGACCCTGGCTGTCGAAAGTGTCGTTAAACTCCAATAAATAAATAAATGTTGAAATATCAAAATGTCAAGGGGGAATTTTTTACCCACAATGCAACTAGGGATTTTGACCCTGGCTGTCGAAAGTGTCGTTAAACTCCAATAAATAAATAAATGTTGAAATATCAAAATGTCAAGGGGGAATTTTTTACCCACAATGCAACTAGGGATTTCGCCAATTCAATCTTGTTTTGACAGAGCTCATGGAGCTCTGTCAAAACAAGATTGAATTGGTTAAATTCCTATTTGGATTATGAGGAAAGTGCTGCTTGAAATTTCGGTATTTTGACAACCGTCTATCCGTCTTCAGAGTAAAGTGAATTGGAGAGGGCTAGATGCGTGTGGATCGTGTGTGAATTCTAATTTGTTTGACTCGAGACAACTAAACAAGCATTTGGCTTGCAGACCGGTGAATTTAATGCTGTCAGAAGTACATCAAGCGGGCGTCCATCATTTGCATGAGCAAGAGGGTGAGCAGGACGTGCCGTCATAATCCACGTAACTAATGGCGAAACATTGGTTGTCACGGTAGTGCATGTGAATGGCCATGTTGCGAAGTCATTGCCAAGGAGAATCGATGTCTCAGTGTGCTTTGGTGTGTTGTTATGATGACATTTGCTTCCTTCGGAAATTTTGTTTGAAAGACGTCGCTATCTTTAGATATTTACAATCGGCCTGGAAAGTTTCATTAGTGAGTGTGAATGAGGGACCTTTTGATGATGTGTAGCATGGATTCAATATGATTACGTTGAATTATAGAACACCTGGGGGAGAGAGAGAGAGAGAGAGAGAGAGAGAGAGGATTGGGGCTCGCTAATCGAGAAAGCGCACGTTTCTTTTTTCTTCTTTTTATATCTCCGCAAAAAGCCATGTCGACGAATGGTATTCTCATTGAAAGAGAGCAATATTTCTAGCGATTAATAAATACATTATTTCAGCTGGTATGGTACTTTCACTTTTCGAAAGTATTGTCTTTATGTGTGCACATTTTCAATCAAAACGTTTTTGTGAGATTGCGATGCTAAGTAAGTTGGAGATGAGACTTCTGTGCTTTTAACACGGAAGTGCCCCCTCCCCCCCCCCCCCACACACCTCATACGTTTGATGAAGGCTCTGGTCGCGCGTCTAAAATCAGTAGTGTATCCCCCGTACGTCTGGTCATTTAGTCGAGAACTCATCTTAGCGCAATCTGGGGTTCTTGGTGTGCATCAGGCCCGTCAAATTGTGACGAAGATATGCAGTTTTGAGTATTCCGACGCCACATGTCACATTTCCGGAAAAATATTTTTTAGGAAACGTTCCGTCGCTTCTCCAACAATTTCCCTGTCTCAGTGCCCATGATAGAAGAAGCCCGAAACACATTATGTTACTTCCAAGCCATATTATCCCCTAGAGTGCCAAATTTGAGATTCATAATTTATCTTAAAAAAATACAGCCGGGCTCAATTACAAGTATTGCAAGGAGCCAAAATTGTGAACGAGAAGAAAACATGTTTGTCAGTATTTCATCGCATTGTTTACATCGTTCTCGGTGCACACAGTGTACGCACAGGTTTTGGAGTTATGCGCCTTGTGGTTAATTTATTGAAATTAGAACATTATTTTGTGAAAAAAGTATTTTGCTGTGTACCTATTTATATCCTATCTACAAGTTGTTTATACTTCTTGCTTATTAAATGTGTCACGTTTAACCCACGCTTTTTCCACTCATTTATTTGTAATAAATATAGAGAAATGTGATAAAACGTGAGTACTTGTCCCTCGTTTGCGGAGACGTAACTAAGGGGGTAGGGTGTAGGCAAGCCTGGAAATAAGCAATCTATCATTTGTAGAATGAGGTCCCCAGAGGGTGAATGTTCTGATGATATCCCATACAGTGAGCCAATTTATCCTCTGGGTACCTCTTTCTATTGAGACCTTGATTCGCATTGAAGTTCACAGCGGGTAAATTTAGTGATGCTTCCCTGCTGTGCAGGGTAGCATCACCAAATTCACCATCTGGGAACCTCATTCTGCAGATGACAGTCTGCATATGTTCAGGCTTGGCTGTAGGGAGTGTGAACCCCCAATAACTTTCTAGTCGGAACATTTTTGTCTAGATTGAAGTCTTAGATACCAATTAGTTCTTGCAAGTAACTGTACACTTTGTTACGAGACTCGAACTAATACCTCGACTTATGTCACACACACACACCCTAACACATTCTTTTCTTTGTGAAGACTTAGAGAAAACAGGGAGAAATCCTTGTGGGGACACACACACTATTGTAAAGGTTCTTATAAAGTCGAGAAGACAGACCCTCACCCACCCCCCCCCCCCCCCACACACACACGGTCGATCATAGTAATGGAGTCTGTGATAGTGTTCAACCGATGATCGGAACCGGCCACCCCAATCGGCCGATTGCAGGCAATCGGATGACAACGGCAATGGCTCCAAGAACATGGGTTCTACAGATTGTTGTCAAGCCTTTTGTGATGATTCATTAACCGCATCTTATTATCTTCTGAAATTGTTCAATTATTGATGTAAAATGGTACCAATGATACCATTCAATAAAGTTGAGAAACAACCACAATGTGTATTCTTAATTTCTCTAGACACCCCTTTACGGGATATACAAGTTAAACGGCATGTAAAGCTTACAACTGAGCGTACTTGCGGCAATCGCCCGTTCATACCGGGAAAAGAGAAGGTTGTATTCCATTGACTCAGGTTGCAGTGAAGTCACCAATCGCACGCACTTGGATGGTATACGTGGCTCTGAGAGCCACGTTTACCGCCCAAGTGTGCGCGTCTGGTCATTTTACTGCGACCTGAGTCAACGACGTTTAACACTGTGAAATATGTTCAATTTAATGTAGTTCTTTCAAGCCTCGGGTCGTCTTGTAGTGCACGGCATTATAATCGGAATCGGGATCGGAATCGGCCGATTGTGAGCTCAAATAACCGGTACTCGGTTTGCAGCCATTTCTGGTAATCGGTTGAACACAAGTCTGTGGTACCCGATAAGGGCCGTTGGGGTTCCAGAATGATTAATTTGGAGTTCGGTATACGTTGTAGTTAAATAAGTTGGGAGGCGCATGCGTAACGACCACTACATGTATTTATCCACAAATAAAATCCCTGCGTTTTTTTTTTTTAACTATAATCCCGACTGATTAATAATAATAATAATGAAGTTTATAGTCTCGGTTCCACAATGTGCTCGCGGGCTTGACAATATCGAGTACACGCGTGGTGTATAAATAAATAGACTCTGCGGCTGACGCTGAATATATACAAAAAGAAAAAGTAACAACTATTAACTATTAATCAACCAAGGTTATGCTCAGTGTTATATACTTGCTTGAAGAGATAGGTCTTCGGAGCAGATTTAAACTGTGTCAAGGTGATAGCCAAAAGTTGCGATTTTGTTGTATAAAAGTGTAAATATTTTCTATAATCTTTCTGAATGGGTTAAACATAAAACTTAAAGATAGGTATGTGGCGGACCCCGAAAACAGATCGGCAATAATTCAGACGCGGCTAAATTAAGTATGAAATTTAATGTCCATTATGGCGCACGTGTTCAAAGCCATATGGGCTTCTGATAACAGATCAATAGTGAGAGAGACAATATTCTCTTCTGTAATAATTATCTGGGTAATTAAAGCCAGTTAAAATCTAATTGTAGAATGCAGTGCATCACATATGTTCTGGACACACACCCATATTACGCATCTATCCTGTCTCCGAAACGTCAAAAGATACCAAAAATGCGAGTCTTTCAAAGGAACTTTAAAGCGAGTGTTAAATTAAGATAGATCTAAACGGCCAAGTTCAAGAGAAGCGATTAACTGAGAATAAATGTTCTGGCTATCTAAATAAAAATCGGGGGATTTCTCGAAAAATTCATTCCTGCCAATTCCAGTCGGAAGGTGTGTAAGGCTGTGGGTCGTTGCGAGTAGATGGGGAGATCACATGCTATGGGTTAGATTTGGTGCCGCACCGGTGCGAAAGTAAAGGCACGTTGTGATGTAGGGGGAGCCACGGAGCTCATATTTAGAATAGGAGCAGTCGCGGGCCAAGTCGGTGGCCATATATGAGAATAGGATCAGGAACAGGAAGTACGAGCTCAGGGAGCTATATGCATTTAGGTAAACGGCATTACCTGTTTTAGAGAAGCAGAATTCTGAGAGGCAGTTGGCCTGAGGGCCCTCAGAGAAGGTCCGGATTTAGCCTTGGCCGTCGAGGGTCATAGGCACCGAGATTGAAAGTCCGCGTATTGTCGTAACCCTGTGAGGGTTGTAAGGAACCGATTGTAGTTTGTTAACGGTTGCGAACCGTAGTGGCACAGTAGCCAAAGAAGAAAAGCGGTGACGTTGAGGTCCAGAAACCGTACTAAGGGTTTGAGCAATCGCTTGAATAGCTCGCGAGTTAAGATAATTTTAGGCGGTGCTAGAATTGGTGATGTTGAGAACACTTTGCAGAATATTTTTATATAAGCTTTGTTAAGTATACAGCTGAAGGCGAAGAGTAACTTAACCCCGTGAGAGCCAGACAAGGCGCAAAGTGATCGTGAACTGTGGTAGACGCCGATTGAATTGTGGTTGAACTGTGAGAACGCTGATAGAGTCACACAAGCAGAACATTATATGAGTTTAGCCCGACTGACGGCGAAGTTAACCCTGCGAGGAGGAACCAACGACAAGTGAATGGACACTTCATATTTGTCACAAACCGTGAGAGGATGAAGATGATGTGAGGTTGATCCAGCGGACACAGCTGTGGGAGACGTCGAGGGCCCTAAAGAATAAACTTTTATTCGCGTAATTAGTGTATTCTTGTGGATAATTTTGTGAGTAATTTGAGTTTCATATTATATTTCTTCGTACATGCAAATAAATAATCTTTCAGGGAATTATCGTTGATCACCCTTTGGCGTTGTAAGCCACAGGCACCTTCAGGAATCCTAAGAGTCCCAAGCGGATAGGGCATTGATAAGGGGGCAAGGTTTACGTTCGAACTGGGGTTCAGACGACAGTCACTGGCTGTCGGCTGAGCACTGATAAGAACATAAATTTTCCTCCAACAATTTCAACCCCGTAATCCTGCGACAAACTGGTCGAGAGTTTGTGGTGTCTTCATATAAGCGGGAAGCGAATTACAGAGCTTCGGACCGGCAACAGAGAAAGCACGACCACCGCATGATAGAAGGTTGCAAGATGTGTAAACTAACTCATTGGAGAAACTAGACCTTAGAGTTCTGACAGGTTTGCGGGGAACAAGAAGATCAGTAAGGTATGAAGGACCAAGATTGTTGAGACATTTATATATGATTAAAAGGATTTATTAATAGGAATATACCAACTACATCATCAAAGCATGCCTTCGACAATCTTTGATGATGTAGTTGGTATATTTTATCGGTCAAGACTTGAGCCATGACAGTCTGGACAAATCAGGTGTTACAGTGGTGTCATCTCAACAAGACGAAAAAATTTTTTCGCATCAAATATGGGGGAAATTTACTTGAAAAAGAACGTGTACATTACAATGTATGCTATTTGGAGTATTTTAGGGTTTTATTTTATGCATGTGTTTGGGAATTTTTTTGTTAACCCTTTACCTAACATGAAAAGTAGACGACACTTGCAAAAAAAGTTTTTTAATAACTAGTTGTTTTCATTTTTGTCTCAAAACCATAGGTTATGACCCCTCATTGGAACGAGCTCGACGAGCTCGTTCCAATGAGGAGTCATAATCTATGTTTTTGAGACAAAAAAAAAAAATGAAAAAAATAATGAAAATTAATTAGCGATTTTTGAGAACAGCGCTGGCCGGTTTTGCCGTTACGTTGGGTAAAGGGTTAAAGAAGATACAAAAAAACCTGTTGCAAATAGCATCTTGTAACAAAGCGTGGTGCCTCTGATAACTGGTAGCGTGCTAAGTTTTTTTGGTAGTCAAAATTTTGTTCATATATTATTGCCTTGTTACAATTAATGGGAGAGTGCCAAAATGCACCCTCTCATTAACTGTAACAGTGCAAATCCATCCAGACGTAATATCACATCAAAAATTAAAGTATATCCACAGACTATGAAGCCTTTTAGATCTGGTACACACACTTCTGGATAAAGCCCCAAAATGGGCTTCCAGCACCCAACCAGTTAAATGATTTCTCTTTACCCAAAACTAAGCCGTGTTAGCAATTTATGATGGAAAACCTTAAAATAAATATAGTCATTTTAATTAAATTCTTCCATGTGGGATTCGTCTTGTTGGGATGACCATTTTCGACATTCGTCTTGTTGGGATTCGTCATGTAAGGAATAAGCCGTTACACTCTCCGACCCTTCAATCGATTATCATCTTCACGCTACGTTTGAGATCATGTTTTCGAACCAATCTTAAAATGATTTCGCTAAGGATATAGACAATAGTTCACTGCTCGAGTACGATTTTTACCCTCGAGTGGGGCGCGCGGAGTATTTTTTCACGCGGTGTTAACAAAGTGAAATAATCCATGTGACTAGGAGAGGATAAAATCGTACTCGAATCGGCGCAGTGAACTTTTGTATTCATTTCATTTTCTCCTTATTTGTTTTCCCAAAACAACCCTCAACCGATCTGAGATTTATAAGCAATAAAAAAAAATAGTCCGTCATCGCTGAGAGTGGAATACGATGCTGGGGGTGGAATACGATTTTCGGAGAGTTGGAGTGGGAATTCGATTTGTTTTGGTGGAAGAAAAACGAATGAAAATAAAATAAAAACTGTTATGAACAAGCTTGATTATTATTGCACTGAAACGATGTTAAGCAACGTCGAACCCCTTTAGGCCTTGGATGGGTGACCGTCTGAGCGATCGATTCGGACTCCCGCGTTGTGTCCTTGGGCATGACACTTAACCCTGATTGTCCACATGGGGGCACGATGCCGCCGTGTACTAAGGCGTGCACATGTCTTCAACCAATCTAACCCTGCCTGTGCTGCAGTGCGGAGTTACGATGTTGGGGAGCTGGCAGCTGCTCGTCGTTGCTTGGTGGTTCTCTCCGGGTACTCCGGCTTCCTCCACCCGTAAAACTGTCACGGTCATGATTAGCCATTGTGCACAAGGATGTGACCTTAAACACCAATACATAAATAAATAAATATTGCACTGAAAATGCATTTCTCTGTATTGCAAATAGAATGCATAGCAAAAAACCAGTGACTCTGAATGTGGTATCGGCACATTATTTCCTAGATGTTTTGCACAGGACAGTTTTCCCAGAAAGTCTCCCGGAATAATCGCTCTTCTACCTTATCACACACAGAGAATAAACAATCAAATTAAATATCTGACTAACTCTTAACGATATGAAAAGACGTAGGTATGAGCAGATAAGCTGAATGACTTTTCAAGAAGGCGATTACGTCATCACAGAAACGCGCCACCTTATGTATCAACAGTTTTGATAAACTGTTTTATAACCAATAAGGATACATACCATACCTTTGAGCTGGTATAGTTCTAACTCTAATTTATTAACTAGTAGAGTGCTGGAAGCCCATCAATGATTTGGGCTTTATTCTGAACAGCAGGTACCCCAGCTTGAAAGTTCATATTCAGTGGATGTGCTTTGTATTATCTTTGAAGTGATATTATTAAGTCTGTGAGGGTTTGCATTGTTACAATTTATAGGAGAGTGCCCAAAGGCACTCTCCTATAAATTGTAACAAGGCAAAGACATGTGTACAAGATTTGATGGCCAAAAATAATTTAGCACTCTACCAGTAAAAAGTTTATCACCAAACAGGGAGCGGTCCGTAATTACTTCTAAGATAACTTGAAAATTCAAAAGAAGAAAATTCGTATGGCGAATCTTTTGTTTAAAGATGAGTGGAATTTTCAATTTGTTAAGTCAAAGGGTTAACACGATGAACAAACAAAAATTAAAGTCTTTTAAAAAGTTAGCATATGTTTTGAGGAAAGGAGAAAATGGAGACTAGCGGGCAGGTCATACAGTAAATACACAGAACGACACGCGCATGTGAATGGGTTAATCGATATGGCACGAGTGCCAGCGCGGAAGGATGATACCAGAGGCTGCAGGCCTCGAGTTTTATGCTTCCGCGATCGCACACGTATCACATTGAATAACCCATTCATACGCGCGTGTCGTTCTGTGTTTATTAACGCCTTCACGTCTATAAAAAAAAAACAATTATTAGATGGACACATAGCAATTCATTTGACAACTATCAACAAAAGGAACACATTTTATCGCCCACCAAATTTGCGTACTCATACTCTTCTTCTTCTCCTGGATATTCATTATCCCCTTCATATATTGATTCTATTTTTTCTTGGCTAGTTTCGTACACATTAAACTCGTCATATCCTTCAATTTTAGATATTTCATTTAGTTATTTCGCAATCGGTTCAAATTTGGGGGTGATCAATCGTCTGCTCAGTGATTTCCATTCGGCACAAGAGTGCGGAAAGGATTTTCATCTTCCGCATGGTTTAGTGTTGATGTGGATGGGGATTTCATAGAACAGGCGTGTAATAAACACCACGCTGATATGTGCCTACAGACCAAATTATTACGGAATCTTCTGCTATCATCAAGATGGATTGTCAATTCTACTGCAGACAATATTATTATTGTCTTTTAGTGACCTAAGATGACATAAATTGTGTTAATTAACCCTAAGTCCGCAGATTAATTTTTCGTTAATAACTACCGTATATACTTGTACACAGCATCAGACGACTTAACAGTGTTTATACATCATTGTTGACTGCCTGTGTGGGTAGCCGACGATGATGTAAAAGCACTGTCAAGTTAAATGTATCCTACCAGAAGAGTTCACAAAGAAAGTTCACCACATCCAGAAAAATACACCCGAGACCGCCTCTACAGAGCAATATAAAAACCGGGAAGTGTGTGTCTGTGTGGCGACACAAGGGTTAATTCTAAATTGGGCGAGGCCGAATGTGAAATTAACCAACATCCATACCACATTAAGTCGCTAACAAACTGTGTTACTAAGATATCATAACGTGTATTTCTTTCACAAATACTGAACTAGCAAATGTGATGAATAACAAATAAACGACTTATTACTTGTTTAACGTGAAGCATTTAACTTCTGCGCATTTTGATATATGAATAAACAATGGAGAGCTCACTCTATTAGCCATGTATAGATTTGAACAGACTGTGAATGGTGTATACACAGCATCCGCACTGTGTCTCAAATCCGATAAAATTATCGGAAGTATGCCGGGGCAAGATATTGCACGACATAATACCATCATTCAAGATATAAAGGTTGAGTGACTTAACATATCCGATATGAAAAACAAAAATCTAGAATTCTTCTTCTTTAACGCTTACCAAACACGACTTATACAGGACATTTGAAAAAAATGTATCGAATAAATAAACATTTTCATTCACTGGAACGAGCTCGATGAGCTCGCTCCAATGTGGGGGTCTATGTTATGTTTTGGGCTCAAAAATAGAAAAAAAATAATGAAATCTTGAATAGCGATTTCAATAGATAACTCAGGACTGATATGGCCGTTAATTTTGTTTGTTTGTTTATTGTGGGTTAACCCTTTACCTAACATAAAAAGCAGACGCACTTGCAAATAAAATTCTTGAATAACTAATATTTTTTTCATTTTTTGTCTCAAAAACATAGGTTATGACCCCTCAGGGTTAACAACAGCAATGAACACATCGAGTCGGACAGTTTTACGAGCGGAGGAAACCGGAGTACCCGGAAAGAATCACCATGAAGTGGCGAGCAACTGCGAGACTCACCAACTTACTAACTCTGCACTGAGATAGCAGCGGTTGATGGCAAGTGTGTCATCGACATGCAGTACGCCTCGGTACACAGCGCCACCTTGCCCCCACATGGGCAGTCGCCGCTGGCCAAGATCGAGCCGTCGACCTTTCTGTTTAAAGTTCAGTGCTCTAACAACTAAGCCGCCGTGCTCCCGGGCGATACGGGAATTAAGAGGCTAATGCCATCCACCCATGCGTCTCGTAATTTCGTCCTCTGAGTTCTAATGTGTTCTATGTGCCAATAGCACATAGAACACATTGAAACTCAAGGGACGGTTTGCTAATTACTTTTTTTACGTCTGAAAGAACAATTGCAGCTAAAATTCCGCGATCATTTTAACAGAGTTTCTAAAACATTGTTTCAAGTTTTTTACGTGACGATGCTCTCGACACCAATATTTATTCATTGATGTTTAAGGTCACATACTTATGCACAATGGCTAATCGTGACCGTGACAGTGTTACTGGGGGGGGGGGGGGGGGGGGGGGGGGGGAGTACCCGGAGAGAACCACCGAGCATCGACGAGCAACTGTCAGCTCCTCAACATTCTAACTCTGTTCAAGCAGGGTTACAACTGTTGAAGACATGTGAACCATCGACGTCCAGTACGCCTTAATACACGGCGTCATCGTGCCCCGATTGAGGCAGCCGGGATAAAGGGCCTTGCCCAAGGACACAGCGCAGGTCGTCCCTGACCGGGTTCGAACTCGGGACTTCTAGCATAGAAGTCCAACAGTCTACCACTGAGCCACCGCGCTCCCCTCTCGACACCAATAAACTCGTCTTCACGATAGTTGGTTAAATTCGACCATGCATGCAGTAGCTGTTTCCCAGTGTGTCTTTTTATGATTTATTCTGTAAAACTGAATTTAATCATGTCTTCCCCTTTGATAATGTTTGATAATGTTCATAGGGCGTGAACGAGAAATCTTGCCAACTCGGGTGTCTTGTCGTTTTCTCTCAATTTCTGTCGAACAGTTTATTTCTTCCTGTGGATACCAGTTCGGGAAGTAACTCAAGTGAACATTGGTGGGCGTATAAAATCGACAGGCAAACTTTCAAACCCTTAGGCGGTGACAACTGCGAGAATGGACCCAAACTGACGTGAAACTTACTGGTGTTCTGTTTTTAACCTGGGAGGTCGGAAGCATTTCAAACTAGGGGAGAGTGGCGTACGATATATATACACTACGGCCGACATGGACTGGTCACTTTCTACAGGGTGGGCAATATTTCCACGGACGCAATAATATTAGATTGCAAACATTAATTATAGGAATAATCATCAAAAAATTAATTAATGAATCACCGGGTACAACCCGGTGCTTCATTTACCCTTTAACTAACTTGAAAAGCAGACGACACTTGCAAAAATAATTCTTGAATAACTAATTTTTTTCATTTTTTGTCTCAAAAACATAGGTTATGACCCCTCGTTGGAACGAGCTCGACGAGCTCGTTCCAACGAGGGGTCATAACCTATGTTTTTGAGACAAAAAATGAAAAAAATAATGAAAATTAAATTGCGATTTTTGAGAATAGCGCTGGCCGGTTTTGGCCGTTACGTTGGGTAAAGGGTTAATTAAAAATTTGCTGATGATGATTTTTGTTACCTGTTAGACGCATGCGCGTGGACCTCACTGCCCACACGAGGATTACGACCAGACTGGACTGGTGTATATAGAACAAAAAAGGTATGTTTGGGATTCACGATTCTCCACATCCAGAAAAATGCACATTTTGGACCCCATGTTTAACAAAATGGGGAAACTGATTAGATATGGAGCCAAACATGTGCATTTTTTGGACTGTAAAGGAGTATAAGAGACAAATTAAACTAAAGAATCTTCGACCACATTTTATTTTTGTTGTTGTTGGGGTTTACCGATACTTTTTCCAGCCATGGCCACCTCGTGTCGGACAGTTTTACGGGTGGGGGGGGGGGGGGGGTGTACCTTAGAGAATCACCGAGCAGCGGCGAGCAACTGTCAAACTCTTCAACGTACCAACTCCGCACAAAGCAGGGCTATCATTGGTTTAAGATAAGTGCATCGTCGACGTGCAGTGCGCATCAGTACGCAGCGTCACCGTCCTCCCACTGGATCACGTGCTTAGCCCAAAGACACAGCGCAGTTACTCCTGGTGGGGATCGAACCGTGGACCTTTCAGTTTAAAGTCCAATGCCGTAACCAATGAGCCCCCCCCCCCCCCCGACCCCTCCCCCATCACATTTTGAGGGTAAAAATGAGTCCCTAATCCCCGTTCCTGCTAATGCAGAATAAGATTGCAATGACTGGTTGGCATATAATAATATAATGCTGGCGTAAACTCTCCGTTTCTCTGTCTCAGCTAATTTGAGAAAAGGTTGGGGAGGTGTGCGTTCTCCCACTCCCAGGATCCCTCGTCCCTGAGTTTGGCCTCTGTATTTGAAACTGTAAGTCTTTCTTCAAGATCCGCATGCTTATTTTTTCATCAAAATAATTAATCGTGTATAAAAGTTGTTGGAAAACCAAATACTACTGTACTGCAGAAAAAAATTCGAAAAATCTGATAAATTTGTCTTTTGTCTAACAAACCCTTACATTTGGGATGGTATCATATAGAGCTTCCCAGTAAATGATGGCAGTTGTTGAAATTATCGTGTTATCAAAATCTTATCAAGTACCCCCCCCCCCCCCCCCCACCACCACCACACACACACACTCCCCGAACTCTTCTGTCATCAGGTATCATCTTGAATGTCGTGAAAAACTCTGTAGAATTCAAGGGGTTCCGTTTTCAAAACAATTTTGATTCCGTTTCTTGAATATTTCGCATTTTTAAAGACTCCTCCAGACAGAAAAGTTCAATAAATACACAGAACGTCACGATGTGTGAATGTGTTTGCCAATACGGTACGTGTGCCAAAGCGGAAGAATAGAACGAGAGGCGTTCTGTGGTTATTATTACATGCCTATAGTCCGTCAACGGAAATTCGTATGGAACACGTGTTCTATACAGATTTTAGACATAGAAATGGAGGAAAAGTAATAGGCGTGTCATAACTAAAAATACAGTTCTTGAGTGGAGATCAATACTATTTATCACATTCCACTGCTGTAAGAAGGTAGAATATTTACCTGTTTGACTATTTGAAAAGCAGTAATATTCGATTCGAGATTTGATTCGAAATCCTCAACCTGATTCGGTTCGATCCGAAATTTGATTTTCGTAAGGCCCTAGTCACAATTTTATAAGAAATTTATAACCCTCTACCACTAAATTTGATTCGAGTCTTAGTAAACCTCGAATTTACTTACAGTCGCCGTGGATTGGTCGTTATCCACGCCTGGGCCGTGATGTCCACGCATGCGTTTACCAGGTAACAAAAATCAACAGGAGCAAGATTTTAACTAATGAAGCAGCGGGTTGTACCCGGTGCTTCATTAATTAATTTTTTGAAGATTATTCCTATAATTGGTATCGGGAATCTAATATTATTGTGTCCGTGGAAATATTGCCCACCCGTGAAAAGTGATCAGTTCACGGCGGCTGTACTGTAACTCGGTTATTAAATTTTGTAGGACGTTGCGACTAATTAGAAGTCCGAGGGGGGGGGGGGGAGGAGTGGGGGGGGGGGGGGTGCGGTGGCGTTGCGATAACCGGTTCTCGTCAGATCACCGAAGTTAAGCAACGTCGAGCCCGGTTAATCCTTGGATGGGTGACCGTCTGAGCGATCGATTCGGACTCCCGCGGTGTGTCCTTGGGCAAGGCACTTGACCCCGATTTTCCACATGGAGACACGATGACGCCGTGTACTAAGGCGTACTGCACGTAGATGGTGCGCATGTCTTCAACCAATCTCACCCTGCCTGTGCTGCAATGCGGAGTTATGATGTTGGGGAGCTGGCAGCTGCTCGTCGTTGCTCGGTGGTTCTCTCCGGGTACTCCGGCTTCCTCCACCTGTAAAACTGTCACCGACACAATATGACCCTGGCTGTTAAAGTGTCGTTAAACCCTAATAAATAAATAAATAAATAAATAAATAAATAAATAAATAAATAAATAAATAAATAAATAAATAAATAAATAAATAAGAAGTCCACGTTATCGTATTCAGTATGTTCATCGATGTAGCTCAACGTTATGAGAAACATAGTTTCGATTTACAACGGCCTCACAGAAATATATCGGTCTTGGGTGTTCCCTTTGAAGGAGGGAAACAATGATATTTTTTAAACGAAAAACATCTTTTAAAATTAAACGAGGCATGACATTATGTATAATCATTTCCTTTGAGCTGATTCTGATCTCTTCAAACGGAAATGCAGAGTATTTTGCACTGAAAAACGCGATGGCTTATTACATAATTCAAAGAAGAAATTTTCTTTGACCTCCACTAAAACTAAAATTGCTGCAGCTGTATGCATGCGCAGAGAGTTACTCATCAGTCATTATTCCTGCTAAAAGATATTAGTTTATCGAATGGGTCTAACACATCCCCCACAAATAATTACCCGTTCCATGGCCAGTGTATAAAAAGGTTGTCAGTCTTTGGGTGGATCCGGGAATTGTTATTAGGTGAGCATGAGAGAGCATTACAACCCCGGTGCCTGCCTCCTCTTTTTTATGTAACTCTTATTTTGCATATCCACTAAGCCCAGGGGACACGGTATTATCTGCGAAAACACATGTATCTCCACTAACTGTAGCAGTGAACGTCCATGTGTTATTGCGGAAAATACGGTAGCCAACACATGCAGGTATAGCTCCTGCTCGGGAAATCCCGTGAGCCGTTATAAATTGTTTTACATCAAGGCTCGAATAAGAGGTATCATGCTGTGTTGAAATATAGTTAAACATCCTTTTATCACATAGTGTGGTGGTTAAGTGTGATTAAAAAAACGGATCTGGAAAAAGTCACAAAAAATGACCAAATTCCTATCCATGCGATTTTTGTTTGTTTTTTTTTTTTACCCATGCGATTTGTGTTAGGGTTTTCTTACCCATGCGATTTTGGTTAGGGTTTATTTCCTATCCATGCAATTTTTGTCATAGTTTTTCTTACTCATGCGATTTATGTTGTTTTTTCCTACCCAGGTGATTTTTTTTAGGGTTTTTTCGTACCGATGGGATTTTTATTAGGGTTTTTCCTACCCATGTGATTTTTATTAGGTTTTTTCCTACTCATGCGATTTTTGTTAGGGTTTTTTTTCTACCCATGCGATTTTTGTTAGGGTTTTTCCTACCCATGTGATTTTTGTTAGGGGTTTTTCCTACCCATGCTTTTTTGTCAGGCCTTGCGATTTTTGTTAGGGTTTCTTCCTACCCGAGTGATTTTCGTTAGGGGTTTTTCCTACCGATGTGATTTTTATTAGAGTTTTTCCTACCCATGTTAGGGTTTTTTTCTACCCATGCGATTTTTGTTAGAGTTGGTTCCTATCCATGTGATTTTTGTTAGGATTTCTTCATATCCATGTGATTTTTAAGGGTTTTCCTACCCACGTGATTTTTGTAAGGGTTTTTAACTGCACGTGCGATTTTTGTGAGTTATTCCTGCCCATCTGATTTTTGTTCGGGTTTTTCCGACCCATGTGATTGTTGTGAGGTTTTTAGTACCCATGCGATTTTTGTTAGGGTTTTGTCCTACCCATGTGATTTTTGTTAGGTTTTTCCTACCCATGCAATTTTTATTAATGTTGTTTTCTATCCATCCGATTCTTGTTAGGGTTTTCCTACCCATGTGGTTTTTGTTAAGGCTTTTTCCTCCCCAGGCGATTTTTGTTAGGGTTTTTTCCTGCCCATGTGATTTTTGTTTGGGTTTTTTCCTGCCCATGCGATTTTTGTTAGAGTTTTTTCCTACACATGCGATTTTTGTTGGGGTTGTTTCCTATCCATACAATTTTTGATAGGGTTTTTCCTACCCATGTGCTTTTTGTTAGGGTTTCTTCCTACACATGTGATTTTCGTTAGGGATTTTCCTACCATGCGATTTTTATTAGGGTTTTTACTACCCAGGTGATTTTTGTTAGGGTTTTTCCTACCCATGTGATTTTTGTTAGGGATGTTTCCTATCCATGCGATTTTTGTTAGGGTTTTTCCTGCCCGTGTGATTTTTGTTGAGTGTTTTCGTACCCATGTACTTTTTGTTAGGTTTTTTTCCTACCCATGTGATTTTTGTTAAGAGCTTTATCCTACCCATGTAAATTTGGTAGAATTTTTTCCTACTTATGCGATTTTTTTAGGGTTTTTCCTATCAATGTGATTTTTATTAATGTTGTTTTCTATCCATCCGATTCTTGTTAGGGTTTTCCTACCCATGTGGTTTTTGTTAAGGCTTTTTCCTCCCCAGGCGATTTTTGTTAGGGTTTTTTCCTGCCCATGTGATTTTTGTTTGGGTTTTTTCCTGCCCATGCGATTTTTGTTAGAGTTTTTTCCTACACATGCGATTTTTGTTGGGGTTGTTTCCTACCCATGCAATTTTTGAGAGGGTTTTTCCTACCCATGTGCTTTTTGTTAGGGTTTCTTCCTACACATGTGATTTTCGTTAGGGATTTTCCTACCATGCGATTTTTATTAGGGTTTTTACTACCCAGGTGATTTTTGTTAGGGTTTTTCCTACCCATGTGATTTTTGTTAGGGATGTTTCCTATCCATGCGATTTTTGTTAGGGTTTTTCCTGCCCGTGTGATTTTTGTTGAGTGTTTTCGTACCCATGTACTTTTTGTTAGGTTTTTTTCCTACCCATGTGATTTTTGTTAAGAGCTTTATCCTACCCATGTAAATTTGGTAGAATTTTTTCCTACTTATGCGATTTTTTTTAGGGTTTTTCCTATCCATGTGATTTTTTGTTAGGCGTTTTTCTGCTAATGTAATTTTGGTAGGAGTTTTCATACCCATACCATTTTTGTTAGATTGTTCCTACCCATGTGTTTTTGTTAGGGCTTTTTCAAACCCATGTAATATTCGTTAGGGGTTTTTCATACCCATGTGATTTTTATTAGGGCTTTTCCTACCTATTCGATGTTTGTTAGGGTATTTTCCTGCCCATGCGATTTTTGTTAGAGTTGTTTCCTATCCATTCGATTTTTGTTAGAGCCTTTTCCTACCCATGAGATTTTTGTTAGAATTTTTTACTTACACATGCGATTTTTGTTAGTTTTTTCCCACCCATGTGATTTCTGTTAGGGTTCCTTCCTACCCATGGGAATTTTGTTAGGGTGTTTCCTACCCATGCGATTTTTGTTAGGGTTTTTCCCTACCCATGTGAGTTTTGTCCGTTTTTTTTTTTCAATTTTTGTTAGATTTCCTACCCATGCGATATTTATTAGGGCTTTTTCCTACCAGGCGATTTTTTTAGGGTTGTTTTCTATTTGTTTTAGAGTTTTTACTACCCATGTGAGTTTTGTTGAGTTATTTTCGTACCCATGTAATTTTCGTTAAGGTTTTTCCTACCCATGTAATTTTATTTTCCTACCAAAACGATTATTGTTCGGGTTTTTCCTACCCATGTGAATTTTGTTTGGGCTTTTTCAAATCCATGCGATTTTCGTTAGGGTTTTTCCTACGCATATAAGTTTCGTTGCGTTTTTTTTCCTACCCATGTGATTTTTATTAGGGTTTTTCCTACCCATGTGATTTTGTTAAAGCTTTTTCCTACCAATGTAATTTTGGTTAGGATTTCATCCTTCTCATGCGATTTTTTTTAGGTTTTTTCCTACCCATATTTTTTTACGGCTTTTTCAAATCCATGCGATTTTCGTTAGGATTTTTCCGACCCATGTGATTTTTGTTAGAGGTTTTCCTACTCATTCGATTTTTGTTATGGTTTTTTCCTACCCATGAGATTTTGGTTAGGATTCTTTTCTTACCCATGCGATTTCCACAGGGTTTTTCCTGTGGGGCTTTTCCTGTAGGGTTTGTCTGCACCCCATTTTTCTTCCTTTATGTATACAACAGCAATGCCAGAGACGTGGTCGTGCCTACGGGTCCGAGGCCCCTCTCGTTCATAACTGCAGGAGATCCCAAGACCACTGTGTTTTGACCATTTTTACCAGAGCTTTTTATTTTCTGAAACGCACATAAATATACAGATATTGGTAGAATGGGCTTTGATAAAACAATAATCAAAATTTGAAGTAAAGGTTATGGATAAATCCAGATTTGACAACAGAAAACCAACCTTCACGCTGAAGGATGTTGAAAAACGAACTAAAACATACAGAGTACAGATTTTTATACCAAAATTGAGATAAATATCCAGCGTATATAAGTGAGGGGCAAAACATAAACTTTCACTTGAATCTAAGTAACTTTTACAACTTCCAAAAAACATGTTTCTAATTCATTGTTGCCTATTTTCGAGTGGAACAATCGGTGCACTGGGGTACGGGAATAACGACTTGTACTGACACAGAGCATGTGTTGGCACCTAAACTCACTACAACCAACTCCATTCCCGTGCTTTAGAAATGGACGATATACCGAAAAACCGAACTGATACTAGTATCAAGGGAATACCGATAAACCGAACCGAACCCGGAATTGAATACCAAAACTGATAACGCCTTATTGTGGCTTGATAGCAGTTGGAGGGTTAATATTCCTGAAGGAAATGAATGAATTTCTTTTCAGTTTTGTTAATCCTCAAGGGCCTGGGTAACTGTCCTGAATTCATGTTAATGGCACAGGTTCTGAGATCGCAAAAGGCCTAAAATTGACATTTTTTTTTTGAAGGTTATGGTGTGTTGGGAACAAGTCGCAAAATTACTGCATAATTCACTACAGTTAAAACTAGAAGTCCTGTCATGAACTGTGCGCTTATCTAGGCTTAATTGCGCGTAGGTATTGCGCTCAATTGCCATATCGAATGGCATCCAAAGCACTGCAGGTTCTCCTGGTTAGTCAAAGCAAAAACAGGCAATGTTTCTGCCAATGGACCTCCGGGTGACCCGGAGCAGTGGCGGCGCTACGGGGGGTGGGGGCATGGGGGGCATTTGCCCCCCCCCCCCCCCAAACTAAGGCTTTGCCCCCCAGTTGCCCCCCAACCATCTCGCATGCATTTCCATCCACCCTCACACACAAACACATTCAGTCACTCTCTCTCACACACACAACACACCCCTCTCTTTTTTTATTCCCATTAATTTCCCATACACACTTAGCCCAAAGCCTCAGGCAAGCTGATGAACACATCCAGGCAGTAGAGATTTAAAGACTCGGATGCAGATACTTATAAGTTATAATTAAGTTATGAGCCAACAAAGGCATGTCTATCCATATCCCTTGTCTAAAAAAATTCATGGATTTCGCATTACGACAGACGGGCATTATGAGTCTCTCTCTCTCTCTCTCTCTCTCTCTCTCTCTCTCTCTCTCTCTCACGCACAGACCCACCAGACGCGGATCCAGGATGTTTTGAAAGGAGGACAGCTAATTACCATTACATTTAGTCGAAACTTGGACCCAAAGTCCGTAATATAATTTTTTGGTTTGGTTCGTCCACAGGACGTACCAAACCAAAAAAGTATATTACGGACTTTGGGTCCAAGTTTGGACTACCTCATAACAAAGTAATGATATGATCCTTTACGTATTTGCCCCCCTTCATGGGAGTCTGCCCCCCTAGTTGCCCCCCCACAAAAAAATTTCTGGCGCCGTCACTGACCCGGAGGTCCATTGGCTGAAGCATTGCTTGTGCACAGGCCATTTATACAGAATATGATAGCCTTACTATGGTCATAACGCGTAGATTAACTAACGCGCAGATCGACGTACTATTTTTGCGCATTTCAGGACAGGACTTCTAATTTTAACTGTAGGTATGATTTATGTTGGAGAAAGAATGTCAATCTTGAGCTCATTGGCAGTGGCATTTGTGGCGCTGTGGTAGAATGCTGCAAAAACCCATTCTGTATTTTCCTGGTGTGAATTCCCTTTTGGTACTATCAGCAAATCTAAAGCAAGTCAGATACCGAATGCCGAATCAATACCGCGATATACCGCCCTAAAAATACCAAACCCGATACCGAACTCAAACTTCCAATACCGCTCATCTTTATGTTGCTTTTTGAAAATACTTCAGCACCAGACGATCAACGCACGAGAAAGGCATAAAAAGATGAGGTCATGTGTGGATAGCTTGGTAAAAGGTTATGACATCGCTTGTTGACATATATTTTGACAACGAAATTCTCTCAAAATATCAGAACACGGGAGTTTTTATTGGAAAATCTTTTCTATACATTTTTTGTGACAGCAGTTAACACATTTCACCTGATAATGAGTATATTTGTCCACGTGCAGGCTTGTTGATTTTCAAATATGATATCACCTGTGAGCAAAAAAATATGTCAACAGGAGCAAAGGCGTTTCCCTTGAACAAAACGAAAACAGTTTCAATACTTTGTTTAACCCTTTACCCTACGTAAGGGCCAAAACCGGCCAGCGCTATTCACAAAAATCGCCAATTAATTTTCATTATTTTTTTCATTTTTTGTCTTAAAAACATAGTTTATGACCCCTCTTTGGAGCAAGCTCGTCCCAAAGAGGGGTCATAACCTATGTTTTTGGTACAAAAAAATGAAAAAAATAGTTATTCAAGAATTTTGTTTGCAAGTGTCGTCTGCTTTTCATGTTAGGTAAAGGGTTGAATATCAAAGCTGCTGCTAACTTGACTTGTTAGATGACAGCCTTCTTCTTGTATATACCAGGCAACTTTAATCACAGATATTTTTTTTAAATATAACTTGCCTCCGTTTACAGCTTTAGCCAAAATTCTGTAGTAGGCTTTCAGGAACCCCTGGAACCTTACTCTGCCAGTTTAGTTGTAGATAAGTATTTATTCAGGTTCCATGAAATACAGCATTCATTTTGATGTAGATATAATGTGCCTGTACTATTCAGTTATTAGACGAATTTCATACATAGGCGGACTGGCCGTATGATACACCGGAAAAATTCCCGGTGTGCTCCCCATTGGGTTCCCCCTGGGCTCCCAAAATTGATGCAGCCAAACACTTGTTGATACATGTACGTGAAATTTCGTGAAAATGACCAAAAGGCGAAATGGATCTGTTTGCGTAGACTGCCGATATGTCGAAATGTTCTCTATGTGGACTGCCATTGGCAGTCTAGTCTGTAATTGATCGCACAGAGGAAAGGAAAATGCTTCCCTTCAATCCCCCAAATCACTATTTTCTCCGATTGAGGCAAGCTATGGTCTTCTCGATGCGCACCTCCCACTCCCACCCCCTACCCCCGCGCGCCGGTAGAACCATTTTTGTCGAATTATCAGTGAAGATGATACACAAATGACATCGAGATATCCTCTATGTGGTCTGCCATTGATCGCTGAAATGCAAGGAAGCCGCGTTTGTTCAGTTCTCAAAATCAAACTTTTTCTCCGGGTCTTGGTGCATTCCCCGGTAACTTTTCTTGGCCCAGTCCGCCTCTGATTTCATAATCAAAACATGCTACCTAAAATACGTTATCGTTACGTGGATATAGCGTTAACAAATGTTGAATGGCAATGTTTGCGTATCCAATTAACTAATACCAACACTGGACACTTGCGCTAAATATTTCTTGAATAACTAAATGTTTGTACTTTTGTCCCCAAAAGATAGCTTATGCCCTTTATTAGAACGTATTCGACAATCTCGTTCCAATGAGAGGTCACCAGCTGTGCTTTGGAGGCGAAAATTGAATAAAAAATTATAAAACTTTATTTTTGATTTTTGTGAATAATTCTAGATACGGCTGTTACGTAAAAACAAAACAGTCGCTGTGGACTGGTCGTGATCCACACGTGTGCAGTGATGTCCATGCATGTGTTTACAGGTAATAAAAATCATCAGCGGCAAAATCTTAATTAATGAAGCACCGGGTTTTACCCGGTGCTTCATTAATTAAATTTTTGCTGAATATTCCTGTAATTAGTGTTTGGAATCGAATGTTATTGCCCACCCGTGGAAAGTGACCAGTCTGTAGGCAATGTTGTATTACTTTGGGTAAGTTTGGTCTATTCGTAGGGTAAAGGTTAATTTCTCACTGGAATATGCGCGGACGGACAAGTGTCCTGCTTCTTCACGAGCCTTTGACTTTGTTAAAATACACGAAGACAGATCGAGAGATGATTTCATTGTATTATTTTGTTCACGCGACGTAAGATCGACCACAGGTCGGGGTAGTCGTATATGTTGTGATACAATGCCATACAGATAAATCCACCGATGTAAACTCTGAGGATGGTTGATAATTGTGGCAAATGATCGTCAAAACATTGTTCGACTCGACAGTTCAGTGCAAAGAGATGTCCCGAAAAGGAAAAAAATGGCTCAACAACAGAAAGAAAATCTGGAAGCTCGACGAATATAATAAATAAAGTAGTATCTCCCCAGTCCCCACCCACACACTCACCCACCCACCTACGAAAAACCGTCCTTTGAAAATCTGCCGTGGCTTAGAAAACTGTCCTCTCTCAAAGGGAAATAGCTTCGATTTCAATTTTACTCGAATAATATTGTCCGGGCATTTCTCTCGAAGGTGGGGTCCAAGAGAGGGGAGTTTTCCAGGAATTAGTTTCCAGAGCCATACATCATCGGCCAGTTTGGCAGGCGGGAGTAAATTTCTTAGAATCTGACACTGCATGCGTTTGTTGAAAATTCGACACCTTCGTCCTTACCATTTTTGCTCATTCCATCTACAGTTAACGTTCATGTTCTCATATGATGTGATTGGCTTGTGGGATCACAAATTCAACCAGCAAATAAAACGAAGACGTTCATAACTGTAAACTGTTTTTTGGGGAATCACTATTAAAATGTTTATCTGAAATATTTTGAAAATATATTTCCCAAGAATCTAATTACGGAAACTTTACATAAAATATCGGGAATTGATAAAAAAAAACACCCTTAAAAACGTAACAAACAGTTTTATTTTCCTTGAGAAATTAAATAAAATCAAAATAATTGAGCAGCTAACGTGCGAAAGATCAGAAATATCAATTTTCCGCTTCAAAGGTTCTATTTAAAATAATAATATTATATACTTTTTTCTTATCAAAGCTACACTATTTTTATTACCGGGTTTACATTGAAACATGTTTATTCACTAAACTTTCTGCTGAACTAAAATACTGTCCGATTATTGAGAGGGGCTTTTTTCCAGATATTTTTGAAATAGTCTTGGGGATTTCCTCCTCCCGATCTTTTATGTATCATTACTTATTAAAATAAATAAATAGCATAGCATACCACGCGTTCTTATTCTGATGACATTTCAAAGAAGCTATCTTTAAAATATGTTTTCTCCGAAAAAAACTGAAACTGTTAATTAACTCTTTTCCGACTACGACTAGATGTAATATTATTGCGTCTGTGGAAATATTGCCTACCAGTGGAAAGTAACTAGTCCACAGCGGCCTTACTGTAAGTATATTTTTATTCAACAGAATGCAAGAGTTCAAATTATTCTGACAATAATTAATAAATAAATGTGTGTTATGTGCACATTGTGCTTGTATAGAATCTATTATCACGACCAGAGTCGTTCAGGTCGCTGATTTCTGCACACCCCCTCCGTGCACCACCCTCTTTTCTGTCTTAGTATTAAACGACACCGCGTCTGTTTTGGATCAAAAAAATAAAAGAACGAAATATTCCAAAAACTGAAATGTTTCATGGAATAGAGCGTCATTAGGTTGTACATGAGTGAGACCCAGAGCCAATATTATAAAACTTTTACAATTGTATTTTCTAGAATTGTATTTTCTAGTTATGACTTTAAATGGACTGAAGTGAACATTAGCATTCTCAAAGATGTGGCAATTTGACAGTTGGCAAATTGCCATATCTTTTAAAATGCAAACGATTCATTTTAGTCAGTTATATTAATAGGTAGAAAATACAATTCTAGAAAATACAATTATAAAAATTGTATAATATTGGCTCCCGACCATAGAAGAAGAGTTCAAGAGGAGACGCGTTTTTGAGAATGTTTTGATGATTCAAAATTTTTCCAAATCGGCGCCACTATTATTATTTATTTATTGGTGTTTAACCCTTTACCCAACGCAGACGAAATCAAAATTTATTATTTTAAATATAAGTTTTTAAAATTTTTCAAAAAAATTCAACAAAACCATATCATGTGACCCCTCGTTGGAACGAGCTCATCGAGCTCGTTCCAACGAGGGGTCACATGATATGGTTTTGTTGAAATTGTTTTGAAAAATAATATTTTTTCAACTATTAAATTTGCATATTTCGCGGACGGATGCGGTCAATTCGTTGGGTAAAGGGTTAAGGTCACATATTTCTGCACAATGGCTAATCGTGACCTCGACAGTTTCACTGGTGGAGGAAGCCGGAGTACCCGGAGAGAACCACCGAGCATCCACGAGCAACTGTCAGCTCCCCAACATACTAACTCCACACAAGCAGGGTTAGCATTGGTTGAAGACAGTGCACCATCAACGTACAGTACGCCTTAGTACACAACGTCATCGTGCCCCCAAGTGGGCAAGGGGGTGAAGTGTCTTGCCCAAGGACACAACGCGGTTTCCGCAGGTGGGATTCGAACCGAGGACCTCTCGGCTTGCAGCCTGCACCTCTACCTACTGAGCCACCGCGCCCCCGACGCCACTAAGAACCTAATCTAATTATAGAGACGATTTGGAATTGAATCGACCAAAGAAGCTTCGCATGGCCCTATTCCTTTGTATGTCGGATACGATAAGGTACTCAATCCGTCAGACAAATGCACTATACCTGTCCACAAAAGTCGAGGAGAACAATTCCCCAGGAAGGTGCAGTACGGTCACTTTCCATGAGTAGGAGATATTTCCACGTTAGCAATAATATTTGATTCCAAGCACTAATTATGGGAATAATCATCAAAAATTTAATTAATGAAGCACCGGATGCAACCCGGTGCTTCATTAATTAAAATTTTGCTGCTGATGATTTTTATTACCTGGTAAACGCATTCGTTAACATCACTGCCCACGCGTGGATTATGACCAGTTCACGGCGGATGTACATGTACTGTACGCACACACTAGACTTCGTAATTACCATGTTTTCTTTTAAATTAAGATTTATTGTTTGAACTTCTGTCTTTTATGAACTTTAACGAAAATATACCAGCCACACGACAGGCTAGCCGACAAAATTAGTTTGTGTAAAACTAATTTCTATAGTTTCGACATGCATGTTATGGGACTATACGTAACCGTGTTCTTCAGCTTGTCCAGCAAAATTGGCAATCGAAAAGTACGGTCGCGGTAACCCATTACTTTACAGCTTTCAGGTTTGGTCCCACCCAAGCCTGAAAATAAGCTGACTGTCATCTGCAGAATGAGGTCCCCACAGTGTGAATTTGGTGATGCTACCCTGCACCGCAGGGTAGCATTACTAAATGTACCCTCTATGAACTGAATCAAAATCTCAAGCCTAAACAGAAAGAGATACCCATAGGATAAATTTTGGGGAATTCTAGTCCACGACATGAGACAGCATCAGCAAATTCACCCTCTGGAGACCTCATTCTGCAAATGACAGATAGCTTATTGTCAGGCTTGGTCCCACCTGATACTTCATCACGCTAGTCGTTTGGTATAGTATAACCGCGATCAGGGCATACATTGTTCTCGATGGTTTTCTATTTTCTGACGCCTCACCATCGACGATTACTTTTTAAAGATACTTTGATGTCTGAGTAAAATTAATATTCTGATGCTGTGCACATTCTTCGTGACAATAGAAATTGAATGTTTAACTCTTCACCTGACATGAAAAGCAGACGACCCTTGCAAACAAAATTCTTGAATAACTACTTTTTTTCATTTTTTGTCTCAAAAACATAGGTTATGACCCCTCTTTGGAACGAGCTCGTCGAGCTCGTTCCAAAGAGGGGTCATAACCTATGTTCTTGAGACAAAAAAATGAAAAAAATAATGAAAATTAACTGGCGATTTTTGTGAATAGCTCTGGCCGGTTTTGGCCGTTATGTTGGGTAAAGGGTTAAAACATATTTTGTCATTATGGACAAATAGACTTGGAAAGTTGATATTGTGTCACAGGCTTTCGTGCCAGCCTTTTGTTTGTTGTTTGATAATATACAACTCACTGAGAGCTAAGAACATATGACCTTAACTGGTGTTGCCGTACAGATAATGAGAAGGGACGTGTACAAGTATAATGCTATAAACTAGGAGTACAGGTTGAAGACCGTAATACAAGCTGACGGCGGTAGTAGTATAGGTAGCCATAGTAGATTGAAAGATGACGATACTGACAGTAGCATTGGTGAAAGCTAGCATTAGTTCTGGTTGCATTACTATTGTGGGTTAGTAATTGCTTGCATTGGTATCAAACGGCGGAGGGTTAAGCAAGGCCTGGCGGTAAAACCATTCCAAGTTAAAGATACGTCTGCTCTAGAACAGTAGCAAAAGTAGACTAGAGAGTGGACTCGGCCATACGCCAAGCAATCAAATTACAAGATGACACTCCTAGGGTGATGTAGTATAGGGATTTTGGTTTGTGAATTGCATTGATGGGCGCCAGTATGCTGAAACTTGACCAAAATTGACACAGACCTATCGCTTCACTTGCACCAAATCAAACAGAACCCCATAGTAACCAAATGTCACCACGGAATCCAAGACTGAAGTCTCAACAAACAAAATGAACAATGTCACAACGTGCATCTCTGGTGTTCAGCATGACAGCCCACGGTAACCAATCTTACTTTTAAGTTTTCCGTCGATTTCAGTGTGACATCACCGATGACGTCACGTCTGGTTCCACGTTATTTTAGTAGTGACTTAATTAATCGATGACGTCACTTATTGAGTCAATAGTCGCATGATTGGTGGCGCCACGTCCGATCCTAATTAAACCCAGATATTGTTCCCATGCCATTCGCAAGAAGACTCTGTGAAATGAGGAAGGTGGTTGTGACTTTTCAGCACTAAACTTCCAGCGCCGTTTACTGATTAACTACAAATTATACATGATTTTTCACGATGTTCTAAATTTTCTTCCACCGTGCCAATAGTTTATGTAAAACATTGATAAAACGCAACATAGGCACTTTGAAAAGTTATATTGATTTTTAAATACTATCTTTTGCACGTAAAAAATTCTCGTGCATCAAATACATATAACTGAGAGACCACCTTGTATATTAGTCAAATTAGCTGATGTTCGATATTTTCGCGGAAAAATTATCTTAGAGCAGAATATTAAATACAGTTAACATGACTGTTAAGAGAGTTCCCTCTTTCATTCCTGTCCCCATTGGATTCAAATGGATGGAAAGTGTGCCAGTTTTATTTTTTCACTATTTTTTTATAGTTATGGTCGTTATTTTGCTGTACAACAAGAACCATATAGAGTTGCTTTTAACGTTTACCTCAGAGGATTTTCAGACCACAGTACCAGGCTTAGTTTAACCCTTTACCTAACGTGAAAAGCAGACGACACTTGCAAAAAAAATTCTTGAATAACGAATTTGTTTTCATTTTTTGTCTCAAAAACATAGGTTATGACCCCTCGTTGGAATGAGCTCGTGGAGCTCGTTCCAACGAGGGGTCATAACCTATGTTTTTGAGACAAAAAATGAAAACAAATAATGAAAATTAATTGGCGATTTTTGAGAATAGCGCTGGCCGGTTTTGGCTGTTACGTTGGGTAAAGGGCTAAACAATATTTATTCGTGAAAGAATATGATATAAAACATACAAGTAATTGATTATCACATAATAATTACAAAAAACTGTATGGTACAATGGTATGCATTATGGCAAGGCGCACAGGATAGAAAAACAGAGTAAATGGATAGAATTCGACAGTAAGCCATATGCTTATAAATGCCGACTCGTAAAGGAGTTGATACCTCAATGAACTTTCCAGGCGTGTTGCGGGCGCGACGTAGAACATTGTTTAAACATAACGCCATAGAAGGACAAGAGTAAGAGTCAAGGAAATTAGTGAGGACATAGTGTAGAGAAAGGTAGAATATGAGGAATAGAAGGGATAGAAAGGATAGAAACCAACCTGAATTCGAAATTCCATACTAATTGCTACTATCAAGTGTAGTTGGTATCTGTAATAAGACGACTGCATTGTAATCTGGCATGCTCTTATATCGGAGCCAGAAATGCCCGTTATGTAAGTATTAATTGAACTGTACCAGGCTTGTCGTGGAAGGGCGCGAGACACTGGCCACAATCCTTTGCCGGGGACACCTATTTTCGCCCTACTGTGTAAAGACCTCAAACTCGTCGACAAATAATCGACAAGGGAAGCACAGTGGTACAGTGATTAGAGCACTGGACTTTAAACCGAAAGGTCGACGGTTCGATCCTGACCAGAGGTAACTGCGTTGTGTCATTTTTGTAAGACACTTAAACCCGATTGCCTACGTAGGGGCACGGTGACTCTGTGTACTAAGACATTTAATCTCAATTCCCACGTAGAGGCTCGGTGGCACTGTGTACTAAGACGTACTACACGTCATTGGTGCACTTCAACCGCCGATAACTCTGCTTGTAAAGGATTAGTAAATTGAAGTCTTACAGTTCTTCGCCGCTGCCAGGTGGTTCTCTGCGGGTACTTCGACTTCCTCCACCCATAAAACTGGCCGACACGACGTGACCCTGGCTGTTGAAGCAAACAAACGGGCAGTAAATGGAATAAAACCAGTTAACATTAACCCCTTGAACCCTGGTGGTATCTTCCTTGTCATTTCAATGGCAGCAAATGGAAGAGTCCATATTCATTATTTAGGGATAAACCAATTAATATTTTCAACGTGCAGCCTCTGGGCTGCACGTTGAAAATATTGATTGGGCTACTCTACGCATTCACTAAGCGTCCAACCTACGTAATGCAATTATTACGTACCATGTTCCTGGGCGGGAAAATGGGCGACTCGTGTTCAAAGGGTTAAATACAGGCGAATAACCCAGCACTGTACTCGGAATCATTTATCATATTGGAGTCTACACATCAGAATGACAGCAAAGACAAATGACAGGCAACCCAACAGGCACAAAATAGTCCATTTTTTTGCCTCCAAAACCTTTTCAGGATGTTTTTTTGTGAGAAAGAGAGAAGCAAAGTAATATTGATATATATATTAGATACGATTTTCTCTTCCTGAATTACCCATTATCAAGTCCGACAAATATGACTTCAAAATCGTCTGATATGAAGCGACTCTCGGCCGACATGACCCAAGCTAGAGTTGTAGAGTTGTTACTCTGCGCAACCAATTTTGTTTACACTGAAATTGTTCACTGTTATTCATCGAACGCAAACAGGAAAATTAGCGTCACAAGGCAAAATGCAGTAGTTTGCGGCTGAGTTTTTTGTATGGTGAGGAATTAATGATGGCAATAAGTAAGGATTAAGGCATAATGGAGTAGTTTGAGGCTGAGTTTTTTTGGTGAGGAAGTAATGATGACAATAAGTAAGGATTAAGGCATAATGGAGTAGTTTGAGGCTGAGTTTTTTGGTGAGGAATTAATGATGACAATAAGTAAGGATTAAGGCATAATGGAGTAGTTTGACGCTGAGTTTTTTGGTGAGGAATTAATGATTGGGTGGATGAAGAGAAGGAAGAAGAGAGTTGTCCAACGCTATGATTCCGAGTCGTAGTGAGAATGGAGTTAGTTAGCTATCCGAACGTCGCGGTAACCGAGACGTTCGGAGAGCTGAAGTAAAATAAGACACTTCGGACTTGGTGAAAAGAATGAGAAACAATAACACTGTCAGAAAACTGCAACAGACCTAGGAACATTTTGTAATTATTTGTTTTGGTTTAATAAAGAAAGAGGTTATTACTATTACTTGGTTAGTATCATATCGGCCGAGATATCAGCCCAAGGTAATTTCACACCAGCCTTCAGTTTCAAGCTGATCCGAAGTTACCTCGGGCTGATATCTTGGAGGATATGAAACTAACCAAGTTATAACTTCTACATATCAATAGGTATTAGAGAAAAATCAGAGACGCGCAACCGAGAATACCGCGACTTATGATCTTTTTAGTTTTTTTTATTTAAACGATGACTCATTCACGCTAAAAATAATTTTCAACTCTCAGTTCCCGTCAAGAAGATTATGACTTTCAGACATCTATTTTTCAAAACATAGCTGATCTCTGTCGTAATTTGTATGGTCACGGTCTGCACAGAAATACTATGATAGCTTATGACTTCTCATTGGGTCGGCATCAAAGAGTCCGTTTCTGAGAGTCTCATTGGTTTAAAACGTCATATATACAATCAGTTGAAATCTATGTACAATTGACAGTCAGAGTGAACTTCCCTTTGTTAATCATTTTTCAGAATGTCGGCAGACGAAGTTTCACGTTAAACAAGTAAGAGTTGTACTATTTATCATTCGATTCGTCGCAGTTGCTCTTTCAGTATACAAAAAAATAAAATGAGTCAGAAAGATATATCCAGTGCTCAGTGTGTTAGTGACCCAATACTGTGCTCGCCCAATATGGAATTTACTGCCATCTCTTATACCATATTAGGTCAATAGCAAACTCTGTAACGAATAATATATAGACAATAGTTCACTGCTCAAATTCGTGTACGACTTTTATCCTCGAGTGGAGCGCGCTGAGAATTATTTCACGCGTAGCAGAGTGAAATAATCCATGCGGCCCACGAGAGGATAAAATTATATTCGAATCCGAGCAATGAACTTTTGTATTTATTTTATTTTCTGCTGATTTGTTTTCCCAAAACAACCTTTTATAATTGATTCCGTGGTTACTTTCAAAACATGTCAAAAAAGAAGAAAAATAGTCCTTCATCGCTGAGAGTGGAATACGATGCTGGGAGTGGAATACAATTTTCGGCGAGTGGGAGTGGGAGTAGGATTTGCTTTGAGGGAAGAAAAACGGATGAAAATAAAATAAGTTATTGTGATGAATTAACGGTAACATGGTCTGAGGATTGCGGCGAAGCATCTCGGTTGAACATATGCTCCGTGCCGCAAACCTCAGACCAAGTTACCGTCAATGCATCACAATAACGCATATGTTCTAATAAGATTCTACCCACGTCGTTTAATGAACAAGGCACCTTGAATGAACAAGGCAACTTTAACTTTAACGATAACAACTTTAGTAAATAAACATCTCGTGAAGGTCGAGGTTACTCCATCTCAGTTCAAATCATGAACTAAATTGAGTTATGAGTTTACATTCATAGAATATATTTTATAGGCGATTTGCACTTTGAATCTCCTCCCATTGTTATCCTCTTTTCAAATATTTCGCGTGCTGACGTAGAGGGTAACATATGCCACTAGAGCCCTAAACATAGAAAAAAGTAAGCGAGTTCTCGTCCAATCAGAGGGCTAGGATTTTAGTCTTCCTGGAACATAACTTATTTTTTGTGTATTTTGTTAACTAATTTTGTCACAATTTGTCTTCGATGCCGTTTAGGAGTTGCTTTGTTTAGAATAGAGAGGCGTAGATACGGATGAGGTGTTGGTGACGAAGAGGATGGTGGCGGTGGTGAAGGGGGTGGGGTAATGCCCTTCCCACCAAAAGTTTTGTTGGAAAACTGAGTTCTGTCGAGATTTCTTAACCCTTTACCTAACATGAAAAGTAAACGACACTTGCAAACAAAATTTTTGAATAACTAATTTTTTTCATTTTTTGTCTCAAAAACATAGGTTATGACCCCTCACTGGAACGAGCTCGACGAGCTAGTTCCAAAGAGGGGTCATAACATATGTTTTTGAGACAAAAAATGAAAAAAAACAATGAAAATTAATTGGCGATTTTTGTGAATAGCACAGACCGGTTTTGACCGTTACGTTGGGTAAAAGGTTAAACTTGAAAAATAGTCCATTCACTCTTTTGGAGACAGAAATGTGATTGCTAAGTGCCAGATTTCAAGCGATAAAGCCTTTTAGACGTCTACTCATTTTGAAACATTTCTTAATTCTGGAGGGGTTCGTTGACTTATAGTTCCTTCCACTGCTTCGTATCGGTACTTTCTATCGGAAAAACACCACCACCGAAAAAAGCTATCCACATCACTCCTGTATAATGTCCTCAACGTCAGGTAATTATTTCTCATACAACATAAACGCATAAACCTTCAAAATATCCGTTTCTTTTTTCAGAGCGAATCGTATCGACTGAGCCTTTGTTCATGGCCACTCATTTTGTATGTTCATTTTGTTGAAAGAATAAAATTATAAACACGAGAAAGATGTGAGGAAATCAAAGATCAACTTGAAGTTCAGTGCTTTTGTAAAAAAAAAATATGCGTGACAGTAGCTGCCCTTAAGATATTGGTGGTCTGAAGATGAACGAAGGTATTGTCAAAGTAAGTTTGGCGGCACAAATTTGTCCACAGAGGTCTCGATTTTCCGCCAACCCAAGGAAAGGGAGTGGTATTGTCTCTGAATATCGGGTGAACCAATCTTGCGTGAAACAAATAAGACTCAGATATTGAATAGATCAATCTATAGCGTCTCTATTTATTATACGCCTGTTCTATGCAATCCTCATCTACAGCAACACTTAACCATGCGGAAAATAAAAATCTATTCAGCACATATGTTTGGAACGGAAATCGTTGAAGGACTATTTTTAAATAGAAGCGAAATTTCACTAGAATTTTCTACAAATCGTGCAACGCAATTACAATTTGAATTGCTAGCGATAGCTGAAAATCGTCCCCTGAACTCCAATGTGTTCTATGTGCCACTAAGCGCATAGAACACGTTGGATCTCAGGGGACGAAATAGTAACACAGGTTCCCCTCGCAAATTTGGTTGGCGATAAAATGTGTTCTTTTTGTTGACAGTTGTCAAATGAATTCCTGAGTGTCCTTCTAATAATTACTTTTTTAGACGAGAAGGCGTGTAATAAACACAGAACGACACACGCGTGTGGAGGGTTAATCAATATGGCACGAATGCCAGCGCGGAAGGATAAAACGAGAGGCTGCGGCCTCTCGTTTTATCCTTCCACGCTGGCGCTCGATTAACCTCTTCATACGCCTGTGTCGTTCTGCGTATATACGATTCAGATTCTTCAGTACGATTGCAGCATATTACGAATGATGGTAATTTTAATGTTTTTGATCGAAGTCCAAACTGTCCTACGTGTTGCTGTCGTAAATAATCGACAGTCCAATTTAAGACTTTATATACTAGCGGGTGTTACCCGGCGTTGCTGGGGATAATATACCCTCAGATATAATCGGCTCAGCCGTTTTCGAAATTGAAGGTGAAGGTCACCAATTTCAAGGCCACGATCACCCCGCACGGGCACCACGATAAAGTCAAAATGATCGATGCGTCAATATACCCGCACATATGAAATTTTAGCCCGATCGGCTCAGCCGTTTTCGAAATAAAAGGTCAAGGCCACCAATTTCAAGGTCAAAGTCATCCGGCACGGGCACCCGATAAAGTCAAAATGATCGATGGGTCAATATACCCGCACATATGAAATTTTAGCCCGATCGGCTCAGCCGTTTTCGAAATAAAAGGTCAAGGTCACCAATTTCAAGGTCAAGGTCACCCCGCACGGGCACCTCGATAAAGTCAAAATGATCGATGGGTCAATATATCCGCACGTATGGAATTTTAGCCCGATCGGCCCAGCCGTTTTCCAAATAAAAGGTCAAGGTCATCAATTTCAAGGTCAAGGTCACGGTCGCCATGCACGGGCACGGCACCCACCTTATGTTACTCGCAGGGACGAATTACCCCCGTGTACAAAATTTTAGATCGAACGGTCGAGAAACGGAGGAGTTCACCCGGAACAAAGATAGAGAGACAGATACAGACATTCGCATTTATATATTAGACTAGCGGGTGAATACCCGGCGTTGCACGGGAGAACATGGTTATATCAATATACCCTCAGATATGATCGACGCAGCCGTTTTCGAAATAGAAGGTCAAGGTCACCAATTTCAAGGGCAAGGTCACCCCACACGGGCACCCCGATAAAATCAAAATGATCGATGGGTCAATATACCCGCACGGCACCCATCCCATGTTACTCGCAGGGACGAATTACCCCCGTGTACAAAATTTGACATCGATTGGTCGAGAAACGGAGGAGTTCACCCGGAACAAAGATAGAGAGACATTACAGACATTCGCATTTATGTATCGGACGGGAGAAGATGGTAAAATACCTCAGATATGATCGGCTCAGCCGTTTTCGAAATAGAAGGTCAAGGTCACCAATATCAAGGTCAAGGTCACCCCGCACGGGCACCCCGATAAAGTCAAAATGATCGATGGGTCAATATACCCGCACGGCACCCATCCCATGTTACTCGCAGGGACGAATTACCCCCGTGTACAAAATTTGAGATCGATTGGTCGAGAAACGGAGGAGTTCACCCGAAACAAAGATAGATAGAGAGATAGAGATATTGAGAGAGATATAAATACAGACATTCGCATTTATATATTAGATATACCTAATACGACCAGTGGAGGCGGAACCTCAATGAATATGATGGAAGGGGAGGGGACAAACTTCCAGACCAGTCACACTCGCCCTTCCATGTTCTAACCCTTTGGCAAAAAGTTGTAAAATAGATCTTCAGAAATGCCATTTCACCGATTCATAGGTCTTAATGAGTGCGACGATTACCAGTAAAAAGTGTGTGTCTATGTTGGGAGGAAAGGTTGGGGGGGGGGGGGGGGGCGGGGGGCATCCATTAATACTATACCTTCGAGATTGCTTTCGTGTCACGCCACACATTACATTCTTAAAGATACATATACTCGCTACTCCCTCTCATTTATGTGCATGCTATGATCAGGCTGGGCACGTCATTGCCCTTTTCTCCCACTTCAACCAGGGACGTTGTCACAGGGTGTATTTGTGTGTCGGGGGAGGGGGATTTCACCCCCACCCTCATCATTCGTCAATGGAATTTTTCCAAGCATATCTAGAATTTGGTCAAAATATGGATTATGCGACAGAAAAGTGGTGATGTGAAAGTCCACCAAATGTTGACTGAAACGTAGTAGCCCCCAATACTGATTTAAAGTTGGATTTAATGACTACCGAGAGGCTCGGGTAGTTTACAGTCAAGAGGGTGCACAAAAGGAATTCAGTATATTAAAACCTGCATTTGGAAACTTTTGACTGGGGGTATGGGTGCCGATGGAATTTTCCACTTGGTAGTCCTACTTTTGCCTGCCAATGTGGGTGGGATGGACGGGGGTGCAGAAATTGGAAATCTAGAGATAGACACTCCTATCCGAGACCCCTCAGCAACGCCCCAGGCTTCAACCACCTTTCAACCCAAAAGCTAGACTTCAGTCTGGAAGATATTTAAAGGACAAGAACTAGTCTAAACCGGCTGGTGAGATTCACTGGTCAAAAATATACCACTGGAATTCCTGTATATTCACACATTTGTATATTCTCTATTTTTGTTGCCCCCTGTCCACACCCCAGTTCTGATGCCCCTGGTTTCTGTCGTGATTATTCAGAGGTTCAACCTCATTTTTCGCCCTAAAATGATTATAAGAAGCTGACAGTGATGGCAATAGTGAAAAAGGTTGCAGCAATTGAGTGTATCTGAGTGGTCCATGATAACTGCATAACGACTAGGAAAGAAAAGCTGAAGAAGAAACACATGCGCCCCCCCCCCCCCTCCCCCAGCTACAGTGCTGTCTTTTCATGAAAGGAATGAGAGAATGTGTGTTTGACGGACTGTAACCGGGAGTGACTTACATGCAAGGGCATCGCGAAGGTGACCGATTGGGGTAGAGGTGTGTGTGTGTGTGTGTGTGTGGGGGGGGGGGGGGGGGGTGGTAACCTAATTTGTCCTGACTGAGATGGCTGAAGTCCAGACTAACCAGACTAACTAATATTCCACCTACATCATCAAGGCATGCCTTCGACGAAGGCATGCCTTGATGACGTAGTTAGAATATCAGTCAGTCGGGATTATAGTTAGAAAAAAAACCTCCAGTTGTCCAGTAAATGTTTTAGTGTATACATCAAATGTACATATAGTAATCGTGGATAATTCTTAAATAATTAACACGTACCGTACCGATACTCCAAATTGGTCATACTTGGCGACCAACAGGCCGAATCGGTTACTACAGACCTCCATTTGTATGAATGACTGTGTATGTGATAGAGTCCAACTACCAAATCTATAGTCTATAGTCTTTAAGAGAAAATACACAATAATAGCGAGAGAGCATGGATATACTGAACTCCAATCCGGAAGAAACTGTCCCGACTGAAAATTTGTTTTTTCTTGGGGGGGGGGCTACCCCCCCCCCCCCCCCCCGCCCCACCCCCTTTGGAGACGACTTTGTTTACATGTACATTTGTGTTAGAAAAATGAGACTGGCACACTATCTTTTAGAAAACTTCTGTTTGAAATTGTATAGTCTCGCCACCACGCCCATCCCCATCCACACCACAATCAGAACATACTATCAACACCTCTAAATTAACCCATAAATAACTTGATGCTAATCATTATAAAACTCAAATAATAGTTAAAATGACCGAGAATACCGATACCTCAATGGTATTAACATGTATGGTGTAAAATGTTATTAACATGGGTGTGTGCTTAACCCTTTGACTGCCACGCCCACTTTAGCCATATATGGAGGACCTCTATGTATGCCTGGATGCGATGAAATTTAATAAGATGTATGGCATACTTAAAACTCTATCATCTGATTAATTGTTGGAAAGGGCTCCCTGAGCCCTTTCTAACAATTAATCAGATGGTAGGTTAGACCTGCGCACACCAGAACGTACATATATTCATCATAAAATGGGTGACAATTGCCCTTTCGGCAGCGTAAGTGTTAATGAACTGTGATCTAATTTCCCTGAGCTATTCGCGAAAGAATCCCTTTTAATTTTCGATATTTCAAAGTATTAAATGAAAAGGCTAATGAAAACCGTCGAACCAATATGGAAAGTGAGCACTTCAAAGTCGTACAAAAAAACCTAGGGACCACCAAGATATGTGAAGAATGTCAGATTATAATCCATTTATTCGCCAAGTTATAACTATGTATTTTAGCAGCAATCTGGCTTTCGTGTGATTCTCACTTACTGATGTGTCAGGTTAATGGATAAGCAGATTGCATGCATAGAAGGGTTCATTCCCACTCAGCCAACATTTTGAAATTAGCAAGTTGCATCTTGCCAACATTCTTGATTTCACACCTTCAGGAGATTTGCTTATGGTCTGTTTCAGATTAACATTATTATCTTCAACTTACTCACACATAATATTTTAACTTTTTATAAAACTTTTCAAAACGGCCAACTGTTTAACACATTTATCAGTATTTTTATTCAATTGTTTTCAGTGGAAAAGACTTGGCTTGGCTATTGGTTGTAAAAATAGAGGTGCTCTTTGAACCTAGCCACTGTTTTAACTAAGTTTTGATAGGTCTGAGATGACTTCAATACTGTTGTTTTCATCTTTTATGATTACAAGATTTTGTAGTGCAGAAGTGGGGCATTTCACAGATTATGTAACCGAGACATGGGTTGAAGGTTCACCCTTAGAGAGATGGAACCATTATGACAATGACGGTGCCCGTACGACAAACAACGTTGAAGGATGGCACAGTAAGATAAACAAATTGTGTCGGCATTCACATGCGGCCAAATGTATTCAGTTGCAAGCTGGGGGAATACCGCACCCCAAGAAAAGAAATACAGACAATTGGATTCTCGTTTTTCTTTGTTGAAAACCCGCCTTCAAATGGGAGAAATTGACATTATGACATATGCTGATAAGGCTTCAGATTTAGTGCATTTAGACTAAAATTTGTGTTATACTTCACTTTCAGTGTTGTTGATAAATGTGCAGAATTGGGAAGTCTACAATTTATTTAAAATATACCTGGTTTCCTCAGAATTTTCTATGAGAGAATTCTTAGAAGACCAGGCAGGTATATTTAAAATAAAATAAATTGTAGAGTCCCCCATTCTACTTCACCTTCAGTGTTTCTGTGTGTCTATTACTGTTGATAAAGGTTTATTTATTTTAAATACAATTTGTTTTAAATATAAATATACCTGGTTTCCTCAATATTTTCTATGAGAAAATTCTTAGAAGACCAGGCAGGTATATTTAAAATAAATTGTAGAGAGAGAATTCTTAGAAAGTGTAAGTGGATAAAGGTTTATTTATTTTAAATATACCTGGTCTCTTTCTATGAGAAAATTCTTGGGAGATCAGGTAAAAATGTGAAACAGAGTATAGCTTAATTGGGGAATAGCGCCTATTGTTCTCCATAACATCAATTCCCACTCAGCCAACATTTTTAATCTTACCTGATTACCCTAAAATTCAAAATGTTGGCTACGTGGGAAGACACCCACAGAGAGTGCAAATAACGGTTCAGTCTTAACTGTCCAATGTCTATTGTTTCCATGACGGTAAATGTAAGGTGGTCAATTCAGAAATGGGTACTTAGGGAGAACTACAAGTATTTAGCCCGATTTGAGCTATAACTTATTCCACGTTTTTCAGAAAATACAGAAAATCCATGTGATGAAACAAAAAAAAATACAAATATTAATATTTTTAAAATCCATTAATTCAAATGTTATATTTCGCTGTGTCACAATTTATGTAAACATTTATAATATACAATATTTAGAGTACTGATTTTGATGTAATCAAGATACGAATAATAAATAAATAAATAAATAAATAAATAAATAAATAAATAAATAAATAAATAAATAAATAAATAAATAAAATGAATGTATGAATGAATGAATGAATGGATGAATGGAATATGTTTCCCATTAAATAAGCGCGTGTCTCACCTAGTTTGAACTGCAGCTAATGTTCTAATCCAAACTTGGAACCCAGAGGCGTAATATATTTAATTTGTTTTCGTAGCCCATAGGGCTTCGAAAGCCGAAAAATATATTACGTCCGCTAGGTCTAAGTTCAGACTACTCATGTCCTACCTATAGTTTAAATGAAATGAACTATAGTTCTTATTGTTATAACTATTTAACGTATTAAATTACTATGAAGCTAATGCGCTACCAGATTGGTTAAACTGTTATAACAGTTTACCTAAACTGCAATTTAACCTATAATTTAAATGAAATGAACTATAGTTCTTACTGTTATAACATTTTAACATTAAATTACAATTACGCTAATGTTGCTACCAGATTGGTTAGACTGTTATAACAATTTAGCTAGGCTGTAGTTTAATCTTTAGTTTAAATGAAATGAACTATAGTTCTAAAAATAATCTGCTATAACAGTTTCGTAAAATGTTTTAACAGTTTGTCATATTAAATTTCAATGGCACTAATACGCGGTATCGTCCCACCTAGCCAACCTTTTTAATTTCATTAGTAGCGTCTGGCCAACCTTTTAATGATCAGGAGTAGCGTCTAGCCAACCTTTTTTTTCACACTTGCTTAATCCTTGTTATAGTCTGTAGCATATAAATTGTCATTTTTTTTTTTTGCAAAATAAAAATCATTTTTGCAAATTAAAATATTGTTGTTTTTTGTCAGTCGGTTGAATTGAGAAAACAATTAATTAGTTTGTTACTATATATTATCATCATCTTTGATGTCTTAATTTTTAAAATATTCTGCAGTTATGTTGTTTTTTCTAATTTGTTATATGTTATCATTGTTTTTGATGTCTTGTTTTGCAAAAATAAAATATTCTGCCGCTGTCTTGTTTACACGGTGTTTGATATTTCTTAGATTCACTAATTGTGCCTTTGAAGTGAACAACAATCACGGTGTTTGTCTCATCTATTATTTTATGTTTTCAAAACACAGTCCCATATTATATATATATGGATCTTCTCAGCATGAATTGTCAGTCTCCATTTTGGGCAATAGGAAAGCTAGGCCTGTGTGATCCAAGGGAAAAAAAATAAGGTTAACCGGGTCGCAAGGGATTTGTAAATCCCACATCGTCCCTGCGCGCCTTCGGCGCGCTAAAACCTTTCATTCATTCATGAATTGTCAGTAATCATGGCTTCCGCACAAGTTGACATTGATTTTCTTGATAATGGTAGAGGTGGTTTTTTCTTGATTCATGGTGGATTTAAATTCTCTATCAGAACACGAAATCATGGACGTTGCTATTGGAGGTGCGTTGATCGGAATTGTCCGGCTACAGTGGTGACAAAAGAAAGTATTCTTGTTAAGTTCGGTAATGGACATAATCATACTTCTGATATTGAGAGTATTGCTTCAAGTGCATTCTTGTCGAAAGTTAAGAAGCGATGTCGCGAAGAAGTCGGACCAATCCCGAGCATTTATGATGAAGAACTCGGAAGCTTGCGAAATACAGATTCACATGAAGTTCATGAAGTTATCAAAAAAATTCCCACATTTGAGAGCTGTAAGTCGTCTTTATACAGGAATCGATTAAAAGTTCTTCCAAAGTTGCCACGAGAGCAAAACCAAATTGAACTTGGTGATGAATGGACAAAAACTTTTGCTGGAGAACGGTTTCTATTGCGTGACATAGTAGATGAACAGAACCGACGAATCTTAGTTTTTAGCACTGACGACAATTTGCGACGATTGTGCAATTCTGACATTATTTTTGCAGATGGAACATTCTATTCGTGTCCCGAGTTGTTTTATCAGCTGTATTGTATTCATGGAATGGTTGACCGTAAAGTTTTCCCCTTGGTGTTCGCGCTTCTGCCAAATAAAACTCAATCAACTTACTCAATATTTTTCAACATTCTGAAGGATCATATTCTTCAACGAAACTTAACGTTTGCACCAGATACATTCATGATAGACTTCGAGACGGCGGTGATGAACGTTTTGGAGTGCGTGTTTACTTCCGTGGTGGTTAAAGGTTTTTTTTTCCACTTTACACAGTGTATCTGGAGGAAGACTCAATCCGTTGGTTTAGTGAGACATTACAATCAAGATGATGACGTCAAACTTCTTGCCCGGAGGGCTGCTGTTCTTCCACTTATTCCCGTCCAACATGTTGAAGATTTCTGGCTAAATGCTTTAGAATCAGCCGAGGACATTTCCGTGGATGTCACCGCATTTACTGACTATGTTACCGAACAATGGGTAGAGGGTGTTCCCATCAGCAAATGGAACCATCACAACAACGACGGCGCAAGAACAACCAACAATGCGGAAGGTTGGCACAGCAAAATAAAAAAAAAAGTGCAGAGCTGCTCACCCAAACATATACTCTTTCCTTGTGTTGCTAAAGAAATTGCAGGCAACCAACGAAGCAAAAATGATTCAACTTGAATCCGGAGGTCTCGCACCAAAAAGACGAAAGCGTTACAGAACGATAGACAATCATTTGAAAACACTGAAGAACAGACTCAATAGTGGCAATCTGGACGTTTTTGAATTTGGTGACGAAGCAAGTAAATTACTAAAATTGAAATAATGTGAAGGTACTTAGATTTTATTATAAAGTTGAGATGTATTTTGATATGATGTTGTTTGATTATGTAGGTAAGACGATACAGACTATAGCCTAATCCTCTACTGCAAAAGTTGCGTTCAGCCAACCTAACACCTTTCTGTAATTCACACCTATTAACTGATATTTTAGGAAGGTTGGCTGAGTGGGAATAAACCTAATACGCTACTGTAGAAAGGGAAGCAGGCTGTACTGATGAAAGTGAAAAGGAGTTGACGCTACCATTTCTAGACTAAAGCATGAAGACTCATTTTCAGTGCGAGGAGAGAAGATTACCAGTACCATGGCCATACAAATGTTTATCCCATAAATAGCTGCTTATTCGGACAATAATAGCCTTGGATAAATCTTTGTTTTATTCACCTAGTAAGGTGATAATTTTTCCGCATAGGTTTGACACCTGAAAGAATTTATTCCGAAAGTAGAGACGGGCTTGTTGACCTCTGACCTCTGTCGCATTCGTGTAGTATAATTAACAGTTCAGTTGTTTTCTTTAAACCTTTTTGAAAGTATTACACATTGCCAGTAGAAAACACTACACATTGTTCATTTAATAAAGTATTTTTGGAAGTTCAGCTCAGGTTTGTAGGGGAATTATGTTTTGACAAAAATGTATCACTGCGCCTTTTTTATTTTTGGCAATTTTGCTCGTCGATCGAATTGTACCGCTGTGCCCCTCCCTTCTCGCAGTGTTTTACAGTGAGTAACAGCACGATTTCATTGCGACTGCCCTGTAAATGATTTATGGGATAAACAAAATAAACGTATGTGGTTTTCAAGTAAAACATTTATTCTACTCAGTGGGATTAAGAAGAATGAAACCGACTCGCCAGAGGCTCGTCGATTTCATTTTTAATCCCACTCGTAGAATAATTTCTTTACTTGGAAACACTCAGTTGCGGCGCCAGAAATTTTTTTGTGGGTGGGGGGGGGGGGGGCAACTGGGGGGGGGGGGCAGACTCCCATGAAGGGGGGGGGGGGCAAATACGTAAAGGATCATATCATTACTTTGTTATGCGGTAGTCGAAACTTGGACCTAAAGTCCGTAATATACTTTTTTGGTTTGGTACGTCCTGTGGACGTACCAAACCAAAAAATTATATTACGGACTTTGGGTCCAAGTTTCGACTAAATGTAATGGTAATTAGCGGTCCTCCTTTCAAAAAATCCTGGATCCGCGTCTGGTGGGTCTGTGCGTGAGAGAGAGAGAGAGAGAGAGAGAGAGAGAGAGAGAGAGAGAGAGAGAGAGAGAGAGAGACTCATAATGCCCGTCTGTCATAATGCGAAATCCTTGAATTTTTTTAGACAAGGGATATGGATAGACATGCCTTTGTTGGCTCATAACTTAATTATAACTTATAAGTATCTGCATCCGAGTCTTTAAATCTCTACTGCCTGGATGTGTTCATCAGCTAGCCTGAGGCTTTGGGCTAAGTGTGTATGGGAAATTATTGGGAATAAAAAAAGAGAGGGGTGTGTGTGTGTGTGAGAGAGAGTGACTGAATGTGTTTGTGTGTGAGGGTGGATGGAAATGCATGCAAGATGGTTGGGGGTGGGGGGTGGGGGTGGGCAACTGGGGCAAAGCCTTCGTTTGGGGGGGGGGGGGGGCAAATGCCCCCCCCCCCCCCCCCCGTAGCGCCGCCACTGGAAACACTCTACCTTTATTCTACATATTCACATCTTTGTGGCTGATATTTATACACACGAACGTAAAAATATGAATAACAGAAGAAATGTATTCATCCTGTGCTTTGTTTCAGAGTTCTGTATCTCTACTTCAATTTGGCGTGAAAAGAAACTCTTACAAATACAGTACAACCGCCGTGATTGGTCACGTTCTACGTGTGGGCAATATGTGTGAATATACAGTACAGCCGCCGAGGACTGGCCACTGTCCACGGGTGGGCTATATTTCCACGGACGCAATAATATTAGATTTCAAACACTAATTATAGGAACAAGCATAAAAAAATTAATTAATGACGCACCGGGTACAAAGTTTTGCTGCTGCTGATTTTTATTACCTTGTAAACGCATGCGTGACATCACTGCCCACGCGTGGATTACGACAAATCCACGGCGACTGTACTGTAAGGTGATACGTTAAACCAGAGGACTTTATGCTGCAGTCAGGTAGACACATTTAGTGGATGAGCCCAAATCATCGATAGACATTATATTGGTGCAAAGAGGAGATTATCCTGCAATAGTAATATAAGTCGCTTAGTAGCGGTGCAAGATTTTATTTTTGGCGGGTGGAGAGAGGACGAGGGGTATGTTCAGTTCTAAGCCAGAGGTAGAGCGGATTTTCATGTGCTGGCGTTTATGTGTGTGGATGGAAGGACGGACAAGTCCATAGTTCTAGATGGCGGTATGTACGCGACATCTCGCTGCGCCACCACTGGAGCGGATGGAAAAATTGTAGGAGACAAAGCCATATTTTGTGAATCTGCCCATCTGTGATACTAATAATAAAGAATACACATTGTCTACACTGACCAAGTGTTGAAATATTCTTGAGAAAGTCCTTACACGTGACGCCAAATACAACTAGAGCATACACTACTTGAAAGATGCCAAGGGTGAAAGATTTTCCCACGATTTATTTGAACTAAAAGTACATGTGGTGTCCATGCCATGAACATGTATTATGTATTTATTATCAAGTCTGTGTAGCATTTTCTTCTGAACGCAATATCAAGTTATAACGATATTAGGTCTCGGAATTCTATTTCGTCCGCACGATGTTTCGTTTTACGCATCAAGAATACCTGATGAAGAAATCCCCAAACAAAGTTTATCATATTTCTCGAGATAATCAACGATAAACAGAAAACAGAAAAAGAAATCTTTAAATTGAACTAATAAACGAACTTGAAGAATGATCACGTGAATACAAAGTATGCCAGCAACTTGAATCTATTTTAAGCTTTGTGTTTCTGCATGTATTCCGTCGATATATTATGAACGTTTCACGGTGACAGGGCTTCTGTGAGAGATGCAGACGCCCCCACTAACTTTCCCTCAACCAAGATGTACCCAATAGAAACCCAGACATACACCAGCAGTGGTGTGTCCGCAGTGGAGTGGGGTTTGAGGAACTCAGCCCATCCACTTTCCCTGGAAAACTTCCTCCTAAAATACATTTTTATCTGGAATACCAAAACTGGTTAATGTACTCTCACCCTGGTACTTCTTGGGTCATTTTGTTAAAGTTATCTCTTCACTTTCTGGGTATTTTTCCCTTTTCATAACAAATCGACACATCCGTCCGCGTAATTTCCATATTGAATAGTTGAAAAAATATTATGTTTCACAAAATTTCAACAAAATCATATTATGTGGCCCCTCTTTGGAACGGTCTCGTTCCAATGAAGGGTCACGTGATATGCTTTGTATAACTTTTCGGAAAAAATTTGAAAAACGATATTTAAAATAATAAATGTTTTTTAAATGTTTAACCCTTTACCCAACGTAACGGCCAAATCCGGCCAGCGCTATTCCCAAATATCGCCAATTAATTTTCAAAATGTTTTCATTTTTTGTCTCAAAAACATAGGTTATGACCCCTCGTTGGAACGAGCTCTTCGAGCTCGTTCCAACGAGGGGTCATAACCTATGTTTTTGAGACAAAAAATGAAAAAAATTAGTTATTCAAGAATTTTTTTTGCAAGTGTCGTCTGCTTTTCATGTTTTTTAAATGTTTAAGCCCTTTTTTATAGCATGATTATCTCTTCTATTATATATAAAAAGCCTATGATATAAATTTTAGCTTTACACACCAACCGTGGTGAACACGCCAGCAATAGGATTTCAGTAGTTAAAATTTACATCTACACTGGAACTACATCCAAATTGACCTCGCCTTGAATGCAAACTTGTCTAAATTTATCACTCGTCGCCTCTTGAAGAGTGAAATGAAACCGGAAATTATTTATTACGTTTTTAAATAAGTTTACCTCATAAAATACCAAAAAGTAACACACGCACGTTGTCTCGTGTTAACAAAGCATCCATAACTCGAAGTGGTGAGTTATTATGTTATTAAAATGAAAAAGGCCCCGTAATTTGCGCATTTCGTTTTCTATTTCGTTTCAGCGATAAAATTGCCAGCAGAAGTACCGCCCACCGGTGCTCGTTCACACGAAAACAGATTCATACGTGTGAATATTGATTTATTTAACATTTAAACTCTTATTAATCTGGCGATCATGGTATAAATAAAAAAAAACCTAAGTAGCTTAGTGTACCAAATGTTCACCAATCGTGGTGAAGTGGAGTTAACCGCGCGCCAAAAGCTGGCGGTTAACACCACTTCACCACTCGTGGTGAACATTTGGTACCCCAAGCTACTATGGGTATATTCTATATAAAAAGTGCCCAGTGTGCTCCCACTAGCCTCCACTGTGCTTGAAAAGTTAATTTTTGTCCCCAGAGAAGACCCTTAACTCTCACCTATAGGAGATAAGTCTCTTCACCCATTGTGAGGTACAATGAAGTGGACAATGAAGTGGAGGGAAAAACTACTTCTCTTCTGCCACTGAAAAGAGGTGGAGGGAACAAAATACTTTAACAGCCCCCCCCCCCCCCCTGTTTAGTCTGGCTACAATCCTGTATACCAGGCCCATTACTGAATGACTACAAGTCTCGATCAACCCTCATGTTTAGCTTTTGTTTTGCACTAGTTTAGTAATAATTATCGCATGCGATCAGCGTAAAACGTACAATCTGATGTTGTAATCGCATTTAACCATCTTAGTTTCGTTTCCAAGGATTTTCTCTTCAAGCCCCTGACCTGATGTACTTCCGGCACCCCCGAGAACGAAGCGTTGCTGAACACTATCAAGCACTTTTTTCGAAACGTTGCACACGTGAAATATATTGCTGCTAAGTCGTATCACAGAATATTCCATTATTACGTCTGCGTCTTCCAAAATAAAAAAATAAAGAAATAAAATGAAGAAAATAAAATAAATAAAACATGATAAAAACATCATGAGATTATTATTTTCTTCGAGTGAGGTGGGATGGGGTAGGAGGTATAAATATCACCCGGGGGATCTTTGACCCAGACACGAGGCTTGACGAGTGTCTGGTTTAAATTTTTTTTCCAGAGGGTGAGATTTGCCACTCTCACCTCACTTCGGGATGTTTTCCCCTACCACACCTCACATGACATCAACGAAACCAAACTACTGTTCGCGCGCTGAAAATTCATTGTTCTGCTGATTAATCGTTGAGAACAAAAGAGATGCATTATTATCAGGAAATATCATCGTAAGTTCCGTATATCACATGTGTATACTAAGAAAACCAATACATGGGAGCAAAGGGTAAAGATTTTGAAGTGAGTTAAAACAGCTGACATTCCTGGACGTCATTTTTTGAAATTATGGATTTCGATGATGTCAGGTTGCATTTGGTGGGAGAAAAAATACCTTTGTGTGGTTTAAGGGTAATATGGGTAGCGATATTTATGAAAGCGATGCGGAACGTCATTTTTGTTTACAAAATGCAGACGATGACGAAATAATCTGGCGATTATTAAATATTTAAATGAGGATGGTCACGTGGGGTGGGTAACATAGATTTGTCTCACCCAGATAACTCACCCAAGAAACGCGTATCTCAGTAGGAAAGTGATGGGAGAAAGTGAAAATAACTATGGAGTATATTAAAATTATTTTTATTCCACTCGTTGCATTTATTATTTAACGCAATCGCCAGTTCCAGCGGGTTAAATAATCGATCCTACTCATGGAATAAAAATTTATGTTGACATACTATATATATATTCTATATCCCAATTCCTGGCACCCTCTATAGATCGCAAAGACAAAACAAAAAATAACTGCAAGGATAATTCGACTATTGTCTGAAGGGCCTCCTCAAGTCGGAATTAAAACTTCAATCTCTCAGGACACCAGCCTAATTCTGTTCTGAATTCGACGCGGTTATGCGCGCAGACAACCGTTGATACAATGTAATGTCCCTTTACTCACGATGATCTACAGATATCCTTTCAGGTTCCGGTTAGAAATATTCCAATCAATAAGTATTTAAATCGGTAGGCACATAGAACACATTGGATCTCAGGGGACGAAACAGTATCACGGGTTCCCCTCACAAATTTGGTTGGCGATAAAATGTGTTGTTTTTGTTGATAGTTGTCAAATGAATTACTGAGTGTCCTTTTAATAATTGTTTTTATGGACGTGAGGGCGTGTAATAAACACAAACAACACTTGGGCCATCGTAGAAGGTTAAAACTCGAGTCCTGCAGCCTCTCGTTTTATCTCGTGCCATATCAATTAACCCACCCACACGCGTCTGTCGTTCTGTGTATCTATGTCACCGGTCTTCAAGACCTTGTGTTCAATAAATTAAAATTTAAAGATCGTGCGAGTTGTTCTTTCTTTATTTTCACAAAGAGAAAAGTTAAGCACCCTCTGGATATTTTACGATGGTAAATGTATTACTTCATACCGGTAAAGTACTCGCAAAGTAAACTTAAGAAACTGAATGCTCTCTTGAAAGAACATACAGAGACTATACGAACACACAAAAATCATAGTCTTCATCATAATTTCAATGACAGCATTGATGAAACAAAAAAAAGTAACTTCTCAATATGATACCAGTTTAAGTATGAAGTCGAAGGATCACCAAGGCAACATTATTTGGCTGTAAATGGATAAAAATGTTATTTGTAACCTCTAGAGAACATGAGCCAGTGTTACAGTTCAATATCTGCTGTATCCTCCATGTTCTCGGATAACAGCTTCTGTCCCGCGTCGCATCCTCCAGCCAATCGTCTTATCCGTTGCAGAGGTAAAGTTCGCCATTCCCGATGCAAAGTTGCTTCCAACTATCGCAGAGTTTATATTGAGGTCCGTGTGCTTGTGTTCGACGCCCTAGAATGTCCCAAATGGACTCCATGGGATCAGGGCCCATGGTAGGCTGAGGAATGGCAGTGAATGCAATGCCCTGAATGAAAAATACTAAACACCAAGTGAAACGTATTCCTTGGTGATGATCTCTTAGTAGAGGAAGCTTGATGGCCCTTCTGGACCTCAATCTGGCTTTTCTCGGGCGTCTCCTGGCGATCTTGTGCAGATTCGTCAATTTCGTAGCCACAGGCTCTTTAGAACAGTATTTGAGGTGAATGGCTGTCGTGGCACCAGCCTAAGAAGTACCCTGTTTCACGTAGTTCTGACCGTGGACGGTCTTTAAGGTGATTCTAAACTGAAGATTGTCGTTTGAGTGGACAGGTCGAAACATGATGTTTTTTTCATTACTTTTCAATAGTAATGGTTATTTAATACATGAATGATTGCTTCCTACCTAATAGATTACAAAAATGTGATAAAAATTTTTAAAAAAAGAATTTACTCACCAAAAAAATGTTTTTGAAAATCCCTAACTCACGGTCAACTTCCTGCCACAAAAACTTAAAATATGAATCTCACATTGAAGAATATGTTTTCTATGTGAATTAGAGAACAACAGTTGAGTCATAACTTTTTAAAAAATAAATCCAATTGTATGTTTATTTAAATTTTTGATGGACCACTGCATGCACTGATCCAGCCATTTTTGCACAGGGAACTATTTACAGTTCAAAAGTATGGCACACTGCACTAATCAGTAATCTAGTTGACCGCCCCTGGAAATATTAGCCATACAAGTGATATATCTGTTCTGCCCTCTTCCACAAGTAAAAGTGTCTTGACATGAAATGACCCCTGTTGAAAGTGTATCGTCAAATCCCAATAATAGAAAATAAAAGACTGCGTGGCCACACCTCCCCCCCCCCCACCACAAAAAAATGGAAATTTTCAAAATTGAAAAAGGGACCTAACTCTGGCAAAAATTGTTGGATCAAACCCTGATTTGACTTGACCTGCATTTTATGTTGCTGAACCTACACAACAAATTTTATTTGATTCTGCCAATTACAGCTCAAGTTATTGGTTGGAAACTTAAAAAAAGGAGTTTTCAAAGTTGAAAAAGTGTGACACTGGAATCACCTACCAGGACTACATGCAGGCTCGAAGGGAAGTTATGGAATTGAATTCTGCCAATAAGTCGTATCGATTGACCAATACTTACAGTGCTCAATGTATAAAATATTCGTCCAGTTATTGAAAAAATCCGATAAGGTGGTTAATGTATAAAAGTGTTTTTAATGTGTTAAATGCCATGTTTTGGATCATGAATAAACTCATGTTGTGTCAGAAACTTACCTTGTTTTATTTTTTTTTTGGTGGGAGTTGACCCGTGGCGACTTGACCCGGTAGCGAGTTGACCCGTTCCCAAAAATTTGAAGCTCGATTGTGCCTTGTGTGTGTTGCCATACTTCACTTTCGTGGAGAATTTCTATGCAACGACTAATAAAATAATTTTCTAGAGAAAAATTTCATGTTCACACTTCTGTCATATTTTATTTGTGATAGGGGGTCTAGTGGGGTGGATAGAAAGAAAAAAATATTATTTTTCGCACTTTGAACAAGCGCCTTACCAACGCATGTGGCTTTCCGGTGACAACAACTTCGATCAACAAACACTTGCAGGCATGAGTCTAATAGCCCACAGATTATTCGAAATTATCGATGATCTTTGTGGATTGCAAACAAATTTAATGAAATGCATCGTTTACAATGATTCGCAATGTAAATCACACCAGATCGCAAAATTAGGAGCATTATTTCTGGAACTCACCGAAACCAGACCGAAACGGGTCCGAATGACAGACCAATAAAGTTAACCATCAATATTACATGACGAAGAATAGTTCCCCCGATTTGCGATTAAAAGAAGTGAAAAATCAACCAGTTTACGAATATTTCAACAACGAAAGAATACAACATGGGTTTCTAATTCCACTATATGTCACCGTTTCGTTAATTAAAGAAAATTGAAATTTTTGTTCTCTATTGGTAATTTTGGCGCATGAATACAAACTAATGGCAAGGTCGATCCATGTAAACAAATTAATTGCTTCAGTTGGTGAGGGAAGAATATTTACATAGAACAGACAATCAATGCAATTTGCCTCTATTAGTCTGCCTCCCTTGAGATATATCGACAATCAGAATTTCAGCAGTGGCATTGTCATGAGAATTTACGGGACATATGGCGAGATCTTTTGTCGCAATGTTGCCCACAACCTTCAGTGTTTTGAATTTCCCACTGTAAACATGGCGGACACTTTTGAGACTGAAACGACCCAGGTTGACAACGTGCTTAGTCCTATCTTCGATGTGTTTTATTAAAAATTAAGACTCAACTGCTGCAGTACATTACTGATAGCTCACGTTGGTTGTTCATTGGAAGGTGAGGCGTTTCGATATTTTTTGAAAACCTGTCCACGCCATTTCCGACTTTTTGACAGTACACATTTTCTAATGTCTCCAAATGACTCGTAAATTTGTTAAATCCATATTTTGCGGGTCCCATCACGTTCTATGTGACATGACCATTCCCCCCAACCCTGGTATCCAAGGGCAAGGCTGTTTCGTTGCCAAGTTATTGTTCAATGAAATGTTCACATTTTTCTGTGTTTCTGGCTTCCATGTTGGCAGCCATGACTTTAGAATCACCTTAACCTCACTGGCTTTCATGTGTTTTCTCACTAAACAACTGGTGACTGTGTAATGGATGTCATGTTGACGATCGATTGCTTTAAAGGACATACCACCGGTAAGGTGCATACCAATAATTTGCCATTTTTGTGCATATATCATCCTTCTTCGTGTCATGGTGACAGATAGTGATTGAACATTGAAAAATAGGCACTATAAATACCCAATTCTGAGTCATGCACAAACTGTATTTTGGAAAATTCTTGGGTTGCATTGTGCACGTGATTCCCGAGACCAGTTTGTGGGACACATTGAATCATACACGTTCACAACCATTCGTTGGATCATTAGTATAACCATACCTGTAACCAGCAACAGACTTTCAATGAACAGTGGCATGTTATCGTTAATTATATTTAGGGGTACTTAACTTTTGTCTTTGTGTATATTTCTCTAAAAAGTTTTCTCCTTTAAAGGATAGTGTGTGGTACCCTTTATAGAGCCACCAATTTTACACCCCACCCCCTCCCCCAATATGTGATTGCAAAATTTGTGAAATGTATTTATAGTATACCCGTGTAGCAAACATGAATGTAAATTTTGACTTATTTCATATATTCTCATCACCCAAGGGGCAAGCTAAAATCTGTTTGAAAGTTCTCTATGTATTCTCATCATCTGCCTCTTTTGTCTATTTTAACCCTTTACCCAATGCAGACAATATCAAAATGTATTATTTTAAATATAATCTTTTTTAAATTTTTCAACCAAACCATTTCATGTGAACCCTCATTGGAACGAGCTCGACGAGCTTGTTCCCAAGAGGGGTCACATGATATGGTTTTGTTGAAATTGTTTGAAAAATTATATTTTTTCAGCAGCTGAATTTCCATATTACGCGGGCTGATGTTGCCGATTTGTTGGGTAAAGGGTAAAGTGTTCACTGTTTCGTACACACCTCATCCAATCAACACACGTCCTTTTGTAAAACAAAAATCACAATCCATCAAACATGACGATATTGCCACTTAACGCCCTCTACTTAGAGATACTTATTTTCACTCAGGTTGTGTTTCTCGGTGTACTTCTTCCAATCAACACCCACATGCTCACTATAATCACTCAACCAGAAAATCGAACACACTACGATTGTTAGATCGTATGTTGGCAATCTGCCAGTAAGGTCTTTTTAAACATATTCTTTGTACATTTATGAAGCTATTAAGAAAACATACACACACAAACTTACGTCCAACTCCATGTTATTATCCCCATGATAAGTCAGAAGCAAGGCGAAGTTAACGAAACAAGCCTGCTTCCTCACCTCCCCTTCATTCTATAGTTAATGTAACTACAAACATGGGCAGTCAAAAGCGGTTGGATGTTTTAGATTGTGGGAAGGGTGGGGGAAAGGGGGTCGTCTCAGTCTTTGTCTACCTTGGGACAAATTCTGAAATGTACGCACTGTGGGCTCCTTCTATGGGAGAGGCTTATTGCTCTGTGTTTCTTCAGTCATCCCCAAAGAAGGTACTATACCACCATACGCATTACCACATCATAATCGATGAACAGATAAAAAAGAATTCGTGTGGCACTCACGGTGGCAGCAGTAAAAAAACTATTAACAAAAAGTATGGGATATTTGATAAAAGTGAGATATATGAAGAAATATATATCTATTTTCATCAAAAAGAGAGTGGAGGCATTGCACTGTGACATCTGGTGAATTATTTCAGCGATAGTTAAATGTCTGACAAGCACTCATTCCACGCACTGAGCCGTAGAAGACATGGCTGTAGAAGTCAGAGAATTTACTACATCAGTCCAAGACTTCAATACCTTGTAAATCTTCCTCGGTTCGCGAGACAAGCGCGGATCTGACGTGGTATATTCCTCACCAAACCTCCAATATCAGCTTGACTGATGTTTTTCCATTCTTCCTACGCTGCAGCGGCGAGTTCCTGGACATTGGTAGGGGGCTGTTGGCGTTGTCGTAGGCGCCTGCCAAGCATATCTCAGACATGCTCGATTGGTGAAAGGCCTGGACTTAGTGCTGGCCAAGGCAGTGTAGTGATGTTCTGCTCCTGGAGGAACTCTGTAGCGACACGAGCCCTGTGTGCTCTTGCACTGTCATCTTGGAAAATGAACCGACGGCCGTGACGTCGTGCAAATGGCACCAAATGAGCTGCTAACCTCTTGTCACGGTAGTACTGACCTGTGACACGCCCTTGGATGACATGAAATGCTGTTCTGCTTGTCGTGGTTATGCCTCCCCACACCATAACCGATCCACCACCAAAACGATCGTGCTGCCTAACAGTTACATCATGGTATTGTTCGTTCCGCTGCCGCCACATTCTGTTTCGCCTGTCGTGAAAGTCGAGAGTGAACCTCGATTCATCGGAAAACACGACGTTGCTCCACCGATGATTGTCCCAGCGCTGTCGTGCTCCACACCAATTACGCTTTGCTGCGATGTGACGTTCAGTCAAACGTGGAATTATTCGAGATCGTCGAGCGTACAAATTCCAGCTGTGTAGGCGAATTCTCATAGTCTGACCACTGACTTGCACATATGTCGCTGGGCATAGCTGCTGTCCAATTTCTGAGGCACCTTGATGGCGGTTACGTAATGCTGCGGTTCGGATGAAACGATTTTGGTTAGCAGTTGTCGCCCTTGGACGACCTGACCGACGTCTGTCATCAACATTGCCTGTCTGATGGTAGCGTGACCACAACCTGCTAATCATCGATTGAGTAACGTTGAGAATTTGAGCTACTGCTGTCTGTCTGTTGCCAGCTTCCAACATACCAACGGCACGTAAACGTTCGTCACGTGTCAGTCTTCGCATACCTCAAAACTTACATTTCGACCAGAAACTATTGATGAACGAGTTTATACCAAGAAAAGAACGATGAGACCACCGATAACGCTAGTCCAGTACAAATGAAAATTTCAAAACGTACCCCACAGACATTAAAGCGGTGCTCGTGCGAAAACCCTGCACGAAGTTTTCGTACGCCGGTGACATTCATGATCCACACTAAACTTGGTAACATATATTGATGTGTCCAATCACGCGTATCCAATACTATTTTCCAAAAATATCAACATCAGTTTGGATATTCCCTACTTTTTTGAATAGTATATATACTGAGTCAAAAAGAAAGTAATTAGGGGAGCAGTTTGTTTAGTATTATCTACTTTAATCCCAAATAAATTATTGTAAATTCATATTTCGAGTCTAGCTGTACGAATTTGCGTAATTTCTTCTTCTTACTTTTGCCAGCGTCACGTCAGGACGTCGCAATTCAGACATGGGGTGAAATGAAAAGTTCACACATGCAGTCAATAGCGTGTATGTCCATCGTTTGCCTCATGGATGACAAGACATCGACGGCGCATGGACCTGATAAGTCTCCGGATGTCACCCTGTGGTATTGCGTTCCACTCCTGCCTTAGAACATTACGTAAATTGCCTAACGTCTGAAGATCATGAAGTCGTACCCGACGGTGCAATCGATCCCAAAGATGCTCGATTTGCGACAAATCTGGCGAAAGTGGGGGCCAGGGAAGACGTTCGATGCTCTGCACCTCAAGAAAGTCACGACAGATACGCGCCACGTGACATCGGGCAATGTCTTGTTGGAACAACTGCAATCCGACGTTAGCGTTGAACAACGGGACAACAGAAGCGTTAAGAATTTCGTCCCAAAATCTCTGTCCATTCAGATTACCATCGATGAAGATCAACTGCGTGCGATGGTGCAAGGACATTCCTGCCCAAACCATTACACTACCCCACCGAAACGGTCGCATTCCCGCAGGCAAGCATCAGAAAACCGTTCTCCTCGTCGGCGATACACTCTTACCCTACCATCAGCGCGCCGTAGACAAAATCGTGATTCGTCACTAAAAAGAACTGTGCTCCAACGCTGATGAGTCCAGCGAACACGCTGGCGTACCCATTACATTCTGACGGTAGGGTGACGTTTGGGTAAGGATTGGTCCGTGGTTTGGACGCCTACTTCGGATGCCGTGTTCAGAGAGTCTGTTGCGGACAGTTTGTGCACTGATTCTATTGTTAGTTCTCCCAGGAGTAATTGCTGCTGTCCTCGTCGCCGGAAGGAAGCGATCCCGCAAGTGAGGCGTCCTGATGTGTCGGTCTTGTGCAGGGGTCGTAACTCTTGGTCGAACCGAACGCGGTCGGTCGGCAGTAGATCCTGTGGTTCTATACCTTCCAATGAAACGATAAATAGTGGCCACAGTGACTCCGAACCCAGCAGCGAACACTCATTTGGAGGTATCCCAGCCTCATGCACACCAATGGCACGCAACCTCTGATTTTCGGTTTATTAAAATGTCGGAAGACAAAAACTAGAATGTTTTCTCAATAACCCAGGCTCTCTAGAACACCATGACACAAAGAAAATCGTCGGTCACCCATTCTGTTTGACATTCGCGGGTAGCACGTGCTATTTTGAAATCCCTTGCAAAATTGCACACGGTTGGGTGGACAACAACATATCATTAAACTCTTTGCACGACTTCTTGTCCACAAACATGCAACATTAGAACTATTATATTTCATCCTTTATGCATTTATTTCTATTATACTTTCTTTTTTTTGACCATATATCACTGATCACCACAGGTAACCCGGACCACCAGCCTAATTCCTTGACGGATCCGCCGCTGTTATGGGCTGTTTGTTTACCCACTTTTCGTGGAGTCTGCGCGCAGACTACCGTTGTAATAATATGATGTCCCTTTATTACCAAAGATATACATGTGGTAGTGAGGAAATTGGATGTTGTATTAATAATTTCAATTTTATTTTACAGGCCATATATTCTAATTACAGTTTGTTATACAGTACGTGGAGAGTGGATTGTAACTAAATCACCCGCGGAGTGGAGGTATCACCCAAAGGATCACATTCAAATTCTGGACATATGGACAAAAAGCAAGCAATGTTTTAGCCAATGGACCTCCGGGTTTAACCCGGAGGTCCATTGACTGGAACTTTGCTTGTGATGATTATGTCTTGCAACATATTTGCAATTATTGCTCGGGTGGAATCTCCACTCTGCGGGCGATTTAATGATAATACACTCTCCACGTACTGTAGGTATGGCTTTCTTGCGCGTGTTTTTGCAGTGCGTCTTGTATTGTGTTAGGTAAAGGGTTGATTGCTTTGGATTCTCTGTTCATGGGTAGTCAGCTTGTGTTCTGTTCTGCCGGGAAATTCTTTTGTTTGCGGGAATCTCGGTTTGGTTTTTACAACTGACAATAGTATATGTTAGGGCGGAAGTCGCTGCTGATGAAATTTATTTATTTTTGTAAAACCTAGGTCTTTTCAAAATGGTAAGCATGTTTCAAGTGTACATTTTCGCTTATTAATTGTTGCTCTGCTTGCAATACGATCAGCGTTGAAACCCCGATCGTATTGCAGTCAGATCATCAATGAATCGTTTACCTAACCTTTTTTCGTTAAGGGGTTATCCTCCACAACCTTATGGTGCAATGATACTTATGTCATTTTAATTATATATTTATTATAATGTATTGTTGTTGTGAGCTGTAATAAAATGACATAGAGAGATGAGATTGAGATTTTTATGTGAATAAACATTGTGTGATATTCATCAGATGTTCTAACTGTTTTATTTGAAATAACCTACTGTCCAAATTTTATTGCAAAGGGAACCAACTCAAACCTACGACCTCTGTGATATACAGATATTCTTTCATGCTGCTATTATAGATATTCCAATTAAAAATATTTATTTCGCCTTGAAAACATCAAGAAATCAGAATAATTGGCGGAAGTACGCTGCGTAATCATAAAACTACAGCGGTGACGAGTCTTCATTTTTATGTATTTAGTTTATAGACATGTCTAACAGTATTATAAGGTCATTGAAAGATTCGGTCAAATCAGTTCTAGATTGAGAAACACATTTCTTGTGTTGATTCGAAGAAAATGACTCCTTGGGGTACTTTTTGTTTCACTTGTCTGGAATATATCAGTTGGTTGAAAAGCGAACCGTAGGTTCGCTTTTCCGACCAACTGAAATATTGCAGACGATTGACTCTACATCGTTATTTATTGGTGTTTAAGGTCACATACTTATGCACAATGGCTAATCGTGACCGTGACAGTTTTACGGGTGGAGGAAGCCGGCGTACCCCGGAGAGAACCACCGAGCATCGACGAGCAACTGTCAGCTCCTCAACATTCGAACTCAGTTCAAGCTCCCATCGAGCAGCGTTACAGCTGTTGAAGACATGTGCACCATCGACGTACAGTACGCCTTAGTACATGGCGTCATCGTGCCCCCATGTAGGCAACCAGGATAAAGTGCCTTACCCAAGGACTCAACGCGGGTCGTCCCGGATGGGGTTCGAACTCGGGACCTCTAGCATAAAAGTCCAACAGTCTACCACTGAGCCACCGCGCTCCCCGACTCTACAACGTAGGCGATGGACTATTTCTGGGATAGACCGGTTCCAGACCATAACAGTGTTGAATTCCGTACAGAATATGCCTGGTGTCTTGAGAGCTTGGTAACCTGTATCGCTAATCACGTGAGACAATGTGACGTCGCACTTTTTCATTCTTTCATTCATTACACGCTAAACGATAGCTTATCGAAGAAATTGCGAAAAGATAGAAAGCGTATACCCCACTGTGAAGATATAGAAATTATCACTTTCACTGTATCAATCAAAATGGCGGCTTTCAAAGCATCACTTCAAGGTGAATACGAGTCAAATTATCTCTGGAAATGATTAATATGTTCTAAAAACGTATACTGAAAAGACAATCTAGTGTTTTTCAGTGGATACCGATCATTTCTAGCAATAATTCAACACGTATTCACCTTGAATTGATGCATGGAACCCGCTAGTCCAAACATGGCCTGGAAGTCCGTAATGTAAGACTTTGGTTTGGTACGCCCTTTCAAAGGACATACCAAACCAGAAACTTATATTGCGGACTTTCAGGCCATGTTTGGACTAGAAACCCGCCAGCTGAATCAGATCGCAAGACGCAATCTGTTCCGAGTATCTATCAAACCACTTCCGCGTATCAGTGATTCGATGCACTGTTTACTTTTCATGCATCAACTCATGGTTGAAACGAGTGGAATATCAGATTTTTATAAAAAGCGTATAATAAAAAGAAAATCTAGTGTTTTTGAGTGTATACCTAAATTTATCTCACTTGTGACCGAGACAAATGGTTATTTTCGCTCGCTCAAGCGCTCGCGAGAAATAAACATTTGTATCGGTCATTCATGTATTTATTTATTTATTGGTGTTTAAGGTCACATATTTCTGCACAATGGCTAACCATGACCGTGAGAGTTTTACGGGTGGAGGAAGCCGGAGTACCCGGAGAGAACCACCGAGCAACGGCGAGCAGCTGTCAGCTACCCAACATACCAACTCCACACAAGCAGGGTTAGCATTGGTTGAAGACAGGTGCACCATCGACGTGCAGTACGCCTTAGTACACAACGTCACCGTGCCCCCACATGGGCAATGGGTGTGAAGTGTCTTGCCCGAGGACACAACGCGGTTGCCGCAGGTGGGATTCGACCCGAGGACCTCTCGGCGTGCATCCTGCACCTCTACCAACTGAGCCACCGCGCCCCCATCAGTCATTCATGAGATAATTTTTGGTATCCACTCAAAAACATTAGATATCCTCTATTTATTTTAGTTGGACTCGGGAATAAAAATGTACTGTCGAATCTTCTAGGGTATAACCTGTAATATTTTCAATGTTTTAAATTTAAAGCCCAATAGGGGTCAATGAAATACTTGTTTGTTGTGATTTATTGGTGTTTAATGACACTGTCAGTATCCAGGGTCATATTGTGTCAGACAGTTTTATGGGTGGAGGAAGTCGGAGTATCCAGAGAGAACCACCAAACAAGCAACAAGGAATGATTGTCAAAGAATTAGTTACACAGGGGCGACAAAATGATTTGAAAGGTTGAACCTTAGATTCGTTTCTTGTGTACGTATGTGCTTATGTAAGGATGTGCGTGTTTGTGTTAGGATGCGTGTGTGTGGGTGGATGGGTGGTGGTATTCTGTGTATCCATCAGCGTGAATGGTTTGTTTTTTAAATAGTCCATATGAATTAAGTGTGAAGTGTGAGTAGAATTTTTAAAACGGTAGTGTACAATCGTTGCTACTTTTAGTAGCAACACAGTACAGTGTTGTCTAAATATTCCACTCACATCTTGATGATTCAAGAGGACGATTTCACTCAAAGTACGAGGCAGAGTAAAGTGGACACCAGGATGTGAGTAGTTCCAGATAAACAGACACCACAGTCAATATTTAGTTGGACTTCTAACAGAAAACTTTGCTTTGCGTCCACCTATTATTGCCATGCAGTTGTTTTGTTACGAAAATCCAATACAAGTTTGATTGCACCACTTGTGAAAAGAATTGATACCACCTCCTCACCCCACAACCCCTGCTTCACTGTGACTGTTAGACAAGGGCGTTTTCCGATGTTGTGAAGAACCATTAACCCACCTATTTCACCTATTAGGAAAACATCAATGGGAAAGGCTATCAAACGTTATGCTTAAGGTATGGACCGGTCTCAGTTTTTATTTCGTATTGTAGAAAAGGCTACTGAATCAGTAAATCTCTGTCAAGACTATTGTCAATAGCTTGCTGCGAACTCCAGCTATAAACAAGCCTCGGGCTTTTGTTTTCGACCAACAGCAAATAAAATTATGCCCCAAGTTGGCCATTTGCTCAAAATAGTTCACTATACATCATCTTACTGAATGTTGTGATGTCGAAATGTATGATTTATATTCCATTATGACACCTGACTAGGAGTGTAAATGACAGGCCATACCAAACGCGGAACACAAAAATACGGATTATCACAATCTGATAATGACTGTTTGGGGAGGCCATGTAAACCTGATTGACCGATTGTAATGGCTCAATTCCCGGGTGATATAAGAGAACAAGGATTGAGCTCTATAGGTAACACACATGCGTATGTTGAGAAACCCGCAATTTCCAATAAATCAGTACATCTGACAAAGTGAAAATTGTGTCTTCCGGTTTGCCCATCGGGGGCGGCCATTTTTTTCGTTCGATATTGAATTCTGGGATAGTTGAAAATAAAAATAGAAACAAAAACAAGAGAACGCACTGTGTGTCAGCCGTGTCAATCTTTCTGAATAAAAGACGTTAGTATTTCTTTTAACTTGAACACTGGTTTCCTAGAATTCGGTATTATATTGCTTTTTGTTGGTTGAAAATTTTAAAATCCTACTTTTGACCACGAATCTTTTCTGTTTACGTTTACTGTCAGTATCAAAAGTTGACAAAACTACCGGCGATTGCAAGAATCATTTTCTTTCAATTTTACGATACAATAGAGTCCTTTGCAACTGCGGCCTCTTCTAGATCTAACCTAATTCATGTTATATTCCAACTACATTATCGAGGGATGCCTTCGTTGAAGGCATGCCTTGATGATGTAGTTGGAATATTAGTCAGTTGCCATTATAGTTAAAGAAAACCCAAGACGGAAGTATAGTGAAAAACCTCTACACTGCTTGAAAATTTATTTGTGGATAAATAAAATATACACGTAATAGACGTAACGTAACTTTTTTTTTTAAATTAATATGTACCGTACTACAAATTATTCGTGCTGGGCTCTCGGCTGCCGACTCGGGAACTACAACCGTCCGTTTGTATGACTGACAATGTATGTGACAAAAGTCCATTTTAAGGTTCCGTTCTACAGTTTCGCACTACTGCACAGGGGGTAAATTCTAAACTAACATTTATTTATTTATTGGTGTTTAAGGTCACATACTTATGCACAATATCTAATCGTGACCGTGACATTTTTACGGGTGGAGGAAGCTGGAGTACCCGGAGAGAACCACCGAGCAACGACGAGCAGCTGTCAGCTCTCCAACATCGTAACTCTGAACTCTGCGCCACAGACAGGGTTAGATTGGTTGAAGACATGCGCACCATCGACGTGCAGTACGCCTTAGTACACAGCGTCATCGTGCCCCCATGTAGGCAATCGGGGTTAAGAGCCTTGCCCAAGGACACAACGCGGGAGCGCGAATCAGTCGCTGAAATGGTCAGTCATCCAACTACTAACCGCGCTCGACGTTGCTTAACTTCGGTGATCTGACGAGAAACTGTTACCGCGACGCCACCGCGCCCCCAATTCTAAACTAAGGGCATATATTGAAATTAATGCCATGTAAATTGGAGATGTCTTTTAGTATCAGATATATGATTACATGAGGCTATTTGTTGGACATGATAATTTGAAGTTTTGGTAACAGAGTTGGAGTCTGGTGCACAGGGGGAAATTACCAGAGGAATTATGGGAAACACTGGCTTCGAAAACATTTACTACTTTTTAAAATGTCACTTTTACACGTAGTTGTTACCAGGCATGTATCTAAAAAAATAAGCTGGAAACATGTGATTTTTTCCATATTTTAGAAACAGGTAATGAAATGGGGGCAGTCGAAAAAATCTGATTTTGAGGCTGCGGGGTAGCTAAAATCAACTTGTTTCGACAATTTTGCATGCAATTTTCCAGCCTTGGGGCTGCACGTTGAAAATATTTATTGGTCTACCCCAGGCATTAACTTAGTAGCCATCCTACTTAATGAAATTATGACGTATCATGTTCCTGGACAGGAAAGGCAGCTTCTCGTGTTCAAAAGGTTAAGTTTCATTTGAGTTCTTTTTCAGACGGCACATACGGATTATATACATAGTACAGAACTTCTACTAATACCCGGTGACAAAAATGAAGCCCAAATTCACTTGGCTCAGAAAATCAGTTCGGGCAAAGTTTGAAGTGCAATTGAAGGTTTCCGGTAATTGGTTCAAACAACAAATCGAGGCGTTTGATTCAGCTAAGAGGGATTGAGGTTTCATATATATCGCCAAGGGTTACCAGTAATTGAAGAAGTCCCATGCGCTATATAAAGTGTGAAGCTCTCAGGCCACCAGTTTAATTCTGGTACGAATTCGACGCTGCAGTGCGAGGTTGTGCGAACCGTATCCCAAACGTGTGAATCTAAACATAGACGGTAGTCTATTTACAGGTTAGACTGATTCCCGACCACCACAGCATCGAATTCCTTACAGAATTTGACTGGTACGGTACAGTCGCCTTGGATTGATCGTAATCTACGTGAGGGCAGTGATGTCCACGCATGCGTTTACCGGGTAATAAAAATCATCAGCATCAAAATTTTAATTAATGTATCCGGTGCTTCATTAAATAAAAGTTTTGATGATTATTCCTGTAATCAGTGTTTGGAATCTAATACTGGTGCGTCCGTGGAAATATCGCCCACCCTTGGAAAGTGACCAGTCCACGGCGGCCCTACTGTAGCTTGAGAGCTTGATAATGTGTATGGACTATTTAAAAAGTGACTCGAGTGAATAAAACGTTACCCTGGTTTGGTAGAAAAACTCCACCCTTTTGACAGTACATAAATTCCGGAATGTGCCAGGTGGTGTAAATCCACTAAACAGAGAACATATGTATAAGTCAATGTTATATGTGCCCAAATACCAACGTTATGCATAATTAAAATCTGTCAGCTGACGCTGGGGATATTTTTATTGGGGTTTAACCGCACTTTCGACAGCCAGGATCACCTTGTGTCAAACAGTTGCATGAGTGGAGGAAGCCAGAATACCACTGAGCAGCGGTGAGCAGTTGTCAAACTCCCCAACGTACTAACTCCGCGCAAACAGGGTTAGCATTGGCTGAAAGCAAGTGCACTATCGACGTAAACAGCGCCACCGTGTCCCCACGTGGGCAATAAGAATTAAGTGTCTTGCCCATGGACACTTCCCAGTAACCCCTGGTCCGGAAATACAGGAGAACACCAACAAGGGTCGTTGATGTCTGTCCTCCGTACTCGAGTTGTGTTCTGTATTATTCCACGATTCAACTTGAATTAAGTGAATTCGGTTGATATTTGTAAAGAGAAATATCACCTTCAGCCGTCTGTTTACATTCTTGCTTGAAAGTTGAAATCATTTTGTGTCGAAGCCTTTCATTCGCGCATTATAACGTCACTGAAATACGTAACAACCAATCAGAGGCGTTCTTACATGACGCTCTTAAATGTAGCCGGGATTCCACGGGTACCTAACACATTTCTCAATGACTGTATTGTACCAGGTAACGTTGAATACACAACACCAGCCGTGGTATAAAGTTCACTCTATATATACCACAACTACTTCATTCATGTATATTGCATCGACAGATCCACAAGGTACGGTAAGACCGTACGGCAATGTGATCGAGAGAGCGGTTTGTTTCTAGATCAGATCGCCATACAGTCGCGTCACATTTACACCAGTGTGTCAGGGTTTCATATGTATAATAGTGTGAAATGGAGGCTGAATCGAGTAGAACAAAGAAAGGTAGCATCTAAGATAGAATGTTTGGGCCCCACAAAGTAAATCTGTTTCTCGGGCCATTTGTGTAAAATTGCATGTGGGCGGGTGGTTTTTCATTTTATTTTTTATTTTTTAATTATTTCTTTGCCACCAAAAGTTCATGTTCTTGGTTTGTTTTATGTTTCAGGCCTCATAATCTACAGAATAGCATGGATGGTGGTGTATTTCATCCCTTGAGTGCAAGAAGTCTTTGCAATGCTAAAGCATTGCAAAGCCTTTTTGCACTCAAGGTACAAATTAATGAATTTTATCAACTTGGGTAAAATATCAGAATAAATCATTTAGTTATTTTTTTTTTAAAGTTTGCGTTGATTATGAAAAGAAAGCATGCGGCAGCTAAAATGACCATCGGGGGGGGGGGGGGGGGGGGGGTGAGAAACGAACAGATTTTGAACTTTTTTAGTCCTTAACGTATAGAGTGTTGGACAGGTGGAATTCTACGGAGTCCTGGGTATGAAAGACTACAGAGAATTTCGACCAGACCGCGAGCTGTTTGTGATCCGGTCGTAATTTTCAGTCAGCCTTTGTACTCACAATACTGTAAGTTAATTGTTGGTGTGAAACTTCGAGGACGTTGCAGATTTAAAAAAAAATAGTCCACATCTTATCATCCATGGAGAAAAAAGTAATCCATTATCCATGGGAGACATGACTTTAGAATTTAACTACGATACATGGAGTGTCATCTGGTTTTACGAGTTAGTTATATTTATATGTCGGGAGCGCGTTGGCTCAATTGTAGACTGTTGGACTTGTATGCTAGAGGTCCCGAGTTCGATCCCCGTCCGGGACGCCCCGCGTTGTTTCCTTGGGCAAGGCACTTTATCCGGTTACCTACATGGGGACACGATGACGCCGTGTACAAATGCGTCGATGGTGCACATGTCTTCAACCCCTGTAACCCTGCTTGAGCGGAGCTTGAAAGAGTTAGAATGTTGAGGAGCTGAAGTTGCTCGTCGAACCTCGGCGGTTCTCTCCAAGTACTCCGGATTCCTCCATCCGTAAAACTGTCACGGTCACCATTAGCCATTATGCATAAGTATGTGACCTTAAACACCAATAAATAAATTTATTTATTTATTTCTAGAGAGAGTGGGTGGCTGGATGTTGAAGATGCGCTGTACGGAATGACACGGCCTTACATACATGTGCATTTACTGCAAAGAGATAATCTGAAACAAATAGTCTTAGAGAAAGTCGGCATGCAAAATTGTCACGTGGGCGATATTTGCAGGCCTACAAGAATGTGAAGGCCTTCGTTACGATTCCACAAGGTATCGGATAACTGTTAACTCTCTGCACATTGATGTCGAAATTTGAAGCTGCCAACTTTTCCCATAATGCAACCAAGAATTAAACCAATTCAATCATGTTTGACAGAGCTCATTGAGCTCTGTCAAACAAGATGAAATTTGTAAAATTCCTTGTCGCATTGTGGGAAAAATGTTCGGCTTAAAAGTTTAATATATCGACATCGGTGTGTGGAGGAGTTAGCTCTACATAGCCCAAGACCATTACCGTTTTTGAACTTTTGCAAGGTTTATTATCGTCTGGTTAATCGCAGTTCTGTCCCGATCCAAGGCATATTTCGTTTGGAAGTAGTTGGCACCAGCTGACTATAGAAAGGGTTTCGAGATGTATTATGAGTCTGTATCCCTTGTGATCTTGGTATCTATTAGCTCTTTTCAATGATGCCGTTGGCGGTAAAGAGTGGTGGAATTCGATTATAGACGTGTACCAATATGGCGGAGAAAGCCTCACTGTTTGAGGTGTTGGGTCAGTTACCGAAATAAATAGTTTGTGTATGAATGCTTCAAGGAAAAGGTGTTAAAGCTAACCATCTGTTAACACTGATGGCATTGTTGGGAAACACAAATTCCATTTTAAAAGTGCGTTACTTAGCGTTCCGCAATGTGCGCTTTCACAAGTGGCTGGAACATCGTCTCATTAAAATACCAATCATCCATAATTGGTTCTCTTAAACATCAAAAAAACATGTACGAACACACCCAATGAAAAACACATTATACTTTAACTTTTAGAGCATTTCAATGCTATCTATGAGAAAAATCTTTCAAGAATGGACCTCGTAGGGGTTTTGACCCGGTTCGAATGTTGATCAAAGTATCTTCATTATCCTGACTTTTTATCCATTAATCTGCAGAACAAACATTCACAACACCACATTTTTAACGGTTCTGTATTTCTGTGGCGACGTCGGTACGAAATGCGAGGAGAGTCCACACCCACACCAGGTATATCAAAATTAATTTGAGATTCAAAATATGGGTCAAAATTAGTGGTGTTACCCACCAAGCGTATATTTTTTAAACTGTAATAGGACCGATTTTTAAACCTTTACCTAACGTAACGGCCAAAACCGGCCAGCGCTATTCTCAAAAATCGCCAATTAATTTTCATTATTTTTTTCATTTTTTGTCTCAAAAACATAGGTTATGACCCCTCGTTCCAACGAGGGGTCATAACCTATGTTTTTGAGACAAAAAATGAAAAAAATTAGTTATTCAAGAATTATTTTTGCAAGTGTCGTCTGCTTTTCAGGTTAGGTAAAGGGTTAAACCTTGTGATCGAGAGCGAGGTGGCTAAGGGGTCACGGCATTGAGCTTCAAACCGAAAGGTCCACGGTTCGATCCCCGCCAGGGATAACTGATTTGTGTCCTTGGGCAGAGCCCGTAATCCCGACAGCCCGCGTGGGGGCACAGCAGCTCTGAGTACTAAGGTGTATTGCGCGTCGATCGTGCACTTGTCTGCAACCAATGCTAGCCATGCTTGTGTGGAGTTAGTACGTTGGAGAGTCTAGCAGTTGCTCGCCGCTGCTCCGCGGTTCTCTCCGGGTACTCCGGCTTCTTCCACCCTTAAAACTTTCCGATACAAGGTGACCCTGGCTGTCGAAAGTGTCGTTAAATTCCAATAAATAAATACATAAATAAACCTTGTGGTCTTGAACCTCATTCAAGCTTTTTAGTGAACGAGTTTCACTTTTTCACAATGCAACTCTACTTTCTGCAGCAGCGTAGCCATGGGTGTGGGGGTGGGTGTTGAGTGGACTCGTCCCCCTCCGTGTTCCTGAAAAATGTCAGCCTTATATACATTCATACCTGGAATCCCTAAAACTGGTTCATACATACTCTCACCCTGATATTTCTTGGATCATTTAGTTATAGTTATACCTCGACTTTCTGGAAAATTAAGTCTTAAATGTACTCAAGGTGCTCCAAGTGGCCTGAAAAGTTCATTTTTCTTCCATGGGGAAACCTATGGTCAGGGACGTGGCTAGAGGTTTCCGATTGGGGGGTGAAGGGTAGTGAACCCCCTCCCGGTCCCTCCCCTAGTTGGAAGTTCACTACCGAGAAGGATTTTGAAAATGAAGCCATGAAAGGGGCATAAAAATGATTCTAGTATCTGAAATGCCAACACATTTATGATAGAATTATCAGGTTATTATTATTTGGTATTCTTCTGAGAGTTGAATATGTGCTAAACAAATGCTCAAGCTTAGAACTTTGAGCAATTCACACTGTCCTAACATTAAATCAGATCTTATGCAGGAATGATCAATTTTCGACGTTTCATCATTTTGTGACTGTGAATGGTGGAATTAACTCAGGATAACGATTTACAGCATGCGATTTTCTTGAATTGCATTTCGAGGATTTTTATTTTAACGATAAGTGAACGGACTACAGAAATCTCGTACCGATTGACATCATGCATACTTGCTTATAAAGTTCGATATTGCGTGCACTGTAGTTGTAAATAATAACAGTCAGAAGTTTTGCCGATTTGAAACCGAGTTGGAATTTGGGGAAGTAAAGGAGACATCAGCATCACCAAAGAAGCTCTAAAATCCAGATAGATGGAATTTCCAACTACTCATGATTTGCCCTCCGAATTTTCAACTATAGGAAATTTTGGCCAGGATTGGGGGACCCCCCCCCCCCCCCCCCCCACACACACACACACTGTCTCCACGTACCTGCTTATGGAGGATACAGAATCTTAATCCAGCACGAAGTGAAATGGAGTGGAGAAAAAATGTGGTGACAGACCAATATGCCCACCCCCCCCCCCCTCCCATCACCGCACTTCATTTTGCCTGGCCACTGTTTCTACATACAACTCTTCAAATACGACACATATTAAGTCTGGATTTTTCACAATCCGTTTCTGATTGCTATTTGAAACATTTTAAATGCTGTGAACAGAAATTTGATGGGGTTCCTTAAAATCCATTTCTGATGCCTTTAAGGGAATCTTCAAAGGCTCTACACAGAAATTTATTTCCCATTTCTTTGAAAGGTGTTGTTTTCCGCTCTTCAAATACGTCTCTTTTGTGTCGCTTTTGAAAGGAATCAAGTTCTGGAATCTTCATGATTTCATAAACAGACATACCAATCACAGTAAATACAGTTTCTCTTGTTTTATTTGTCTGTTCAAAAAAGGAAAACATTGTAATAGAGATTAAATTAAACTAAAGAAAACAATCTCTTGATTGTTCTTTGTTGAAGTGAGCTCGCCGAGCTTGTTTATATTGAAGGATCATCAGCAATGTAGAGAACATTTTTCAAATTATTATGAAGAAGACATTTACTTTACATTACCTGCAGAGTACAATGCTGTTAACTCTTAACCCGCCGAGTATTTAAGATATTTTTCATCAAATCAAGTCATGGCTGCTTTACGGCAGCCATGACTAGATTTGATTAAAAATTAATCTAAATGTAACACAAGAAATCATTGGTGAAAATCTCCATTGAGTTTTCGGAGGGATTTAATTAAATGTGCCCAAATTATACGTATTTCGATGACAAGAGAAACCCTGTGCTGGGCAGGAATATCTGTTAGCAGCACGCAAAGGCCACATGATAATAACTCATATTCTGTTGAAAAACATAAGAAGAACAAGCAAAGTTACAGAAGCGGGACTTCTAAATTCAACACGGGGATCGATTATAGCTGAAACATTGTTTATAGTTCTTGTTAAAAATATACTAGCGAGTGATACCCGGCGTTGCACGGGAGGAGATGGTTATATCAGCCGTTTTCGAAATAAAAGGTCAAAGTCACCAATTTCAAGGTCAAGGTCGCCCCGCGCGGGCACCCCGATAAAGTCAAAATGATCGATGGGTCAATATACCCGCACATATGAAATTTTAGACCGATCGGCCCAGCCGTTTTCGAAATAAAAGGTCAAGATCACCAGTTTCAAGGTCAAGGTCACCCCGCGCGGGCACCCCGATAAAGTCAAAATTATCGATGGGTCAATATACCCGCACATATGAAATTTTAGACCGATCGGCCCAGCCGTTTTCGAAATAAAAAGGTCAAGGTCACCAATTTCAAGGTCAAGGTCACTCCGCACGGTCACCCCGATAAAGTCCAAATGATCGATGGGTCAATATACCAGCACACATGAAATTTTAGCCAGATCAGCACAGCCGTTTTCGAAATAAAAGGTCAAGATTAAAAGGAGAGATTCGCATTTTTTTTATTAGCTATAATGTTTTTGCATAAAATTTTGGGAGTTTTTGCCTGCTTGGAACATCCACTCTTTGGGTGTTTTAGTGACATTCCACTTTCCATTTTTACAAAGTGCGTTAGTGAACGGATCAATCTGCTCTGGCACTGTGTTCCATTTTAACATCAAACCAAACTGTTATTGCTTTCGCAACCTCTTGGCAAAATGACTGGGAATTATCTTGAAAATTGGAGGTTATAACTTGGTTAGTTTCATATCGGCCGAGATATCAGCCCGAGGTAACTTCGTATCAGCCTGAGGCCGAAGATCGAAGACTGATGTGAAGTTTACCGAGGACTGATATCTTGAACTATAGATAGATAGTTTATTGCAAAAACAAAAACAAAAAAAAAACAAGGCAGATTGCATGTTACACAACTGACAGTATATAGAGAGTAATCGCTTGACTGGACTGGTTACGTGAAATAATTCATGAGAGGTGAGGGACGTTGTACAAACACGATTGCGCGAATGGGCACGAGTGTTTTACAATATAGTCTCTCGCCAGGAATGAATTATTTCACGTAACCAGTCCAGTCAAGCGATTACTCTGTTTATTACTTTTCATTATTAACGATAATTATATCATTTAACCCTTTACCTAACGTAACAGCCAAAAACGGCCAGCGCTATTCTCAAAACTCGCCAATTAATTTTCATTATTATTTTCATTTTTGTCTCTAAAACATAGGTTATGAACACTCATTGGAACGAGCTCGTCGAGCTCGTTCCAATGAGGGATCATAACCTATGTTTTTGAGACAAAAAATGAAAATAATAGTTATTCAAGAATTTTTTTTTGCAAGTGTCGTCTGCTTTTCATGTTGTTAGGTAAAGGGTTAAAACCCCCCCAAAAAACCCCAATGAAGTCCCCATTACACCCACGGCAAAGCGTCTTCGTTTGCGCGTACGGATACATGACACAATTGTTGATTGCATAATTCACTTGTGAAGTTATCGTTTATAATCAAACCGGGAAATCCCAGTAAATCACACTAAGGAAAGTAATAAAGAACAATAAAGTTAAGTCTTGAAGATACCGAATTAATTTATTATTTAATATTTTTTATTGGTGGTTTAAGGTCACATATTTCTGCACAATGGCTAATCATGACTGCGCCAGTTTTATGGGTGGAGGAAGCCGGAGTACCCAGAGAGATCCACCGGGCAACGGCGAGCAACTGTCAGCTCCCCAACATACTGACCCCACACAAGCAGGGTTAGCATTGGTTGAAAACAGGTGCACCATCGACGTGCAGTACGCCTTAGTACACAACGTCACCGTGCCCCCACGTGGGCAATGGGGGTGAAGTGTCTTGCCCAAGGACACAACGCGGTTGCCGCAGGTGGGATTCGAACCGAGGACCTCTCGGCTTGCAGCCTGCACCTCTACCAACTGAGCCACCGCGCCCCCATACCGAATTAATAATTGGTTATTTACTTGTTATATGAAGTGTTGATACAATGTGTCTCTCCACTAAGTAGCCATAGCATTTCTTCTGCTCTTGAAGAATTGAAGGGTCATATTACAGATGCTATTACATAACGGTAGGATTCCATTTTCATAAGAAAGATGGATCTCTCTGAATTGTCCATGTTGACGAAATGCGGGTATTCTCTACTTATTTTGCCATAATGGTTAAGTTCGGAGCCCTTCATATTCCTTCCACTCCATGACAAAGTGATATTCAGTTTCAATATCGCCCACATTACATAAACGATATGAAACTAACCAAGTAATAACCTATTTATTTATTAAACCAAAACAAATAATTACAAAATGTTTTCAGATCTGTTACAGTTTTCTGACAGTGTTTTCACAAAGTCCGAAGTTTCTTCTTTTCATAGTTCAGCTTTTCGAACGTCTCGGCTTCCCCATAAGGTATCGCGGAACTAAATATTGAAATTAGAGTTAACCGTCTTAAAATGTTACACACGGAAATGATGCAATCTCAGCCTTGGGAAAATATATTGTTTCAATAAACGTTTGAAACATTCTATTAACATCTTGCATTATTGTTGAATATTCCTGATAAAAAAGAGGGTGCTTTGATGACTTTTGGACCTAAAAAATACAATTTACTTTTTGTGTGTTTTTGTAGGGAATTCCCTGAAAATATGTGCACGTGACCGGTACTTCCCTTTGTGTCAGTTTTTCTCTCTTATTTGTTGCATGACCCTCTGTTTTAGGATCAGAAAAGTTGTCTGAAGGGCTATACTTGACAGAGATATTTGAATGCCAAAATTAAAGTGATGCGATCCTATTTTTTTTCCACCTGAACGTTATAATGGTCGCCTATGGGTAAATATTTAGTACCGTGATACCATATGGGCAGGTCCGACGTTCGAATAGGTGAACTATCTGTTCTCCCACTTCGACCAATCTCCTTTTACGACTGTGACTCTAAGGTTGTGTTGACTTTTCTGTACAACTCTCTTCTTCTCTTCATCCGTCTAATCATTATTTATTGCCATTATCATATCCTCCCCATACAAAAACTCAGGTTCAAGTCATACACAGAACGACACGCGTGTGTGAATGGCCTCGAGTTTTATTCTTCCGCGATGGAACAAGTGCCACATCGATTTACCCATTCACACGCGCGTTTCGTTCTGTGTTTTCTTCGCGTCTATAAAAAAAACAATTATTAGAATAGAATTCCGAGTGTCAGCTCGGGAGGATAAAACGAGAGGCCGCTGGCCTCGAGTTTTATCCTTCCGCGATGGAACAAGTGCCATATCGATTAATCCATTCATATGCGGGTGTCGTTCTGTGTTTATTACACGCCTTCCCTTCTATAAAAACAATTATTAGAATAGAATTCCGAGTGTCAGCGCGGAAAGATAAAACGAGAGGGCGCAGGCCTCGAGTTTTATCCTTCCTCGATGGCACAGGTGCCATATCGATTAACACATCCACACAGGCGTGTCCTTCTGTGCTTATTACACACATTAACGTCTAAAAAAGAATTATCAGAAGGACACTCAGCAATTCATTTGACAACTATCAAGAAAAAGAACACATTTTATCGCCAATCAAATTTGTGAGGGGAACCCGTGTTACTATTTCGTCCCTTGAGTTGCAATGTGTTCTATGTGCCTACTTGCACATAGAACACATTGGAACTCAGGGGGCGATTTTCAGCTATCGCTAGCGATTGAAATTGCAATTGTGTTGCATGATTTGTAGAAAATTCCACTGAAATTTCGCTTCTATTTAAAAAATAGTCCGTCAACGATTTCCGTTCGGCACATATGTACGGAACAGATTTTCATATTCCGCGTGGTTTAGTGCTGCTGTAGATGGGGATTACATAGAACAGATGTGTAATAAACTCTATTACCTAACAATCATATAAATTTTGGCCTGAAAACCACCAGAAACGGTACGTATCACATAATGTGTTCCGATTCCGTATCATATAGACGACTCATTCTGATTCCGTATCATATAGGCCTAGTTTCCAGTAACGCGGCGGGCTATCATAACAGCATGAATACGTTCTATGTGCGTTTCAATGATCGACTCAGCTGATCGCTAACAAAACAAAACAAAATTCCTTACAGTTAGCAATAGAATAAACACTGATTAAACGAAATAAAAACAAACCTTTATTAGTTAAATGGTTGGAATGGACAGACCATTTAAAAATGAAAGTGACACTGAGAGTGAATAATTTGACAACACAACTTTGAAAATTGCGGTGACCGCGTTACTCTTTGTTTGTTAGGGTGCACAACAATATAGTCCCATAAAATACGTTTTTTAAAACTGTTTCTCGCCCAACATTATGTCCCAAAACTGTATTAATAATTTAAGATTTAATCTTTTTTTATGTGAAAGAATTGTTAGATAAATGAATTATCATGATAATGTGCATGTCCTGTGATTTGCATCAGATTCTCGGTGGTGTCCAAAATGGGATCACAACTCGCCGGCATGGTCGGCTCGTTGAGATCCCATTCTGGACACCACCTCGAATGTGATACAAATCACAGGACATGCACATTATCGTGATAATCTGTATTTACTCCCGGTCAAACGTAATGTTTCTGATTGTGTTTTGCGAAAACGGTGAAAGGAATGCGAGCAAGGAACTTCACCACTCCTTTCCCAAAACCCGGGCACGGCAGCGCTCGGCACTCGCCTGCAGTCGAAAGATTAGTAAGTCTGCCAGTTACTCATCAGGGGTTCACTATGTATTCCGACCTTCCACCATCCATAAGACTGCCAGACAGGGTCCCGTGCGCTGAAAGTGTCGCTAAATCCCAACAAACATTCTGCATTTCATATCGTTCGAGTTTGTTTTGAGTCTATTGACATATTGACATAACATTTACTGAGATGTGGAGATCCTTTGCAAACAGACTGGATATGAGATGTCTGCCTTGAAACGAAATTACCATAATTATGTTCTTGTAGCAGAAAAAATTGGTCTCTGCACGTTATTCTTTCTTTCTCCACTTGAAGTGTTCTGAAAAGGTAAAATGAGTTATGTAAACGCTGATGGGGTGTATATTGTGCGGAAGATAGTACGCGTTCCAATTCTATTTCCAGAAACGAGGAGCAACCAGGTATAACTTATTATATGTCAACAAAGGCTTCACAGTCTTAACTGCATTGGTAATTAGAATGCCCGGTTTTTATTTACTCATCAAACAACTGCATTCAAATAAAATTGAAGAAAGAGTGTTTTACACTCAAAGCCATACTCAATCCAATAGACAAGATAAAGGTATTCGTCCAACGATGTTGGATGCTTCAAATTAAACACACTGTTACTTGTATATTTAATCATGTCTGAAGCAAAAATAAATTGATTCAGAAGAAAGTCGATAAAAGATGATTAATCACGTGTCTCCAGTAGGCCCATGACTCTGTGTGTTACGCAAAATGACGACTTTCGTCGGGGCCGTAACTATCCTCAGATGTTAGGACCGGGGGGAGGGGGATGCATTCAGGGACTTGGCTAGAGGGTCTTGGTTCGAAGGGGGGTGGGGGTGGTGAGCCCCCTAAATCCAACTCTACCCATTCTGACTGCCGAGCATCCACATTTTGAAAAAAAAACATTCCGCGCCCCCCCCCCCCCCCCTACACACACACACACTCACTTGAGTAGTTTTTCAACTACTACATGTGAATTTCCAGCTGCTGGAGAAATCCAAATGTATCCTCTCCCTTTATGTTCGAAATTCATAAGTGTGTCCTTTTGGGTTCTAGAGTTGACATGAACTTAAATAATTTTTTTTCGGGGTGATAAGAATAATTTAAACATTTAATGTCATATCATGAGTTGTTCAAGGGTGTCCCAACGATTTCCAAAAAGTGTAGAATTTTTTAGTCTGATAGTGAAATGTTAGGAGTGGACAAACTTTGGCCACACCATGTCTGATAGGGAAGATCTAGGGAAGCGCGGGTACCATTTATCTGACAACCTTTGTTTTTACACGTACTGCGTACCATCTACTTAAGCAATTTAACTTAATGCAAGTTCTCAAACATGCAGGCTAATATTGTAAGGAATTCGTCGCTGTGGTGGCCTGGAACAAGACCAGCCCTGAAATAGACCATCGCCTATGTTTAGATTCAATCGACTGGCTGCAGTTCGCTTTTCCGACCAACTGAAATATTCCATCTGATTGAACGTGAAAAGGCTCTATAAACATTCATCTCCTTTGAATCAATGTAAGATATGTTTCTCCATCCAAAACAGACTGGATCGAATTTCTGATAACATTTATCATTATGAATGAAAACACACCACAGTTTTGGGCTGTCACGATTTTTTAAGTTAGGAAGCGATTAATCGTCGCAAGTAATCGATAATAATCGATTAATCGTACCTAGATGACCCCCTTTCCCTCTCTCTTTGAACCCGTTAAAATGAAATTCAAGTTAGTTGACCTTCCTCAAGTAAACAACGAAGACGATCCTCATTAGGTACATTCAAAGCTTTGATGTTCTGAACTTTTGAACCGTCAGTGTAATAATCAAGACCGGTCGTCAGTTGCGAACTTGCGAAGTTCGCAACTGACAATCGGTCTTGATTATTACACTGACGGTTCAAAAGTTCAGAACATCAAAGCTTTGAATGTACCTGAAAGACAAATGTTTCTAACGGCTTCTTGGGGTTTAACGTCGACGTTCGTGACCTTTTACTTTTAGAAACAATAGTTTTTTCATCATTTTTTTTTCAATTGTTAAACGTCCAAAACGGGGTAAAATTTGCCGATTCTTCGTCAAGGAAAAATACTAATCGATTTCGGCGTGACCGATCGACAATTGATTAATCGTGACAACCCTACCACGGTTATAGCTTTATAATAACGCTGTGTAGTCCCACCAACTGTGATAATATCTTGATGTTTTCAAGGTAAATTAAATACTTATTGATTAGAATAACTATAACTGAAGCGCGAGATAGTATCTGTATATCTTTGTGAGTAAAGAGGCACCACATCATATCAATGGTCGTCTATGCGCAAACTCCACGAAGAATGGGTATACAAACAGCGTATTACAGAGTCGATTTCCGAATAGAATTAGCAAGTTTTTCCAAGTGCCATTTTTCTGTGTTAGTTGTCCAGTTCCATTATGCACTCAATTAGCACATTGTTAAGAGAGTAAATCACAATATTTTGATTTCCCTCGTTGCAATGACTAACAACGAGTTTCGTTTAGAAGGACCAAACGTGTATGGTCAACCTGAACGGTACACCGAATATTGCAACTACTACAGCGAGAAGAATGGGGAATATTCGTGCTGTTTTGTCGTAGTGCAATCAGATTTTTCGTGTCTCAGAACAAATGTCATCCTGCAGATTTCTGAATAATTTCCATTCTGTCTTTAATACATATTGTCGGAAAAGAGCCTTGTGGCGTTGATCGAAGATAAAATTCAACAACATAATCATGCTTTTTGGCGATTCAGACATTTTCAAGACCACTTCAAAGAAATAATGGATGAATTTGTTCAAGTATTGTGTGAAACCCTTTGAACTCTAGTGGTATCTTCCATGTCAGTTCAATGGCAGCAATCAGAAGAGTCCATATTCATTATTTGGGGTAGACCAATCAATATTTTCAACGTGCAGCCTCGGGGCTGCACGTTGAAAATATTGATTGGTCTGCCCCACACATTTACTGAACAGCCATCCTATTTAATGACGTTATGACGTATCATGTTGCTGGCCGGAAAAACGGCCGCTAAATTCCAAAAGGTTAAGATCACAGACAATGTTGATATCGCCAAAATAAAAGCCTCATGTCATCGTAATTTCTTTTTAATTTTCGGAAAAAAAAAGACTTTCATCAAAGAATAACTCTAAATGTAGATTTTATTTCGCCAACTTTATAGACCAAAGAATACTAACACTACTAAACAGATATTTTAGTTTTCATTCACAAAACTGGCACTTCTGTCGGTCGTCACAGTTATAATCTATCCCGATCTCAACCATTCAACTCTGTTACCAAACATATTGCCAGCCATTCTATTCTTACTGCTTTCTGTCATCGCAATCAGTTCACAGACCAGCTTCACCACTTTTTTCTCTGGATAGTACTACTGTTTTCTCCTACTACTGTTTTGTACCAATACTGAATCTACCTTTCCCAACCACCATTGTTAATGCTATCACTACAGCTGCCACCAACTCACCCACTTTTCTCTACTATCAATGCACCGCTACAGTGCAGCTGCCGTGGACTGGCAAATTCCACGGGTGGGCAATATTTCTACGAACGCAATAATATTAGATTCCAAACACTAATTATAGGATTAATTATCAAAAATTTAATTAATGAAGCACCGGGTACAACCCGGTGCTTCAATAATTAAACTCTTGCTTATGATAATTGTTATTACCTGGTATAAGCAGGCGTGGATATCACTGCCCACGCGTGGATTTCGACCAGTCCACGGCGACTGTACTGTAGGTGCTATAACCACGAGACCCGTATGTTTCACTATCAGCTTTTACTACTTCCAGCACTAAAGGTCCCTTTTTCGGAAAGCCTTATCCAAACCAACCACACGCACAGTCCAGAATACACGCTTTCCACGCTTTCCTGTCCTCCAACTTTCAGTACTCCTTTGAGGATGAAACGTTTGCCACAGCATCTCTTTCAATCGTTTGCTCTTAATTTATGGTACATATTGTGACAAAATGAGCACATGACACGTGCAACACACGAGCGTCGGCAGAGATTCATCGGCTATGTGGGAGCTAGGTGCCAAGAAGTCATGGCATTTGTGGGATCTAGGAGTCGTGGGGCAGTCACAGTAGAAGTTGGTCACAGAACAATGAGCTAGCACTACAAAAAGGGGTTTGGCCTAGAAGTCTTCAACTTACAGCACCCCCGGCTTGTGGGTTTAACATTGGAAGTTAGACTTCGTTTTAACATAGAAGCCGGAACTCATCAGGGGTAGTAGAATAGTATTCAAACATCGTAGAATTGTGATTTTATTCACAATGGTGAGTCTACATGCGTTGTGTATAACACTAAAACAACTAGACGACGGGAGCACAGTGGCTCATTGGTTAGAGCATTGGACTCTCAATCGAAAAGGTGACGATTCGATCCTGACCCTTGCCATCTGCGATGAGCCCTTGGGCACTTAATCTTGATTGCCCACGTGGATGCACAGTGGTGTTGTCCACTAAGAGGTACAGCACACCAATAGTGCAGTTTCCTTGTGTGGGTTAAGCAAGCTGGATAGTCTAACAGTTGCTCGGCGGGGATCGATTGTTCCCCCATGGTACACTGGCTTCCTCCATCGGTATGACTGTCCGACACGATGTGACCCTGGTTGTTGATAGAGCTGAAACGGTTAAGGGGTTGATGATTTACATCATGAACCCCTTACCCAACGTAACAAACAGAACCGACTAGGCCTATATACAAAAATCTCCATTCAAATTTATTATGTTTTCAATTTTGGTCGCAAAAAACATAGCTTATGATCCCTCGTTGGAACGAGCTCGTTGAGCTCGTTCCAATGAGGGGTCATAAGCTATGTTTTTGAGACAAAAATTGATTTTTTTAGTAATTTATGAATTTATTTTGCAAGAATCGTCTGCTACCCGCAATGGGTAAAAGGGTTAAGAATGACCATTTCCAGCTACTGATACAGTATGATGATCATGCAAGTAAACAAGTATGTCAGCAAGTAACTTGCATGCTTTACTCTGTCTCATATAATTGATATGAGTCAGTGTGACAATGTTTTCCTGTTTTGGAGCAAGTTTGTTCATTTGTTAACCCATATAATACAGTTGTTCAAAAGTAACGGTTAATCGATCAATTACCTTTTGGATCGATCAAGATGTTGATCATTGATTAATCGATTAATCGGTTAACCGTTTCAGCTCTAGTTGTTGAAAGTGTCGTTCAACCCCAATAAACAAACAAACACTCTTTGTCGGAGTGGTGACCGAGTCAGAATGGTGACCGAGTCAGAATGGTGACCGAGTGGATAACTACGCTATCAGAGTGATTGCCGAGTGGATAATAGGTACGCTGGTCTCTCATTCCAGAGGTCCCGAGATCAATCCTCGGTCGGATATCGATCATCGGTCGGGAAAAACTTGTTAGGGTGGTGGTCGAGTGGATAAGTACGCTGGTCTCTCATGCCAGAGGCTCTGGGGTCGATCCTCGGTCGGGGAAAATTCTCAAGGTGTTCGAACACTCTCTGTCGGCATCAATTCTGGAGCCGATTCTGTCACAGAGCACCGTCCTGTCGGGTGGTGATGTAAAACTGCTGTCCTCTGTGCGGAAAGAGACACACTCCGTGCAGGCTAAAAATCCCTTCGTAGTAAAGCGAGGCTACGAAGTTGCCGCTATGAAGGTCATCCCATACACCTGTGTCATTGGGCCGAGGAGAGGTGTTAATACAAGTTGCATAACTTGCTCGCCAATCATTGTACACCAAATAAGCTAAGAAAAACAAACACTAAAAGAAACGCGACTTAAAAACAAAAATTCTTGATTGACAAACAGGTTTCAATTTGTGCCTGAAAAACATAGCTGAGAACCACTCATTGGAACGAGTTTGTTGAGCTCGTTCCAAAGAGGGGGTCATAAACTATGTTTTTCAGGGAAATATTTTTTAAAAAATAATAACGTTTAACCCTTTACCCAACGTAACGGCCATAACCGACCAGCGCTATTCACAAAAATCGCCAGTTAATTTTCATTATTTTTTTCATTTTTTTATCTCAAAAACATAGGTTGTGACCCCTCTTTGGAACGAGCTCGTTCCAACGAGGGGTCATAACCTATGTTTTTGAGACAAAAAGAAAATAGTTATTCAAGAATTTTATTTGCAAGTGTCGTCTGCTTTTCGTGTTAGGTAAAGGGTTAACCCTTTACCCGGGAGCGCGGTGGCTCAGTAGGTAGAGGTGCAGGCTGCAAGCCGAGGGGTCCTCGGTTCGAATCCCACCTGCAGCAACCACGTTGTGTCCTTGGGCAAGACACTTCATCTCCATTGCCCGCGTGGGGGCACGATGACGCCGTGTACTAAGGCGTACTGCACGTCGATGGTACGCATGTCTTCAACCAATCTAACCCTGCCTGTGCTGCAGTGCGGGGTTACGATGTTGGGGAGCTGGCAGCTGCTCGTCGTTGCTCGGTGGTTCTCTCCGGGTACTCCGGCTTCCTCCACCCGTAAAACTGTCACGGTCATGATTAGCCATTGTGCATAAATATGTGACCTTAAACATCAATAAATAAATAAATAAATAACCCTTTACCCAACGAATTGCCCGCATCCGCCCGCGTAATATGCAGATTTGGCAGCTGAAAAATTATTATTTTTCGAAAAATTTCAACAAAACCATATCATGTGACCCCTCTTTGGAACGAGCTCATTGAGCTCGTTCCAATAAGGGGTCACATGATATGGTTTTGTTGAAATTTTTCGAAAAAAATAAAAAACGATATTTAAATTAATAAATTTTGATATCGTCTGCGTTGGGTAAAGGGTTAGTTTAAACAGTATTTATTTCCAAAGTATGAAAGTACATTTTTTCACAATTCAATAAAAGCATACAACTATTAAGGAAATGGATTCAGCATCAAGCTAAAGAGCTTATACTCGGCTGTTTCCAGTCAAATATTTTGTAAAAATATATCATATGCGGCTGATACATACACTATTACGCCAGCACGATCAGGACCCACCATAGATGCATGTTTAGTTTTATGTTCACTCCTCGCTTTTTGCGTTGTAAAGTAATTGCAAGCCAGTTCTCATCGGGTGATGGGTCCCGGTCGTGCAGGCGTTGTACTATTGTTATTCTTTAAAGGGTTAAATGGTTATTTTTGCGAGTAGCACTTGTCGGATATGGTCGTCACATTCAGCAGCGGAATAACAGCATGTTTTCTTCAAAGCTTACAAAAATGCAACAACAAGATTTCCTAGTAATCCTAGAATAATTGTGGAAAAATAATGAATTTATATACAGTAATTAATGCAATTGAGGAAATTCCTCTTCTGGTTCTGTTTATCGACAATTTATTTCGTGAAATAAGATTATTGCTATCGAATTGGTATTTTCACGTTCTTTCGTGTTGGATTACTCTACTTAATACGTTTTGCAGTCTGTTTTGTGACGAAAGAAGATTCTTGAAGGAGCTATTGTAATTATAGGCCGGTAAAACGATGCACAGACATTTGTCGATGTATATTCAATTCTCCGAAACCACTTGTGTAAATCAGCCGAAAAGACGTGTATGCTTTCACTTATCATCTCGATTAGTGTCACATACCATATTCACGGAGGATTCCTGAATTTTGGAATGGATGCCGGGTGTACCCAGCTTTTGTGAGTGAAATGAAAAGATGATAGTTTCACGCTCGGCGTGAAATTATAACTTTTTCTTTAATGCAACGCCGACAGCAAAGAAACAACAACCAAAAAAAAACGTCAAAAAACCACACAATAATTGCTTGCGTAGGACGATCGACTTGTACAAAGACAACCCGTAGAAAGCCGCTATGGTCGTGATTATTCATTTTGACAATATGAACGGGTGCCTCTCCGACGTCTGTAAGAACAAATCCCCACCCGAACATCCAAGGGCAGTTCACTCATTTTCGCTCTATGTTTAAAGAGCCCAGGTGCGGGTCCAGTACCCCAGACACCAACCTATCCACTCGACCACCACAGCACCCCCCCCCCCCGCCAAAAAAAGGACCTGAACTCACGAAATGATAATCTTGATCTCGTAATTAAGCAGTTGCGGAATATGCTCAGCGATAAAAAAAATATTTTGCAAAATTAAACTTTTCTCAAAAGCTTCTATTGGCAGAGAGGAGAACGTTGAACAACATCAATCAAGATATTTAGAATGTGAATTTCAAAAATGGATGATGCCCAAGTTTGATGTTGTCCACTATTTAATTCATTGGTCCACGAGTTCAGCCAATAGTATGTACTATGACTGGTTAAATCATCATGATTTAAGCCAAGTAAATGCAAAGTAAGAACCTACAAAGAGATATGGGATGAGGTCAGGGGCGGACTGGGCCAAGAAAAGTTATCGAGAATTACAACAGAGGTGGAGGGTGGGGTCCAACCCCCAGCAAAATTTTGATCTTTCGAACTGACAGAACGTTGCTTCCTCGCATCTGAGCGGTCAATGGCAGTCCACATAGAGAAGATTTCGAGGGCATTTTTGTATCATCTTCATTGCTCATTCGGCAAAAATGGTTGCATCATGGGGGTTTCCGGAACAATCGGGCGGACCTACGGTCGGCCCGCTGGGAGAAAATTTTGATTTTTCAAACTGAAGGAACCCTGTTTCCTTGCATCAGAACGATCAATGGCAGACGAGGCTGCTAGTATATCAAGATGGTCTCTATGTGGACTGCCAATGGCAGTCCACAAAGAGAGCATTTCGATATACCAACAGTCCATGCAATCGGATCCACTTCGTCCTTTGGCCATTTTCAGGAGATTTCATGCACCAACGGGTATTGTTGGGCTGCATTAATTTTGGGGGCCCCTGGGAGCCTCCAATAAGAGGCCCACCGGGAATTCTCCCATCGCACCAGACGGCAAGTCCACCTCTGGATAAGGAACTAATGATTAACCTGTCTGGAACCGATGACCTAATGACGCAACACCCAAATAAAAATCTTCATGTGATCGCGATTTAACTGTTGTACCAATACTTAAGGCTAAGACCGGCAATCTGGCTTTACTTGTAACTGTAAACGAAATCGGCAGACAGCTTTAGAAACTCCCACCGCCGGGAACTTCCTTCTGCGGGCTCATCTGGTTGGTTACCTCTAGATACAAGCTCATAGGCCACAGTCTAATTCTGTTCGGAATTCGACGCTGTTATGGGTTGTTTATTTACACACTTTGTGGAAATTTGCACGCAGACGACTGTTGATGCAATGTGATGACGTGCTTTTACTTGCAGCACTAAACGGACGATAAACAAGTATTATTTCCGACTCCAATTATAGATATTCCCATGAATACGTATTTAATTCCCCTTGAAAACATATATGATATTAACACAATTTGTAAAGTAAACGGCATAATCACAAGACTACTGTTTTGTGTGAAAGGGAGAAAATGTCCAGAAACTGTAGAAAATAAAGCAATCATGAATATCTAATTGGTTAAAACTGTTGTTGTACTTAACACCATCAAAGACGCGGATAGAGGCGTCTGAGTGCGACCGCAGTCATTGTACCGGACGTTGGAAGGGGCGAGACACTACTGTCGTTTGAATAAAATTTCTGTTTTCCTTCGTCAGTGTACACCCACAAATATCCAAGAGGCTCTCAACAGATTGATTTTCGAGCTCGATTTTCACCACTGGGGGGGGGGGGGGGGGCAGTATTAATCAGGGGCGTTACTTCGGGGGGGGGGGGGGTCTGACACCCAGTCCCCCTCAAAAAAAAAATCTCTCCATTATGGATTTTGTCAGGCTGAGGTTGGGCAAGAAATTGTGAAATGTCAAGTTTGGCAAACATCCCAGCTTGCCCGACGAAAATATATTCACGTTTTGTGGAACTCTGTTGGGCACAGTCTCTTGCTTGCCCGACAAAACATATACTCTGATCAGAAAGTGCAACAATTGTCCGACTCAGTATATAGGTAGAATTCCACATCCAGGGAGAGAGTAACTAATAACAAATGATATTTTGGACCATGACCTGTTGAAAGCACCCAGATAGTCGGGCTCCTCTACCTACCAGGTGTGTAATTGACAGCACTGACATAAAACTCTAATAAATTCCCTGACATGTGACTATTTTATCAATGGAAAGTATATTCGTAGGGTAGAAGTCTTTGGTGAAAGCATTTAGGTATATATATGACCGAGTCGCCGGGCACTGACGCCCTACACCCCCCACCCACACCAATTTTTTTTTGTTAGTAACGGACCTGGTATTAATGAATGGTAAAGTCAAAACAGTCATTTTACGTCTCATAATGCAACTAGAAATTTAACAATTTCAAGACCGAATTGATTAAATTTCTAGTTGCATTATGGGAAAGATGTGCGGGGTAAAATGTTTACAATTTGTCCTCAGTGTGCAAGAAGTTTACTGACCATCTTTGAGTAGATTTGGTGAAAGGTAAGTGTTGAAATATTGTTGCCTTTTGCTTCACCTTTTAACCAAAAATAAATCTGATCAGTGTCAACACATTGTTCAACGTACCGGTGAAATAAATAGGTACTAGGGCCGGTAATCAGATTTAAACCACGAGTAGGATAAGGGTTTTAACCACTCGGCAAGCCGAGTGATTAAAAGCCTTATTCTACAGGTGGTTTAAATCTGATTACCGGCCCAAGTACCCATCTGTTTTATTTATACCATGCTCTTAATAAAAAACCCCACTTTGTTACTTAAAATGGAGAAAAAACGACACTTTCTATCGCAAACGCATGGGTTTGTTTTGTTTACATCTGCGCCGGTTGACAGTACTATCGGCTGCACGCGAATGCTTGATTGACAGCTGGACACATCGTCAAAGTGGATTGAATTTACCTTGCTTTTTCAGTCAAATCATCATCAACAATTCTTAAATTTTATTTTAAATATTAAATTGTAGCTATTTTAAACCTAATAAGTCATTTCACGTAGTAGATAGTACCACAAAACGACGTATGTTTGAATGAAACATCCCGAAGTGTGAATGTTTCGAAGTCCGCAAATTGCGTCATGTCACAGGTCAAATTGAATGAACTTCCTACAAAAGGTGTAAACTTTTTTTAACAGCAGTAGAAGCTTTACACCGAAAGTGCGGTTAAAATCGAACATTTAACATACAGGCTTTTCACAGATAATAACATAGGCGAGCATGGTATAAACCACTATTAACATGCTTCCGCGTTTTGAAGGATAAAACTATAATATCTCGCCAAAAGGAGTAGATCATTCCACACAACACTATCTGTGACATTAGAGAGAGAGAGAGAGAGAGAGAGAGAGAGAGAGAGAGGGGGGGGGGGAGCTATTATGGAGCTCTGAACTCTGGAAGCTGGTTCTCCCTCAAACGAATACTTTTGGAGGTCTACTGGCTTCCCTCTGAATATAACCTCACAGACAGTACTCCATCAACGAAACAATGGAAGAAAGATCTGGACTCTGCTATATACTTAGAAATACCACAGAAATCAACCCTTCTGCAGTTCAAGTCAATGAAACCCACCAGAATATCGACATCTTAGTTCCAACATACATGCTGCCAGGCGAGCTGAAATTAAAGCAAGACTTCTGACACGGACATACATATTACAAAGTTATAGAGCGGTATTTAATCAGTATAAAATTAGCAGCAATTCTAAACTCTACGGAGAGTCACCAGAAACTCGACAGAACCAGTTAGCAGAATGCAGAATTTATTCAGAGGCCCGAAAAACTGTAAAACAGAAGCTTGCAAGAATTGAAGCAATACAGCAACAATCCAGAGTGATAGAGCTGAAACGGTTAACCGATTACACAATGATGAACATCTTGATCCATCCAAAAAGTAATTGATCGATTAACAGTTACTTTTGAACTACTGTATTATATGGGTTAACAAAGGAACAAACTTGCTCCAAAACAGGCAAACATTGTCACACTGACTCACATCAATTATATGAGACAGAGTAAAGCATGCAAGTTACTTGCTGACATACTTGTTCACTTGCATGATCATAATACTGTATCAGTAGCTGGAAATGGTCATTCTTAACCCTTTACCCATTGCGGGTAGCAGACGATACTTGCAAAATAAATTCATGAATTACTAAAAAATTTCTCCTTTTTGTCTCAAAAACATAGCTTATGACCCCTCATTGGAACGAGCTCAACGAGCTCGTTCTAATGAGGGGTCATACGCTATGTTTTTGAAACCAAAATTGAAAACATAATAAATTTGAATAGAGATTTTTGTATATAGGCCTAGTCGGTTTTGTTTGTTACGTTGGGTAAAGTGTTCATGCTGTAAATCATCAACGGTATGGCAATTATTAAGATATCTATTTGAACAAGCGATTAATCGGTTAACCAAGGTTAATCTACGTGATTAATCGATCAAGAAAACCCCTTAACCGTTTCAGCTCTACTGAGGGACCCACAACACAATTGATGTTAGATTCAAAACACGAAGATATTACACTAAACGTCTTCCTACATCACGAAGACGTAGCAAAAGTTGAACAACAAAGCCGGGAAGTGATCTCAAAAGTACACCTATAAACAGAACCCACTACTTTAGGCCACCAGTTTCATCTGAGTCTGTGACACATGACATTTTCCAGTTTAATAGTTTCAGACAACCTGTTCAGAAACAACAGAACTTCTGACTCTGTATATATTCCTATCTTGTACCTGAACTATATATAGTGGAATCTGAAACAATTCGTGGGCAGAAGAAACCGATTAAAACTCAAGATACACCTGCAGAGGTGCCTCGCCAGAAAACGAGGGGATCTTAAACAAGACTCGGAAGGTGGTAGATCGATTTGTTTTGTCGACATACCACAACTAAAAATGAAACACCGCGGTCCCAGCATATATTTTATACCATTTTTGGTCATGTGAAACGCATGTTTCTTAAAAGTATGTATTGTATTTTGTTCCTTGAGAGCACTCAAGCGCGGTTTGTTATTACAAAATATGGTTACAACTGAAGTTCGTCACAAGGGGTATGAAGAATTTAAAAATTAATACCTTTCATTAAAACTCTCATTTTAACTTGTTTTTATCGTATTATATGCTTAACCCTTTGAACGCAAGCGGCCGGTTTTCCGGCCAGGAACATGATACGTCATAACGTCATCAAATAGGATGGCTATCCAGGAAATGTGTGGAGTAGACCAAGCAATATTTTCAACGTGCAGCCCCAAGGCTGCACGTTGAAAATATTGATTCGTCTACACCCCAGATAATGAATATGGACTCTTCTAATTGCTGCCATTGAACTTGCATGGAAGATACCACTAGAGTTCAAAGGGTTAAAATGGCAAGGGGAAACGCATGTTTTCAAAGTATAGTTTCTGAAGGTCAGCTTCGATACCATGTTAGATTTGATTATGATTTCTCGAATTGAACCACCAGCGACATTGCACAACATGGCTTTGTAATGTCACAAGACCTCGTCATAACTAGAGCAGCATCAGTAGTTTTCGACTCAGGAGAGTGTGTGTGTTGGGTGTGCAAGATGTGGCGCAATAAAACTCTCTAGAAATTGTTTATATTTTATCTCCAACATTGCAAGGGTGTAACCGCTGGAAGGAAGAGGTATTACGACCCCTCCTCAAATTTATAAAGGGTCGACTCATTTTAAACATTAGGTTATACTTGGGCCCGAATATAAGTTTTGGATGTGATACGTCCACATGCCGACTGCAGTAATATAATATTTGGTGGATGTAAAAAAATTATATTAGACGAAACATGAGCTAAGATCCACTAGTAATATTGTAGAAACCAGCTTGATTTTATTTCATTCAACAACATTTATTTATTTAAATTTCCAAACATTTCCTGGGGATGGTCCCCCTGACCCCACCAACGAGAAGGGGTACTCATCTCGTGCTCTCCCCAGCTTTTGCTTACAGCAGTCGCGAGTGACCTTCGAGCATCGATGGTCCATAAATACCAATATAAAAATCCGGGTTGTACCACTGCGTTGCTTGTTGTCACTCACTGAGACGAGTCTAAGGAGTTCCTTCTAATGCGGGATCCTAAACTATCGTTCAGAAAAATATTAAAATATGAATGTAGAATTACAGTTTCTGCATTCATAACTGTGAAGATGTTTCAAATTCTCTTGGTCTTGGTAAAATGTTAATTAAATCATTAGATTCTAAAAAGGACTTCTAGCTTATGTTTACACGGAGAGATATTGGATACCCCAGGAAGTTTTTATGCTATGTGTCGACCGTTCAGTCACCTGTCAGACAAGAGGAAATAAAATGAAAGTGAAATGTCTCGGAAGTTAAGTTTTTCATTTTTCATCGTTGGTTGTCATTGTTTGCATACCGATGTCCTTGGAACAAATCCATATCCAGAAAGAGGGTCAAAGTTTTCAGTAAAAGTCATAAACTGTCTCCTTGTGCCATTTATAAGACTGACAATAACAATTAAAGGACTGATATCGCGGAAACAGTCATTTCCTTCGTATGAAGTTAACGTGATGTCGGATGACATTCTGTTAATGTTAACTATAAATGGAATTTCATGTTATACTTAACCAGCCACCTGTCTTCATCACAAGCTGTCTTCACCATCAAAGGGTTGTCTTATCCGTTGTGTCAACGTGTCTTCTATGACATGCCTAACATTACAATATCGCAACTGCAGTACTGTCAGCGTTCGGTAATCAGATATTGAAGATGGACCTTTTTATACTGTTTAGTATAACTATGTACCGCTACCACGTACACGTCTTGATTTATTTACAGGATCCGAAAAGGAGCCCGGGTGGGTAGGGAAATTGTGGTGGAGTATGCGCGCCTTCTCGTGTTAGTTTAGTTTAAACATATTTTATTTGCCAAAAGTACATACAAAAGGGATTGGAGAACACGTTCTTACAACTTATACAAACTCCTTCCCTGGGAATTGTTACAGGAATAACACATTTATTACTCGCCTGTTCTATGTAATCCCCATCTACTGCAACACTAAACCATGATGAAAATGAAAATCTGTTCCACACATATGTGTGGAACGGAAATCGTTGACGCACTATTCTTAAATAGAAACGAAATTTCACTGGAATTTTCTACAAATCGTGCAACGCAATTACAATTTGAATCGCTAGCGATAACTGGAAATCGTCCCCTGAGTTCCAATGTGTTCTATGTGCAAGTAGGCACATAGAACACATTGGAACTCATGGGACGAAATAGTAACACGGGTTCCCCTCTCAAATTTGGTTGGCGATAAAATGTGTTGTTTTTGTTGATAATTGTCAAATGAATTGCTGAGTGGCCTTCTAATAACTGTTTTTAAAGACGTGAAGGCGTGTAATAAACACAGAATGACACACGCGTGTGAATGGGTTAATCGATATGGCACTTGTGTCATCGCGGATGGACAAAACTCGAGGGCTGTGGCCTCTCCTTTTATCCTTCCGCGCTGGCGCTCGTGCCATACCGATTAATCCATTCACACGTGTGTGCCGTTCTGTGTATATATTGATAGCGGAAGATAATTGTAAAGCGGAAGATGATGGTATATTGAAACAGAATGAAAAGATGGAGACAGAACAGAAAAAAAGATAAAAGCAAACCTTTCAGACTACCTTTTCTAGTTTCTACATTTTGTAGGGCATTATTGTTGCTGTCGATGGAAGAAAAGGGATATCGTATTCCTGAAATATTAGCTTGTTCATATTCTTGTTACTATTAGATAGTGGAGATATCTACAGTACCATCACCGTGGACTGGTCACTTTCCGCAGGTGGGCAGTATCTCCACGGACGCAATAATATTAGATTTCTAACACTAATAAAAGCAATAATTAGCCCAAATTTAATTAATGAAGCCCAGGGTACAACGTGGTGCTTCATTAATTAAAATTTGTTGATGATGATTTTTATTACACGTTAAACGCATGCGTGGACATCACTGCCCACGTGTGAATTACGACCAGTCCACCGCGACTGTACTGTATATAGTAACTATTCTCTGGAATCTAGTGTCACGATAAATATAAGAAATTATTGTATGACAACCGCGATTGTCTCCCCAACACCACAGCAGCAGTTAGACCATATACCGATTAGACAGAAAACGAGAGGTTAAACTTTTTTCAAACCTGTACTATGCCTATCGCAAACGAACCTTCCGTGGCGCTACTTGCGTTCGGAGATTTACGAAACGACACTTTTACAAATATATTCCGTCTGTTGACGATACCGGATCAGACAAGATGCCTATGGCGTCTTTTTGATTTGGTCTCGTCAAGTCGGCGGAATCCGACGATTAAAATCAACTGGCGGACGTGACAACCGTTTCGTACTCCCAGTTCCTTATTCGGCATTCGTTGTTGATAACGAATGTCGAATAAGGAACTGGGAATAAGTAACGGTTGTCACGTCAGCGATCAACTGACTGTTCTAATAATCTGTTTATATCTCTCCAACTGTGCCCAGTTGCAGTTGGGACGTGTTTCAACTGCAATTACAGCATCGCAACGTATATGATGAAAAGACTATCCACCACCTTCGAGTGGGTATTTGAACCAGCCCCTCTCCTCACTCGTGGTTTACAGATTACCGGGAATGTTTACGCCTCCCCAGAGTAGTGCGTAAAAAAAATTCCGCACCCACTGGGCATTCTCGATATCCGTAATGTTCTATGTGTCTTCTGTATCCTCCACTCATCACTGACATCAGTCAAAACGACCATTACTTAGAATGGAAGTCTTGACCTTTTTGAAAATTAATGAATTTTGTTTCGAGGTAAAAGACGCGTCTTCATATGATGATCGTGCAGCGAAGTAATGTCATACGCGTGGATGTTATTGAACAGTTTCTGCCTTTGAATGGTGTACATCGGTGGAAGAAACAATGAAATACGTCGTCTTGGACGTTTCCGCAATCACATTTAGGAGAGGCGGGGGTGTAGTTAGAAAACTTATTTAAAATTCAGGTCATCAGTTTACAAAGGAGAATGTTTTGCCTTCGTAAACGTAAACTGGTGGTTTTAGATTCCACATGAGCTCTTGGTCCGTAAAGAGGGTTTACAATTCTTTTACAGATGGTGTGTTTGTGATGCGATAATGATGATAGTTTGTTCCACGCTTCGGTCGTTGATGGAAAAGAACTATCAATGATATTGCTCCGTTCTACAGGGGTAGCGTGTAAATTTCGAATGCTATCGATAGTTATAATATAAGTGTTCGCGTGTGTGAGGAGGGATTAGTCTGGCTACATTGTCTGCGGCTTCGTCATGAATGAATAATAAGGACACAATCCAGAACCCTGTTGAACACTGGCAACTTCCGGTGAGTAAGAAGAATGAACATTAATGACTAGAACTCTTTGTTTGCGCTTGATTAGTAGTCTTCAAACCACTTGAGAATATTACCTCAGATGCCACATTTATTTTTTTGTGTGTAGGAGCCCATTGTGCCACACTGTCCCGAAAGCTTTGGAAAAGTCCCAAAATATTGCGCACGTTGCAAAACGATTATGAAGTGACCGACGGAGGGATTAATACCACTCTAAGAGTTGGTAAATGGTAGAATGGACGGGTTAAAAGCCTGATTAGTATTTGTATGAGTTCATTCCCCTGAAAATGTTTGAGGACGTGTTTTACTACACATTTTCCAAAGACTTTCTCAAGAATCGCTAAACGGGGAAGGGGGCGGTAATTTGTCCCACCACGGGAACAATTTTTTCTGAAAAGTGGAATTACACCAGCTTTCTTCCATTTCCGAGGAAAGATTCCGACAAGAGACATTTATTGAACAAACACCCTCAGTGTTCTGGCTGTCGTATGGTATGTTGCTGGCATTAGCAGCGGCAAAGTTGAGAATTCATTGCCGTTGAGATATTGAGTGTGAGAGCGCATAGAAAGAAGCACGTATTATTAGGACGAGGCGTTTTTTGTAATCCATTTTGTTACTAGGCAGCTGTCGTCTAGGATTTCACAGATTTCCCTCGTTGTTATGAGGCCAAATGGCGTTCAAGCGAGTTAGAGCGTGCCGTAGAGGGGGTATTCGATATAATGGCTCGTATTGTGAGGTTAATGAATGTTTTATTCTGCCTGTTCTTGAATTGTGTTTAACGTTTCTGAGCTTCTCGAAATGAATTTTTTAGGTAACTTCTCAGTTTTTCAAATGACACGTAATGCTACAATGCTGAATATGTTTTTTAGGGGTGTGTTCTATTCGATAACATCATTACGGTATACTTTTGTACTGATCAGCAACAAACCAGACGCCACTTTTCTGGTTAGTTTCTCAGATTAAAATGTTATTTTGCATGGCACGTGTTTTTCTACGGGCGACATGTAATGCTTTATTTATGATTAAACATACTTAGATGTGTTTGATTAAAGTGGAATATTTTGCTAGCTTGGTGTCGTCCCCAATCCTCTTTTCGACCAATCTCATTTATTACAATTATGTGAGGATGGTTGTGAAGTTCTTGGATAGTCTTGGAGTCATTTGCCATATCTAATCGAGTGAGGCGGTGGCCCTTCAAGCAGTATTTGGTACGCTTGACTTGACACGATAACTCATCTGGAAACTTAGACCACTGATGACAATGATATAGAGAACATTTGCGACCAATATTTCAAGCCAGACCATATAGAACCACTTTAAACTTACAACTGTCATTGGCCCCACCCCACAAGTAAACAACGCACGTATCTTTAACCCCAATAGTTTCTGGATATACAGCCCTGTGCTTCTCGCTTCCTGACAACCGGGGCACATTTCTTTATGACACTCACCCTCAGCTTCTTGACCCATAGATGCTCCCCAAGTTCCTTCTCCTTAAATCTACATGTGTTTAATGTCTGATTGGTCGATGAGCCTAACCTATGGGGAAGAGTAATTAAGTTCGAGTGATTTCTGATATGGTTAGCCATTTGTTCAAGGTAGCGGAAGTGAATGGCTAGCGCTATTCACAAAACTCCCACTCATATTTAAATATTCTTTTTCAATTTTTGTCCCGAAACATACCTCATGAAACCCACTGGAAAAAAATGTTGAAAGTGTCGACTGCTGACCAGGTTAGGAAAGGGGTCGGTCGAATACTTGTTGTACATCGAACTGATGTACAATCGAACAGTTCCAGTGACTACTCGAACGATTCGATAATTCCCATGGATATTCCAGGGTTACCACGTCAGACATGTGGTATTTAAGAGGATCGAAATCAGAGGATTGCTCTCGGGGACTTTCTGGTTGTAGGTAACTCACTGATATCATCTGGGTACTTTAAATACCGAAATATGAACTGACGTCAAACCGAGGTGAATTGCGGGATGGTAGATGAAATTTGAGCTGTCATAGTAGCCCAGATTTCGGGATTTACATCATAGTGGCGTGATACCTGGCAAAGGTGTTTACTTTTATTAGATGAGTTTTATAAAAGTCAAAGCAACTCAATGACAACATGTTTGAAATGTCTCACAAACTAACCTATGCGAACAAAATAAATGGTGCTATTTCGTATATTTCAATAAAATAGATTTGCTATAACAAATTATAACTTGCCTCTCACTTAGATTAGATGAGATAAAATTTGAATCATTGTATTAGGCGATAATGCAAAATTTTGTCTTGTTTGGTGTTCAGCAATTGAAAGACTCTATGGACCAAGCCACACTTTAAATGAGAGTTTAAGATTTCCAGGGAGTGTAAAACTTTACAATAATGCCAATTAATGGACTTTTCATCATTGATTTGTAGATTTCAGGGCAGTCATACTTTTTTACAAAGTCTGCTAGGAACGCATTTTCGGAGTCATTATAGGAAACACCCGGTCAGCACAGTCCAAGCGATAAGTCGGATGGATGCTGACTGCAAGCTCTGTTGTCAACTTATGGATGTCTGCACAACGTATTGCCTTGCCCCATTGATATGTAAATTGCGGGAGATAACTTAGAATGGGGGTATTCGCCAAAATTTGTATTAGAAATACAATGATCGAAGGACTTTAACCCTTTACCTAACATGAAAAGCAGACGACACTTGCAAAAAAAATTCTTGAATAACTAATTTTTTTCATTTTTTGTCTCAAAAACATAGGTTATGACCCCTCGTTGGAACGAGCTCGACGAGCTCGTTCCAACGAGGGGTCATAACCTATGTTTTTGAGACAAAAAATGAAAATATTTTGAAAATTAATTGGCGATTTTTGAGAATAGCGCTGGCCGATTTTGGCCGTTACGTTGGGTAAAGGGTTAAGAAATACCACTGTTAAAGTATTGTGATTACAAGCGCGGACGAAGAATTTCGACCTGGCGCCAATACTATAAAACTTTTACAATACTATTTTATAGAATTGTATTTTCTAGTTATGACTTTAAATGGATTAAAATGAACCATTAGCATTTTCAAAGATCTTGCAATTTGCCAATTGGCAAATTGCCATATCTTTTAAAATGCTAATGATTCATTTTAGTCAGTTATATTAATAGGTAGAAAATACAATTCTAGAAAATACAATTGTAATAGTTTTATATTGGCCCCCGTGGAACACGACCCCGTGGAACGCGGCCAATGCAATGCTATAGAACTTTTACAATTGTATTTTCTAGAATTGTATTTTCTAAGTATTCATTTAAATTGGCTGAAATAAACCATTAGCATTTTCAAAGATGTTGCAATTTGCCACCTGACAAATTGCCACATTTTTTGAAATGCTAATGATTCATTTTAGTAAGTAATATTAAGAGTTAGAAAATACTATTCTCGAAAATACAATTGTAATAGTTTTATAGACTTGGTACCGGGTGGCGACCTGGTTAAATTTATCACCTCACAAAGCTAAAGAATGTCACCTTTCCTCGAAAAATGAACTGCTAAGCACAAAACCATTTACCATACCACCTGTGCAAATTTTACCTGTTAATTACATATATTTTATAGAGTAAACCCCGCTTAACTGAATAACAAAATCTTGCGATATATTGAGAAATTACCATGACAGTCTCAGAATTTCCAGTGTTAAAAAGCCAATTTGGCCTTAGTACCTCCAATCCAAGCATTTAATCTTTTATATCTCATTTGACCGAGCTCCACGATCTCTATCAAACAAGATATAACAGAAGAAATACCCAGTTTATCTCCTGAATACAGGAAAGTGGCCGAATTCCTGTCAGTTGAATACTTCTGTCAATTGAATAATTCTCTCTGGCAAAGTGACTATTCAATTAACCCTTTACCTAACACAAATGGTAGACGACACTTTCAAACAAAATTCTTGAACAACTCATTTTTTGCGTCAAAAATATAGCTTATGACCCCCTCATCGAAACGAGCTCAAGGAGCTCGTTCCAATGAGGGGTCATAAGCTATGTTTTTGAGACAAAAAAAATGAAAAAAATATTGAAAATTGAATAGTGATTTCTATGAATAGCGCTGGACGGTTTTTTGCCGTTACTGTGCGCATGGGGTTAATAAGTTTCCACTGTATTTTTAGCAAGAATACAACAGCGTCAGGATTCAAGACTAGCGATTTAGGGACACCCCAGAGCTTCCTGACTTCATGGCCCACTCATTTGTGGTCAAGAACTTGATGGACGAGAAGCATTGCCTTCAGTTTAGGACTCTCATGTCTATTTCACGAATTGCTTTTGTAACATTATGTCACCTCGGGCCTATCTGGACAGTAGGACATATATCCCCTTGAGTGGAATAAGGTGCAATCTGCAATGCTTTAGCATTATATATCGCACCTTGTGCCTTTCATGGGACCGGATGGGAATGGTGGTGATGCGTATAACCTTTTCGATAAATGTCCTACTGTTCATCAATTACAGACAATGTGCGCTATATGTGCGCGGGTGCAAAAGAGCACCTCTGAGATGAAGTACTATGAATCCCAATAATAGTGTCCGTGTTTCAAAGACGGTAGCAGGGGCGTAGCCAGGCTAAATGAAGTGGGTACATCATATTTTGCCCCACATCATTTCATCTCGCGCTGGGCTCAGAAAGTGTAGTCCCCACAGGTGAAGGTCCGGGGTCGAACAAGGAGAAAAAATTAACGTATGCAAATAGGGTGCCCTGTTTGGTTTTTGAACACTTTAGTACCCAGGAAGTGAAGGAATATAGTAAAATAACACAAGAAATATTAGGATGAGAGTACATGAACCAGTTTTAAGGACTAAGTCATGAATATATATACATATATATACAACCAACCCCCCCCCCACCCCCACCCCCGCGGCTACCCCGCTGCACTGGTCTCCAAACCTGTAGACTGAAGTCACGTTATGTGACTTCAGTCCACAGGTTTCAGTCAACATGACCATATGAGGCCACGGTCCCGTGGCCTCTTATGGAAAGACTAAGTAACACGTCACATGACATGTTAAGAGAGGTATCTTTGGATGGACCCGAAACGCGGAAGAACGATAGGCGTACAAGCACAACTCATAGGAAATCTATACTTTACTTCTTCTGTTCCAACTTTACGTATCTTCTGTGCTACGGGCATGGATTTCAGAACAATCGGACATACAAGCTCACAGTACTATGAAATCACACCAGTAGGGCAGTTCCGAAAGTTTCAATGAGACAAACAAGCGATCCCAATGCTAGAAATAGACCAGAATGGGAACATAACATACACACTATACCACCATACTACTCGTGTTGATTGAATATTTCCACATAACGCGTAACCAGGTTTAAGGCACTACACGTAATCCATACCGACCACGTGCCACAAAAAGGAATTCAAGATGGAGGATCCTAGTGACGAAATGGGTGACCCAAATGGCACGAACTGGGGTATGGGCATAAACGCCACTGTCATCATGATAAGGGCATAACAACATGACCACCAGGGCTAACGTGACACTCAGCCTTCATTACAGCATGAAGTCACAATGGATCACCCAATAGATCGCTCAAGAGATCACTCATGAGATCATCCACACCATGCACGATTGAGCCCTAATACACTTCTCACAACGAATCTGCAAAGCAATATTAACCACTGTCTAAAAAGGAAACAAACAATTTTACGCTTTCTTACTTAAATCCAATGATATCTCAAAATGTGCTAGGAATTAATGTCTGGAAGTTCTGGTTTATCGACAAAATGTATGGTAGGTCCTGCGACGTGTGTTCTTTGTGATAACAATATGACTCAACCGTTTTAAATCGAGGTTGGATGTGAGCACGGTGGCTCAGTGGTTAGGGCTTTGAACTTCAAAGCGAAAGGTTCACAGTTCGATCCCTGCCAGGGATAACTGCGTTATGTCCTTGGGCAAGGCACTTAATCCCGATTGCCCAGGAGGTGGCACGATGGACGTGTGTGCTAAGGCGTACTGCAGGCAGGGACGTGGCTGGGGGGTGAAAGGTGAAGGTGTCACCCCCCCCCAATCCTGACCAAAATTTTCTTTAATTGGAAATTCGGAGGGAAAGTCATGAGTAGTTGGAATTTCCATCTATCTGGATTTTAGAGCTTCTTTGGTGATGATGAGGTCTCCTTCAATTCCAACTCGGATTCAAATTGGAAAAATTCCAACTGTTACTATTTACAACTACAGTGTATGCAATATCAAGCTTCATAAGTATGCATGCTGTCAGTCGGTACAAGGTTTCTATGATACGTTTACTTATCGCAATAAAAAAATCCTCTTAAAGCACTTCAAGAAAATTACATCATGTAAAATCGTTATCACGAGTTAATTCCATAATTCACAGTTACAAAATGATTAAATATCCAAAACTGATCATTCCTGCATAGGATCTGATTTAATGTTAGGACAGTGTGAATTGCTCAAAGTTCTCAGCTTGAGCCTTTGTTTAGCACATATTGAATTCCCAGAATAATAACAAATAATAATAACCTGATAATCAGGCATGAGAGTACAAAGCCACCGAATTAGCTGAAATTCCTTAGAATTGGCTGAAAAATCAAATTTTGAAAATAAAATATATTAATTCTGCCTTCAATACCAGGAATATTCCAATATTATGGCCGTATTTTTTAAATTATTTCTATAAATCAACAAGAAAATGGCCTAAAAGGCCGTTTTCTTGTAGATTTATAAAAATAAGTTCTCTGCATTTTCCACACAAATCAGATGAAATCAGCTAATTTGCTGAACACTCTCATGCCTGGATAATTCTATCATAAATGTGTTGGCATTTCAGTGACTAGAATCAATTTTATGCCCCCTTTTATGGCTTCATTTTCACATTTTTTCTCGGCAGTGAATTTTCAACTGGGGGAGGGCCCAGGAGAGGGAAATCCCCTCTCGGTCCCTCCCCTAGTTGGAAATTCACTACCCTATCCCCCCCCCCCCCTCCCAATTGGAAACCTCTAGCCACGTCCCTGACTGTACGTCGACGATGCACTTGTCTTCAACCAATGCTAACCTTGCTTGTGTGGAGTTAGCACGTTGGGGAATCTGACAGTTACGTTTCGTGAAACCCCAATAAAAGAAAGAAACCATTCCATTTCTTCTATGTATTTGTCGGACATGTCTAATATCAAAGAACAACAGCGAAGAAGACAAAAATCTGTTTTAACTGGTAGAGTGCTAAATTATTTTTAGTCATCCAAATTTGTCCACGTCTCTTTGCCTTGTTACAATTTATGAGAGAGTGCCCAGTGGCACTCTCCCATAAATTATAACAAGACAAATCCTCACAGACTAAATAATTTCAATTCAAAAATTATATGATGCACATCCATAGAATATGAAGCCATTAAGTTGCAGCACCTGCACTTCAGAATAAAGCCCAAATATGGGCTTCCAGCGCTGTACTAGTTAAGCGACATGCGAATACAACACAATAATTTTGCCATTTTACCAAGGAATAAATCGGCACTTGACTTTATGATTTATGGCGTTTGGTTATAATAAACTCTTCGCTCTGTACATTTCAACAGTGCGATTCGACAGAATCCGTCAAGATCATTTCAGAGATTTTCCATCAACGTGATTACATAATGGTAGTATTCTCAGGCTGTAAACAAAGATATTTCCGCATATTCCAATTACTCTGATGCTGAGACATGAAAATTATTAGAAAAACTATTTTGAAAACAAGTCGAATAATACAACCCGTACTATGTGCAGGCTCCAGTCAGTGATGTACAGATGATGTTGGTTAGGCCTACATGTGCGTGACAAAAGCGCAGTGTCACACCCGAAGAACTAGACAGAACATGCTCCCATTAGAAGAAAAGAAAAAGTTTTTAAAATTATTTATATTTATTTATTTATTTATTTATGTTGAAGGTCACATATTTATGCACAATGGTTAATCATGACCGTGACAGTTTTACGGGTGGAGGAAGCCGGAGTACCCGGAGAGAACCACCGAGCAACGACAAGCAGCTGCCAGCTCCCCAACATCGTAATTCCGCACTGCAGCACAGGCAGGGTTAGATTGGTTGAAGACATGCGTACCAGCGACGTGCAGTACGCCTTAGTACACGGCGTCATCGTGCCCCCACATGGGCAATGGGGGTGAAGTGTCTTGCCCAAGGACACAACGCGGTTGCCGCAGGTGGGATTCGAACCGAGGACCTCTCGGCTTGCAGCCTGCACCTCTACCTACTGAGCCACCGCGCCCCCTTTTAAAATAAAATATTCTTAATTCTTGCTTTAAAGATAAACACAGATAATTTTCTTATTTACACCATCTTTAACAGTAAGCACATGAAAACGGTGTAATTCACACATGTGCATATGAAAACATTCATGCTGGAATCAGCATGAGGTACATTTATGGGGGTTACAAGCGTCCATTGTACGAGACGGCCAGCGAATGATAGGGAGAGTGGGGAAAATCTTGACGAGAGCGTAAACAACTTGCCTGCAATTGACAATTGGCATTTTTTTTTTTATTTCGATGGATTCTTTTTTCGACTCATTTTCAGTGGTGTCGCTTAGATGGCCGATTGAGGACGAGGTGCAAACTTGATTTGTCCCGAGTGCGATGGCTCAAGTACCGACTCGCTAATATTCCAAGTACATCATGAAGACATGTCTTCATGGTGTACTTGGAATATTAACGATGATGTGGTAGGAATATTAGTAAGTCAGCATTATCGTTAACCCTTTAGCCAACGTAACGGCCAAAACCGGCCAGCGCTATTCTAAAAAATCGCTGATTAATTTTCATTACATTTTCATTTTTTGTCTCAAAAACATAGGTTATGACCCCTCTTTGGAACGAGCTCGTCGAGCTCGTTCCAATGAGGGCCATAACCTATGTTTGTGAGACAAAAAATGAAAAAAATAGTTATTCAAAAATTTTGTTTGCAAGTGTCGTCTGCTTTTCATGTTAGGTAAAGGGTTAAAACACTCTGGACTTCTTGTGGTAGTAGTGACGCAATTTCTTATTAAATTAACGAATTTAACGTGTACCCGGCGGGTACTCTAACTTGGTCATGTTGGGCGCCCAACAGCCCAAATCGGGTACGACACAGAGTACTGTTTCACGGTTTGACCGTCTGTGCGTTCGTGTGCTAGACAAATCCAAGTATATCAAACCTAGTCATATTAGAGAGTACATGATAACAAGCAAGAGATAATTGATATCTTAGACGCAAATCCCGACGAAAATGTTCCGACGGGAAAAAGTTTTGGGCTGGGAGGGTCACCCCCGCCCCCTGAACCCGCTATCTTCTGATTTAATCCCTGGGCTATAGTAGCAACTTGCTATCGCAGAAGCAAAGAAATAACAGCTTGAACTGCAAATTTCTGACAAAATCTATGGTGGAGAGCGGCAGCTTCGCGGGTGACTGCACCACTGCTGTAATTTTCTTCATGAACCGATGGTAGGTTTATGAACCAAGGGCGGGGGATCGTTTCGTACGCCTAAAAAATAATAAGGCGGCCATTTTCTGTTCGCCTTCACGACTTGACCTTGGAAACATAAGAAGAACGTATTCTCGAATTGCCTCTTGTATTGTTAGCTTTTAAAGAAACATAATCTACCTTATAGAGAGGTTGGGACTTAATTGTGTTTTTTAACTTTGGTGATCAAGTGCTGTTATTTTAACCTTTCCACGGTGTATTACATCGCGTCACCGGATGAATGAATTAAATATGATATATGCTGTAGTTTTCTATCTACATCGGTCATCTGAACCGTTTAACCCTTTACCTAGCACGAAAAGCAGACGACTGGTGCAAACAAAATTCATGAATAACTATTTTTTTCATTTTTTACGTCAAAAACATAACTTATGACCCCTCATTGGAACGTGCTCGGCGAACACGTTTCAATGATGGGTCATATAAGCTATGTTTTGAGGCAAAAATGAAAAAAATAATAAAAATTGAATGTCAGTTTTTGTGAATATCGCTGGCCGGTTTTTTCCGTTACGTTGGATAAAGGGTAAACAGATGCTGCTCATTAATACAATATATATGATATACTGTAAAAAACCGTTTTGAACCACCTCAAACGTTTCGGTTTAAGGGACAACAAATTGAAACAATAATGAAAAGCAATATAACACGTGAAAGCAAATGAATGGTTGTTTCGCGCAGGTTCACTTAAGAGTATCGCTAGTACCACAGGTTAATATACGCCCCCCCCCCCCCCCCCCCATCTTACCAGTCTGTCGCGTGTGTGTCGACCTCTGGCTTGGAAACACTCTAGATACTCTGTCTCATATTGTGAACGAGGGTACGACCTTTCTCCTGACCGATTGATACCATCCCTGGAGAATGGAGAAGAATATAACACCAAAATTTGTAGCCACACCTCTAGCGCACATGCATAGAGGCGGACTGGGACAAAAAGTTGCCAGGAAACGGACTAAGGGGACCCAGAACAAACTTTTGATTTTTTCGAACCGAAAGAACGCTGCTTCCTTGCATCTTGAGAGATCAATGACTGTTGTCCACATAGATGGCATTTTTGACGGCATTTTCGCTCAATTGGAAAAAATGGTTTCACCATAGGGGCCCCGAACTCAATGGGAGAAAATTGTGATTTTTCGAACCGAAAGAGCGCTGTTTCCTAGCATCTGACCGATTAATGGCTGGTATATCGAAATGCCAATGACAGTCCGCGTAGAGGCTATTTCGATAAACCGTCAGTCAGTGCAATCAGATCCATTTCGCCTGTTGGTCATTTTTACGAAATTTCATGCGCCAACAGGTGTTGGGCTGCGCATATTTTGGGGGGCTCTTGGGGGCTCCCAATACGAGGGGGGGGGGGGAAATTTACCGGTGGACCCTACGGCCAGTCCGCCTCTGACGTAACACCAAAATTTCTAGCCACGCCTCCAGTGCACATACTAGCTTGATGTTACCCGAGGATGCGGGCTCTGCTATGAACAGATAATATGCTAATCTGGGGCATGGTACAGCTGTGCTTAATCTGTATAAAAGCCACATACTAAACATATCTAACGATGAAATGCAATTCACGATGCAAGTGAATGTGCGTTTTTCAAAACACTATCTCTTGCCTACTTATTGGCCACCATGGTGATCAATGAAGAAAGTAGACCAACTTGAAAATTATCATTTTCCTGTGAAACTATTGAGATTTATGTCTTGCATTTCATGAAACTTTCGGCCAAATAGGATTTTTTCGTTGAGGTTCCAGCAATTCAGTTGTACAGATATGGGTCGACAATTTTGATTCCTCATGTATACACTCCAAGTATGTTAATTGATGTCAGCGCTGGTGTGATACATTAAGTACAAATTCAGAGTTTTCTCGTGACTCGACGTTTTATCTTGTACCCTGAAGTACACGCCCGGAGTCCAAACGTTAGTGTGTGTTTTTGTAACTTTGGCGATAAAGAGCTGTGATGTAAAACACTGTTGGAAACGACTATTTGGGCCCTTTCCAAGTATGTATGTCATCAAATCAAATTACACCACAGGCTCACTGAAATAATTAAATGTGACAAGCTGCAGTATTCTATCCAGGTTGCCCATCAAAACCGTACAATAGATACTGGGCATACGTATAATATATATGATATCAGCTCTACAATAGAGAGTAATCGCTTGACTGGACTGGTTACGTGAAATAATTCATGAGAGGTGAGGGACCTTGTACAAACACGAGTGCGCGAATGCGCACGAGTGTTTTACAATATAGTCCCTCGCCTGGAATGAATTATTTCACGTAACCAGTCCAGTCAAGCGATTACTCTGTTTATTACTTTTCATTATTAACAATAATTATATTATTTAACCCTTTACTTAACGTAACGTTAAAAAACGGTCAGCGCTAATCTCAAAACTCGCCAATTAATTTTCATTATTTTTTCATTTTTTGTCTCTAAAACATAGGTTATGACCCCTCATTGGAACGAGCTCGTTCCAATGAGGGGTCATAACCTATGTTTTTTGAGACAAAAAATGAAAATAATAGTTCAATTAGGCCATCCCGAGTACCGTTTGAAGACATAACCCTTTCAACCCTGGTGGTATCTTCCATGTCAGTTCAATGGCAGCAATTAGAGAAGTCCATAATTATTATTTAGGGGTAGAGTAATTAATATTTTCAACGTGCAGCTTTGGGACTGCACGTTGAAAATATTGATTGGTCTGCTCCTCTCATTAACTTAGATGACATTCCATTTAAAGAAATTATGAAGTATCATCTTCCTGGACCGAAATAGCGGCCTCGCGTGTTCAAAGGGTTAAGTACCCAGAATATTAGGCTGATCTGAATATAAGTCAGTCGGGGTAAAGTGAAACAAACTCATGATTTTTTGGAAATTTGTGAATAAATAACCTATACAACCCGAATCGAGTACTACAGACCTCCACTGACATGGCCGACTTTGCGTGTGTGTGATTCAGGTCCAACGTTTCAAGTATCAAATCTCGCCTCGTTGATTACGAGCGAGTGCGAATCCACGTTTAAGACTCTAATCCAGATGAAAGTGTCCCAATAGGAACATCTATCTATTGGCGGAGTCTCCCCGCACCCACCCCTTCGTATACCCCTGTTCACATGTGTGTGTAAGAAGTTAAAATTATCACGTCACGCACTCTTTAAGGGGTTAAGCATCATACAAACTTGAACCTAACTTTACAAGTTTACGTATGATTTTCATCAATGGATTTTACACGGACTTCACGCCAGGCGTTTAGATAACGTCCTTTTATTTTCGAAAAATACTATGTACTTTGTATACTTGAGTATTAAATTACCAGTTTCTCAGGTTGCTGAACACTACAAAGGCGAAAGTTGGTTTGAAAAGGGGGATATGATGTGTAGGTCTGGATCCGCCGTATGTGGCCAATGAAGTGGCTATTCTGGAAGATTATCGTAAATACGAAGCTGGAGAAGTCAACGCGGTGCATCTTAACCATTTGGTCCCTGGTGGTATATTCCATGCCAGTTTAGAGACGTCAACTGGTAGTGTCTATATTCGTTACTTAGGTGAAGACCAATCCATATTTCAACGTGCAGCCTTAAGGCTGCACGTTGGAAAATATGATTGTCTACAACACACCATCGACGTGCAGTACGCCTTAGTACACAGCACCACCGAGTCCCCAGGTGGGCAATCGAGATTAAGTGCTTTGCCAAAGGATACAACTTTGTTACTCCTGGCTGGGATCGAACCGTGGACCTTTCGGATTGAAGTTCAATGCCGTAACCACTGAGCCACCGCGCCCTCTTTGATTGGTGTACTTTTCAAATTGGGACCACGATGGCTAGAGCACTGCGTTTTAACCCTTTACCTAACATGAAAAGCAGACTACACTTGCAAAAAAGAATTCTTGAATAATTCAGTAATTTTTTTCATTTTTTGTCTCAAAAACATAGGTTATGACCCCTTATTGGAACGAGCTCGACGAGCTCGTTCCAACAAGGGGTCATAACCTATGTTTTTGAGACAAAAAATGAAAAAAATAATGAAAATTATTTGTCGATTTTTGAGAATAGCGCTGGCCGTTTTTGGCCGTTACGTTATGTAAAGGGTTAAACAGAAGGTCGAAGGTTCGATCCTGACCAGCGAAATCTGCGTGGTATCCTTTGGGAACACACTTAATCCCGATTGCCCATATGGGGGAACAGTGGCACCACCGTGTACTAATGGGACTGCACATAGATGGCGCACTTGCCTTCAGTCGCTGATTTTTTTGCTCGTGTCAGGTTGGTTAGTAAGTTGTATGGTCTGACAGAAAGTTGGTACTCTGCCCCCCCCCCCCCCCTTAAATCTGCGCCACACGAAATTACACCTTTGAAAGTGCCGTTAAACCCCAATAAGCAACGAACAAACTATACAAACTCACGGAGCAGTCAGTTGATTCGTGAACTTGAGAAGTATCATGGTCTGGTTGGAAAAGAGGGCTTTCGAGATAAAAGGGTTAATTGTTACTTCATTTCTTTCGGGTAGTTCTGCAAAACATAATCTTATAAAAACGTACCTTGCTACAGCCCTGGCACACCAAGGATTTGGGGGGGGGGGGGGGGGGAATACCAATGCGGACAGTTAACGGTTAACGCCATTTCACCACGGGTGGTGAACATTTGGTACACCAAGCTACTTTGGGCATATTATATTTATACCATGATCGTCAGATTATTAAGAGTCGCCATTATTTGTTCTCGATTTTACGCTGTAGAGTCACGCCTGTCCACAAAGAAGTGAGAGAACATTAAACCTGAGATACTATATTTGTGTTTTTCAATGCTGGCTTGCTATTGCAGTACCGAAATTGGGAAATCTCAATCCATTGAGGAACGTCTGTGGCGATGGAATCGTGATCTGTCTGAAAAGAGATCACGATTGTGATCACCGTACACTACGATCGCCATGAACTGGTCACTTTCCACGGGTGGGCAGTATTTCCACGGACGCAATAATATTAGATTCCAAACACTATTTACAGAAATAATTGTGAAAAAATTAATTAATGAAGCACCGGGTACAACCCGGTGCTTCATTAACCCTTTACCCAAAGTAACGGTAAAAACCGACCAGCGCTATTCTCAAAAATCGCCAATTAATTTTCACTTTTTTTCTCCATTTTTTGTCTCAGAAACATAGGTTATGACCTCTCATTGGAACGAGCTCGTCGAGCTCGTTCCAATGAGGGGGTCATAACCTATGTTTTTGAGACAAAAAATAAAAAAAAAATTTGTTCCAAGTGTCGTCTGCTTTTCATGTTAAGTAAAGGGTTAATTAAAATTTTGCCGATGTGGATTTTTATTACCTGATAAACGCATACGTGGACATCACTTCCCACGTGTGGATTACGACAAATCCTCGGCGACTGTACTGCAATGTGGTCATCGTAGAAGTATTTTAGATGACGGCACGGGAGGGTTACATTCCACGCTTGAGTTGCTGACAGTGAAATTTGAGGCCAACGCGGTGTTTATAATTGACTATACAACACAAATGAAACGGAACGAAACGAACAACAGCAAAAATTCAGGACAGTTTCGAAATGATCCACTTTTCATTTTACTGTGTCAGTCTTCATCTCCATAAAGAGTTTATGAATTGCAGGGATTTATTAATCTCACCCACTTGTCGTGAAATTGTGTTGACAGTTTTTTTTACCACTTCACACAATCTATCCTCAACAAGTTTAGGATATCGACAGACCATGACGTCTCACAAAGGTCGCCTTGAGAACGCCATTTTCGATTATTTTACTGCAGAATTCCAAAAATATGTGAAAGTGGAGCGGCAGGTTTGCACAGTGTAAGCAGAGATATACCATGACAAAAACAGCAAAATAATATTTTACTGTTATGAACTGTCTATGAACATTTTTACATTTGTTCTCTTACAGCATGGCATATATCCATAATAATTAGAGCTGAAACGGTTAACCGATTAATCAATGATCAACATCTTGGTCGATCCAAAATGTAATTGATCGATTAACCGTTACTTTTGAACCAGTATATTTTTATGGGTTAACAAAGGAACAAATTTGCTCCAGAACAGGCAAACATTGTCACATTGACTCACATCAATTATATGAGACAGAGTGAAGCAGGCAAGTTACTTGCTGACATACTTGTTTACTTGTTTGATCATCATACTGTATCAGTAGCTGGAAATGGTCATTCTTAACCCTTTACCCATTGCGGGTAGCCGACGATACTTGCAAAATAAATTCATGAATTACTAAAAATTTTCAATTTTTGTCTCAAAAACATAGCTTATGACCCCTCATTGGAACGAGCTCACCGAGCTCGTTCCAATGAGGGGTCATAAGCTATGTATTTCAGACCAAAATTGAAAACATAATAAATTTGAATAGAGATTTTTGTATATAGGCGTAGTCGGTTTTGTTTGTTACGTTGGGTAAAGGGTTCATGCTGTAAATAACCAACGGTATGGCAATTATTCAGATATCTATTTGGGCAAGTGATTAATCGGTTAACCAAGGTTAATCCACGTGATTAATCGATCAAGAAAACCCCTTAATCGTTCCAGCTCTAATAATAATATGTTCTAATATTTTCTCGATAGTTTTGTTCAGCAACTTAGTTGTTCAACAGTCAGCGTTCAATATTTCTATAGTGGAAGGAGCACACAACGGTGGGAAGCGAGATGGTTCATGGGTTAAAGCATTAGACTACAGTTCGAAGGCCGTAGGTTCAATCCTGTCCGGAGTCATATGCAAGCCTGGAAATAAGCAACCTATCATTTGTAGAATGAGGTCCTCTGAGGGTGATGATATCCCATACAGCGGGCCAATTTATCATTTGGATACCTCTTTCTCTTTTGGTTTGAGACCGTGATTCAGATTGAGGTTCACAGAGAGTAAATTTAGTGCACAACACAGCAGGAAAGCACCGGCAAACTCACCTCCTGGGGACCTCATTCTGCTGATGACAGTCTGCTTATTTCCAGGCTTGGACTCATCTGTGTTTGTCCTTTGGTAATGCACTTAATCAAAATTATCCAAGAGGTGGCTCTTTGGCACGGTGTTAAAGTCTACTCCACGTCGAGGGAACGCATGCCTTCATCTGATGTTAACCGTGATTGCGCGGTTGTTTGGGAGTCGGTGAGTAGGTCAATTACTCATCGCTGCTCGGCCGTTTCCTTCGGGAACTTGGGTTTCGTCCATGCGAAAATCCGTCTGACACGGTATGACATTGGCTGCTGAAAGTGTCGTTAAAACCCCAAGTAAATAAAAAATATAAATAAATAAATAACGCTGAAATTCAATGAGTTCGGCCAGAGAACTGCAAATAGTCCTTCAGTATTTCTCATATCAGACTATTTTTTCTTTGTTTTAAAGCACATTCGGTGTATGACAGAAAGGTGTTAATAGTTGAGAAGACGATTTCGTCCCTTGGGTGCATCAAGGCACTATTTGCAATGCTCTAGCATTGCTGATGGTGTCCTGAGGCACTCAGGGGACGATTTCTCCTTTCTTCGTAGTGTATCATCTTATTTTTTGTGGCTGGTGTCTTTGGCTGGACGGCCGTATATCTGTTGGCATGTTTATATTATTGGTTTATATTATTAGTTGCACAGATTGTTAGTGGTCTAATATTTTATCTAGCAATCATATAGATTTTGGCCTGAAAACCACGAGAAACGGTACGTATCATATAATGTGTTCCGATTCCGTATCATATAGACGACTCATTCTGATTCCATATATATCATATAGACGACTCGTTTCCGGTAGCGCTACGGGCTATCATAACAGGCGCATGGATACATTCTGTGTGCGTTTCATTGATCGACCGAACATTTGGTCCCAAAAATGTTTAAAAATAATTTAACCCTTTACCTACCATGAAAAGCAGACGAAGGCTTGCCAAAAAAATTTATGAACAACTAATTTTTTTCATTTTTTGTCTCAAAAACATAGGTTATGACTACTCGTTGGAACGAGCTCTACGAGCTCGTTCCAACGAGGAGTCATAACCTATGTTTTTGAGACAAAAAATGAAAAAATAATGAAAATTAAATGGCGATTTTTGAGAATAGCGTTGGCCGGTTTTGGCCGTTAAGTTGGGTAAAAGGGTTAAGATTTAATCTGTGTATGTGACAGAATTGTTAGATAAATGAATTATCATGATAATGTGCATGTCCTGTGATTTGCATCATATTCTCGGTGGTGTCCAAAAATGGTATCACAACTCGCTTTCAAAGCCGGCTCATTGAGATCCCATTCTGGACACCGCCTCGAATCTGATACAAACCACAGGACATGCACACTATCATGATAATCTGTATATATGTATTGGAATTCTCGCCCAAAATGGAAATAAGTAGTCTCGTATTTATCATATTAGGTCACTGACAAACTATATAACACATATATCTCATCGACGAAACAGTACTTTTAAAGATACATCGCCTACATCAAATCAAACTTCCCAGGAAATACCCAGAACATGTACCTGAACCACTTCACGAAGAAAAGACAACTTGACTACCACAAAGTTCCAAACCAGCAATTCCACCGCTACATGCTCATGTCCTCCTAAATCGCTGAACACTTCCCTCCTTTACCACACACAGACACGAAAAGAAAAAAAAAATTTTATAGTTAATGAGGGTCGAACCAGGCTTGACTCGCACTGTCACTGTGCGCCTTCGGCAAGCCAAAACAATTTATTTTTTGTTATTTTTGATCAGATGGAATGCTAATATATCTCTAAAAATATCTAAAAAATATCTCTAAAACAACTCTCACCATCAAAAAACAACCAACCGCAAACTCCTCAAACAGTACTAAAAAGGGCTGCCCAAGAAAACATCGCCCGACTGATACCAAAACACAACAAAAGCGAAAACAATATCGACTAATCATAGACCAATAAGCTTATATACTACCCTGTATCGACAAACACTTCTAAAGATCCCTAAATAACAAACTAATAAATCACCTATATACAACGAACTTTTCAACAAAATTAATGGCAATGCGCCAAAAGAAAAGGAAAAAAGGAATCGATCACGTCACACGACTAGCACAAGACATTAGGTTAGAACAGGCGTTGAAATGGATAACAACTGCTGTTCTTCTTGACGTCGAAGAAACATCTGACTCGGTCAGGCATGACGGCCTCGGAAACAAACTTAGCCACGTGGGACTATCACGCAAGATCATCCGAATATCATCATCATTTCTCGAAAATAGAACACCGTGAGACAAAATAGACCACAAATCATCTCATTCGGTGAAACTGCAAGCAAACTCTAGTTCGTTGGGTTAAAATTTTTCACCCAACTGATTTTAGAGTACAGGAATCCCCAAGGAACAATACTAAACCCACCTCTCTTCCTGATCTACGCATACAACCAATCCTACCAAAAACAACGTACAAACATCCCAATTTGTAGACGACCTGGGACTTTCGACCTCAAACAAAAGATGGTAATCCAAAGACGAATACACAAAACATCCAACAACATAGAGACGTGCAAATGAAGATTCAAAGAAAACACAGTGGAAACACAAGTAATCCCCCTCCATATCAAGAGAACAGACCCATACATCAAGATATCCCTATTCGGAAAAGAAGTCCGACCAAGCGAGGAATTACCCTACTAGGCACCACCCTAGACCAAAAGTGCACACAGCGAAACCACAACAAACCAATTTGTAAAGAAGCAAGACGACGGATTGGTCCACTAAAAAGACTTCGCAGAACAAGCAGAGGAATCAACGAACATCGACTCCTGCCAGGGACGTGGCGACGGGGGGGGGGGGGGGGGGGGGGGGTCACCCCCCCCCCCAAATCCTGGCCAAAATGTCCTATAGTTGGAAATTCGAAGGGCAAGTTATGAGCAGTTGGAAATTCCATTCATCTATCTGGATTTTAGAGCTTCTGATATCTCCCTTATTTCCCAAAATTCCAACTAGGTTTCAAATCGGGAAAAATTCCAACTGTTACCATTTACAACTACAGTGTGCGCAGTATCGAGCTTCATAAGTATGCATGGTGTCAATCGGTACAAGATTTCTATAGTACGTTTAAGTATCGTAATTATCGAAATGCACTTCAAGAAAATCACGTCATGTAAAATCATTATTCTGACTGAGTTAATTCCATCATTCACAGTTACAAAATGACGAAACATGGAAAATTGATAATTTTTGCATAAGATCTGATTTAATGTTAGGACAGTGTGAACTGTTCAACGTTCTCAGCTTGTGCATTTGTTTAGCACATATTCAATTCCCAGAATAATACCAAATAATAACAACCTGAAATTCTATCATAAATGTGTTGGCATTTCAGTTACTATAATCAATTTTATGCCCCCTTTCATGGCTTCACTTTCAAAATTTTCTCGGTAGTGAATTTCCAACTAGGGGAAGGGACCGGGAGGGAGGTTCCCCCTCCCAGTCCCTCCCCCTGGTTGGAAATTCACTACCCTTCACCTCTCCCAATCGGAAACCTCTAGCCACGTCCCTGCGGGACATTTTGGTCAGGATTGGGGGGGGGGATATACCCCGTCAGCCCCGCTGTCGCAACGTCCCGGCGTCCCTGACTCCTGCCACTCTACCTATAATTCATCCGACCGCTATTGGAATACGTGTCAATCATCTGAAAGAAGCCTTCGAAACAGCACTCCAAGCGATACAAAAATCACAAAATTATGTAATCAGAACATACACAGAACGACACGCGAGTGTGAATGGGTTAATCGATATGGCAGGAGTGCCATCGCGGAAGGATAAAACGAGAGGCCACATGCGTGTGTCGTTCTGTGTTTATTACACGCCTTCACCTCTATAAAAACAATTCTTAAAAGGACACTCAGCAATTCATTTGACAACTATCAACACAAAGAACACATTTTATCGCCAACCAAATTTGCGAGCGGAACCCGTGTTACTATTTCGTCCCCCGAGCTCCAATGCGTTTTATGTGCCTAGTGGTACACAGAACACATTGGAACTCAGGGAACGATTTCCAGCAAGCGATTCAAATTGAAATTGCATGACACGATTTGCAGTAAATTGCAGTGAAATTTCGACTTCTAACCATCCGTACCACTCTATTGGACAATATAAAAACAAGATCAGTCTTAGGATGAATACACCACCAGTGGTAGCACCCCCTCAGGGAAGCCAAAAACTTCTCGAACTCTTCCACGTCAGATGGGGTGCTCATCCTAAACTGCTACTTTCACCACCCAAAACAACAAACGATCGGGCAAGTAAACATCGTCTGAATATGATATCCTCGCAATCAACAAACAACCACCTGAAACACAAACATCGTGAACATTAGAAAAGACACAAGAGGGGACGAATGGACCTCCTAAAGGCCCAACCTTCCAGGGCCAAACAAAAATACGAAAAACGGAACATCGCCCGACATAAGAAAACTAATACAACAACAAAGACCCACTACAAACGTCACGAAAATGACAAAATAACAGGTGAGATGAAGGGACCTCCATAATGTTCGGCTCTACCCGTTAGGCCAAAAGCGGTCCAATCCGGCCTCGCGTAGGATAACCACGAATACAAAAAAAACTCTTTTAGGGGGAAAGATATACTTTCGAATGACAGTGAACTAATAAAACAATGGGTACAGCACAACTGCCGTGGACTGGTCACTTTCTAAAGGCAGCCATCGATGATGTATAAACATTGCCAAGATAAATGCAAACGATCGGTTGAGTTCTCAAGGAAGAATACACTGGGGGTGGGGAGTTACTTTTCAGATGAATACAGAAGTGGTAGTTTGTGGTACATGGGCCCTATGTGTTAACCCTTTACCTAAACTGAAAAGCAGACGACACTTGCAAACAAAATTCTTTAATAACTAATGAGGGGTCATAACCTATGTTTTTGAGACAAAAAATGAAAAAATAATGAAAATTAATTGGCGATTTTTGTGAATAGCGCTGGCCGGTTTTGGCGTTACGTTGGGTAAAGGGTTAAAGTAATTCAGTTGATTAGTAACGAGAGCGAAGACATTCTCGCTCATGTTTGGCCGTATATCTTATTATTATAATATTATCCATCAGACAGTTGAACTCCATTTCTCTGTCTCCTACTTCACAGACACGACGCAACCAGTATCATTAAAAGACAAGGGTGACTGCAAATGTCATCCCTTTTCAATCATCAGATTTAGATTTTTTATGCCGAAACGTGTGAAAATATTTCCTACATCTGCTGACGCTGTGCGGAGCAAATGTATTTTCCATGTCGTGCGTGTCTTTAAATTCACTTTTTTTTATTTGGGATTGATTTTGCCATCCGTTTCTACCGTTCGTCATAACGTTTAGGAAGGTATACTGAAATATATAAATTGTTTGGGTATTTTTTTTTACACATTTATGATTTACTGATTCAGTGCCGCTGCTGTTTAACAAAGCAGACAGTAACACGCCACAGACACATTGGATTACTGCGTGACCACCAACGGCAACGAAAATAAAGTATTTTCAGGAGGGGCAAACCAAAGCGTGAAAATAGGCTATTTTTCGTCCACACGCGCAAAATGATTTCGGTATCATTCAAAAGAGTTCAGTTTTTTATTATTTCTGTTTGATATTTGCCTTTAGGGATAGAATATGCTACGTTGAGAAGGTCCATGAGGCATTCGAGATACCAAGAATGCAGCCGGGTAGGGGTAATGTGACCACCCCCTCCCCCACCCCCCCAAAAAGGACAAAATTTAAAAAGTTCAACTCATGGTATTATAAATATTCCAAACTTGGACTCAAAGGCCGTTATCTATTGCTGTGCCATACATCCACAGTACGTACCACAACAAAATATTTATATCATCACTTTAGACATAAGATTTGACAAGGTAAACAAGGGTTAAAGTGCATCAAGCTATTACTCGAGAAAAACAATTCAGTCAACAATTTTTTACTCATTTAACCCTTTACCTAACCTGGAAAGAAGACGACACTTGTAAACAAAATTCTTAAATAACTATTTTTTTTTCATTTTTTGTCTCAAAAACATATGTTATGATCCCTCATGTTTTTGAGACAAAAAATGAAAAAATAATGAAAATTAATTGGCGATTTTTGTGAATAGCGCTGGCCGATTTTAGCCATTACGTTGAGTTAAACGGTTAAATCCCTCAAAAGAGAATTGGGACCACATATTCACTCTCATGGGCTTCAAATTTCAAAACATTTTCGGGGGGAAGGGGGTGGGGTCTCGTGAACCTCTATCAAAGAGATGAGACATTCCTATCGAGCTATCCACAGGTTTTCTCCTGTAACTGTCACTGTTTACCTTCTGTCATCCAGGGTTCATAGAACCCATGTTATTACCCATCCTGAAAAATCCTGGCTACACCCCTGGTTACTGCTGGTAAAAATATAAAATAAATTGGTACTTGGGCCGGGTATCAGATTTAAACCACGAGAAGGATAAAGGTTTTAACCACTCGGCCTTAATAAATAATCGACCTTGTCACTTAAAATGGAGAAAAAAAAAACGGTACTTTCTATCGCAAACAAACGGGTTTGTTTTGTTTACATCTGCGCCGGTGGGCAGTACTACTGGCTGCACGTCAATGCTTGATTGACAGCTAGACACATCGTCAAAGTTGATTGAATTTACCTTGTTTTTCAGTCAAATTATTATTAACAATTCTTAAATTTTATTTTAAATATTTAATTGTAGGTATTTTAAAATTAATAAGTCATTGCACGTAGTAGATACTACCGCAAAACGTCGTATGTTTGAATGAAACATCGCGAAGTGTGAATGTATCAAAGTTAGCAAATTGCGTCATTTCAAAGGTCAAGTTGGATGAACTTCCTACTATAGGTGTAATTTTTGTTTAACCGCAGAAGACCCTTTAAACCGGTGGTGGGGTTAAAAGCTAAAACCTAACATACAGGCTTTTCACAGGTAGTAACATTTGAGAGCATGGTATAAACTGGAATTCGACGTTCTTCCAGCAAAACTTGGAATTCCAACTATTACTGGTAGAATCCCATCATTTTTGTGGTACGGGGTGGGAGCGGGGGGGGGGGGGGTCGGGGATGGGGTTAAGTTACAAATTACTAATTCGTTACATAAAATACTATTTTAAGATTGGATTCATAACTTACAAAATTGAGGGTTTCTAAATTTGGGCACAAATGGTTATACAGTCACAGTTTGAAAATTAAACAAGGGAGTCGTAAAAGGTACAAACGAGTAAATGATCCAAGTATGCGACTTTGTTCGTCAGAAAATCGGGGGTGGGACTTTAACACTTTTGGCGCGACAGGCAGCTGAAGTCGACAGCACGGCAACCCATTGATGGCAACTATAGTCGGCATTTTAGACAACTGTGTGTGTCCATCTCCAAGTGCTACCAATCAAACATCAACGCATTCCAATGTTTGGTGCGCGATTTTTATTCTATCCAAGAACAGTTATATTGTCAATGGAAAGCATAAAGGTACCAGCTGCAGCGCATCTCGTTGCAGATGGCACCTTTACGCTTTGAAATGACTATATTACATTGTCTCTAATAATGTAGATCCAACTGTGTTATTTTGACTGCAGAAATAGAGAAATCGGCAGAGAATGGCCCCACAAAATCCTACTAAAATGTACGGCAACATATACATAAAATATTTTAAAACCAAATCATGATCCAATTCTGAAAAAGCACTCTATGAGATCCTAGGAATGCTTTTAAGAATTATAACTCTTTAATATAATAAACTGTATTTCAGTAAAATGCCTGATAATTATTACGCGCTGAGAATTCTGTTTCTTGGGATAATCCGCGCCAAAAGAGTTAAGTAAGTCTACCCTTCGAACAATAATGCAGCAACAACAACAACAAAAAACCCAAACTATTTCTCATTTCGAACAAGCACTATGGTGATAATGTGCCGTGTGTACTAGTAGTAACATCTTTGAGGGAGGAATTGTTTACCCTGTTTGGGAATGTAAACAAAAACTTACCAAAGATGGATAGACAAATGAAATTTCATCTCATTATGCAAAATATTCAGCTTGGCGCACACAGAGTCAAACTGTAACTTGATCCATCAATTCGTCCAATTAAGGGCGTGCAAGATGACAAAATAGCTTTATTGCAATATTCTTCAAATTAAGGGCGTGCAAGTTGACAAAACAGCTTTATTGCAATATGTTTCAATATTGAACTACGATGTGTGTTGTATGCGGGAATGTTGTATTTAACACCATGTAAAAATATTTTGATGCTTATAATGTATTGCATGTACAGCACAGCCGCCGTGGACTGGTTGTAATCTACGTGTGGGGCAGTGATGTCCACGCAAGGTTTACCAGGTAATGAAAATCATCATCAGCACAATTTTAATAAATGAAGCACCGGGTCGTATTAAATTTTTGATGATTATTCCTGTAATTTGTGTTTGAAATCTAATATTATTGCGTCCGTGGCAAATATTGCCCACCCGTCGAAGGTAACCAATTCACGGCAACCGTACTCTATTCTATACAATCTAGCGATCTGCGTCACAGGAGGTGTTAATTGCAATAAATATTATTTCTATTATTATGTATAGTTTCGCATAAAGGGTTCGTATTTCTTTTTAACGAACTATCTTCGTCGACTTCCCATGGTTCTACATAAATTAACCACAGCTGTATTTGGTGGTGTCAAATGATTTTCCATTGAGATTAATTTCATTCAATAGGACGCTCTCAGATTCACTTTGTTGACAGTTGTAGATATTTTGACTGCATGAAATATCATCAAGAAAAGAGTACTTTGAGAAAATAAAACAAGAAACAGATATCAACCACACTGAAAAAAAGATGCGATGTCCCTTGATTGTGTAATGGTGACACCCCCCCCCCCCCCCCCACCCCCACCTCCAAGAGAAAACCCTTTACTCTTTAACTAACACGACCAGCAGACAATGAATTTCTTAAATAACTGTAAAATGTCAGTTTTTCCCCCTAAAACGTACCTTTATATCTCCTATTCCAAATGTTAGATGAAAAAGTTGAAAATTAATATTTAGTTTGAATAATCTTTATTCCAATGCATTATAAATTGGTATATATATACATGTAACAAAAGAAATACATGTGTCGCATATTACAAAACCTGAAATTGGATTCAGCTGCAAGTATTATGCTCATGTACGCTGCAAAAAGGATTCTTGAATAACTATATTTTTTTCATTTTTGGCGTCAAAAACATAGCTCATGATCCTCATTGGAGCGAGCTCACCGATCTCGTTCCAATGAGTGGCCATAAGCTGTGTTTTTGTGACAAACAATGGAAAAGTAATGGAAATTGAATGGTGATTTTTGTGCTTGGCGTTGGCCAGCTTTGGCCGTTACATTGGGTAAAAGGTTTTTTCTAAACAATAATTTTAATTTTATTTTTTAAACAATAATTTTGGCGAACAGGGTAAGCCTATATAAACGCCCCCCCCCCCCCCCCCCCCCTCTAAAAATAAATATATTGCAACACAGAACATTGAAACGGGTACATGTGCACCATGATAAGGAGTGAAGTAAACATAGACTGGTCAAATATTTCAAATTTCTGCACATCAAAAGAATCATACAGAAGTGAATGTGTGAAACCTACTCCCTAGAAAAGGTCCTGTTTGGATAGAAAAGGGTAAAGGGTTAAAGTAAAAAAGAGAGAAAGAGGGGAAAATGTGGATGGCCAGTAGCAGAGCAGTTAGAGCTGGAGACGACAACGAGGAAGGGAGGGGTCGCAGGTGGATTTCAATTGCACAGCGTTTCCTTGCCAAGCAAAGAACGCTTTACGTTCTGGAAAGGAGTGGCAAAGAGTAGAATGCATCCAGACTGTCAATAACACTTAAGGGTGCATTTGTGAGAAACAGTTAAATGAGGAAATACATGTCATCAGCTACGAAGATAAGTCCGAGAACATAACTCAGACGCACTATCGCAACCTGCAACATATAATCTCCCACTACACTATAGATATTTTTCCACTTTCTTTGAGCACCCAGCTTCCGGGAGGTATCCGAAAACAAAACTCAGACGCACTATCACAGACAACATATAATCTCTCTCTGCATTTGGTGTATTTTTCACTTTTCTTGACGAAGCAGCTCCTGGGAGGTCAGAACATTGTTGTGGAAATCATACACTCATGGAGTTTTCCAAATATTTCATTGTTTATTTCGGCGCTGTAATGAACGCTTCCATTCAGTAAAATATCCAGACTGATGAAAGAAGCCAGCGACATGAAAAACAAAAATCCCAGTTTATGCAACATAATCTGCAACAACATCCGGACCTTTCTCCAACACAGAAAAAAGTCCCTGTACGGTTATGAGAGGATATTTTCCGTTACGTTAGCTATTGGGTTAACCGCTAGACAGAAGCCTTCGCTTCAGAAGATAAAGTACGATGTCACTTGATTTTATTCGGTAAATATGCACAAAGAGAGAGAGAGAGAGAGAGAGAGAGAGAGTGTAAAACAAACAAACACTGGTTTTTCTGTGTACATAAAATGTTTTAGAATTAAATAAAAATTAACCCTTTGAACCCTAGCGGCCGTTTTTACGACTAGGAACATGATACGTCATAACGTCATTATATAGGATGCCTGTTCAGTAAATGTGTGTGGTCGACCAATCATTATTTTCAACGTGCAGCCTCAGGGCTGCACGTTGAAAATATTGATTGGTCTTCCCCAAATAATGAATATGGACTCTTCTAATTGCTGCCATTGAACTGGCATGGAAGATACCACTAGATTTCAAAGGGTTGAGAAAGTTCCCCCACCGATCCTGACTATTACGGTGATCACTTCTCAGCTGTAACCCCATGGCCTCACTGTCTTGTAGTTACGACTAACCCTCAGACCTTCGGCGCTCGCATCTCTTGGCACTACACCTCTTAGGCCCTCAACATTTTATTTCGGACTGCCGAGCCTTCAGTGTGTTCAACGCGTCGATGAAGGAACCAAGCACCCACGATGTTTGTTCATGTTGCTTTCAAGTTATTCAATTATACTTTTTGATTACTTAAAAGATGCTTTTGCACACTGGACGCGATGGGAACGGTGTAATAATTTTCACGATTTTTTTGTTTATCTCAGTCTGGAACTTCGACAGAGTGTGATGTCGCTAGTCTAAGCCTTGCTGTCGAACAAAGACAGCAGAAATTGCCCAAAAGGACCGTACACTCACTGAATATAATTTTGACGCAACGATTCTAATCAGTGATTTGATATTTCAGTTGGAACTCTGAGGTCTTTGCAGTCAATATTTGTGCTAATTTATACAACGGGGTTACAATTTGAGTCGAAAGGGGATTTCTGTCCATGTACCCTCCCTGTGCGCCTTCGGCGTGCGAAAACCACTGATCGTTAAAGAAATTTACTCGAAGGTTTTCAATTTCTTGACGCCTCGCAACCGCTGATCATTTTTTAAAGAACATACTTTGATGTCTGCGAAAAATAAACACGCTGATGGTGTGCACATTTTTCGCGACCTCACAAATGGATATTTAAAACATATTTTTATTATTAACAGAAAAAAACAAGTACAGCGTTTGGAGAGTTGATGTGGGGTACAGACAAATCCCCCCTCGAACCCCCCCCGACAAAATCCCTCCCAACTTTCTACTTGACAAAACCCCCCTCGACAAAATCCACCGCCTCCCCGACAAAATGATAAAGCCGAAAGATATTTAAGTTCATTGATATTTTCAAATGTTAATGAAACCATAGAATCATTCAGTCCAAAATTACAACCGTTGGTCAAGTACAGAGCTTCTTCACGATACATCCCCCTTCTTAACTATTGGCACGGGAGTCAGAAACTGGGGGGGGGGGGGGGGGGGGGGCTAGTCCAAACATGGACTGAAAGCCTTGTATTAATTTTTTGGTTTGGTACGTCCTTTGAAAGGACGAACCAAACCAAAAATTAAAATACAGTCTTTCAGGACATGTTTGGACTGGGAGGTATGGGGGCAGGCCTAACTCAAGTACGTATCTTTTCATATGTTAACCCTTTACCCAACGTAACAGCCAAAACCGGCCAGCGCTATTCTCAAAAATCGCCAATTAATTTTCAAAATATTTTCATTTTTTGTCTCAAAAACATAGGTTATGACCCCTCGTTGGAACGAGCTCGCCGAGCTCGTTCCAACGAGGGTCATAACCTATGTTTTTGAGACAAAAAAATAAAAAAATTAGTTATTCAAGAATTTTTTTTTGCAAGTGTCGTCTGCTTTTCATGTTAGGTAAAGGGTTAATGGATTGTTGTGCTATGTGTATTTCAGTGTTTTTTCTCACTCAGTTGCTCTTATGTTGATTGATTTTGTTTTCAAATTTTATAATTTGCGTAAATACAAAAACTAAAAATTTGTGTTGGTCAGTCATTTATTATCATGGGAGGAATTTGTCGTACATGTGGAGGGATTTTGTCAGGGAGGATTTTGTCGGATGGGATTATGTCGGGGGGGGGGGGGGGGGGGTCATTTTGGCGGGGGAGATTTCGTCGGACCTCCGTTGATGTGGTGGGTGACGTGACATTCGTTACTTATTCCCGGTTCTTTATTCGACATTTGTTATCAACCGATAATCAGTTGATAAGGAATGTCGAATAAGAAACCGGGAATAAGTAACGGTTGTCACGTCCCCGGTGTAGTGTGGCCTCCAAAACTGGTGCAGCCCAACACCCGTTGATGCATGAAATTTCGTGAAAATGACCAAAAAACGAAATGGGTCTGATTACATAGATTGACTGTATATCGAAATGCCTTCTTTGTGGACTGCCATTCGCAGTCCACATAGAGGGAATTTCGATATACCAGCAATCTAGTTTGTCATTGATCGTTCAGATGTAGGAAATAGCACTCATTCCCTGCTCATTCAGGTCAAAAAATCAAAATTTTCTCCCCTTGGTCTGAGCCATGGTCGGCCCTAGGTATCCGAGGGCCGACTTTGTTGAACCATTTTTTTGAGAGAGAGCGACGAAGATGGTACGAAAATGTCATCGAAATACCCCTCTATGTGGACTACCAATGATCGCTCAAATGCAAAGAACCAGTGTTCCTTCAGTTTGAAAAATAATAAAAATTTTCCAGCTAAACCCCTCTCCAACACCCCCTCCAGTGCATTTCCCGGTAACATTTTTTAGTCCAGTCTGCACCTGCTCTTGAAAATATCTTCGTCGCAGCATTTCATAAACTGGTGACCGACATGAAGCTGAAGAGGTGCACTTATCTCCTCGGGCATTGTTAGTTGGAGACAATAGGTGTAGTGTATCGAGACGATTGTTTCTTGTTGTTGATACTGATAAAATATTTACTACAAAACACTATTGTTGAATAGAACAGTATTTTCTAAGCTTATACAAGCATTGAGGAATATTATGTTTTCTGACAAATGGTTTAATCCTTAATACGAATTCATTAATCCTGCCCCAAAGCAACAAATTCAATAAGCCTTTCTTCTATACTCATGACGTGTCCATTCTTGTCCATTCATCGCATAATAAATCTTCATTAATATGAAAACGTATACACATAAATGTACAAGATTTTCAAGTTTTCAAGTTTTTTTTTTATTATTTGAGAAGTAGGTTGCATATATTATCCTAAGTATCAAGCCGCAAGTCTCATTCTATTCGGAATTCGACGCTGTGATGAGCTGTTTGTTTGCCCACTTTCTGTTGAAATTTGTGCGCGGACGACCGTTGGTGAAATGTCATGTGCCTTTAGTTACAAGGATATACGGAGAACCTTGATGGCACCTTTGGGGGGGGGGGGGGGGGGCACTGTTGTTCAAGCTAAGTTCGCGGTCCCTGGAGCTTAGGCGAAAAATTGGGAAAAACAGTAAAAAGATGTGTAATTTAGGCGTTGTGGAGACACTGGAACACTTTCTATTAGAATGTCCTAAATACCAGTCTAACAGAATAAGATTCACTGGGAGTTTTATGGGGAGGTGGGATAGGTTAATAAAGGACATGTGGTTAGTGGATGATACAAAGGATAGGGTTAGTATGCTTATCGGAGGGATTGGGAGAAATGAGGCACGGGATGTTATCAAGCAGTTCGTCTCCGATCGTTCGGAGGAGAGAAGAGGCGTGTGAATGGGGGAAGTGGGACAGTTGGGAGCACAGGGGTAACCAAGGCCTTCTCACCTGAGAACCGCGACAAATCAACGGCCGGCCAAAGTGTTATTATTATAATACATGTCTTCTTTTCTGACTCAGTTATAGATATACCAATCAATGAATATTTAATTCCCATTGAAAAGATCAAGATATTAATATAAATTGTGGAACTACCAGGCGTTTTCATAAAACAGCGCCTATGGTGAGTCATCATTTCTGATATATAAGTTATCCAAGTCGATCAAATCAAGTCTCGACTGTGCAACACTTCTAGCTTTGATTCACAGAAAATGAATCTTTATGTATTGTTTCAGTTTCAGTCGTCCGGATTATACTAGTGGGTTGGAAAAGCGAACCGAAGGTTTGCTTTTCCAGCTTTCTAAAATAATCCAGATGAGTGAATCGAAACATAGGCCATAACAGCCTCAAATTTCTTACAGCATTAGACTGGTGGTCAGGGAGATCAGTAGGTTGCCTACATTATCAATGCTCTCAAGCCACCAGTCGAATACCGGTACTGTAAGGAATGCGACGCCGTTATAGTCCGGAAGTAATCTAGCCCTTAAATAGTCTATCCCCTGTGTTTAGATTCACTCACCTGGAGTATTTCAGTTGGTCGGAAAAGCGAACCTAAGGTTCGCTTTTCCGACCAACTGAAATGTTCCAGACGATTGAATCTGAAAGTACCATAAAAATTCACTTTCTATAAATCAACGGAAGGATTGTTGGTCAATCAAGACTTGATGTGGCCGATGTTTTTTTTACATTACCATCAGGAATGAAGACTCACAAAAGCCGTAGTGGTATCATTACGTCACGTGGTTATTAATTACGTCACGTAGTTATTCATTACGTCACGTAGTTATTAATGGTCCGTTCTCTCCAATTCTGCCTACGAATTTACACTGAACTGCTTCAGATATTTACGCGATGCCTTGACTACCTGTATTGAATTCAAAATTCTTACATTAATTTGGAAATGCTTAAACGGCGAGGGCCCACCGTATCTGGCCACCTTGGCTTCACATTACGAACCAAAAGTAATACTAATAAATACTCACTGCTGTCTTGGTTATATTTATTATTGCTTAGTTAAGGAATGGCAGGAAGACAGCCCTTTCGGCTATGCCATCTCCTTGCAGAATATTTCTTAAATATTTGCTATTTTATATAATTGTTGTATTTGATTTATACTGCAAAATAAAAGATTTGATTTTTTGAGGAAGACCACTGCGTTCGGGAGCGTCAAACAATCTTGCTCATGTACCGGTTAACCTCGTAACAGCTGGTGATCAAGCCTTTTCGGTTACTGCTCCATTACATTGCAACCAGCCTCCGAGTGGGCTAAAATCACCCTAGAGGAGTTTTGTATCTTTCAGATTCCCGAGTTCGATCCCCGTCCGGGACGACCCATGTTGTGTCCTTGGGCAAGGCACTTTATCCCGGTTGCCCACATGGGGGCACGATGACGCCGTGTACTACGGCGTACTGCACGTCGATGGTACACATGTCTTCAACCGCTGTAACCCTGCTTGAGCGAAGCTTGAACAGAGTTAGGAACCGACAGTTGCTCGTCGATGCTCGGTGGTTCTCTCCGGGTACTCCGGCTCCTCCATCCGTAAAACTGTCACGGTCACGATAAGCCATTGTGTATAAGTATGCGACCATAAACACCAATAAATAAATAATCTATCAGATCGGCTTTCAAAACACATTTGTTCCAGCGGGTATACAGTCTTCCAATGAAGGCCGCTGACCGGTGATTCGTCTACTTGAGACACCGCCACTGAAATTAAAATGCAGAATTTTTTCTTTATTATTATTTTTTCTTGTAAAGCCCAAGAGCTCTATGAGGATTTACGGCTTTAAACTACATTTATTATAATTAGTATAAACAGTATTTATTTCCAGAAAACAAACATACAAGGTTACAAAAATTAATACGTAAATAAATGGAAATGGATTCAGCAGAAAGCTAAGGCTTATATATAGCTGTCTCCATGGTTGGTATATTACAATAATCATTACATTTGGCAGTGCATGGGTATTGTGTTTTGTATTGAGCAAAAGATTGAATTGATGTTTAGGTAAAATGATTATAAGAAAATTTTATAAGCAAAAAAGAAATATATAATAAAGGGAATAACAGGGATGAGGGGGCAGAAGAACTAACGGGTTTCAGTGGTGACCAGCGCAGAGGTGACGGCGTGGTGTACCTTCGATTCTGGATGCAAAGGAGAAATTATTTAGTCAAAGCGTTTCGTTAAAAGAATAAATTCATGAACAGAGTTAGGAACCGACAGTTGCTCGTCGATGCTCGGTGGTTCTCTCCGGGTACTCCGGCTCCTCCATCCGTAAAACTGTCACGGTCACGATAAGCCATTGTGTATAAGTATGCGACCATAAACACCAATAAATAAATAATCTTTCAGATCGGCTTTCAAAACACATTTGTTCCAGCGGGTATACAGTCTTCCAATGAAGGCCGCTGACCGGTGATTCGTCTACTTGAGACACCGCCAATGAAATTAAAATGCAGAATTTTTTTTTTATTATTATTTTTTCTTGTAAAGCCCAAGAGCTCTATGAGGATTTACGGCTTTAAACTACATTTATTATAATTATTATTATTTCTTATTTTCATTTCCTTTCCTCTTCCCCTGTTTGTGTTTTCCTCTCCTTAACAGGCCTGAAAATAAGCAGTCTGACATTTGCAAAATGAGGTCCCCAGAGGGTGACTTTGATGATGCTATCCCATACAGTGGGCCAATTTATCCTCTGGGTACCTCTTTCTGTTTAGTTTTGAGGCCCTGATTCAGATTAAGGTTCACAGAGGGTAAATGTAGTGATGCTACCCTGCTGTGCAGGGTAGCATCGCTAAATTCACCTTCTGGGGACCTCATTTTGCAGATGTCAGTCTGCTTATTTTCTGGCTTGCTCCTTTAGTGTTTTATCCTACTTAATTACTTTGTTGGTTATATCTGTTCCGGGGGGGGGGGGGGGGGGTCGACGGGAAGAACAGCCAATCTGGCTTTGTTGTACCCCAACAATATACATGTGAGATTGTTAAAACTGGATTCCTATGAAATTATTGTATATTCATATAGATGTATAGTGTTAAATATATAAAGCTCAGTAGTTCCAGTAATTGTATTAATATCTTGATCGTGTCAACGTGAATTAAGTACTTATTGACTGAAACTGGAGCACGAAAGAACATCTGTATATGTGTGTCGAGCTCAAATATCCATGAAAAGAGGATAAACAAATCGTTGCCCATAACTAGGGAGACGACATTCATAAGCTTAATGCTCTCCGTCAAATCCCTCAATTATTATATTTTTAACTTGTCTAATGTTATGTTGTGTGCTGTGTATCTTATATTATTGTTCTCCTTCTTTATGTTTTATGTTGTGTATGCATGTCACATAATATTCTTTTCTCTCAATAAATACTGTTTAAACGAATTAGACTGATGGCCTGAGATCATGATATCATCCCGGAGTCTGTGTTATTCCAACAGAATCACGAAATAGACAAAAAATAAATAAATAAATAAATAAATAAATAAATAAATAAATAAATAAATAAATAAATACGAAGATGTGTGAAATAAAAAATAAATCACTGGGATAACTTGATTATTGAGTTTGTGCCGCCAAGCTAACAAAATGTGATGTCTAGATCTCAAGCCACCCACCATTTAAATTCTCAAACGATTCTGGCACTGTTATGCCCGGAACCAGTCTGGCCATAAATAGTCCATTACCTATTTTAGACTCAGTCGGGTGGAAGATTTCAGCTGGTTAAAAAAGGCGAACCTTAAAGTCCGGTTTTACGACAACTGAAATATTCCAGAGAGAGAGAGAGAGAGAGAGAGAGAGAGAGAGAGAGAGAGAGAGAGAGAGAGGTACTATTGACTATCAAGGGCGTACTGACTGGGCAAAAACAAATTATCGGGAAATGCACCAGAGGGGCTCCGGTTCCGGAGAAAAATTTGATTTTTCGAACTGAAAGAACGCTGCCTCCCTGCATCTGATCGGTAAATAGCTGTCCACATGGAGGGCATTCCGATGGCATTTTGTATCATCTTCGTCGCTCAATTGACAGAAATGTTTGCAACAAAGGGGGGGGGGGAGGGGGGGGGCAGGATCCCTCGGCCCAACCATACATGCAGTTCGGCCCAATGGGAGGAAATTTTGATTTTCAGAACTAATCGAATGCTGTTTTCTTGCATATGAACGATCAATGACAATCCACGTAGAGGGCACTTCAGTATCCCGGTAGTCTATGTAATCGAATCCAATTCGCCTTTTGGTACTTTTCACGAAATCTCACACCCAATAGATGTTGGACTGTACCAATTTTGGGGCCATCAGGGCGCCCAATAGGAGGGGGCACCGGGAAATTTTCCGGTGGATCACACGACCAGTCCGCATCTGTTGACTATCTGAAACGGCCTGTCCATGAGTATTCTAAAAAAATTTCTATCTTATACTCACTTATTCCGACATCCATTAAAACTGATTTATCTTATAATGAGTATGTTTGGGTTCCATAATAACCCGAATGCATCATGCATCAGGGGTCTCTTATACAAAATCAGTATCTTGCAACTGCATGATACAAGCGCGCGCTTAGTTATGATTTGTTAACTTTACTATCTATCGAACATTACATGCTTTCCAAAGACATTTGCAAGTGACCGTATACGTTTCGATATACCGGAACAGAAAAAAATTCTTCTAAAAATATATAATTGTAAAATTATTAAACCACCTTACTTTCATGTTTCTGTATTCCAATCGCTGGAAACTTTTGAGTTGCAACAAAACACCGTTCATTATGTTTTACCGGGGACGGAACACTTCAAAGCAGTCGTGTAGTATACAGTGTCTAGCGAAACGACTTGTGTTTTTCATGAAAATGAAATATTAAACTGAAAGGTTATTGACACCAAACTGAGATTTGTAAGATACTGGACGGCCGGTGTAGACTAGTCAGTTTCCACGGGTAGGCAATATTTCCTTGGACGCAATAATATTAGATTTCAAACACTAATTATAGAAATAATCGTCAAAAATTTAATTAATGAAACACCAGGTATATTTGCTGCTGATAATGTTTTATTACCTGGTAAACGCACGCATAGACATCACTGCCCCGCGGTAACCAGTTCTCGTCAGATCACCGAAGTTAAGTAACGCCAAGCCCGGTTAGTTCTTGGATGGGTGACCATCTGAGCGATCGATTCGAACTTCCGCGTTGTGTCCCTGGGCAAGGCACTTAACCCCCATTGTCCACTGGGGGCACGATGACGCCGTGTACTAAGGCGTACTGCACGTCGATGGTGCGCATGTCTTCAACCAATCTAACCCTGCCTGTTCTGCAGTGGTGAGTAACGATGTTGGGGAGCAGGCAGCTGCTCGTCGTTGCTCGGTGGTTCTCTCCGGGTACTCCGGCTTCCTTCGCCCGTAAAACTGTCACCGATACGATATGACCTTGGCTGTTAAAGTGTCGTTAAACTTTAATAAATAAATAAATACTGTCCACGCGATGGATTACGACCAGTCCACGACGGCTGCACTATAAATCTATTTTCACAATAACAAACATTATGGTAATAAAATATATAAATTACATTTTCTATAACGAGGTGATGTTGCCTGGCGATGGAGGATGAACGCAAGGTATCAATATCGTTCCAACAGATCCATAAATGATATTGGGGTGGGGTGGGGGCACCTTGATTGCCAGACTATGACACGAATTTGTCAGACGGTTCGTATTGTTCACGTGCCTATATGCTTCACTGGGAACAATTCAGACAGGGAGTCTATAAACATCGGAATTAGGCTCAACAATTGGAAAAAAACTTACGCCTCCAGCCCCCTTGTCACGTCGCCGGATGCCCTGATAACCTTCATAATAATGGTGGATACAGACAGGGACGTCGCGACAGGGGGGATGGGTGTCTCCCCCCCCCCCCCAATATTTGTCAAAACCTCAATAGTTGGAAATTCGGAGGGCAAAAATATCAAAAGTTAGAAATTTAAAAAACTACTGAATATACGGTATAATTCACTAACAAACCTATTTTTCCGACTGGAGGACCATAATAAGGAAATATTCCGACTACCGAGACTTTCGGGTGAAAATCGGGTCAAAGAATTCCGACTCCACGCGGCCTGCAGTCTGAATAACATCAATTAGAAGAGTCCATTATCGCCATTTGGGGTAGACCAATCCATATTCTCAACGTGCAGCCCAAAGGCTGCACGTTGAAAATATCGATTGGTCCACCCTACAAATTCACTGAGCAGCCATTCTACTTTTTAAATGTATGGTGTGTCATGATCCTGGACCGGAGAAGCGGTCTTACGGGTTCAAAGGGTTAATAAAAAAGTACTTGTTGTCATGTCAAGTGCCTGTGAAATGCTCTAGAAACACAAAACTCCCACTTTCCCAAAGGCGATGTTTCAAATTTGTCTGTCAGACAGTAGGCGTATGAGCCACTGGGGACAATTCGGGCAAAGCAAGATATTGAAAATTTGTATCCAACTCGAATTAAAAATGTTTCCCTACAAAAAAATCACTGAATTTGGAACTGAAAATTAGCCTTATAACTATTACCAGAACCCATGAAAACGCATCTGAGCACATCAATTTTTCAAAATTTTCTAGGGGAGGACCCCAGACCTCCTGCTAAAGATTCGCGCCTTTGGCGCTCGCAGTTTTGCGCCTACCATCCTACGGTGCTCATGTGTCGGGATTCCCAGTTAGAATTTCAAAGACTCTAACCTCCCCGCCCCCCACCATTAAAAGGCCTCTAGCTACGCCCCTGGACACAGAATGTGGTAAGCAGGGGGTTAATAGCACAGAGCGGTTGTGCGATTGTGTGTTGCTTGCAGTTCTTCACACAAGATATTCAATATCTTTACATCTATTAATAGTTCTTTGCTAATACATATATCCAAGTGGACCATCTTGTCAGCTAGGACACTGTTTATTGTTGTAATATAATAGGAGATAATTAATGGGTGTAAATTCCCAATTGGTCAGGACATGCTCATTTTCCAGCTCAGTCGGGGTCGTTGTACCACAAGCTCAGATTGTGAAGTCTTTTAATTATCGAGTTCTGGTTAACGGCACTTTTTGTTACTTGTACTCGTTACTTATTTGAATATCGGTAATTACATACGTATTTGCATGAATGCGTTTTTCACTGTGAAACATTGTTTGGATTTACTTCGTATAATCTGTTTGTTTTGTATCTTTTCACTGTCTTTAAAACAGCCTGGGAGAAGATGACGTAACCCTTCTAAAATCGTTCATGTTTCTTATGAAAAACGAAATACCATCATTATGCAATGTTATCTGTGATATGATCAGGCAGTTCTTTAAACAACGGGGATTATTGTACAGTAAATAAATAATACAGAGAAACTCTCATGATAGAATGTGTATATGAATATTTGGATTACATTTTTCACCATATGTATAATACTATGATTTTGTATTTTTGCAATCTGCCTTGTTTTTGCTAAATGAATAATCTAATCTAATCTGTTGCGTGCAATTGAGAGTGAGACTGAATGAGACGATTTTTTCTTCCCAGCTCAGAGATAAATGCCACTCGATTGCAACAGTTCATGTTTCAGTGTCAAACACTGATTGTAACAATATGGATGACTCAGGTGGAGCGAACCTGGCACATGCCACATCTTAAACTTATCCTCATTTCTCAAAGAGCATACACATGGGCACAAGCAAGTATTTTGTTTACCTTTTCAACAGGGCCGTATTATTCGTACGGCTGACTAGGGTAAAGCCTACGTGTCCGCAGGGACAGGGGGCCCGCCAATTTGTTTTTGCTGAGGCACTGTCACAAGCGCCTCAGGGACCAATGGTTAAAGGCACTTTGTACTCCGCGCCATAGCGATACGTGTACATATGCATTTATCCATATATATAATCTCTTAAGTATACTATATATATATTTATATACAGTGCATTATTTTAACCCTTTATCCAACGAATCGGCCACATCCGCCCGCATAATATGCAAATTCAACAGCTGAAAAAATATTAAAAATAATTTTATGTTTGGTTGAAATTTTTGGAAAAATTAAAAAAAAATGATATTTAAAATAATAAATTTTGATATCGTCTGCGTTTGGGTAAAGGGTTAATGCTTATTTAAATAATATGTCAAGTTGTGAGTAAAATTCATCAAGAGATCCGCAAAATGGATATATGTCTATGTACGGCGGCATAGTACCTACTGTACCAGAGCCAGGCTGTGAGGTGTAGTAGGGTGAAAGATTGAAGTGCCGGGGTGGGGGTGGGGGGGGTGGAGTCCCGAAGTACCTAAAAGTCTAGGGGCCCTACCATGGGTTAACACGGCACTGCCTTTCAAATAAACGACGTAATCATCAAAGAATCTTCACAATACTTTTAGGCCTAATGTGTCCCAAATGCCGGAAACTCATGTTAAAGAAAACTTGTAGTCATCTGAGAGCCCTATTTTAGAGTTCAAGGATACACGCAAGCTCTCATGCCACCAGTAAAATTCCGAAACGAACCCGACAGTGTGATGGTGTAGAACCAGTCTAGCCCATAAATAGGCCATCGTCCATTTTAGAATCGATCGGATGGAATGTTTAAGCTGGCCGGAAAAGTGAACGTTAAAGGTTCGTTTTTCCCGACCAACTGAAATATACCATCCGACCAGAGAGCACGGTGGCTCAGTGGTTACGGAATTGGACTTCGAACTGTTCGATGCCCGCAGGGGTAACTGCGCTGCACCCTTGGAAAAGGCACTTCATCCCGATTGGCCACGTGGGGACACAGTGGCGCTGTGTACTAAGGTGCACTAGTTGATGGTGCACTAGTCTTCAACCAATGCTAACCCTGTTTGTGCGGAGTTAGTGCAAAGAGGAGTCTGGCAATTGCTCGCCGTAGTTCTGTGGCTTCCTACACGACACTGTCTGTCGAAATTGTCGTTAAAACCCCAATAAATAAATAAATAAATAAATAAATAAATAAATAAATAAATAAATAAATAAATAAATTCCATCCGATTGAATTAAAAAAAAATAATACTCTTAGCCCTTTACCCAACGAATCGCCCGCATCCGCCCGCGTAATATGCAGATTCAGTAGCTGAACAAATAGTATTTTTCGAAAAATTTCCACCAAACCATATCATGTGGCCCTTCGTTGGAACGAGCTCGTCGAGCTCGTTCCAATGAGGGGTCATACGATATGGTTTAGTTGAAATTTTTCGAAAAAAGTTAAAAAACGTTATTTAAATTAATAAATTTTGATATCGTCTGCGTTGGGTAAAGGGTTAAACATTCATTTTCTTTGAATCAACGCAAGAAATGTTTCTCAAACAAGACTTGATTTGGCCGAATCTTGATGGAATTACCATAACGATTAGATATATTTGTTTACTAAATATTACGAACAAAATGCTCACTGCAGCTGCAGTTTTCTGATTACATTAATTGTGTTAATATCCTGATGTTTTCGAGGTGAATTAAATGCTTATTGATTGGAATATCTATATCTGGGTCCAATAGTTTCGATATTTTAATTCTACAATGAGAATGTGGGTCACACGATTTCTTTCAACAACGTTCTTTTTTACGGCTCGGCTGAGGATTTTTTGTGGAGATTCTGGATTTGCCGACTTCTATTGTATTTGTTGGGGGAAAGATAAAAACCGGATAACAATTATAAATAATAATAATAATAAGTGCAACAAATTATGTGAAAAGATTTCACTGATGAAATGTTACATTAATATAGAAAATAGGGACACATATAATAAAATGAACAGATTCTAACCCTTTACCCAACGAATCGGCTGCATCCGCCCGCGTAATATGCAAATTCAGCAGTGGAAAAAATATTATTTTTCAAACAATTTCAACAAAACCATATCATGTGAACCCTCGTTGGAACGAGCTCGTCGAGATCGTTCCAACGAGGGGTCACATGATATGGTTTTGTTGAAATTTTTTTAAAAGTTTGAAAAAATGATATTTAAAATAATAAATTTTGATATCGTCTGCGTTGGGTAAAGGGTTTTAACGTTTACATTTTTTTAGTGGGAAAATAAGCCTGCTATTTGCTCCAAATGATCGAGGATGACAGAGTCCTCGGGAAAATCCTGGTCATAAAGAGGAACCCAGACAGGGGAAGTACGAACGCACCTCCCCACAAAATTGAAGTTCCACTTGAGGGACTATCTCCCATTTCTGTTTTAAAAATTTTGATAAAATGGAGAGACCGACCTCACTTACCCCGCTACAAAGCCACAGAGAATACGATGTGTCGGGTTAAGTTGTTTTAAAACATAGCCTCGGCTAAAAAAAGGTAGTTGCCTGGTCCTGGTGTTACAGGTCTTCAAAGTCACCCAGGGGTTACTGCTGTTTAATTTCTGCCAGAAATACATAGACAGAAAGTCAGGCGTGTGTGAATGGGTTAATCGATATGGCACGAGTGTCATATCTATTAACCCATTCACACGCATATGTTCTGTGTTTATTTCACGCCTTCGCGTCTATAAAAAAACAAGTACAGAAGGACAATCAGCAATTCATTTGACAGCTATCATCAAAAAGAGCAGATTTTATCGCCCACGAATTTGAGAAGGGAACCCATGTTATCAACTCTTCCCCTGAGTTCCAATATGTTCTATGTGCCTACTGGCCTACTGGCACCACATTTTCATAGTTTGCATAACTAGAGTTGGTCAATTTCAAAACTAGCCAATTTGATTGGCTAAACAAAATACAACTGGGTCACATTTGCATAATTTCAGTAGGGAGAATTTACGTTATCTGTCCTATTTAGGGTGGGTTAAATTGTATTAATCTTTTACCTAACGTAACGGCAAAAATCGTCTCGCGCAATACAAGAAAAACGCCATTCATTTTTTTTTATATTTTCACTTTTTGCTTCCAAGACATAGGTTATGACCCCTCATTGGGACTAGCATGTCGCACTCGTTCCAATTAGGGGTCATAACCTATGTTTTGGAAGCAAAAAATTAAATTTTTTAGTTATAAGACGATGTATTTTCCAAGTGCCGTCTGCAACTCAAGTTAGGTGATGGGTTAAAAAGTCATACTAAGTGGCTAATTTGTGCGTGTGTATATCATATGATAAATAGAATTTGAAATGAGTGTTTTTCTCATATAATATTTATGAAATTCGCCCGAATTTTCCGTTTGGGCTCGCCTGAGGTTCGCCAAAACGAAAAATTCTTAGACTCGTTTCATAAATATTATATGAGAAAAACACTCATTCCATATCATCTATAGGTGTAATATGGATATCTGTAAAATAAAATGTGCCTATCAACTTTATCGATCCATTTTGTATGTAATTTTTAACATACATTAATGCAAAGGTGTTTATATTTTAGAACTACCCAGATGCTATAACACATATTAACTAACTCCTCTTGATTCTCAAATTTAGAAACATTTTCGACGGGCGAACGATGATCGAAGCTTTTGGAGCAGCAGATGTTGAGGAGTCACTTTGTAGTTAGGCCCAGGCCATAAAGTTTGAGAGGAACGATTTTGTCGTTCCTCTGGTGGTTATCTAAATGAAAATAAAAAAAACAGATAACCGAAAAGTTGTTCGTCTGGAACTGCAATCAGTTCGTCAAAACGTTGTGTCTTGTCGCATTGTTTAATAGCACTGTTTTAAAATGTTTCTGTGGAGAGACCCCTCTCTTCAATGCTCAAACTCCCTAAGACAGCTGACGTCCCCTGTGCTTGCCGCAGATGCTTTCGAAATCTGTGAACTTCCATACAGTTGGGCCATCGTGGACGGATCAAAATCCACGGGGTGTCATTTTTTTCCACGCAGATAATTCAGGGATGATCCGCTATGACAGCTAGCAAAATTTCCACCAATGAAGCACCGGGATTATCCCGGTGCTTCATTGGTGGAAATTTTGCTAGGTATCATAGCGGATCAATCGGGATCATCTTTGAATTATATACGTAAAAAAATGCCTACCCATAGATTTTGACCCGTCCACGATGGCTGTATTGTAATCGGTCCTCTTTATTATATCCAGATAAACGGTAAACAGGTTATCTCAAAATTCGAGATTTTATTCTCTGTAGGCCTCCCTCTCGACAAACACGCCTCCGTTCCTTCGGTCCCTTCAGTTCAACCTCATGTGAGAAAGGGATTCGGTTGAAGATGGGTTTTTGAAGGGGCGTGACGTTCGGAGCAAGGTTTGCAGGAGTTCTCTCCCTCAGATGGGGACCAGTGTGAGGAGATCCTCCCATAAAGATGCTACACATCCCCAAAAGAAATCGTTGTGTTGTTCTCACAAAGGCCACTCGCATCGCTTGCAGAGAGATACACGCAATAATTGTTTTGGAAGTTTGGAAGCATTCAGACCCGACAGTGTCATCTTTTTCATACATCTGATGGTAATTCAATTACTAAAGCGGTGATTATACAAAGACGATTACAAAAAAAAAAACAGTTATACGGTGATGTTTATATCATATCCGCACCACCCTCGTTTTGGGAGATGCGCTCTCATTGTACTAAACAAACAAATCATTGAGTATCCCCAAACACTCGACGAAGTTGTCTGACGAAATTTCCGTTTAACACCAAAGGTTTACCCCCACCCTCCCTGCTCCCTAGTGTCGGGGCCAGGGGGAACTACCCCTTCGCTTCCAGTTCCTCCCGACTAACCCATCGGTACTCCTTTACTTTCACAATTCATACGAAACTGAATTCATAACACAGAGTAAGGAATGTGTCAAAAGGCTTATAAAGTGAAATACCTTTTATGTTTAAAGAGGATTATTTGTCCAACAGTTGAGAGAACAAGAACCAACAGTATTACTCAACACACCAGTAATTATTTTGTAAGCTCGTAACAATTGGGCAAACATAAATATTACAGGGTTTTTCTTTTCAGATGAGATTTGTGGACGATTAGGAGAAAGTTACAATTAATGGTCCATTAACAAGATGAAGATGTGTTTTCAAGACCAAGGGTAAAAGTTCGATAAGTTACAGGCAAACGATTTTTGACTTGTACTGTTAAACGTTTTATCTGACCAACTCGCAAAATACCAATAAAACTCGCAAACAATTTTTAGAATTCTTTTCCATCACATCATGAATTCTCTGACTTCAGAGCGTGAACACCCTGCTTTGCCATCATGGAAACACTGCAATTACCAGCAAGACTTAAAAAGACCATCTCATTTCTAGGCGTCTATTGTCCCATCACCTGGACTGTCCAGGAGAAAGGCAACAGCGTCCACCTGACCTTGGAGTTTATAGTAGATGACACCACACCACCTCCCTCGGGTAGACGTAGTACGTTTTGTGAGAGGAACCCCTCTCGCACTGGTCCTCACCCGAGGGAGTGTGGAAGCCCTGAGAAGAGACCGAAGAGAAAAAAAGAAGAGCCCGTCCACCAAGCGGAGGGATGCTCGACGCCTGGAGGCTGTTTTAGAAAAGAAGAGAGAAAAAGGTGAGGAAAGGAGAGAAGAGCTAGAGGCAGCCACCACTTCCCCTCCCACTCCCACAGACAAACCCAACCAACTACCGGTTCCCCAGCCGAAATTGTTGGATGTGGATCGTCCTGTGGAGACTGGGGTGGAATTGGAAGTTGCCCGATCCCTACTCGCCTCTCCCTTTGGAACGCAAAAGACTAGACGTGGACAAGTTTCTTGAGGAGTTAGCACGGGACAAAATCACAAGGGAACGGCAGGACGAAGAACAAAGACAGCTATCTGAAGAAGTAAAACAGCAAGTTGCACTACAAAATGCACTACAACAGGCACAAACACAGCAGCCATCACCCAAAACAACTCATGATGCGCTGCGGACTAGACCATACCAGCCAGATCAGTCATGAAGCAGTCCACCAACAACACCGACTGCCACGGCCTCTCCGACAAAACCACCCCCTCTTAAAAAGATGCAGAAAAGACACAAGTACCCAGACACTCTCCTCCTTTATAACCTAATATACTGGGTAGAAAGGGGCTCGTCCCATACCGTCCCTGCGAGACTACCGCGCGCAAAAACCGTTGGAATTATTATAATTCTTTTCCAACGAAACATCGACTGTGATAAGGATCTGCATGCGAAGCTTGAAGATTCAATTCGATGCCTATATTTTCGAATATGGTAACTCAGGTTTTATCACTAAGGGGCGATGGAAAATAAATGACAGATGTGACAACCGTTACTTATTCCCAGTTCCTTATTCGACATTCGTTATCAACCGATTTTATCGGTTGATAACGAATGTCGAATAAGGAACTGCGAATAAGTAACGGTTGCCACGTCCCGAATAAATCCTTCTATCGGCGGAATCATGCAGCAACAATGAAAGGATGGTTCCCTGTTGCGTTTTCGGTCCAAATTAATATTGGCTTATCAACATGCTTGTGTACCCGGCTAATTATAATGTTACAACAGTACTTAAATAAAGTATAGTACAGTAACCGTGGATTAGTCATAATCCACGCGCGGGCAGTGATATCCACGCATGCGTTTACCAGTTATTAAAAATCATCAGCAGCAAAATTTTAATTTAAATTTTAATTAAATCTTTGATGATTATTCTTTATAATTAGTGTTTGGTATGTAATATTATAGCTGCCGTGGAAATATTGTCCACCCGTAGGAAGTGACCAGTCCACGATGGCTGTACTGTAGAGCGCGGAAATTCTGTGTTCCACTTTATAAGTAGGCCTTCTGTTGTAGCAATGTCACTTATGACCTCTACACTCGGGTACTCATGCTATCTGCGTCACGCGCAAGCCGCACGGCTATACATGGTAATTTGATGATGTGGTAACGGGCCATCTGCGTAGTCTATTTGGGCATAACGGCAAATACGGATCCAACGTGTTGTGGCCTCCGTGGTTGGAGAAAAAAAAGCCGTTTTTTATCTTCTTGGCACCTGTTTCAGGTTTCAGCTCTCCCCGTCTTAGAATGATAGTTTGCAGCCCATAGTTATAGGTCTTTAACCCTTTCAAAAAGGTGTGCATAAATTTTTGTGTGAAGAAAAAGTTGGCAGTGGACGAGCAGACAATAAAAAGAGCAAAACAAAAAAATTGAAGCTAGGCTCGGTAATAATAGAGCTATTGGATTAAATTATTACTGAATCTCCCAACAAACCAGGATGGTTTTGCCCAGTTCGCCGTTGACAGTATTGACTGAAATGATACCTTCCATGGAGCCAGTGTTGAAACTGGTTCCCCTCCTTGAGCTAAAGTTCACTCGAGAAGGCTTCTTAGTTTCTCGTGCAGAGCAAACGCCTATTTGAATGTAAAATACCGATGATGTTTAATAGGAAAATGCCACAAACATGAATATATTTATTTTTATTTTATTGCGATTTTAACGACACTCTCGACAGCCAGGATCACCTCGTGTTGAGAACACTTTTACGGTTGGGGGAAGCCGGAGCACCCGGAAAGAACCACTGAGCAGTGGCGAGCAACTGTCAGACTCCCCAACCGTACGAACTCCCCACAAGCAGGGTTAACATTGGTTGAATTATTAAGACAAATACTATATCGACGTGCAGTATGCCTTAGTACACAGCGCCACTGTGCTCCCACGTAGGCAATCGGGATTAAGTGTCTTGCTCAAGAACAATGAATATATATTAGATATCAAGCTTTTCGGCACTCCACTTACAGAATTCCCTTTAGACTTTAGAATCACTTTTTCTAAAATGAGTCGAAGAGCAACTTGCTCATTAAGCAATTACTCTCGTGGCTCATTAGCTCGTTTGAGAATCGTCAACCACGTTTTTCGCCGCCCCACTTACAGAATCCCTTTTAGGACATAGAACCTCTTTTCTGAAATGTGTCGAAGAGAAGCAAGACCATTTGCTCGTGGAGCAATTACCCCGTGGCTCTTTAGCTCATTCGACTTGTCGGAAACCACACGTATCACCAGTGGGAGATAACTGCGTATGGACAGAGGGTGGGTTTAAAGGATTTGTTGGATAGACAGATATTTATTCGTTCAGTTGCATACAAGAAGTACAATGATCACAAATCACATAGTTCAATTAACATATAACATGCTGTATACTACTGAGAGATGAAATAGCCAGATTGTCTGTTTTCCTGTCATATCCCTAAGGAATGTATTGCCACACTGTTTACAGGCCCAGACTATCGACGTTCTTGTGAAAATCATCTCATCGGTTATAGAGAATTTGCTATGAAAGAGTTGTGCTGGACTTGGCAGTTAAAGTGCCTTCTTGGGGGTGTTTTTCTTCTTGAAGCCTTCTGACTGTGCTGCATAGGAAGCGACCTGAATTAGGTAATTCGTGTAAGGGAGTTATACGAATTTGCTACGATCCATTGCTCATCTTGAGTACGGCCCGCGTCTGGAGACATCCTCATGCGAGGTCATTTAACGCGGACAGGATGGACAGAGCTATTTGGGGGACAGGATGTATTTTCGTCTGGTCATTTAATTTGTCCATGTATAGGCAAAGTAAAGCAGGAGGACGTGTTATGACGGCGTCAAAATCAGCAACAGAACACCCCCTCTCAATCCTGGGAGCTGGGTGGGGTGAGAATTGGTCGTACTACCACTGACGTGGTCGCCGTCGACACGGTGTCTTATATAGTGCAATCTGGACAATAGGGATTGTTACATTCAAAATTTGTTAGTTAATTCTTAGTTAATTTGTTGCAGTAAAGTGAACTGATTGGATGACCAAGCTAGTTCCAACCCTATTCCGGGTGCACCGTTCTTGTTTCCAGCAGCATAAGTCATGGTTTGTTTATCCAGATCATCCAATCAGCATCCAATACATATGCAACTTTCGAGTCTTTATATGAACTGTGAGGCAGGCGACGCTGTCCCATTCAAAAAGGTTCACCGGCAGTCTACAAAACTCTACTTGGCGTGAACAAGAAAACATAAAATCATGAAGTCAATGAGGAATTGGGTCGATTTTCCCCAAAACATATAGACGCAATTATACAAATGGCCAAATATGAAGCGAAACTATACTCAATATAAAAGAATGTGATCATGTTGAGGAATAAATCATTTATTTAAGTTGAACTGCTGATTAACTTTTCAAAGTTTGAAACTTGAAATCTTTATAAATGGTCGTCACTGGTCATAATGCACAATAAGTTGAAATGAACAGTTGTAGCAATGTAGCTACAACTGTTGTACACTTGTAGCTACATCGCTACAAATACTATTACCGCTACAAGTCAGTTGCGTTTCTACTCAGAACAATACTCAATATAAAATAATGTGATCAATTAAAATCTGTAAATATTTGAGGTTATGGTCGAAGTATCCGGTTTCGAATCGAATCGAATATTGACTTTCGAATCGAATTTTCGCAGGAGCCTAAACCGCTCCTAACTCTCTTCTTCCACCCGTAAAACTATTTGACACGGTCTGACCCTGGGTGTTAATTAAAGTGTCATTAAATCCCAATAAACAAACAAACAAACAACTGCTACTACTGTTGCCTATCTCCTCAAAAGCTTATAGTGTTAGGTCAACACGGCGTGTACAAGGTTATGAGTTTGAAACAAGCCAAAGTTCGTAAACTTGAGAGGGAGGATAAATTCGGGAGTAAAGGCGTTACACGGTGCATAGATCCGAATGATGGAAACGGGGGTTGTGGTGGGGGGTCACTACCTGGGGGATCGAAGGGGAAGATAATTATGAAAGGGAAATCTGTGGAACTAGTGCGCATGTGACAAACCGGTTTAACATTCTGGAATGAGAAGGCGTGGTGGAGCAGGATGTTATATTAGGCAATACTTTAGAGTCGCGTAAGCAGAGGACAGGGAGGAGGATGAGGATCTGGGAGGGGGACGATCAGAAGGCCATAAAAGGTAGAGGAAGTGGGTATGTACATCTTGGATGAGTTAGGCCCTGTGACCACCACTGACGTATCTAAAGTAAATACAACAAATCAAGATGGAGGAATTTTGCTACCTAGATTACTTGGTGAACCTTCCAAAAGGTGTGTTGTTAACAATGTATGGGATTCCAACATTTAGACAGGATGGACCAGGCAGGTTAGGGAGCTAGTAGAGAATTATTCCATTTAGACTTAAGATCTATAGTTGGGGAGGAAATACCAGACGGGGTGAGGGTGGGATAGGCGCCTCCTCATTACAAATCAGCAGAAGGCAAAAAACTTATTACTAAACTGAAACAGTTTGACAGTTACTTGCCGCCACCCTGTGGGTCTCATTGGGCTCTTCCCCTTCACTCGTAAAACTGTCCCGACACCATGAGACCCTTATGTGTGACAGTGTCGTTAAAACCCTACAGGGGAACAAATTACCACTTGTGGTGTTGTAAATAAATAAATAAATAAATAAATAAATAAATAAATAAATAAATAAATAAATAAATAAACTACTGTATCCGTCTCATCGTCCAACTACCGCTGCAACTAATTCTACAATTGCATGGTTGAATATTTGAGAAACACTTTCAACGGCAATTTGTCCTTACAAACACTCAGGTTGGTCAATTTAAATTATGTAATATAACTGTAGTCTCAGAACTTAACTGTAATTAGTGAGCCTGTTAACTATGTATTCCAATACCACAATGAAAACAATGTCAACGTAAGCAACACGGGGTTTTAATCATCTAGCTTTTGGGTCACAAAATTAATATTTTTAAAAAGCCGATATTTTGCAACTTTTAAATACATTTTTTAAAATTTGAATTGTGAACGAAGTTTCAAAATCTGCAACAATTTAATTTTTGCTGTTTATCATAAAAAACAACATTTCCCCAATGTGAACATATTTGGTATGGTCTTTCTCTTTCAACATGTTTTCAGTTTCTCTCTCGTTCCTTTCATTGTTTTTCGTTCTCCTAATTTATTTTTTCTCTGGCTCAGATTTGGTTGAGGGCAGGCGGACTTGTTTTACTTCATTCTTCAGGGAAGCGAACTTCCATTTTTGTTTTATTACCGTTTTTGGTGTTTTCGTGTTGCAAATTGAGTGTTAAAGTTTTTCCTTCACTTTTGTATATGTCTTCTGTAATATTTTCATGTTCGACTTTTTTTCTACATCCGGATTTCAGCATGAATCCGAATCCGAAAAAAGTCACAATAATTGATGGAATCCGGTTCGGATACAGAAAAAAGCTCACCTGTACCGGGAAGGGGGAGGGGAGGGGGCGAAAAATAATGCAGGACTCTATGCTGTTTTTTTTGCATTTGATCCTCCGAGGGACCCACCCACAATTTATTTCCAATTTCGCAATTTTTTTTCCGGGTAAGCCACCACACCCCCAATTTTTTTATCAGCGTAGATCTGAAACTTTGAGCTATATGGATATCTGTACTTTATTCTGCCATGGGGCCTTGTCTGATTTCATTAACTTTCAAGTACATTACATCTGTGTCAGTCAACAATACTTTTGGGGATCTACATGTCGTCAGACCAGCTGGTCAAATTTTCTTATGTGATTTTTGTATTTCCTATTGTGAGAAACACATTTTATTTTGTTGTATTAATTTTATTTTGAGTTTTAACTTTTAAAGTGTTAGAAAGATTATATTTTGTTTCTATTGTTTTTTGGAGGCTTATTGCATTGAACGTTTTCTTATTCATTTGTATTTTATAATATATTCGATAATCAATGCAGTACAGCTACTTACTACTTCCCCTCCCAGCCATATATGGCGTTAAGTGATGTTTTAATATACTAATTTGGCTGAAAATGTAACCTGGAAAAAATTTGCAAATGGTTGGAAAAAATTTGTTTTTGTGTCTTCGATCACCCACCCACCCACCTCAGCAAAGGGATCCTGTAAATTGTTTTCCGACCCCGCCCTCCGACTGTACGACCACTTTCGGGTTTCTTTTTTTCTTTTGTTTTGGAACGGCGAAACTCGATGTGTTCCGATTTCTAACGAACGGAATAGTCGTGTGATTCACTGAATCAGTTGACGCAGCTGATGAGAGAATTTGCCATCCAAAGTTCCTGTTTGAAAAGAGAGAAGATACTGAAAGCTGTATTTTCAGTCGTAACCATATTTGTCAAATCCAAAGTTTTCAATGGAAGACATTTCGGCTCTATTAGTTTTAATTTAATTTTCATGAACTCCCGTTGCACAACACTGGGAAAATACGTCGTCTGCTAGTGCAACTGTTTTGGAACCAAACAACGTCTCTGTTTGTATTTTTGCTTGTACATAATTAAGGCTTCGATTCAAACGGTGGCGACGGACCTAAAATGAATTAGGACGCGGGATGGACTTATTATATTTTCAATTTATGACTGAAAAACATAGCCCTTGATACCTGATTGGAACGAACTCAAAGCGCTCATTCCATTGAGGAGTTATAAGGTAGTTTTTTAAGCAAGTTATTCACAAACTTTTGGGCAATAATCGTCTGTTATATATTCATGTTAGACAAAGTGTTAAATAAAAATAACTAATGTTAATTAATAATTAAAAAAATCGTCCATATGTAATTATTGTCCTTTTCATCGAAGTGGGGTTGGGATATAGGCCTAAGATCTGATAATTTGTGGGAAGTTACCCCCTGCCAACCACCTCACGTCTGTTCCCCCGCCAAATAAATATATTTGATAAATCAGGGGTGGCGGAACGATTTTCAAAGTGTGTGTGTGTGTGTGTGTTTGGGGGGGGGGGGGGTGGGGGGCTGGATCGAGCGCTGAATTCCAGGGTCCCAAAACCCCTATTTCCATGCATCTGAGTGGTTATTTTGAGATTTTTCAGGAGATATATTTGAGATATTTCACACTTTGAGAGCCGTTAAAAATCGTCGGTAAAGCATACAGATGATGTCTATTTACCAAAGCTTTATAAATAGAACTCACCTGTATGCTTTACCAGACGTTAACAGCAATTATACTGTCTGTGGATTATCTTGTCTGGGCTGAAGCCCCCCCCCCCCCCCCGTTCCGCCGCCCCTGTAAATTGCACCGTATAAGTGCGGATTAATTTTTATCGCGACAATAGAAAAAATTATCGCGACAATAGAAAAAAATATTTTTATCGCGACAATAGAAAAAATTATTGCCAGGCTATAATTTTAGCGTTTTCTGCAGCTTACTGCAAAAAAATGATTATCTTGTCGGCAAGGCCCGGAGGTGTAGGAGGGGCAGTGTGGCTGCCTCACAGAGGCCACTAACATAGCAGACGCGACAACAGAAAAAATTATTGTCAGGCCATAATTTTAGCGTTTGCTGCCACTTACTGCAAAAAATGATTATCTTGTCGGCAAGGCCCGGAGGTGTAGGAGGGGCAGTGTGGCTGTCTTACAGAGACTACTAACATAGCAGACATCTGAAAAGATATGGCTTTTAGGAATAGGCTGTTATGGTAATCATTATGGTTTCCAGATTTAATTTGCCTTAAATCCACTTTAGGCAAATTAAGTGGATATGGTACTTGGATGTATGTAAGATTACGATCTATTTCAGTTAACCGTTTTTTTAACAGACTGTATACATTTTTGCGTTTCCTGCCACTTACTGCAAAAAATGATCCGAAATCCATCGAAACTGAACCAGTACGAGAGAAACATAGCTGAAGAAAATATGGGGGAGGCTCTGGATCCGCCCCTTGTTTCACCAGTCATTGGTTGTGTTAAAATATATGCATAAAAAAACTTGGCCCGGCAAAAAAGTGGAGGGGCTGAAGCCCCCCCCCCCCCCCCCGTTCCGCCGCCCCTGTAAATGGCACCGTATAAGTGCGGATTCATTTTTATCGCGACAATAGAAAATGATAAGCCAAATCAGATTTACGCAGTGGGAAAAACTGAATGGCGTATCAATTATAAAAAGAAGAATTTTAAATATTATTTTATCCTTCTCAGACACATCTCTGACACTACATGCAGTGCGGTCGTCGTGGAAAGGTTCAAATCCACGCGTGGGCAATAATTCCACGCATGCATTACGGTGAATGGCCGGCATAAAACAATGGAATCGCCCTCAGATTTCCAATGAATGAAGCACCGGGTACGACCCGGTGCTTCTTTCATTGAATATTTGCCGAAAACTACTGATTATTGAGAAAAGCGCCTGTAGGCAACACTGCCCAAGCGTGGATTTTGACCATTCCACGGCGGCTGTAGGCCTATACTGTAAAACTAATGGCATTCACAAGTTGAACGCGATCGAGTATTTTTTGACGTGATGAACTAAAGGTTACAGATTTTCCTCCCGAACCAACCTTTCATTAACCCTCTGCACACTGATATCAAATTTCAAGTAACGCCACGCCGGTACATCTTTTATGAGCGTGGCTGCCTATAAGTGAACACGTCCAAATCTGTCACCGTCTTGAGTACTTAACCAAGCCACTGAACCTGACCTGCTCCTGTTCGACCGCCGTGTCTTGAATGTTGTATCGAGGCCTATGCAGGGATCGGCGGAACCGGAGGGGGGAGGGGGGGGGGGCTTCAGACCCTCCATTTTTTTGCCAGGCCATGTTTTTTGTATGCATATATTTTAACACAACCAGTGACTGGTGAAACAAGGGGCGGATCCAGAGCCTCCCCCATATTCTCGCCAGCTATATATATGTTTCTCTCGTACTGGTTCAGTTTCGATGGATTTCGAATCATTTTTTGCAGTAAGTGGCAGCAAACGCTAAAATGTATACAGTCTGTTAAAAAATCGGTTAAATGAAGTAGGTCGTAATCTTACAGACATACAAGTACCAAATCCACCCCCAGACAAGATAATCCACAGACAGTATAATTGCTGTAAAGCATACAGGTGAGGTCTATTTATCAGCTTTGGTCGTAACGACCAAAGCTGATAAACAGACCTCACCTGCATGCTTTACCGACGTTTTTTAACGGCTCTCAAAGTGTGAAATCTTTCAAATACATCTGAAAAATCTCAAAATATCCACTCAGATGGGGGTTTTGGGACCCTGGAATTTATATTGTTCATACCGATGGCCATCCATCGCCCGATCCAGCCCCCCCCCCCCCCCCCCCCCCACACACACACTTTGAAAATCATTCCGTCGCCCCTGCAGTATGACACGTTATTCTTAAATATCAAACAAATTACAACAATAGTTGTATTGTTAAAACTCTAACTGACCAACCAAATAATCAACCAACTAGTTTCCGCCTGCTCATATCTCAACCAATACCTATCGGTTGCCACGAAACTGGTACTTTTTTTAGCCAAATAGTAACAGTAGGAAGGCCAATTAATCTTAACATACACTCATGTTAATCCCTTCCAGTTACGTAATATAACAGAAATCACAGAAGTTAATTGCAATTAGTGGGTTCTCGCACCTGTTTGTAGTTATCCTTTCATGATAATCTTGTTAATCGCAAACAACGCATAGCATTAATCAGTTAGCTCATCACTGATAAAATGGATTTTTAAAAAAGAATATTTTGTGAAAATGAAATTCATTTTTTAAACATTTCAATTGAAGAAAACTTTTAAAAATTAAAATCTACAGCAATTCAATTTTTAACAAGGAAACAAAAATTTTAGTTGTTTTCCAATATGTTTTCAAAATTTAATTTTAGTTGTTTTCCAATATGTTTTCAAAATTTTAAAAATGTATTAAAATTTTAATGTAGGCCTATTTACTTTGTTTTTAGATATTCCTATATATTTCTTATAATTTTGAATTTCATGGAATAAATATACGTACCTATATATATAATGTTCCCCAGATCCATGTGTTGAAGCTTTCGTAACGACAGTCTGTGCGTGAAAAAAAAAACCCAAACATTTCTCAGGGTTTATTCAATAAGAAGGCTTGATAAATAACTTTTCGGATTCGGATTTCACCTCTTAATCCGAACCCATAAAAGGACCTAAATAATGAACGAATCGGCGCCGGATCCCGAAAAACGGTTAGTGTCCATTTCCTGTCGGTCCGCGCTGCCTTTATGATATAACTGACGGGTTTTGGAACCTTCCGAAGAGTAGGCCTACTTGTTTCTAATCTGACCCTTAAAAAAGGTTGCCGATTTTTAATTTTTGTCGCCTTTCGGTAGAAACTGATAATCATTAAAAGAGATTATTACCATTATGTGGATGTACAAAATATGTATCTGAGTCGAGCTCCGGGTTCTAAGGGCAGATCACGACATATTTTGTACATCCACATAATTGTAATAATCATTTTATCTTACAATATATTGGGGATAAGTCAAGCATGTAGACGAATATATAACGAACTATTTATTCGTACGGATGAACAAAAAGAAAAAAAATGGAACTCACGCGAAAGGAACGTGCTTGTATCCGCCCCCCTGATACAAATATCTGTATCAGGGGTCGGATACACGACAGTTGCGGAGTTAATACAGACAAAATACATGTTGATTGTAAGATAAAAATTCATAATTGCAAATATCTACAGTTTCTGAGCAATGGTCTTAATAGGCCAATATTCGCCAAACTTAAAAATCCAAAAGTTACTTAAAAATTTGATAGGCATCGTTTTAAACACAGGCGTTCAACACAAATGGAGAACTCGGGAGTTGGAAACTTTTATTTGATAACATTTTTAATCGATCTTTTTCGGTTCCCAGAATGGATAGTCTAGCGAATCCCACGATATCTCTATTATGTGAAGTTGGGGACCGAACGGCATCGATAAATAAGTCATAAATTACCAGCTTGTACTGAGCACCTGTGATTTCGAAGCAAACCAAAAATTATAAGCAAAAATTATTAATCTGACAGGCCCTTACATTAGATCCATTTCATGACGATAGCCGATGTCCCCAAATTGCAGGAATGTTTCCAAACTGGAAGGCAAAAAATTATTATAGTTTTTTATGTATTTTTGTCCAATTTCATCAAAAGTGATATAAGAGCTGGAGATTTTTTGGCAGTTTTGCCCAGTCCTGGAATTCTTCAAAATGCAGGAGGCATAAAATCCCCCACCCCGGCATGGCCTAGGGCAGCGATATTAGCTCTCCTCAAGCAAAAAAAAAAAAAAAGCTAAAAACGGCAAAATGAAGTTTTACTATTAAGGAATTCTGCCTTGTGGGCTTTGTACATTTTATTTGGTGCTAACAAGGTAGTCTCTGTGAGACAGCTACACTGTCCCTCCCACACCTCCGGGCCTCGACAAGGCCCGGAGGTGTAGGAGGGGCAGTGTGGCTGTCTCACAGAGAACACTAACATAGCAGACATCTGAAAAGATATGGGTTTTAGGAATAGGCTGTTATGGTAATCATTATTTTCTTAGGCCAGGGGAGCAAGTTTTCGCCCTCTTATTTTTTTTAAGGCAAGCATGCAGTAGACGAGCGAATAAATCACTCTTCTGAAAATGCCAGGATTCTTTGCCCAAACTGTCTAAACATTTCCACCCCTTCAGGCCTAGGGACTGTTGAAATCAAAGGCGCATCCGGGGGGGGGGGGGGGGGGCGCAACCGGCGCGCGTCCCGATTTTTGCCAGAGCCAGGTCATAATACAGCAATTTACTATCCGAATGAGAGCTCAGAGCTGCGGAAAACGCGTGTTTCTGGTGCAATTTAATTTTTGAGAAATCCCCCCGGACCCCCACCAGTGGGAGGGAAACACCCTTACTCGCCGCTTCGCGGATCGGATTATGCTTCGCATCATATGATCAATTCAATTGCCCCCCCCCCCCCCCCCCCACTATTCCAAATTCCTGGATCCGCCCCTGTCTTTTGCTACAGTAGGTACCTACACATTAACAGTCTACCTAAGGGCAGCGAAGACTTTCCTTGAAACAAATGTATTGGTGCTTTTGTGCATCTTGGAGTTCACCCAGAGACTCCATGTTGGGGCACAGGACTGGTGTGTTCTGTTGCTAAAAAAGATAGGAGTTTTGAATTAGCACTCTCAACCCCAAGGATGGGTTGATAGATATTCGTGGCGCCAAGAAGGCTCTTAAAAGCAAAACAATGGCAATTAATCAGTGCCGTAGATACAGCTAGGGGAGCCCCCCCCCCCACCCCCTCCCCCCCAACAAACCTTTCGGTCCGTCCTAGTTCATCGCCATCGGGGAAATTTTGAGACTATTTATTTTTGGTGATAAAATTATGCAATTTGTAAAACAGGAGAAAAATGTTGATGTTTTGGATTCACTTTTCGATAATTAACCCGTTGTGGATAAGACAAAACGATAGAAATATGGCTGCCGAATCAGAAAATTGTGAAATCTGTCTTCAATGCCAATCGGGCTGCATCTGAGTTGGAAAGTAACCTAAGTCTGCAAATTGCAATGTCAAAAAATTTGACCAATTAAAAACAAAATTCAAATCTGTAACATTAAAATTAATGGTTTACATCGACAATCTCCCCTTAGAAACTCCAGAAGTGAAGCAGTACTTGTTTACTTCGATAAACAAGCTATGTTTTAATGTAAAATAGGACCCTGTAACCGATACCTTGAGTCAAAGTCTTCTCAAATGGGTTACCCTACCCGTACATGGACATAATCGACTGGCTGGACGAAACTTTATATCATCCATGTTGCGGTCATGATTTGCCATTGTGCAGAAATATGTGACCTTAAACACCAATAAATAAATGAATAAACATCGACAATCTTCTTTTCAACGATATCTGTGTTTTTTTCTTCTTTTTTTCTCATTTGGCCATGGTGCGTTAATATGAATGCGTTTCTTTCTTGTCTTTTTAATATGATGGACAACTCTGCTCTTCGCTCCGATGAGCAACAATTTTTCTTCGTTGTTCGACTGACAGGTCCAGTTTATATTAGTATTTTCTCAAGAAATCTGTATCTCAAACTGCTTAGGGGTTGAAGCATATTTATTGTGTGACAAAAGTATTACAGAAAAACGAAGAAGACGACAAAACTAACAACTGAGGTGAATAATATACTGTTTCTGTAATATTACAAGTAAAATTTCATTTGGCATTGAATTTATGCCGCTTGAAATCTATGATGTTCAAGCTATCACACCCGCTAGCCGAAGATGGTTAGATCCTTAGCAGTAGTGACATGCGCACAGCGACTCACGTGTTCATAAACAAATTCATGAAAGAAGGTTCAGATAGGTAGTCGTGGTCTGTAGTTTGGAATCTAACCCTATTTAACCTAGGTAGTTTTGCTCAAAGCTCAGGCTTTTTAACATGGAGAATGAAACTAACACAGACGAGCGTAACACGCCAGAATACTTAGCACAATTACTAAAAGATAAAAAACAAATTCAAGCTTTGCCCAGTATTCTCTCACGTCATGTGGAAAAACTTGTTGACGAAGGTAAGTTACACGAAAAATTAATGGCAAAGTGTTTTACTGCACCGTCATTTTAGGTGTTCAGTTGTTCAAAAGTGGAGCTGATGGATTTTAAAGGAGTAGAGAATTAATGGAATAATTTGTTTTTGCCGAGATAACGTACTCAACATCATTGAAAAAGAATCGGGCAAGCGGAACGCCGAACTTCGACGCTTCTTTTGGAAAGTTTTACCTCTTCTGGAAAACTCGCTTCTAAAGTTATTTTTATTCTAATATGGAGTCTGTTCCTAATGATTCATTATAATTTGGAGTTTTACGCTTGTAATGGTACTTGTTCCAGGACCAAATGTGCTATAAAACAAGTAATGTAGCGGAATTTCCACGCAGACTGTTGGCATTCCGATACACTCCAGTAAATAGTTTGTCAGCCATGTTGAAAGTTAACCCAACAGAAAACCCTCTGTGTTCGTCGAGAAAATAGGTGTATGTCGTTGTCGCTCTGCTTATTTCTACAGCTTATTTATTTTAACGCATGAAAAAAATCTAATAACCCCGCCGGCACAGCACCCTCACCAATACATCGTGCGTAACATCTGATAAAACAAAAGTTGTATCTCGCGCACTTGTTTGTGATAACATTATTGACATTTCGCATTCAATTGTTCACGCCCACAAACAGCTACTGATACGTTTTAACTACAAATTTCTTGAATGCTACTCACTTCCTTCTAATCTGTTTTGTAACTAACGTCATTCTTTTGTTAAAATAATTCTTATTATCCTGTGTTTTGAATGTTGGTTATTTTTGTATCAAATGAAATAAAAGACGGGGGTATCCACGAAAAAACTTCAAAGAAGCATTGCAATAAAAATAGTAGCTTGAAGTTGAACCATCTCAAATTTGAAAATCATATCAGATCATTATTCATTTTTGTTGCCCAGCCCCAAACACATGCGAAAACTATATATGAAAAATTTTCATATCGATAGATAGAAATGTTCTTTACATTTGAAAAGCCTAAAGGCTCAGAAAGTGCACATTCATTTTTAGTTTGTGATTTTCTTGAGTTCAATACTTTGATCACAATAGTATTTTCGAGTGTGATTGTGATAGTTACACCACTGGTGCAATATTTCCTGATAAAATACTGCGAATTCAAGGCAGCACAATCAAAATGAAACTAACACTCTAGATTGAGTTTTTCATATTTCTTTTTTTTGAGAGGTTTAGGTGTTAGTGTTGCAGGGAGGAAAGCCAACAAAGACTCTTGACCGGTTCAAGACCTGGTTGCAATCCGGTCAAAATTCTGTGTGCGCTTTTGTGATCACATTAATGTTCATGTACATGAAGTTGGACAATATGAATACATAATGGTTATGTCCTGCTAAAATATAAATCAAAAATTGTTTGGATTGAATTGATTATAAAAAATCAGAAAAATGTAATTGCTCTTGAACTGTCAAAAAGCAACTTTTTCACAAAACTAGAGAATTTTCATAGCAACTTTGGGCATGTGACCCAGAGTCCCACCAATTGGGAAATTTAGTCAAATTACTGATGTGAAATTCTGAAAATTTATACAAAAATTGTAGTAGTAGTTTTCATGAGCCCTGATTTATCAAGTGCTGGAAAAAGTTTGAGGTTGATCTTTTTTATCATTGGATTAAATGTCTCATTCAGATTAATTTTAATTTTTAATTTATTTTTTATTAATTTTTCATCAGATCTTGTCATGGCTGCTTCATAGCAGTCATGACTAGATTTGATGAAAAATATCTTTAAAATACTCAGCAGGTTAAGAGTTAAGAAACAGTGAAGTGGGTATTAATCCAAGGGTTGATCCAGTGGACTATGAGATACAACAGTTCATGTACATGTGGAGACTAGAGTCCAAAAAGCTAACAAATTTCTCCCTGTCTCAGGAGGCAGGTAGTTTTTATTTCTAACCATCTCCACCCGAATATGTTGATGTTCAAAAACGATGTGCCATAGGCAGAGTTTAAAGACATGAGTTGGGGCGAGTATGGGATGATGTGTCTCCATTTCCATCAGTGGAGGTTTGGGGCATTCCTGCAGAAAATTACGATAATTCCATGCTTTAAAATTAATTCTGGTGCCTATCAGTGGTCATATTGGATGTTCAGTGATGCCATGTTTTATGGCACAAATATAGTGGTACAAATCCTACGAGTCACAAGCGACAGGTGAAAAGAATTGTAGTCTGTCAGAGAAATTCTAACTGTCTGAGACAGGAAGACAGGTGTACATTTTGAGCCCTGGTTGAGGGGATTACCATCAATGCCCCCACAAAAGTGTTTCATTTTCTGAAAAAATAGGATGGACAAGTAAATCTTTCCTTGCTTTTAAATTTTCTTTTTAATCATTTTTCCAGTGGGAGTTTATGTTTGGGAAACTGAAGGAAGGCTGTATGCTTCCAGTCCACAGCTACACAAATGCTGACCATTTGAATGGGAAGCACATATTGGCAAACATAAAAAAATTACATTGTTAATTATGGCATATATTATAAAATTCTTACAAGAACCAATAGGGCACCTGTGCAAGTATTAAAAACATTTTTCAATTTTCCTTTTTTTCACATAACAATGTGTTCCATGTACATGTAGTTTATAGGCTTGATCATGTTAGGGGAAGTACACACGTTTTTATGCCTAAAATGAGGGAATTTTTATTAGTTGTCTGTCTACATGCTGTTTTACTAAAATATTCTACTAATGTAAATTCAATGTACATACAGTTTTATGCATTTTTGGAATACAATGGGAAGTCAGAGCATGGGGTTGCGAGTTCACATTTTGCATGGCAAAAGCAGGTTTAAAATTGATTGACAGCAACAGCACAACACAGATAATCATAATTATGTTCACATGTAACATACAGAACCCCTACAATTTTTTGTCTTTTCCCTCCTTTTAATAAAATTATTCTATTCTTGGAGCTCTTCACTAGAATTAAGATCACTCCATTGTGTGCGCCTTTTCTCTTACTACCATTGCTAATTGTGTTGTTTGGCATGCAGTCAAACCTACATTTCTTCTCGCTTGATGTTCACGTTATTTTAACCATTGACAAATGAAAGTCTTTTTTTTCTGGAATTTATAAACTAAGGTACATTTTGTGGATTTAGTAGTAGTAATGTTTCCAAAGATATAAAAGTTGTAAGATGGATGCGAAGCCCTCAGCTTGCCATCTAGCCCTCATTTCCAAGTCTGGTCACATGACTTGCCCCTCATGGCTTATATTTCGTCTAAATTTGTGAGAATCCATTTGGATTCTCATGAAAATGGTTGCGAGAAGCCATACACATGTACCTACTATGAGTGTCCCAGGATCCCATGACGCCACCATGGTTCAACCACTGATAACACATGTTAACCTTTTAAAAACACACCTTTTTAATTTTTAAAACTAAATTTGATAATTTTTAAACAATAAATAATAAATAAATGATAAAATAATTAAATGAACAATATTTACCAATAAAATCTTACAAATATGGCTGTCGTTGGAACAGGCTTAATGAGCCGGTTCCAATGGCAGCCATATTTGTGAAATTTTATTGACAAAGTGTCCGGATATTTCAGGTCATGTTAGCCTTCTATTGGTTAATTTAGTTTAAACAATATTTATTTCCAAAAAAACAACAAAAAAAGAATACAAAATATATTGCTGTTGTGTACATAGCTAAATTGGAAATGGATTCAGCAGGAAGCTATATAGCTTATGCAGGGCTGTCTCCATAGGAAAATATACATACATGTATGATGATATCAGCAGTACAGGGAATTATTGGTTTTTGCAAAGGCTAATAAAAAAAAACCAAAAAGAAAAAAAAAACAAACAATAATTGGATATCAGAAAGAGATAATGGAGGTTATAGTGTGCGGAAGGAGGACAAAGACTTTGTGATAGAGTCGAGAATTGGAAAGACCCAAGGGAAACAGTGGCCAGTGCCTAGGTTTTCGCGCGGTATACATCGAGATCCACAACTATTTGTGCAATGAGGAAAAAAGGGTGGGTTGTTCAGTCAAAATGTTTGGTAAGAAGAATGAATTCGTGAACTTTCTCAAAGGCCTTTTATACAAACTCGAACATATTGGAATATCAGGCCCCCTCCTAAAATGGTTTGAATCCTACTTGAGTGATCGACAGCAACGTGTAGTACTCAACTCCGTATCGTCTTCCTGGGCGCCAGTCAAGGCTGGAGTGCCCCAGGGTTCGATCCTCGGCCCTCTTCTATTTCTTATCTATATTAATGATATCGTTGATGACATCGCTAGTAGCATACGACTGTTTGCAGATGATACTTCCTTATATTTAGTTGTCGACGACCCAGACATAGCCGCTGAGATATTAAGCAATGACATAAAACGAATTGAGACGTGGGCCAACAAGTGGCTTGTTAAATTTAACCCCCCAAAAACCGAAACATTGTTAATTACTCGAAAAACACGGGAAACAGCACACCCAACTTTAAAAATGTTTTCGACAGATATCAACGAAGTCTCCCAACACAAACATCTTAGAATAACGTTCAACAATATAGGAACATGGTCAGCCCATTTTACCGACATTAGAGCCAAAGCCTGGAAACGTATTGATATTCTGAGACGATTCAAGTATCGACTCGACCGTAAAACCCTTGAAACAATTTATTATGCATTTGTGCGCCCAGTGATTGAGTATGCTGACACTGTCTGGGATAATTGCACGGCGAACGAAGCCAACGAATTAGAAAAAATCCAAGTGGAAGCTGCACGCCTTGTCACTGGGGGGACCAAAAGCTCAAGTAGAACGCAAGTATATATCGAAACGGGGTGGGGAAAAACTCGAGACCCGAAGGATGCACCATAAACTTATACAGTATTTCAAAATGGTCCACGATCTTGTTCCCGCCTATTTATCAAACATGATTCCGCCTCTCAGCTCTGGATCACAAAGCTACAACCTTCGACATACTAATAATCTAAGAACTCCACTTTGCCGAACACACCTTTATCATACCTCATTCTTACCTGCCACCACTCGTTTATGGAATGACGTGCCTCTTGAAATCAGACAAAATAACTCGCTGACGAATTTTAAGTCATATCTAAATAGAAACAAACGCGTTGTTCCATCCTACTTTTATGGGCACAGGTCGCGTCGAGCTCAAATCCTACATTGCCGCTTGCGACTCAGCTGTAGCGGTCTGAACAGTGACTTATTTAATAATTCTGTCGCTGAATCATTCTCATGCAGCTGTGGAGCACGCGAAACCGTGGATCATTACTTCTTTCACTGCAATAGGCACACGCAGATACGACAACAAACTCTCGGCAGCATCCAACACCACATTACCACTGATACCTTATTATACGGTAGTGAACATTATGGCCCGGAAATAAATAAATCTATTGGTTAATTTGTTGCTGCTGTGTTAGATAAAGGGTTAAATTCACTCAATTCTTTTCATGCGAATCCTAGCAGAGGTGCAGCAAGAATCTACATGGATTCTCGTCGGTTTTATTGCGCGAATCTTTGTGCGAATTGATTCTCGGATTCTCGTCGAAATATAAGCCCTGCCCCTGAATTCAACATTATGTGAGTAGTGTACACTACAGGGCTAAAATTTTGACAAGAATCGGAGATCCGACTCATGCAAAGATTTGCACAACAAAACAGCGAGAATCAATGTAGATTCTTGCTGCATCTCTGCTAGGATTTGGGTGAAAATAATTATCAATTTAACCCTTTATCAAACACAGTGTCTACAAATTAACCAATACAAGTCCGACACGACCTGAAATATCTGACACTTTGTCAATAAAATTGTACTAAGCACATGTATGGGTGTCACTGGAACCAGCTCAGTGAACTGGTTCCAATGACATCCATATTTGTGAGGTTTTCCGCCAGACCGGCTGCGGGTCCGTCGACCGGACCCTTTCCCCCTGCCGATCATACTATGATCAGTCAGAAAAGCTGGTGGTTAAAATGTCGGGTACAATGCTGTATCGTAACGACACTCAGGATCCTTTGTTTCCACATAATATAGACATAATTATGTTGTATACTATGCCTACTATTACTGGCGACAACCTGATACTTTATAACTCCCAGACGAGAGGGGGAAACTTAGTTCAAATCCTGAACGTCGCCTATAAAATTTCGGACTCAAATTGTCGTGTTTGGTCCGAAATCACTGGCTTTTATTTCAAACGATAAATGATGTAATTGCATGTGCATGACATCACACGTCCACATCATGGTTCTTTTCGAATTTATCGTTCTCTCTGCATTTCCAATTATTTACGTTGGCACGTATCGGGTTGTATAAAAAAATTGAGGTCAAGCGTCGCAGTCACTGTCAGGATTCGTGGATTTTGTGTTTGTATTTTTATGAAACCTCCGACCAGATGTGTCCCGTGGGAATTTAGAGAATTATAGGAGGAAAAAATACATATTTTCCACTTCAATTATTCAGCATTTTAGCGACCAGAATGCCCCCAGAGAGCACCTAAAAATCAAAATTTTCCTGGGGGGAGAACCCCGACCATCCTCTATGCGTACGTGCCTTTGGCACATGCGGCAGGCGCCTTTGGCGTCTGAGTTTCACTTTCTTTAAACTACCAAACCCACAAATTTTCCCCTAGCGGAAACACTGTTTTATTGGTAAATATTGTTTATTTTTTAAACAATTATCAAATTCAGTTTGTTTTAAAAATTGAAAAGCTGTGCTGGGTAAAGGGTTAACATGTTAGTGTACAACAGGGGTTCAATCATAGTGGCCTTATAGGATCCTGGTATGGATTCTCACAACCATTGTTGTGAGAATCCAAATAGATTCTCCCTAATTTAAATGAAATATAAGCCATGAGTGTATTTTTTTAGAGTGATCTTTATATGCATATTAAAAATAGATTCAGCTGGCTGATTAAGTTCTGGAAGCACATACAGTTAAAACTAGAAGTCCTGTCATGAAATGCGCACAAATAGCACATCAATCTGCACCTTATGACCATTGTAAGACTATCCAATTCTGTACTTATGGCCTGTGCACAAGCAATGTTTCAGCCAATGGACCTCCGGGTAATGGGGAAGTCCATTGGCAGAAACATTTCCTGTGTTTGCTATGAGTAACCAGGAGAACCTGCCATGCTTTGGATGCCATTCAATACGGCAATTGTGCACAATTCCTACGCGCAATTAAGCCAAGATAAGCACACAGTTCGTGACAGGACTTCTAGTTTTAACTGTATTCAGACTCCATTTTGATGTGCAGGTACCACAATGTAAAGTCTTCATAATCTGTCAGACGTGCACTTCATATTGTGTTTGAATTGAAATTATTTTCATCTGTATGCATTTGCACTGCTACATCATATTGACACTCTCGCAGAAAATTGTGACAAGGCAGTATACATGAACAAAATCTGAAGAACAAAATCATGTAGCACTCTGCAAGTAGTTAAAATCTTTAAAATAAGTGAATTTGCAATTAGTTAAAATCCTTAAAATAAGTGATTTATAGCCTAAAATTATAATTGTGATTTTATATGGTATCCAAATGAAGCACAGTACATGTAGCTCATTGGTTATAGCATTGGACTTCAGACTGAAAGGTGCATGGTTTGATCCCGTCAGGGGTAACTGTGTTGTGTCCTTGGGAAGGCACTTCATGTTCAGAGTTAGTGTGCTGAGGAGTCAGACAGCCCCCCCCCCCCCCAAAAAAAAAGAAAAGAAAAGAAGTACATGTATGAATGATGTGCAAGAATTATCTTGATATTTGTGTTGAAGCCACTGGTATCTTGGCTCTACATCTTGAAAGCAACCCAAAACAGCATTAAATATCAGTACATGTATCGGATGTTTTGTGATAGAAATCTGATGCAGGCAATTTTTTTGGGCTTCCCTACATCTGACACAATTTTTAATCCCATTTAAGGATTTTTTTTTTTAAGTTTCTGACAATACCTGTATATTACAACACTCTGACAGCTCCCTTCATAGAGGGTAAAACAGAAGTGGCATTAAGCCTGGCTTTGATCTTAAACCCTCGGATTACAATGTCTCATCAGTCTCATCAGTCTAGTGTGAGTTGTGCTGTTAATCATTCCTGTTGGTCCATCAGTAAGCTGCAGTGCCCTTCAAAATAATGTTAATTATATTATCTATATTATTACTACAGTTTTGTATACAGCAGAATCTGTTCTCATGAGGATATTTTAAGTTTTTATAACCCTCTCTACCCCTGTTTGAGCCAAAAGTTCTGCCTTTAGGGGTTTGTAAAATACAAAAACGGGTTCTACAGCAGTTTATTGGCATTGATTGGCCTAAATGCATTCATGTGATAACACATGCCATTTACCGTGCATTTAGAGGATTTTTGTGAAAATTTGGCAATGTTGAGCCATCAGTAAGCTGCAGTGTCCTTCAAAATAATGGTAATTGTATTATCTATAATATAATTAACTTTATGTAAAAGCCTATTGAGCTACAGAATTTTGGCAAGTTGATGATGAAAACAATGAAAAATAGTCCTGGAGAGTAATTTTCTCGCCTAAGATACTCCCAGGAGAGCGATCATTTTTTTGCCATGCTGGATTTTTCTGAAAACAAAGCATGAATCTTACTTATGAAAGGAAACTTGACCTTGAAATATTTTCAGAAAACTTAAATAACATTATTTATTTCACTTATCTACATGTAGCGCACGTAATTCATCTGTTTTTATGGTCTCTTTATGAAAATCTACAACTCCATTTGAAACATTCAACTTTTTTCTGTTGGCATTGTGTGGCTTTAAATTTCATACATGTACGTCTAATAAAAATTGTATTTTATTTATTTTTTTTTATAATTATAACTATTTCATAACTCAATCTTGTGCAGGTTGGATTTAATTGGGTTTTAGTGTCAGTCATGGCCAAATGTCAGTCATGGCAGCTTGTCATCTGAGCATATCTAAACTTTAAGTACTTTCTTCACTTGGGACCAGGGACCAGCCGTGAGGGCGACTAGGGCGATTATGTCGCCCTTCTAAGCCCAAAGTCGCCTAGAAAAATAGTAGGGGCGATTACAAGTTGCCCTCTAAAAATTGGCCAAAAAATGAGGAAAGGCTGAACTGAGTGATGCGAGGTTTACAATTACATGAAAACGATTATTTTCAAAAATCGAATGTGCTCGAGCGTGATAAATGGGCATTTTAATTCGTCAAATAAACGTCCATTTATTTGAAATCACACGACAATCAGTTATCTGTTGTCACTTTTGGCAGATTTTTTTTTATTTCTGTTTTGTTGAGTTTCAGTCGGAGCTTCAATTGTCAAAACGAAAATAGGTGACTTACGCGACTCAACAAAATAACCCAGTTTGAAAGTAGGTTACGTCGCTTATAATGCCGAAAATGTATACACAATGGACGTATTTTATAACACAGTATTTTCATTTCGTTTTGCTGATGACTGTTAACGGTTGGACTGTCTATTCCAAGAAAAACACGAATGGAATTGAAAACATGAAAAAAAAGCTTTGGTGATGACAAGAAAAGCTTTGTACAGGACACAAGTGTGCATGTGGACGATCTTGAAAAAGGGTCCTCCTAAACACTGGAATGACACGAAATGACACGGTATGACACCAGAGTGCCTTAAAAATGATGCGAAATGACATTTCTTTTACAAAATACTCGACTCCAGGATGTATTTTGTTAACTAACAAAGTACTTCCCAAGCAACCTTCTTACATCTGGTCCTGTTCACAATTTCAGACTTAGGAAATTATTAGTTAAGTAGACTTTGGTGAAAGGCAACCACCACAGGAGGATGCTGGGGGATTGACACGAGGAAGAGGGGAGGGGTCAGGAAGGAGAGGGTAGCAGTGGGGGGATTTTCAGTCAATAATTACACATTGAAAATATGAAGGGGCGGTGGGGGCGGTACATGAATATTCTTAATTTTCCCCACTTGCCTATGAAGTCTCCCTGCATGACTGCAGTCTCCCTATTTTTTCTGGAGGGAGACTTGAAGTCTCCCTAAAATTCCCCCCTAGGCTGGTCCCTGCTTGGGACAAAGTCGGAAGATATGTTTTATCAGTCTTTAAGCCCTAAAAAAAGACATTTGTTTCCGCTAAGCTGACAGACCCTATTTCAAGCTGCTGAGTCTAAGACTTTTATTGAAATCACAGAAAAGCTAAAAAAAAATGCAGCTTTATTCTCCCATGAAATCAGAGATGGGAGTAAATTGCACCCATAAAATGTTAGTACAATGGAGCCCACTTAATTGGATATCTCTTAACTGTATATCCCTGTTAATTGAATATAATTTTCCAACACAAAACCATACCTTCAGTACAAATTTGACCTGTTAATTGAATATAGGTTATAGAGTAAACTCCTGTTAATTGAATAAAAAATCTTGTAACATGTCGAGAAATTACCCTGACGCTCCCCAGTTTTCCTTTGTTTATACATGTAGACTTATTTGGCCTCTGTACATCCAATAAAGTCATTTAATCTATTATATCTTGTTTGACAGAGCTCATCATTTATAATAGAATAAATGCTGAGTTTATCTCTAGAATACAGGAAGGTGACAATCCCTGTTAATTGAATACTCCTGTTAATTGAATAATTTTCATTGGCAAAGTGGCCATTCAATTAACAGGGTTCCACTGTATGTGAATTTTGAGGGAATGCTGTATCCAAACACCGGAAACTTTGAATGTATAAGAACCTGCTGAACTATGACAGTTACTTGCCAATGACCACATAGTACAGCCTTCTCAAAACAACACACATTTATATGCCCTCACAGTATATTAGTGCTCCACCATATTTTTCAACAAGTTCATTTTTTAGCTCCCGTAAAATACATTTTGAAAACTTGGGTGCTGACAGAAGCAACTGCACACGCACCCGTCTCATTTCCAGGACTGCTTTATATAAAAGCCTATTGAGCTACAGAGTTTAGCGAGTTGTATCCAAGTGTCATTTATGGGTGCCATAAGGATAGACTAGCTTGCATTTTGGGCTGATGCGTACCGTAATTTCAGCCTAAAACAAAACAATGGCAACTGACAATGTGCAACTCGAGATGACTTTTGAAAAATTCCATCATAGCGAAAAAATGAAAGTCATTTGAAGCTTGAATGTTTCTATGACTATGGAAGAAATCCTATATATGATTCACAGAGATAAGTGAGATTCGTTTACTGTTCAATGGCAGACAAGTGTCTACTCGGATTTATTCGACATTGGGAAGGACATGACACTGCAAGCCGAACGACAATTTCGGGGTGGAGTTTGTCCAGTTTGTTGAAACGGTCGGAAATTGGGTGAAGGGAACCACAGTCTGAAGAAAAAGAAAAGTTTTTCCTACCTATCGATCCCATTTTTTTCAGTCTGCTAGCGGAAACAGACTTTTTTTTTTTAGGTCTAACCATTATTTTCCCCATTTCAGTTTGGGAACATCTTTAGGTGTACATGTAGAGTGTTTGTTGAATCCTTCATTACTTGAAAAAGCGATGAAAGTTGGTCAGCTAATATGGTGTAGACACAGGAAATGTGACAAATGCCTTTGATTTGAATTATGTTGATACGACAAGTGAATTTCCTAGTCGACTAGTCACCCACCGTAATTTAGTCGATTACCAGTCAATTAGTCGACACTCTCACTCCTGCCTCACCAATATCCTGGGATCACATTCATAGAATGCCATGCAAGTCGCAAACCATGATGCACACTCGGACTCCTGATGTTTTCCAAGCATAAATTGATCGGTGACAACCATTTTCTTCACTTCCGATCATGCAAGGCTATAACATAATTGTTTTAGTGTGAAGATCCTCTGCTGTGGATTAAGGATTTATCAAGTTAAAACACAAGACGCCGAATGGAATGGTTTAATGCTCGGCACGCAGGGACGGTATGGGAAGCAAGCCCCTTTCGACCCTCATTGGCTGTAAGTGATTGATTTCCACATGTCTACTTGTGTTGAAGGAGGAACAGGTTCAGGTACTCGGCAGGTGTCACTGGTTGCGGCGTGAAGGTCTCTTTGATGTCGGTTGAACCCTCGGGTGAGGACCAGTGTGAGAGGTTGGGTCCTCTCACAAAGGTACTACCTCTCTCCGAGGGTGCAGTCGATTTGGATTTTCAGGCAAGTATAGTCTGCCACTTCGGAGATGATATTGAGCGATGGCCATCACTGGCAAGTATAATCTGCCTCAGGCTGTCTCTGTTTGATAGGATGTCTTTGAAGGAAGCAACAACGACCCCTTTCGGGGACCACCAAGAAGAAGAAGACCCGAACTTCCCTGGTTCGGGGGCAGGCCTGCATAGTAATCCTAATGGGTTGGGACAAAAAGATGCGCAATGCGCTTACAAAAAGGGGCCGAGGCGGGACACAGGACCAACGCTCGCCTCCCTTAAAGTGGTCGACCAATGCGAACTTGCTCAATTTTGTATGATCATTCACGGACATCATGTGCTGATTGCAAACTTGGCAATCAGCACATGATGTCCGTGAATGATCATACAAAAAGTGATAGAGGCATATGGTAATAGGGAATGGGAAACAAGTGCTCTAGTCCTTGTAAGACAGACTCCTTAACATCGGAGGCCTACCTGGGCTTGGTCTGAGCCATGGTAGGCCTGAAGTGGTAAGGAGTTATATGGAGATGCCAGTGACCCATGTCCCATGATGTCAATTTGGACATCAAAGGCACTGCCAGTCTGCCATTGACAGATGCTTCAGTCAGGGTCAGTTCCCAACCCACCAGTCTCAGTCTGTGAGTCGGTGTGGCAAGCTGGAAATATCAAAACTATATGCATGATGACTAGGAGAATGGGGAGGGTTCTGACTTATCGAATATCGATGGGTGATTTTGTAATCGACAACATGTGCTAATCGCATTGACTACCACTAGTCAAACAATAGTTTTAGCACTAGATTTAAAGCCTTTCTCAAACTGACAAGCAGTTTCTAAATTTGTTAACCCTTTACCATACGCACATACATGGAGTATTAAAATGTGTTCACTATTTTTCCCCACAGTTTTCAAATATTCCAACAAAACCAGTTACCATCATATCATGTGACCCAGCACTCTCAAGAAGCATGTTCCAATGGGGCGAGGGGGGGGGGATTGTTTTTCAAAACTTTCAACAAAACCATATCACATAGAAAAAAACCCAAGCTATTCTCTTTTCAACTTCTCAATTTGTAAATTACTCAGGCAGATGTGGCCGATTTGTTGTGTATAGGGTTAAAATGATGTGATACTGATTGTTGAATTTACCGCTAGGGCTGAAACGGTTAACCAGTTAACCGGTCAATATTTGGTCATGGACGTGACCAGTTATGATTTCCATAATCTGTTAACCATCACCACATATAAAATATACCCATTCAAGTGGAGTTATTTATTTATTGGGGTTCAATGACACTTTTGACAGCCAGGGTCACCTCGTGTTAGACAGTTTTACGGGTGGAGGAAGCCGGAGTACCCGGTGAGACCCACGAGCTACGGTGAGCAACTGTCCGACTCCCCAACGTACTAACTGCACACAAGCAGGGTTAGCACTGGTAGAAGACAAGTGCACCATTGACGTGCAGTACACCTTAGTACAGAATGCCACCATGCCCCCACATGGGCAACTGGAATTAAATGTCTTGTCCAAGGACACAACATGGTTGCCTGACCGCATTGTATCCTTGGGCAAGACACTTAATTCCAATTCGGATTCGAACCGAGCACCTTGTGGCTTGCAGCCTGCACCTCTACCTACACACGTACTGAGCCACCACGCTCCACAAGAGGAGTTAAAATGATCGTGATGAAGCAAGCGAAAAACATGAATGCTGTTAGAGATACACTATTTGAACTAATGCGTGCCTTCTATTTCTTCATCAGAGCGATACTTTGACTGCTTGGTTGATATTAAGTCTCAAAACACTTCTGACACATACGATTGGGGGTGGGAAGGCACTTTTTCTGTAACTTATAATCACTTCAGCTGAGGATAGCTTGACAAAACTTAACACAGTGAGCTAAATAAGTGACTTTTACTTGATAAACTTTTTAGGGTGGGTTGGGTTACCCTAAATACAGGTATTTTTTTTGGGGGGGGAGGGGGGTGGGGTGGAGAGTGGCTGACATTTTAAAACATTACACCATCTGCAATTTATTTGCATTGCTACCACAGCATTTTCCTTGGCATTGCCGATGGTCGAGGATGTATTGCCGGGACTGATTTTGGCATTTTTCCGTTTGATCTCGCCCTCAGTTAACTGGTGGAGTGCTGGAAGCCCATATTTGGGCTTCCTTCTCAAGTTATTTAGTCAGTTAGGATTTGCCTTGTTACAGTTTATGGGAGAGTGCCCACAGGCACAGGCACTCTCCCATAAATTGTAGCAAGTCAAAGACATGTGAACAAATTTAATTGCCAAAAATAATTCGGCACTCTACCAGTTAAACTACCAAAGACATATGCCAATGGAATTCTTTGGATAACCATGGTTAATCGGTTAACAATGGTTATTGGGATTGCGGTGGTTCAGTGGTAGACTGTTGGACTTCTATGCTAGAGGTCCCGAGTTCGATCCCTGTCCGGGCGGCCTGCATTGTGTCCTTGGGCAAGACACTTTGTCCCGGTTGCATACATGGGGGCACGATGATGCCGTGTACTAAGGCGTACTGCACATCGATGGCACACATGTCTTCAACCGCTGTAACCCTGCTTGAGCAGAGCTTGAACTGAGTTAGAATGTTGAGCTGACAGTTGCTCGTCGTTGCTTGGTGGTTCTCTCTGGATACTCCGTCTTCCTCCACCCATAAAACTGTCACGGTCACGATTAGCCATTGTGCATAAGTATGTGACCATAAACCCCTATAAATAAATAACGATGGTTATCAGAAGCAGATAACCGGTTATGAGAAGCCAGTAACCATTTCAGACCTATTTACTGCTTTTTGATACAATTACTGTAATCACAAAAGTGGTGTCTTTCATGATCAGATCCTGATTCGATTGCATGCCTTCAGACTCATCTAATTTGGTGACATTGCAGATTTGTCATGTCACCTGCAGTTCAGCCTCATTGAAGAAACCTTTTTGCTATGCTAAGGGTACAAAATTCCATTTCCTGCTTTCCAGACTGCATTTGTCCCTCAGAATATCTTTTATCGATAACCCTGGCAACATGGATATAAACGATTGACTAAACTTGTCTTTATCTCCAATTATTCTCCATGTTGCACTCAAGATAAGCCATTGGTCAGAAATATGTGACCTTAAACATCAATAAATAAATATTACTGATAACCCTGCAACCTTATTCCAACTGATCACTTTTTCCTGCAACAGAAGAGGTGTCTGAACATGTCTTGGGGCAAATATTGACGATGAATAATAAGAACCTTTGCAGTTGTTTCTAGGCAAGTCTTGGCTGCCTTCTTAGGCAGCCAAGACTTGCCTAGAAACAACTGTAAATTAAATGTAGCAGCAAAAATGTATACAAATCCCGAAGCCTTCCAGGTTTAATCATTTCAACACAAATGGAAACAGAACCATACAAAACACACCTTATTCCCTTGATTTGGGAACATTCCTGTACTTTAGTGACACTGGTTACGGTGCTAGTTTAGTGGAATTTAAAGGCCTGTATGTGACACCCAAACCAGTCAGTTGAGAATTCCAAAACAAAATTCTGTGAAATTGGTACCATATTGCAGATCCATTGATGTGAATCATTGAATATTTCAATATGCAAATGAGCTAATTACTAATATATCATAACTAAGTTTACTGGATAAATATGATCATTCCTAAAGAAAGAGAAATGCATACAAAAACTGAAATAAATTAGTCGGTTCATTACATAAGGGTCTGTTTCATGAATATGTTAATAAGCTAATTATTTATTTAATTAATGTTTCATTGTGTTTTTTAAGGGAAAGGATAATAACATCAATCAGGGTGAAATGATTTTGAATATTTAAATGTTCAAATTTTGAGAAATGTGTATTCAGTAGCCAAAATCAGCACATTTTTACATTTTTGGCAGCCATTTTGAAAATGGGGTGGCACACCCACTTATTTTATGAATTTCAGTGGGGTCCACCCCTAAATTTATTCAGTATGCCTCAAAGGTTAACCATGCCAAGTTTCATGCTTTCTTCACAATGTGAACGATTGACCCCATATTTTGACCATAGAACCCCCCACTACCAGTTCATTCATTCTTCTGCATTTTGTCCAGGTGTGAGTTAAGGGTTATTACACTGCCCAACCACAAAAGTGGCATTTGTCACTGACAGCTGTGATGAAATTGATTTAATTTGATCATTTTTTGGCATGAAAAATCAAACTCATCGACCTGCACAGTTATGGTAAGCAACATGGATAGAGCTCCAGGAGACTGAGAAGGTACATGTGCGTAAGAGTGGTATTGAATGAAGCTTTGAAAATGTGGAGGAAAATTGAAGTTAGAAATAGCACCCAAGATTTTATGATGTTTAGAATGCTGAGTGACCATTGACTGTGGCTGTTTGTTTTATTCTAACCATAAGTATTATTTGTTGACCATTTAATATTTGTTTAATGAGATAACCAGTGGTAGTTGTGATTATTATTTTACTGATAACACTTTCAAATTCAGTTTCAGCAAAAAATTCTACACATTCAAGGCTATCTATTATATAAGTGTACATTGTATGTAGAGGACTGATTTGGTACTTGGTTTTACTTTCATCTATACACATACTCTTACCACCAAAGGTTTTAACAAGCACTTTGGGAATGGACACACACACATCTCAAATTGGGAGATTTACTGTCATTGGCAATTTTGACACATTGTGAGTACAGTCCAGTCATTACTGAAGTGGAGATGGGTTGCAAAAATGAATACATGTACAGTACAGCTGCCGTGGACTGGTCGAAATCCAGTGATGTCCACATATGCATGTGCCAGGTAATAATAGCTATCGGCAGGAAAATTTTAAGTAATGAAGCACTGGGTTTGATTTCTGCAAGGAGATACATGTAGTTGATAATTGTTCATTGGAGGTTTTTGGCCTTTGAAAAGTATTTGAATTGGGTGTTTCAATAAGTACAGTTAAAACTAGAAGTCCTGTCAACTGTGCACTTATCTAGGCTTAATTGTGCGTAGGAATTGCGCGCAATTGCCATATAGAATTAGAACAGCACCCAAACCACGGTAGGTTCTCCTGGTTACTCATAGCAAACACAGGCCATGTTTCTGCCAATGGACCTCCGGGTTACCCGGAGGTCCATTGGCTGAAACATTGCTTGTGCACAGGCCATATGTACAGAATTTGATAGCCTTACTGTGGTCTTAATGCGTAGATTAACGCGCAGATCAACGTGCTGTTTGTGCGCATTTCATGACAGGACTTCTAGTTTTAACTGTAGACTGGTTTAGAAAAATGTTAGAAAATGAATGTTTTTGTAAGGATGCTGCCTGTCAGAATTTGTCCTGATAAATCACTGGCACCATATGGAATTTTTTATGTATTATCCAAGTAAAGTAAAATTATAGAGAATTTTACTTGTCTTCACCCCCAAGGTTTCAGTTGATTTCTGCATTGACATCCTCTCAGTGGGTAATGGAAAGCTATGCAGAATCCCAAATTATGATCATTTCCATTTGTAAAGTCATAACAGGTCATGGGAAGTCCGGGAAATCATTTTTTTTAAAGCTGAAGGAACCTTGCGTGAACTTGCAACTTTAGTGTCAACACATAGTTCTGGTTTAACCCTCTGCACACTGATTTTGAAATACCAATTTTCGACCTGCAGTTTGTTCCCATAATGCAACTAGAAATTTAACCAATGTAAAGTTTGCATATTGAAAAATGGTCAGGCCTGAAATAAGTCTGTGAGATTTGAGGGTCGGAGCCTACTGCGGACTGATTTTTAAACTTGCCTTAATAGTTTAGTTTTGTTTTAAATTTTCATCAGGGCTGGAAAAACAGCCCGACAGAAGCACTCTCAGGGCTGATCTCAAGGCCTGGGCTGATCAGCCCCGACAAAATGCAGCGTGCAAAATTTCAACAATGACCCTAACCGACTGACCGTTCATGTGGGTTAGAGATGGCTAACAGAACGCTCGGCTATGTAAAAATTCTTGGGAACCTGCTTTTTTATCATTAACAAGTATTCATATATTGCAGAGAATTGAAATATACATATAGCCTCTCACGGCAAAAGTCTATCAAGAAAGGCTGGTTAACTGGTGGAGTGCTAGAAGCCCATATTTGGGCTTTATTCTGAACTGCAGGTACCAAAAGTTAAAGGCTTCATATTCTATGGATGTTCTTCATATTACATGTATCTTGGAAGTAAAATTACTTCATCTCCATCAATTTGCATTGTTACAATTTATGGGAGAGTGCCTTTAGACACTCCCATGAATTGTAACAAGACAAAAATGTATGAACAAATCTTGAGGCCGAGAAAAAATTAAGCACTCCACCAGTTAAGTGACTCAAACTTTACATTCAAGATGCAACTTTTGGTTAACCGGTCATCCATTAACGTAAATTTTTTATTTGCGTAACTACCGCGTGAACGAAACGAGCATTCTCGACAAATTTTACACACTGAAAATGCAAACCCTGCCAATGAAGTCTTGTTCGACAGAGCTCGTTGAATTGGTTAAATTCCTCATGCCATTATGGAAAAAAAGTAGCTTCTTGAAGGTTCAGTATTTTGACAGCAGAGTGCAGATGGTTGAAAATGAGTACCCAAACTACACAAACATATGTTTGTATTGGTACAGTACATGTAATTTTGTTCTCTCTTTGGTCTTGTATGTGCTATTTTCTTGCTGAGACTATTTCTAATCACATGTAATATTATTAAAAGCCTTGTTTGTACACAATAAACAAATTATTTTACAAATCTTAGACTTATTTGTCATAATTATACACATAATCTCCAGTTGTTAGACACTAATTCTCTAAATACTTTGAATTGGTTTGACATTTTTTCACATCAAAACGTATTAAGTAAAAACCCTTCTTTCATGTGAATTGAAAGCAGAGAACAATTCAGTATTTTTTAAACCTCACCAGATCAGCTCTGCCATGTGGAATAGGAAGAACACCATGTATTGCTCTGGATCTCTTGGGTTTAAAACTAAAATGTGTAATACCAAGATCGTGATGATTCTATGGACAACAGACTCCTTCCGGGCATCTCTTGAGGAGTTACAGGTAAACTACATTGATTTTGATTTTTTTGTGAATTTGTTGTTTTTCTTGAATTTATTTAATCATGTTGTATGGATTAATAAAATTATTTTTTTCACATTGTTCTTAAAATAAATATTTGTACTAAACATGCAGTATATGAATCCATGTATACATGAACTTTTACTCTGAGCATACCGATGTGAAAGAACTTTCAAGCCACAAATATTTTCATGTTGTACAACACCTAGTCAGAATTCAACCAATTCAGTCTTGTTTGACAGACCTCACCAAGCGCTGTCAAACAATATTGAATTTGTTAAAGTCCTACTGTACAGTAGTCGCCAAGGACTGGTCGTAATCCAAACATGGCCAGTGTGCAGGGCTTATATTTCGACGAGAATCCGAGAATCGATTCGCACAAAGATTCGTGCAATAAAACCGGCGAGAATCCATGTAGATTCTCGCTGCACCTCTGCTGGGATTCACGTGAATAGAATTGAGTCAATTTAACCCTTTATCTAACACAGCAGAAACAAATTAACCAACAGAAGGCAAACATGACCTGAAGTATCCTGACACTTTGTCAATAAAATTGCACAAATATGGCTGTCATTGGAACCGGCTCATTGAGCCAGTTCCAACGACAGCCATATTTGTAAGATTTTAGTGGTAAATATTGTTCATTTAATTATTTTATCATTTATTTATTATTTATTGTTTAAAAATTATCAAATGTAGTTTTAAAAATTAAAAATGTGTGTTGGGTAAAAGGTTAACATGTGTTATCAGTATACAACAGTGGTTGAACCATGGTGGCGTCATGGGATCCTGGGACACTCATAGTAGGTCTGGATTCTCGCAACCATTTTCACGAGAATCCAAATGGATTCTCACAAATTTAGACAAAATATAAGCCCTGGTGCATTGATCAAGTAATAAAAATCGTTATCAGCAAAATTTTAATTAATGAAGCACTGGGTTGTACCTGTTGCTTCATTAATTAAATTTTTGATGATTGTTATTCCTATAATTAATGTTTGGAATTTAATATTGCGTCCGTGGAAATATTGCCCACCTGTGGAAAGTGACCAGTCCATGGCTGCTCTACTGTACATGTCCATGTAGTTACAGTACAAGTAAGTATGGAAACAATTTGAGACGTGAAACTTGGGAACTTTGACATTAGTCTGCAAGGGGTAAAAAATTGTTTCTCTTATTACTTAACACTAAAAAATGTGGAGTATGGATTATTACTACGGAAACGTACAATGGCCTGTTACATGCAATGTTTCAGAAAATGGACCACTGAAATGATCAAGGAAATCACTTACATGCAATTTGGCAAGGACTTCAGGGGCATTTTATTGTAAACAGCACATGTATTTATTTTAAAACAAACAAACCTACATTAGACAGGAATAGATTGAGCACAATATAGTGGATTCAACAGGAATCTGGAATCTTATACATGATGGTGACTGTGCAGGGGCAGAAATTTAAAAAAAAAATGCGAGAATTCTTCTGTTCGGGAATATATTTGTGAGAATCAGTGCAAGAAATTAGATTATCTGATTTTCAAGAAATTTTGCCCTTGTTCTGTCAACAAAATCAAGACATTCTAATCACACTCAGAATGTTTACAGAATGAGAGAATCAGGGACCGACCTGGGCATGCGCCAGTGCATATTTGGTTCTGAAACATCAGGACCTGGCTCTTAAATCTCAGAAATAGGCTTCTCAGTTGGCGCGTAACTTCTCAGATCATATTTTGATAATCTTTCGATGGATAATCGAGAGAGACACTCTTACATGTATTATATATATGATTATCATTTATCATTGTTGTAGAGTGCTTAAGTTAATACTTCAAGTCTTAATTACCAAGCATTAATCTTCACTGCGGTTTCTGATCAAGTCTTGGCTGCCTAAATAGGCAGTCAAGACTTGATCAGAAACCACAGTGAAGATTAATGTTTGCTTTTGTGTACTAAATGAAAATGATGAGAGCTATTACATACTTGCAGTGTGCGTTACAAACAGCAGTGTGACTCCGTAAATTGAAATCTGGCACATGAATTGAAAAAATAGGCTCCGAGGCTAGAGCGTATTTTAAATAGCCCTGATCGGTCCCTGGAGAATCGTACTGTGAGCCCCACTAGCTCATGTTTGGGTGGCAACACGCTTACACCATTGAAGTGAGAATTCCTAAATGAAACATCGTGAAATCAAGACCACGTGAAGAAAAACAAATGAAAATTTCATCTCGGATTTGATGTTCTCAAAATTCCCTTTTTAACAAGTAATAATCTACATTGTCATACTGCAAAGAAAATTTTATTGTGTTTGGTTGCCTTTACAGACTGCCTACAGCTATGTTGAGGTTTTTGCCAAGTAAAATCATGTGACGTTCAGTGTAGTCAAGGGAGATAAATCCCACTTGAAAATTGAACAGAGAAGAAAATTACTTTCAAAAATAAAGTTACACATACGTGCTTGATAATAGTGATGGCTAAATAATACATGTAGTGATGTCCTGCATTTTTCAGTTAAAATTAATAATATTGGCATTTTTCTCCGCCACCAAAACTAAGTATGGGCACTGACTATGAGAATATCACAAATGAGTTCAATATTCAATGAATTTCGTTAATTTTTGTGAGTTATGCCCCTTTTTCCATAATTCTTGGTGTTTGGAACTTAATGATCTTGTGAACATGATAAATCAAACAAATAGTATCAGATTTTTATGAAACTCAGTATGGGCACTCCTTATAAGAATATCATGGATGAGTTCGATACTCGGTAAATTTCATCCATTTTTGTGAGAATTGTGCTCCTTTTTCCATAATTCTTTGTGTTTGTAAATTGATACTATTGTGAATGCGATTGGCTGGTTCCAGCAATTTTCAACAGAATTGCATTTTTTAAGTGTTCTGAATTTTGTTTTGTTGATATTTGCATTGAACAAATGTAGGACTTGTGCCACTTTTTATTGGAACTTGGTGTTTGATAGTGATGCTGTGTTGTCTTGAACAAATGTAATAATCAGATTTTATGAAACTTGTTACAAGCATACATTGTAAAACGTTCTTGGTCAAGTTCCATATTCACTGAATTTCCTTGGCTTTCATGGGACTTATTCCTCATGAGAACCCCAGGGACTGAAGGGTGCTTATTTACTACAGTAAACAAGCTCCATTTTGCTGGTAAAATATGACCCAGTCCCCAATGCCTGGGGTGGAAGTCCTCTAAAGTGGACAACTTGGGTATAAACGATTGGCTGGACTTGATTTTATATCCCTGTTGTGGCCACAATTAGCCATTGTGCTGAAATATGTGACCTTAAACAGCAATAAATAATAAATTCATAGGACTTATGCCCCTTTACATTGAAACTTTGTGTTTGTCTTCAGAATAATGACTTCGTAAATGTGTTAACTTGAAAAAAGTAATCAGATTTTCATGAAGCTTGCTAAGGCATACATTGTGAGTTGATCTTGTTTTGTTTCATCAGCATTTAGATCCACTTCTCTCTTTGTGTGCTATTGTGCAGACGTACGTTACCTCAGACACCAATAAATAAATAAATTATTTTTGGACAGGTGTGATTAGTGTTGTGGAGGAAAGCCGAACATTAATTTCTACCAGATCAAAACTCGACCACAATTGAGTCAAAGTTCTCTGCTTTTGTAATCACACTACTATAAATTAATTGTCTACATGGGAGTACGATGACGGTGTGTATTAAGGTGTACTGCACGTCGATTGTGTGCATGTCTTCAACCAATTTAACCCTGCCTGTGCTGTAGTGTGGAGTTATGATGTTGGGGAGCTGGCAGCTGCTCGTCATTGCTCGGTGGTTCCGTCCGGGTACTCTGGCTTCCTCCACCCATAAAACTGTCACCGACACGATATGACCTTGGTTGTGAAAGTGTCGTTAAACCTTGATAAATAAATAAATGACTAATATAAAAACCCCATGACTGTCACAAAATTTTTCTATTTCGGAAACAAAAGTCAGTTTCAGGTTTCAAAAGTCACTTCAAATCATTGCTACAACATCGGCATGTAGCCAGGGGATGTGTGAAGAGTGCAAACGGCCCCTCCTCACAAAATTGGGAGTTCCACTTGGACTATCTCCCATTTGTAACTTGAAAATTTTGATAAAATGGGGTGACCTCACTTACCCTGATATATTTTACTCCCTGTGGCTACAAAAAGTATTATGTGTCATGGTAAGTTGTTTAACTGGTTTATGTCAACATTATTTTATGTGGTCTGAATTTATTCATCAAAATTTGTTTTCTTACAAATTATTGAAGAGTGCCCGCAGGCACTCTTCAATAATTTGTTATAAAACAAATTTATATACTACTCAAAAGTTTGCTAAGCACTGAGTATATCCAACTACCTGTTTTACGTTTTAGTTGAAATATTGTAATGAAAAGTGTATATATTTTGTATTTAATTATATCTTTAATGATTTAAGTATAGAAATTAAGTTTTTGTTTGTGTTTGTCCTTATTGTTTAGCTTTTGAATGTGATAACCATGGAAAAGAGAAAAAGAGATATTATTTGTAAAACAGGAAATTTTTCAATTTGCCAAAAAGTTGACGGAGCGAACTGGTATGGGTTCATTATCGAGTATGAGACCCATTACTGTTAATTACAGCTTGACAACTCCTTCTCATGCACCCAATCAGGTTCCTGGAGGTACTTTGTGGGATGTTGTTCCATTCTTGGACCAGAATGGCACCAAGCTCCTGGACACTTCTTGGCTGGACTGGACGGGCTGAAATTGCAAGCTGCAACTCATTCCAGATATGTTCGATTGGATTGAGGTCAGGGGATCTTGCTGGCCAGTCCATACGCTCAATCCTCTCCCTCAGTCGGTACTCCCTGACAGCATGGGCAACATGAGGACGGGCATTACCGTCCATCAGAATGAATCGATCACCCCCTTCACCTGCATACAATCTGACATGAACATCCAGGATCACATCAATATACCGCTCTGCAGTCAATGTACCACGCTCAAACAGAGAGGTCTGTACATCCATCCCTGCTGATGCCTTCCCAGGCCATGATTGACCCCCCACCATAGCGGTCATGCTCAGCAATGTTGGCTGCATGGAATCGCTCTCCTGGTCTTCTCCATACCATAGAACGCCTATCTGTGTTGTCTAGGCAGTACCTTGACACATCTGTAAAAGGACAGGTCGCCAATCTTCTCTGGTACATCCAACATGGTCAAAGGCCCATTCATATCGTGTCTGGCAGTGGTTCTGGGACAGCAGAATCTGAATACATGTTCTTCTCGATCAGAGACCACCTTCGTGAAACCTTGCCCGGATAGTCTGCGTCGAAACATTTACTCCGGATGCATTCTGAAGGTCACTGCTGGTTGCTGTGGCAAAGTGGTTCCTGCGGGCCTGAATGATCAAAAACGGTCTTCAGCTGCAGATGTTGCCCTGTCTCTGCCACCACCATGCCGTCTTACTGATGTGCCATACTGCTGAAATCTTGGCCAGGCTCTGGTGATTACCGTATGGTGCACACCAAGGGCTTCACCAGCCTGACAATGGGTAGCCCCTTGCTCCACCATCCCTACAGCCCGCCACATTTTTGCTTCAGACAAATGTCTTCTTACATTTGCATTTGCCATATTCAATCATTAAATCACAAGGGTTTGTGTTGAAATGAAGATTGAATACCCTACACATGTCATGTACATGTAGACAGTACACAAAAACATGAAAATCAAGGAGTACATGCTTTCCATGACTGTCACGAAAAGTCTGCCTGTCAAGAGAGCTAATGTAAACACTGGGGACCATCTCAATACATTCCTCAATCATATCCACCAAAAATATCGCAAATATGTCGCAAGCAAATTTCACAATGATGTGTCAGATATTTGGTGCTTAGCAAACTTTGAGTAGTATATAAACAAAATATTATTTCTGTTTGAATATGAAGAAAATGTCAGCCTTTCAGGGCTTAAAATTCATTTCATCAGACATTTGCATATAAGATTAATGATTCAATTCAAGGTTCAAATTCGATCACAGATATGGAGCCAAGTTCAAATAACAGTATTGAGCAGGCCTGGAAATAACTCGCGAACGATCATTTAAATGTAGGTTACGTCAAAATGTAAAATATGCGAACGAACAACAGGTTATGGCAGGTTGCAACAGGTTAAATTACCACCTTAAAAGAATTTCTGCCAAAATAAATAGCAACAACTAAAGCAAGGTCGCACGTTACTTGATATTTATTTTGGGGGGAATCCCATTAAAACGTTAAAAAAGCATGACTGGCACAGTGACAACAGAGAGGGTGGACAAGCATCACAACACTCTTTTCCAATGGGTTACGAGAATGCTGTATGGCGTAACCTGCCAACGGGTTGCGATGGAAGCCCTTTATTTCCAAGTCTGATTGAGGCATGTGCAGTGCGACCACTATCGGTGAGTTACAAAGGGGCCGACGCTACACAGTTAACTTTCACATCTACTGTGATCTTGAGCAAAGTCTGTGCCAGGTTTCTCATTATTAGTGTTGTTGATTTCCCTCTCTGGACAGATCAACTGACAATCATTTTAACTCTCCCTCAGTAGACTTGCATTGGAATTTTGTTACATTGTAAAGATTTTATAGAAAATACTGCATGTTCCGACTGGTTGGCGTGGAAATCAAGTCAGCTTTGGGCTATATCAGTTTTGACAACAACAAGTCGACTGATCGTTTCAACTCTAAAAAGTCCCCCATTATGCCTTCTTGCACTGAAGGTTTTGAAGTGCCAGCACTCTGAACCTCGAAATATTTTTGCATCCATTAATAACAAAACTTTTTATCTTGTTCTTGGACAATCATCCAAATCCACAATTACCAGAAGGAAAATATACAGTATATACTTGCCTACACATACTTTTTGTAAGCTGTCGACCCCAATTGGGACTACAGAGTTCAAAGGGTGCCCAAGATGTTTACCAGCAACATCAGTAAATCCTTCACGTTAAACAACAATATGTGGGTGAAAACCTGGTCGCTTGGTGTTTTGAAGTACATGTATAATCCATTTTGCGTGAAATACCATGTTTCTTCTTTTAAGAAGAAGAAACTCATGAAATGTTGTACTGTCATTACAAAAGGAGAATTCCAACAACTTTTCTGCCCTCAACACTAGTATAATCGCACCTGTCAGAAATGAAATGCCAGAATATTGCATCTCTGATAATATTTTTGTTTCTTGAATGCAGTCTTGGTTATGCAACCCTATTGAAATTCTATCATTTTCAGTGCCATGTTGTGTGACTTGTGTCCCAAAGTGGTGATAAAAAACATTCTATATGTTTGCCTTTTGTAATGAACTTACATCATGTGACAACCCAGTGGAACCCTGGGAAGTAAAGCAGAGTTTTTTCCTGTGGTAGGACCCCCTAACCAATGCCTGGGCTGGAAATTCTCTGAAATGGGTGGCATGAGGCCATTAGTATATAAATGATGGCTCGACTTGACTTCATATGTGGATACCGAAAACTGAACTGAACCAATCATTTATTACCAAAATTCTGAATTTTAAAATTTTTCTACATTTCTTACTTTACCGTCCTTGTTGAAGCTTAACCCTTTACCCAACATAACGGCCAAAACTGCCAGCACTATTCACAAAAAATCCCATTCAGTTTTCATTATTTTTTCCTTTTTTTTGTCTCAAAAACATAGCATTTGACCTCTCATTGGAAAGAGCTCAGTGAGCCCATTCCAATGAGGGGTCATATGCTATGTTTTTGATGCAAAAAATGAAAATATTTAGTTATTCTATAGTTTTGTTTGCAATTGTCATCTGCTTTTTGTGTTAGGTAAAGGGTTAACAGTTGAAGATTTCATTTTCATCAGAGTGAGTGGCTTCGTTTTCAGTGTTAACCATTAGGGGCAATTGTTCTGAATTTCCACTAGACTACAATCTGTGCATGTCCAGTTGCTGAGCAGTGATTTCTAGTCAACTCTTGGGTGCCATAACTGGTTGAGTGCTAGAAGCCACTGTCATGGTTCTTTTGAAAAGTACTGAAAGTCAATTTAAAGGCTTTAAACTGTATGCATTAGCTTGCTGTTTGCCCAGCAGCAGAAAACAAAATATTTATATAAAATTCTCTTATTACAATTTTTTTTGAGATGAATTGTAACAAGACAATTATTTATGGAAAAAATGTGGCTAAACTTTGGCTCCATTGCTTGTAGCGTGCTATTTTTACCAGCGGCAGAGCAGGTCTAGTAACCGTCAGTGAGTCCGTCCATCCGTCCGTCAGTCCATCCGTCCGTCAGTCCATCCGTCTGTCTGTCAGTCCGTCCGAAACACTTCTTCCATCAAAGTTTTCTTGGCTTCTATGAAAGGGAATGACTTTATATTTGGTCTGCTGCTTCATAATGATGAGTTGTATCGTGTATCTAATTTTCAGATCTGCCGTGCAGCCATTGCATGCCGTGATGCAGGTCCAGACCCGGTATTGGTCTTGGCTTGTTTAAAAAAGAAACTTGTGATAAAAATCACCTTTGAAATGTAATTTAGCATTCTACCAGTTAAGAGGTAGCCAAGATTTAACTAGAAATAGCCGCTCAGGTGAATTGTGTATTGTCAGAAGGACCTAATGATGGCGTGTTAAGGCTCAATGTTGCAAGATCATAAAAGCCTGAAATAGGCCTCTGAAGGTTATGGTGTGTTTGGAACAAGTCACAAAATTACTGTAGATATGATTTGTGTTGGCAGAAGAATGCACATGTTGAGCTCATTGGCAATGACATTTGTGGCACTGTGGTTGATACAAGAACAACTTTTTTGCTGTTTTCCTGATATTAATTCCCCTTTGGCACTATAAACAAATCACTCAATTCAGATACCGAATACCAAACCGATACCGAGATATACCCCAATAAAAATACCAAAACCAATACCAATGGTAAAATTGCAATACTGCCCAGATCACTAAAACAGATGCTCATTTCAAGATTGACTTTATAGCAGGGTTTGAGCCAAGTTGATTGGGAAAGGGACCTTTTTCTTTGTTTTGGGAAAATTAAATCCACCTGGAAGCTTTTTTCCAGAGATAATACAGTTTAACCCTCTGTACTCTGGTGTCAAAATGGCAAATTTCAGTAGCAAATATTTCCCATAAAGCCATTTGATATTTAACCAAATATACCTTGTTCGCAGGCTTTCTGCAAGGAAAAAAATGTTGAGGCCGGTAATGGCGCATCCAAGGATCGGACGGGGCGACCATGGACGCCCTGTCGGATCCTTGGGTTCACCATTACCGGCCTCAACATTTCATCTGTCTGAAATGCACACCCAAGACGCCCAAGTGGGGGGACTATGCCTTGTGCATGTTAAAATGGCTGTCCTCAGAGTGTACACAAAACTTACCAATGTGGGCCCGTAGAACTCAACCCAAATCGTGCGCGTATGCCATCTAACCCATCACCAGATCCTGCCGTTCTATAGTCAAGGTTATTGCAAGTTGGTAAAAAAAAATTGAGTCTGGTTGATTTTTTGCTGTTCCTTGTTCACTATAATTCTCTACGAGTGTCTTTGATGAGCGCCTTACGAGTACCTTTTGGGTAGGGGAAAGTCAGCGAGGGGAATAGGGCCGTTGATGGGATCCCATGTTTGCATAGCGGAAACCCTGTTGTTCGACAGAGCGCAGTGAGCTCTGTCAAACAAGATATAATTTGTAATATTCATAGTTAAACAAGAGTAAAACAGAGGGATTGGAGAAAATTCTGTTGCACTATCAGAGTGTAAGGGGTTAAAATGGGTATCACTTTATTAGAATTAACTATCAGAAGAGCATAATGGCTATGTAAGGGCCTAAAAAAAGTAAAAAAATCTGTTTCTCAGGCCCTCCCACATGGTCCTTTGGGCTGCCGCATGCTCTTTTTATAATAAATGCAGAATTAAAAAGATAAAAATTAAATGTTTTATGTCTGATGTTTTACGCTAATTAACTGGTAGAGTGCTGGAAGCCCATTTTTGGGCTTTACTTTGAAGTACAGGTACCATCTCTTAAAAGCCTCGTATTCAGTGGATGTGCTTCAGTTTACCTTTGAAGTGAAATTATTTAGCCTCTTAGGATTTGCCTTGTTACAATTTATGGGAGAGTGCCTTTTGGCACTCTCCCATAAATTGTAACAAAGCAAAGACATGTTAACAAATTCTGATGATCAAAAATAATTTAGCACTCTACCACTTAATAAAATTGATAAATTTGTCCATTCTTGAACTCAAGAGACAAAATACACCACCATCCATTCTATTCTGTAGATTATGGGGCCTAAAACATAAAACAAACCAAGAACATGAAAATTTGATTGCAAAGAAATAATTACAAAAATAAAAAATAAAATAAAAAACTGCCCGCATGCAATTTTACAAATATGGCCTGAGAAACAAAATTTCTACTTTGTGAGGCATAACCTGATTATTTTGTACAAGTTTGGGGATAATAGTGTTTTATGCTAGAAATTGGGAATTTTATAGCATGTACCCCATTTGGAATGTGGCCATACTTTTGCCCAAAAAAGTGCCTAAATTAAACCCTGCTTTATAATAATATATTCATTAAGCATATTAATTATTATGATGATTATTTACAGAAATTAACAGAGTTCGGCTAGTATTATTTCATAATAAAACTGACAGAGATCCCCTAGCATTACCAGATTCACAAGGCCCAGTAGTCACATTAGCAGAAAAAATATATGTTCCTGTCAAAGATTTTCCAGATGTAAGTATTTTTTTTCTTTTTTCATCTCTTCAAGTGTTGTATATACATTTGAAACTAGAAGTCTTCTCACAAATAGTGCAGAAAATGCCCGTTGCAGAAGAATGAAGTAGTCTGAAATACAGGAGCATTTGCGCTGTGCAATGCAAAATTTAATGTGCAAAATTTAATATGCCATTTGCGAGGTTGGTTTTGAAATCATGAACTGAACCGAGCAAACATGATGAAAATATTGACTACAGTATGTGGAGGGTGGATTACTACTAAATCATTGTGGGAAAGATTTTTACCTGCATCGCCAGCGGCAGAGCAAGTCTAGTAACCGCTCGACTCCGTCCGTCAGTCCGTCCATCCGTCAGTCCATCCGAAACACTTCTTCCGTCAAAGTTTTCTTGGCTTCTATGAAAGGGAATGATTTTATATTTGGTCTGCTGCTTCATAATAATGAGTTGTATCGTGTAAGCAATTTTCAGATCTGCCGTGCAGTCACTTCCTGTTTGCCGATACTTTGAAATTTTACTGTACCCACTGAACATTGAAATTTTCCGTCAAGATTTTCTCTGATAATGATCAGTTGTATCGTGTATGCAATTTTCGGATCTGCCGTTCTGCCACTTCCTGTTTGCCGATTCTGTTGCATGTAGCGACGCAGGTCCAGACCCGGTATTGGTCTTGGCTTGTTCACTTAGTAATTATTTACAATTTCTGAGGACAAAACACGAAGTACCCGGTGGTCCACGTGATGAAAGTTTGCAAGTGTTTCTTGTGTTATGAACAATTATAAATACTTTTTGTGTGGAGAATATGTGGCGCTGCAATTAAGTAGTAATTCACGCTCTTCATTCTGTATATGCAGTTGAATTTTAATATCTGTTTACGTCATTACATGTACCTGTAACCAAGTAGAGATTAGGAATGATGTAAATGGTCTCAGTTTACTAGCATAGAATCGTTGGCCATGCTGGTTTTTATACAGGAATTGAATTGCCCCAATTGGGCAGTTTGAGTTTGAAAACAACAAAAAGTGCACTTACATGTATTCAGTGCGCTATTACTTCAAAATAGTGCACAATAGATTGACATGACTTCTAGTTTCAACTGTATGTATATAATTCAAGAACAAATGTATACTTTGTGTACACTAACACATGGGCTATTTTTCTCATTGGAAGTTAAAAACAGGAAAAATGGTGTTTATGTGAGGAAAGATGCTGTGTGTGAATTCTTCTTACTTGGATTTAATTATTGTCTGACTTTTCACTGATGTGGGAATTATTCATTTCCTCCAGAAATTTTTGTGAGTGTTACTTGGGTAATAAAGATTATGGTTCAGTATTTTGTGGCAATCCTCTTATGACTTTCCTTGATGATTGAAAAATATAGAATCAGAAGAAGCTTTCTTCTTACCATTAACCCTTTACATATACCTACTGTAATGGCCAAACATGGCCAGCATATCACACAAGAACAAAGTTCATGCTATCCCAAAATTTTGGTCCAAAATAGAATTTTTGTTCGGTACTAAATGATTTTTTTGTGGTGTCAAATGAAAGGTATTAATGCCAAATGGAATCTGATTGTAAATTAGAACAAATTCACCTTGTATTGTCCTCGGAGTACAATGAGGCACAAGCTGCAATGCTAAAGCATTGCAGATGGCACCTTGTTGCACTCAAAGTACAATATTTTAATTTAGTATTACAGGCCTGGGATTTTCAGGAGAGCAATTTATTCGCTTGCCTACTGCTCGCCTTAAAAAAATTAAGGAGGGCGAAATCTAGCCCGCCTGGCCTTAGAAAATAATAACCCACATCTTTTCAGTTCTCGATCTGTTAGTGCTTTCAGTAAGACGACTACACTGCCCCTCCCACACCTCCGGGCCTTACTGAGGCCCGGAGGTGTGGGAGGGGCAGTGTAGCCATCTCACAGAGACTACCTTGTTAGCAACTCTAAATAAAATGTACAAAGCCCACAAGGCAGAATTCATTAATAGAAAAACTTCATTTTGCCACTTTTAGCTTTTGTGAGCTTAAGGAGAGCTGATCGCTCCCCTTGGTCATGCAAGGGGAGTGATTTTTAGCCCTCCTGCATTTTTAAAAATGCCAGGCTTGGTCTTACCTGCCTTGGCTCTATTAAATATTTTCGTAGCAGTAAAAACCCACGAATGATAAAAATGTAGAAAATAGAAAACTTAAAATAATAAAATAAAAGGCTATTATTAACGTTCAGAAAATGATATTTTGATTATTTTTTTTTACTTTGCTGCTTTTTCACTCCAAATCAAGTAGTACAGTGCAACCCTGTTAATTGAACAGCCACTTAGGCAGTGAAAATTATTCAGTTAACAGGAGTATTCAGGGACCGACCTGGTCATGCGCCAGTGCGTATTTGGTTCTGAAACATCAGGACCTGGCTCTTAAATCTCAGAAATAGGCTTCTCAGTTGGCGCGTAACTTATCAGATCATATTTTGATATTCTTTCGATGGATAATCGAGAGAGACACTCTTACATGTATTATATATATGATTATCATTTATCATTGTTGTAGAGTGCTTAAGTTAATACTTCAAGTCTTAGTTACCAAGCATTAATCTTCACTGTGGTTTCTGATCAAGTCTTGGCTGCCTAAATAGGCAGCCAAGACTTGATCAGAAACCACACCTAAATAGGCAGCCAAGACTTGATCAGAAACCACAGTGAAGATTAATGTTTGCTATAGTGTACTAAATGAAAATGATGAGAGCTATTGCATACTTGCAGTGTGTGTTACAAACAGCAGTGTGACTCCGTAAATTGAAATCTGGCGCATGAATTGAAAAAATAGGCTTCGAGGCAAGAGCGTATTTTAAATAGTCCTGATCGGTCCCTGAGTATTGAATTAACAGATTTTGTATTTTTCTGTATTCTTGTGATAAACTAAGGATTTATTCCATTATATCTTGTTTGACAAAGCTCCTGGAGCTCTGTCAAGCAAAATTGATAGTTTAAATGCCTGTATTGGATGTACTCAGGAAAATAGGCCTACAACAATGGGAATTTGATGATTCTCAGGGTATTTTCTCGACATATTTACAGTAATTTTATTCAATTAACAGGAGTTTACACTACAACCTATGTGCAATTAACAGGTCAAATTTGAACTGGGGATATTGTAAATGGTTTTGTGTTAAGAACTTATATGCAATTAACAGGGTTATTCATTTAATAGATATCCATTTAAGTGGGCTCTACTGTATAGTAAATAATTTATAGTCTAGAGGATTTTAGAAAGATTAAGCAAGATAAAAAAGATTGAATAAAAGAGAAAAGTTTTGATAGAAAACAGTTTAAATGGATACACTGTTAATTCAGTTAACCCATAACAGAAAGCCACGATTATGTCTCTTGAGGGGGGCATGGTGGCTCAGTTGGTAGAGGAGCAGGCTGCAAGCCGAGAGGTCCTCGGTTCGAATCCCACCTGCGGCAACTGCATTGTGTCTTTGGGCAAGACACTTCATCCCTCATTGCCCATGTGGGGGCATGGGGGTGCTACGTACTAAGGCATACTGCAGGACGATGGTGCACCTGTCTTCAACCAATGCTAACCCTGCTTGTGTAGAGGTAGTATGTTGGGGAGCTGACAGTTGCTCGCCGTTGCTCGGTGATTCTCTCCGGGTACTCCAGCTTCCTCCACCTGTAAAACTCACGGTCATGATTAGCCATTATGCAGAAATATGTGACCTTAAGCACCAATAAATGAATAAATAATTGTGGCTCTTGCTTATAGATTACTTGACAGGTGTGAATTCTGCCTGGCCAGTGTCGCCAGATAGCAATTTTATCGAAAGCGGCGCACTGAAATAATCAAGACCAAAGCCTTTGAGACCTACAAAAAGTATATTTTGGATGCCAGATTTCAGTGCCAAATGCTGTATTTTTAGTTGCAAGCATATTTTTAGTGCAAATGGCACCATTGATACCTGACATTGTGAAGACTACAAGTGTCTCCATTAACCCTTTACCCAACGTAAGTCTTGGTTTCCTACATTGGCACCCAGGACTTGCCAAGAAACAAAGTCATAGGATGTGGATGGTCAAACTAAAGCAAAAATATATAAAAAAAATTTCTAAGCCCTTAAGGGTTAAACACAGTGGAGTGGATTTTCCTCTTGAATTAGGTACTTGCTGTGATCACAACAGCAGAATCTGAACGCAATCTGATCGGACACTGACATCTTTACACCAGTGTGTTGAGAGTTCATAAATAGAATACCCAGTGGCATCCAGAGGTCTTGGAGGGGCCCTGGCCAGAACTTGCAAAAATTTCAGTTGGACACTTAACTAGTCGTGTGCTAGAAGCCACTAACAGGGCTTTATTGAAAAGTTCTGAAAGCCACTATAGTGGCTTTGCACTGTGTGTATTACCTTGTTTGCTCAGCAGTAGCAAAAAAAATTGTTTATGTAATATTGTTTTATTACCATTTATTGGACAGTACCAACAGGCACTCTCCAATAAGTGGGAATCAAACAATTATTAACGAAGAACATCTTGCTAAACTGAGACACTTGCTGGTAGCATTGTATTTTTAAAAAAAAAAATACTCATGTTGCAAATCACCTTTGAAAAATAATGTTGCACTCCATCAGTTAATGCACCTGGCTGACCATGGTTTGGCCTGATGGGAGAAAATTTTGAAAAATGGTTTAAAAAGATTCAAATCCTTCACTCTGGAAGTCTAACAAGAGGTCTCTATTACTGAACAGAATACCGCATATTTTCTTTCAGATAATTGGCATTGCATCAGTTGCCTTTGTAGTTTCTGGTAAATGTGCATTTAATTGGCCTGTGGTGTAATAATTGAATATACAAAGAATCCTAATTATTTATTGACTGGCAGATACACTTGCTGCATGTCAATAGAATAACGATCGTTTTAAAACTGAGTCAGTGGGACCCATCCTAAGAGTGGGGGCTTCTGGCTTACAGCCACCTTGGCCCATAGGACAAGCCTCCACTGAAAAAATACTGCAAAATCAAGACTACATCAAGAAAAACAAATGGAAGTAGCATCTCAGATTCAATGTTTGCATATTTATTGTTGAATACTCAAAATTCTACAGTGTTGTACACTACAGCCGCTGTGGACTGGTCACTTTCCATGGGTGGGCAATATTTCCACTGCACAATAATATTAGATTCCAAACACGAATAGGAATGATCATCAAAAATTTAATAAATGAAGCACAGGGTACAACCTGGTGCTTAAACATTAATAAAAAGTTTGCTGCTGATGATTTTTACCTGGTGAACATATACATGGACATCACTGGGTTATGACCAGTCCACAGCGACTGTATTGTGGGATGAAACTTGGACAGAGGGTTTCTGCTAGTGGTAAAAGTGTTTGGGTAGTTTGGCACTCGGGGAAAACATATGTTCTGGGTTATCAATGACATTGACAGACGAAAGGATACTGGATCAAACAGCTTAATGTGACATTGTAGCTACATGTAATGCCATTAAAGCTGCTAAAAAGATGAAAATCGATAATGTAATCAGTGCTGGATTGGTTATGCAAAGTATATTCTGTCTTTTACCCCTGTTTGTGGCACTTGTCCAGCTTACACAGGAACATTCTACAAGGTAGGGTAGCATCACAAAATTTACCCTCTGTGGAACTCAGTCTGAATCAAGGTCTCAAGCCAAAACAAAGATGTACCTAGAGGATAAATGGGCCCACTGTATGGGATAGCATCAGCAAATTCACCCTCTGGGGACCTCATTTTGCAAATGACAGGTTGCTTATGTTCAGGCTTGCAGTGAACTCATGTTAATTGAGCAGCCACTTTGCAAGTGGAAAATATTCAATTAATGGGGGTATTCAATTAAAAGGAAATTTTATCATGTCCCTGTGTTTTTAGTGATAAATTTTGGATTTATTCCCTTATATCTTATTCTGACATTGCCCAGAGAGCTCTGTCAAATAGGATAGGATAGATCAAATGTTTGTTTTGGACGTACTGAGGCCAAATGGGCCTATCCACATGAGGAATTGGTTGTCAGAGTCAGGCCTGGCAATCTAGAAAAATCAATGAATGCAAAACAATTGCCCTCCTCAGATTGCTTGGGAGTGCAATTGCACCAGGAATTTTCAATGCAAACACTTGTATGCTATTTTGGTTATATTCACTTCAAGGTATTAATATTGTGACTGAAAAATTTGTACTATATTCAGCTGCATAGTGGAAAAATTGGCACACACATCTTCTCGTTATTAAAATATTGCATTCATTTTTAATGTTACTGTCTTCTATGCTGAAAATGTATTGAAATGCGACTCAGAATGGGTCATAAATTATTGCAAATCAGTTCAACATTGACAAACCTTCCCCTGAGTTCCAGTGTGTTCTCTGTGCCAGTATGCACGGAGAAAACATTGGAATTTGGGATGAAATGATAATAGATTTTAAAGGCAGTCCCAAACAGGTCTGGCATTCCAGAAAATGAAGGGGTGCAAAAAATTGCCCTCCTCACTCAATTTTTTCTAGGCGTGCTGTAGGCGTGCTGTAGGCGTGCAGCACTCCTGCACTCCTAAAGAATGCCAGGCCTGCAGAGTAAATCTTGAACATGTCACAAAATTTTTATTCAATAAACAGGAGATTACTCCTTAAACTACAGAACAGCCGTCATGAACTGGTCACTTTCCACAGGTGGGCAATATTTTCACGGACGCAATAACATTAGATTCCAAAAACAAATTATAGGAATAATCAATAAAAATTTAATTAATGAAGCACCGGGCACAACTCTGTGCTTTATTAATTAAAATGTTAATGATGATGATTTTTATTACCTGGTAAACGCTTGCATGCTTGGACATCACTCCCTACAAGTGGATTACGACCAGTCCACGGCGACTGTACTGTAGAGTCAGTGGCTCAAATTTGTGCTGAAAGTGTGGTAAATGGTTTGGTATTTGGAAATTATAGAAATTAATAGGGTTATTCAATTAAGAGATACCCAATTAAGTGGGATCTATTGTTTTTTGTTTTGGGTTAAACTGACCAAAGAAATGGGATCCTAAAAGGGATATCCTGGCCCCTCCCACTGCAGTGGAATTTAAGTAAGGATCACTCCTACCCTGCCCATCTAAATATTTGCACATACACATAAAAGGTAAATGTGTACATTTTAGGTTTGTTTGTTTATTATGCCCCCAAAATGAAAAGTCGAAGAGGTATCTAGTGGAGACCTCTGTTTGTCTGTCCATCTGTCCGTTCGTTCATTTGTCTATCCATCCATCCATCCGTCTGTCCGTCAGTACCAACATCTTCCCTTGTATCTCAGCCACTGCTACTCCGGTTTGAATGATATTTGGGGTGATAGAGCATCATAGTGGAACGATACCTGTGTAGCATGAGTTTCTTCCACACATTTTTTCCAAGAGTTATAATGGCCCTTTTTCACTCTTTCGACTTAAAAAAAAATTTGTCCGTCTTCCAACATTTTCCCTTGTATCTTAGCCACTGCTATCCCAATTTGAATGATATTTGGTTCTGATATAGCATCATGGGGGAACGATACCAGTGTAGCGCGAGTTTTTTCCACAAATTTTGTCCACATTTTTGGCACTTTTCACTCTTTCGACTTAGAAAATGTTTTGCGATCAGAGGCATTAGCAGCTCTTTGCGATGCAGGCCTCTTGTTGGAATTTAATGACACTCTCATCAGCCTAAGTCATATGTTGGACAATTGTGACGAAGTCATAGGAAACTAGTGATGAACCAATTATCAAAACTTGCTATGAGTTGTTTTGAAGTTGTATCACGCATGGTTAACAGATACACATGCAACGTGTCAGAATTTATAACTTAATGTTCATTTTTCAACTTGTTACCTCCCTTGATGTGTTTCTCCATTGTTTACATGTACTCGACAAACAACCTTGGAGAGAAACATCAAGGGAGGTAACTGAATTACAAAATGAACTTGACAAACTGAAAAAGTGTTTGTGACAGTCATGTGACATTCATGTTGTCTAACAATCATCTGTCATTGAAAAAAGTGTCTTAGTTTTTTTCTCCAATTTTAATTTCTTACTGTATTGTGATGCTTGCATCATGACTTACTACAGACTACCGGCTGAACACATTTTATTTATACATGTACCCAATGCAACGTTGTACAGCACCATGATAGAAGGTCAGTGACTTCGATCAGCCAGGAAATGGTGGCTATCTCATACCAATTGCAGATGGTAAATTCCATGATATCTCGGCTTTGCAAATCCCTAAATATTCTGGTTTGCACTACACATGTTTTTAAGTGGAAACTTTATTGAAATGGCCAGATATCAATGGAGATTTTTAATAGTCAGCGTTAAATATAGAATAACTGGAAGCTGCTGGTTTTTAACTGCCGGTTGTCAAAAACGGCCAATGCCCCATAACCGGCCAGTTCCTGTTGCTGATTCTGATTATCGGTTCATCACTAGAGGGAACCACAGAGCAATGGCAATTAACTGCCAGTCTCTCAAATGTCCTATCCCAACAGTGTAAAATACAACACAGCATATTGGTCAAGGAAAAGAACTAGTGAAATAAGCTTCACACTATGTGCTGACAATTGTATACATGTTAGTATTATCACTTTGCCATTTCTTTTGCTCTCTGAAAAAGTGTTATTTGAAAATGGCTTGCCTGGAAAAATTAAGTTAACCCTTTTTCGTGTGACCTTTAATTCTAATTTGCACAGATCCGCAGACCAGCTTCATGTATTTTTACAGCAAACTCACTGTCCACGTGATGTAGGCAAGCCTTCTATGATCTCTTGATCTACCATCGAATGACCTAGTTGTCAGGTAACTGTGACAAATGTTTTAGTGTGGTCTCCGAATAGAATTTGCCTGTAGTATTCAGGTATATGATAACATCTTAATGACAGCTAGCTGAGGAAAAATTCTTTTGTTGAGTCAACTTGAGTGATCCCTTGAATTCTATACAGGTGTGTTTAACTCTTGGCCTGCTTGGAACAAAAATTTCTCTCAGTGTTTATATATCAACGAGAATCCTGGAAAGCCATTCACGCCAAGATTCATGCAACAAAGTTGGCGAGAATCCATGTAGATTCTTGTTGCACCTCTGCTGGGATTCGCACGAAAAGAAAAGTGAAAAATCACCCAGTACATATATGTGTAGTGCAAGATCTCGCATGGATCAATGTATTTTTACTGAAATTAGAATGTTCTTTTCAGGTACATTGCTGTTGCAGTTATAGAGGGTTAAATATACCTATCTCGTGGTGAGAGATCTACTTTCTCGCTAGAGGCTCAGTAGACATCCAGAGGCTGTCAACTGGACCCCAGTTCGAATGATGGTCTCGCATTCTGGTATAATAGGTCACTTTGTTTTATGAGTGACAGTCTGCTAACATAGGCAACATAATTATTGGCAATTGATTAAACTTCCAATTGTAAATGTACATGTACTATGTCTTGTGTAGTGTGCAAGATATAGCTTTGGAAGCTGAAAGTGACCTGAAATACCATTACCCCTAAACCATGGTTTAATTAGGGCTGTCGCGACTATCATTTTTTGTAATCGACTAATCGTGACCAGTAATCGACGGTTAGTCGATTAATAGTCGCTTCCCATGATTTTTTAGCAAATCATTCTTCTGTTCGTAAAACTCCGAAAATGACAATGGCACCAGTGTGTTCAGACGAAGTGGGGTTGTGGGAACAACAAATCGGTCCCGACTGAAGCTACATGTAGTCCAATCTTGGACCCACAGTCCGTAATATAATTTTTGGGGTTGGTACGTCCTGTAGGACGTACCAACCCCAAAAATAATATTACTGACTGCGGGTCCAAGTTTGAACTAGATTGAAGCCGATGAATTAAAATGAATTTACCAAAGAACGTTCCTGCATATGTTTCCTTTCTGCAATAAGTTTCTCGAAATTTTGAACATTGAGATCTATGCATTCCCTCGTCAGTTGTTAAAATTGGATCTTAGTCTGAAGTTCCGAACTTTGAGAAGTGATCTGACGTTCGGACTTTCGTCATAATTTTGTCACTTCCGCGCTTTGGGTTTTCCAATGGGTGCATTCGTGTGTACAAGACTGGAGAAATTCAGAAGAATCTATTCTTCTCGAGTAACTGTGAGTGTTCTTTCTTACACAGTCAGTGACAGTCGTACAGTCTTCCGGATATGAATGTTAACTATGGTTAGATATTTAAAGTTATTCACCTTCATTGATCATTCACCTCACAAAACAATGCAATTTAGCCCCGACGTGTAGTAGACGTGTACCACCTTGAAAATGAACGACGATCGACTAAAAATAAAAAAAAACATCGACTACTTCAATAGTCGACGGTTAGTCGACTAATCGAATAATCGCTACAGCCCTAGGTTTAAACCAAGGCCTTTTCGAGGCCAAATTTTTGCCCCTTTCTCAATGTGAAATAAGCAGAAAAAATCCCAATTGAACTGACAAGGCCACTTTGCTTGTCCTACCATCAGTAATTCAATCCAAATAGCACTGAGTACAGGTTCTGAACATATTACTTTAATGAAATTTGTTTTCGCAGAATTTTATATAAGGGAGGTTGTCAGAGCTGCTTTAAGTACCTCAATACCAGGACCTCAACAGATTTATTGGGATCCCAAGAATGACGTTGTAGATTGCTTGAATATACATGTAACAGTTTTGATGATCCTGGTGGGGTCATCACTCATGAAAAAGGCCCATTCCTAATTTCCGTGGATTAAAAACCCTGACTTAACTCTTAACCCGCTGAGTATTTCATAAATATTTTTCATTAAATCTCGCCATCGCTGCTGTACAGCAGCCATGACTAGATTTGATGAAAAATTCATCTAAATTTAAATTCAGGAATCATTGGTGAAAGACTTCAAACAATTTATAGAAGTAAAATTTGATTAAGTGTGCCTAAATTATACTTATTTCAGTGGCCAGAGAAATTTCTCCTGGGCAGAATATCCACTGGCTGTCTGGGACGACCTGCATTATGTCCTTGGGCAAGGCACTTTATCCTGGTTGCCTACATGGGGGCACGATGACGGCTTCATACTAAGGCATACAGCATGTCGATGGTGCACATGTCTTTAACCGCCGTAACCCTGCATAAGCAGAGCTTGAACAGAGTTAGAATGTTGAGGAGCTGACAGTTGCTGGTCGATGCTTGGTGGTTCTCTCCAAATACTCCGGTTTCCTACACCCATGAAACTGTCACGGTCACGATTAGCCATTGTGCAAAAGTATCTGACCTTAAACACCAATAAATAAATAGAGGATATGGAATGAGTGTTTTTCTCATATAATATTTATGAAACGAGTCTTAAGAATTTTCCGTTTGGGTGAGCCTCTGGCAAGCCCAAACGGAAAATTCGGACGAGTTTCATAAATATTATATGAGAAAAACACTCATTTCATATTGTATTCATCATATGACACACACACACACACACAAATTAGCCACTTAGTATGACTTTTTAACCCATCACCTAACTTGAGTTGCAGACGGCACTTGGAAAAAACATCCTTGTACAACTAAAAATTTTCATTTTTTGCTTCCAAAACATAGGTCATGACCCCTAGTTGGAACGAGCGCGGCACGCTAGTTCCAATGAGGGGTCATAACCTATGTTTTGGAAGCAAAAGTGAAAATAAAAAAAAACTGAATAGCGTTTTCCTTCATAGCGGTTTCTGCGGTTACGTTAGGTAAAGGATTAATACAATATAACCCACCCTAAATAAGACAGATAAAGTAAATTCTCCCTACTGAAATTATGCAAATGCAACCCAGTTGTATTTTGTTGAGCCAATCAATTAGTCCAGTTTTGAAATTGACCAATGAAATTGAGGTAAGGCTTTATTTATCACTGATTAATATGAAAACAAAATATGAAATGTTTTAAAGTGAATAAAACGGACGAGTCATATGATAAATAAATAATATCCACTGGCAACAGGCAAGGATTTAACCCTCTGCAAACTGATGTCAAAATATCAAGCAGTAAAAATTTCAAGCAGCAAATATTTCCCGAAACATGAGCCAGAATTTACCCAATTTAGTGTTGTTTGACAATTCAACACTGCAACAAAACAGCTTCCCTAACATGCAGTCTTTAGGTAAACTTGCACATTACATTCCAGGTACCTTGGCCATTGTTTCTAGGCAAGTCTGAGCTGCCCATATAGGCAGCCAAACCTTTCCTGGAAACAACTGCAAAGCCACAGGATGTATACTGTCAACACTGTAGCAAAAACATAAATATCTGCAGTCTCCAAAGAGTTAACCCTTCACCTAACACGTATGGCAGATGACACTTTCAAACAAAATCCTTGAATAACTATTTTTCATTTTTTGCGTCAAAAACATAGCTTATGGTCCCTCATTAGAACGAGCTCATCGGGCTCATTCCAATGAGGAGATCCTAGGCTATGGTTTTGAGACAAAAAATTTAAAAATAATTAAAATTGAATGGTGATTTTTGTGAATAGTGCTGGCCGGTTTTGGCAGATATGTTAGGTAAAGGATTAAGCACAATCAGTCTAAGGGGGTCGCAGTGGCATTGCGGTAAACGGTTCTCATCAGATCACCTTGGATGGGTGACCGTCTGAGCGATCGATTCGGACTCCCACGTTTTGCCCTTGGGCAAGGCACTTCACCCCGATTGTCCACATGGGGGCACGATGACGCTGTGTACTAAGGCGTACTGCACATTGATGGTGCGCATGTCTTCAACCAATCTTACCTTGCCTGTGCTGCAGTGTGGAGTTACAATGTTGGGGAGCTAGCAGCTGCTCGTTGTTGTTCAATGGTTTTGTCCGAGTACTCCAGCTTCCTCCACCCGTAAAACTCACCGACACGATATGACTTTGGCTGTTAATGTGTCGTTAAGCCCTAATAAATAAATAATTAATAAATCAGTCCAAGAGCTAAACTAGAAGAGTATTTTTGAGGGTTGCTCTCCTTTCACTTCAACAAAGAGAAGTGTTAAAACCTTTAAAAGTCAAAGTGACTTTTAACAATTTTTTTTGTCTGTTATCTGTTTCCATTTATGAGTGTAGAGCAACAATTTATCATCCTTAAAATTCAGACTGTAACTGGTAGCTAAGATAAGATACAGTTGGCAAGTGCTCAATTTGGATAATCCAAGTGTTCCTTTCATGTACTGAACTGCCAGAATTTCTGGGAATTTGTGCTACAATTTAATGTTGGAGAACTCAAACCTCAGATTTATTGTGGCAGTGACACTTCCTGATTGAACATTGTTCTACCACCTCAGAGTTACCTTCCTCCATCCAACAAACACCATCTACTTCAAATTGAAATTGAATTTGAAATTGTTGAGTATCATGTGTCAGTTCAGATGTGTTCAAATAAAGTTGTCTCGCAAACAGGGGGCACCACAATGGACATGATGCTATTGGAACACCAAATTTCTTTTACAGAAATCTACTTCCCCAGAACCATTAATCAGTCTTTTCATATTAAATTTTGGTATACATCACCCTCAGGAGGGGTCAGATGCAAGTTTTGAACTCACTGGGTTCATATTGGGCTCCATGTGGCAGCTCAAATTTTTATTTAGTGTTGTACAAGGAAAATTCTTCAATAATCTTCAGATCTTCCATTGAAAAGCTTTCGGTATTTGAAATACAGCACCCTCACGTGCATCAGATACAAGTTTGTACAAATCAAGTCTGTGGGCTTATATTTGGGATCCCTTTGGGATCCTGAATTTAAACTTTGTGTAATGTGAGTAATATTCTTTAAAAATAATCTTCAGATCCACCAGTCAGATTCTTATGATATTTTGTATACAGCGTCTTGATAGTTGTCAAATTAAGGTTTGTTTAAATCAAGTCACTAGGTACATATTTGGGCTCTGGAAGACCAAATTTTAACACTGCAGTTTGAGAAATATTCTTCAAAGAATTTAAGATTCACCAGGCAGAATCTTTTGATATTTGGTATACAGTATTACTGTGACTCGAAGATTAAAATTTGTTGAAGGCATTGTGCTCGCTTTTGGTAGGCACCAGAGGGGGGTTAAAATTCAACAGAACCCTTTGGAGAATTTATGCTCCCCGAAAGTTTTTCAGGAGCATATAGTCGCCACACTCTCCGTCTGTCTGTCTCTATCTGCCTGAGCCCACCCGTCTGTCCGTCCAAAACAAATGGTTTCCGGACACTAACTTTAGTTTGACTGAACATAATGGAACAAAATTTTATACATAGGTTTATAACCACATAATACAGGTTGGGATTGACAGTGGGCTTGGTCCAATGTTTCTTTTGCAGAGTTATGGCCCTTTTCTGACATAGAAGACGTGTTGATTTTGGTTTCCGGATAGTAACTTGAGTTAAGGTTTCCTATTTCAATCAAACTTGGAATATAACTTACTGTATATAATATACCAGATGGGTTTGATTTTGAGTGTGGTGCAATAATTTTTATCAGAGTTATGGCCCCCTTTTTGGACATAATTAACCACTAAATCTAGTTTATAATAAAGTGGAGGCATTAGTGTCCCATGTACACATTTGGTGGCCTTCCGTATTGGTGCTATGGTTTAATGGAGATAAAATAAGATTTTTATTAATTCAACATCGACAAATATAAAAAAAACTCATGCTTGGCATTGGGGGGGAGGGGGGTGGGGGCAGGGGCCTAGCCACCCTTGGCATTGCACTTGTTTTCTTATAATTATCCAACAATTCAACATGCTCATCCGCAAGCCTTGTAGCTTGGTTTGGTACAGACTGTAATATTTGTCTGGAATGGTAAGCATGTGTTTGGGCAATATAGACATTTCCAGACATAAAATCCATTGATAACACAGTTTTCAATTACTGAAAACATCAGTCTTCTTGCTTGATGACATCACATCCTGAGTTATATAATCAATCCAGTCAGGATTACAGAGTAACACTGTGGTTGGCATTAATTGAGCATGATGGATACAAATCTCTGCAAACAATCTGCACAAAGAACTGTGCTCCCCATTGTTTAGATACTGTAAATTTATTATAGAGTGCTTAGGCCTAAAAAAGTTAATCTGTTTCTCTGTACTTCTTGTCTCTTCCTTTTGGCTGCTGCATGCTCTCTTTTTATAACCAATGCAAACTTAAAAAAATATAAATTAACTTGTTCAGGTCTGATATTTTACCCAAGCCTCAACAGTCAATCCATGTTGTAAGGAATTGCACCATCCATAAACAGTACACCACCATGCAAAACACCAAAAGTAGAAAAGCTGAAGGTGAATAGCAAGAACTGAAAGTTAAAGTGAGCAGATGCCAAGACGTAATGTCAATCTCATGTAGTTTGCACACATCTAAAAATTATGAATGAAGTGACGTCATGTTTACGTGTTTTGTTAACTGAAGGTAATACTCAAACGATTAGTCGACTCGTCGATGTCGACTCTGGGCAAACCAGTCGTCGACTCTCAATTGTGAAGTCGACTAGTCGGAGGAGTTCAAGCTTTTTGGTAAATAGTATCCCTTCTGTGCCACTGTCAGACAGTTCGAACAGCAATATTGGGCAATCAATGTATACATCTATTGCCATCTAATAGTAGTGACAGTAGTTTGTTTTAACTGGTACTAGTAGAGTGCTGAATTATTTTGGGCTATCAGGATATGTTATTAATTTGCCTTGTTGCAATTTATGGGAGAGTGCCTATAGGCACTCTCCCATAAATCGCAACAAGGCAAATTAAATAAGACTATATAATTTCACTCTTAGCATAATTAGAAGCACATTAACAGAATAATGTTCCAGTAAGTTGCTGTATATGAATGCCCAAGTGAAGCCAAATTTGGACCTTCAGCACTCTACCGGAATACCAACACTGTTATAATGAGACAGGTTATCACCAATGACTAGTCGAAGTCGACTTGACTTTTGGGTATTGACTAGTCGACTTTGGAATTCACTAGTCGTTTGAGCACTAACTGAAGGGCAGATAAAAGTGCCCATTGTGCTTGTATACAATGTTTTATTGCGACTCAACTAGTTTTTGGGGAGGTATAGATACTCATTGTGCACACCCGACTTACATGTGAGCATTCCCCCTCAAAAATCTCATTGCGATATAGGATTCTGTACAAATTCAATGCGCACATAACACACATATATTGACATTGTATTAGACAAGTTTGAAAACCAGAGATTATTCAGAAACTGAGAATTGTTGCCCTGTACAGTTTAGACGCCGTGGATTGGTCACTTTCCATGAGTGGGTGATATTTCCATGGACGCAATAATATTAGATTTCAAACACTTTATAGGAGTTATCATCAAAAATTTAATTAATGAAGCACCGGGTACAACACTGTGCTTCATTAATTAAAATTTTGCTGATAATTTTTATTACCTGGAAAATGCATGCGCGGACAACACTGCCCACACATGGATTATGACCAGTCCATGATGGCTGTACTGCATTTGTTTAAGTTTGCTTGAAATTTCACTGTTGATGCAGTAACTTGAACAGAAAACATCCATTAGTGTTTAAAATACTAATCAGCTCTGCATATAATGTATCTTGGCCAACTTGACGCTGGAATGGTCACTGTTTTTTATTTACCTATATTGCATTTAGATAAACATGTAGCCAGGTACGGCTGTTTGCATTGCTCAAAGCCAGACAAGTACATTACATCTATATTGATGGACAGTAGTGCCTGCAGCACATAGGATAAAAGAGCAATCAGTCAATCAACTAACTCGTCTGAATTATATACATACTTCAGTAGTTAGGTCTCAATAAAGGCTATTAAGTTAAAAACATTGCTGTGTATGTCTGCAGGGCAGAGGTATTTAGCCACAGTATATTAATGAGAAACTAGACAGTGAATCCATAGAATCACAGGCCTTCCCTGTTGCAGAAAACACTTCAAACAATTATGAGAATCAATAAGTCTTCTGCATGGGAAACTCTTCCTCTTGATATTTGCTTAGTTTGTGAACGGCGGGTGATAAAAGGTCCCCTTTCTTCCTAACTCTGTCAAGAGAGGTGTTGGTGACAATGTCCAGAGTAACTTTGTCAGTCAGGAAGATTTGCCGGGAATGTACTGTATGTGTGTACAGTAAAACCTGTTTTGAGGGAACATTGTCATGAGTGACCACCTGTCTTGGGAGACCACTGTGATAGGGCCGCACGATATTCAAAACTGAATACCGGTATCGATATTCCAAAAAATACCACGGTTTACCATTATATCGAAAACTGTTCAGATATATGAACACAAGTACCACAATCGAGACTCGAGGCATCACAGCCAAAACGAATTAGCCTGCCTTGTTGATGCGATTTGAAAAACCTTTACCCGACGCAGATGATATCAAAATTTATTATTTTCAAACTTAGTTTATCAGATTTTCCCCAAAGATTTCAACAAAACTATATCATGTGACCCCTCATTGGAACGAGCTCAACAAGCTCGTTCCAGTGAGGGGGCACATGATATAGTTTTGTTGAAATTTATTAAATTTATTTTTTCAACTGCTGAATTTGTATATTATGAGGGCACAAGCAGACGATTCCTTGGATAAAGGGATAATATTATTCATTCGGGGCTACAGATAAAAAACTCAAGACATCTTGAAAATTAAATTGTGGGTAAACAAATAATGACGATAAACCGATATTTTTTAAATTACCCCGGTATTCAATCGATATTGGTTTGTATACCGGTATATATTGGTTTATCGATATACCATGCAGCCCTACACTGTGTGACCTTGTACTACTTGCTTGTTTTACTCTGTAATGGACCTGTCTTGAGAGACCAACCACCTGTTTTGAGAGAGCGCTTTTTTTCTGGCAACAATGGTGGCCTCTTAAGACAGGTTCTACTGTATATGTTCTCCAGCTGTTGGGGACTGCGATATTGCTCTGCTTGATTTGGTGCCTGTTAAACATGCAAGTTGTGCCTATGAGCGATCATGACAGGCTGCTCATTTGCAGGCTTGAAAATGTGTTATCTTGGTGAAGTATCAACTTTGTGGCTGTGAAAATGATAATGTTCATACAATTGAACTCTGTGACTTGAATAGTCACATTGCCAGCAAAAAATATTCAGTTAACAGAACACACTTGACAGGAATTATCATTTTCTTATCTTCCAGTTAGACTGGGCATTTACAGTGCAGCCCTGGCCCTGTTGGCTTCCGCATGCTCTTTTAATAACCAATGCAAACTTGAAAAAATAAAAATAAAATAAGTTATGTCCGATGTTTTACCCAAGTTACTTTAATTGAAAAAAATTCTCTCTTGAGTGCAACAAGGCTTTGCAGTGCTTTTGAAAAGCCTTTGTGCATTTGAGGGATGAAATCCCCCCCCCCCCCCATGCAATTCTGTAGATTATGAGGCCTAAAACATAAAACAAACCAAGAACACGACCTTCTGATGTCGAAGAAATAATTACAAAGATAAAAAATAAAATTAAAAAACACCTGCCCACATGCAGTTTTACAGAAAATGGCCGGAGAAACGAGATCTGCTTTGTGGGGCCTTATTTCTATAATTAGTGTTTGTAATCTTCTATTGTGTCCGTGGAAATATTTCTAACCCATTGAAAGTGACCAGTCGTACTGTAGTCTGCTATATCTTGTTCGACAAGATATAATGGATTTTATTTTTATGCCCATATTTATGCCCACCTTGGATGTATTGAGGCCAAAAAATATCCATAAATTTGGCAAATTTAGTTGATGTCTATGTAATTCTTCCAACAGATTACAAATTTTTTTCAGTTGTCCCGAGTTTTAACAGACATAAAATTTGTAAATCAAATTTATACTTACTAAGGTATGGTAAATGGTTTATTGTAAATGTATGTCACTATAGGGTTATTCAGTTGAAAGATATATTATTAAGTGGGCTCCAGGATATATAATTTTAATTTAAATTTTGTAATGCCTATTCATACTTACCAAAATTTGCATGAAATTTTTAGATACATGAAGACCTATCTAGAAGATCTTTAGTTTTCTAATTGGCGATTTCTAATGTCTCTTTTCAGTTTAATTTTGTTGGAAGGATATTGGGTCCAAGAGGTATGACAGCAAAAGATTTAGAAAAATTCACAGGTTGTAAAATAATGGTACGAGGAAAAGGCTCAATGAGAGATAAGAAAAAAGTAAGTTACTGAATGTATTGGAGGGTTGTAATATTTCTTTTTTTATATTAAACAATATACACATTCATGGTAAAGTACCAAACAGTCCATTTATTTTGGAAGCATCATAAATCGCACTGAGGGATTTTTTCTGCATTATAATCTGCAATTAACAACACCCCATCAAAGAGAAGAATGTCAGATTTGGCTGTAGAAGATTGTTACATTGACAGGCATGAGTTCACTGCTGCCCACGCAGAAAGCAACCTGCAATGCACTCAACTGTTGGCAGTTTGTTACAAACATTTATTCGCAACTTGACAGCCCAAGGGACCGAAATAACTGTTAATTAAACATTGCAACACCTTAACCCTTTCATGTTACATTGAGTACACATCATTGTAAATTGACAAATGTTTGTCAGCAAAAGAATTCTAACGTCTTGAGGTTAAATACTATTTATTTTTGTGATGCTGTCCTGTAAACTATAGGTATATGTAGTGGTTATCCATTTGACAGCTTTTCCAACCGATTATGCCAATAACCTGTTGCAAACCAGTTATCCGGTTAACTGTTTCAGCACTATTAAATTCCTAATTGCATTATTGAAGGAATTTGCTTTTTGAAATTTCAGAATTTTGATGTCGTCAGAGACTATGAGTATTGATTTTTATTTTGGCAAAAGCATATTGGACATAAATTTGCTTCATACAAGTATGTACTCTTGACATTTAAAAAAAAGATGCATTGATCTATTTTCAAGAAGAATGTGTCCACTTTAATCAAAAGCATTTGGTTTTAGCAAAGACGGTAAAAATATTTACATGCTTTGATCAGTTTTGTACAGAATTGATAGAGAAATGTTATGAAATCTCATTTTTTGATGTTTCAATAACTGATGTTTAAATGCAAACACAGAAACCGGAAGTTTGGCGTTTTGATACATGCACAGTTGTTCCTTTACGTTTTTCTACTGTTGATATTTTTATTAAGTGGACAGCTCTTGTTTTTAGATTGTTTATATAAATAAATTACATGTACAACATTGACTTTTTATACTCTTGTTTGTCAAAGCAAGCGGCTAGCAGGGATGTGATTTTTCAGTTTTTAGCTCAACTTGACAAAGTCAAGCTGAGCTATTGCCATCACTTCTCGTCCGTCGGCGTACGTACGTACGTACGTACGTACGTTAGTATGTTAGTACGTTAGTACGTACGTCCACAATTTCCTTTGGCACACCTCACAGGTCGCATTTATGATCAGATTACTTTGAAACTTCTTATGCTTGTTTGGGGTGACCTCTAGATGGGAGCTATCGATTTTCTTCAATTTCCGTCAAAAAATGTTGCCGCGGCCAACGTTCTTAAAACTTAGTTTAGTCAAACCACAATATTTCCCTTTGGCACACCCTACAGGGCACATTTATGATTTGATTGCTTTGAAACCTGATACGCTTATTTAGGGTGACCTCTAGATGGGAGCTATCGATTTTCTTCAATTTCCGGCAAAAAATGTTGCCACGGCCAACGTTCGTAGAACTTAGTTTAGTCAGACCTCAATATTTCCCTTTGGCACACCCTACAGGGTACATTTACGATCAGATTGCTTTGAAACCTGGTATGCTTGTTTGGGGAGACCTCTAGATGGGAGCTATCGATTTTCTTCAATTTCTGTCAAATGTTGCCGCGGCCAACGTTCTTTGAACTTAGTTTAGTCAAACCACAATATTTCCCTTTGGCACACCCTACAGGGCACATTTATGATTTGATTGCTTTGAAACCTGGTATGCTTATTTAGGGTGACCTCTAGATGGGAGCTATCGATTTTCTTCAATTTCCGGCAAAAAATGTTGCCACGGCCAACGTTCGTAGAACTTAGTTTAGTCAGAAGACTCAATATTTCCCTTTGGCACACCCTACAGGGCACATTTATGATTTGATTGCTTTGAAACCTGGTATGCTTGTTTGGGGTGACCTCTAGATGGGAGCTATCGATTTTCTTCAATTTCCATCAAAAAATGTTGCCGTGGCCAACGTTCTTAGAACTTGGTTTAGTCAGAAGACTCGATATTTCCCTTTGGCACACCCTACAGGGCACATTTATGATCGGATTGCTTTGAAACCTTTCATGCTTGTTTGGGGTGACCTCTAGATGGGTGCTATCGATTTTCTTCAATTTCCGTCAAAAAATGTTGCCGCGGCCAACATTTTTAGAACTCAGTTTAGTCAGACCACAATATTTCCCTTTGGCACACCCTACAGGGCACATTTATGATTCGATTGCTTTGAAACCTGGTATGCTTGTTTGGGGTGACCTCTAGATGGGAGCTATCGATTTTCTTCAATTTCCATCAAAAAATGTTGCCGTGGCCAACGTTCTTAGAACTTGGTTTAGTCAGAAGACTTGATATTTCCCTTTGGCACACCCTACAGGGCACATTTATGATCGGATTGCTTTGAAACCTTTCATGCTTGTTTGGGGTGACCTCTAGATGGGCGCTATCGATTTTCTTCAATTTCCGTCAAAAAATGTTGCCGCGGCCAACATTTTTAGAACTCAGTTTAGTCAGACCACAATATTTCCCTTTGGCACACCCTACAGGGCACATTTATGATTCGATTGCTTTGAAACCTGGTATGCTTGTTTGGGGTGACCTCTAGATGGGAGCTATCGATTTTCTTCAATTTCCATCAAAAAATGTTGCCGTGGCCAACGTTCTTAGAACTTGGTTTAGTCAGAAGACTTGATATTTCCCTTTGGCACACCCTACAGGGCACATTTATGATCGGATTGCTTTGAAACCTTTCATGCTTGTTTGGGGTGACCTCTAGATGGGCGCTATCGATTTTCTTCAATTTCCGTCAAAAAATGTTGCCGCGGCCAACATTTTTAGAACTCAGTTTAGTCAGACCACAATATTTCCCTTTGGCACACCCTACAGGGCACATTTATGATCGGATTGCTTTGAAACCTGGCATGCTTGTTTGGGGAGGCCTCTAGATGGGAGCTATCGATTTTCTTCGGTTTCTGTCAAAAAATGTTGCCACTGGCAAAAAAACTGACATTGGTCCCAATGATCTTCAATTTTGCCATTTCATTTATAACTTACCAAGTTCAAGTTTGTCAAGTTGAGCTACAGTGTCATTGACACTTTCATTTATCGGATTTCAGTCTTTTTAAAAAATTTGTAAAACTTTTTATTTCTTTGAATTTACATGAAAATGGTCTTTCAGACCATTTTCATGTGAATTCAAAGAATTAAAATGTCCCATCACAGCTTTACAAACTGGTTATCATATAATTGGGGACATAATGGATGATTTTGATACATTTTCCTTCATGCAAGTATCACCGGAGCGTGTACAGACCATGATAAACCTTCGAAACAAAAAGACAAATTTACTGTTATTATATTGCATTCACAATCTATTAGTCGCATTTTGTCCAATTTAATTTCAATTGTTTCAAACTTGGCAAATTTCTTTATTCGTCGTGTGACAGCAAGCCTCTCTCATAGAAGTTAAGTTGCCTCTAATCATTGTTTCCCTCCATTGTTTATTTAAGCTCTATTCACTAAGTTAATAACGCCTCTCATTAAGGCCCAATGAAAGCTTACTTCAATCTTTATATCAAGTAAACTTGTTATGATATGATGCACTTATTGTATTGTATATATAGCCTTGATCACAAGTAAGAATTCAGTTATAGTTTGGATTTCCAAACGATACTCTGCTTCATTCTACTGGGAAATCCCAAGAGCTATTGCTGTAATATTGTTCGGATATCCAACGAGTCCAATTGTTAAATGTTTATTGCTGTGAGATATTTGGAATACCAGATTCACTATTAATTTATCATCTTTAATTTGTCTCCGAGTCATCAGTGGGACACCAGAATTACACAACAGATACAGACAACGTTCCCTACGGTTATACAAGCACAATTTCAGTTTATTTTCCGTTTTTTTTGTTAACCCTTTACCCAACGAATCGCCCGCATCTGCCCGCGTTCTGTGCAAATTCAGCAGTTGAAAAAATATTATTTTTTCAAAAAATTTCAACAAAACCATATATGTGACCCCTCGTTGGAACGAGCTCAACGAGCTCGTTCCAAGGAAGGGTCACATGATATGGTTTTGTTGAAATTTTTTGAAAAAATGATATTTAAAATAATAAATTTTGATATCGTCTACGTTGGGTAAAGGGTTAAGACTAAAGTCTCATGCTTGAAAGCTCAGTGGTGTGTTAAATGGTCATTTTATCATTGTCCAGGTCCCCGTGGGAACCCCGGGAAGTAAGCAGCACTTGTTTACTGTGGTAAACCAGTTCCGCTTTACTAGTAAAATAGGACCCAGTCACCAATGCTTGGGGTGAAAGTCCTCTAAAATGGGCAACATGTACAGTTAAAACTAGAAGTCCTGTCATTAAATGCGCACAAATAGCACGTTGATATGCGCGTTAATGAGCGCATTATGACCCAACTAAAGCTATCATATTCTGTACATATGGCCTGTGCACAGGCAATGTTTAACCCGGAGGTCCATTGGCAGAAACATTGCATGTGTTTGCTATGAGTAACCAGGACAACCTGCCGTGCTTTGGATGCCATTCGATATGGCAATTGCACTCATTTCCAACTCGCAATTAAGCCTAGATAAGCGCACTATTCGTGACAGTACTTCTAGTTTTAACTGTAGATCAACGATTGACTAAACTTGACTTCATCTCATGTTATGTCACGATTAGCCATGGTGCATAAATATGTGACGTTAACCACCAACAACAAACAATTATTGTCCAAGTATTGAATTGACATTGCTTGAAGGTAATTGGAACAAACTTGTTGCCAAATAAACTGATTGTCATGACAAAGATAAATACTGTAACTTGTATTGAGAATGAGAGAGAGACATGAAATGTCTGGCTGAATGTTGTAATTTGTATTGGAAATTCGATATATATATATATTGAATACTGGTTGACAAAAAATTTCTGTTTGACTAATAATAAAACTAATGATGTTGACTAATCAGCAAATTGTTTCAACTCTAGTCATTTCCTTTTGTACATGTGTAAGGCTATTTAAAAACTTCCCTGGTCATTAAAAAGCTGCCTCATCACACCATTTTTATTACCTGGAAATCGCTTTGTTGACACATAATAGTGTAAGTAGTTGAATTTTTATTTCCAACTATTTTTGGGACTGTTTGTGGTTTAAAAAATAATAAATAAAAGGCCTCCCTCCCTCATTATGAAATTGAGAGAAAATTGCCTGAGAAACAAGAAATTTTTTAATAGGCCGAACTTGATCTTGTTTGAATTGGTAACTTCAGAGTCTTGTGAAATGGTCGGTTTCAAAGAGCTATATCAGTGTACAACAGACGAGAAGACTTACGAATATAATAATTAACTTACGATTTTAAATTCATAGCTTCAAGAGGAAGAATGAGAAAACCTCCCTCATCTGTTTTTCAGAGCAAAAATGCCCTAGAACACCAGAGAACACAGCTTTTTTTTTGCCTAATATTAATTTTGATAACCACAACTCTTTAGTATTTGTGTAGGGCTGAAACGGTTGGCTCATTTTCGTAACCGACTAACCGAGAGCTATGACCAGGTAATATCCGGTTTTCCGTGGCCATTATTTCACCGAATATGGGATCAAAACTATAGGGATTGGAAAGCAGTATATTTTTATACTGTACCAATGACCCAGACATAGCTGGTGCTAACTCTTAAAATATAGGGGCAAACACAAATTTTGCCCCCCAATCCCCAAAATTTGCATCTAATACCAAAGAAAACATGTCCTGAATGGCCCTCCACACTTTACCTCTACTGCGCATGCGCAGTGTCAAGGACGTTCCGAAATTAGTGCCATTAATCATTCTAAGTTTGGCCCTTCATCAGTTAACATCTGACTGATCTTTGTGCTTGTAAATCTCAGTTTAAATGATGCCAGACACATAAATATTAGTGAAATGGTGATTCTAAGGAGGATAGAGAAGGAGGAGAGGAAAAATGTGTGACAGAATATTATCAGGGCTGTAACTTAAATTTTTTTAATGAAATTATGTTAAGTTACCTATTTTCGAGGCAGCAGCCATTTTGTTGTCATTCTTGTTATTTAATTACACTGATTTTTCAGTATTTTCCTCTCTCCCTTTCCTTTAAGTCCCCTCTTGCTATTTATTCTCCCATGCTTTTGGCATAGTTTCTGTAATTATTATTACTAAAATTTCTTGGGAGTTTTAGCTGAATAACAGAATGAATTCTGTTCTTTTCCCCATGTTTACGTCTTCACCTACGGGTGGTTAGGCGTTGTGTTCTGCATCTACCATCTTATGTTCTGCAGTTTCTTCCCTGGAAGTCTCTGTTTTGCATCAGATAGTGTATTTTTGGTAACTGATTTCGGGCCTGGGTGCCTGGAGTCTTATTTTAGTGTTTTTACACTCATTGTTTACATTTACAACAGCCCTCTGTGTGAGGGGGGGTTTTCTTGAAAATATATATCTTGATGTTATTTTAATCATAACTAGATACATTATTATTGTTCGTAAGTGTTGAATAAATTGTTTAAAATATTTTTAAAATTTTTGTCCACACTTAGGCTTGGGATCCATTGGGGCTCAATGTTACTTTTCAGAAACTTGGGCTGTTCTGAAAAAATATTTTTTCAAAATATTTTGATTTCAATTATTTTTTCTATATTAATGGATCATATTATTATTATGTATTTTGATTGCCAGGGGTTGGTGCGAGTACCAGGACTTTGTTTTCTTTTCACATTGAAAGGATTTTGATCAATTGTAATAAGAGGAAGTCTTCCTCTGACTTTTATAATCATTCTATATGTGGTCAGTGTACTCGCATTAACTCCTGTTTTTGTATCGTATGATTTCGATGACATCATGGGAAGCGTATGTCACGGTATGTTAGTGGGGAATTGGACATTCCGGTTCTTTCCCCGCAGGGTCACTCTACTTTATCAGTTTCTATTTCAGACGATCAAGATTAGGGTGATGTATCTGTGATGTCTTCCAACAGTGTGCCTCCGTCGTCACTATTAATGAAGGGCTAGCGGAAAAGTGCTCATGTAAATACGCCAATTGCCTAAGAGGACCCTAGTAGGTTCGACGGCCTTTGACGTCCGCTAGCTCGCCCGGTGTAGCGTCCATTCATCGAATGGTTCGGCAGCCGGGTTCGTCCGTTGCGGTCTAGAAGGAGTTTTGGGGTGATGCGAGCACTATAAATCAACCAAATGCACACCCAGTGACGGCGGATTAGAGGGAGAACGGAGGAAGCCTTTTAGTCCGGTTCATAGCTCATTCTGGTCCATCCGGACGGCGAGCGAGAGAGGCCCCAGATGTTGTGGTACAAAATGTTTCGCATTCGGAGCATGCGTCCGTCGCTCGGGACGCTCCGACATATAGTCAGTCCGGAGAGACTGTCAATAAGGCTTCCTCATTCTCATGGTAGCGCACACGACCGCTCTTGGCTACGTGACCTCGGATATCCAGTCAGCTTCGCCAGTCAGAGAATCATCGGCGACCAGGTCACACCATCCGGTAGCCAGGGACACGAGGCCTGCAGACTCCGGACTTTCGCACAGGAAAGTGTGCGGGAGTCAACGTACACGGAGCTTCCGGCGGCAATGCATCGTAAGACCGCTACTGCACAGGCCTCGGGGATGGACGTGCTTTCCTAAATAGCACAGCTTATCGCAGCATCCCAGCAACAACTGAATCTGTCGCATATGTTTTATCCGACGATGCTGGGTCGGGACGCTCCGCGGAAGCGGGTACGGACGTCCGAAAATTTCATCCGGTCCGACGGGATACCGAAAGGGATTCGGAGGATTTCGAGCTTTCCCTTTCGGAACAGCATATGCTGTTGTGTATGTCATCTGACTTGATCTTCTACACGTTCTTTCGTCGGACCAGAATGCTGCGATGCCGGATAAGAAACTGATAGCGTCGGTGGACTTAGAAATTTTTGGTTCGGTTCAGGGACTTCGTCCCTCAGATCCGACATAGTCCAATATTGTCACACAAACTTTCGAATTATTGAACAACGCTATATATTTATTATTATATGCTTGCTATTACCAAGCATTTCTGGTTTCTTGTTCGCAAAGTTACGGAGATGTCTTTCAAAAGTGTGCCTCTGTCGTCATAGTTAATGAAGAGCTAGCGGCAATAAGTGCTCATGGAATATGTCTATCACCTAAGAGGTCCCTTGTAGGATCGACGGAGTGACATTCGCTAGCTCACCCGGTGTAGCGTACATTCATCGAGTGGTTCGGCTGCCGGGTTCGTCCGTTGCGGTCTAGGAAGGAGATTTGGGTGATGCGAGCACTATAATTACTTTAGTACTCACCAGTGACGGCGGATTGAGGACAGATCGGAGGAAGCCTGTTAGTCCGGTTCCTGGCTTGTCCAGGTCCGTCCGGGCTGTGAGCGAGAGAGGTCCCTCTCTTGTCCAACAACATAGGGGACCGCATGTTGTGGTTCAGATATTTTACATTCGGAGCATATGTCCGTCGGTCGGGATGCTCCGTTATATTGACAGTCCGAGAGACTGTCGATAATGCTTCCTCATCCTCACAGCAGGGCACACGATCGCACATTGGCTACGTGACCTCGAGTATCCGATCAGTTTCGTCATTCAGTGATTCCACGGCGAACAGGTCACGCCATCCGGTAGCCAAGGGACACGAGGCCTATACACTCCGTTCGCTCGCATATTAGTAGTATGCACGGGGTAACAATCACGGAGCTTCCAGCGGCAATGCATTGTAGGACCGCTTCTCCACAGGCCTCAGTGACGGACGTGCTATCCGAGTTAGCACAGTTTTTTTGCAGCATCCCAGCAATCGACAGTTTCTTAGTCGAATCAGGAATTATCTGACGGCGCTGGGTCGGTGCGGTCCGCGGTTGCATCAGGTACGGACGACCGAACGCTTTATAGGGTCCGACAGGATGGCGAAAGGGATTTGAAAGATTTTGAGTTTTCCCTTTCGTAGCATCGGAAGCTGCCATTCATATCTTCCGGCATTATCTTCCGGTGATTGTTATTTCGGACTACATTGCTGCGATGTTGGATTAGAGACTTATAGTGTCATTGGACACGGAATTTTGGATCGGTTCAGGGACATTGTCCCTGACTTACCGACACAGTCCAATAATGTCATTAGAGCATGTGTATTATTTATCGACGCTATATATACATATAAGCCTGCTACCAAGCATGATAGTTTAGTTTCTTGTCCGCAATGCTCATTTCTGCCTTTTTATCATTTATACGAATAATTTATTTTGGCAGAACAGGGCATACCGAGAGTTCATATGCGTCTAGACGGTGTGGTTAAAGACTGGAAATATTCTTTTTCGCCGTCTATGTCTTTTCCAACCACAAGAGAAAGAATTACGGGATATTATCCTCAATGTGATTTCTTTTGAGGGCAGTAGTTTGTTCACGTATAACTCCGCCCTTCAGTGGCTGATTGGAGTTGGTTAGACGTGACGCAGCCCTAGCTACATCCACGCGCGTGGATAGTAAGGTGAAGAACTCTCTTAGAGTCGCTTCGTTCTCGGAGAAGCTTCTCTTCGACGGCAACTTTTCAGCAATCCATGAATTGCTCGATTTACACGTTCTCTTGTCTATCTAGTGTTGCAAGAGATTCAGACTGGGGCAAACATTCGGTGGTTGACTCAGAGAGTGCCACTGCAGTTGCCGGATCCGAGTTTTATAATTATGACGGTTGCCAGTCAAACAGGTTGGGATATAATATTGATCCCAATGGATTCGAAGTGCCAGGGTCTTTGGGTTCTGCACTCTCTAAGCAAGCACTTATCTTCCGCGGAATAATGTTTTTTTAGGCTTGCTTTATGTCATTGGATGAACATTATTCAGAAACGCATGTCCAAATCCTGTCCGTTAATTCGACAGTAGTGGCGTATCTCCGGAACCAGGGAGGCACTCATTCGTTTCCGTTATTCAATTTAATGGAAAGAATCCTTCTGTTTGTTATAGTACACCAAGTTCTGTTTCGGTCCGTCATATTCCGGGTCGTCTGATTGTTTTACCGGACTCCCGTTCACTTATGGGTCGCTTGTTGCCGTCAGAATGGACTGTCAACAAACAAGTATTCAATCAGATTTGCTATCAATGGGAGCGCCCAATGATAATTTATTTACGACACAACTTGCTTGTCAATTGCAGACGTATGTGTTTGCTTGTCCGGATCTCTGAGCTAATGTTGTTAACGCTCTATTGATCTAATAGGACGGAATGATAGGATATGCGTATCCTTCTGCGCTGTTGTTTCAGCAAGTATTGCTAAGATAAACAACTACAATACATTTCTGTTGATAGCATCTCTGTCTTCACAGAGACCGTGGGTAAATTTACTCTGTTGTCTATTGTGGGACTTAACACGAAATCTTCCTCAATGAGAGGATCTTTTTTCGCTGGGTAAATCGTGTCATCTTTATCACAACCCGCAAGGTCGCAACCTTCACGTATTCCGTTGTGTGGTCCTTATTGCATTGTAAGCATTGTACTGGACGAGCTTTGGACGCGATTTCTTACTATAGGAGAACCTCTTCTTTGCTATTCTATGCGGCTAAAGTGGAGGCTCTTCCGTTGTTGGTGTAGGGATCACTATGTTGATATTGTTGATCCCTCCATACTAGTCATTGCAACTTTTTAGTATACTTGTTTGACAAGATCTACTGCAGCCTGTTATTATTTAGGTTATAGGTTTATGTTACCTCATACCTATGCACTCTATGATAGTTTACAATTGAGTCTGATGTCTCTTTATCTAAGTCACTTAGTAACTTTTTGATAAATAGACTTAGAATCAATAGATTAAATTCCTATATGGAATTTAACTTCGGTTCTTATTTAGCTAAGTAATCATTTGAGCCTCTGGAAACAGTAGTTTTCAAATTCTGACCTTTTAGACAGTAATTCTGTTGGCTTCTCTTTTACTGAAGAGTCAGTGAGTTTCATGCACTATCGGTGGATGATTTTCACTTTCGTAGTTTCGGAATCACTACTTCCTTTACTATTTAGGTTGGATTTTTGCATAAGAGTTAGGCTCCTAATTAATATCCGGAACCTATTGTTATTAAGGTCCTTCCGTCTTCGTACGGGCATAGGCCTTTACTCTGTCCGGTTAGAGTTTATGTATTTGTAAACAGATATCTGTTTATTTCTACGGGCGTAAGCTTCTTCTGTCTTTGATGCCTAATAGAAGGACGTTACGCTCCATTCTATTGCTAATGGATTCAATTAACTATCGATACTGCTTATGGTATATCTTTGACTCAGCAGTTGTGTTTGAGATTTCGGCTCATGAAGTAAGAGTTCTTCTACATCTTGGGCTTACATTAATAGTGTCGCTATTATAGATTTTTGAAGACTGCTCATTGCGCTCAGCCATCCACATTCATGAATTTTTATCTCAGAAATATTGAGTCCATTTCTGGAGGCCTCTATTGTTAGGTCTATTATCTACTGCTCAGAATGTCATTCACTTAACAGTTGCTACTATAGCTAGGTAGGCTGTCTGTTTCGGCAGTGACTCCGTTCTGCTGCCCTCTTCGCTCTGGGCTATTTGACCCAGGGCAAGAAAAAGGGGGGGGGGGGGGGGAGGGTGTTCCCTTGGGTCACCTGTTTTACTATGAAAACAAGGGGATACCTCCTCTGGAGTTAGTAATTCTGAGCTGTTATTGGGATGGTTGTTTAGTGAGAAGTTTATGTTTTAAAAATTCATTCAAGTCTTAGTTTTTAAAGTATAGCTTTTGAATATAGCACGTGTCAACGGACATGATTTTTCCAATCCTCAGACACTTTTAAGGAGTATAAAGAGTCTCTGTTCTCTAGACTTACTTTATTTATTGGCTTACTTTAAAAATTATTAGTATAAGGATTATACTAGATATTAATAGAGTACATGGATGTATGATGCTCAATTTTGGAAGGTGTTGTATCTTTCTAATTTATCATAAATAAGAACGATACATGTAAGGCCTAATACTTCTTTTTCCCTAGAGGGGATAACTCTATTTTATATAATTGAGTGTATTCCATCTTGCTCTATGTCCTTGGCCCTCCAGCCTTTTTACTATTCAGCTATGTCTGGGTCATTGGTACAGTATAAAAATGTTAAAAAATTTATAGTAATTTATATATTTTTTATACTTACCAATGACCCAGATGGGGATGACCCTCCCAGGAGTTGGGAACTCTTACCTCCCCGCTGAGTACATAGCGCTTACCAGGCACTGGTTATTAGAATGATTAATGGCGCCAATTTCGGAACGTCCTTGACACTGCGCATGCGCAGTAGAGGTGAAGTGTGGAGGGCCATTCAGGACATGTTTTCTTTGGTTTTAGATGCAAATTTGGGGGATTGGGGGGCAAAATTTATGTTTGGCCCTATATTTTAAGAGTTAGCACCAGCTATGTCTGGGTCATTGGTAAGTATAAAAAATATATAAACTACTATAAATTTTTTAACTTTTGAACTATTCCGTAGTGTACATACAAATGAACGTTGTCGATTACTCGACAACATTCATTTTGTATACACTCTATACGGAATAGTTTCTGCAATTACTCTCGGAAACTGCTGATCATTAACAAAGTCTTGAAAGTCAAAGTTGATAATTTCTCAATATACACAACGCGGCTTTGATGTGTAATCTATCACAGAGGAGAAGCGACAGATTTACGACGTTTTAAACATGGAATGACGATCACGATCAATATTTTGGATAACCGGTTGATGGTTTTTCTAATCGGTGAGATAGCTAATGGGTTTCAAACCGATTATCCGGTTAACCATTTCAGTACTAATTTTGTGATGGTCTTGCAAAACAAGATAATAAATTTCTAAATAGTTTTCATTTCTTATTGTAGGAAGAAGCTAACCGAGGGAAGCCAAATTGGGAACATTTAAATGAAGAATTACACGTATTAATAACAGTAGAAGACACAAGGAATAGAGCAGAATTAAAAGTTAGGAAAGCAGTAGATGAAGTAAAAAAATTATTAGTTCCTGCAGTAAGTACCATATTTAATATTTTGTCCATTTCCATACTACAGTTAAAACTAGAAGTCCTGTCACGAACTGTGCGGTTATCTAGGCTTAATTGCGCGTAGGAATTATGCGCAATTGCCATATCGAATGGCATTCAAAGCACGACAGGTTCGCATGGTTACTCAGCAAACACAGGCAATGTTTCTGCCAATGGACCTCCAGGTTACCCAGAGGTCCATTGGGTGAAACATTGCTTGTGCACAGGCCATATGTACAGAATTGATAGCCTTAACTATGGTCATAACGCGTAGATTAACGTGCCATTTGTGCGCATTTCATGACAGGACTTCTAGTTTTAACTGTAATTATCATGATCTCTGTTTGTGTCATCGTAACTTAATAAACAGAACTCAAGCCCTGTATGGAATTAACACCTTATATATTATATTGGGTAACTAACAAACTGTGACAAATATATCTCGCTGCACTGATTATTTTTTTCTACACACTGATCTTGTAATTTTGATGAATGAAAAAGATAGAGTTCTTACTTGTTTAACATGAAGTGGTTATCACTTACCAACATTTTGAAAGTTAAATGAAAGGGGAGATCACTGTTAAGTTGATTTTGACTTGCCATGTATAGTTTATATACAGCTTGCATGTGATGCAGTAAACCCAGTGAAATTCTCATAAGCTTGTTGGAGACAATTTTACCAGTGAAAACTTTTCAGTTGACGGCAGTCTAGTCAAAAACAATTTGTTCATTTTCTTGAATTCTAACCCTTTATCTTTCACAAAGCCTATAACATATAGCACTATTCACAAAAATCGCCACTCAAATTTATTTCCTAAACCTTAGCCCTAAGTTGAGCTTGTGCCAATGAGGGTGCATTATATAGAGGAATCAAGTGTTTTTAAGTGAATACCGAAAATTATCTCATGAGTGACAGAGACAAATGTTTATTTATAACCATTTACCTCGGTCACAAGTGAGATAATTTTCGGTATCCACTCAAAAGCACTAGATTTTCTTTTTATTATATGCACTTTATAAGAATCTGATCATTCCCATCGATAATACCACTCGTTTCAACCTTGAATTGATGCATGAAAGTAAACGGCACTCTTATACATGAAAGTGATTTGATCGGTACTCTGAATAGGTAGCATCTTGTGATCTAATTCAGCTGGCAGGTTTCATGCATCAATTCAAATGAATTAGTGTTGAATTATTGTTGGAAATGATCATTATCCAACCAATCCTTTAGCATGTAATAAAAACTGTTGTCTCAGAAGCATGATTAACAGTGCATCTGACAGGCAATAAGTAACTATAATAAATCTCCAAGTGCACCAGGTTCCTTTCATATTGTGAACTCTGCAGGAGTAAACATTTGCATGGGAGGTGGGGCACAAAAACAAAGATGAAAATACTGGCATTCTTCTGTCCCACCAGGCTGCATTATGCTGGGTTTGCATTTTGCCTCAGTGCTCAAATTGGGCCAGTCGAAAGGGCAGTGACTTCAGTCATGATGTAGCCATAGATGCTGAAACTGATTTTATACACTGTCAAATAAGTATAAGATTGTCTGAAGCTGTCTGTGTATCTAGAGCCAGCATTATATAAAGCAAAATGTGGAAGCGACTTGTAGCATGACAAATTCTTGCCCTATACTGCTTCATGTATCACTGACTGTTACTCTCCTACTGAGTATTGAATAGTGCTCGAATTTCAGTAGTCTGTGATAGAGAAAGCAACTTATGTGAAACGTTGCTTCAACATGCTGCCCCGTCCATCTCTGGAATGACTTTGATTCACAGAATTCAAGTTAACTGGGTGGAATCTTCACTACACAGGGATTTTAGTGAATACTTCTTCCCCAAAGAGTATTTGCCTTCCCTGTGGGAGTAAACAAGTTCTGTGTTAAACGAGGATGTGAGAATTCAGTGGATATTACTGGATAACTGATTTCATCCTTTTTTAAACTGAAATGTTGAAATTCTGTTTTCTATAGGGTGACAGGGAAATGGTCTACCACTTCCCCACACCTTTGTAGAAATAAAAAATATAATGAATTTTGCTTTTAGGTATTCATTTCTATTTTGTGAATATATTTCTTAAATCTATACATACATGAAAAAATAGGAATTTCACCTGATTTCAGCTATTGTCAATGAATGACACCATCATGCCAGGTTAATGGTAGAACAGGCTGCAGTAACTAATGCCTAAGATGGGAGTCCTGTAAAGTCTAGTGCACATTGGTATAAATGATTGGGCTAAATTTGATTTCAAATACTGTATTTGCCATTTTAAACCTTCCGTTTGTGGTGTATGCAGTCTTTATCTTTCCTTTGACAATCAGTGACGACTTTGCTTGCTTTGCACTCTTGAAAACACAGTGCAACACAGCTGTCAGTATTAAGGTTTAATCCTGGGAATGGTAATTTCAAGGCTCTGCAGCTCCCAGTTCTGAAATTCAATCTCAATACCTGTGAAATTCATAGACCATAGTAGTATCAATAATTGCGTATTATAGTTTGAAATTTCAGCGAATATCATATACTACTCAAAGTTTGCTAAGAACCACATATTTGACACATCATTGCGAAATTTGCTTGTGACATATTTGCGATATTTGTGGTGGATATGATTGAGGAATGTATTGAGATGGTCCCTAGTGTTTACATTAGCTCTCCTGACAGGCAGACTTTTCGTGACAGTCATGAAAAGCATGTACCCCTTGATTTTCATGATGTTTTCGTGTACTGTCTACATGTACATGACATTTTAGGGTATTCAGTCTTCATTTCAACCCAAACCCTTGTGATTTAATGATTGAATATGGCGAATGCAAATGTTAGAAGACCTTTATCTGAAGCAGAAATGTGGCAGGTTGTAGGGATGGTAGAGCAAGGGGCTACCCATCGTCAGGTTGGTGAAGCCCTTGGTGTGCACCACATGGTGATCACCAGAGCCTCAGCAAGATTTCAGCTGTATGGCACACCAGTAAGACAGCATGATGGTGTCAGAGACAGGGCAACGCCTGCAGCTGAAGACCGGTTTTTAATCATTCAGGCTCGTAGGAACTGCTTTGCCACAGCGACCTAGCTTCGCAGTGACCTTCAGAGTGCATCTGTGGTAAATGTTTCGACGCAGACTATCCTGGCAAGGTTGCACGAACCTGGTCTCCGATCGAGAAGACCATGTATTAGCATCCCGCTGTCCCAGAACCACCGCCAGGCACGATATGAATGCACCATGGACCATATTGGATGGACCAGAGAAGATTGGCGACCTGTTTTTACAGATGTGTCAAGGTACTGCCTAGACTACGCAGATAGGCATTCTAGGGTATGAGAAGACAAGGAGAGCGCTTCCATGCAGCCAACATTGTTGAGCATGACCGCTATGGTGAAGGGTCAATAATGGACTGGAGTGGCGTCAGCTGGGATGGACATACAGAGCTCTGTGTCCTTGACCATGGTACATTGACTGCACAGCGGCATATTGATGAGATCCTGGATATCCATGTCAGATTTATGCAGGTGCAGTGGGTGATAAATTCATTCTTATGGACGATAATGCCCGTCTCTCATGTTGCCGATGCTGTACGAGAGTACCGACAGAGAGAGGGGATTGAGCATTTGGACTGGCCAGCAAGATCCCCTGACCTCAGTCGAATCAAACACATCTGGAATGAGTTGCAGCTTGCAGTTTCAGCCCGTCCAGTCCAGCCAAGAAGTGTCCAGGAGCTTGGTGCCATGCTGGTCCAAGAATGGAACAGCATCCCACAAAGGACCATCAGGAACCCGACTGGGAGCATGAGAAAGCGTTGTCAAGCTGTAATTAACAGTAATGGATCTCATACTTGAAATTAAACCCATACCAGTTCACTCCGTCAACTTTTTGGCAAATTTGAAAAATTTCCTCTTTTACCAATAATATCCACTTTCAATGGTTATAGTATTCAGAAGCTAAAAAATAATGTCAAACACAAACAAAATCTTAATTTCTGTACTTAAATTAGTAAAGATATAATTAAATAATAAATATATTTGCTTTTCATTACAATATTTTCAACTAAAACGTAAAACAGGTAGTTGGATATTCTTGGTGCTTGGCAAACTTTGAGTAGTATATATGCTTTAATCTCACAAATGGGAATTTCCCATTTACTGGTTCTGAAAATCAGTCCTGATGGCCGGAAAATTATATATACCAGAATCGGGAATGAAAGGTTGCAGAAAGCAACCTTTGATTCCTGGCTCTGTCCAATTAATTTCCTGTGTATTGAGACTGAAAAATGAGAACTGGAAAATTCTTGATCTCATAACTGACTTTCAAAAATGAGAACTGGAACATTTCTGTTCCCAGGATTAAACTCCAGTTAGAGTGATTTCTTGAAAACCCTTTACCTACCATAATGGAATATCGATAAGCTTCATTAGAAAATTGTCATTCAAATTTTAATTTTTCAATATTTGACTTCAAAACATTAAGTTCTCTCAAAGGAATTAGCAGTGTTCCAGTAAGACTAAAATTCTCGCCTTCTGATTGGACAAGAGCTTGCAAAGTTTTCTCTATAGTTGCTTATGGCTCCAGTGCCAAATGTTACCATCTGACGTCACCATGCGTAATATTTGAATTGAGGTTGCCTTTTTAGCGATTATTCCATCCGTGGAGTGACTTGCAAATTGTTTCTTTTTTCTAGATTCTAGTTTTTACACACATGCAGTTGACAATGTACTGAATGAAGTATTGTTTAAATTACAAATCAGTTTAACCCTTTACCTAACAAATCGCCCGCCCTCTGCCCCCGTAATATGCAAATTGAGCAGTTGAAAAAATTAAAATTTTCAAAATATTCCAACAAAACCACATCATGTGAACCCTCATTGGAACGAGCTCAATGAGCTCGTTCCACTGAGGTGTCACATGATATGGTTTGGTTGAAATTTTTTGAAAAATTAAAAAAAATTATATTTAAAATAATAAATTTTGAAATCGTCTGCATTGGGTAAAGGGTTAACAATTTGAAGTAAGTTGGAGTGACCTCGACCTTGATCTGTTTTATTGATTATTTGCCCAGTGATATCGTGAGGTACACAAGCTGTTTATTACTAAAGTTTTTATTGCTAAAAGTTTCCTAGTTCATTTCATAATGTGGGTCTTCGGCTGAGGGTCTTATTGGAACATATGTTATTTATTGTGATAAAATGACGGTAACATGATCCAAGGTTTGCGACTCAAAAATTAATGTTTTAGAAGCAAGAATGAAAATTAGTTATCATTCCAAAAATAAAGTTTGTGTCCTCCTGTAATTATGTTAGGTGAGTGAGGGAGTTAAATGGTTTTGTTGTATGATCTGTTTTAAATGGGAACAAGCATAGGTGTGTAAACAAACGTCTATACTTGTCTTTACACCTGTTATACGATCATGATACAACTATAGCTGCTGAAACTGACCTTAAACACCAATGATTAAATATAATCTAACCTAGAGACTATAATATTGTATGATATAGGTAACCCAAATGTCAGTGCTTATATTTCGATGAGAATCCGAGAATCGATTCACACAAAGATTCCCGCAACAAAATCAGCGAGAATCTGTGTAGATTCTTACTCCTCCTCTGCTTGGATTCACGTGAAAAGAATTGAGTCAATTTAAACCTTTACCTAACATAACAGCAGCAAAATTACCAATACAAGGCTAACATGACCTGAAATAACCTGACACTTACTTTGTTAATGAAATTGTATAAATGTGGCCGTTATTGGAACCGATTCATTGAGCTGGTTCCAATGATATCCATATTTGTAAGATTTTATTGGTAAATATTGTTTATTTTTAAAAAAAAATTCAATTTGTTTTAAAAATAAAAAAGCTGAGTTGGGTAAAGGGTTAACATTTGTTATCAGTGTACAACAGGTTCAACCATGATAGCCTCATTGGTTCCTTGGACACTCCCCAGCAGGTACGGATTCTCAAACATTTTTCTCCCAAATTTAGATGAAATATAAGCTCTGAAATGCACACATAACCAAGATTTTTTGAACTAACAGCAGTCTTTCAGCAGCTTCAGTTGAAAAGATTTGGATATGAGGATGCAAAGATAAGGTGTCTGGTCAGATACAATTACAAGAGCACTGTATGCTTCCCTCAACTTGACAAGATTACTGCCTACCAGGAAAGTGTCTGGCTGAATGTCAAATGCCTTTCATCTCCAGATAATGCTATCCATGAAGCTGAAACCCATGTCTTTCCCAATCAGGTCTTGATTCAAGACTGAACTCCTGCCGCAAGAATCAATTTTTCTGTTTTTAACTGGTAGAGTGCTGAAAGCCCATTTTGGGGCTTTATTCTGAAGAGTAGGTGCTGCAACTTGAAGGCATCATTTTTGGTGGATGAGCTTCATATTACCTTTGAAGTTAAATAATTTTGTCTTATGGGATTAGCCTTGTTACAATTCATGAGAGAGTGCCTATATAGACACTTTCTCATGAATTGTAACAAAGTAAAGACACCATAAACAAATTTTGACAACCAAAAATAAGTTGGCACTCTATCAGTTAACCCTTTACCTAACGAATCACCCACATCCGTCCACGTAATATGCAAATTCAGCAGTTGAAAAAAAAGTGTTTTTCAAAAAAAATTGAACAAAACCATATCATGTGACTCCTCGTTGGAACGAGTTCGTCCCAACGAGGGGTCACATGATATGGTTTTGTTGAAATTTTTTGAAAAAAATTAAAAAATGATATTTAAAATAATAAATTTTGATATCGTATGAGTTGGGTAAAGGGTTAAATAATTGAGAATATGAGAATACTCTTATACCCTTGTGAGTAAAATAAGTACATTCTCCATAGTTAAAATCAAACCACATATTTAAATAGTCATAAGAGTTTAACCCTGTAGGGACCTAGTCCCTCCTTTGGTGAGTTTCTTGTCTTTTTGGTTGATGTAGAACACAGTTCTCACAAATAGAATTTTGGTGGTCTTGGTGTTAGTAGTTACAGTGCCTTGGAAGTGGTCTATAGTGAAGTCTCGGCTGCCTATGTAGGCAACCAAGACTTCACTAGACACCACTGCTATGACACAGTGTTATCTTACTGTAAGGGAGCAATAAGTCCTCCAGTCCTTTGACATTTTCAGAATCTATGACGAGAATCAAATGAACATTTTGCAAGAATCAAAGTTGATTCTCATTGTTTTCGGTGCGAGAATAATTTGTGAGATTTGATTCTGATTCGCGCATTAATTTTAAGCCCTGCCAATGTTTGCTCCAATCAGAGATGTGATCGCAGAACAGATGTGCTGATTCCTCTTAGATTCAGTAACACAGATTTTGACAGGCATTGAAGTAGTGATGAATGAGATTTTTATTTAAGGAAAACCGTCAATAATAATACCATTGGTATTGAAGGTGGGACGCAGTGCCTTCAGAAATTCCTGTGAAGGGATGTAAGTTTTCTTTTTCCGGAATTCTGGGTTTTTGTTTGTTTTCCGCCTTTCCAAATCTGTGATATGAATATTCTTGTAGAGTTATTTGTTCTCTGAATTTGAACAAACTTACTGTATCAGAGTTTGTAGATTTCCAACAACTGTGACTTTCATGGTACTTCCGAGCCTGTTTTGTTCTTTGCTATTGAATTTCACTGTGAACTGTCTATTACTGCAAATCAGCTGTTGTGCCACAGGTGAGGCGGACATGCATGCTAGTCTTTGCAAGACTCAACTTCACCTTTGGCTGATCTGGGCTCGAGTCTTACAGAGACGAGTTATCATCGCATCAGGTGTAATTATTTTGGCTTTTTGACCTGTTTCGAGTTATATTACCCCTGTTATGAATATTCCAGCTTTTCAACTTGCTGCAACTTACAACCCTGCATATGGGAACTTGGCCATCTGGAGCAGTGCTTTCTTATTATGGTACACAAGTTCTCTTTATCAGCATATTAGAACTCTGAAACCATTGCTCGGGCTGAGAGTTCACTAAATTATAAGACTGTTGAACATATACTTGTGTTGCATTTGACATAGAAAGTCAAAAAAATTGCAAATGAAATCCAAATACAAAACAAGAAACCAACCAAAACGTGGCCTCCTTTCTCTCTGTGAATTGACAAAAGAATGAAACAATCCTTAGCACAGCTAAGGATTGTTTCATTCTTTTTTGTCTTGAGATGAAGGGGTAAAAGATGCTTGTTTTTGTTTCACACATTTCCAACCAAGCATAAATGGTCTTGAACTGATTATGAGGTCCAAATTAAGACATGGTGATCTGTAATTCTGTTCCCAATGTGATTCTGATGAATTTTGCACTGTATGAAACAGGAAATCTAATCTGTTTATTTTTTATTGCAGCATATGTTTTCTCAGGAAAAGGAGCCCTTTAGTCTACTTCCTAAAGTTTTTAGAGCTAGTAAACTCTGTCACACAATCCATTGACTTCATTATAACTCCTTTTAACTGGGTCAGACAATTGTTGTTTCTCCAAATTGAGAACAGTCTTGTTGTTAAAACTCCTTAAGGCTGATTTATCTCATCCATTGTCAGAGAATGTGTGAAAATTTCAAACAGCCAAAACCGTATATAACTGGTAGGGCCACATAAAGTAGATCTTCTGTTTCTCGGGCCATAATTTGTGAAATTGAATGCGGGCGAGCGTTTTTTTATTTTATTTTTTATTTCAGTAATTACTTCTTTGCCATCAAAAGTTCAAGTTCTTGGTTCAAGTTTTAGGCCTCATAATCTACAGAATAGCATGGGTGGTGGTGTATTTCATCCCTTGAGTACAAGAAGGCTTTGCAATGTTAAAGCATTGCAAAGCCTTCTTGCACTCGAGGGGCAAATTCATCAGTTTTTTTAACTTGGGTAAAATATCAGACATAAACCATCTAATTTTAAATTTGTTTAAGTTTAAATTGGTTATAAAAAGAGAGCATGCGGCAGCCAAAAGGACCATGCGGGAGGGCCTGAGAAACGGATTTTTTATTTTTTTTAGGCCTAGACTGCTAAATTGTTTTTGGTCCGCAAAATTTGTTCACATGTCTTGGCCTTGTTAAATTTATGGGAGAGTGCCTAGCGGCACTCTCCCATAAACTGTAACAAACCAAATCAATACAGACTAAATAATTTCACTTCAAAGATATGAAACATATCCACAGAATATGGAGCCTTTAAGTTGTGATACCTGAACTGCAGAGAAAACCCCAAATATGGGCTTCCAAGTCTCTACCAATTAAACTTTCACCATTGGCAAAATCCAAAACATTTTTATTACAGTATCTCATTGTGTAACATATTGTCACTGACACCATTATTAATATCGGAAAAAATTCTGACCATCACTATTATTTAGTGAAAAGATGTTGAGTAAAAACGCCATTGTTGTTATTAACTCCATGCATGCTGCTGCTGCTGCTGTCAGAGGTAGAATTTAGCGAGAATCAGAGAATATAATTGTCATAATGATTCTCGTAAATTCATTTCTGAATTGTAGAATAGAATGGAAATGGGCAACTTATCATTTTGATCTGCACAAAATTTTTTTAAATTCAGCCCTTGGATGGATATATTTGCCCAGGGCCGTAAATCTCTTGCCACTAAAATAAGTATAATTTGGTAACTCGTAACAAATTTTTGTTCTTTAAATAGATTAAACTGCATATTAATGATGCAGTTGCTTCCAAACCCTGGATGTGGTGGGTTAGTAAGTTGGAGTCTGACACTTGCTGAAATTTTATTTCTGCAGGGATGTAACGTTTCTGTTGGATTTCCATTATTTTTTTTGTTGGTCCCAGCAACTGATTTTTTTTTTTTTCACCTTATTGACTTTGACAAGTTCGAGGGATCCTGCCCTTTTACTGATTTGCATTCTGAAATATGACAAAAACCAGAGCATTCAGATCCAGAAAATTTCACTTTTCCAATATGTTTAATTTTGACCATTTCCCATACGCCAGGTTAACTTTTGATAGTTAAACAAGTGAATCAAGATCATGTTCTAGCTTCTAAAAACTCAGCATTACCTCAGGCCTACCTGGGCTCAGTCAAGCCCAGGTAGGCCTGAGGTGATGTACAGAAACAAGGTATGTGCCCTGAAATCCTGTACTCTTCTAGTTGAAGTTTCTGCTCTTTTCATTAAATTCAGCTTGTATCCGGGAGCTCAGTGGTAGAATGTTGGATTTCTATGATAGGGATCCCGAGTTCGATCCCCATCTGGGGCAACCCACATTGTGTCCTTGAGGAAGGCACTTTCTCCCGGTTGCCTATGTGAGGGGCAAGGTGACGCCATGTGGTAAGGCGTACTGCACATCGATAGTGCATACGTCTTCAACCACTATAACCCTGCTTGAGCAGAGCTTGAACAGAGTTAGAATGTTGAGGAACTGACAGTTGCTCGTCGATGCTCGGTGGTTCTCTCCGAGCACTCTGGCTTCCTCCACCTGTAAAATTGTCTTGGTCACGATTAGCCAGTGTGCATAAGTATGTGACCTTAAACCCCAATAAATAATAAATAACTTGTATCCCTCTTTCTATAAATTTGCATGAAAATTGCCTCACAAGAGTATTTTCATGCATATTTGTAGAAAAAGTATATCTCAATCAAAAGGGGTTTGCAGATAAATCAGAATTTGGTTAATTCTTTTTACAATTCTCTGATCACAGAAGTCTCTATTAGATTGTGATCATATGACAACACACTTTCACACAGCGGGTTTACAATTTATAAAATATTACAATCAAAACCAAATCATAAAAAACAAACAAAAATCACATATTGGATTGTTCTCACATTTTTTCCTGACTGGTCAGATTTTGTTCGCAGTGCTTTGAGTCAAAAGTTTGAAAGGTAATTTCAGTTGGATCTCTCTGAAATGAGTGAATTGGTTGAAATATTCCTAATATTCCTAATTGCATCAGACGTAAAAAAGCTATGAATCTGTTTCTCAGGCCCACCCACAAGGTCCTTTTGGTTGCTGCATGCTCTCTTTTTATAACCAATGCAAACTTTAAAAAAAATAAAAATTAAATGGTTTATGTCAGATATTTTACCCAAATTAATAAATTTGATAAATTTCCCTTGAGTGCAACAAGGCTTTGCAATGCTTCAGCTTCAGCTTCAAGGGAGTTGAGGGGAGGGGGGGGGGGGGGTGTTTGGGGGGGGGGGGGGCAAAATACACTGCCACCCATGCTATTCTGTAGATTATGAGGCATAAAACATTAAACCAACCAAGAACATGAACTTTTTATGGCAAAGGAATAATAATTACAAAAATAAAATAAAACCCGCCTACCCACATGCAATTTTAGAAAAATTAGCCCAAGAAACTGAAGTTCAACTTTGTTCTTGTTTTTGAAAAATTTTCCGCTTGAGACTTCGTATATTGTAATCTGGGATGAGGGTTAAACTGTATAAACATTAAGTGCATGCATGAATGTAACTGTAGTTTATTATTGCCTATGAAAATTGTGCACATCTGTAGAAAAACTTGGTAACAATAATCCTTATTCTATAATTTTCAGATTACTGCTCTCTGGTTACACATCATTCTTGGCTTATGAGTATTGTTGTCAAATACTGTTAACCCCGACAACAGTCTGATCCAAATGAATGCTGCTGAACCTGTGGCACCCTCTACTGATAAAAGTGATATGTACATATCTTGTTTGGCAAGCACACATGAGTTGGTAGTATGTGGGATTCTTTGTGAGGTATTTGAGTGATTGGTTCAATTATAACTTCACCAAGAACAAAGTCACAGGAATGCTGATCATTAAATAGAATAGTCTCCCTTCATGCTGTGTACTGCTGGGAATGAAATAAATTGCTTGTACACACTCAAAAACACATATACACACACCTGCAGTCTTGTTTAGCCTTCGTTGTGGGACTTGTTTTTACCTGCGTCGCTAGCGGCAGAGCAGGTCTTGTAACCACTCAACACCATCCGTCAGTCCGTCCGAAACACTTCTTCCATCAAAGTTTTCTTGGCTTCTATGAAAGGAAATGATTGTATATTTGGTCTGCTGCTTCATAATGATGAGTTGTATCGTGTATCTAATTTTCAGATCTGCTGTGCAGCCACTTCCTGTTTGCCGATACTTTGAAATTTGACTGTACTCACTGAACATTGAAATTTTTCGTCACACTTTTCTTGGCTTGTATGCAACGGATTCATTCAATATTTCACCTGGAGCTTGATAATGTTGAGTTGTATCGTGTATGCAATAATCAATTGCATGCAGCGACGCAGGTCCAGACCCGGTATTGGTCCTGGCTTGTTCTCTCTTGTTCTTGGTGATAAACGATGACAAACAAGTCCTCCAAAAACTAGGAAGACAAACCCTAACCTATCGTTTTCTTTGTGAGGATATGGAAAAAAACAAAGAAAATCTTTGTGGAGACAAAAACACTAGTATTCAGATTCTCTCACAGTTGGTAAGACAGACCCCCCCCCCCCCTCCCCCCTCCCATACACATACACCCCACCCCCACTGGGTAAAAGCCAGGCCTAAAACATCATTTGAAATGAGGTCATTGATAATGACTAGAAATTGAAATGACTTCCTATAATTTTACAGTTTTGGGTGGGGGACAAAATGGTTTGCTATTCTTTAATTGGTGGAGTGCTAGAAGCCACTATCAAGGCTCTACTGAAAAGTGCTGTAAGACTCAGTGGCTTTACACTGAATGCAAAAGCTTGATGTTTGATCAGCAGTAGAAGAAAAAATTGTGTATAAAATTGTTTGGTTGCAATTTATTGGAGAGTGCCTACTGGCACTCTCCAATAAATTGTAACAAAACAATTATTGATCTTGCGAAACTAAGGCCACTCTTGCTGGTAGTGTAGTATCTTTAAAAAAAATAACTGCATTCGAAATCACCTTGGAAATATAATTTAGCACTCAACCAGTTAATTAATGTACCAAGCAGCGTGGTGGTTCATTGTTTGCAAAAATGGACTTGAGCCAAAAGATTGACGATTCGATTCTGACCTGCGCCATCTGCATCTGTACAAGATACTTCATCCTGACTGGCCATGTAGAAGAAGGGTGGTACTGTATACAAGGGCACACTGCATGTCTATGCCTTCAAAACTGCTAGCTCTCCATGTTGGAGGGTGACAGTTACTCACCACTACTGTGTGATTCTTTCTGGGTATCCTGGCTTCCTCTACCCATAAAACCACCCGACGTGATGTGACGTGACTCTGGTTGTTGAAAATGTTGTTACACCCAAATAAACACAGACTTTAAGAGGAGGAGAATGAAATAAATTGCTTGTACACAATTTTGAGCAGTGGCAGCCCAATTTTGAGCTCCACTGAAAATTGCTGGTGCCATAATTAAGACTTCATATTCTGTGCTTCATATTCAGACACAAAAATATTTTGTTCTGGAACCTCCTGGAAAAATGGGTTGCGATGCTATTCCGTCTTCTCCTTTATATTCCCCTGAAATTTAAATTTTGGGCAGGGGGAGGAGGGGGGGGATTTTGCTGTGGTGCAGTCCGTCCATCTGAAGACTGAGTTGGTTTCTGCTCTCTAACTAAAATTCTGCTAAGCCGACTGAAACCAAACTTGGCATGTGGGTTAGGCATCATGAGAGGAGAACCCTATTTATTTTGTGCCAAAGGTCGAGGTCACAGTGACCTTGAACATCAATTTTTATCAGTGTTAGCTTCTGTTCTGTAATTAAAGTTATGCTTGGCCAACTGAAACCAAACTTGGCATGTAGGTTAGGTATGATGAGAGGAAGAACCTATTTATTTTGAGGTCATTGTGCCAAAGGCCAAGGTCAATAATAACTGGGAAGGAGAGTAATAACTAATAATTCATCAGTAAAGGAGTGATGAAAACCCATAAACATCGACTTTGAAATTGTAGTTGATTATAGGTGTTTCCGACGATGAGTTGACTTCTCTATTAATCATGCCAGGCCTAGATACACATGCCTTCATCCAATGCTAACCCCGTTTGTACGGGATTATTAAGTTTGAGAGTCCTGCAAATTACTCGCCACAACTTAGTGGTTCTGTCAGGTCACTCAGACTTTTACCACCTACAAAACTGTTTGATATGATATGACTTTAGTTGTTTAAAGTGTCATTAAGCACCAATAAGGCTATAAAAAAATGAACCTCTGTTTCTCAGGCCCGCGCGCATGGTCATTTTTGGTGCGCATGCAACCTTTTTATGACACCAAAAAAATCTTATAAAAAAATTTGAGATATTGTGCTCATTTCGGTAAATCGATATCGATGCGTTCGCAAATTTTAAATTAACACACTTCAAGCTTTTTCTACATCATACCTTAATAAAGTGGTTGGGTTTTAGCAATATTCACAACAGAAAGTGTTTTATTCTGTAAAAGGTAAGTCATAATGACAGCAAGAAGGAAGGTGTCTTTCAGTCTGACAACAAACAGTCACAAAGGGGAATGGTCGATTCGCACCACGTTTGATTCGCACCAAACCTCAGAAAGTCTGCAAAGTCAGGTGCTATGTTGAATGGAACACAGTCTCCTGGCATTTATTTTTAGTAACATTTGTATTGTAAATGGCCGTCATTGGGAATTTGTGTACTGTTATTTGAAACCGTTACGAGTTTCCCAGTTAATTTAAATAAATGCATTTGAGATGCAGGATAATTGGATAACTAATAGTAACCGTTGCTTGATATAAAAGTAACAGTCATAGTTGAAAATAAATTGCATATAGGCAGGTATGTGCGGTCGAATTGGTTAATAAAAACACGCAAACATTCGTTTTGTATTTCATTTTCAGATTTAAAAAAAATATGATTTATGGATGAACTGCCCGTTCAAATGGGTTGTGATAATTTTGAATATAATGGGGAAAAATTGCGACTCACGATTTTATTAGGCAGGTTGTGAAAGGATTTTTTTTGGGGGGTAAAATAAATCTCTGAAAGTTGGCACTTCGACATTTGATTTGTCCCAGAGACGTTTCAACCCGAGACGTTTCACCCACGAGGTGTTTTGTGACTTTCGTCCTGTGTTATAATTTTCACGTTTCACTGAAAAAACAAACATTCAAACCCCACTTCATTTACGACCCAACACCCCTGTGGTGAATAACCAATATATTTGCGAAATTTTGCGTGGTTCACCAGGCGTTTGGATGGGGGTCAAATTACCACAAACAACCCCTCGGGGAGAAAATAAAAAGAAAAAAAAAACCCCGCCCGCCCGCATGCTTTTTTGGAAAAAATGACCTGAGAAACAGACAATCAACTTTGTATGGCCTAAATGAATAAATTAAATAATTGCCTGCAAGCCATGTCATCTCGTCATCTCTTTTGTCTCCATATATAACTCATGAGCAAAATTCCAAGAAGTGATTGAGCAGTTACAGTCCTCATTACAATTTGAACATATGGGAGCCCTTGCAATTAGTGTCAACATTAGGCAGTGCTGAAGCAAAAACTTGATGTAAAATTGTTTTGCGTCTGCATAAATCTATCTACGCAAATATTCAGAATGAGAAGTAAAATTGACAATAACTCGTACCGTCATTCATCTGACTCCTGCTTGCGAAAAAAAAATGCAAGAGAAATAAACATCTCAATAAGGGTTATCAGTTCAGTAACATATTCAAACATTTTCCCATTCTCCCTTTGAATAGTAAATCAGTAAACTGTATAACACATCTTGGGTTGACACAACCAGGTGATTTTCTGAATGATGACATCATGATTTCAACGAGTTAATAAAAATCACCAATCACATTGGAATAATTCAAATAATACAGGGAATCTCCATGTAGATTTCACAAGTTGGAAATCTCAGAATGCCATTTGATTGAAATGTACGGTCATGATTAGCCATTGTGCATAAATATGTGACCTTAAACATCAATAAATAAATAAATTGATTGAAATGTCCATGTGATCAGTTGCATTTGTGCATCGATGTCTTCTTGGCTCAAGCCTGTGACTTGTTTTGAGCTATGTCAACAGAAAATAGGTTATCCAAAATTTTTTTTGGCTAACCCTTTTTAGGGTATGCAAATATTTAATTTGTGAAGGCCTGCACACACACTCAAAATATACGTCCCGCTTATGTACCACCAAGTCTAATTGGTGGTCTATGAGCCGAGAATTTAGTATGTGTATTGGTAAATGTCCACTCATCAGATTACCAAGCAGCAAATCACCGCTGATCCAGTAGCCAACAAATAGACCTCAATATGCAAAACCTCTTCTTGCCACAGTTTTTCACATTTTTAGCTCACCTGACTTTCAGTCAGGAGAGCTATAGTGATCACTCACCGTCCGTCGTCCGTCGTCCGTGAACATGGTGTTTGCGTCTTCTCCTCCCAAACCGCTGAACCAATTTAATTGATATTTGAGATAATAGTTTGTTATGACATCGCAATTTGATTTTGTTCAAATCAAGTTGCCCTGCCCGTGGGTAGGGCTACACCCAAAAAGTGTGCTGAAATCTTAAAAAATCTTCTTCTCATGAACCAGCAGTAGCAGAGACTTGATATTTGGTGTGCAGCTTCCTTTTGAGGTGTAGACTCAGATTTGTTCAAGAGAAGTTTGTGGGGCTATACTTGGCGTCGTTATGGGAGGGGCAAAATTTTTGGCCCCGCCCAAAATTTCTATTTTCCAAACCGAGAGGCTGATTTGAACCAAATTTTATGTGAGGGCTTATTGGGTCATAAGTAACTAATTTATGCTGATTTTTTTTTTCCCGTAGCCCCATGGGAACCGCAGGAGCTAAAAATAGAAAAAATTAAAACGCCCATATCTCCAAAACTGCACGGCACCGAGAATTTTTATTTGGCGTGAAGCTTCCTTAGGACCAACAGAAAGAATTGGTAAAAAAAAATTGCTATCGGTTTTATCATAGGGTACAGTTTCGGGACATTGAAAAAGTGCTGAGTCAGCACTTTTTAACACTGTAGGCAATGGGAAAAACATTAAAAAATCTTCTTCTCCAGATCCAGCAGGCAGAATCTTTTGATATTTGGTATGCAACATTGGAGGGTGGATCTGATTCAGGTTTGTTCAAACCGGCCCCCTGGGTTCATATTTGGGCTCAGTATAGGAGCCCGATTTCGAACTTAGTGCATTTCAGGCAAATTTCTTAAAAAATCTTCTTCTCCAGATCCAGCAGACAGAATCTTTTGATATTTGGTATGCAACATTGTGGGGTGGATCTGATTCAAGTTTGTTCAAATCGGCCCCCTGGGTTTATATTTGGGCTCAGTATAGGAGCCCAAATTTGAACTTACTGCATTTCAGGCAAATTTCTTTGAAAATCTTCTTTTCCAGATCCAGCAGGCAGAATCTTTTGATATTTGGTATGCAACATTGTGGGGTGGATCTGATTCAAGTTTGTTCAAATCGGCCCCTTGGGTTTATATTTGGGCTCTGTATAGGAGCCCAAATTTGAACTTAGTGCATTTCAGGCAAATTGCTTTGAAAATCTTCTTCTCAAGATCCAGCAGGCAGAATCTTTTGATATTGGGTATGCAACATTGTGGGGTGGATCTGATTCAAGTTTGTTCAAATTGGCCCCTTGGGTTTATATTTGGGCTCAGTATAGGAGCCAAAATTTGAACTTAGTGCATTTCAGGCAAATTTCTTAAAAAATCTTCTCCAGATCCAGCAGACTGAATCTTTTGATATTTGGTATGCAACATTGTGGGGTGGATCTGATTCTATTTTGTTCAAATCGGCTCCCTAGATTCATATTTGGGCTCACTATAGAAGCTCGAATTTGAACTTAGTGCATTTCAGGCAAATTTCTTCAAAAATCTTCTTCTCCAGATCCTGCAGGCAGAATCTTTTGATATTTGGTATGCAACATTGTGGGGTGGATCTGATTCCAGTTTGTTCAAATCGGCCACCTGGATTCATATTTGGGCTCACTTTAGAAGCCCAAATTCGAACTTAGTGCATTTCAGGCAAATTTCTTTGAAAATCTTCTTCTCAAGATCCAGCAGGCAGAATCTTGTGATATTTGGTATGCAGCATCCTTAGGGGGGTGAGATTCAAGTTTGTTCAAGCCATGTCCCTAGGTCCATATTTGGGCTCAATGTGGGAGCTTGAATTGTAACTTTGTTCAAAATGAGGAATTTTCTTAAAAAATCTTCTTCTTCAGATCCAGCAGTCGGAATGGTTTGATATGTGGTGAGTAGCATCCTGGGGGGGGGGGGGGGAGGGGGGATTCAAGTGTGTTAAAGCCAAGTCCATGGGTCCATATTTGGGCTCCCTGAGGGAGCCCAAATTATAACTTAGTCAATATGAGGAATTTTTCTTTAAAAATCTTCTTCAGATTCAGCAGTTGGAATGTTTTGATATTTGGCATGGAGCAACCTTAGGGGGCTGAGATTCAAGTTTGTTCAAGCCAAGTCCCTTGGTTCATATTTAGGCTCACTATGGGAGCCTGAATGACAACTTAGTTCAAAATGAGGAATTTTATTTAAAAATCTTCAGATCCAGCAGATGAATGCTTTTGATATTTTTTATGCAGCATCCTTAGGGGGGTAAGATTCAAGTTTGTTCAAGCCATGTCCCTAGGTCCATATTTGGGCTGATTGTGGGAGCTCGAATTGTAACTTGGTTCAAAATGAGGAATTTTCTTTAAAAATCTTCTTCTTCAGATCCAGCAGTCGGAATGTTTTGATATTTGGTGTGCAGAATCCTTAGGGGTGTGAGATTCAGGTTTGTTAAAGCCAAGTCCCTGGGTTCATATATGGGCTTCCTGTGGGAGCCCGAATTATGACTTAGTTCAGTATGAGGAATATTCTTTAAAAATCTTTTTTTAGATCCACTGGTCAGAATATTTGGATATTTGGTTTCAGCTTTTCTTAGGAGGAGCAGATGCAACTTGTGGAAATCAATTCTCTGGGTTGCTATTTAGGCTACCATGTCAGGTGAGCGCCCTCAGGCCCCCTGGGGCCTCTTGTTAAATTGTTTAACTGGTGGAGTGCTGAATTATTTTTGGTCATCAGAATTTGTTCACATATGTTTGCCTTGTTACAATTTATGGGAGAGTGCCAGTAGGCACTCTCCCATAAATTGTAACAAGGCAAATCCTAACAGACTAAATAATTCCACTTCAAAGGTGATATGAACAACATCCATGAAATATGAAGCCTTTAAGTGCTGGTACGGACACTTCCGAGTAAAGCCCAAATATGGCTTCCAGCACTCTACCAGTTAATGTTGTAGGTAATATTCCACTTGTTCTCCAACATATCTGTATTTTGGCAGTCACGTTTATGTAGATTTGCTGGCTCTATTGGTTAAAAGTACATCCAGTGCTGCAAAGACTAATTGCCTTCATTTTGTTGAGTTTTAGAGATGCTGTTTATAGTATCTGGTGAGCGTATTTATAAGCTTGCACATTCTTCATTTTTGTCTATGGAGATCTTGATTTGATCTTATCTTGGTATTGGTTTATTGCAATGGTACTCAAGCTGTCTATTACACTACAGTGGCAGATTGTCACATTATTTATTAACCTTGCTGTGGGTAAGGTGGTTTGGCTCCTTGTTAGCATGCCATATCTCTTACAGATATGTTGGAAGTTTGAATTTAACCAGTCAAGTGTTTGTACTGAGTTAGTGAGCAGGACACGAGACCCCTACCAGTATGGGTGCATGATGTCTTAGCATATTTACCCTAAGCCTTTTCACGGAATAAACTGAACATTTATTCTATTACATAAATATTGTATTTGACAGAGTTCATGGAGCTCTGTCAAATAAGATGCATCTACATTATAATGACCATGTGCACGTCCTGTAATTTGTATCAGATTTGAGGTAGTGTTTACAATCAAATTACAACGAGCCCGTCAGGGCAAGTTGTAATCTGATTGTAAACACGACTGAGAATCTGATACAAATTACAGGACATGCACATGGTCATAATACATACGGGTTTCCCCCATTTTTCGTTTAAATTGGGTTGGAATTGGTCAAGATTTTGAATTTCATATTTTAATGCGCAATAACAATGCATATACTTGTGATAGTGCAGTGTTTACCGGAAGTTGAATCTATCTGATACAGAATCAGAACGGGGGCTGATACAAACATTTTTTATGAGTTTTGGGGTGCAAATTAAGGTAATTGTTAGATGAAGTAGATTAAATGCCTGTATTAGATTTACTGAGGCCAAATAGCTTATATGTAAGGGGAATTCGGTGACTTTGGGGTAATATCTTACTTCACAAAATTTTTCTTATGCAATTAACATGAGTTTATTATTGCAACCTATATGCAATCAGCATGTCAAAATTGTACTGAAGGTATGGAAAATAGTAGTTTGGTGTTTGAAAGTTATATTCAATTAACTGGGTTATTCAAAGTAAGGGATATAGTTACGAGTAAATGGGCTCCACTGTATTATAAAAATAAGCATTCAAATTTCATTATTGCTTCAATTTCTGCCACAAAAACATAGCTTTTATAGACCCTAAATGAAACAACCCTGTTAATTCAATAGCAACTTTGCGAGTGAAAATCATTCAATTAACAGGAGTTTGTTCATTTTCTGGCATTCTAGTGATAAACGGAGCATTTATTTATTGGAGTTTCACGACACTTTCGACGACCAGGATCACCTTGTGTCTGACAGATTTGTGGGTAGGAGAAGCAGGACCCCTGTGGGAACACCAGAAAGTGAAGCAGTACTTGTTTACTGTGGTAAATAAGCTCTGTTTCACTGGTAAAATAGGACATGCTTGGGGTGCAAGTCCTCTAAAATAGGCAACATGGGGTACAAACGATTGACTGACCTTGACTTTATCTACATGTTGTGGTCATAGTTAGCCATTGTGCAGAAGTATGTGACCTTAAACACCAATAAATAAAGTAACTAATAAATAAATAATAAATAGGAGAAGCGGGATTACCTGGAGAGAACCACCAAGCAGTGGCAAGCTACAGTCAGACTCCCCAAAGTACCAACTCTGAACATCAGGGTTACATTGCTTGAAGGCAGGTGCACCATCAACGTACATTCTGCCTTAGTTCGCAGTGCCACCATTCGCCCACATCTGTAATCAGGATTAAGAGCCTTGGCCAAGGACTACTCAGTTACCCCCGGCAGGATTGAACTGTGGACCTGTCGGTTTGAAGTCCAATTCCACAACCACTGACACCCTGATATATTCTATTATATATAAGATAAAACAGATTGAAGGTTAACCCTTTACCCAACGCAGACTATATCAAAATTTAGTATTTTAAATATCATTTTTTGAAATTTTTCAAAAAATTTCAACAAAACCATATCATGTGAACCCTCGTTGGAACGAGCTCATTCCAATGAGGGATCACATGATATGGTTTTGTTGAAATTTTTTGAAAAATAATATTTTTTCAACTGCTGATTTGGCATATCACACGGGCAGATGCGGCCGATTCATTGGGTAAAGGGTTAATATTGGATAAACGGAGTTGGATAGACTAATAAACATGGGGAATTGTTATACAGTGCTGTCACTGTGGACTGGTCGTAATCCACACATGGGCAGTGATGTCCACACATGCCTTTACCAGGTAATAAAAATAATCGGCAAAATTTTAATATTGCGTCCGTGGAAATACTGCCCACCTGTGGAAAGTGACCAGTCCACAGTGGCCAAACTGTACATGTAGGAAGTTAAGTAGATGTTAGCCAATACAATTGATTTCTAAACTTTGTAATTTAACAGGGGTTGCTCTGTTGCAACCAATATGCAATTAACTGGTCATATTTGTACTGAAGGTATGGTAAATAGTTGGGTGCTTGGATGTTATATGCAATTAGCAGAGTTATTCAATAGACTATCCAGTTGGGTGGGCTCCACTGTCTTAATATTTTGTTGATGCAGGGAAGTTTTTGTTACTCAAGCTTTATTTTCTACACTCATTAATGCTGTTGATAGGTTGATATGATTTTACTTTTGGTAGTGAATATTTCATTGAAGGAATTGGAAGTAATTGATCTACAACCATCTTAAGCATGCCATTCCCAAGCATGTCAACAATTCGTATTGATTACTTTTACATTTTTATTGTATTTTTTCATCTGTCTTGTAAAACCCTTCAGTGCCATTGATGACTTCATTTCCATTCCTGTGCTTCGGCATCAAGTATTTCTGGGAAGAAATTTGGAAATGATGCATATATAACACCCAATACCATGCCATTCCAAAACAAACATACAAGAAGCTGTCCACACTCTACATTCTTTCATCTTTATCACAGGTGTTTTTTTTTCACCTATTCTGTCATCATTGAGGGTAGGGGCCAAAGGTCAAATAGTTTGTTGGATAGGTCCCAGAAGTAGATGTATTGTTTCTTTGGCCATATTTTGTAAAATTGCATGTGGGCGGGCAGTTTTTTTTTTCATTTTTTATTTTTGTAATTATTTCTTTGCAATCAAAAGCTCATGTTCTTTTTTTTTCTGTTTTAGGCCTCATAATCTACCAAAAAGCATGGGTGGTGGTGGATTTCATCCCTTGAGTGCAAGAAGGCTTTTCAATGCTAAAGCATTGCTAAGCCTTGTTGCACTCAAGAGACAAATTTATCAATTTTAACTTTGGGTAAAATATCAGACATTAACCATTTAATTTTTATTTATTTAAAGTTTGCATTGGTTATAAAAAGAGCATGCAACAGCTAAAAGGACCATGCAGGAGGGCCTGAGAAACAGATTTTTAACTTTTTTAGGCCATAAGTATCTCTTATCATTTCACTTAACTAGGTACTGAATAATTCTAAACTTATTTGTCTTTTTATACCCCTGACCTCCGAAAGAGATTTCCGGGGTATCTAGTGAAGCCGTCTGTCTGTTCGTTTCTCCGTCCTTCCGCACACACGTTTTGCATTGTAATTTCAAAGCTATTGATCAGATTTGGATCTCCTTTGGCATGCTGATAGACATGCATGGGGGAATGGATATGCACAAGGAATGGGTTCCATCCAATATTTTTTCCCAGAGTTATAGCCCTTTTTCACTTTTGCGACTTGGACAATTTTTGAAAATTTTCATGTCCCACAATGGCACGATGACGCCGTGCACTAAGGCGTACTGCTCATCGATGGTTCACATGTCTTCAACCAATCTAACCCTGCCTGTGCTGCAGTGCGGAGTTACAATGTTGGGGAGCTGGCAGCTGCTCGTCGTTGCTTGGTGGTTCTGTCTGCAAACTCTGGCTTCCTCCACCCATAAAACTGTCACGGTCACGATTAGCCATTGTGCATAATATGCAACTTTAAATCCAAGAAATAAATAATGTTTTATTACAAATTAATGGCGAGTGCCTGTGGGCATTCTCCAATAATTTGGAATAAAACAAACTTTTAATAACAAATTCAGACCACTAAAAATAATAAAGCCCTCAACCAATTAACCTATTTTGGCTGGTGCTGTATGTCAGAAGTATGCTCAAACTAAGACTAACTACACACAGTTCCCTCTGTGGCAGGTAGATTAAAGCATTTGTGCTGAACACTATTTAACAGCAGTTGAGAGACTTAATGATGGTAATTTGAGTTATCTAGATGCAGACTTGGACCTCATCTTTCTTTATTAAATTACACATACACTTAACAGCCAAACAGGGTGATAAGTTGATGTGATTCTGGGTTGTAACACTATGCTTTACTGAATCCACCTGTGAACATCCTTTCAACACATGTCCAGTTTATGCTGAAGTTTTATGTACAGTTGAAACTAGAAGTCCTCTCACAATTAGCATAGAAAATGCTCATTAGTTAATGGGCTCCTTTCTGCAGAAGAATGAAGTAGTCTGAAATATATAAGAGCATTAGCACTGTGTAATGCAAAATTTAATGCACTATTAGCGAGGTCGGTATTGAAATCATTGAAATTATGAACTGAACCAATCAAACAGAAAGAAAATATTGAGACTACAGTATGTGGAGGGTGGATTACTTCAAAATCCTGTGGGACATATGTTTTATTTTGTAATTATTTGCAGTTTCTGAGGACAAAACACTTGCAAACTTTTATCCCATGGACCACCAGGTTGCACCTGGTGGTCCATGTGCTGAAAGTTTGCAAGCGTTTCTTGTTATAAACAATTATAAATACTTAGAGTGGAGAATATATGGCACTGGGACTACATAGAAATCCATTCTGTATATGCAGTCAAATTTTAATATCTATTTACATCATTGCATGGACATGTATCCCAGTAGAGGTTAAGAATGATGTTAACTGGTAGAGAGATAAATTATTTTTTGCCATCAAATTTGTCCTCATGTCTTGGCCTTGTTACAATTTATGGGAGAGTGCCTATGGGCACGCTCCCATGAATTGTAACAAGGCAAATCCTTAGACTAAATAGTAGCACTTCAAAGGTAATTTGAAGCACATTCATTTAATATGAAGGCTTTATGTTTTGGTATCTCCAATTCAGAATAAAGCCCAAATATGGGCTTCCAGCACTCAGCCAGTTAGTTAATGATCCCTATTCAATAGTATAGAATTGTTGGGCACATCGTTTTTTTACAGGAATTGAGTTATGCTAATGGGACAGCTTTGGTTTGATAGGGTCAAAAAGTGCACTTATTCAGCATGCTACTACTTCAGAATAGTGCACAATACAGTGACAGGATTTCTAGTTTCAACTGGAGACTGACTGTACAGCATTGTGATCACAAAAGTGGTCTTTTAGTCCATCCAATTGAAAGGGAAATTTTTGGTTGGTGAAATTGAAGGGTTTAACTGTGGAAGGGGGTGGATGGGTAATATGTGTAATGTGACACACCCCACCCATTTTCAAAAAGGTCTATTCATGGTACACCCCCCTCCCTCCCCTGTGGGAACCCATGGAAAGTTGCTCACACTTGTTTACTGAGGTAATGAGGTAAAGAAGCTCTGTTTTGCTTTTAAAATAGGATCTGATCACAAACACCAATAAATAAATAACTCCTGGAAAACAGTCCAAACTCCGACCAAAAAGATGCAATATGATTTTTGGTGTGGAACGTCCCATGCCAAAAAATTATATTATGGCCTTTGGGTCCAAGTTTTGATTTGGTAAACATGAGCGAAGATCCCCTAGAAATACAGTCAAAATTCCATGAAAAGAACAATAGGGCTACAGATTCACTCTCATGGGTTTGAAATTTCAGCATTTCCCGGAAGAGGTCTTCTGGACTGCTACCAATGGGTGGAGACATCCCTCTCATGCTCTCCTATACTTTGGTCATTGAGGGCCCATAAAAGCCAAATTATGGGCCTGCCTTTTAACTACCTTTGGAGAGTGTGAAGATAAATCAGTATTTACTTCTGAAAGAATACCAAACACATCCAAATTTCCTGAAGAGCCAAAATAATGACCAGCTTACAAGGTAAACTCAAGGAATGGTCTTTTGTGTTCTGGCCTCATCGAGTTGGCCTCAACATGAAAACTACCTCCCACTCCCTTTATTGCTGCCGCCTTGATCACTTGCACAAAATTAATTTCTGAACCTATGAGGGGTTAGCTTGTTGAGTGCTAGAAACCATTCATTGCTCCACTGAAAATTGCCAGAAACTACTTAAGCTTGTTTGCTCAGCAGTAAAAAAAAAGTTATGTAAGGCCACACAAAGTGGATGTTCTGTTTCTCAGGCCATGTTTTGTAAATTTTCATGCAGGCGTGTGGTTTTTTATTTTATATTTTATTTTTGTAATTATTTCTTTTGCCATCAGAAGTTCATATTCTTGGTTTATTTTATGTTTTAGGCCTCATAATCTACAGAAAAGCAAGGGTGGTAGTGTATTTCATCCCTTGGGTGCAACAAGGCTCTGCAATGCTAAAGCATTGCAAAGCCTTGTTGCATTCAAGGGACAAATTTATCAGTTTTATTATTTGTGTAAAATTTCAGTCATAAACCATTTAATTTTTATTTTTTCAAGTTTGCATTGGTCATAAAAAGAGAGCTTGCAGCAGCCAAAAAGACCATGCGTGTGGGCCTGAGAAACAGATTTTTAATTTTAAGCCTAAACTGGTTTTCCCTGTGGGAATCCCGGGAAGTGAAGCAGTACCTATTCACTGCGGTAAACAGGCTCTGTTTTGCTATAGAACCCAGTCACCAGTGCTTGGAAGGTGCAAACCCTCTCTAAAATGGGCAACATGGCTTATTAATGCTCACCCCTGGTCTTGAGTTGATACTCATGTTGTCATGATTTGCCATTGTGCAAAAATATGTGACCATAAACACCAGTAAATAAATAAATATAAACTGGTTTAGTTACAATTTTTTGGAGAGTGCCTGTTGGAACTTTCCAGTAAATTGTAACAAAACAATTATTTATGAACAAAATCTTGCTAAACAAAGGCTGCTCTTGTGGGTAGCATGGTATCTTTGAAAAAATACCCATGTTTCAAAACCCCTTTCAAAAATAATTTAGAACTCAACCAGTTAATTGGCCACTTCCTGCTTTAGATTTCCAGATACAGTTAAGTATTTCTGCAACATGAAAAATAAATTTCTGTTTGCCAGTGATATTCTGTAATTTTTTCTAGATCTCATTGATCATGCCTATGTTATAATCAGTCAGTGTTAAAAAATGTTTCTGAACTCTGACAGTGGACAGCTGTTGGTGGCTGTTTAGAAATGCATGAATGCAGAGAACACCTGGCTTTATGGAATTATGCAAGACCCATAGAATAAGGATGATTTGCAGGGGATTAACTTGCATACTAATTGAAATACTAGGACCCTGGCAGTAATTGCAAGTAAATCTTGTTTATGTGGGTTGTCGGATGTGTAGAGAATGTTTATTCTGGTTTCAGCAAACAGTGTTGTCTATCCATGGAACTGTTCTGTACAGGATTACATGAAAACATATTCATCTTCTGAAGTAGATGCATATGTATGCCTGTACACCACTGACCTATACAGCTGGATTGCTGGAACATTCGTTTGTCACATATTTATTTATTTATTTTTTTATTTATTGGTGTTTAAGGTCACATACTTATGCACAATGGCTAATCGTGTCCGTGACAGTTTTACGGGTGGGGGAATCCGGAGTACCTGGAGAAAGCCACCAAGCATCGACGAGCAACTGTCTGCTCAACATTCTCTGTTCAGGCTCCGCTCAAGCAGCGTTACAGCAGTTGAAGATGTGTACCATCAACATGCACGGCGTCATCGTGCCCCCATATAGGCAACCGGGTTAAAGTGCCTTGCCCAAGGACACATCGCGGGTCGTCCCGGACGGGGATCGAATTCGGGACCTCTAGCATAGAAGTCCAACAGTCTACCACTGAGCCACAGTGCTCCCATTGGTCATATAGAAAAGGGGCAGTATTGCCACCATCACAGGGGCAGGGGGTTGTGTTGCTATAAATAATGCTGAACAACAACAACAAAAACAAAACTTTTTTCCTGACACTTTGCAACTGCCAGTCACTTTTTAACCCTCTGCCTGCGTAATATGCAAATTCAGCAGTTGAAAAAATATTCATTTTCAGTAAATTATAGCAAAACAATATATGACTCCTCATTCGAACGAGCTCGTCCCATGATATGGTTTTGTTAAAATATTTTGAAAATTTTGAAAAAATAATATTTAAAATCATAAATTTTTTATCGTCTGCATTGGTTAAAGGGTAAAAGAATATTTTTGGATGGCTGTGAAAAATGAATATGTTGATTATGTGCACATTTTTGTCAGCAATACAAATTGCATATTTCCAAAATAATTTAGTAATTGACAAAAAACACTGATCTGGTCATAATTCACACATGGGCAGTGATGACAACTGTTCTGAGCAGAGATATATCTTATACTGATATACAAATATACTGATCTTGGAATGTGCAAAATGTAACTTTAACAGAATTGTCCATGCTCATTCTGAGTAGCTTCGGACTACTCTTTGGTGTCGGGCCTCCCTTTCTTACCACTGAGTAACTCATCCTGTGCGCTGTACAGCCATAGTGTCAATCTTATCTATATCTATAACCTCTCTACCCAACATAATGGCCAAACACAGCCAATACTATTTTTAAAAAGCATTCAAACTCTGCCTGCAACACCTCCATTTTTTTTTTTTCACTAAATTCCAAAAATGAAAGCATATTCTATTTTCAATGAATACAGTGGACCCCACTTAATTGGATATCTCTTAACTAAATAACCCTGTTAATTGAATATAATTTCCCCAACACAAAACCATTTACTGTACCTCTAATACAAATTTGACCTGTTAGTTGAATATAGGTTATAGATTAAACTCCTGTTAATTGAATAAAAAATCTTGTAACCTGTCGAGAAATTCACCTGACTCTCCCCAGTTTTCCTTTGGTCATAAACCTATTTGGCCTCAGTACATCCAGTACAGGCATTTAATCTATTATATCTTGTTTGACAGAGCTCACGGTTCCACTGTTGCTTGTTTCTAAGCATAAATTGCAACAAAGCAAAGGCATTTGAACAAACTTTTACAGCTTAAAATAATTTGCACTCAACCAGTTAACAGTGACTTCCTGATGTTGGACTCGGTTGAGTTATTAATGAAATCAAGTCATGGCTGCTCGGCCACAGATGTGGAAAGTCAACTTAAACACTGATTGATATTAAGAACACATTACGACTGACAAATGTCAGAATCAAACCCACAACCTCTATAATCTCCCGTGGAAATCCTGGAAAGTGAAGCAGTGCTTGTTTACTTTTTTAAAAAAAGCTCCGGTTTACTTATAAAATAGGATCTAGTCACCAATGCTTGGAGTGGAAATCCTCTGAAATGGGCAACATGGGTATAAACAATTGATTAAACTTGACTTTATCTCCATGTTGTGGTCAAGATTTGCCATTGTGCAGAAATATGTGATCTTAAACACCAATAAATAACCTCTTTATAAGACATCTAAAATGCTAACCAATGGTACAGTATGGCCACCGTGGACTGGTCACTTTGCACGGGTGGGCAATATTTCCACGGATACAATAATATTACATTCCAAACACTAATTTTAGGAATAATCATCAAAAAATTAATAAAGCACCAGGTTCAACCTGGTGCTTCATTAATTAAAATAATGCTGATGATTTTTATTGCCTGGTAAACTCGTGCATGAACATCACTGACTGTGCATGGATTACCACCAGACCATGGTGGCTGTACTATACAATGTACGTTAAACAATTTATGGATCTTCAGCCAGGAACTCCTTGTGTCTAATACAGCATACAGTTTCCATAGGTTAGCATTTCAAAAGATTCTTTGATTGTGAATCCTTCTCATTACATAAATTGAAGTTATTAACCAGAGGAACTGTTGTTCTTGCATTACAGTATGTTATCAGTTTTTGAACAGCTTCTGTGAAGCTGGCATGGAAGTCAATTGAGAAAATATTTGAACATTTTATTTACATTTCAATTTACCAGATCTTGTGATATTGTCAGAGTAATCTGATCCTGTAGTCCTCAATGTAAGAAATCATAATGGACTGTTCAGTAGTAATCTCTTGTTACACAAACAATTGATTGGCATTATTTGGAAATGATTTTTGTATTTTGACAGTATAAGACTTACAAAAGGGTCACACTGAGGTTTTTACCCATTCTCTGCTGGTTGCTTTTGTAGAAAAAAGTTACATTTGCAACAATTAGAGCCGGGAGGTTTTAATTTTTCAGATTTGGTTTTGGTTCGGTTCTTCTATTTGTTCAGAACAGATAGTAAATAGTACTTCAGGCTCCTTGACTGGTTGAGTGCTAAAAGCCACTGTCAAGAATCTATTGAAAAGTGCTGAAAGCCACTGGTGGCTTTACACTGTTTGCACAACCTTGTTTTTTGAGCAGTAGTAGAAAAAAAAGTTCATATAAAATTGTTTTGTTACCATTTGTTGGAGAGTGCCAACAGGCACTCTCCAATAAATACAGGGTTCATACAGCTCTTGAAAAACCCTTGAAAATGAGTTTTTTCTTGAAAAACCCTGGAATTTGAAATTTGCCCTTGAGAAACCCTTGAACTTTCAAAAATCTCTTGAAAAACCCTGGAATACCAAGCTATTTCCTGGGCATTGTAAATATGTGTACTCGCCTTTTACTTGTTTGTTGCGCTCGTGTCGCTCAGTTAGAAAAAAACATAAAAAAGTATGGAACGTTTTACCAAGATTACTGTAACACAGATCACACTTTGGGTACCAGTACTTCCTGACTTCCAAAGTCAGATCCGTGTCACATGAATCTTAGATTTTTAGAGCTCACACAACAAGCTGAATAGCATATATAGCCCTTGAAAAACCCTTGAACTTTGTGAGCAAATTTTTGTATGAACCCTGAAATAGTACCAAAGCAATTATTTATTAATAAAATCTTGCTAAATTAAGTCTCCCCTTGCTGGTACATTGTATCTTTGAAAAACAAAATACTCATGTTACAAATCACCCCCCATTGCCCCATTTGGGGCATGGTGACATTTTTTACTAAGGCATACTGCACATCGATGGTGCACTTGTCTTCAGCCAGTGCTAACCCTGCTTGTGTGGAGTTAGTATGTTAGGGGAGCTGACAGTTGCTTGCCATTGCTCGGTGGTTCTCTCCAAGTACTCGAGCTTCCTACACCCGTAAAACTGTCGTGGTCATGATTAGATTGTGCAGAAATATGAGACCTTAAACACCAATAAATGAATAAATGGAGAGTGCCAACATGCACTCTTCAAAAATTAGTACCACAGCAATTATTTATTTATAAAATCTTGCTAAATTAAGGCTCCCCTTGCTGGTAGCATTGTATCTTTGAAAAAAAATGCTCATGTTACAAACCACCTTTGAAAAATAATTTAACACCCAGCCAGATAAAAGGTAGAGTGCTAAGTTATTTTAAGTCATCAAAATCTGTTCTCAAATCTCTGTCTTGTTACAATATATGGGAGAGTGGCTGTTGGCACTCTCCCATAAATCGTAACCGGGCAAATCCCCAGACAAAATAATTTAACTTGAAAGATAAATGAAGCGTATCCACCAGCACTGAAGCCTTTAAGTTGCAGTACCTATACTTCAGAATAAAGCCCAAATATGGACTTCCAGCATTTTATCAGTTAACTTTGAAAAACTCTGCAGTAGTCTGTAAGACAACACTCAACACAAAAGCCCTGTCTGTTACTATCTCCAATGGGTTCAGCCTCACTTCCATATGATCATTCTTGGAGGTTCTAGATCAGGTGCTAAGCCTATTCAGTCAGATAAAAAAACAGAAATCAACTTAACAAATGGATAAAGTCTGTCTAATCTATGTTGTGTTCTCATTGTCACATTTCTCCCTTATTGACTTTTCTATTGGATGAGTTGCTTGCATCTGCTCAGTGGTTCTCCATGTTCTCTGGCTACCCCCACCTGACACAACACGAGGTGACCCTGGCTGTTGAAAGTCTCGTTAAACCCCAAAGGAAAAAGAAAAAAAAAAGGTGGAAAACAAGCTATTAATTTAAAATAGAATGTTTTCATTTTTGGAATTCACTAAATATACCTTTTCACAATCCGTTCCAATGAGCGATCACAAGCTGAGTTTGAATGCTTTTTGAGAATAGTACTGGCTGGTTTTGATCATGATGTTGAGTAAAGAATTGATGTAGATGAGATTTACACTGGGACTTTGCAATCGAATGCACAGGGTTCATTCCTAAGTTAATAATGAAAGTTTTTTATAACCAAAAAGTGTCACTTACCTTGTGCTGTACACAGGGTTAGTCACACGTCCTTGTTAAAAAAAATGGTTACTGCCACATCACACACAACATGAAAATGTACACTCACTGAAGCTGTGCAATGTACAGGGTTTATCACATAATGTATAACCACAAAGAAAAGTAAGTGACTAACCCTGTGCATTGCACAGAGTTAGTTTGTAATCGAACATTCACTGGCTGACCATTGGCATTACACAGGGTTAGCTGAAAGGCTGCCATATCACACACTACATGTACATAAAAATGTAAACTAAGGCTGTAAAAATGCTCAGGGTTAGTTGGTTACTTGTTGCATGGGATGCAGGATTCAAAGAACTAATGGAAATACTTATACCGGATTGTGGAATTTTTTAAAGCGAATTCCAAAAATGAAATTGCATTCTATTTTTAATTAATATCTGGTTGAAAAAGGAATATTGTGCAGGCAGAAGCTTTAACCCTTAAAGCCTCAGATCAATTTTTACGATAATTGTTACTGTATGTGCATGCACACTTCTGCAGGTGACCTGACATTGTTTCTATATCACTGTTGGCCTGCACAGGCAGAGGTGTTAAAACACTGCCAAGATAAATGGAGCCTACCATTTGGGTTGTCAAGGAAGAATACTCTTTGGGGCAACTTTTTCATCGCAATATAAAAGAGGTAGTTTGTGGCTGTGTAGGAACTTGAGGGTTAAGAAACTTCATTTGCTGAACATTCCTTTTAACCCTTTACCCAACGCAGACGATTTCAAAATTTATTATTTTAAATATCATTTTTTAATTTTTTTTCAAACAATTTCAACAAAACCATATCATGTGACCCTTGTTTGGAACGAGCTTGACAAGCTTTTTTGAAGAGGGGTCACATGATATGGTTTTGTTGAAATTTTTCGAAAAATATTTTTTCAGCTGCTGAATTTGCATATTACGTGGGCGGATGCGGGCGATTCGTTGGGTAAAGGGTTAAACATGTTGATTCTTGAAAGGGTACTGTAGAGGAAATGGTACTGTAGAGGAAATGATTGGACACAAAATGAAGTTTTTAGAAAAATTAAATTTCACATTTTTCAAAAAAAAACAAAACCTTGCACAATTTTTAAATAAAACCATACAAATATTGATATCATTAGAAGCGGCTCATCGAGCCGGTTCTACTGATATCCATGTTTGTTTCCATCAAGACATTTGTAAAATATTTTGGGCTATGGTAGGCTTTTGTTGGTCAATTTCCTGGTCGTTTTTGGCCGCTATGTTAGGTAAAGGGTTAAAGGAGTTTTATTAATTTACGAAAAGAACACCTGTTCCTATTACAATCAGACGTTTCAATATGAACACCAGTCTGATCAGGAAGTAATCCATCAAGGGATAACTGATATTGATACCAAATCCGAAATTTCAGTACCTTCCACCTCAACAGTTTATTTTGTCTGAAGAACTGATTTGTGATTGAAATCATTGATTTTTGTAAGATTTATGAAAATATTTCAAGATAATTGGTACTACAGTACCGTGGGCTGGTCGTAATCCACACGTGGGCACTGATGTCCATGCATACATTTGCCACGTAATAAAAAATCATTTGTAGGTTTTACCCAGTGCTTCATTAATTAAATTGTTGATGATTATTCCTATAATTAGTGTTTGCAATCTAATTTTATTGCCACCATGGAAATACTGCCCACCCTGTGGAAAGTGACCAGTCCAGACAAGCAGCTGTACTGTGTTACTGAATAGAGTATCATGGATCTTACTTTTCCCTACTCTGGAAGAATCTGAGGAGTATGCTGGATTACATGCATCTTTCTGTCCAGCCATCTGTCCATCTAAATCCATATCTCAGCAGTTAGTGGATGGATTTCAACAAAATGTGTCCTTTGGCTGACCAACTTCTGCCATATGTTGAACGGAGTTGCTCACACTATATTTGCCTGAGTTATGGCCCTTCTTTCCTTTGTCAAATCTTCAGTGATATTTGATTGTGTCCAATCAGACGCGGACCCATCCCTCAACTTGACATCTGTAGGTGGTATGCCAGCACCTCTGGTCCAATCTCTTGTTTGCTTTAGACTGCAGTTTTAATAATTACATCTTTAATTGCTGAAGATGGCACAAAACCCAAGTTTGACGAAGAATTTAGAACACATTTAATTTCTGTTAAGGTTTATTGTAACTTTATGGAGCAATGTATCAGATCTTACAAATACATACAGCTGTATAATAAACTTTGAGCTTTAAAAACAGTTTCAGATTCTTTTTTTCAGTGTGATGACTGTTGGCAGTCCTTGCTGGTTCATAATGTGTTCTGTTTTTTCAGCTTTGATTGAAAGTATCAGTTAAAAAAGTATGTTACGAGTTTGATAATTTAGGTTTTTTTTATAAAATGTTTTTTCTGAATACACATAGCTAAGTTGCAGATTAGAAAATGACTACAACTTAAATCTTATTTTTTTCAATTCGAATGCGGATACTAGATTTAGAAACCAGAATGAACCAAACTAATAAATTTGACAATATATTTGTTTGGAGTCCTAACCTGTTACTAACAGCTTCACAAAGAAATCAAAAATTTATTATTTCCACATTCGTTACAGCCAGAGGGTGAGGACGAATTGAAGAAACGGCAACTGATGGAACTCGCTATAATGAATGGAACATACAGAGATACAAAAATTGCAACTCCAACATTTCAATGTAAGTGTTTTGCCAAAATGTACATTGTTCAATAGATTTCTGTGTACTTTTTGCAGCCTGAAGGTGAGGATGATTTAAAGAAACGTCAGCTCATGGAATTGGCCATTATTAATGGGACATACCGTGATACTAGCAAACCAACCACATCAGCTCCTGTAGCAACAACGCAGCCCACTTCATCGACTCGTAAGTCCGAACTCAGTCTTGTAGGACAACACATCCCTGGTGTGGAGTGGCCTGGCTTCTTTATTTTTTTCTACTTTTCATCTTTTTATTTTTTATTGGTCATATATTCACCCTTTCCTTTTTTTTTTCCAGTTTTCAGTGCATGGGATATTTTTGGTCCACTTTTTCACTGTAGTTTTTTATCCTTTTGTAGCTGTTGAGAGTTTTAATGTTTGAATTTTCTATTTTCTTTGGTAAATTATAGTTTTACTGATTTGATTATATTCTTTCTGGACGGACACCTGCTGGCTATATTATTCTTCCCTACCAAGCTTAAGGCCAAATAAAAACATACATCTGGTTCTCGAGTGAGTAATTATTCAAATTAATGAGGAAGGAACACTTTTTATTTTTTTTTGTGATGGCTAAAGCAGTTCCTCACTGAAATTGACCCCCTAACAGTTTTATAAGCTTGAAGTGTCTTCCTACATTAGTATGAAATCACATGACAAAAAGTTGCAAATATTGTTTACAAACAAAAAAATTAAAAATTAAAAGCCTCCCCCACCCCAAACTCATTTATTTGAATAATGTTTGAGAACCAAATGTATTTTTTGTTTTGCCAAATAAATGAATAATGGACAATTCCAATATTCCAATAAAAAGTTTAACCCTCAACACACTGACGTCAAAATGGCAACATTTTCAGCAGCAAATATTTCCCATAATGCTGTTTGATATTTAACCAAATATACCTTGTTTGACAGATCTCTGTGAGCTCTGTCAAACAAAGTATGATTGGTTAAATGCATAGTTAAACAAGAGAAAAACAGTGACTGGAGAAAATTCTTTTGCACTAATAAAGTGTTAGAGGTTAATAGAGGTTTGGTGATGCAGGCAAATAAAAATTCAGTTGCCTTAATTATTTCTCTTCAGGCAAACAATAGGTGGACAAATGGACAAAACAATCATTTGCCAAATTTACATTGGCCTTGTTCTTGAAACCACTTTGTCCACTAAAATACTTGTTTCAGGTTTTTTGGAGAGTATTTACAAGCACTCAAGTAAGTTGAAGCATCAACAAAAAAAGACTGCATACTAATGAATGTATTGCTAGTAATGAGAGAGACATGTAGGGTGATAAAAATGTAGAATATAAAGACATGTATGGAGTGAATTTTTCACTCAGGCACCAATTCACTAACCTTTGGAAAAAAGCATGCGCAACACCACCCAATAAATAAATGAGCAACACCGTCAGTGTTTTAGTTTGTGGTATTATTGTTTGGAAGAAATCATATGGTACCTGTTGCTGATGAAAACTCAGAGCTCATTGGAGTCACAAGATGTTTGATGAGCTACCCTAATTATGCAACTCCCCCCCCCCCCCTCCCAAAATCTTGGGCAATCCTTCACTGAAATTGAACCCCTGCATTGGATTTTTTTATTGCCATGCGGTCTTACAATATTATTACAAAATTGGGCGAGTCGGAACTTTTTACACTTCTTGATTGATAGGTGTAATTTCTATCTGAAGAGCATAACTAGAGACGATCTGTATACTTTGACTTTGAAGTTGTTTCTAGGGAGATCTTGGCCTATAAAAGTAGCCAATACTTGCCTTAGAATGTAACTTAGAAGTTTCACCAGAGACAGAATGCTGGGGCATCTGCCTGTTCTGTTGCAGAAAAATTGCTAATAGTCGGAATTAGGTCCCTGAGGGTTAAATTTAAATGAGTTTTTTGTCTATGTTGCTTCTATATATTTGGTGTTGAAAGACAGTGGAAAACCTCATAATCCATGCTCAGTATATGCATGCAAATTCCCCCCCACCCCCCACCCCCCTGAAATCCTCTCCACTGATTTGAACAACAAAAAAATGCCTGAGAATCAATTGGTGTATTCTATGTAGCCTAATCAGTCCTTTTTAATAAAATTTTTCCTCAGTCTACATAAAAGATAATAATGTCCTGATGTGGAGAGATCCATTTGACATGTATGCCACAAACCAGTGGGACCTGGGCTTGTATGTAGAAAATAAATTTGAAAAGTATGACTGTTATTAGCTCATGATTGGTGGATTCTTTTGTAAGTCTGGCCCCTTCCATTGTTAACCTACCAAAACACAATTCTGATTTGGCTATGACAGTGTTTGTTCGAACAATTCATCCTATTTGCTCCAGTTGCTTTCTCCAGCTTGATGTCCAGAGCTTGACAGACTTACCAAATAGACAAAGGTCTGAGAGCTGGTGCCTCAACATGCAGTCGGAGGAAATCATGATGGCAATAATCAAATTACTTCTGTTGCTTCAGGATAATTCGAGCCTGCATGTGTTGAGAGCCAAGACTTGATGTGAATTTACTGTTAAACCGCTTGACTTAAAAAAACTGGAGTAATGGAATTTCTGAATAGTTTTCCAGGCCCTTTACCCGCATCTGCCTGCGTAATATGCAAATTCAGTAGTTGAAAAAATATTATTTTTCAAAAAATTTCAACAAAACCATATCATGTAACCCCCCGTTGGAACAAGCTCGTCGAGCTCGTTCCCACAAGGGGTCACATGATATGGTTTTGTTGAAATTGTTTGAAAAATTTGAAAAAAATATATTTAAAATAATAAATTTTGATATCGTCTGCGTTGGGTAAAGGGTTAACCCTTAAGGACCTAATTCTGACTTGAATGCTTTTCACTGCAACAGAACAGGTGCCAAACATGCAATCTTGAAGTAAACTTAAAAGTTACAATGAAAATGCCTTCGCAGTTATTTCTAAGCAAGTCTTGGCCTAGAAACAACTGCAAAATCACAGGATGCAGACTGTCAAAGTGTAGCAAATATATAGAAAGCTCCAGTTCCATAAGGGTTAATAGTTAACCCCCTGCACACTGATGTCGAAATATCTAAAGTTCAGGGTGCAAATATTTCCCATAATGCAACTAGAAATTTAACCAATTCAATCTTGTTTGACAGAGCTCAATGAGCTCTGTCAAACAAGATTGAATTGGTTAAATTCCCAGTTGCATTATGGGAAAAATGGCTCCTTCAGATCTGGATATTTTGACATCAGTGTGCAGGGGGTTAATCCTTAACATTGATGTAAACCAGAAGCATGAACAACACTTGATCTTAGCCAGCAGGTGCAGGACTTTCTTAGCATGTTTTTATAGGGTGTCAATTTTTTTCCAATATATCCCTGAATTGTGTTTTGCTTTTCTCTCACTGTTTTCTCGTCTTCACAGATTGGTTCCTGGATATATGTAGATCTGCTTCAGTCACCAGTGAGCTGTTTGTGACCATTCTCTGCTTAAGTAGCATGTGCTATGGCAATGATTAGTGTAGCATCAGTAATTTGTTTCATTTACTCAGTTTCAGAACAATTTCTTTCAGATATTTGTCTATTCTCATAGGTAAAGAATGAAGTTCAGGTTTGTCCAAATTAGAAATTAAGGTGGCCCGAAAAAATGTTACCTTAGCTTTTTTTTTTCAGGTAAACCTGGGTTGGGTTTTTTTTCAGGTAATCTGTTTTTTTCCAGGGTAACTTTTTCCCCTTGTAATCTTTTTTTTGATTTGTTAAGCATCAGAAAGAGAGTGATTCTGACATGATTATATACCAGTATCAGCAGAAACACATTCATGAACATTCTAGAATACTGCAGCTTATTTCACTGAGTTTCAGTCCGTAATCAGACATAAACAATTTAATTAATTTATAAATATCTTGTTCTGACTTGAATAAAATTTTATTGCCCTAAAGTTCAGACGAAAATATCCATTCTACTCTGGCAGTGGTTTCTAGTTTAGTTTTGTCTACCTTCACAAGCAGTGAAAACTTATAGAAATACTGAGTCATCAACTAGAGAAGCTGCGGTGTGGCTAAAATGTTTGAAAGTTGTCTTCAGGGTTAAAGCTCCTGCCTTGCAAGGATTACGTAATATCAGATTGAACAGAAACATATTTGGGAAATTATTTAACCCTTTACCTAGCAGTATTTTTAAAAAATAAATTTCACATTTTTCGAAAACAAATTTCGCAATTTTTCAGTAAAACCATACGAATATCATTAGAACCAGGTCACGATTAGTCATTGTGCAAAAATATGTGACCTAAGACACCAGTAAATAACTAATGATAAAACTTGAATTCTTTCACTAGCTGCAATGTAACACGCTATTCGAGGAGTCTTTCTGAGCCGTTTCGGTGTATTTAATATTTGTCTACCACAGATATCCCCTCGATACCGTAGTAGTTGCCAATGATTCTGGCCCTCCAGAAAATGAGAGAGAGTCGCATCTTTTTCAAATCTGTATCATGGTTGTCTCAAACAAGCTTCTTATGACATAACTGTTTGAGAATTTTGAAGTTGCAATTTTACAACTTCATAAAGACTTGGTGCTGGATACACCAGACACACATCCATACTTTCTTTGTTCACATTTCAGGTGTTTTTTTTTAACCCTTAAGGTCGTAGAGATTTTTTTACATTTTTGCTATATACTTTTATGAAAGTCTGCCTCCAATGGCTTTGCCGTTGTTTCTTGTCAAGTCTTGGCTGCCTGCAGAGGCAGCCAAGACTTGCCTAGAAACAACTGACAGTGTATTTAGAAAACATGTTTTTAGTTTACCCAAACAGTGTATGTTGGGGCACCTGTTACTTTGAATTAAAAATTATAAAAATCGGAATTAGGACCTCAAGGGTTAAAGATCCCCTGTCAAATAATAAACAATATATTACAATAGTCAGTTAATCTGTGTTGTCATTTTCCATCTCATTGATGAGACCAGATCAGCCAGATGAAACACAACACTTCTATGGCATCATATTTGTCTGGCTGACAGTGTCATCTTAAAATTTGCTGATCCAGATCAACTGACTGTTGTAATAATCCTTCAGGGTTCCTGCGCCTCCTTCAATTCCTTGAAAGTCCTTGAATTTCAAAACCCTCTCCCAAGGACCTGGAAACTTCTTGAATTTTGAAGCACCTCTTGGAAACTTCTGGAGTTTTGGAAAAATCGAGTCGGTTGCTCACGGCCGAGGTGTTTGCAGTTCCTTCAAAATACGTCCGAGGTGTAGTCGTTTTTAGTTACCAGGATTTCCGTCAATGGAAACTTCCGAAAATTAATTGCCTCCATGACCACATTGTTTTTGCTCAACGATGCATCCATGTCAGAGACTCAGTCTTTTTGTTGACAGTAATTTGATATGCCATGTGGAAAGTGCAGATTTCAAGAGCAATGGCTCAAAAAGCAAGAGTATGACACGTGGCTGGAAGCAGTGATGGGAGAAAAAAACTCTGCACGGTGTCGTGTGTGTATGAAGAATTTTAGTGTTGCAAATATGGGGGAGTCTGCCCTGAGATCCCATTTGACAACGTCGAAGCACATTAAAAATGTGAAGGAAAAAGCACAGTCAATCTCTGTTTGGCATTTACGAAAAATACATGTACAAGTGACAAAATCAATAAGTCTTCCGTTGTGTCAAATGAAATGAGGAAAAATGTTGACAATTCATCCTTCTGCATGTACAGCTGAAGAACAGCTGCATTGAAAGAGGAAAAGAGACTCGGTGTGATTTACTTTGTCCAGGCAGTTTAGTCATGTAAGTCCTATTTTAATAATTAAATTACCTGAAATGAAATCATCATTCGATATTAGGTGCACAGTCAGTGGTAAACTTAATGCTGCTACTTTGAAATGCAGGGAAACAACATTAAATTTACCCACTGACTGAACGCCATTTGTCAGATCCCTGGTAGCTAGTTTCCTGGCATGTGCCCTCTAAATTTTCCATATGCCCCCCCCCCCCCCCCCCCCCCAAATTTTTACAAAAATTTGCCCAGGTACCCATGGGGTCTTGAGCTATGCTGTTGGCTAGTCTGTGGGTGTTCTTTGTCGCGAGTCAGGTACCTGAATCGGGACAAAGAAAGCCCACAGACTAGCCATCAGCATAGCACTCACCCCAGATTCTGGCTGTGCCCTTCTTAAAATTACTTGTAAACACCCCCCTAACCCCCCCCCCCCCCCCCCCCCCCATATTACCTGTGCCCCCTAATTAGAAAACACTGGCTTTGCCACTGGATTAATTCAACTCCTAACATTTTTCCTTCTTCCCAACACATGGTCGCTTTATACTCCTTGAAAACCCTTGAATTTCACCCAGCTGACTCCTGGAAACTTTTTGAAAAATTGATCTAAACCTCCTGGAAACTCCTGGAATTCACTTCTCAATTTGGTGCAGGAACCCTGTCCTTATCGTTGGAATTTATCGCAGAAACCCAGGGAACAGGATGCAGTGTTTTAGTTTGCTCATCCCAACCTCTGCATTAACATGGATAAACATATCTCTGTTACTTTGTCGTTCCCCGTCTTTAATCCTTTGGAGCCTAATTCTGACTTTGATCAGGAGCGCAGTGGCTCAGTGGTAGACTGTTGGACTTCTATGCTAGAGGTCCCAAGTTCGATCCTTGTCCGGGACGACCCACATTGTGTCCTTGGGCAAGGCACTTTATCCCAGTTGCCTATATGGGGGCATGATGATGCCATGTGCTAAGGCGTACTGCACGTCGATGGTGCACATGTCTTCAACCTCTGTAACCCTGCTTGAGTGGAACTTGAACAGAGTTAGAATGTTGAGGAGCTGACAGTTGCTCGTCATTGCTTGGTGGTTCTCTCCGGGTACTCCGACTTCCTCCACCCATAAAACTGTCACGGTCACGATTAGCCATTGTGCATAAGTGTGTGACCTTAAGCACCAATAAATAAATAAATAAATCTGACTTTGATCACCTTTTACAGCAACAGAACAGGTGCCCCAAAATCAAGATCTTTGTGTTATCTAAAAAGTTAATGTCTAAGTACCTTGCCAGTTGTGTTTTAGACAAGTCTTAGCTGCCTACATAGGCAGCCAAGATTTACCTTAAAACAATTGAAAAGTCACAAGATGTAACAAAAATGTACAACAATCCCCAGGTCTCCAAGTGTTAAAAAAAACTTTAGGAAAAGGTTACCTGGAAAAAAAGGTTGGCTGACCACACCTAAGGTTACTGATTTTCAGCCCGCTGTTATTTCTAATTTGTGTTGGCCTGACAAACTTAATTTAAAGAAGTAAATTGTAAGTTAAATGAATCTTGCTTTGAACTTTCAAAAAGGGTCTACCACACTTTCCATCCAAGCCCAGATATTCTATTTTAGCACTACACCAGTTGAATTCTTGATAAAATAGAGCAGTATTTGACTTCTTGGTTATGCAGTTGGATTTTTATATCAAAGAGGGATTATTCAGCTTATGCTGCAGGTGTCAATCCATCCAAAAAAGTCTGCTTTAATATTGAATATGTAAATAATAACATAAGTCAGAGTATCTGCAAGTCCCCAGTTTATTAAGAAATTTATGAAATGAGTTCAGCATTTGGCAAAGACCTGACCTAATTATACTGGATGAGTTTTGTAAATTTCAGTATAACCTAGACCATCTGAAGATTTTATTAATTGGGAATCTGGGGAAATGGGACCTTGCTTGGTTACTTTTGGAAAAAAGTTCTGTTTTGCTGGTAAAATAGAACGCTATAACCAATGTCTGGGGTATTCATCCTCAAAAAGTGGTAGCTTGGGTATGAACGATTAGATAAGCTTAAATTTTCACTTGTTTTATGCTTATGATTTAGCCATATATGCTGAAAATGACTTTAAACATTGATCAGTAGCATTAATAACCTCTTTTCACCAAAGGATACATAATTAAATGTCACTAGTTCAATTGAACACATGGAGAATTTGGTTTGCAAGTTGAGTTCATGACCCTTGGCATGGAGGTGAGAGTGGAAGGGGTGGTATAGTTTATAGATCTGACCGCAGGTGCAATCATATTCACAGTAGCTGGCAACATTAATGAAACTTTGGCAATAATCTTGAATTCTTGATCACTTTCAATCAGCAGTTGCACTGTCCTCACAGCAACAGAGCTGTTGCCCTGGTCATAGTGAAATTTCTGTAAAAGTCTGATAGTCTTGTCTAAAATCTTCTGATTCTCTCACTTCCAACATTTGAACTTGGTATCCCCAATAGAAGCCCAGGGAAATTCAGCAGTGCTTGTTTACCGAGTTACCAAAACAGAAGGGGAGCGTGGTGGGTCAGTGGTAAACTGTTGGACTTCTATGCTAGAGGTCCTGAGTTCATTCCCCATCCGGAATGACCCGCATTGTGTCCTTGGGCAAGGCACTTTATCCCGGTTGCCTACATGGGGGCACGATGACGCTGTGTACTAAGGCGTACTGCATGTCGATGGTGCACATGTCTTGAACCACTGAAAGTCTTGAACCACTGAAACTCTTGAACAGCGTTAGAATGTTGAGGAGTTGACAGTTGCTCATCGATGCTCGGTGGTTCTCTCCGGGTACTCCTGCTTCCTCTACCCGTAAAACTGTCATGGTCACGATTAGCCATTGTGCATAAGTGTGTTACCTTAAACACCAATAGACCAATAAATAATACCAAAACAGAACTTGTTTGCTATGTTAACTGGTGGAGTGGTAAATTTTTTCAAAGGTGATTTGGAACATGGGCGTTTTTTACTTCAAAGCTACCCTTCTACTAGCACAAGTACCCTTAGTTTAGCAATATTTTGTTAAATAATAGTTTTGTTACAATTTATTGGAGAGTGCCAACAGGCACTCTTCAATAAATTGCAACCAAACATTTTTATATAAAAAAATTTTCTTCTGATCAAACCTCAAGCTAAAACATAGTGTAAAGCCACTAAAGTGGATTCCATCACTTTTCAATAGATCCATGATAGTGGCTTATGGTGCTCAACCAGTTAAACAGGCCAGGTAAAACAGGACCTGGTAACCAGTGTGTAAGGTTGAAACTAGGGCTGTCACGATCAATCAATTAATCGATTGTTGATCGCTCATGGCAAAATCGATAAGTATTTCTCGTTGTCGGATAATCGGTAAACTGTATCCCGTTTTAGATGTTTAATAATTAAAAGAAAATTTGATGAAAAAACTGTTGTTTCTAAAGGTATTGGGTTAAGAACATCGATGTTAAACCCCAAGAAGCCGTTGGAAGCATTTGTCTTCCAGGTACATTCATCAAAGCTTTGATGTTCTGAATCTTTGAACCGTCAGTGTAATAATCAAGACCGGTCAGCAGTTGCGAAGATCGCAACTGCCGATCGGTCTTGATTATTACACTGACGGTTCAAAAGTTCAGAACATCAAAGCTTTGAATGTACCTAAAAGTTGATCGTCTTCGTTGTTTACTTGAGGTAGGTCAGCTGACTTGAACCTTATTTTTATCGACTTCAAAGAGCGGGAGAGGGGTGGGGGTCATCTAGGTACGATTAATCGATTATTATCGATTATTTGCGACGATTAATCGGTTCCTAAATTTAAAAATCGTGACAGCCCAAGTTGAAACCCTCTAAACGTGGGTACCATAGGTATCAATAATTGTCTAGAGTTGACTTCATTATTGTTTTGCAGTCATGATTTAGCTATAGATGCTGAAAGTGACCTTAAACAGCAGTTTTATTTTCATTTTACTGCAGTTTTATGACAAAAAGGCAAGGATATTGTCGGATATAAACACCAGTAAATAAATCAATAGAAACTTGGTAAGAATATCTATGGCTTTAATATCTGAATCCAGTTTGATAACCAGCTATGTTGGTGTGTAAAAAAACCCTGTTATCCTGTTGAATTTGGTTTAACATTCAGCTTGTGTCAGGAGATAGAAAGTTTAGGTTAGAAAGTGTGGTGTCATCTCATCGTGAATGTTGTCTTTCTCCAGCAGGATTTCCAATCAAAATAAGTTCTCGTTCAATCTCAAATTTCTCTTCTGGATATCTTGTTCTAATACTATCTTTCTGAATATTATGTAATTGCTTTTCAAAAAAAAAAATGAAAAATTAGTCTGGTAGAGAACTTGATTATTCTTGGGTCTTCAGAAAAATTATCCAGATGTCTTTGCACAGCTACAAGTTCTGGGAGAGTGCCAGCAGAGCTGGGAGGTTTTGATTTTCAGGTTTAGTTTTGGTTTGGTTTCAGAAAAAAAAACCCTCACTTCTGTTCAGTTTTTCTAGATGTTAAAATCCGATTGTAAATAACATTTCAGGCTCCTTAACTTAGAAAAACCTGCAATAGTTTGTATGACCCTTATCACAAAATTCCTGTCTGTATCTCCATTGGATTCAGCCTAACTTCCCTCTGATTATTCTTAGAGGTTCTAAGGGACGAGTTGCTAAACCTATTAAGTCATCAAAAGCTTAAATTAGGGTAAAAACTTAATAAATAGAGAGTAATCGTTTAACTGGACTGGTTACGTGAAATAATTCATGTGAGGTGAGGGACATTGTACAAACACGAGTGCGCGAATGCGCACAAGTGTTCTACAGTATAGTCCCTCACCTCGAATGAATCACTTCATGTAACCAGTCCAGTCAAGCGATTACTCTGTTTACTTTTAATTTTTAACGATAATTATATTATTTAACCCTTTACCTAACATAAAGGCCAAAACTGACCAGCGCTATTCTCAAAACTCGCCAATTAATTTTCATTATTTATTCATTTCTAAAACAAAGGTTATGACCCCTCATTGGAACAAGCTTGTCAGGCTCGTTATAATGAGGGGTCATAACCTATGTTTTTGAGATGGGAGCACGGTGGCTCAGCAGGTAGAGGTGCAGGCTGCAAGCTGAGAGGTCCTCGGTTCGAATCCCACCTACGGCAACCGCGTTGTCCTTGGGAAAAACACTTCATCTCCATTGCCCACGTGGGGGCACGGTGGCGTTGTGTACTAAGGCGTACTGCACATTGATGGTGCACTTGTCTTCAACCAATGCTAACCCTGCTTGTGTGGAGTTAGTATGTTGGGGAGCTGACAGTTGCTTGCCGTTGCTCGGTGGTTCTCTCTGGGTACTCCAGCTTCCTCCACCCGTAAAACTATCACGGTCATGATTAGCCATTGTGCATAAATCTGTGGCCTTAAACACCAATAAATAAATAAATAAAATGTTTTTGAGACAAAAAATGAAAATAATAGTTACACAAGAATTTTTTTTGCAAGTGTCATCTGCTTTTCCTGTTAGGTAAAGGGTTATAAAAACAAAAAAACAATGAAGTCCACATTACACCTACGGCAAAGCGTCTTCGTTTGCGCACACGAATACATGACACAATTGTTGATTGCATAATTCACTTGTGAAGTTATTGTTTATAATCAAACCCGGAAATCCCAGTAAATCACACTTTGGAAAGTAATAAAGTTTGTCTAATCTATGTTGTGTTTGTATAGTCACATGTTCTTCCTTACTGTCTCATATGGTGGACAAGTCAATAAGGGAGAAAATATGACAATGAGTACACAACGTATTCACCCCTTTGCCAGATAGACTAAGTGATGAGAGTTCATGGGGACCACTAGTCCACTTCCCTCCCAGTAACATAATTTGATTGATTTAGGCAAAAAAAAATAAAAAATCTGTTTCTCAGGCCCTCCCGCATGGTCCTTTTGGCTGTCGCATGCTCTCTTTTTATAACCAATTTAAACTTAAAAAAATAAAAATTAAATGGTTAAAATCTGATATTTTAACCAAGTTAAAAAAATTGATGAATTTGTCCCTTGAGTGCAAGAAGGCTTTGCAATGCTTTAGCATTGCAAAGCCTTCTTGCACTCAAGGGATGAAATACACCACCACCCATGCTATTCTGTAGATTATGAGGCCTAATACTTGAACCAAGAACATGAACTTTTGATGGCAAAGAAGAAATTGCTGAAATAAAAAATAAAATAAAAAACCGCTCGCCCGCATGCAATTTCACAAATAATGGCCTGAGAAACAGAAGATCTACTTTGTGTGGCCTTATGCACAAACACAGCCAGTTTTTGCTGGATCTTTTGGTTTGGTTTTCTGGTTTGCCGCAAAAAAACAGAAGAAAACCGAAAACAAAAAAACCCCGTCCAGCTCTATACTCTTCCTGTCAATTGTAGCAAGCCAAATCCAAACTAATGAAATAATTTCACTTCAAAGACAATATTAAGCATGTTCACGGGGTATGAAGCCTTTGGAATACAGCTCAAATATGACAAATTTAAAAATGAGGTTAAATACTGGTATCACTAAAAAAAAACTCGTATAAGTAGCTGAAAGTATATTCAGATAAGTGTTGTCTTTAAAAAAATTAATGGTTTTAATCTTTGTTTTATTGCCAACAGATGGTAATGTAAGTGTTTTAGTATTTCATTTTTACCTGTATAGTGATTTATTTGTCTAGTCTTTTACTTTTCACACTGACCAGGAAATGTTGATCAGCTCACCTGAGTCAGGGTGAGCTATAGTGATCCGTCTGTCGTCTGTGAACAGGGTGTTTCCGTCTTCTCCAAAACCACTGGACCAATTTAAGTTAAATTTAAGGTTATTGTTTCTTATGGGAGCCCTAATTTTAACTTGGTGCAAAAGTGGACTATTCTTTAAATTCTTGAACCACCATTCAGAATGTTTCGATATTTTGGTATACAACACCCTAGCAGGCTCAAATTCAAGTTTGTTTTAATCAAATCAAATCAAGTCCCTGAATTCATATTTGGACTCTCTATGGGGATTAATGTTTGTTTCAGTTAATTTGTCCCTAGGCTGATATTTTGGCTCTCTAGTTTTTCATTATCTGGGCATTATATCGCATAGCATTCCAAGACTAAAAAAAATAATCTGACATTGACAGCAGTGTTATAAATAATTAAATGACTTCATTCCTCTAGTGTTAACCAGCCATTGGTGCAACTTAAATCCTTCTTTTAACCAACTATGGTCGGGTGAGCAACTCGGGCCCCATCAGGATTTGGTTTTTGGGCATTCAAAATTGTATTGCGTGACATTCATAGATTGTAAGGGAAAACTTCAACACCCCAAATTCCTAAGACTTTCGAAACAAAAAATGTCATCTGAAAAAATTCAAAGCAAAATCTGTGTGGATGAAAACAAATTAGTTAAAAAATCATAGCAAAATAGAGCATACATTTGAACCTGTTTAGTTCATACACCTACAAAAGAGACTTGGATAGGTTTAACAAGGCTTTGCCTAAGTAATTACAGCCATGGAGAAAGTGTGATATCAACCTCCCTCCCCCTTCCAACTCAGAGGATATGAATATGTGAAGCAAGTGCCTCAGGTGTCTCTTGAATCTGAAGTACTCTTTGCAATGGAATACCCAGTTTATTCCATGATTTGAGAAGCAGTGTTTCTGTGTTTCAGAAGTTATTTGCAGAGCTCGGCATTCGCACAAAGATGGAAAACCTTGAGAATTTAAAACTTATGAAGATTAAAAAAACTTTATTTTATAATACAATTTGTAACATGATCATGGTCATGATTAGCCATTGCGCATACCCGGTAAGTATATGACCTTAAACACCAATAAATAAATAAATTGTAACATGATCCAGCTTTTCATTAAATGGGTTCAGTTCAGTTGGCTTAAGGAAATAAAACCCATTCCACCCCAAAACATATTCAGGATACCATGCACTATTTCACTTTTATATATTTGAGATTTTAATACATTTGTTTAGGATTCGGTGTGTTTTGTTTTTCATTTTAATTCTTTTCATTTTTGTCAGTCTTTCTCACTGAAAGTGTTAATTCAATAAACTCATCTTGGAACGTTCATGAAATATGTACTTAATATTAATTTTCAGTTGTCACTGTTTTGATATCATTGGGCTGCCTGTCATAAGCAATGTTGGGGCCATGAATTAACCCACATGCAACCTAAATGATCGTTGTGGGTTATCAACTGGAAATCCTGGGAAGTGAAGCTGTGTTTGTTTACTGCGGTGAACGGGCTCTGTTTTACTGGTTAAATAGGACCTGGTCACCAATGTCTGGGGTGGAAGTCCTCTAAAATGGGCAACATGGGCATAAACAATTGGCTGGACTTAACTATACCTCCATGTTGCAGTCACGATTTGCCATTGTGCAGAAGTATATGACCTTGAACACCAATAAATAAATAAATAAATAAATCTCCAGGCCTGTTAAAGATAATAATTTAGCTACTCTAGAAAACTTTGTTGGATCTTGGCAAACTACCGAACACCCCAAATGAGCTGAAATACCTTGGGTACCTATGATATTTTGAAGGATAAAAAATAAGTGTGCTTCAATATTTATTTCTAAGATGATGGATATTTTTCAGTGGTGGTTAGTTTTGAAAAAAATGACAAATTACTTTTGGTTATGACCTTTATAAAACAGGGCAGAGTTCCACCCTATTCGTTTTCCATGTGTGCTTGAAAATGTCTCTCCTGAATTTACATTGCAATGGTTAACTGTGAAATATTTGTTCATTTTGGATAAAGAAGAATTTAATGAAAAAAAATGTTGATCCCTGTTCGGGATGACCCGCATTGTGTCCTTGGGCAAGGCACTTTATCCCGGTTGCCTACACGTGGGCACGATGATGCCATGTACTAAGGCGTACTGCATGTCGATGGTGCACATGTCTTCAACCACTGTAACCCTGCTTGAGCGGAGCTTGAACAGAGTTAGAATGTTGAGGAGATGACAGTTGCTCGTCAATGCTCGGTTGTTCTCTCCGGGTACTCCGATTTCCTCCACCTGTAAAACTGTCATGGTCACGATTAGCCATTGTGCATAAGTATGTGACCTTAAACACCAATAAATAAATAAATAAATATAAATAATGAAAATAAAGATCTTTCATTTTGTTTTCAGCATATTCTAATACCACAGCATGTCGTCTCCTGAGTTTCAATGTGTTCTGTGTGCCTACTGGCACATAGAACACATTGGAACGCGGACGATGTGAGGACTTTATTATCACCATGCACATACATAGAGGATATTCACGAAAATTTGATGAATACCGAAAATATCTCGTGAGTGGCTACAAAGAAATATGAGGATCTTCACGAGCGACGCAGTCGCGAGTGAAGATCCTCATATTTCTTGTAGCCACGAACGAGATATTTTCAGTATTCATCAAATTTTCGTGAATTTTCTTTTTATTTAATGCTCTACGACTACAAACTCTCCAATTTGTGGCCTTTATTTGCCATTAAGGCGCAAAATTTATGTGCCGAACCGGCGTCCATACAAAAATTACAACAACCAAACTCCAACCATTGGAATGTGTGAATATCTGCACAAAAAGTAGTCCCGTCTTATTTCTCCCCTAACTTTACGATTTACCAAGGCTGGCGAATTGAAATAATCGCAATGTGTTTCGAAGAAATAGAACAATAACAAAAAACACCACTTTCTTATTTTCAATAACAAGACACGTCATTTTATTTTTTTTGAACTCAATGCACTGAAGACGTGTGAAGTTGAACTGAAGAAATTTGAAAGTGATTTCGGCTTTTCGCTGGAAGGTGAATGAGAAAGTCAAACTTTGAAACCGCTGATTTAATGAATTGATTTAGTCACTGTCACTATCAATTATTCGAATTCGTTTGTGTTTGGGACTCTGGAATTCATTACTGATGTGCTGACTCGTTTAAAGTACATGTGATTCGTCATCCGAACCTACGATGAAATATCGATTTCTAAATATCATTTTGATATTTCGTTTTGCCGACCGACAGGGGAATATGACTTAATTTTTCAGCGTGAATTGATGCCTGAGCATTAAATAAATATGTATATTCATTTGTTTGTCCATACATATGGATGACCGAGTATGTACAGATGGACAAAATTCTTATTACTTGTGCTGAAAGGAAGACCAGATTTTAAAGTTTGAATATTCATTTAATGTTTTTGAATGCTCATCGTTGCTCGGTGGTTCTCTCCAGGTACTCCAGCTTCCTCTACTCGTAAAACTGTTAAACCTTAATAAATAATGTTTTTGAATAATATTTGAAAACACTGGCTCTTGATTCCAAAAATCCATTACGTTTAAAGAAAAAGAGAAAACCATATCATGTGACCACCTTATTAGAACTAGCTTGATGAGCTCACTCCAATGAGGAGCCACATCATATGGTTTTATTACGCAGCGGGTGCAACCAATTCGTTCAAGTAAGGATTGCTAGGTGGAACCGAGGCGCACTGTTGTCTGCTCACAAAAAGTAAAAATTTGATGTGCGATGGCACACAAGAGCAACAGCTCACCTCAAAATTGAAAGACTGATTTCCTTACAGGATATACCACACAAACAAATAAACTAACAGCCTTATCATCCAATTCTGGACTGATATTTGTTGAAACTTCCAAAGTCAACATTAATTTTAAAAATTCTGGTTTCAATCAAGACGACCAGGAGGGAAAATTTTGCCACAAGCCAGGTGTTGCACAATTTATCACATCTTTATTCCATAAAGTTACGTCTGTGTTACTGCTATTGCTTCACAGAACCATGGCTGTGACTGACATTTGCTCAACAGGAAGCAGGATGGACACTTATTTGAACGTCAATTTAATATTGTAATATTGAATTCATGAATTCGTATTCAGAATATTCATTTTCTCACTACCTATGACAATATGGCTGCTGCGGTCTTGTCACTTTCCATGGGTGAGCAATACTTCCACAGATGCAATAATATTAGATTCCAAACACTAATTTCAGGAATAATCATCAAAAATTTAATGAGGCACCGGGTGCAACCCAGGCCATCATTAATTAAAATTTTGCTGCTGATGATTTTTATTACCTGTTAAATGTATGCATGGACAACACTGCCCACGCATGGATTATGACCAGTCCTCGGTGGCTGTACTTGTACATTGTATTGAACACTGTTATTAGCTTGGGAATAGAAGGCACGGCATGCATTTTGATGATTTCCATTGTGGCTGTATCCAGGCCCGATAGGATTTTAGTGTAGAGGGTATTTTCTTCTCAAATGTGTTGCAAAACATTCTTTTGAAAACCGTTTCAAAATAGATTGCTAAATTCTAAGGGGTAATTTATTTGTTGCACTGCAATGGTCTGATGCCAGGTCAGTTATTTTTTCAGCGCAAGTAAAAAAAAACAAAATTATACTCACAATTTTTTTTTTTTTTAAAAACGTATGGTTTACTGGATTGCATCTGTCTGTTCGTCCAACCATCTTCATCCATCCGATAATAGTCGAATATTCATGAAATCTTACATGGATGTCCAGCATGCTGCACCCTTTCTGACACATATTTATTTATTGATGTTTAAGGTCACATATTTATGCACAATGGCTAATCATGACCGTCACAGTTTTACGAGTGGAGGAAGCCGGTGTACCCGGAGAGAACCACCGAGCAACGACGAGCAGCTGCCAGCTCCCCAACATCATAACTCCACACTGCAGCACAGGCAGGGTTAGATTGGTTGAAGACATGCGTACCATCGACGTGCAGTACGCCTTAGTACACGGCGTCATCGTGCCCCCACATGGGCAATGGGGGTGAAGTGTCTTGCCCAAGGACACAACGCGGTTGCCGCAGGTGGGATTCGAACCGAGGACCTCTCGGCTTGCAGCCTGCACCTCTACCTACTGAGCCACCGCGCCCCCGTTTCTGACACATATCAAGTTATGTTGTCTGCATATGCCACTTGTGAATTATGCCCTTTTTCTGTTGAGAAATAAACATTTTTTATCTGTACAAGACCATAACTCTGCTGTTTGGTGTCAGGTGTTAACAAAATAATAAAATGCCCTTTCAGCAACATATGAAATTTAGTTATTTTTCACCATGTCCATTTGACCATCCGTTAACTTATGGTTTTCGTCCAACAACTAAAGAACCGCTTATTTGATCAAATCATAATTTGAGGGGTTACTTGCAATTGTGTAGGACTATAAAATGCTTCCTTTTGATTTTAGTCCAGCTAGCCAATTCAGTAATGCTACCATCTAGGGCAAATGCCACGCTTTGCATTGCTCTTGTTAAACAGTATTTTAAGCCTGAAAACGTACGATGTATGTGCCGGGAAGGTGGAGTGGTGGTTAAGAAACTGACATCTGTTGTTCAGAGTATTTTTGGTGACTGTCAAATATGCACACATGTGCAAAGTAATACTTCCCTTCTTGCTGTCTTTCTGATCCCTTAACATTAACACCCTGATTTCTCACTTGCTCCCTCTAACCCACTTTAATTTCCTTTTTGACAACCTGATCCAGGTGAATGCTTTAGGCTCACTTAACCATTTAAACCCTAGTGATGTCTTCCATGTCACTTCAATGTCAGCAATAGGAAGAGTCTATATTCATTATTTTTTGGTAGTAGACCAATTAATACTTGAGGCTGCACATTGAAAATGCCCATTGGTATATGCCAGACATTCACTAATCAACCATTTTACTTAGAAATTATGAAGTATCATGTTCCTGGCCTGGAAAAGTGGCCTATTGAGATAAAGTGTTAAGCCCCAGATTTCATTATCCAACCACAAATTTTTGTTTCATTAAATTTACCTGAAAATTTTGGACCATTTTTATGTAAATTCAAAGAACTTGAATGCCACCAAAAGCAGTATTTTTTTACAGGATTTTAGTTATACTGCATTTTGAAACCTTTCCCCATCTGCCAACATATTTTATAAGAGTGTAATCACATCCCTTAGTGAACATTTCGGTTAAGTTTTAGATGGTGGCGCTTATTGGTTTGAGCAGTGGACAATAAACCAAAAGGTCTACTGTTTGATCATGACCCGCACCATGTGCATTGTATCCATGGGCAAGGCAATCCTGATTGTCCATGTGGGGTGGGGGGGGGGGAGGGGGCACCATAGAGCTGAACCTGTGTATTAAGGCATACTGCATGTCGATAGTGTACTTTCTTCATCTCGGTTACTCCTGCTCTTGCAGAGTTAGTACGCTGGGTAGTCTGAAGTTTGCTCACTGCTACTTGTGGTTCTTTCTAGGTACTCTGGTCTCCTCTACCTGTAAAAATGTCCAGCATGATGTGGACCTGGTTGATGAAAGAAATCTCAATAAAACAAACAGATGGACTCTTTATTAACCCGCTGCAACAGTCTGATGTTAACTAAAACTTCAAGCTGCAAATGTTGCCCATAATGCAACTTTGAATTTAACCAATTCAGTCTTGTAGGACAGAGTTCATATCTTGATTCGAAGAGCTCTATCAAACAAGATTGAATTTATTTAATTTCTTGTTGTATTATTAGAAAAATTTGCCGTTTGAAATTATGGTATTGTGACAAGTGATCAGAGGATTAACCCTCTGCAAACTGATGTCAAAATAACTAAATTTCAAACCCCAATTTTTTCTACTAATACCACTGAGAACTGAATCAAATCATTCTTGTTTGACAGAGCTCAATGAGCTCTGTCAAACAAAATTGAATTGATTAAATTCCCAGTTGCATTTTGGGAAAAATCTGTGGATTGAAATTTTGATATATTTATTTATTGTGGTTTAATGACACTTCCAACAGCCAGGGTCACCTCGTGTCGGACAGTTTTACAGGTGGAGGAAGCTGGAAAGAACCACCAAGCAATGGCGAGCAACTCTCAAACTCACCAACGTACTAACTTCACACAACAATCAAGGTTAGCATTGGTTGAAGACCGTGCCCCCACATGGGCAGTCAGGATTAAGTGCCTTGCCCAAGGACGCAACATGGTTGCTGCAGGTGGGATTCAAATTGTGGACCTCTTGGCTTGCAGCCTGCATCTCTACCTACTGAGCCATCATGCTCCCTGAAATTCTGATATTTCAACATCAGTGTGCAGAGGGTTGAATAGCAAAGAAGACAGCAAATAGTTCAGGAAGATAAATGATCACTCAATCCAACAGACTTTCAGCCTTGTGTTAGTTTCGCTTTTCAGTTTTTGTTGAAGACTTTATTTATAGTTAAAATTTAATTGCAGAGAATCATTATGCCTAAGGGAAGATGAAACCATCATCAGCCAGGCACTGACATAAATCCTTTTTTCCCTCAGCTTTGCACATTAATTTGTTTCCTGTTCTGTGAAATACCATTTATATTAGAAGTATAAAAGTGTAGATTGTATTTTCATGAAACAGAAACTGGTTGCACCAAGAGTTGCTGCATATCAATATTCAGCTTAACTGAACTTTGTATATCTGTTTGTAGTCAATTGGCCAGTACAGTACAGTCGCCGTGGACTAGTCATAATCTCACACGTGGGCATTGGTGTCCACGCAAGCATTTAGCAGGTAATAAAAATCAACAAAATTTTTATTTATTTAGCATCAGAATTTAGGCCACACAAAGTAGATCTTCTGTTTCTCAGGCCATTATTTGTGAAATTGCCTGCGGGCGAGCGGTTTTTTATTTTATTTTTTATTTCAGTAATTTCTTCTTTGTCATCAAAAGTTCATGTTCTTGGTTCAAGTTTTAGGCCTCATAATCTACAGAATAGCATGGATGGTGGTGTATTTCATCCCTTGAGTGCAAGAAGGCTTTGCAATGCTAAAGCATTGCAAAGCCTTCTTGCACTCAAGGGACAAATTCATCAATTTTTTCAACTTGGGTAAAATATCAGACATAAACCATTTAATTTTTATTTTTTTTAAGTTTAAATTGGTTATAAAAAGAGAGCATGTGGCAGCCAAAAGGACCATGCGGGAGGGCCTGAGAAACAAATTTTTTATTTTTTTAGGCCTTACCTGGTGTTTCATTAAATTTTTGATGATTATTTCTGTGATTAGTGATTGGAATCGAATATTTTTGCATCTGTGGAAATATTGCCCACCCGTGGAAAGTGGCCAATCCACAGCAGCCACACTGTATTGGCATAATGACATTAAACCTTTGAGAAAAATAGTTTTAACCCTTTAGCCAACGAAGACAATATCAAAATTTATTATTTTAAATATGATTTTTTCAAATTTTTCAAAAAATTTCAACAAAACCATATCATGTGACCCCTCGTTGGAACGAGCTCGATGAGCTCGTTCCAACGAAGGGTCACACGATATGGTTTTGTTGAAATTTTTTGAAAAATAATATTTTTTCAACTACTGAATTTACATATTACACGGTAGGATACGGCCAATTCGTTGGGTAAAGGGTTAATAATTGAAAAAATAATAGCAGTTTCTTGGTGCATGGCAAACATGTTAAGAAATACTGTCAATAGGTATCGAAACATTTATAAGAAAACAATTTTTTCTGAAACAATGTTGATGTAATTTCCATGAAGTCTCTGAGAGCATTTCTGAAAGTTGCTTCAAATCTAATGCCTTTAGTCTTAAGTTGCGGACAGGTAGTGTATAGGAGTATGGAGCTTCATACAGGACAGGTATTTCCTGGGTTTGTCAAATCATGTGTGCATCAAGAGTAACACATTTATTTCTCTTTGTTTTAGTGCCACCTGGTTTTGGAAATTTGGAATTGCTTCAATCAAAATACATTGGAGCAGAAGTCTTTCAAAACAATGGTTGGTTTATTTTATGAATCTCACACTGACTAAATTGTGCCAGAATCTGAATTATGCGAGTTAATCTTCTAATGGAGATGGGCATATTGATAACCTCTTTCTTTAAATTTCATGTTTTTCATTCTTTTTATTCTATTCTTTGCTTTGCACTTGACACATTTTGTTTTTTACATTATTATAACTGAATAGAATTGTTACCTTATACCAGATCTGATTATGTTGATCTCTATCAAGACTTTTCATTGTTAAATCTTTATTGAGATTAACAGTAATCTCCTCCCCGCGGGAATCCAGGGAAGTGAAGCAGTGCCTGTTCACTGTGGTAAACAGGCTCTGTTTTACTGGTGAAATAGAACCATCACCAATGCTTGGGAGGTGCAAACCCTCTCTAAAATGGGCAACATGGATTATTAACGCTCACCCCTGGTCTTGAGTTGATGCTCATGTTGTAGTCATGATTAGCCATTGTGTAGAAATATGTGACCTTAAACAGCAATAAATAAATATAACAGCAATCTCCGTTATATCACAATTGCTGTGTATTCAAGGTTGCCCAATTCAGTACAGAAATTGAGAAATGTGCTTGGTACACCATGCATGGAATCTGGCTCATGTGTAAGAAAGTCATGTAAGAATGCCTCTGATTGATTGTTATCAGGCCTGAAAATAAGAATGAGGTCCCCAGAGGGTGTATTTGATCATGCTATTCCATACAGTGGGCCAATTTATCCTCTGGGTACCTCTTTCTGTTTAGTTTCTAGACCCTGATTCAGATTGAGGTTCACAGAGGGTATATTTAGTGATGCTACCCTGCTGTGCAGGGTAGCATAACTAAATTCACCCTCTGGGGACCTCACTTTGCAGATGAGAGTCTGCTTATTTTCTGGCTTGGTTGTTATCTGAATAACGTTAAAACGTGAATGAAATTCTTCGACACAAAACAATGCATAGCAAGTATGCAGACCTGGCATTCTTAAAAATGCTGGAGGGTTAAAAATTGATCCCCTTACATGGCCTAGGGGAACAATTAGCTCTCTTCAAGCTTACAGAAGCTAAAGGTGGCAAAATGAAGTTTTACTATTAATGAATTCTGCCTAGTGGTCTCTGAAAATTTTATTTGGTGCTTCTAACAATGTAGTCTCTGTGAGACGGCTATACTGCCTGTCCCACACCTCCGGGTCCTCGGCAAGACCCAGAGGTGTGGAAGGGGCAGTGTGGCCATCTTACAGAGATCACTAACATGGCAGAGATCTGAAAAGGGGTGGGTTTTAGGAATAGGCTGTTATGCTAACCATTATTTTCTAAGGCCAGGAGGGCTAGTTTCTGCCCTCCTTAATTTTTTTTAAGGCAACCGAATAAACCGCTCTCCTGAAAATGCCAGGCTTTTAGTATGTAAACAGTCCAGACTGCAAAAGGCGATACTTTTCTTCAAGAATACCGGCCTCATTTACTTAAAGTGAAATCTTGGTATGAATACAGAATACAATTCAGAGTATTGGGGACAGAAATCAATGATGCTTGTTGGAGTTTTTCTGTATTTCATGTAGTACTGAAATGGTTAACCGGATAACCAGTTTGAAACCAGCTACCCACCTAAACGATTAGAAAAACGTCATTCCTCAGTTAAAATGCAGTAAATCTGCTGCTGCTTCTTTGGGGTAGATAACACCTTGGAAGCTGTGTTGTATATACTGAAAAATAATCGACTTTGGTGTTCAAGACTTTGTTATTGATCTGAAATTTTCGTAAGTACTTAGTCACCACAAACTATTCCGTCATATGTATACAAACGAACATTGTTGAGTACGAGTGCTCAACAACATTCATTTGTACAAACACTACAGATAGTTTCTGCGAATACTGCTTTCCAATTCCTAGAGTTTTGACCCCATATTTGGTGAAATAATGGCCACAGGGGAGCGTGGTGGCTAAGTGGTAGACTGTTGGACTTCTATGCTAGAGGTCCCGAGTTTGAGCCCCATCCGGGATGACCTGCGTTGTGTCCTTAGGCAAGGCACTTTATCCCGGTTGCCAACATGGGGGCACGATGATGGCGTGTACTAAGGCATCGATGGTGCACATGTCTTCAACCACTGTAACCCTGCTTGAGCGAAGCTTGAACAGAGTTAGAATGTTGAGGAGCTGACAGTTGCTCATCGATGCTCGGTAGTTCTCTGTCACGATTAGCCATTGTGCATAAGTATGTGTGACCTTAAACACCAATAAATAATAATGGCCACGGATAACCAGATATTCGGTTATAGCTCTTGGTTAGTCAGTTGTGAAATTGAGCCAACTGTTTCAGCCCTTATTTCATGCACACATTTGGCACGTGAAATACGGAAAAAACTCCCAACTCGGGTCGTTGATTCCAGTCCCCGATTGTGTTCCTTCTCGATAGTGAAGAATTGCTTTATTAAAGTATGCAACAAATTGGGGTTGTAATGATTACAAAAGTTTCATAACTAGTTAATCATTCATTACAATTGGTCATTAACCAGTTAACTATACCTGACATCAGTGGAAGTTTGACCCCAACTTTTACATAAAATGTCAAAATACAAGGGGCAAAAGCTAACTGGCAGAGAGATTAATGTAACATAATAGATTTATAATGTTGACATGGAGCTATTTCAAAATAGTTTACAAATCCCAATTCCATTTAACCCTTTACCTAACAGTTTTTTTTAAAAATGAATTAAATTTCACATTTTTAGAAAATAAACTTCACAATTTTTCAATAAAACCATACAAATATGGATATCATTAGAACCAGCTTGACAAGCTGGTTCTTATGATATCCATATTTGTATGGTTTTATTGAAATATGTCAGATATTTTTGGCTGTGATAGGCTTATTCTTGTTAATTTTCTGTCATTTTTTGGCCACAATGTTAGGTAAAAGGTTAAATGATGCTTCTTGATAAATAAATACAAAACTGAATAAAATAGCTCTTCTCTGCAGTACACAAAATTTTAAGAGAATTGTTCCATTCTCTTCTTAGCAAAGTCTAACAAAATTTCTATGAATGGGTGACTGATTAAAAAAAATCCTTTGACATTTCATTTTCCAGAAAGCAAATGACCCAAATGTATTTGTACTAAATAGTTTTGGACTTGACATTTGTCCACTCCAATGTGAACATCCAGGCAGGTATTAACAATTGGTTTCTGGGAAGCAAATTTAGTTCTGTTTAACAAAGTTCAACCAACCTTTAAGGTTTTGTTCCCGTTTGGAAGAAGAACCATATTGGTTTGTCAGCCAAATGTCAAGGTCATTGTTACAAAAGTTGCACTCATACAAAACTTAGTTTTGTATGTCATCTTAACTCTCGGCACTCTGATGTCAAAAGTACTGAAACTTCAAGAAGCGAATTTTTTCTGTAATACACGTGGGAATTTAACCAATTCAGTCTTGTTTGACAGAGCATACAGTACAGTCGCAATAGACTGGTCATAATCCACGCGTGGGCGTTCATGTCCACATATGCGTTTACCAGGCTTAAAAAATCCTCAGCAAAATTTTAATTGACGAAGCACTGTGTTGTACCCGTTGTTTCATTAATTAAGGTTTTGATGATCAGTATTCTTATAATTAGTGTATGGAATCTAATATTATTGCATCTGTGGAAATATTACTCACCCGTGGAAAGTGACCCGTCCACGGTGGCCATACTGTTACAAACATTGTCAAACAAGACTGAAGTAGTTAAATTCCAGGTTGCATTATAGAAAAAATTTGCAGCTTGAAATTTTATATTCTGACATCAGTGTACAGAGGGTTAAACATGATTACAAATAAAAAATCGAACTTCCAGAAGTATTTTTTACATATGGAAAGAGCAGAATCATATCAATTTTACAGTTAGAGCCGCAAGGTCAAAGGTCACAGGACTATTACTGTAAATTGAAAATTGTCAAAAATTCATTCGATCGTTTTCAAATTTCTTATGTAGCTTTGGTTTGATGTCCAGATGGGAGCTATCGAATATTTCTGAATTTTGTTGAAAAACATGACGGCAGCAGCCATCTTGGATTTAGATGTAAATTGTCAACAATTCCACAACCTGTAGGCCGGATCTCTCACCCAATCTTTTTCAAATTTCATATGTAGTTTTGGTGTGATGTCAAGATTGGAGCTATCAAATTTTTCTGAATTTTGTTGAAAAAAAACATGCCTGGCAGTGGCCATCTTGGATTTGCCATATACATGATCAACAATTCCATTAGCAGACCCTACAGGCCGCACCTCTCACCCGATCTTTTTCAAATTTTATAATTAGCTCAACTTTCGCAAAGCCAAATTTGAGGTATTGTCATGGCCCATCGTTCGTCCGTTGTGCCATCAACACGGCTTGGACTAGAGGCCGTATTTATAAACCGATCTTTACGAAACTTCTTAGGTACCTTTGTTATCACCGTGGGACGAGAACGAGTGTTTTGGGGTCCGGTCTGAAATTCAAGATGGCCACCAGCAGCCATTTTGAACAAAATTTTGTGCAATCAGTTTTTTGCACAGAACTTCTATATGAAAGCTTTGATTTGAATAAATTTTTGTGTGAATGTTTACTAACATGGGATGCATCACATATAATACTTATGTCCTATTCTCTAGACCATTGCAGTCACCTTGTAATTGATTTACTATGGTTGACATGGTCACAAAAAAACTCCTTTTTCTCTTATTCATTATTGTTGACTTGGTCACAACAAATACTGATTCCTGTCATATTCATTATTGTTGACCTGGTCACAGCAAATACTAATTCCTGTCATATTCAAAGTTGAGCTACAGTGTCATTGACACTTTCATTTTTTGTAACTTTGATATGCCGTCCAGACGGGAGTTAACAAATTTTTCTGCATTCAGTTGAAAAAGATAGCCGCCACCAGCCATCTTGGATTTACCATATAAATTGTCAACAATTCCGTTAATAGGCCCAACAGGTCCCATCCCTCACCTGATTTTTTTCAGATTTCATTTGTAGCTTTGGCGTGATGTCTTCTATAGAAACCTGAGTGGTGAATGACATGGCATTACTGGATCTTTCTATTTAGTTCAGTCCCTTCTTGGACACTTAACTGCCCACGCGTGGTTTATGACCAATCCACGGCCACTGTACTGTACGCATGTTCATCAGCTTTACAGATTAGGTTTCAGGGACAAATTTTAAGCCAACTTTTGAGGTTTCTGCATAATGACTTATATTTTTCTCTTTGGCTTGATGATTTAAAATATCAAAATTTCACTTGAGAATTATAAAATTTGATTTGTAATCTGTCAGTTCATATGAAGCCATAGTAATGTGATTTTTTTTGCCTTTCTTTGGTCTTCAACCAATGCTTACTCTGCTTGTGCAGAGTGAGTACATTGGGGAGTCTGACAGTTGCTCGCCACTGCTCGTTGGTTCTCTCCAGGTACTCTGGCTGTCGAAAGTGTTGTTAAACCTCTTTAACCCTTTACCCAACGTAACGGCCAAAACCGGCCAGCGCTATTCTCAAAAATCGCCAGTTAATTTTCATTATTTTTTTCATTTTTTGTCTCAAAAACATAGGTTATGACCCCTCATTGGAACGAGCTTGTCGATCAGTGTGCTTTGGTAATGTGTAGTTCAAATTGAATTTAGTGAATAATGTTTCCAAATTACATGTAAAGTAAACAATCATTTTCGATCTTCCCTCTTTTTCCCTTGTTTTATGTGGGCAGTAGCAGTTTGTCCTTTTTTTCGTTATTTTCTTCCTGTTTTCAGTTTTCTTTTTGCCTCGTGAGTTTTTTTCTGCAAAAGATTATTTTTCAGTTGTGAAAAATTCTCAAAATTACTCAACTCAAGTTATTTCTTTTCTGCATTTTCTGTATTTTATGACCAAAAGAGTGCTTGATACACTGAAGTTGTCATATTGCTCATGGTGAAATCATTTACATGTACAGTGGACTGGCCACTTTCTACGAGTGAACAATATTTCCACAGATGCAATAATATTAAATTACAAGAGGACACGGTGGTGTTGCGGTAACCGGTTCTCGTCAGATCATTGAAGTTAATCAACATCGAGCCCGGTTAATCCTCGGATGGGTGACCGTCTTAGCGATCGATTCGGACTCCTGCGTTGTGTCCTTGGGCAAGGCACTTAACCCTGATTGTCCACATGGGGCATAATGACGCCGTGTACTAAGGTGTACTGCATGTCGATGGTGCGCATGTCTTCAACCAATCTAACCCTGCCTGAGCTGCAGTGTGGATTTACGATGTTGGGGAGCTGGCAGTTCCTCGTCGTTGCTTGGTGGTTCTCTCCGGGTACTCTGGCTGCCTCCACCAGTAAAACTGTCACGGTCATGATTAGTCGTTGTGCATAAGTATGTGACCTTAAACACCAATATATAAATTAATAATTAAATTACAAACACTAATTCTAGAATAATCATAAAAAATTTAATTAATGAAGCACCGGGTTCAACCCGGTGCTTCATTAATTAAAATTTTGCTGATGATTTTTATAACCTGGTAAATGCATTAATGTCCACAGATGGAATATGACCAATCCACGACGACTGTACTGTAGAATGTTGACAGAATTTCACTGATGTCCTTGCATAATACTTATTCCTTCAACAGTTAACACCTACAGTGGTGAAAAGTGGGTGATTGGAGACATATTAGTTGGGCTTCTCTGTGGCTGAGGTTTTATCCATATTTTCCTTCGCTAAATAATACAAAAAGGCTGTGCATTTAGTTTTTGAGCAAACAATTTTGCGTATTAAATTGTAACAAAGCATTGTTGGTAATCAGGCATGTCCAAATAAACTTTTGAGCATTTTGGAAGAAGGTTGCCTTCACATCTATTGTCAGGTAACTCATTCAGAATTGTTTGAAAATCACAGAAACAAATGTTATTGAAAAGCTATGAACCAGTGAGCATGTGCATATTCCAGCATTTCTAATCGTCAATAATTTTAAATCATACCTCTTCTTGAACTTAGATTTAATACAGATTTCCGTATAAATTCTTTTGGGTGTAACTCATCCTTCAGATAATTTGATTTTGATTAAACTTTTTTATACATGATGGCTTTCAAATGGACATGTGCATATTTCAGAATCTTTAAGCTGCGATGAGTTTGACAACTTCTTTTGCCTTAAACAGACATTTAATATAGATTGCTGCATAAAATATTTGGGTTTAAAACTTATACATTTCTGAATTAATTTTGATGAAAACTCTTTAGACATGACCACAAACAAGTGAATGTCTGCATTTTCAAAGATTTTGAAGCCTCACATTCAGAGATGCATTTTACAAAGTCAGAAGTTATTAATAATCTTCAGTGATAGTTCAAGTTTGTAGACAGTGCCTATAAAATTCGTCATTAAATTGTATCTAAATTGGATGGCTTATTGCTACCCAACATTTTCCCATAGGAATTCCGAGAAGTGGAGTTGTGTTTGTTGGCATATGGGAAAGTGCTGCTTTACTGGTGTAATAGAATGTTGTAGCACCTGTGGTGCAAGTAAGCAACATTTATGATGGGTTGGCTAAACTTACTATATATTTATTAGTGCTGCAGTCAGGGATGGCTGTATGCTTAGAGTGACATTAATACCCATATTCAAATATTTTCCTGAATTTTAAAAAATACTTACAGAAGCATTTGACTCGTATGTTTGGATTGTGGCACTGACCAGTGATTCTCTCAGGAGTGCTCACGTCTTTCTCTGCCAATTAATACTGTGGCTGTTGAATGTTTTACAAAACCCAATCACCAAAACTCTATAAAACTAATATGTAGATATATACCTGTGTTTGTGATTTACCCTTCGCCAGGCCTGGCATTCTTAAAAATGCAGGGGAGCTAAAACTCGCTTCCCTCGCATGGCCTAGGAGAGTGATTAGCTCTCCTCAAGCTAACAAAAAGCTAAAAATGACAAAATGAAGTTTTATCATTAATGAATTCTGCCTTGTGGGCTTTGTACATTTTGTTTGGTGCTGCTAACAAGGTAGTCACTCTGAGATGGCTACACTGCCCCTTTCATACCTCAGGGCCTCTGCAAGGTCCAGAGGTGTGGGAGGGGTGGTGTGGCCATGTAACAGAGACCATTAACATAGCAGAGATCTGAAAAGTGTGGGTTTTAGGAATAGGCTGTTATGGTACTCATTATTTTCTAAGGCCAGGTGTGCTAGTTTTCGCCCTCCTTAATTTTTCTAATGCGAGCAAACAAATCACTCCCCTGAAAATGCCAGGCCAAACTGAGGCTAACTCAGAGGACTACATTGCCAAAATTATTTTTGTATAACCAAACATTAATTTTTGGCCCCCAAAACACAGCTTATGACCTATTTCATTCCAATAAGGGTTTGTAAGCTTTGTTTTAGAGGCAACAATTGAACAAATAATAAAAGATGAATTTTAATTTTTTATGCATAACGACGACTGTCATAATTGGTAAGGGTTTAACATTTTGTCTAATACAACATTAAGATAATACCACTACTTGTGTTTTCACTCTTAGCACACTGAGTATTTTAAAAATTATTTTGCATTAAAATCTGGTGTTTGCTGTGAAGCAGTCATGACTAGATTTAATGAAAGATTTATGAAAATTTAACTGAAATGACTGATCAAAAAGTTAATCTAATTTACAGTGGAAAATTTGGAAAAAATATCCTGATTCTTATTCTAGTGGTAAGAGATTTGACACACAGTATCAAATAGGGCTGCACGGTATATCGATAAACCGATATATACCGGTATTCAAACCAATATCGATTGAATACTGGTGTAATTTCAAAAATATCAGTTTATTGTCATTATTTATTTACCCACAATTTAATTTTGAAGATGTCTGTGAGTTTTTTAATTGTAACCTGAATGAATAATATTATCCCTTTATCCAAGGAATCGCCAGCTTGTGCCCTCGTAATATACAAATTCAGCAGTTGAAAAAATAATTTTCAAAAATTTCAACAAAACTAGATCGTGTGACCCCTCATTGGAACTAGCTCGTTGAGCTTGTTCCAATGAGTGGTCACATGATATAGTTCTGTTGAAATCTGGAGAAAATCTGATAAACTAATTTTGAAAATAATAATTTTGATATCGTCTGCGTTGGGTAAAGATTTTTCGAACCGCATCATCAAGGCATGCTAATTGGTTCTGACTGTGATGCCTCGAGTCTCGATTGTTGTACTTGTGTGTTCATATATCTGAACAGTTTTCGATATACCGGTATACCGCTGTATATTTTTTTGAATACCAATACCGGTGTAATCAGTTTTGAATATCGTGCAGCACTAGTATTAAATCAATGTCTGGTGCCAGTCTTTTGAAATGGGCACTGCAAGTATGGTATATTCCTATGGTAAACAAGCTCTGGTTTTACTTGTAAAATGGACCAAGTAACCCATGCCTGTTAAAGTCCCCTTAAATGGGCAACATGGATATAAACGATTGTCTCGACTTGACTTTATATCCATGTTGCTGTCATGATTAGCCACTGTGCAGAAATATGTGACCTTAAACAATAAATAAATAAATAACAGAAGATGTAGCTGGGTAAATCCCCAGTTTCATTATGGGAAAAGTTTGCTGCTATTACCTTTTGTATTTTGACATCAGTGTTTTGTGAGTTAAGCTTTATTCTGTGAAAAAACAAAACCATAAAAAATTAAACTTCAATTTGTGGAGAGTGGATTATAACATGCTGAGTGAAGTTTCCAGTCCAACAAAATCTTTCTTGTGCTGGTATCAAAAGAAGCACAAGCAGTTTTTAATCCTTCACCTAATGAATCTGCCACATCCACCCACCCACCCATGTAATTACAAACTGACCAGTTGAAAAAAAAATTTCCAAAAATATTAACAAAACCTTATCATGTGACCCTCCTTATTGGAATGAGCTCATTCCAATAAAGGGGCACATGATATGTTTTTGTTGAAAATTTTTTTTTCAGGATTTTGAAAACAAAAAATTATTATAATAAATTTTTATATTGTGAATGTTGGGTAAAAGGGTTAAATTAACCTCTGGGTCCAACCCAGAAGTCCACTGGCTTAAACTTGGCTTATGCTTCTTTTGTTTGCTCATTGAAGTAGAGTTATTGCATGGGTGGAAACTTGCTCTACAAGCATTTTAGTTGTAGTCCGTTCATATTGTTGTGAACACGGGAGCTTTACTAGGCTGACGTGTTGAGCATATAATGCAAAATAAAAGGAAGTCATTACTAGTTTTAAATCAGAAATTAATTCCTGAACTAATTTGTTAACATTTGTTTTCCACTACTGCAACTATCTTAACCCTTACCCAACGTAATCAGCCAAAACTGGCCAGTACTATTCACTAAAATTACCAATCAATTTTAATTATTTATTCATTTTTTGTTTCACCAACATAGTGCATGACTCTCATTGGAACGAGCTCATTGAGCTCGTTCCAATGAGGGGTCATAAGCTATGGTTTTGATGCAGAAAAATGAAAAAGATTAGTTATTCAAGAATTTTGTTTGCAGGTGTCGTCTGCGTTTCTTGTTAGGTAAAGGGTTAATAACTCACATTATAACCACAGAAAAATTGTTCTTTTCTGACTTTTGCTGGTCACGTCAGCACTTGACCTTGCTTGATGGAATACCCTCCAAGATTGTGTTCCAAAAATCAGTGTCGAGGACTGGCTTGATCAATAAAGGTAATGTAAGAAGAATATTTCTTGATTGTTATCTTGAAATTAATTAGTCATTCAATGGTTCTTCAAAGGTATGAAGGTATCTTGTTGAAGGATAATTATTCTGATTTAAGAAAACAGTTGTTTTCCACAAATGTTTCAGTTTTTTTGTAATCATGAAGAAACCATGTAAATGGGTGAAATCAAAAGTATAATATAAAGCAAAATTATTGAGAATCAAATGGATCATATAAGCTGTTTCTGTTTGTTTTAGTGCCACCAGGATTCGGAAATATTGAATTTTTTCAACCAAAATTCTCTGGACAAGAAGGCATTCAAAACAATGGTTTGTTCATTTTTGTTTATAAGAAGGGCCCTTTCAGTGCCAGGGCCTACATTAGAAACTATGTTTCTATCAGGTTAGACAAATATTCTGCGAACTGAACTCTGGCAAGTCGAGTTTGTTTATTATTGTTAATTATGCCCCCTCCGCCCATCCATCCATCTGTCTGTCTGTCTGTCTGTCTGTCTGTCTGTCCATACAAACGGTTTACATTGTAATTTCAAAGCCATTGCTCGGATTTGGATCTCCTTTGGTATGCTGATAGACCTGCATGGGGGAACAGATATGCACAAGGAACGGGTTCCGTCCAATAATTTTTCCAAGAGTACTTTTTCGAAAAATTTTCTGTTTTCACTCTTTCCACTTAGAAACTTTTCTGTCCCACAATACCTTCAAGATTACTTCAAACTTGCATACAGGTAGAGGACATTGGCCCACTCTTTGCCCTTGTATCTATAGTACTGGCACAATTTGTGAGAAGTCATCTGAAAGATTTATTGTGTCTATTGTAATTAAAATATTGAAAGGACTATGTGGCTTTATAATTCTTTCCTGGAGAGTTGTATCTTCATCAGTTTCTTCAGCTTGAAAATGTTCTTTGATCCATCAGTCAAGTATACCTGGCAAACATGTCCAACATGGCAGCTTTTTTGAAAAAGGAAAATTGAAATTGACAGGTTAAAAGCAGGTTAAAAACGTTTAGAGTTTCTGTTGATTAGCCATCACTGAGAAAATTGCAGTTGAGTCTCCACTCAGTTTTCTATTTTTAACAGTTCATCTAGTATGTGGTTCCAGACCCTTATGGTACAGTACTGATCTCCAGATGGGCAATATTTTTACGGATGTAATAATATAAGATTCCAAACACCAATTATAGGAATAATCATAAAAAATTTAATTAATGAAGCGGTGCTTCATTAAATAAAATTTTAATGATGATGATTTTTATTACTTGGTAAATGCATGCATGGACATCACTGCTCATGCATGGATTACAACCAGTCTACAGCGACTGTACTGTACATGCAAAAAAGCTGTATTTGTGTACTTCTTGATACATTTTTGGCTGAATGAAGTTCCCTTGATTATAGTTTCTGGATGTTGTGTTGGCTTTAGAATATATGGTGGTATCTGTCTTGATTTTTCCAGCAATTCTTATAATGTACCTTAAAACAGCAATAAACAAACTTGCTGTTTCGTGTTTTATTCACAGAACTACAGGCTTTAACCCTTGAGGGCCTAATTCTGACTTTAGTAAGTTTTTAATGCAAAGGAACATGTGTCCCAACATGCATTGCCAAGTGCCAAGCCACAGAAGGTAGACTTTCAAAGTATAGCAAAAATGTATTAAAATCTCAGGCCCTTGAGGGTTAATATGTAAAACCATCTGACATGATGTAACCAAGGATGTTGAAAGTGTCACAACTCCAGTATACAAAATTAATGTCATTGTTGATAATTTGTTTTGGTTCTTTTTCTGGTGTTGAGTAGTTGATGCCCTCTGTTTTGGCAAGTTATCCTATTGTCCTTCACAGTATATTACCATAGAATGTTGGTGAAGTTTGACTTCACATTTTTTTATGGGTCCTGGCACTGAATGATAATTTTACACTTCCCATGCTGAAAGTGACTTGTCCACAGAAGCTTACAAACTATATTTCTCACAATAAAATTTTGTGTGAGGTACAATTTTTCACATTTTCAGGATGAGTTTTCTCTTAAAGCCTTTTTTTTTGATAGTTTGACAAACATTAACTGTTAATAATTAGGGCGAGTTCAGCATGGGAAGCAATATGTACCTAAATATATTAACTATATTTTTAGTGCACCATGTTTTAACACTTCACCCTTTTACCTTGCTGATTAATATTTCTCTGTACTAACACACTAGATATCTTACAGAACAAAATATTCACAGAAAAATAGCCCTCCATATCGGTAGCTCATGTTCACCCTAAAATACTCGAGATTAATTTTTGCAATAATAAATACCATACAGTACGTGGAGAGTGGATTGTAACCAAATCACCTGTGGAGTGGAGTTATCACCCAAAATATCACTTTCAAGTTCTGTACATATGAACAAAAAACATAAGCAATGTTTCAGCCAATGGACCTCTGGGTTACGCCCCGAGGTCAGTTGGCTGAAACTTTGCTTGTGATTGTTATGCTTTGCAACAAATTTGCAAATATTGCTTGAGTGGAATCTCCACTCTGTGGGTGATTTAGTGACAATGCACTCTCCACATACTGTATATACACACACAGCTGCAGATGACTTGACAGTGTTTCTACATCACTTTTCTCTTCCTGGACTGGCACCCAATAATGTGAAAACTTGGTCAAGACAGCAGCCGACCAGTACAGTTCTCAAGGAAGAATGCACTTTCAGGGTTCTAAGCCATTTTAACTTCTTTAAAAAGTATGAATATTTGTGACAGTCTGGAGGAAAAGTTAGGCCCCACAAAGTAGATCTGTTTGTCAGGTCATTTTTTGTAAAATTGCATGCGGTTTTTTATTTTATTTTCTGTTTTTGAAATTATTTCTTTGCCATTGAAAAAGTTCATGTTCTTGGTGTGTTTTATGTTTTAGGCCTCGTAATCTACAAAATAGCATGGGTGGTGGTGTTTTCATTCCTTGACTGCAAGAAGGCTTTGCAGTGCTAATACATTGCAAAGACTTGTTGCACTCAAGGGACTAACGTATAAATTTTATTAACTTGGATAAAATATCAGGCATAAACCATTTAATCTTTATTTTTTGTATAAGTTTGCATTGGTTAAAAAGAGAGCATGCGACAGCCAAAAAGGACCATGCAGGAGGGCCTGTGAAACAGATTTTTTAACTTTTTTAGGCTTTATTGAAAAGTATTGAAACAATGTCATTCAAGCCTTGAGAGTATTGGATTAGTGTAGAAATTAATTTGTTTGAACAAATAACCCTCTCCACAATGATGTGAAAGTATCAAAATTTTAGCCTGCAACTAGGCAACTAGGAATGTAACCAATTAACCCTTTGATACATTTGTACGTCTTATTACATACGGAATTAAACAGCGCGTTGATACTTTGTGGTCATTTGTTTTGTTATTATTTTTTAAAGTTTCAACCTCAATTTCTATTTTCTCCCGAATATGAATAGTGCTCAGTGCCAACTGTTGAACCAAAAATGTTATCGCAGCTTAAAATAGTAATATAATCCTGCAGTCAAGACTTCTTAACTAACTGGTTGAGTACTAGAAGATACTATCAGGGCTTTCAATAGATACCAGAGCAAAAGCCAACACTTTCCTTGCCTATATTTCATATTCAGTCAAACACAAATAATATTTTGTTTACATAAATCTGTTTTATTACAAATTATTGGAGAGTGCCCATGGACACTCTCCAATAATTTGTAATAAAACAAGTTTTGAATAACAAATTCTGACTACCAATTATAATCTAGCCCTCAACCAGATAATCACTAATGTGAAAAATATCTTGTTAATTGTACATTCTGACGTTTGAGGTTGAATTTTAAAAAAAAACGAAGAAACTGAGTTCCCAGTGATGTTTGAATATCGAGGTAATTAAAGTCTCAAAGGGTTAATCTTGTTCAACAGAGCTCACAGAATTGGTTAAATATCAAGTTGAAATATGGGGAAAAATTGCAATGCAAAAAGGAGAATTCCTAAAAAATCTTTTTCCGATTCAAGATGACCCTTACTGTCAAAAGTGTTGTTAAATCCCAATGACTTTCTGAAAAAAGAGGACATCTTTTTCAAATCTTCATCTTCAGATCCACCGGTCAGAATCTTTTGATATTTGGTATTCAACCATCCTTAGGGGGATCAGATTAAACTTGGTTCAAATCAAACTCCTGGGTTTGTATTTTGACCCCCAGTGGATGAAATTTTCACCAAACTGAGATCAGTTGGATGAAATTATTTTCTTTGCATAAAATTTATCGATTCAAAGCTCATTTTAAAGCAAAAGAAGAAATCACTCAGTGGACTGCACGCAGGCTTTGTCTCCTTTTTCAACTTCACATCACTGGAACCCTGGGCATGTAAATAATCCTCTCACATGGACAGTATAGTTACAAATAATTCTGTGACTTTATTCATCTGCAGTATTGACTAGTCAGTAGATGTTGAATGGGACTGTAAATCCCTCTTTAAACAACTTTCTCATGTGAGCGCCGCAGGGTCTCTGGGCATCTTGGTTTGTTTTTGCAACACATATCTATTACCCTGAAATGCTTGCACCTACTGCTTTGTTGTGTCAGTGTAACAAAACTGCTGATTTCAAGACAGCTGGTGTGAGGCACAAAGTGTGAAGTCAACAGATTGTTTATTTTATAACATTTTTTTTTTTAGCAGTTCTCTGTATATTCAGGAGCATGAAAAAAGAAACTTTCCCTTTTTCCTTTTGTAGCAAATAATAGAAAAGATTACCGAATCAGTAAAAACCTTATCGAATATCTTTTTCATTTATCCACTTATGCCAATAGCAACAGTATGGTCGCCGTGAACTGGTCACTTTCCACGGGGTGGGCATTATTCTCAAGGACGCAATAATGTTAGATTGCAAACACTAATTATAGGAAAAATCATCAAAAAGTTAATTAATGAAGCACCGGGTACAACCCGGTGCTTCAGTAATTAAAATTTTTGCTGATGATTTTTATTATTATCTAGTAAACACATGCGTGGACATCACTGCCTACGTGTGGAATACGACCAGTCCACAGCGACTGTACTGCATGATGGCTACGTGAGGTGCTGATTTTTATACCTCAACTCTCGAAAAGAATGGGGGGTATACTGGATTAGATGTGTCCATCTGTTCATCCATGCATCTGTCAGTCTACAGCAATATCTTAGCACTAAATCTATGGATTTCAATAGAATATGCTATTGGGGATCCTTGTGACAAGCCTCTCCTGCATTGTTAAAAAAAAGTTGCCCACATATTTTTCACCAGAGTTACTAACCTTACTTTGTCATTTATTCAGGATTTTTTTTTTCTGTCTGCAGCGATATCTCCACAGTGAGTGGATGGATTTCAATGAAATTTGGTATGAGGGATCATTGTGACAATCTGCACCTGCACGCTATAGAAAAATTGACTGTGTATTTTCCATCAGAGTTCTTGTCTTTACTTTGATTTTTTTTTGTTCGTCCGCAATGATCTCAGTAGTGAGTGGATGGATTTCAAATTGCCTTCAGCAATAGCTCTTGTTTTGTTTTGTTTTTTTTCTGTTTGGAAACATTGAAAATTTCACAACCCTAATAGGTTGTCAATACTGCTTTTCACAATTTTAAACATTTACCTAACCAAACGGCCACAGCTGCTCTTGAAATTTACAAATTGACCAGTTGAGAAATATTTTTTTTTTTTTTTAAATTCAACAATGCCATATTGTGTGATCCCTCATTGGAATGAGCCAAAAGAGCATATGTTTTGTTGGAAATTTTTTGAAAAATTTAAAAATAAGGCCACACAAAGTAGATCTGTTTCTCGGGTCATATTTTGTGAAATTGCATGCGGGCGAGCGTTTTTTTATTTTATTTTTTATTTCGGTAATTACTTCTTTGCCATCAAAAGTTCATGTTCTTGGTTCGAGTTTTAGGCCTCATAATCTACAGAATAGCATGGGTGGTGGTGTATTTCATCTATTGAGTGCAAGAAGGCTTTGCAGTGCTAAAGCATTGCAAAGCCTTCTCGCACTCAAGGGACAAATTCATCAGTTTTTTTTTAACTTGGGTAAAATATCAGACATAAACCATTAAATTTTAATTTTTAGTCGAGTTGTGACGAAGTCAAACTCGACTTATAGTTTGGTGAATGGCGGGCGGGCGGGCGGGCGGGCGGGTGGGCAGGCGTAAACAATTGGTTTCCGGATGATAACTTGATAGTGGTTCAACTCACATTCATTAAACTTCATACATAGGTTGGTCTTGGTGGGAGGAAGAACCCTATTGATTTTGGACATGCTACGTCGAAGGTCAAGGTCACAGTGACCTTGAACATAGTAAATCTTAAACAATTGGTTTCCGGATGATAACTTGATAATGGTTCAACTCACATTCATGAAACTTCATAGGTAGATTGGCCTTGGTGAGGGGAAGAACCCTATTGATTTTGGACTCGCTACGTCAAAGGTCAAGGTCACAGTGACCTTTAACATAGTATATCGCAACAATTGGTTTCCGGATGATAACTTGATAGTGGTTCAACCTAGAGTCATGAAACTTCATAGGTGTGTTGGCCTTGGTGCGAGGAAGAACCCTATTGATCTTGGACTCACCAGGTCAAAGGTCAAGGTCACAGTGACCTTGAACATAGTATATCGCAACAATTGGTTTCCGGATGATAACTTGATAGTGGTTCAACCTAGAGTCATGAAACTTTATAGGTGTGTTGGCCTTGGTGCGAGGAAGAACCCTTTTGATCTTGGACTCACCAGGTCAAAGGTCAAGGTCACAGTGACCTTGAACATAGTATATCGCAACAATTGGTTTCCGGATGATAACTTGATAGTGGTTCAACCTAGAGTCATGAAACTTCATAGGTATGTTGGCCTTGGTGCGAGGAAGAACCCTATTGATCTTGGACTCACCAGGTCAAAGGTCAAGGTCACAGTGACCTTGAACATAGTATATCGCAACAATTGGTTTCCGGATGATAACTTGATAGTGGTTCAACCTAGAGTCATGAAACTTCATAGGTATGTTGGCCTTGGTGCGAGGAAGAACCCTATTGATCTTGGACTCACCAGGTCAAAGGTCAAGGTCACAGTGACCTTGAACATAGTATATCGCAACAATTGGTTTCCGGATGATAACTTGATAGTGGTTCAACCTAGAGCCATGAAACTTTACAGGCGTGTTGGCCTTGGTACGAGGAAGAACCCTATTGATGTTGGACTCACCAGGTCAAAGGTCAAGGTCACAGTGACCTTGAACATAGCATATCGCAACAATTGGTTTCCGGATGAGAACTTGATAGTGGTTCAACCTAGAGTCATGAAACTTCATAGGTGTGTTGGCCTTGGTGCGAGGAAGAACCCTATTGACCTTGGACTCGCCAGGTCAAAGGTCAAGGTCACAACTCGACATTGGATCTGTGATCCTGAGCGGCATTTTTTTAAGTTTAAATTGGTTATAAAAAGAGAGCAGCCAAAAGGACCATGTGGGAGGGCCTGAGAAACAGATGTTTTATTTTTTTAGGCCTAAAGTAATTAAAATAACAAATTTTAATTTCATTGCATTGGGTATAGGGTTAAAGTGTACTTGCTCCATGATTATTTCCAGTGCTTTTCCTGAACCTCTGTATGTTTTAATCCTCATCTGCATCTTTGGAACTCTCTTTGCAGTACAGTTTTTTTTTCCAGATAGTATTTGACCAATGAGAAGTTGTATGGAGTTTGGAAAAAAATGGGGATCTGTTTGAACATTTTGTTTCAGTTTGTAGGAGAATTTCTTAAAGCACTGACAAATAACATGAAACAAATATGTTTGTTAGAAACACATGTCTTCAGTAAGGCTATTTAATAAATGTTTCGCATGCATTTTATTCAAATTTTTTTAATTCCAGAGGGAGGCATTTTTTTTCCTTCTTCAATCTTCAATTCCAGAAAACAACGTGAAATGTAAAAAGAAAACAGTTAAAAAAGACCTCTTGCAGAATTGTGATGGGGGAGGTTTTTTTTTTTTTAATTGTGAGGATGAAGGAGATACCTGATAAACAAGTTCTTTTGTTTTAATGACCAAGACTGAAAGCTTAATGAAAACCATTTAACAAGTTTCCATTAGCCTGCAACAGTTTTTTTTTTTTTTAACTCTTGCCCATGAAACGGATCACCGAGAAGGGGTGTAAGGCTACCACTTATGGCTTAATAATATTACAATTATTATGATTTTATTTTGTGAATTATTGTTCTGTAGAACAAACTATTAACATTGTCAACATTTTATTTTTATATCTTGGTGAAGTATTGAACAGGTATTATAGAAGTATATCTCTACTCTGTTGTGAATATTTTCCAAATGGGAACCCAGGGTGGGTAGAGCAGTTCTTGTTTACTGATGGAAAGCACATTCTGTTTTACTGGTAAAATAGGATCTTGCAACTCAAATCCATTGTTTATATTTTTCCAATTTCCTGTTTTTTTCCCATTTCGGAAATGGTATCAAATTGCCATCTTAAATATAGGGCTTAAAACTGTAGAGCTGTCTCTAGTACATTGTCCCCATGCACATCACTACTTAGTCGGCATTGTTTTTATTTTGCATAACCTGTGTTGGGTTATCTTAATTTTCAGTTTGTGCATCCCTGAAGCTTCATAAGCTTTTTCCAATAATAAAGGTCATAAGCTTTGCGTAGCCCTTGTTGTAAATAGTGCTTGTGTGAACTTCACCAGAAAAATGTTTGTTGTAGCCAAGTCTGGAAATAAGCAATCTGTCATTTGCAGAATGAGGTCCCCAAAGAGTGAATTTGCTGATGCTATCCCATACAGTGGGTTGGAATCCCACAATTTTTCCTCTGGGTACCTCTTTCTGTTAAAGCCTGAGACCTTGATTCAGATTGAGGTTCAGAGGGTAAATTTAGTAATGCTACCCTGCTGTGCAGGGTAGCATAACTACATTCACCCTCTGTGGACCTCATTCTGCAGATGAGAGACTGCTTATTTCCAGGCTTGGTTGTTGCACACAAATACATGGTTTCTACATGAATGACAGAAAAAAAACCCCATCTGCAAGCCATTTGAAAATATATCTAGTTCTCAACAATAACTGTAAGCTCATATGAGAAACTATTGCAAGGATTGGTGGAAATACATTTTTTTTTACTCATTTTTTCAGTGGAGCACAATCACACATAAAACTTCTTTAACACCAGCACATCTGCAATTCTTGAATACTGTAGGGAGTGTTAATTCAATCATCTTGTTTTTTCACCAAGTTAATCAATTAGAAGAGAAGTGCTAACAGGCGGTATTCTGTCATCACTAAATAAGAGACATTGTCAAAATTAAGATTCCACATAACTGGAGCTCCCATAGAATGTGCAATTCATTACTTTTCTTATTTCAAAATATTTCATTTTGCGGAAACCAGGGAAGTACCAATGTATAAGGGCATATGTACTTGGATATTGTGCTTCTAAAACAATGATAAAATGGTATCTGGTATGATGTTCTGTTTTGTTTCTACTTTGTAAGAAAATGATCCCTGTGAGAACCCCTGGAAGAGTAGCAATAGTGTTAAGCTAGTTCTGTTGTACTCATATAAGACCAGTTGACCAAAACCTTTCATTAAATTCTCCAAGCTGGGTAGCATGGATATAAACGATTGGATAAAATCTGGCTGTTTTTGTGTTGTCATGATATAACCATAGATGCTGACAGTATCCGTAAAAACAAATAAAAGAAATGAACGATTTCAGTTTTTCATTGATTTTCAAAAGCCTTGATTTATAATTGACTTGAAGCCCTTAAAGGCCTGGACAATTGACCTGAATTTACAATTGACCACAGCTTGTACATGTCCAGTGGTTTAACAGTGATTTCTAGTAAAGTCTTGGCTGCATTAACAGGCAGCCAAGACTTGACTAGAAACCGCTGCCTATATAATTTGTTTACTGTCAGCAGGACCTACTCATGATGGCGTGTTAAGGGCACCTGTTTTGAGGTTGTAAAAGTCAGAAATAGGCCTTTAAGGGTTAAGGACCTTGAATTACCTTAAACAGCAAACAAATAAGGAACATGAATTTTTTACTGTTTTTTGAAAGTCTTGGGGGAAAAAAGCCTCTAAGTTATTGAAATATTTGTTGACCCTCTGATGTTGAAGGCGAAATTAAACTGATCAGTATATATCTTACCTCAGTGCAAAAAACCCCACATCTTTGACATCAGCTTTGAAAAAATAAGTATATATTTTGCTTGGGGTGCTCACTGAACTTGTGTCAACCAAGATATAGTTAATATACGCATTAATTTATCAGTATCTAAATGCTAAAATTCTGATGGGAGCACGGTTGCTCAGTGATTACAGCATTGGACTTAAAACTGAAAGGTCTACAGTTCAATCCCTGCCAAGAGTAACCGTGTTGTGTCCTTGGGCAAGGCACTTAATCCTGATTGCCCATATGGGGTCAGGCCTGGCAATCTAGAAAATCAAGGAGTGCAAAACAGTTGCCCTCCTCAGATTGCTCTTGAGTGCAGTTGCACCTGAAATTTTCAGTGCAAAAACTTGTATGCTATTCTGGTTATATTCACTTCAAGGTTTTAATATTGCGATGAAAAATTGTACTACCTTTAGCTACATAGTGTAAAAATTGGCTCACACATCTTCTCATTATTCAAAATGTTGCATTCAATTCTCATGTGACTCTCTTCTACACTCAAAATGTATCGAAATGCGACACAGAATGGATCATGAATTATTGCGAATCAATGCAACATTGACAAAATTTCGTCTCCTGAGTTCCAATGTGTTCTATGTACCAGTAGGAACATAGAACACATTGGAACTCAGGGGACAAAATGATAATAGATTTTAAAGGCAGTCCCAAACAGGTCTGGCATTCCAGAAAATCAAGGGGTGCAAAAATTTGCCCTCCTCAATTTTTCTAGGTGTGCAGTAGGCATGCAGCACTCCTGCACTCCTAAAGAATGCCAGGCCTGTGGGGGTAGTGGGGTGGGGTGAGGGCATTGTGGTGCTGTGTACAAAGTCGTACTGCTAGTCCATGGTGCTCATGTCTTCAATCAGTGCTAACCCTGCTTGTGCAGAGTTAGTACGTTGGTGAGTCTTTTGGATAAAAAAATATCAAAATATTTTTAGTTATTGAAGATCACTGTGGGAACCCTGGGAACTTAAGTAGTGCTTGTTTACCAATGCCTGGGGTAGAAGTCCTCTAACATGGACAATATGGGTATAAACGATTGGCTGGACTTGTGAAGCAGCTGTGGCTGGATTAGATGAAAAGTTTATCTATGTTGAAATCATTGGTCAGCAAGTCCATTCCATTTAGAGGAGAGAAATTTGGTTAAATGTGCCCAAATATACTTATTTCAGTGGCAAGATATTTTGTGTCCATAGGCAGGAATATCCATCAGCAGCATGCAAAGTATTAAATGCCACAAAATAACAAGATTTTTTTTTTTTTTTGCAACTGTCCTCTTTACGTTTAAATGAAGGTTTCATTTAGTAATGATGCTGCGGGACAGGGAGAATGGTTTTTTTTCATAGATACTCAGAGGGCAGGGATTTTCTTCATGGTCTATATTTTCTTTTTAATGAACTCATTTCCAGTACTGTTCAGACTGCCTATCTTTTTTCCTGTTAACAGCTACTAATTCCCAATTCCCCAGTCTGTGATGAAAAACACCACTAATTCCCAGTTCCTCAATGTGCAATGTGCAATGAACATGAACCAGTCATGTCAACTTGTTATCGAAAAGGTTACCAAAACAGAATTATCTTTTCAAAAATTTTGAAATTTCAAATTCTAACCACAAAAAAAAAATTTTGCAGTTGGAAATTCCTCTTGTCCCACACCACTAAGTATTCCAGAAACTCCTTTTGGGGTAGATTTTCCACCCAGTGAATACTCAGTTTTGCAGTGAATTAATTAGCACAAGTATCATCAACTCTTTACTTCATGTTACAGCCATATCTGGCTGTGACATTTAAAAAAAAAAAAAATTGACAAAACATGTAATCATAACTACAGAGTTTTATATGCCAAAGTTTGTGATGGCATAATCCGAACCAGGAGCTCCAGTCATTACCCCCTCCTCCCACTTCCCATATAGAGAAGTGGGAGGAGGGGGTAATGACCTCGAGATTCTAGTTAAGACTAGCGAAGGCAGGGCCTTGGAAAATCCTTGAGTTTGGCTGTTGTGGGGACTTAAAAAATGCTGAAATATGTCGACAAACAGCCTTGAATTTTATCAGTCTTTCCCTGCATGAACCGTGCTTTAGAACCCGCATTGGAATGTGCTCAGTAAGCTATGTTTTTGAGGCAAAAATTTTAAAGTTATTTTTAAGTTATTCCAGAAACATTTTTGCAAATGTCTGCTGGTTGTGTAAGTCAAATATGTCAAATCAAAACAAATTTCTTATCAACCTACTCACAATTGTTTACTACAGGCTTGCACTACAGTGGAAGTCCCTAACTCGGATAAAATACTCTCTATTTTTGTCTTTCCCAAGCAAGTTGGGAAAGAAAAGTGGTGCAAAAGCACCAATAAAAATAAGCCAAAACTGGGTCGAGTGCAACCGGCGCAGACCCAGTACGGGACGCTCTCTCCCAAGTACAACTCCACGACTTCCGTTGCCAGTGCGCATATACCGTCTCTAAAGACTCATTCTTTTTGAAATTCGCTTCGTGTCGAGATGTTTTTGCACGCTTATCAGTGTTCCACCACCTCGATGTTTGATGATTCCTGATTCATTATACCACAGTGTATCCTTTGTATTCTCAGGAACAGTGTTTTATATATTCTCTTTTCTATTATATGTCCATAATGTATTTTTATTTGCTCTCTCTCGAGTCGCTCGCGAATTTCGCGTGCCACGCGGTTCGGACTTAGATTTTTTCACAATTTTGTTAATGCTTTTTTTGCAAAATTTTCAAATTGTGTTAGAGTTAGGTGTCAGCGGGGTACCACTCCTGCAGTGTTTCTTCTTTCTTTTGAGAGTAGTCTTCCTGTTGGGTGGTTCCCGGTCGACCTTCTGGGGTCTTTGTTTCTGTCACCTTTCTCTCTTCTTTGGGGGTGTTCTGTTTTCTCATCTCCACTTCTCTGCTCCTCTCACCTCTATCATGCCCAGGACAATTCCCTGTGGGCAATGTCTGCTGCCAAAGCATGTGGACGATGTACATTTGTCTTGTTCCTCCTGTAATGGGTGTTCGGCCGAGCGGCCGTGTGGTGTCTGTGGAACATGGTCTTCCACCTTCTGGGCGTCAGTAAACCGTGTCGTTCGTTCTCGTGGCCGTGCCTCCTGCTCCCGCGGGAAAGGAGAACGTGGTCGTTCGGGGCCTCCCGAGTCGACTTTGTCTGGTGAGAGTTATTCCTCCTCCGTGGGGGATGTGCAGTCTTTTCCTGTGGTGGATACTGCGGGAGCCGTTGAGTGTTCTGGTGTAGAGATGCCTGGTTCCGGGACTACGGTCCCCCTCCAGTCGACATCTGAGGCTGTCACTAGGGTTGTGACTCCTCCTTCGGAGCCGAGCCGGTGTGCCCTCTCCACTATTTCACCAGCCTCAACGACTCTCGACGTATCTACTACTGCTGCTGGCCCGTCTGCTTCGTTATCTGTTTAAGCCGGCCTTGGCTTTTCGCTGCAGGGGACTGCAGGACTGTCCGATACTGTAGACGTGGGATATCGGCCTCAGCCTTCCCTGACTTCAACTCGGCGAAGTCGGAAGGGGCTGCCGGCCGAGCCCATCGCTGTGGTCTCTTCGCCGTCGAGCACCACAGTTGTGTCTTTGGATTCGGATGTTCGTAGTGGAAACACTATGAACTCCGTGGCGTTTCCGTCTACTCACTCTGGTCACACGACCAGTTTTGGGGGACCAACGCCTTTTGTGCAGCCTGGACCTTCTGCCCCGCAGAGGTCCGCGGTGACTCTCATGAGTTCTCGCAATATTGATCCTCGGGGTGCATCGTACCCCTATACACATCTGCCTTCAGATGTTTCGGCTGCCGCCCGTCGTCCCGCGTCGGGTGTTTTGGAGGATCGTGACCCTTCGCTGGTTAAGAGGGTCAGAGGTGAAGCCACTTTGCCGGTTCGCTCCCCTGTCGAACCGGTCGGTACAGGCAGTGAGCTTAGGGAGGCCCTCTCCTTACTCACTCAGGTTCTTTCTAAGAGCCTTCCTGTTGCTTCCAGCGAGGCTATGGGTGGTTTCCAGGAGCTTCCTTTTGCGCCGCCTCCCGGGATTGGAAACAGGCCGGTTTCCGATTCCTCTGGTGTCCCGACACCATGGGAGGCGTCGGCTGGTTTGCCCACCATGGGCTATGTGTCTTCCAACTCTGGGGAGGAGTCCGACATGCTTGAGGTCGAGGGCCAGCAGTCTTCGGACTTGGGGGCGGCTCTTGACTTTGTGTTTGGGTTTCTGCCTGAGCTCAAACCTGCTAACCAGCAGACAGTGTCAGCCTGGCCGCGATCATCGGTCGCGCACCAACAGCCTATGGAGCAACCTGCTTCTGGGCGCCTTCGACCGTGCCAGTCGGTACAGGTGGTTGAGGCTTTTTCAGCATTGGATGCCAAGCTGAATTCCAAGGCTTTGAAGACTTCGTTCTTCACCAGGGTTGACACCTTTTTGCCTCCTGTGCGTTATCGTTCCTACGATTCCGCCAATCCGTCAGTCTGCCAGACTTTGACGGTTCTGGATCAGGACTCCACTTCCCTCGGGCTTTCCAAGCCCAAGTCTGCCGTCATTCCAATGACGACTCTGGAGTCCACGTTGGGCTTATCTAGAGAGATGCTTGGCATGCTTTCTCTCTCAGATCACGTCGTCTCAGCTTTGGCTGCTTATCTGCCTCCAGATAAGTTTGACGAGGTACAGGCTCCTTTGCGTGTGCTGTCCAAGGCGCTTATGCACCTTACTCACACGCATGCCTGTAACACGGCCAATTTGGAATTAGTTCGAAGGGACGCTGTGCTGGACACAGGACGATCCCTTCCCGAGGAGCAGCGTGCTACTCTTCGATCTGCTTCTTTGGCAGGTCCGCAACTTTTCCATGGTTCCGTGTCGACGGTCCGGGATGACGTCCTATGTCATTCCAAAGATCAGCTGCTGTTTCGTCAGCTTGATCAGCCTTCTCGGGGAGGCAAGGGCCGTTCCAAGCCTAACAAGTACCCTTCTGCTTCCTCTGTGAAGCAGAAGGCTGGTCCTTCTGCCGCCGCCTCTACTTCTTACTCACGGGGTAAAGGTAGGGGTCGGCAGAGTCGAGGGAAGTCTCAGGATTCTTCATTTAGCAGAGGAGGTGGTTTCTCCTCTCGCGGGCCTCGTCGGGGCTCGAAATGAAGGTCCTCACCTCGACTCGTCCCAGGTTGGAGGAAGGATAGCAGAGTTCGCAGACCATTGGACCACCATCACATCTGATCCATGGGTGTTAGATGTTGTTCGGTCCGGGCTGCGCATATCCTTCCGACGGCACCCCACTCTGTCAAGGGTGCCTCTTCCAACCACAGTTCCTTCAGACGTTTTACGTCGGGAACTTTTGTCCACGGAGATTGCCAATCTCCTGGCAAAAGGGGCGATCGAGGTCGTCAAGAACGTTCAGTCAGTGGGTTTCTATTCCCGCCTGTTCTTGGTGCCGAAGAAGGACGGCCGACTCCGACCGGTTATCGATCTGAGTATCCTGAACCAGTCTATCATTGCTCCCAAGTTCAGCATGGAGACTTTCAGGTCGGTCCGCCAATCCATTCACCAGGGAGATTTCGCAGCCAGTATCGACCTGCGAGATGCTTACTTCCACGTTCCGATGCATCGGGCGTCACGGAAGTATCTCAGGTTCGCTTTTCTGGGGCGAGTTTACCAGTTCAAGGCCATGCCTTTCGGCCTCAACCTGGCTCCTTGGGCATTCACCAGACTGATGTCGCATGTGATAGCGTTCCATCGCACACAGTCCAGGGTGACTACTTCGGCATATCTGGACGATATCCTCCAGAGGCATTCCAATGCTGCCTTTCTGGAATTGGATGTCGCCACTCTGTTGAGCTTGCTCACGTCGCTAGGATTCAGAGTCAACGAGGAGAAGTCGGACCTGGTCCCTTCTCAGTCGTTTTGTCATCTGGGGATGTCTTTCCAAACCAAATTCAATTTGGTGGCTGTTCCCCAGGCCAAGGCTGTGATTCTCTCAGCTTTTGCTCTGACTCTGTCCCAGTCCAGGTCCGCGACCGCTCGGAGTTTTCTCCGGCTGATCGGTCTCTGCGGTTCGGTGACGGATCTCATTCCTCTAGGTCGGCTGCGTGTCAGACCTCTCCAACACTTTCTGCTCAGTCGTTGGAGACCGAATGTAGATTCTCTGGATCAGGTGCTTCCGTTTCCGGACTCTCTGTATCCTCACCTTCTTTCCTGGACAGATGTTCAGTGGATTACGCAGGGTGTTCCGCTGGACTTACCCACGTCCGATCGCGTTCTGACGGCAGATGCCAGCGATCTTGGATGGGGTGTGACGTTGGATCCTCTCGGTCTTTCCCTACACGGGATGTGGGACCAGGATCAAGCAGCTCTACACATCAACCAGAAGGAGCTTCTTGCTCTTCTTCTGAGTTTCAGGCAGTGGATCCCTCACCTGTCGAATCGCCAGGTCCTTCTACTATCCGACAATTCGACAGTGGTTGCTTACATTCGGAACCAAGGCGGCACGCACTCGCTTCCGATGTACGAGTTAGCTCGGGATCTTTTACTGCTCGCTCAGGATGTTCACGCCGGAGTGGTTGTTCGTCACATTCCCGGTCGTCTGAACGTCCTAGCCGACTCCCTGTCCCGACAGGGCAGGGTTATTTCCACCGAGTGGATGCTTCACAGGGCAGTGTTCCAGTCGCTTTGCGATCTCTGGGGACGTCCCCACATTGACCTCTTTGCGACTCGTTGGAACCATCAGGTGGACACTTTCGTGTCCCCGTGTCCAGATCCTCTGGCTTTTGCCGTGGACGCTCTGTCACTCGATTGGAACGGTCTAGTCGGCTACGCCTTCCCGCCGGTTCCGATTCTTCCTCAGGTTCTCGCCAAAATTCGAACCTGCAGTTGTCGAATCATTCTGATCGCTCCCCTGTCGCCTCAGCAGGTGTGGATCAATCAGCTCCGCTCGCTGATGGCGGCGGTTCCGGCACATCTCCCGCTACGTCGCGACCTTCTTTGTCAAGGTCGCCCGAGGAGGTTTCACGTCGACCCGACTTCATTGTGCCTTCACGCATATCTTTTGTCAGGTCCTGTCTCCTCCGTAGAGGTTTTTCGAGACGAGCAGTGGAGTGCATTTCTTCTTCAAGGAGGCACTCCACTGGTTTAGCTTATGCAGCTAAATGGAAGGTCTTCTGTCGATGGTGTGCTGATCACTCTGTTGATTATGCCAATCCTTCGATTTCACAGATTGCAGAGTTTCTGGTATATCTGTTTGATTCTCGGGGTCTCCAGCCTGTTACCATCAAGGGTTACAGGTCTATGCTTTCAGAGACTTTTTTTTATGTGGGGAAGTGTCGTATCGGCACTAATCCTTACCTCTCCAAGCTTGTTCGGCACTTTTCTTTGAAAAGGCCTCGGACTTTGCAGCTTACTCCACGATGGAATCTTTCGTGGGTGCTGCTTTGCTTGGGGGGGGGGGGGGGGGGGGGCGCCGTTCGAACCTTTATCCCAGGTGGATATGCATTTTCTCACATATAAGACGGCTTTTCTAATGGCATTTGCTTCGGCCAGACGGGTTAGTGAGCTTCACGCCCTCTCGGTTGGCCCGGCTTTTTTTAGGAGCTCTCCCAACAGTGTTACTTTTACCACTGATTGCTCCTTTTTGGCTAAGAATCAGTTATCAGATACTACTCCTCCTCCTACCTGTATCAGGGCTCTTCCCTCTGTTGAGGGTACTCGCCCTTTGCTCTGTTCAGTCCGTGCTATTCGCATTTATCTTGATCGGACACGCTTCATACGGAAAGGCAGAAAACATTTTTTTCTGTCTCTCATTCCGGGTCGACAGAAGATCTCTCCTCAATCCATTTCTCGATGGATTTGTCTTGCTATTCGTACGGCTTATAGTCGTTTAGCAGCTGGCGATTGTATTACCAATCGTATTTCTGCCCACGAGGTGCGGGCACTGTCTACCTCTTGGGCTTATTCTAACTCCGTCAAGTTGTCGGATGTTATGCAGGCAGCCTACTGGAGAAATGCTTCTACTTTCTCCACCTTTTATTTACGCCAGTTGCAGGAGCAGTCGGAGGACCTTTTTGCCCTGGGTCCTCTTTCTTCTGCTCAGGCTGTTGTCTGCCATAGCCATTAGGCTTCTTGAAGGTCAGTTTCAGCCTTGTGCTGTTACTGCCCTTTTTCTGTCTGTGTGTCACACAGGCTCATATGTCTCTTTTCATCGTCCTTTACCAATGATTGCGACATTATGGTTGATAAGCCTCGGGACCTCTTCCATCTACTTCACGGTTCCAGTGCACTAGGGTTATGTGGGGGTTGGTTATGCGATTCCCTCCAGCCTTTTGTCTATTCAGCCTGTAGTAAACAATTGTGAGTAGGTTGATAAGAAATCTAAATTTTATAGTAAATTTCCTTTCTTATTATACCTACCACAATTGTTTACATGGAGGCCCTCCCGTCTTCTTTACGGGTAAAGAATCTTTCCTCCCCGCTGATCACATAACTCTAACGTTTACGGATTCAAAAAAGAATGAGTCTTTAGAGACGGTATATGCGCACTGGCAACGGAAGTCGTGGAGTTGTACTTGGGAGAGAGCGTCCCGTACTGGGTCTGCACCGGTTGCACTCAACCCAGTTTTGGCTTATTTTTATTGGTGCTTTTGCACCACTTTTCTTTCCCAACTTGCTTGGGAAAGACAAAAATAGAGAGTATTTTATCCGAGTTAGGGACTTCCACTGTAGTGCAAGCCTGTAGTAAACAATTGTGGTAGGTATAATAAGAAAGGAAATTTACTATAAAATTTAGATTTCTTAATATCAATATCCAAGTACGTATGCCCTTATACATTGGCCAGCGCTATTCACAAAAATCGCCAATTTTCATTTTTTGTCTCAAAAACATAGGTTATGACCTCTCTTTGGAACAAGCTCGTTGAGCTCGTTCCAATGAGTGGTCATAACCTATTTTTTTGAGACAAAAAATGAAAAAAAATAGTTATTCAAGAATATTGTTTGCAAGTGTTACCTGCTTTTCATGTTAGGTAAAGGGTTAAAAAAAAAAACAGTTCAACAACACCAATTAGAGTTCTGGTGGCAAAAAAAAGTATGTCTCAAAATACAGGTAACAGTAAAACAACTCTGTAATCTTCAAACTGGTTTGGTATGTCAGGGTCATTGAACATCACACACCAAATTCCACTGCAGATTTCTCGTGTCGGAAAAACATTTATCTTTATAGTTATTTATTTATTGGTCCCTGGGCAAGACACTTCATCTCCATTGCCCGCGTGGGGGCACGATGACGCCGTGTACTAAGGCGTACTGCACGTCGATGGTACGCATGTCTTCAACCAATCTAACCCTGCCTGTGCTGCAGTGCAGAGTTACGATGTTGGGGAGCTGGCAGCTGCTCGTCGTTGCTCGGTGGTTCTCACTGGGTACTCCGGCTTCCTCCACCTGTAAAACTGTCACGGTCATGATTAGCCATTGTGCATAAATATGTGACCTTAAACATCAATAAATAAATATTTATTTATTGGGGTTTTATCACTTTCAACAGCCAGGGTCACCTCATGTCAGACAGTTTTACAGGTTGAGGAAGTCGGAGTACTCGGAGAGAACCACTGAGCACAGACTCCTCAACTTACTAACTCCACATAAGCAGGGTTAGCATTGGTTGAAGACAAGTGCACTATTGACGTGCAGTTCGCCTTGATAGGCAGTGCCTCCGAGGCCCTCACATGGGCCTTATGTACTGTGGGATTAAGGAATCGAACCATGGACCTTATGGTTTAAAGTCCAATGCCATAACAACTGAGCCACTGTGCTCCTTTTCTTTATGGTATTCAATATGCAGAGCGAGTCATCACTAAAACACCTGTAGAGTTGAGCTTCAACCTGCAAAACAATATTTGTGTTCACTTGAAATGTGGAAGATGGACAAAGACAAAATTTCATGAATGGACCTCCAGGTAAAACCTTGAGCTATGTTGGTTGAACAATGCTTCTGTTTTCAGCACTTATTCAGAGAATTTTAGATGTGAAGAATTTCAGTTGATATTTTGGTGATAATTCACTCCATGTTTTGGAGCAAATAAATGGTCCGGCTTCCCCGCAGGAACACCAGGAAGTGAAGCAGTGCCTGTTCACTGCAGTAAACAGGTTCTGTTTTACTGGTAAAATAGGACCCAGTCACCAATGCTTGGGAGGTGCAAACCCTCTCTAAAATGGGCAACATGGCTTATTAATGCTCACCCCTGGTCTTGAGTTGATACTCATGTTGTGGTCATGATTAGCCATTGTGCAAAAATATGTGACTGTAAACACCAATATATAAATAAATGGTCCGGCTTCCACACATGTAGCTCATGTTGGTGTCAAATAGAATTGTGTAAATTTTATAAGTTATTTGCACATGTGTCTTGAAAATGTAGAGTATACAGTACCCACCTTTCAGTTTGGAGTCATTCTTCCAGCTTAATCCATATTTTCTGGTACAGAATCATTCAATACAGCTCTTTAAAGTGTCCAAATGCAAGTATTGATCATTTCTTTTATTTATTGTACCCCCAGAAACTGAGTTTGGGGGAGAATGTAGGAATGACTCCACTGGAGGATGATCAGTTGGTTGGTCTGTTGAAATCTTGTTTTTCCACTCTTTGCCTCAAAACATAGCTTATGACTTGAGCTGGCATGATTATGAAGTTTCATGATCGACTTTTGAAGAAGAATAATCGATTAAAGTTGACTTTAGTCATACTCTGTGGTCTCCATATACAACTATATAGAAAACACTATTTTTGGTCATTAGTTCCTTAGGCCGGACATTCTTTAAGCATGTGGATACAGTTAAAACTAGAAGTCCTGTCAGGAACTGTGTGCTTATCTAGGCTTAATTGCACATAGGAATTGCGTGCAATTGCCATGTCGAATGGCATCCAAAGCACGACAGGTTCTCCTGGTTACTCATAGCAAACAAATGCAATGTTTCTACCAATGGACCTACGGGTTACCCGGAGGTCCATTGACTGAAACATTGCTTGTGCACAGGACATATGAACAGAATTTGATAGCCTTACTAGGGTCATAACACGTAGATTAATGCATAGAGCGAGGTGCTATTTGTGTGCATTTCATGACAGGACTTCTAGTTTTAACTGTATGCTGCATGCCTGCTGCTCTCCAAGAAAAATTTAGACTCCTGACCACCTCAGGCCCAAACCTGAGCCCAGGCTCAGGTTTGGACCTGAGGTGGTAAGTGTCTAATATTAGCTGCACTAAGAAGAGAGATGAAAGGAGTCAATTGCACTCTTTGGCAAACTAAGAAGTGGAATTGTTTGTACTACCATACTTTCTAGAATGCCAGACCTGGTGTCATGCATTGCATCTTTATACTTTACCATATCAGTTACAATATATTTTGATGTAACTAATAATTCATCAGTAAAAAGTATTGATGAAAACCCATAATCGTCAACGTAGAAATTGTAGTTCATTATGATTGTTTCCAATGACTAGTCAACTTCTCGATTAATCATGACATGCCTTCTTATGATCCCTCAGTGGAACAAGATCTTCGAGTATATACCAGTAAGGGTCATAAGCCTTCTTTTTCAGGTAAAAATGGAACTGTTTTCTGAATATTTTTTTTGCAGGTGTCATTTTAATTGTCTGGTCAAGTTAACAAAACATTAATTATTTTACATTCGTTTTCTTGCAGATGGAGCCAAACTTCTTCCAGGCAATCCCATAGCCATTCCAGCTCATTTCCGCTCACCGACAGCTGCGCCAATGGGTACACCACTCATCTTCTCACCAAGGATACCAACTATGCAAGCTTCAAGTCAACCTTCAGTTCTGAATGGAGCACCTCCGCCTTTGGTGTCACCTACTGATACAGCAGGACTCATCTACAATCCATATGAATACCCATACTCAATTTCACAAGCTGCCGTTTTAGAGTATCCCAGTCCATTAGACCAAGCTGCAGCAGCCGGTATGTTGAGTGGTATGATGCCATATGTGCGATAAGTTTACACGGCTTGCTTTAGTTTCGTTTTTAGCTTTTTGAACATTTATAGTGCACTTCCATTTTTTTGTCTCATCATTTGGGATCTGAATAGACAAAACACAAATTTTTGCTCAGTTGATTACATATTACTTCTGAAAATAAGAGTTGAATAGTTATTTTGTCAGTAATGGAAATATTTTGTTATTGTGTTTTTAGTCCATTATTTGTAGTGTTCTAGGGGATGCTTTACGACTAAGATCTCACAAAATAGAGTTTTCCAAGCAGATAATAACAAATATTTTGTTGAAGTGGAGCAAGTGTAATTGCCAAGTTTGTCTCTGAATACAGGAAAGTGCCTGTTAATTGAATACTCCTGTTAACTGAATAATTTTTTCTGACAAATCAGCTATTCAATTAACAGAGCTTAACTGTACTAGTATATGATTGTGCTTTTTATAAATTTTCCAAGCATTATTCAGTTATTGTCCAGTTTGAAACTCTAGGCATTGTTGCTTTGGTGGATTTAATGGCCTCCAAATTCAGCTAATTGTGGTACTGAAAAAACCTTGATTTACACCCAAGTGCCTTGAAATTCCCTCAGCATAGGTTCGAAAATCATTTTCTGGGCATCTAAAATCACTTTGCAGAATTCAAGTTTTTGGTACAGAATCACCAAATTGGACCATCATCACTTGAAATGTTGTTGCAAACATCTTAGGTTAGCAGATCCCAGTAAGGCATTTATTATCTTTACCGAATATCAAATTGTTAGAGAATTATGATGTAGGTTCCCTTTTGTATTTGATGACAGTAAATACACAGAATGACATGCGTGTGTGAATGGGTTAATCGATATGGCACTAGTGCAAGCACAGAAGGATAGAACGAGAGGCCGCAGATCTTGAGTTTTATCCTTCTGCGATGGCAAAAGTGTCATATCGATTAACCCATTCACATGCACGTGCATTCTGTGTTTATTACATGCCTCCGTGTCTATGAAAAAAACACTATTAGAAGGACACTCAGCAATCATTTGACAACTATCAACAAAAAGAACACATTTTATCGCCAACCAAATTTGCGAGGTGAAGCCGTTTTTCCATGTCGTCCCATGAGTTCCAATGTATTCTATGTGACAACTGGCACATAGAACACATTGGAACTTCGAGGACGATTTTTAGCTATCGCTAGCAATTCAAATTGTAATTGCGGTGCACAATTTGTGGAAAATTCCAGTGAAATTTCGCTTCTTTATAAAAATAGTCCGCCAACTATTTCCGTTCCTCACATATGTATGGAACAGATTTTCATTTTACGCATGGCTTAGTGTTGCTGTAGATGATGGGGATTACATAAAACAGGCATGTAATAAAAGATGTCTTTCAGATGCTGTTTCAGATGCTGTTTGGGGTGCGGTGGCTCAGTTGGTAGAGGTGCAGGCTGCAAACCGAGAGGTCCTCGGTTCGAATCCCACCTGCGGCAACCGCGTTGTGTCCTTGGGCAAGACACTTCACCCCGATTGCCTACATGGGGGCACGATGACGCTGTGTACTGAGGCGTACTGCACGTCGATGGTGCGCATGTCTTCAACCAATCTAACCCTGCCTGTGCTGCGGTTCAGAGTTACGATGTTGGAGAGCTGACAGCTGCTCGTCATTGCTCGGTGGTTCTCTCCGGGTACTCCGGCTTCCTCCACCCGTAAAACTGTCACGGTCACGATTAGCCATTGTGCATAAGTATGTGACCTTAAACACCAATAAATAAATAACAGATGCTGTTTATATCACAAATTTTCTTGCTTTTTGTAGAGTTCTTCCTTTGAGCGCGGTGGCTCAGTGGTAGACTGTTGGACTTCTGTGCTAGAGGTCCTGAGTTCGATCCCCGTCTGGGATGAGCCACATTGTGTCCTTGGGCAAGACACTTTATCGTGGTTGCCAACATGGGTGCACGATACCATGTACTAAGGCGTACTGCATGTCGATGGTGCACGTGTCTTCAACCGCTGTAATCCTGCTTCAGCCTAGCTTGAACAGAGTTAGAATGTTGAGGAGGTGACAGTTGCTCGTCGATGCTCAGTGATTCTCTCCGGGTACTCTGGCTTCATCTACCCGTAAAACTGTCACGGTCACGATTAGCCATTGTGCATAAACACCAATAAATAAATAAATAAATTGGGGACATAGCCATATTTCGGGCACATCATTAAGCACCATGAATTTGGTCAAATTGTTTGCCCTAATATGAACACTTTCATCAAGTAAGCAACTGATGAGAACAATCAATGTTATTATCCCATAATGCAGTTCTTGGCAATGTATTCTACAACTGATGGAAGCAATACGTAATTGACTAGAGCAATTCATAACCCATGAGATTGAGACATATAATCATGATATGTATTTATTCTTCTGAAGAGGTGTTGCATTTTAGGAAATTTATTTATTGCATGTGTACATGTATGCGTGGAGTCATATCAATGCTAAACCTGGTACCATATGCATTTTTTTCATATTTTCCCGTATATATCATTCATTTCAGCCAGGTTTTCAAATTGATTTTTACTTCATGAATATATGTGGAAACAAATTCACTTTACAGCTGCCAGAACCAACAGTAGGTTTTCACTCTGAATTGAATCTGTGCATGGTGATTCAATTTTGCTTTGAGAATTACATTTTGTGGAAATAAAGCAAAATCCAATTTTCTCACAAAAGAGTTCAGATGTGTCTCTTGTTTCTTCATAACTTTTACTATCAGTGTCTTTGAGTAAAATTGTAGAACATTAGTGTGACTGAATAAGACCAGGCCTGGAAATAGACTGTTATCTGCAGAATGAGGGACCCAGAGGGGGAATTTGGTGAAATTTACCCACTATGAACAATCTGAATCAAGGTCTCAGGCCTAAACAGAAAAAGGTACACAGAGGATAAATTGGGGAGATTCTAGCCCACTGTATGGGATATCATCAGTAAATTCATCCTCTGTGGACCTCCTTTTGCAAATGACAGCTTATTTCCAGGCTTAAATAAGACTGATTTTTTCTTCAGATGAGTAATGTAATTTGTTGAACCTGTGAAGTTTTTACAAGTTGGCTGAAACTCTTCTTTGACCACACTATTCCTTTATACAATATAATCTTTTTAATGTTTTATGTCCTTTAAAATGGTATTCATAAATATTGTATCGATAAATTTGTTATTCAATGAGAAAAAAACAAAGCCTCAAGGGCTGCATGCTTAAATCATTACAAATTTTCCAAGAAATTTAAAATAAAATAACTTGGAACATTTATTCTAAACATTTAAAGTATATTTTCTTCAGTAAAGTTGGTTCTCGGCTGTAAGTGAAAGTGGTTTCTAGTTAGTATTGATAGCAATAATTCAACTTAAAGTTGAATTAAGTTAGTTTTTTATTGTCTTCCTGCTGAGAGACGTTAAATGAGAATTGATTGTGCTGTTGGATTGTACAGTGCTTACGTTTGATAGTTTGAAACAAAAAATGAAAATGTACAGTTGATCTTTCTGCGTCAAAATGCACAGGGTTTTAATCTAAACTGGTTGAGTGCTAGAAGCTGCTGTCCTGGTTTTATTTAAAAGTTCTGAAAGCTACTTGAGTGGCTTTATGCTGTTTGCATAGGCATGTTGTTTTCTTAGCATTAGAAAAAATGTTCATATAAAGTTTTGTTACAATTTATTGGAGAGTGCCAACTGGCACTCTCCAATACATTTTAACAAAATTGTTCAAAATAAATATCTTGGTAAACTGAGGCTTCCCTTGGTGATTGCATGGCATCTTTGAAAAAAATAATCACTTTTCAAATCGCCTTTGAAAAATAATTTGGCACTCAGCCAGTCAACAATTCACTTATCAGACTGTGAAAAAAACATGGAACTACACTAACCTGTTATTCTTTACTAAATGTCATTTACGAGAGCTTTCAGTAAGATATAACAGATTAAATACATAATTTGTAACGATGATAATGGAAATTATTCAAATTCTGATAAATTAAATGTTTTGTCAATATAATATATCAATGCTAATGTTTCTCTTTCTCTCTGCCTTAATTCCTATGCCTGCTGGAATTTTTTTTTAGATGAAAGGCTCAAAATTTGAGAATTGGGAAGGTTGTTTGGTTTGTAATTTTGTCCAAGCAGAAACAAGATTTGTTTTGAGTTGGCTCAGATAACATCCTATTGGGGTTGGGTGCTGTTCCATTTTTTTTTTTTATTACTTGTTGCATTTTTCCATTTATATGGATTTTAACGAAGTCCGCTTACTAATGTACATACTGTTGTGACAAAATGAAGAAAACACCATTATTATTGAGTGACTGTAAAAGAATTAAGGTTTCACTTGTGGCTCTGTGCCACTCATACAGACTCAAATTTTGCTTGTAGCCATTTATGAGATAATTCTACTCAAAAGTAGTAGGTATCCTTTGTACTTGAACACTGCTTCCATAACTGTAAGTGGATTGTATGAGGAGATGAACACCTGTGCGACTTGAATGCAAATTGTTTTCTGTACATACTGTAATCTATAGATGGTAAAACAACTGTTTGCACATCAATTATCAGCAAAGCACATTATATTTACCAATTGAGATTTTTTTATGTTCATCAGCATTTTACATTGTTTTCAGTCATCACCACAAAGTGTTTGTCAATATGTGTTTGAAAGCTTTCTAAATTGATGAGAACTCATTTTGAAACAATTAACCGTTTAAGTGCCAAGATCTATTTTAAAATGCTTGTACAAATATCTTAGTATTTGTGGATGAAACAGTGTTATATAATACACTATTAGAATCTCAAAATCTTCTCCAACGATTGTGTCAAATAACAGAACAGCAGTTTATAGAAACTCCATGAATGGGAGCATAGAGGCTCGGTGGTTAGAGAAGTTGACTTCAAACTAAACGATTGATGGTTCGACCCTGACCAACATTGGGCAAGACACCTAATCCCGATTGCTCTTGGGGGCACGGTGGTGCTGTGTACTAATGCATACTTCACTTTGATGGTACTCCTGCCTTCAACTGCTTCTAACTCTGCTTGTGCAGACTTTGACAGTCTTGACAGCTGCTTGCCATTGGTGCTTGGTTCTCTCTGGTTAGTCTGGCTTCCTCCATCTGTAAAACTGGCCAACAATACGTGACCCATGATCCTTGCTCTTAGAGGTGTCATTAAGCCCAATAAACAAACTCTAGGAATGCATTATTCAGAGCCTTCAGGGATGAGAAATTTTGACAAACTTGTCGATTTCATTCTCAAAATGATGAAATTTTATTTTCTAGAAATTTGCCTGAAAATGGTCTTCCAGACCAAATAAAACCGCTTATCAGTTCATCTAGGTCTCCATTTTGTTTGCGAAATATAATTTTCATGAATTTATCAAACAAATTTTGAGAATTTCAGCTTATGTTAGCAAATTTAGTGAAATGCCACTTGTATCCCTCCCACTTCACAAATTCAATTTGACACTTAAACGGTTGAATATTACAATATTATTGTTTTGACAACCACTTAGTATGATAGTGTATGTTTTATGCTTTGGAGTTCATCATGAGTACAAAATTAGCATTCAGTTCATTCCTTATTTCAAATTGGTTTTATAGAAAAAAAACTCCTTATGAACGGCAGTTTCACAAGACTCTTTACACTAAAATTATTATCTTCTTTTTCTTTTTTTTTTCCCTTTTTTTTTTAAAAAAAACCCCCAGCAATTCCTGTTTTACTTTCAAAACATAGATTAATGTGAACCTTTATTTGAATGAGTTAATAAAACCTGTTCTTTGGAAGATCATAAACAATGTTTTGGAATAGAAAAATTCAATTCCGAACTTGATATGTCTGATAGGAAACAGCCTTTTGCAATATGGTCTGCGTCAAAGACCTGTGTGAAAAACTTCTTTCGACAACATGTATAACTAATAATGCTAATTTTGTAGTCATGTCAGATCGGGGGTATTTTTTCTATTTAACCTCAGTGCCAGGGTAATAGGAACTCTGGCTATTTTTTATGAAGTGTTGTGATTGTTTTGTGCATTCATTTTCTCGGAAATTACATAAAAAATGGTGTGTGTGGAAAACCTGGAGCTAAAACTTTTTGTCACAAGCTGGTTTTAACAGTAAAAACAATACATAACAAATTTGTCCCGTTATCACCAAGTGGTTGAGTACTGGAAGTCCATATTTTGGCATTATTCTGATTGGCATTACTTCAACTTTAAGGCTTCATATTCTGTAGATGTGCTTCATATTATCTTTGAAGTAAGATTATTCAGTCTGTATGGATTTGCCTTGTTACAGTTTATGGGAGAGTGCCTCTAGGCACTCTCCCATAAATTGTAGCAAAGCAAATATATATGAAAGTTTGATGACTGCAAACGATTTATCACATCATCAGTTAATTTCCCCAGGTATTGACCACAGACCTTTTACAAAGGAGGTGAAAAGTCACTTATTTTATCTCTGGCACTGGAGGTTATTACTGGCCTGCATTTTCATTGTTTGTGTTCATTTTCTTCTATTGTTTGCAAGGAAATTGTCTATCCTTTTCTCTTTTTTTTTGTTCATGAGCACTTTTTTAATGATCAATAGCTTCTTAAATGATGGTTTTTGCTCACTGGTTTATATTTGCAGAATTCCAAAGATACTCTTTTTTGCTGTTTTTTTTTTTTTTGTTAGACTTTTGTTATGGTTGTTACGGTTTACAAATAGGAACATTCCATGTTACAATATTTTTATATTGAGAAACGTAGCTATTAATTGTGGAGAAAGCTACATTTTGTGCCAAATAACCATTCATATCAGTACTACTTTCCACACAAGGATTTATTCACGAGAAAAATAATGTTGGACAGAATTCAGCACCTTCATGCAGTCTTCGGACATTGTATGTTGCTTGAAAGCAAGGTACATAATAATTCTGTATATTTGGTGACATACTGTGATCAGTTTGGGCATGAACAAAATTGAGAATCCAGTAAGCCCCTTCCTTTATTTTCCAGAAAATTTCAACCATAAATTATATATTTTTGACAACTGAAATCCCTAAAACTGGTTCAGGTTATCTGACCCTTACATTCCTTGGATCATTTTTTCTATAATTATACCTTCACTTTCTGGATTACTAAGCCTTAAAAAGATACTTGCGGATGGATTGTTGGGTACACCAGCTGTCTTGAAAAGTTAATTGCCTTTCCAGCCCCTGGACCTTCACCAGTGAGGGTGGGGGTAGGGGGTGGAAGGGGAGGCGGAATACACTCTCGTAATTCAGTACAAGGTAAAATAAAGTAGGGGAGAAGTAGTGAAGAATGTTTTATACCATGCTCACCAATGTTACTACCTGTGAAAAGCCTGTATGTAAAATCTAAGCTTTTAACCCCACTACCTGTGTAAAGCTTCTACTGTGGTTAAAACATTTTCAGTGGGAATTCCATTACAAAAAACATTCACACTTCACAATATTTCATTCAAACATATGTTTTGCGGTACTATCAACTACGTGCAATGACTTGTCAAGTTTAAAATACCTACAATTAAATATTTAAAATAAAATTTAAGAATTGTTACTAATTTGACAGAAAAACAAGGTAAATTCAATCAACTTTGACGATGTGTCTAGCTGTCAATCAAGCATTCACATGTAGCTGGAAGTACTGCCCACCAGCGCACATGTAAACAAAACACACCCATGTGTTTGCGACAGAAAGTGTCGTTTTTTCTCCATTTTAAGTTACAAAGTCGATTATTTATTAAGAGCATGGTATAAATAAAACAAATAGGAAATGGGGCAGGTAATCAGATTTAACTCCTAGCACTCTGGTGATATTTCAAAATTTTCGACATTGACCCCATATAGCCCATGCAGCATGAAAAATTTAACAAATTATATCTTGTTTGACAGAGCTCAATGAGCTCTGGCAAACAAGTTATAATTTATTAAATTCTCAGTTGCACTGTGGGTAAAATTTACTGCTGAAAACTTTGGTATTTTGACAACAGTGTGCAGAGAGTTAAACCACTCGTAGAATAAGGGTTTAAATCTGATTACCGGCCCTGGTACCTATTTATTCTATTTTTGTTCCATCACTTCATTTAGCCTGGCTTTGCCCATATTTTTTGAAGAATTAGTTTGTAAAGAGGTTTGCCGTAATACTTGTAGGCAAGATCAGTTTAGTGCATAATCCTGGAAATGAGCTCCCCAAGTTCATTTAATATACTTTACCATTGATAATGCCAGACCTCATGATTGATCCTTGGAAACAGTTGGTAGTAACATGGAAGCAAAACTACCAATTTGATCATTCGTTGTCAACCTACAGTTACAGGTTTTTTTTACTATAAGTTAGATACTGACTGTAACTTAACCTTGACATGTGAAGTGACTATTTGTTAAGAAATTGGAACTGTTCTACATTGTGAATTCTTGTGTGTAATATATTACTGTGTTGAAATGGCCACGGGAAAAACTAGTTCGCATGGCACTTAAAACTGCTTTTAAAATTAATAGGAATAATATATTATTACGTACCACTAATACTTACTATAAAACAGCAAATGTTAACGTGTACATTAATAGCTTGAGCTAATAACAAGACTGACACGAAACACTAAAACATAACTATTCCCCTTGGAGTTATAATGAACAAACCTCCTTTCAACGGTTAGTCAAGGGAAACCACTTTTTAAATAATCCAGGGCATGAAGTTTTTTTTTTTTTTATCATTCAATCCACAAAAAGGAATAGTGACTTGTTACAACATTACAGCACTGTGATCTAAAATGAAGTAATTTTCCGATTAGTTCACAAAAGGACTGCTCTCCGATGGCAACAAATTTATACCACTGGATTGAGATTTCAGAGATAAAATACTGCAAAATCAATGCCTGTGAGAACCCTGGGAAGTGAAGCAGTGCGTGCTTCCTTTGTTTTACTCCTAAAATAGGACCTGGTTGCCAGTGCCTGGGGTAGAAGTCCTCTAAAATGGGCAACATGGGAATAAATGATGTGTTGGACTTTACTTTATATCCATGTCGTGGTCGTGATTAGCCATTGTGCAGAAATGTGAACTTAAACACCAATAACTTAATAAGTAATAAATTGCAAATGCAAGACCATTTTAAGAAAAACAAATAAAAAGAGCATCAGAGATACAATGTTTGTGTTTCATTTTCTAAAGTGAGATGCTAGTGTTATGGACAAAAAGGCATTCAGACTCGGCCATGAAACTTGGGGATATTAGAGATAAGTTGATTTCAGCATTTTTTCTCTGAAATGTGGGAAAATTTATTTATATAAAGTTACATGGAAATGGTCGGCTAGACCATTTCCCTGTAACTTTATAGAAATAATATATTTTACTCTAGATATCTATTCTTTTTTTTCTCTTTTTTTTATTATTGAAATATTTTTCTTAAAAATGTGTATAAAAATATAGGAATTTCAGCTGATTTCAGCTTTCTCAGAGGAGACTTTTAACTGGTAGAGTGCTGGAAGCCCATATTTGGGCTTTATTCTGAAGTGCAGGTGCCACAACTTGATGCCTTTATATTCTGAGGATATGCTTCATATTAGCTTGGAATTAACACTATTTAGTCTGTGAGGGTTTGCCTTGTTACAATTTATGGGAGAGTGCCAAGTGGCACTCTCCCATAAATTGTAACAAGACAAAGAGACGTGAACAAATTTGGATGACCAAAAATAATTCAGCACTCTACCAGTTAACCCTCTGATGCCAGCATGACCTGGTTAAAATTCTCTCTCTGCTGTTGTAATCACAGTGCTGTAGTTGAAAGAATATTTGGAGGCTTTTGTTCAACTTTTGTTTTTTCATAACCACTTTTGAGGGTAAAGCCACTACCAATGTCATTTGGCTCGTGTGGAAGACTTCTTCGAGCACATTGTGTTGTCCAATTCCAAAGATGCTGAAAGTTACCACACCCCACAGATAAACTTAGGTTGTCCATAATCTTTTTCCTGTAGTATATAATTCTGATATTCCTCCCATTTTATCAATTTATTCTTGCCTGGACACTTACGAACATTTGTCCGGAAGAAGATATTGTTTTTCACCAAAAATGTTGGGTATAGCATCTGGAAAAGGTTGGGCAGAAAAATGATGAATGAATTGCTGAAAAATTGTGAGATAGATTACTAATTTTTAACCACACATTGGAATGAACTATTTTTTCAAGACAAAAATGGAATTTTCTTTAGTTTTTCGAAAAGATTTTTAATACCTGGTCCATCACTTAAGATCCTTCAAGGAGTGAGATGTTTGAAAGGAGAGTTCACTTGCCCAGTGGAGGGGGAATAGTTTTTGATCAGAGTTTGTATTGGTGTGTTCTTACACTCAAAATTGGTGCTAAAACTGTGTGCATTTAGGAAGCAAAATCTTATTCTCGAGTGTATAGTTGAGAGATTACTTCAGCATGTGGAGAACTGATAAACTAAACATTGTGATTTGGCCGTAATTTTCAGAAATAGTATGCTTCATCATGAAATACATAAAAATTTCTCCTAGCTTCCAAGAAATGTATTTCTTGAATTAAACTCCCATGATTTACCCAAGTCTGAATTATATTTTGTCTGTAGTTTGTGTGATTCGAATCACAACACAGAAATCTTACAATCTTCTCTTCTATACTTGTATAGTTTTTTCAAACTCTGCTGCAGATATCGGACTCGGTGCATTGTATTAAAATTTGATTGATCGTGTGTCTTGACCCCCTAGAACAAAAAGTTGTGCACCTTAATTTTCAAAGCATTGAAAATAATTTTCATTCATTTTTAAATACTGAAATATTTAACTCATAACCCGCTGAGTATTTTCCAAGATATTTTTTATCAAATCTAGTTATGGCTGCTGTAAAGCAGGCATGACTAGATTTGTTGAAACATTCATTCACACTCAAACACCAAAAGAATTGGTAAAAAATCAGTTCTGTTCACAGGGGGGAGGGGCGGGGCGGAGAAGGGAAATTTGATTAAATGTGCCCAAATTATACTTATTTCAGTGCAAGGGAAATCATGTCCTGGCAGGAATATCCGCCAGCAGCATGCAAGGAGTTAACAAAACTCATTCTAGAACAGTTTTTTTTTTAAAAACAATACATCAATTAAAAGAGGGGTAGTTTGTCAGTTTTCTCCATGCAGAGAAGTTTGTGAACTGTGACTAAAATTTAATATTTTAACTTTGTTGCTTTCATTACTAATACACAATCTATCGTCTTTAATATTCTAACTGTTTGACAGGCACATGATCCCTTATCAAGACACTGTCCAGATACTGACCACTATTTCCTTAACTGGTAGAGTGCTAAATTTTTTTTGATCGTCAAAATTTTTTCACATGTCCTTGTCTTGTTACAATTGATGGGAGAGTGTAGGCACTCTCCCAAAATTTTAACCAGGCAAACTCGTACAGACTAAATAATTTCACTCAAAGGTAATATGAAACGTATTTACAGAATACGAAGCTTTTGAATTGCTGTGCTTGCACTTCAGTATAAAGATCAAATATGAGCTTCCAGCAATACCATTTAAATTGAATTATTCATAATAGATGAAATAATATTATTTTGATCTCTTGTTGGAACAATAGAAAAATGAGAACTTCTAGGCAATTAACAAATATTTGTTATTCATGACTAAATGACAAATATTTTTTTTATCTAAATTCAGTCCATTTTCTCGTGAATTTGCAGAAATGATTTATTTGTCATACAAGTTATACTTTGACATTTTTGTTTTGTTATTTTTGCAAAGGAAGTATATTTTTTCTGAAGTATTTATGAAAGAATGGAATTTCATTTAATTTTGCTGCCATCTTAACTCTTTACCCAATGCACATGATATCAACATATATTATTTTAATATTATTTTTTCAAACTTTTCAAAAAATTTCAGCAAAACCATATCATGTGCCCCCCCTGACTGCAGCAAGCTCAACAACCTAGTTCCAATGAGGGGGTCACATGATATGGTTGTGTTGAATTTTTTTTTAAAATAATTTTTCGACTGCTCATTTTGTTACTTGAGTGGGTGGATATGACCAATTCGTTGGGCAAAGGGTTAAGGAAACAGTAACTTGGAAATGGAATGTTTTAATGGAAATTTATATGGAAAGTGACAGAAGAAATATTTGACTCTTAACCTGCTGAGTAATTTTAAACTATTTTTATCAAATCTATTCATGGCTGCTTCGAAGCAGCCATGAATAGATTTGATGAAAAATTCATGAAAATTTTACTTGAGAACATTGGTTAAGAAGTCTATGCAATTCACAGAGGGAAATTTGGTTAAATATCCTCAAATTTTACATTTTTTAATGGCAAGAGATTCCATGTCCTTGTCAGGAATATCTGCCAGCAGCATGCAAGGAGTTAACCCTTGGGAACCCAATTCTGATTTTTCACCAATTTTTCTTCTCCAGCACTGGTGCTCCTACCTTGAAAACTTATGAGTTAACTTGCAGATGCAATTCAAAACACTCGCACAGTGGTTTGTAGCCAACTCTTGGCTGTCTATATAGGCACACTACTTAGAATGAAATTTGCAAGTTTACCCAGAGATGGCATGTTGGGGCACCTGTTCTGTTGCATTAAAAGGTGTCGAAGTCTGAACAAAGCCTTTTAAGAATTTTATTTGAAATTATCTCTGTCAGTAAAATGGTTCATATGTGGCTGTCAATCATTTTTGCATGCATTTTGATTTATGGTTTTATGTAGTGAATTGGGAAACTTAATTGCTGTAGTGCTAAGGCTAATTTTAGCGCTAATCTCACTGAAGCATTTTTTGTCATCAGTTTATTCAGTCATCTGAAACATTGCAGGTAAAAGTGTGTGAGAGCTTTATCCAGCAATTTGTGCATGATTAAATCTCCAGGTTCTTGTGCGATATGTGTGAGTGTATTACCACTCAAAATCACCTACAGGGTGGAGCTTTGAACTGGACAGCAGGAATTCTGTGAAACAGATGAAAGCAGCAGCAGAAAAACGTAGAGCTAACACTCCTAGACAGTTTGCTGAAACTTTAAATGAGCTGCATTGGTTTTTTTTATGAACTTATGTTATTGTCATCATGGAAACTCCTTTTGGCCGGTGTTTTTACCCTTTACCTGACAAATTGGCTGCATCCGCCCACATCATTTACAAATTGAACAGTTGAAAAAAGTTATTTTTTCAGAAAATTTAAAGAAAACCACATGTGAGTGATGTGACCCCTCATTGGAACCAGCTCATTGAGGTTGTTCCACTGAGGAGTCATATGATATAGTTTTGTTGAATTTTTTTTAAAATTTAAAAAAATTAATATTAACTGGTAGAGTGCTGGAAGCCCATATTTGGGCTTTATTCTGAAGTGCACGTACCACAGCTTGAAGACTCATATTCAGTGGATATGCTTTGTATTATCTTTGAAGTGATATTATTTAGTCTGTAATGGTTTGCCTTATTACAATTTATTGGAGAGTGCCCATAGGCACTCTCTCATAATTTGTAACAAGGCAAAGACATGAGTACAACATTTGATGGCAAAAAATAATTTGGCACTCGACCAGTTGAGAATAATAAATTTTGATATTGTCTCCGTCGGGTAACGGGTTAATAGTAGTACGCTTTGCTTGTCCTGTACCAGAATAAAATCATAAGTGTAGGCTAAAATTTAGGACTTTGGCTCAGGCAGACATTTTCAGGCATTGGACTCTTGAGGTGCTGCAAGCTATCCTGAAATGTCATCACAAATTTTGTACAGGTTTGTTTCTGATAATAAAATGCTATTATGCAAAACACCGTCGAAACATCTCAGAGTACAGTTTCCTTCATTGTCATATAACAGCAAATCAAGCTGACAAAACCCTGCTAATTCTGACCTGTGATATCAATCAAATCAGATTGGTTCTGGTGCTAAAAACAGTTAAGAATTATGTCAGGACCTGAGTTTATGAAAAGTATAGGCCCCAGAAGATAAGATCGGAGTGTGTGCTGAAATTTGTTTCAACACTGCAGCAGTTGAGAATTAAAATTATGTACAAATGTAAAGGTAGATATTTCACTGGGTTTGTTTAGATTTAGTTCAGTTGCATGGTATATTAGATTTTAGCTTATAATTTGGTGATGGTAATTTTAGTTTTTATAACCATACAACTCAAAGGATCAATTTCACTTTTTCACTCCTTCACATATTTGGGTAGACCATTTCTTTCAATCTATTCTAATGTAGGCATACACATAATGGGAAACTTTAACATAATGTGATCAAATCAGCAATGATATGAGAACATTCCATTAAACTGACTGCTCAGAAATGTTGACCAATAAGGCCTTTAAACAAAAATTTCTTGTTTCTCAGGCAATGTTTCCTCAATACTATGACGAGGAAGGGAGGCTTTTTCTTTCTGTTAATTCACAAAACTTCTGAAAACAGTTGAATAAAAAATTTAACTAACACTATAATGTGGCAAACCAAACTTTTTCAGCATTAAAAATTTCCCATAATGTAGTTGAAAATTTAACCAACTATATTTTGTTTGACGGAGCTCTGTAATCTCTGTCAAACAAGGAATAGTTCGTTTAAATATTTGTCCTACAAGTGCAAAATAGTGTCATAAACAGATTTTCATGTGAGAAAAGGCAGATTTTCTATGACAAGGGAGGTGTCTCAGAAACAAGAATTTTTTTTTGATAGCCTACATTTAAAACTAGAAGTCCTGTCACGAATAGTGCGCTTATCTAGGCTTAATTGCGCGTTGGAATTGCGCGCAATTGCCATATCGAATGGCATCCAAAGCACGGCAGGTTCTCCTGGTTAATCATAGCAAACACATGCAATGTTTCTGCCAATGGACCTCTGGGTTACCCGGAGGTCAATTGGCTGAAACATTGCCTGTGCACAGGCCATATGTGCAGAATATGATAGCTTTATTTGGGCCAGAACGCGCACATTAACTAACGCACATATCAACGTGCTATTTGTGCGCATTTCATGACAGGACTTCTAGTTTTAACTGTATTTGGATGCTTGTAGTCACTGGATCTCAACTGTTTTCAGTTATTAGGAATTTGGTATAAAGGACTGGGTTGCAGAATCTATTAATGCAAAATAAGCTTGAGTTATATCATGAAGTGTGAAAGGTAACATTGAAAATCCTTCATGATTATTTTGTTGCATAAATAATAATCGCTTGATTATTCCATCATTTCTTACTTTTCGGTGATATTTTTAACACTTCTTGGTTTATTAATAATCAAAACACAGTTTCCTGTGCAAATGTATTCCTGCTAAAGAGTTTCTGAAGTAACTCCAGAATGATTAAATTGAATGGTTATCCCCATTTGGTAAGGGCATCCAAAGGAATACTTGACAGTAATACCTGACTGCAACATGACATGGAAAAATTGAAGTTTCTTATTGGTAGAGAGCTAAATTACTTTCCAATGATAATTTGTAACGAGAGTAATTTTTTAAAAAAAATTTGAATTTCAAATACTACGAATACTCTAAGAGTTGATATTTACTGATTTAACTGCTAGTGTGATGGATGCCCACATTTGGGCTTTATTATGAAGTGCAGGTACCTTGGCTTGAAGGCTCATATTCAGTGCATGTGCTTTGCATTATCTTTGAAGTGATATTACAGTGGAGCCCACTTAATTGGATATCTCTTAACTGAATAACCTTGTTAATTGAATATAATTTCCAAACACAAAACCATTTATCATACCTCCAGTACAAACCTGTTAATTGAATATAGGTTATAGAGTAAACTCCTGTTAATTGAATAAAAAGTCTTGTAACCTGTCGAGAAATTACCCTGACTCACCCCAGGTTTCCTTTGTTTGTAGACCTATTTGGCCCCAGTACATCCAATACAGGCATTTAAACTATTATATCTTATTTGACAGAGCTCATGGAGGTCTGTCAAGCAAGATATAATAGAATAAATGTGAAGTTTATCTCTCGAATACAGGAAAGTGACACAATCCTTGTTAATTGAATACTCCTGTTAACTGAATAATTTTCATTGGTAAAGTGGCTATTCATTTAACAGGGTTCCACTGTATTTAGTCTGTAAAATTTTGGGTGGATTGGGGGATTATCGGGCTGTTTGTGGTAGTTAGATTTACTCCTATTCACTCGAACACACCCTCCAAACATACAACTGTCCTATTGTAGGGTTTTGGGTCACATAGCAACCATGTGCTACCATAGAAACCAAGATGGCGGTCTTCAGTATACAAAATAGACTACGGAAAGACGTGTAACACTAACAATACGTGCATGTGCACTACGACCGCGTTTCTCTATGGGAATGACGTTACAAGATGGCCGCTCATGTGGGCTACCAGGACACAAAACATGATGTAATTGGGTCACATGACATGCTTATTGAGCTCGTTCCAATGAGGGGTCATCAGCTATGGTTTTGGGGCAAAAAATGAAAAAAATATTGAAAATTGAATAGTGATTTTTGTGAATAGCGCTGGCTGCTTTTGGCTGTTACATTGGGTAAAGGGTTAAGGAGTTTAGGCTTCTTGTAGAACTTCAATTGTGACAATTTTGCTCCATTAGAAAATTGTTACAAAAAGGTATCCAATGATAACTGATGCACAATATTTATTTCCGCCAGTTTTGCAGCAGAAGTCTGCAATAAGAAACATTAAGCAGAGATTTCTGAAAATTAAGCTTTTTTTCAAATGCATGTTTTTTTATCGTCTAATATATTTGGTTGGTAATTGTTCAGGTTATTCCATTTAATTGCAATATGATCTCATTTATTTAACTGTTTATTACTTACTACATGCCATGAAATAATTCACCTGATAATTCACCAAATATTTAGGGGGTGAAGATATTGTCATACAGTCAATTGTTTACTTTTCTCTGCACATGCCATGTAAAATGCAAAACATTTACCCTTTTACGTGACAAAATTGTTAAAATACCCTCAATGTTATTCTTGGCAATTGACATTACCACTCTACTGTCCAATGCCTTGTAAAACTATACTTCAAACTCCATGTTTTGAGGTTACTGTATTTACTCTTTGTATTGGGACACTCTATGATTTGGGACACACATTTTTTCCAGAAAACTATATTTTTTTTATGCTCCAAAGTTTGGGACATTCAGGAGATTTATTTCCTGTTGGCCCGTCGCTAGTAGCAGACGACACTCATAAAAAAAATTCTTGAGTAACTAACAATTTTCATTTTTTGCTTCCAAAACATAGCTTATGATCCCTCATTGGATCGAGCGCAATGCGCTCGTTCCAATGAGGGATCATAAGCTATGTTTTGGAAGCAAAAAATGAAAATATAAAAAAAAATTGGACGCCGATTTTCGTATACCGTGATGGAAAACGAATCACACGCAACTTTATTCAGCATCAAATCAAGACCAGGCTGTGTTCTTTCCCCATTTTCTAAGAATTGGGACACCTGTGAAAAAAATTATTTTTAGCTGTCCCAATACATAGAGTAAATACGGTATATCCTGATTCAAAATATAGTGGGAGCACCTGAGAAGCATTTTTGCCTTGAAGTTATTGAGGGAATTGTTAGTTAATGCTTTGAGCTTAAGTATTTCACAAGCATTGGTATATAAGATTTTTAGCTCAGGCCACACACAGTAGATCTGTTTCTCAGACCATTATTTGTACAATTGCATGGGGCGAGCAGTTTATTTCTGTAATTATTTCTTTGCCATCAAAAAAATTCATGCTCTTGCTTTATGTTTTAGGCCTCATAATCTATGGAATAGCATGGGTGGTGGTGTATTTCGTCCCTTGAGAGCAAGATGGTTCGAGTATTGGACTTAACATCGAAAGGTCCATGGTTCGATCCTGATCAGCAGCAACAGCATTGATGTGGGGGATGGTTGCACTGTGTACTAAGGCATAATGCACATCGATGGGGCACCTGTCCTCAACCAATGCTAACACTGATTGAATGAAGTTAGTAGATTGGGGAGTCTGACAGTTGCTTGTCATGGCTCGGTGGTTCTCTCCAGGTACTCCAGCTTGCTCCTCCCTTAAAATTGTCTTACACGACGTGACCGTGGTTGTCAAAATTGTTGTTCAACTCCAATAAATAAATAACTGCGTTGTCCTTTGGCAATACACTTAATCCCGATTGTCCATAGTTGTGCTGCATTCTAATACATACAGCACATTGATGGTGCACTTGCCTTCAACTGCTGCTACTTATCCCTGAGCAGAGTTTGTAAGTTGGGAGAGACAGACAGTTGCTCACCACTGCTCAGTGGTTCTCTCTGGTCAAAACTGTCGGACACAATGTGACCCTTGCTGTTGACAGTGCCATTAAACTCTAGTAAACAAATAAACTGGGAACAAACTATTCAATATGTTTGGGTGAACAGTTTCAGTATGAATGGTTTTTTTTGCAAAATTGTACACATGAATTTTAAATACCTCTCCCCAAAAAGATGTGATGGTGGAATTTTGCAATTTGGGTGTGAGCATTCTTGTCTCAATTCTTCCTTCTCAACTTTAAAACTTCTCATTAATTGGTTTGGGTTCTTTTCTTTTCTTTCATATGCATAATATGTTGTGTAGTCTTTAATCTTGTAGTTTTTTTTTTCTTTTTTAATATAACTGGGACTAACTTGTACAGTGATTTTTTCGATCTAACAAGGCATAACCAAAGATTTAACAATATCTAACAGGATTCCAACGCATATGACATCTGGAAAATTGTCTTGGACAAGAATTAATCTTCAGGGAAGCAAGTAATTAATAGCGCTGGGTTGCTGGCACACTGACCGAATACTTGAGTAAACTTGTAAACAGGCCAGGAGACGTTTTTCACATATTGTTTGTGCATATATAATTTATTGTTTTCACTTTTTATCCAAGACAAAATTCTAAGTGTCTGATCATTGTAGGTACTACACCTAAAATACGGAGAGCTCTAACTGGAGTACGAGAACACCCTTATACGAGGGTATCACTTCCATAATGTTGGAGGTTAGTTCTAGTTATTATTATTGATTTGGTGCATTCTTTCCTTGTTTATTGTTCATCATGGGAAGCTAAAGAACCCACCCAGTCAGGGTTCCCACTCACATGAAAAGTCCTTGAATTTTGAACCCTTCCTTGAAGAGTGCTAGGATTTGTTTCTATCCTTGAAAAGTACTTGATTTTCCACCACCCTCCATGAAAGGTACTTAAATTCAGTTTACCTATAACCTCTGAGACAAGTAGTTTCGTTTTAACCTGCCTCACATGCAATACCACAAAATCGGTCAGGAGGGGCGTGGTAGCTTTGCGGAAACCGGTTCTCGTCAGATCACCAAAGTTAAGCAATGTCGAGCCCAGTTAATCACTGGATGGGTGACCGTCTAAGCGATCAATTTAGACTCCCGCATTGTGTCCTTGGGCAAGGCACTTAACCCCGATTGTCCACATGGGGTCACGATGATGCCATGTACTAAGACGTCAATGGTACGCATGTCTTCAACCAATCTAACCCTGCCTGTGCTGTAGTGCCGAGTTACGATGTTGGGGAGCTGGCAGCTGCTCGTCGTTGCTCGGTTGTTCTCTCCGGGTACAACGGCTTCCTCCACCCGTAAAACTGTCACGATCATGATTAGCCATTGTGCATAAGTATATGATCTTATAAACACCAATAATAAATAAATCGGTCAGGAACATATCCCTGTTCTCCCCATTGTCCCTTGAGTTCAACAAGTCACCATCTGCAATGCTTTGGCATTGCAGATGGTGCCTTTTTTGCACTCAAATATATATCTAGCTAGATTGATCCTCCAGAATCACATCCTCAAGGCTGAAATTCTTTGTGTTGTTCATGATGTTGTAAGTTCATATGAGCATTTAGCGATTATAAATAGTTCTTGAAAATCCTGATCAGAATAATAGTGATGTCAGTGGGAACCATGCCAGTTGTATCCAAACAGCATTAATATAAACACATACCCTTCAACAGATACAGTTTGTAGAAAACACCAGTTGTGGGCTGAATATTCATAATTATACCTGATACTAGGAACAAGTTAAACATGCCTGTTTGAAATATAATGAAAGAAATGAAAAATTTGAAAATCATTCAGGGAGGTTTTTATTTATGTTACTGCTCTGTGGGGGTAGGGTCACATTTGTTGGGTTATTGTTCAGTCTTCAGTTGATATAAATCAATATTCTGTGTTTTGTGTATCCCCTAACCTGCCCCACCAACCTTTACCATGAATGGATGAACTTTATAACCCACTTGTAACTTGATCACTGATAAATTATTGGAAAGACCTGTCTGAACATTTTACAACAATTCATCAGATGCTAATGTTAATCTGCACTTTCTGGAATGTGCAAAACATCTTCATGATCAACATTAAGGGTTAACTCAGTTCAGTTCCAGGAAAAGAAATAAGTACACGCATCTGAACATTGATGATATTCATTGCCTGAACAATGATATTCAGGCTTATAGCATCAGAACTGCAGCAGTTAATTGTAATCGACCAATATAGACTTAACTAGGTTCCAACACATGACAGATGTTTTGCAAGTCACTATCTGCTGGTGATGCTAACAGTGTTAATGATCTTCTGCAAGTCGCTATCAATTAGTAATACTTAGTGCCAGTTGATTTTTGTTGTCTTTAGTATTTGCCTTTTTGGGGTCAAGTATTGAAACATTGTATTTGTAGATTATTTGGAAATGTAAAGGACACAGAGTGAATGGTTGTCTTTGTTTCCCCAGAAATCTTCCATCAGAAGCCGACTCTTAACCCTTCAGTGCCTTGAGATTTTGAAAAAAAATTAGCAACACTTGTGGCATTGCAGTTTCTAGACACGTCTTGGCTGCCCATATAGGCAGCCAAGACTTGTCTAGAAACAACTACCAATGTACTTAGAATGTACTTCATTACTCCATGTTGGGGCACCTGTTTTTAAATAAAAAGTTATCAGAGTCAGAATTATGCCTTTGACTGTTAAGTCAGTTTGTCTCTGTCTTCGTACTATTATATTAAACTCTAACTGCAAAGAGGAATGGTTACAGTTATCCAAGGTTATTTGTACGGAATTGAGGTAATTGTTTTACATGTTGAGTAACACCGCTTATGGGCACCTCATTGGAACAATCTACTGGGTCCATTAATATTCCAAAAATGGCCATGGATATTTTGGGAATTGTGTTACCCTGCATAAATAGCAAGGGCTTTATATTCATTGTTATTTTGCAAGGTCAATCTGTTATGCACCAAATACAAATTGACAGATGAAACTTTTACTAATCACTTGTGCTCTTAGATTTTAAACAAAGGACTTTCCTTTTGGCCTCTCTATAATTACATATAATATATACCATTCTGAAAAGGGTAGTGTATTGGGCACCTCACAGGAAAGAATGCACCAAAATAATTGATGTATTTTGTTTACCAACAGATTCCCCTGTTACCCGCCAATGCTAACTGCAAGATCTCAAGGGATTATTTTTCTTTTCTTCTCATTTCCCAAAAGAATAATTGAGTCTTTGATAGTGCAATACTGTAGTCCCATTGAATGTGCTCCAGCATTACAATTAAAACACTGACAATCATTTACATATTGAATAGATTTAACATCTTTAAACTTCGAGGAAAAAATTATCTAGGTCGACATTATCATCTACTCACAGTACAGTCACTGTAGACTGGTCATAATTCACATGTGGGCTGTGATGTCCATGTATGCGTTTAACCCTTTACCCAACGAATCGGCCGTATCTGCCCGCGTAATATGCAAATTCAGTAGTTGAAAAAATAGTATTTTTCAAAAAATTTCAACAAAACAATATCATATGACCCCTCGTTGGAACGAGCTCGTCGAGCTCGTTCCAACGAGGGGTCACATGATATGATTTTGTTGAAATATTTTGAAAAATTTGAAAAAATTATATTTAAAATAATAAATTTTGATATCGTCTGCATTGGGTAAAGGGTTAACAGGTAATAAAGTCATCATCAGCAAAATTTTAATGAAGCACCAGATCTTATCTAGTGCTTCATTAATTAAATTTTGATAATTATTCCTATAATTAGAGTTTAGAATATAATATTATTGTGTACGTGGAAATATTGTCCACTCAAGAAAAGTGACCAGTCCACGGTGACTGGACTGTACATCTGATGAAAGATAAAATTTAAGAATCTTGTTATGGTGGTCTACTCTCAGGACCTGTACAGATCCTGAAAAGTGAAAATTCCCTGAAAATAGTCCTTGAATGTCATGAATATTTCTCTCAATAATTCTCAATTTCTTTGCTTCTGCTAGAACTGGTTTGTCAGTTAACAGCATTTGGTTAAGCATACAAGTCACCTTCAAACTTTCTCTGTAGTGGGTTCTTGTCAGGTCTTGACGGTACGTATAGGAAGCCAAGACTTGCCTAGAAATTACTGCAAAGATACAAGGCTATGTTTAGGAGCTTGACTTATTGATATTAATATATGAGAGCAATGATGCAGTTATACATTTCAGTTTCAAGGAGCTGTACAGCGAAAAAAGGTTTTCTTTGCAACAGAGGCGAGGGTGCAGTTGTTGCTTGAATTAAGATTTTTAGTTGATTGAGCATCTTGATGTCAATAGATGAAAATTATTTTCTGGAAATTAAAAACATTTAACTATTGAAGTAACAGATGCAAGCAAAAGTCATGAATTGCAGAAACTTATATAGATTTCCCAGTGTAATGTACCCTTAACCTTTACAAGCACCAGCTGACCAGTGGAATCGGTGAAAGCAAGCATTGGTTAGAAAGACAAGAAATGTCATATAAAAATGTTCTGTCCCATGAAAGCCTAGATTCTCTACAGAGATTTTTATTTTCACCCAACAGTAAGTTAGCATTAGCAAAAACAGTGGAGTTTGTTTGTTATGAATGAAATCCGATATAATTGTTTATTTATTTTTCTTTACAGTATTTTATCAATATATTTTATTGAGATATCATGTTATTTATACTTGTTTTCTAAATGTTTTACATTGGTTTCCAGATTTTATTTCATTATCTCTGCGAAGCATTTTTTACATTCATTGTGTATGTAATGTTCAAGATGATCTATTGTAATAATGGTGAAGGGTTTTATTGCATATGCGAACCAATATGGATAATGTATTTATTATTTAATGTAAATTTTTCATATCTTCATAATTTTGATCAAAATCAAATCACTTTAACTTTGGCTCTTTGAAGAAATGATTTCGTAATAGTCAAAATCTCGCTGTGAGACCCCCCGGGAAGTGAAGCAGTGTTTGTTTACTGTGGTAAACAAGCTCTGTTTTACTGGTAAAATAGGACTCGGTAACCAAAGCCTGGGGTGGAAGTCCTCTAAAATGGGCAACATGGGTATAAACGATTGGCTGGTCTTTACTTTCTATCCATGTTGTGGTCACGATTAGCCATTGTGCAGAAATATGTGACCTCAAACACCAATAAATAGATAATAAGTGGGGGCGCGGTGGCGTTGCGGTAACCAGTTCTCATCAGATCACCAAAGTTAAGCAACGTCGAGACCAGTTAGTTCTTGGATGGGTGACTTTTTGAGCGATCGATTTGGACTCCCTTGTTGTGTCCTTGGGCAAGGCACTTCACCCCGATTGCCCACATGGGGGCACGATGATGCCGTGTACTAAGGCGTACTGCACGTCGATGGTGCACATGTCTTCAACCACTGTAACCCTGCTTGTACGGAGCTTGAACAGAGTTAGAATGTTGAGCTGACAGTTGCTCATCGATGCTTGGTGGTTCTCTCTGGGTACTTCGGCTTCCTCCACCTGTACAACTGTCACGGCGATTTGCCATTGTGCATAAGTATGTGACCTTAAACCCCAATAAATAAATAAATAGTTAAGTAAAATAATAGTCAAAAGCAAAGTAACATTATGTGGAGAGAGGATTATCACCAAATCACCTATAGAGTGGAGTTTACACTCGAACAATAACTGATGGCCTGTTATCTGGTAGAGTGCTAAATTATTTTTGTTCCTTAAAATTTCTTTGCACATTTTTGTCTTGTTACAATTTATGGGAGAGGGCCAATAGGCACTCTCCCATAAATTGTAACAAGGCAAAACCTAACCAAAGATAATGTGAAGCACATCCACAGAATATGAAACCTTTAAGTTGCAGTACTGGCACTTCAGAATAAAGCCCAAACATGGGCTTTCAGCACTCTACTAGTTAAAAAAACAAAACACAAGGAACGTGGCAAAGTTTCAGTCTGTTCACCTCTGGGTTAAACTCAGAGGTCCAGTGGCTGAAACTTTGTCTGTGCCTCTTGTGGAAATTGTGCAGTATTCTCAAGTGGAAATTTCATTCCTAAAGTGGTTTGGTGATAATCTTCATACTGTATTCACTTTCATATCAGAAAAATCGGCTAATTATGTCTTGTATGACACAAACTGAAAAGTCGCAAACAAGCTATTAATTTTTAAATTCTATGTGACCAGTTTATGGACTTGTTTGAGACAATAGTATCCTTGGAACACAAAGCATTGAATGTTTGTGTTCAAGGATTCCTGAAATGAAATAATTGTGTATGTGGTACAGAATGAGCCATCAGATTTGTAATATGCCTATGCTGATAAAATAAGACCTGTTACCCAAAGCCAGGGGTGGAAGTCGTCTAAAATGGACAACATGAGTATAAATGATTTGCTTCACTGGACTTGATATTCATGTTCTGATCATTATTATTTTTGAGAAATATGTGACCTTAAACACTAATAAATAAAGAAATCAATGTATTAATTACAAAATCATCGGTTTTAATTACAAGAAATGGTGTTTTTAGCAGTAACATTCATTTACTGATAGTGCTAGAATAATTTGACAGGTCAAAATTTATTCATAAGGAAATAAATGCAAATGAAAAATATTTTCCTTCAAACTGAATATGCTATCAACAGAATATGATAGTAACCAGGCCTGCCATTATGAAAATCACAGGAGAGCGACTAATGCTCTCCTAGGAAAATGTTCAGCCGGGATGACTGCCAGACATTATAAATCATTTCACCATGATGAATACCAAGTACCATGGGCTTTTCTTTAATGCCATGATTTGGGAGCTGTTAACCATCCTAGGCCTTATCTGACTTTGACAAACTTTGTGGTCTGAGAAAAAGTACTTTAACATACAATTAAAAAGAGGCCCTGTGAACAATAATCAAATTTCCTTGATAGTACTGCCAAAACTTGACCTGACTTATTGTGTGGACATGGATTTCAGGATCTCTTTGTTCAAGATTTTCTTGGTGGGCATTTGCCTCTCCCTTTATTTTCAAATTAATCTGTCCTAGGATGACCAGTCACCTCAAAACGACAGACCCGACAAGCACTCGTAACTGACAGTTCAATCAAGTGCTAGCACACTGTGTTACCCTTTACTTCAGGTGACTAGAATAGTTGTAAGTATCTCTTCAACAGTACCACCACTTTCACTTTTTTGAGTTGGAAAACATAGGATATGATCGGCGCTGCTGCTGGTATAATGAATGCTTTGAAAACCCCTTGTAAACATCTTTGAAAATGTTAACTTTTTTTCTGCTTGGATGTGTTTCATTTAGTTTAGAACTTAATACTTGCTTTGGCAAATCAAGATTGACACCTGCAACATCTTTCACTTCCTATAAAACACTTGAATTGATCAAAATAGTATCTGCAGGAGCCTGAAATCATGCAAGTCCTTAACATTTGAATGTCATTCTAGACTTCTATTCGTTGCAACAATCTCTATGTACTTTTTTTGTTGCTCATTCTGTACCACTGGACACTTATAATAGAACAGTAGTGTTTACAAAATCTGCCGTTAAAATCATATTGTTTTTTTAAGAGAACTTTACTAAGCCTCCACTGAAGTTAAATATTAAATTTGAAGGTTGTTAATGTATTATTCTTAAATCAAAAAATATATATATTTCTATGATTATTATGTAAATTATAAAATCAGTTTTATTGAAAGTTGAAAAGAGTTGCAAAAGTTTATGAAAACAAGATTGCTGGTTTACTGGCTCGGTTCTGAAGGCTGGCATTAGTTCTTCAGACTCAGTTAATGTTCAACTTAAAAAGGCGTGAGGTGGTTTTTTTGCAGCAATAGATTTTACTCTGGACCTCGGAAAATTTTGTTTTGCGATTATCGTGTCTATCATTGATATGTTGTATTGACAATAACTTGTTCCTTGCTAGACTCCAAGAACATTTTTTTCAAACAACTGGACTGAAATCATGAACCATAATTTTATATGTTCTGATTTTTGTAGGCATTACCACCTATCACTACAGTGCGTTAAGTTAATCAAAATGAGTAGAGTTGTATTTTTCTTCTGTGTTGTGTATGAATTTGCAATGGGTGCCATTTTTGGCACTTATTTGGAATATCTGTTCCTCTTGCCTGTGTGTTCCAAATTTAGTACAGAGTTGTTTCCTAGAAATTTCAAACTTTTGGTACCCAACTCCGCATCCTCACTGCTTTGTTAAAAGATAGAACACAGAAAGAAAATTGACATTTGGTACAAATTTACATCATTGGATGGTTCCAACATTGACATGGCTATTTTTAAGACAGCAGATAAAAATATTGCCACTTTAGTTGGTTTATTTTGATAACCAGATTTCTCTTTGGAAACTGATTAGGTTGCTAAAAATTTTTTTTCATCTGGGATCAAGTCTTCATTCCTGATTGAATCTTGAGTTTTTTTTAGAGACACTGGCTTTGCATGTATTTAGATAGGGTGGTTACCCAGTCGTAATAAAAATTCTGAGAGGGCAGGCTATCTTTTACAATGTTGAGACTTTACTTAAGTTGTTCAGGAATGTGATTTGGTGATTTATGTTTAGAATTTGTTTGTTAAAATGTACCTTTTGTTGTAAATACTTGTTTGTGGGATAGACAGTCTTCTATTCTGTAAAGGATATCAGTTAGGTTCCTGTAATGCAATGGAATTTTCTCATTGTGCTGTCTTATCCCTCTGTACTCTGGTGTCAAAATGTTTTCTGCAGCAAATGGTTCCCATAATAGCAGTACGGTATTTAACCAAAAATACCTTGTTTGACAGAGCTCAGTGAGCTCTGTCAAACAAGATATAATTTGGTAAATTCATAGTTAAAAAAGAGAAAAACAGAGTGACTGGAGAAAATGCTGTTGCGCTATCACAGTGCAAATGCTAAAATGTCAGTGAGCTTATTTCTTGTTGCAGTTACAATTTTCTGTCAGAATACAGAATTGTGAAAAAAAATTGGTTTTATTTTTATCGAAGCTGCAGTACCGAGCCAAAATATTTAATTACCAGGAATCATAGCACTACTATTTCTCTACTTTCACAAGGAAAATCAAATTGTTAAAGTTTATGTTTTATAAAGATCAAATTGTTGTGAATTTAGACTTCCTATGATCTATTTAAATATATATCTACACATATATATATCATCAAGAAGGCATTTTTTTATCGCCGAGTGAAAATGAAATTATTATGTGCAATTTTTGTTATATTCATGAAATAAAGAATATATAAAAGAATCAACGAAGCTATTTGTTGATATTTCTTTAATCATGACAAGAATGTGGTGGCGCCATAGCGACAACAAAACCTACAGCAGCACAAAATCAGATTTCTAATAGCGAACGGAAAAATGTATGACTAAAAGTATGTTAGTCAGTTGTTTTTGGGGTCCCTGTGATGAGAGAGGACACTTAATTCTAACTAATAATTCTGTAAATGTGTGGAGCCACTAGCCTTGGCTTGTGTTTTCTTAAAACAATGATACATTCAAAGCTTCAAATACTAACTTTTAGGGTTTAGTAGTTTTCCCATTTCTCTTTGATTAGAGAAAGCTTAAATTCCACCTGTTTAACTTTCTACATTTTTCCAATGATAGTTTAATCCACAGTCTAAATGTCTTGGACAGCATGTGTTCACTGGGCATGTCTACGAGAAAGCACTTCTAATATGTCTATATAAAACTTGTTATTGTTTATATTGGGCAATTAATGATCGTAATATTCTGTACTGCATTCTGTTGAGTGTGTATACTAAATGCCTACTTAGTCGTGTTTTTTTTTTTGACTCAAAAATTAGTTTTTAATCATTTTCTGTCAGAAAACAAGGTTCCTGTGGGGCCTTGGATTCAAGGAATGGCCTTGAATTTGACTAAGGGCTGTCCAAGGCCTTGAAATCTTGGAAATTGGCCGAGAAGCCTTGAAAATCTTTGAATATTCCTGAAATAAAAATGCCTGTGAAGCTTGTTATCATAATTATATAGTTTATATGCCATAGTTCATAAAGGCTTGGTCCTATCTAGGACTCTCTGGTCATTACCCTTTCCTCCCACTTCCCTTTTAGGGAAGTGGGAGGACAGGGTAATGACTGCTGGGTCTTAGTTGGGACCAGTGAAGGTGGGGTCTTGAAAAATTCATTGAATTTAGCTGTTGTAAGGCCTTGACAAATGTTAAGAAACAGCCTTAAATAGCCTTGAATTTTATCAGTCCTTGCCTGCAGGAACCTTTGAAAAGTACAGTGAACTTATGCACAATTATGCAACATTGTGAAACCTTAGCCAGAAAAGTATTGCTATGATAATTTTGGTATGGTGTTGAAAACTCAACAGGAAAAGTACACTCATTATGTTGGATTGTTACTAACAACTGCACCATTCATCATTCCTTCCTAAAGTTAACTGAGTCATCAGTGTTAACAAACCACAAGAAGTGAAATTATTTATGTATTTCTGGTTGTTTTTTGGGAATAACTGAGTAATGTAGACTCAGCAGTGACCTTCAGTGTGAGTTTTGACCAAATCAGTGTCTGTGTAACAGTTGTTCTTTATTCTGTTTCATTTTTTAACAATCATCTTTAACCCTTCACCTAATGTAATGATCAAACTCGGCCATTGCTGACACACAAACTCTCGATTCATATTTTATTCAGTTCATTCGATTCAAATTTTATTTTTTTTAAAAATTTTTGTCACAAAAATTTAGCTTGTGATAATCATTGGAGCAGGCGCAATGAGCTCATTCCAATAATGGATAATACATGGGTTAGACGCAAAAAATGAAACTCTTTAGTTATTCAAGAACCTTTTTTTGCAATCGTCATACGCTATTCGCATTAGGTGAAGAGTTAACCCTTTACCTAACATGAAAAGCAGACGACACTTGCAAAAAAAATTCTTGAATAACTAATTTTTTTCATTTTTTGTCTCAAAAACATAGGTTATGACCCCTCGTTGGAACAAGCTCGACGAGCTCGTTCCAACGAGGGGTCATAACCTATGTTTTTGAGACAAAAAATGAAAATATTTTGAAAATTAATTGGCGATTTTTGAGAATAGCGCTGGCCGGTTTTGGCCGTTACGTTGGGTAAAGGGTTAAGACAAATATTTCAACATGCAGTCTTCAGTTTAACTTTTTTCTGATAGAAACCATTAAAACCTTAATGGTGGTTCAGTGGTCTCCACATTTGATTTTTGCTTCACATGGTCATCATGGCTTGGCATAAGTCATGTCCACATCCATTATACCCACTTTGTTTTGGGCAGCAGTAGATGTGCAGCATCTAAGAGTAGTGGCTAAGCAGGAACATACCTAGTCATGGAGAATCTCCAGAAAAATACCTGGAGCAAGTGCCCCTCCTACCATACCAGTGTAGCCTGGTTTCAAACAATAGTGTCCTGTTCAACAAAGTAGTTGATATACGAAGGTAGCAAACTTATTTGATCTTGTATTTGAAGATTGCATCACTGCCAGTATAGTTGTAGTGGTGAGTTTTTGGTATAGTCTTGCAAATTGGTTCAAAGCAAAGAAAACTCTTGGTCATTTTCAATATAACCAGCATCATAGTTTGAGCTGTTTTGATTGTGTTTTACACTCCCATGTTGCTTAAGTGTTGCATATTGATCTGATAATCTAAAGATATCAGCTGGTTGAGTGCTGGAAGCCCATCTTTGGACTCCATCCCTTGATGCAGGTACTACAACATAAAGGTTTCAAATTTTGTGGATGTGCTTCAAATTATTTTTCAAGTGAATTCATTTCATCTATATGTTTGCCTTAACAATGTATGGAGCAGTGCCTACGGGCACTTCAAATGATGAAAGTGATCTTAACCTTTAAGGGCCTGGACAGAGATCTTGAATTCCCAGCATTCCAGTCTCTATACGTCTAATGACTTTGCGGTGATTTCTAGTTAAGACTTGACTAGAAACTACTGCCTAGACAACTTGTCTATTGTCAGCTGGACCTCCTCATGATGGCATGTTAAGGGTGCCTGTTCTGAGATTGGAAAAATCGGAAATAGTCCTTTAAGGGTTAAACTCCTAGAAATGAATCATAAATTGGAATTACCCTCCTGCTGTATGATGGAATTCATTCACTCATTTGCCACTTGATCAGAACTTGAAATGCAACCCATTGTATCTGATTTGAGAGTTGTCGCTACACTTTTTACCTGATAGACTGCATGTTATTGCATGTTTTAAGGTCATAAACACAAAAAAATTAGAATTTGGCTGCTTATTTGTTTCTTGAAAAGGATTTGAGTTAAGGGTTTGCAGATCAACTGTTATGTGAGGGTACTTTCTGTTATAGTTTTCACTGAAGGTCACTGTTTTGGAAACACAAACATCATTCAAAAGGCGGCATCCCTTAGTTTTTGATGCTCATATACACTTAACATTTAAAAGTCAAAATTTTACCTGGTGCTTATTTTTGTACATACCACAAACAAGTAACCTTCCTTGCTTTAACCCATATCATAAATCTTTGATACATGGTGCATATGTTATGGCAATGCCTCAATTAATATTTATTTTGCAGTGCAGAAAAGCTGAATTGAAGTGTGACAGTGCTTTTTATCAGGATGTGTGTCTTATCTCCAATCTTTCGTTTATGATTTTTTTTCTGAGAGTACTTAGAATAGCTGTGCTGGAATATAGGCTTTAATTTATTTTTCTTTCACCAATAACTGTGTAAAAATTGGCACCATATTTAAAGCAAAATACATGACAATGAAACCATTGTTGATAATACAGACCCTTCCAAAATAGAAAAAAATCATTCAGCCAAATATCCTTCACTATTGGTTATATTCAAGAAACACACTTAGAATAAAAATATCTGTAGTGGATTCAAGCTATTGAAGTTTGTGTAAGTCCTGACAGAATTATTACACACCAGTGTTGAGAGATTTGGAGTGGTGAAACACATTATTTGCAGTGGAGAGATTTTTCTTTCAAATTGGCTTATTTCCATCGTTCATATTTTGAAATATTTTGTTTCTATAAATTACGAAAATGAACTTCTACACAATTTTTATGCAGATTTTTGGAAATAGTTTGTCAATTACAAAATCTGCTGTGTTGTTTGGAAAAATAAAATTTTTGGACCCAGATTATTTGAATACATAACTTCACCAGACCACTGTCACTTTTGTTTCACTGTATCCCCACATATGTCACTAGTACATTTATAAAATGCATTTGTATGAAGTCAGTTGCTTAAATTTTCCAAAATCATTTCTCTTGAGTATTTGCAATGAAAATTTTGGCTCCCTTAACAGCACATCTAACTAAATTTTGGCATGCTATTTTTGTCATGCCTGATGTTGACAGAAAGCAAGCACTGACATTACTTTGCAGTCTTCGACTTATAATGGAGATTAGACTTGACCCATTAAAATGAATACTTTGTCTCATCAGAAAAAAAAATGTGAGGCTGACGATCTATTATTTATGCATGAAGCAATTCCTCTAAATATGTATACTGTTTAGCACTTTCACACATCAATTCTGCACCTTTTTTGTACACTATTGAATAATGACATAAAACATAGCCAACAACATTGACTAACCGTATCTTTTTTTATTTTATTTTTCCACTAAACCTCAGCTGGCAAAGACTAACTATTTCCTGGTCACAAAGTTGAAAGTCATGTGCGCATTAAAAAGACTGGGTTACAGGAAACACGTACTGCACACTCATGACTGTTTTGATTGTCACACTCTTCCACCTCTACTGAACAAACCACGTGTTGCCGGAGTGACCAATCGACCACCTTCTGCCACTAACAACCCTTAGATGAGATGGACTGTGTATTAACTGAATTGTGGAGTAAAATAACAAAGAAATAACAGGGAGTTTCTGGAGAGAGAGGCAGAGCACCTGTGGTCAGTCCTTCATGCCTGTTCCGTTCATAACTGACCACTAATTACCTTTTTTTGTAAACTAACTTTTTTGTTATGAAGATTGTACATGATTAATCACAGATATTAATTCCTTGGATATGGTTTGTATTCTACTCTGAAAATGCCATCTCATTCTCACTGGCTTTCTTTAGTGTAATGTGTCTGTCAACTTTCAACGTAATGTACAGAATGCAGAGATTGGATTGCCACTAAAAGATCATTGTGGGAACTTTGGAAAGTGGTGCAGTGCTTGTTTTCTGGGGTAGACAAGTTCTGTTTTACTGGTAAAATAGGACCCAGTAACCAGCAGCCTGGGGTGAAAGTCTTCTGAAGTTTGCATCGTGTCAGTTTAGATGGTTGGCTGAACTGGACTTCATACTTTTGTTACAGTCGTGATATAGACTTAGATGCTGAAAGTGACCATAATCCTTTAACTAACACAACAGCCATATCCAGCCAGAGCTATTCAGAGAAATCACTTTTCAGATTTCATTTCTCTTCAGTTTTTCCTCCAAAATGAGGTGTCATAAGCCACGCTTTTGAGGCAAAAAATGGAAATAGTAATTCAAATTTTTTATGCATGTGTTGTCCACTAGTTTTGCTAAGTAAAGGGTTAGCCCTTTTGGTAACTTAATAGCAGTCGATACATGCAAAAAAAAATTTTTGGAAAAACTCATTTTTTAAAGTTTTTGTCTCAAGTACTTAAGATCCCTCATTGCAATGAGCTCCATGAACTCATTGCAATAAGGGGCCATAAGCTATTTTTTGAGAAATACAGTACGTGGAGAGTGTATTATCACTAAATCACCTGCAAAGTGGAGATTCCACCCAAGCAATAATTGCAAATTTGTTGCAAAACATAAAAAGTACAAGCAAAGTTTCAACCAATGGACCTCCGGGTTAAACCCGGAGGTCCATTGGCTGAAACATTGCTTGTGTTTTTAGTGGATATATACAAAATTTGAAAGTTATAGTTTGGGTGATAACTCCACTCCATGGGTGATTTAGTTACAATCCACTCTCCACGTACTGTAAATTAAAAAATACAATTTGAATGGCGATTTATATGAATAGCACTGGCCAGTTATGATCATTTTGTTACGTAAAGGGTTGAACAATAAAATACCTAGTAAAAGTTTGCTGATAACTCTGTTTCAGTGAAAAAATGTAAGTTAGACAAAGCATATTTCAGCCATTGAATCTCTAGATTCACATTCATAAGCACTATTACTTGAACTTTTGCTTGTGGTCTTTTGAGTTTTTTTGGAGGTTTTAGAATTATTCTCAGGGTGGAAACTCCACTCCATTGATTTTTTTTTTAGTGCAAATCTATTCTCTGCATATTGTAGCAGTCAAAACGGGTGGTTGGAGATCATTAACTTTAAAACGGAAAACAATATATATATCCTCTTATCAGTAGTTCAAAATCATTTTTCTATTCCAGAACAAGGCTTAACTACACTCAAATGTACCCTGTATGGAGAGTGGATTACCACTAAACACGCATATAGTTCAGGCTTCCACCCAATCAGTAAGTTCTGTGAAAACATACAAAAAAGCAGGAGCAAAATATCACTTGATGAACTCAGAGGTCCATTGGCTGAAACTTTTTATGCATCTTGTGCTTTTTTGCTGAGAATTATTTGGTTTGGTGGATGCTCGACTCTGAAGGTGTTAGAATGGTAATCAAGTCTCTGTGTATCTTATGGACTCACATGTCTTAGGGTGTGCACTGCAGGGAGAGTGGATTACTTCTAAAGTGCTAGACAGTGTACACTTCCACCTGGTGCTTGCAGTTATTCACACTTTAGAAGAAAAAGTACATGGAGCTTGATCTTATTGTTAGGAAGTGCTTCTCATAATGATAAACCTTTTCCCAATGCACTTTCAGAAAACTACCAAAATAGTTGACAAAATATAATTTTTATTCAAAATCATATCTTATGACCACTCACTGTGACAAGCTCAACAAGCTTGTTCTAAGGAGTGGACATGAGGTAAATTTTGAATTAAAAAAATGAAAACATTGAAACTAGTTCATTGTATTTTTCTCTTATAGCTGACCAGGTTTTGTCACTGCATTGGGTAAAGGGATAATCCAAAATGGCAATTATTGTCTGCTGGGAAAACGTGTAATTGTTCATTGTAACCCACTCTCCATAAACGATGTTGAGGACAAAATAAAAATCAGTGAATAAATATTGTTTTACATACATAATTTACTGATCTGTTTGATAAAAATTGGTAAGAAATTGGGAATTACAGTACGGACACTGTGGACTGGTCACTTTCCATGGGTGGGCAATATTTCTACTGACACAATATCAGATTCCAAACACTAATTGTGGGAATAATCATCAAAAATTTAATTAATGAAGCACCGGGTAAAACCTGGCGCTTCATTAATTACAATTTTGCTGATAATTTTTATTACCTGGTAAACACATGCGTGGACATGGATTATGGCTAGTCCACTGTGGCTGTACTCTACACCTCTACAATGAATCAGGTTCTCAATATGCAAGCCTAATATGGGTGTCCCACCAGCATTTTACATTCATTTCTGATAAATGATTGGGAGTGCTGTGACTCAGTGGTAGACTGTTGGACTTCTATGTTAGAGGTCCTGAGTTCGATCCCTGTCCGGGGCGACCTGCATTGTGTCCTTGAGCAAGGAAATTTATCCTGGTTGCCTACATGGGGACACGATGATGCCGTGTACTAAGGCGTACTGCACGTCGATGGTGCACATGTCTTCAACCACTGTAACCCTGCTTGAGTGGAGCTTGAACAGAGTTAGAATGTTGAGGAGCTAACAGTTGCTTGTCGATGCTCGGTTCTCTCCAGATACACCGGCTTCCTCCACCCATAAAACTGTCACTGTCATGATTAGCCATTGTGCATAAGTATGTGACCTTAAACACCAATAAATAATAAATAAATAGATAAATGTTTATTATCTTTCATCTGTTAAAGTACAGTTATCAAGTAGTGTATTATTATGAATAATAGAATATCACTCATAAAATTTTCTCTCAACATCCATATCCAGTTTGATTTGATTGAAACCAAACTATGTTTAAAAATGCATGATAAAATATATTGCCTTGATTTTTTTCAAACTGTCAGTATATTAGTGAAATCTCATAGAAGAAATGGGGCTATCAATTTTGACTGCTGCTAGAATTCTTGTTTCATTCTCAAATTAACTTCTTTTGTTCATCACGAATTAACCTTTATCGTGAAGTATTGATCTGGTTTTAGTTGATTTTTATGTTTTTATTGTAAAAAGAATGGAACTTGAGAAATTGAAAGTTGACAGACATTTGCAGAATAACCTGTGTACATTGTAGTAATATTGCATTTAAAAGTGCTGTCTTCCTCAGAACAAAATGATCTTTTATGTACATAGTTTACATTTGTAGATAACCAAAAGAATATTGTCAGCCATTACTCAACATCTCTTGGGAGAATCAAAATGGTACATTTGTAAATAGGTGATCATGCCACAAAAATATTAATATTAAGCCATATATTTTATATAAGTCCATTTATGTTTTATTTTCCGCTCAGAGAATAGATTCCAGTCATACGTGTTTTGATTGGTGTAAAGTATAGAAACGTGTTTCAGGCGTAAACCCTTTACCTATCAAATCATCCATATCTGCCTGCTTTACCCTCAAGGGCCTTGAGATTTTTATACATTTTTGCTATACGTTGAAAGTCTACCTCCTGTGTCTTTGCTATTGTTTCTAGTCAAGTCTTGGCTGCCTACACAGGCAGCCAAGACTTGCCTTGAAACAACTGACAAGGTACTTAGAAAACCAAGTTTTGAGTTTACCCAAACAATGCATGTTGGGGCACCTGTTCCTTTGCATTAAAAAGTTATCAAAGTCAGAATCTGGCCCTAAGGTGTTAATTTACAAAGTGAGCAGTTGGAAAAAAATCACTTTTCAAAAGATTTCAACAAAATCATATCATGTGACCCCTCATTTGAAAGAGCTCATTGAGCTTGTTCCCACATGATACGGTTTTGTTGAAATTGTTTTGAATTTTTTTTCCAAAAAAATGTTAAAAAGTTTGATATTGTGTCTGTTGGGTAAAGGGTTAACACTTATCCTGCTGAATATTTTCTGGATGTTTACATAAAATGAAGCCATGGTTGCTGAAAAGCATCCATGACTTAATTTGATGGGAACAACACTAGAATCTGGCATCAAGAAATCATAGATAAGAAGAGAAGACTATTTATTGCGGTATATTTTGCTGACAGGAAGATGCTGATAACCTCTGCTAGGTAAAAGAATATTTTTTCTGGACAGGAAAAAGTAGCTTCAGCAGGGCAAGAGTTAAAAATCTGTGCAACTGTGGTAACTGTTAACATGTCCCAAGGAATAGAAACAGAGCTTGCCCCCAGCTTGGTTGCACTGATAAAAAAGCAGATGGATCTAACTTCTCCAGAATTGGCAACATCAAAGTAAACTCCTATTTAAATTTGATTTTGCTTTGAGGAGGGGTGGGGTGGGGAATGGGGATGAGGATGCAATGGACTGCTGAAAATCTTGACATAAACTCACTCATTGAAGTTTCTGAAATGTATTATTTGTAAAAAACATTGATGGAAAACCACATCCCAATGCTTCCATTTATCCATTTACTTAAGGTTGTGTCCATATATCTCCTCTTATTAAGAAAAATTGTAATCCTTTTATTATTAGGCCGTTAATATTTTTTTGTTTTACGTCAATCTTTGGTTCTGATAGACAGATGCAAAATGTGCTAATTATTAACAGTTAAAATCATCTGCATTAATCCACACTTTGACCCTAAGGCCATAAAATAATCTTTTCCGTGGTATGTCCTTCGGACATATTTTAATTAATATTTTGTTTGTAGTCAGATCAGTGCTTACAGTACGCCCATCGTGGACTGGTTACTTTCCACGAATGGGAAATATTTCCATGGAAATAATAATATTTAGGAGTAATCATCAAAAATTTAATTAATGAAACACCGGGTAAAACCTGGTACTTCATTAATTAAACTTTTGCTGCTGGTATTTTTATTACCTGGTAAATACATGCTTGGCCATTATTATTCATGCATGGATTAAGTCCAGTCCACGGAAGCTGTACTGCATAAACACAGCCGTGTCCTTCACATGCACATGTATGCATGCAGTGTTCACATGTATTCAGTGCCATTTATCAACTCATCGCCGATTCTTCCAAGCGGTTATAATGAAACACCAAAGTTGGTTTACCGATAATCTATCACAGTTTGAGGAATACTGTTATGATCAGTAGTTTTTATGACCCATAATTAGATAAAATGCACAATTATTTGCTTCCAATAATTAATGTACATGTATGTGATTGACATAAAATAAAGTGTCAGTTAACAGAGGCCTCATGGCAAACATCAGTTGGTGAACAAAGTCAAGATGTTTGACTCCTTGGTTTACAGGGTACATTAAATAATGAGACAGTACAGAATGAGGGTGGAGGATGGCTGACTTGAGTCAACTATCCGAGTTGGAGTTTCCCTGTATTTCATGAGCAAGGCTGGAAATAAGCTGACTGTCATCTGCAGAGGGTGAATTTAGTGATGCTTAGCATCACTAAATTTACCCGATGGTGAACCTTAATCTGAATCAAGGTCTCGGGCCCAAACAGAAAGAGGTACCCAGAGAATAAATTGGGGGACTCTTTGCCCACTGTTTGGGAGATCATCAGCAAATTCACCCTCTAGGGACCTCATACTGTAAATGACAGATAGCTTATTTCCAGGCTTGTTTCATGAGTGTGAGAGGCATGCTTAACATGCAGGACAAACTCCATCTCGGGTCATTCGTTCCTACTTGAGTTGTGTTATGTATTTATACAGTAGAGCCCACTTAATTGGATATCTCTTAATTGTATATCCCTGTTAATTGAATATAATTTTCAAACACAAAACCATTTACCATACCTTCAGTACAAATTTGATCTGTTAACTGCATATGGGTTGTAGAGTAAACTCCTGTTAATTGTATATAAATTTCTGCAATTGTCGAAAAAATTACTGCGACATGCACCAAATTCCCCTTATTTATCAACCTTTTTGGCCTCACTACATCCAATACAGGCATTTATTCTATTATATCTTGTTTGACAGAGCTCTATGAGCTCTGTCAAACAATATATAATAGAATAAATGCTCAGTTTACCTCCAGAACAAAGGAAACTGACCAAATCCCTGTTAATTGTATACTCCTGTTATTTGAATAATTTTCACTGGCAAAATGGATATTCAATTAAGAGGATTCTACTGTACCACAATTCAACTTGAATTAAGTGAATGAGGCCGATATTTTTTAAATAAGATATCATCTTTGGCTTTCTGTTTACATTCATGTTTGACACTGTTTTGGGACGGAGCACTTCGTTCATGTCATAACGTCACTCGGATGCATAACGATCAATCAGATGTATTCTAACATGAGGTTCTTACACACAGGCCGGATTTCACACATGGTGTATCAATCTCATTTCTCCATGTCTGTATTGTATCATGTAATGTTGAATAAACACAGCAATCATGGGATAATACTTTCATTCAAAAATTATTACTATTTGAAAATTTTAATCAATATACCCAGTGTATTTGCTTCTATCCATGTACACAGTACACGCAGGGTGATTTGGTACATGTCCACCCAGAAGTTGGACGTTGATATACTTAACATACTTCACCTGTAAAACTTCAGGGATGCGATAAGCAAATTTGATGTTAATTGACCACAGAACAGTCTACTCAGTGGTCCATGAGCTGCAATTGACTTGTCACGTCCCAAGTTTCTGCTTTTCATGGAGTGAAAAGTAAGGATTGATGTCTTCCAACCTGCTGCTGTGTACTGAATAATCCTGTGTGTACTCACCTCTATCATGATAGAGCAATATATAATTAAAGTGACCTTAAACACCAATAAACAAAAATAAAAGGTGTACTCCACTGACTAAATGGAAGTTAATTAAGAGTTAGAAAAATCAGTGATGAAAGAATAAAATAAATTTGACTGCCATTATATTTGTAAGAATCAGTGATGGAAGAATAAAATTAATTTGACTGCCATGATATTACCACAAGCATGTTGGGTATAAACTATACTTGAAAAAAAATTCCGTATAAATCCACATCTACATTTCCTCTTCCAGTGTAAGGCTCTAATAATCATTTTGAAGAAACTACAGTACTGTAATCACAAAAAAGAACAGATTTTCGATCAAAATTCTTTGCACCTTTTTCCTCACAGCCTCGTGGAATAACTCTGTCAGAAGAGAAAAAACATTGAATCTGAGATGTGTTAGTATTGTTTTTCATGATTTGATTTTGATTTAACAGTATTTTATTTATGAAGTATCGACTCACTGGTGTATAATTCTGTTGTGATCCAACTGGGATCTGATTGATAAAATATCTCTTTTATGATCACAGTACTGTACCAACTACAGTACAGTCATTGTGGATTGGTCGAAATCCACGCATGGGCAGTGATGTCCACGCATATGTTTACCAGGTAACAAAAATCATAATCGGCAAAATTTTAATTAATGAAGCACGGGTTGTAAAGTGACCTGTCCACAGCAGCTGTACTGTATTATAATGCGTGTATGAGAGTAGTTTTTATCCTTTTGCGACATACCTGTACAGAGCATGGGTCTTTCCAGCTTAGAATTTAGTATTCATATTCTTTTCGGCACCAAACAATGAATTGCTTAGAATACCATGTCTTACAACACAAGGTGACCCTGGCTGTCGAAAAGTGTCATTAACACACAATAAATAAGAATAGCATGCCATGAGTTACCATTCATCCCACCCCAGTTTTTCCTTGCCACTGTATCACAGGTTATGAATCCTCATGGCTCTTCTGACTCTAAATATTGCACCTTCTTTCAGTTGAAAATACTGGCAATCTCTTCTCAAATGTTGTGTTCAATATTAACACGTCTGTTTGATCAAGTCAATCAAAGAAGTAGAATACAGTTAAAATAAAAGGCCGCTCGGCCACATGTCCCCCCAAAAAACAAGTCAAAAAAGGGGTATAACTCTAATAAAAAATAATCTGGCCGAACCCATATTCGAACTTGACCTGTGGTTTGGGCTAAGAAGGTCACATACCAAAATTGGTTCCAATCAAATGATCCAAACTGGAGTTATCATGGGGACACCAAGTGGGACGGATGCACAGACGGATGGACGGACGGATGCCGCTGATTTCTAAATTTTCGGGGGACAACTAGAAGTCCTGTCAACAAATGCGCACAAATAGCACATCGAGCTGCACGTTATTCTGCGCTTTATGACCATAGTAAGGCTATCAAATTCTGTACATATGGCCTGTGCACAAGCAATGTTTCAGCCAATGGACCTCCAGGTTACCTGGAGGTCCATTGGCAGAAACATTGCCTGTGTTTGCTATGAGTAAACAGGAGAACCTGCCATGCTTTTGATGCCATTCGATATGGCAATTGCGTGCAATTCCTACGTGCAATTAAGCCTAGATAAGTGCACAGTTTGTGACAGGACTTCTAGTTTTAACTGTAAAATCAAAGTTGTATTGGAAGCTGAACCTCCTGGAACTCTTCTGCCATCAGCACTCTTGGACAGGAGACCTGACAATGAAGGAAGAGTTCAAAAGGACACAATTGTTAGGATTTTGAAAACCTTTCAGCATTTTGAAAATTTTCAATTGGCACAACTCCACTTGAATCATTGAGACAATTTTGAAGATTTATAGTCACGAGGACAAATTATCACTTACCACGTATTACTTCATCTCAATGCACAGATTACTCGCTTCATACACAGTTTGTAAAAACTTTTAGACCTTACACTGTTTGAGGAAAAACATTTCTGTTTTTAACCAAAACAGATTCCCCCTCATGTATTATAAAGTGTTTGCTACTGTCGTTTTATGTTCTCATTAAGTTTACTTTTATAATCGTAACCTTCTTTCACTTATGCCCCAAATCATGCCTTGCTTTTACAGATTTCTTCATTTGAACAGCTGGTCCTGTGCCAAGAGCCAATTTCTGGGAAATGTTGAAAAGTGACTAACCAAATGAGAAAATGGCCTTGATGTTATGCAAAAAATAGTTGATAATCAAAATTTGAAATTCTCTCAGGTTTTCTATTCCAATTTTGATCCATCATCGCAATGAACTTGCCAAATTCATTCAAATAATTGCTGTGATCCATGTTTTGGAAGCAAAAGTTTACTTTGTTATGGTTATCTTGAGAAAATCTCAAGTTTTAGAACTTAAGAAAAACAACAGCCTCCTTGTAAGTCCTTTAATTCGAGTAATGACAATAAATTGATACTGAGGAATGCTCTAATCACTTATAGAGCCAAGGTCAAGGTGACATGTTCAAATATATTCCAGCTCAATCTTGAGAGCTGCCTTGTATAACAGATAATGTGGTTTTATGGGACAAGAATATACTGTTGTTGGAAAGGTTTCAAGAGCTCGTAAGAGTATGTACCGAATGGCATTATTTCAGTTGTATTCAGAAGTTTTGTTTTGAGCTGGGAAAGGTTGAGGTGGTTGGAGGTGCAAGAAGTGGAAACAGTTTGATCAAATGAACATAATTTCTTCGTGTTCTGTTGTAACTTCAGGGCATGATTTTGGCGGTACAAGTAACCAGTAGTGGCATAATATTGAAGGCTTTCGATTTCTGTATTTACTGTTGTGTTTTTATATGTACTTGTAACAATGGCCTTGTGTATGAATGACTGCAAGCTGAATGAGTGTATTGCTCCCAAGTTTGAATGATGGACACACTTCTATATTTTACCTCATCAAATATTCAGTAGTTGAAAAGATTTCCATTGTTATTTGATAGTGGCAATGGGTATGTTTCTGTGTTACCCACCGTGCAAATAGAGTAATATCCACCGATTATTGAAGATCAGGGGCCAATACTACATTACTTTTACAATTGTGTTTTCTAGAATTGTATTTTCCAGTTGTGACTTTAAATGGGTTGAAATGAGCCATTGGCATTTTCAAAGATGAGGCAATTTGCCAGTTGGCAAATTGCTATACATTTTAATGCCAATGATTAATTTTAGTCAGTGACATTAACAGGTAGAAAATACAATTGTAAAAGTTTTATTGTATTCACTCCAGGTAAACATATCTGTAAATATTCATATGTTGACATATCAGTATTAGTTGGTTACAAGTGCTGGTAAAGAATTTGGTGCCAGTAAAATACTTTTTTTTTTCTTCACACCAACCACTGACAGGACAGACAAAATCAGATAACTTTCTTCTGTTATTCATTGGTGAAAGAGACAAGACATATACACATTTTTTACATATGACTACAGTCTATGTTCTGTTTAAGCATGAGTTTGCAGTGGAGATGCCACTCACTGTTGTACGGAATGCCTTCCTTGGATTTACTAATTTTTTGTCATCATTTTAATGTTATGGTTTTTTTTTTTCAAAATTTACTTTAAACAATATTTTATTTCCAAAAAGACAAAAAAGACAGACAATAGTTGATTAGCATTGAGAACAAAAACATCTTCAACGTGGAAAGAGGATTCATCAGTAAGCTAAGTGCTTATTCAAGGCCGTCTTCTGATTCGAGGTCGTCTCCTCTCAGTGTCTGACTGTGGGTCTCTTTTTATGGAAAATGAGAATAACTTTGCTGCTCTGTTTTACTGCGTTCAAAGGTTTAGGGGATAATGTTCGCAGCATTTCTTGATTGGTTTTCTACAAGGTAGAACTGTTTTCAAGGGACTTAATAATTGATTGCCTCATAGTACTACATATTTTCAGGTTTACTACTGCTGCTAAATAAGTTGGTAGATTCCCTTGCAAATTCAAATCACTTGCAAGAAATATGAATGTTTAAAGTAAATGATGGTTTGATGTTAATGAACAGATTGAGCCAATATATAAAAATGTAAATAGACATAATCTATGCAACGTTTTGTAGATATCCCAGATATACAGACATATATATAATGTAATAACGATCATGTTATGAGATTTAGTTTTGAGATTATACATATATTTTTTTCATATTTTGGAGGTCTTCCGCTTAGGAGTTGAAACAGTGGAAAATTATTAATGAACAGCTGATCAGGCAGTTGATCTTTTTCAACCAAATCATAAAAACGAGAAGTTAAGTTGATTAACTTAAAATCTGGTGTGAAAGGCTTTTCGACACCGGTATTCCTTTAGTTAAGAAGTTTTGTGTTACAGAGCCAATAACCATCTGTCTGTGCTACAAAATACTAACTTGAAGCAACCTCATGCAGCCCCCTTGTTTAAACAGATTTTCATGTTTTTGAAACTTTGTCGATCTGTTAGTATTGGAGCAATGAGAGACTAAATATTTAACCTTTTCACTGCCACGCCCACTTTAGCCATATATGGAGGACCCCTGTGTATGCCTTTATGCGAGGAATGTTAATAAAAATTATAACATACTTGAAACTGTACCATCCGATTAATTGTTGGAAAGGGCTCCATAAGCCCTTTTCAACAATTAATCAGATGGTAGGTTTGATCTGTTCATACAAGAACGTAAGATAACCTTCATAAAATAGGTGACAATAGTCGCTTTTGGCAGCGAAAGTGTTAAAGATGAAACACGATATAGATGAATGTAATACTTAGAGGTTTCTCATCATTGGCAAGAAATCTCCTTTGCAGGGTTCCTGCAGCACATTACATTCAAGGAGCGGCTGTGCATTTGACTATCGGCCATTCAAGGCATCAAAATCCTGCAAAGTGGGCTAGGAGGCCCTGAAAATCCTTGAATATGCATGAAATAAAACTTGAAGCATGTAATCATAACTAAAAAGGCTTATTGCCATTGTTTGTGAAGGCGTAGTCCTAACTTGGACCCTCCACTCATTACCCCTAGTACCCTTCAGTCAGACCCTCTCCTCCCACTTCCTCACGGGAAGTGGGAGGAGAGGGTCTGACTGAAGGGTCCTAGTTAGGACTAGTGAAGACAGGATTGTTGAAAGTCCTTGATTTTGGCTTTTGTTGGGCCTCAAAAAATGTGAATCAGCCTTGAATATCCTTGAATTTTATTAGTCCTTGCCTGGGGGGCGCGGTGGCTCAGTTGGTAGAGGTGCAGGCTGCAAGCCGAGAGGTCCTCGGTTCGAATCCCACCTGCGGCAACCGCGTTGTGTCCTTGGGCAAGACACTTCACCCTGATTGCCTACATGGGGGCACGATGACGCTGTGTACTTAGGCGTACTGCACGTCGATGGTGCGCATGTCTTCAACCAATCTAACCCTGCCTGTGCTGCGGTGCAGAGTTCAGAGTTACGATGTTGGAGAGTTGACAGCTGCTCGTCGTTGCTCGGTGGTTCTCTCCGGGTACTCCGGCTTCCTCCACCCGTAAAACTGTCACGGTCACGATTAGCCATTGTGCATAAGTATGTGACCTTAAACACCAGTAAATAAATAGTCCTTGCCTGCAGGAACCAAGCTTTCAGCACTTCATTCATCTGTTTGCATTTGTGCTTGCAGCTGTAATAATTTACTGATCAAAAACTGCTACAAGCGAAATATAATTTGACTGATAAAACTTAATACTTTTCTACCTAATAAATCTTTAAAGAAAGGTTTTAAAAAAACTTTATCAATTTGTCGGTCAAATGTTTGAAAACTTCAGGCCTGTTCACAGTGGGAAGCACCAGGAAGTGTGCCAGTGCTTGTTTAATTTGATAAGCATGTTCTGCTTTACTTTTAATATAGGACCCGGTTATCAGTGCCTTGTGGTGAAAGTCTTATAAATTGGGTGGCATAGGTATAAAGGATTGGCTAAACTTTACTTCATACCTATGTTGTGGTCATGGTGCAGCCATAGATGCTGAAAGTGACTTTAAGCCAATAAATTTCAGGTATGTGCATATTGAAAGAATGAATGGTATCATTCTCAAAAGAAATAAGGTGGTCAGTTTTTGATTGCCAACATTACTACACCTTGACCCTTAGACAAAAAATCTCTCTTGGTTTAATATAACTCAAGAGTGAGAGAGACACCTGAACTGAGTAATATAATCATAAACAATTGTCAAAGTTCGACTATATCATTGTCATAATATGGCCAGAGATTCTAAAAGTAACCTAAAAGTACCATACACGGTTTCTGCGGGGCTTTGGATTCAAGGAACAAAGCGTTGAATTGGATTTAAGGGCCATCCAAGTCCTTGGAAACCTAGAAAATGGGCCAGGAGCCCCAGAAAAGCCTTGAATATTGACAAAATAAAAATGCAATGCATGTTATAACTATATTGTAGTTTTATAACACTCAGGTCATTACCACCTCCTCCCACTTACCTTTAAGGGGAGCGGATAACCACCAGAGGGTCCAGGTTAGGACTAGTGAAGATAGGGCCTTGAAAAGCCTTGAATTGGCTATTATAGGGCCTTGAAAGATGTCAAGAAATTGCCTTGAATTTTATCAGCTCTTGCCTGCAGGAACCCTGCTATGGATAAAGAAATGGTATATATATATATATATAGATGTCCATTGAATTCTGAGTTGTTTGAAGCCTTTTTCTAAGTTTTGTAATTATCAGTTGGTAAATTTTTTTTTTAGAGCTGTGATGATTTGAGTATTAGCATGCAGGGATTGAATTTCATCAACATATCTGAATTGTGCATTGTTAACTTTTAACCTGTACTAATGCGGTTCTTATTACTTGTTTCTTATTATTTTTTCGAAGTCTGTATTGAAAGAAATCCTCAACTCTGACCCATAAGAACCAGATTCATTTTCTCTGGTCCAACTTATGAGTTAAAAAAAATCGTGGAGAGTGTGAAGATAAAATGTTAAGTTGTTGCCTGTCGATGAAATTCATCCTCGTTCTTTTTAGCTGTACTTAAAAATATTAGAGGGTCCAAAATGATACTTAATGTGAAGAAACGAATCTTCGAGTTAAGAGTGAAATTTAGAAAACGAGTTTTGAAAATTGGGGCTATCCCCGTTCGAAACATAATTTACTGGACGAGTTATGTAAATGTCACCACAAACTCGGAATCAGTTGAAGATTCTATTATTACATTACCCCAAACCCGATAGAAGTTGCCTAAATGGATCCCAGTCCTCGGGCCACCAGTCAGTCTTTAACCCTCTGCACAATGATGTCAAAGTGGTATAATTTAATGCGGCACTTTTTCCCAAAATACAACTAGAGTTCAACCAATTTAATTTTATTTGACAGAGCTCATTGAATATTGTCAAAAAGATTGAATTGGTTAAATTCCCAGTTGCATTGTGGGAAAATCTTCCGATTGAAATTTTGATTTTTTGTGCAGTGGGCTGAGTAATCCCGCGCTGTTATGGGCTGTTTGATTGCCCACGTCTAGTCGAGTTTGCATGCAGACAACCGTTGATTTAATGTGCCACCCCTATACTCACAAAGATATAGGTATTCTTTCATGCCACAGTTAAAAATATCCCAATCAATAAATAAAATTTAATTCTTCTTGAAAAATCAAGATATTGACACATTTGGAATGACTCAGCATAATCGTAAACCTGCAGCTGCCTTGCATCTCCATAAATATTTCCAAAACAAACATGTTTAATAGTATTGGTGGAGCAGGCCTGGAAATACGCAGACTGTCACCTGCAGAATGAGTTCCGCGGGGGGGGGGGGGGGGGGGGGGGGAGGGAGGATTTGGTGATGTTACCCTGCATAGTGAACCTCAGTCTGTATCAAGGTCTCAAGTCAAAACAGAAAGAGGTACCCAGAGGATAAATTGGCCCACTGTGTGGGAGACCATTAGCAAATTCACCCTCTGGGGACCTCATTCTGCAAATGATAGATTGCTTATTTCCAGACTTCTGGTGGAATTATTAAAGATTCTTTTAAATCGAGTATCGATTGAGAAACTTTCTAGCTAAATTCCAAGATATTGAATGTTTGTATTTGTTTTAGATTAAATCAAATGGAATATTTCAGTTGACCGGAAAGGGGAACAATTGGTTAGCGTTTCCGATCAACTGAAATATTTCAGACGATTGAATCTAAGCTTTCGTGATGGCTATTTATTGGCCAGTCTGGATCCAGTAACAACGTCGAGTTTCTTACAGAATTTGGTGGCCTATGAGCTTGAAATGGATCGCGAAACTGACATACCTCCGATAAGGCCTCGAATTACGTTGTTAAAATGGTGTGTTCTTTTGCCGATCTCATCAGTCATGCATCTTACCAGAGCAGTAGGTATTGGGCAATATTCGTATCATTTCAAAAACATATTCGATTTATAATCGAAGATGCAAGCGTATCACACATTATGTACAAACTGTGAACTAGAAATCCTGGTATCGTGCGATCAGAATTAAATATCGTCGTTACTCATGGACGATATTCAACAATTTCATTTGTTTGCTCGCCTGGCCTAAAAGGCCATGTGAGCTTTTCTCATCACTTGGCGTCTGTCGTCCGGCATCCGTAAACTTTTCGCATTTTCATCTTCTTCTCTGTAACCGCTGAGCTAGTGTGAACCAAACTTGGCAGGAATGGTCTATGGGAGCGGATAACCTCGTCAGATGAAAAACATGGCTTACAGAGGCATTCTTTGATTCTGGTTGGTGGATTTTCAATCCTCTCCTCTGAAACTGTCAGGTCAAATGTATTGAAACTTCACATAAATGATGACTGGGACCCCCTCTACCAACGATCCTCATTTAATGTTGATTGGGTCACAAACATGGCCACAATTGCGGCTTATAGTTAATGTAGAAACCCTATGAGAAATCACATTTTCTTCATCTTCTCTGGAACTACTGAGTTGACATAAACCAAACCTGGCAGGGATAGTCTTTGGGAGGTCCTCTACAAACGATCCTCATTTTGATCCCATGCGTTTGAAAACATGGCCGCCAGAGGAATTCTTTGATTTTGAGTGGTGGATTTTGAAAAATCTTCTCCTTTGAAACCACAGGGCCAAATGTTTTGAAACTTCGCATGGTTGATGACTGGGACACCCTCTACCAACGTTCCTCATTTAATGTTGATCGTTTGCAAACATGGCCATAATTGCGGTTTATAGTTACTATAGAAAAAACCTATGGGAAATCACATTTTCATCTTCTCTCTGGAACTACTGAGCCGATGTGAACCAAAACTTGGCAGGAATGGTCTATAAGAGGCCCTCTACAAACGATCCTCTTTTTGTTCCCGTTGGTTGGAAAATATGGCCACCAAAGACATTCTATTATTCTGTTTGATGGATTCAGATGTTTTGAAACTTCACGTGATTGAGGACTCAGACACCTTCTACCAATGATCCTCATGCAATGTTGATGTAATGTTGCAAACATGACCGCAATTGCAACTCATAGTTACCATGGAAAGCGTATGGAAAATCAAATTTTTATATGTAGTTCCAGGTGAGCGATTACAGAAATATAAGATATTAACCCTTTCCCTAACATGAAAAGCAGACGACACTTGCAAACAAAATTCTTGAATAACTAATTTTTTTTCAATTTTTGTCTCAAAAATGTAGGTTATGACCCCTCATTGGAACGAGCTCGTTCCAATGAGGGGTCATAACCTACGTTTTTGAGACAAAAATGAAAAAAATATTGAAAATTAATTGACGATTTTTGTGAATAGTGCAGGCCGGTTTTGGTCGTTACGTTAGCTAAAGGGTTAAATTGATTATTTCAATTTAAAAACATTTACGCGATGCAAGAACTTGGTTCCGGCTTTGTCATTCATCCAACAGAACAAACTTGTAATGGAAATTACATTACTGTAACAACTGTTTGCTAAACTTGTCCTTTAAATTTCTGCTGCTTTTACCATGAAGCCATTTACGTTGAAAGTAACATTTACCTCAAACTGTAACGAACTCATTTTAAAATCGCCCTCATTAACGTGAACAGCTGTTTCTTCCCCCAAATCCATGGATTTCACCTCAATGATAATGCTAAAATTAAGTCTTGTTCGAATCACAGATGTTTAGGGAATTGTCAAGTGGACGTGGTTATCCTTTTAAGATTTAAATAATGAACCGTGCATATCCTTATGTGGTCCGAAGTGCATTAAGGGTAGATTGCAGCTATAAGACTGTTCGCAACAGTGGTCTCTTTTTCAATCGATTCACGATGGGTTACTAACAGTTTCAAACCGGTGTATGACAATTTTAGGAATCGAATATTCAAGATCAAGAATGAATTAAGACGAACAACGAATTTTGTATCTGAGATACGATGTTATCGCATTTCTTTTTTTATAGTGAGGGTCCTGTTGGACAGAGCATTTCTACCAAATCGCGACCAGTATCGGGACGCGTCTAAGTGTTCTGTCTGCTTTGTCATCGCAGTGCTGTCAAGACCCAAGGAAAGAAATTTTTCTGAGAATCGCCAAGAAATGGCCAGCGGAGCATTAGCAAAGTTTCACATAACAACTATCCGGTCCATAAGCAAAAATTATGATCGTTCTTCTGGCGCAACCATTTAATTGAATATCTCTTTACTGAACAACCCTGTTAATTGAATATAATTTCCCAACACAAAACCATTTACCATACCTTCAGTACAAATTTAGCCTGTTAATTGAATATAGGTTATAGAGTAAACTCCTGTTAATTGAATAAAAAATCTTGTAACATGTCAAGAAATTACCCTGACGCTCCCCAGTTTTTATTTGTTTTTGACCCATTTGGCCTCAGTACATGAAATACAGGCGTTTTATCTATTATATCTTGTTTGACAGAGCTCATGGAGCTCTGTCAAACAAGATATAGTAGAATAAACGCTAAGTTTATCTCCAGAATAAAGGAAAGTAACACAATCTCTGTTAATTGAATACTCAAGTTAATTGAATAATTTTCATTGGCAAAGTGGCTATTCAGTTAACAGGGTTCCACTGTTCTATATGTATGAATGAATGAAGTAAAACCAATCAATCTGAAAATTGATCTCGACCTTATTTTTAATAATATGCCATTAGGGTTTCTTCAATACAGTACTTATGTGTTATTCATCTTACGTAATTATTTAATTTGACGTTTCTAGATTTCAGAGACTCACAATTGTACATACTTTCATGTGTATATGTTTTCATCGAATTCCTGTGTGTGAGACTGGTGGTGGAAACACGTCCTTACATTTTAGTTCCACCGTCAAATTAAAACAGACTAATACGTATCAAGCTTATCATTGACGGTGATTGTGTGCCCCAGGGAAAGAATGTCAGTATAATTTCACAACATCCATTATTCTTAAACTTTAGGGAAATAAACTACTTACGCCATCTCAATAGGCGCACGCATGTCGGACTCTTAATAGGCTGCAATGTTTGAAATTATATTCTCTAGATAAAAAAAAAAACAATGAATGAGTGAACTCCAAAACGGATGTAGCTTGTAGCATCGCAAGATCTATTCAGACACTGAAGAAATTTGGAGAACTGTTACCTTGAATATTAAATGTAACTTGGCTTCTCAGAGTGTGCTTGAGACAGCATTTTTCTGCTTTGTGTATGCAACTTCAAAAGTGAACTAATGTTCCATGCATGTCTCAGATCAGCAATGACCATGAATAGGCGTGGCTGAAATGGCGCTTCCATAGTTTTAGTTGAAGCTTCAAATTCTGAAATCAATTGCGAGATCCGAAAAATTCGACCTTGGCGTCGTCACGAATAGGTGTTCCGATATTTGCCCGATGGTTTCACGTATACGTTTAGTATTCTTGCATGCAGACGTGAGCTTTTGTAGTTTTGGGTAATATTCAGAGGCCATATCACTGGGAATTCTACTGTCATCCTTTCCGATGCACACTTTTGTCAATGATTTATCAAGTGCCTTATAACTGCATGGTGTCGTCCGGCCACATAACAGGTTATGGCTTAGCATATTTTTGTATGAGAGCAAAACTTATTTTAATATATCTAACCCACAGTTTAATATTTTGATATTTATTACCGCCAGTGGTGTTGCGCGGTATAAAGGCATAATATCAGAAGAAATATTAATTATTATTAATAACTACTTATAATAATCTTTTTTTTCACTTATATTTTTGTTTACTCAGAACAAGTTTTGTTGTTTGAATCTCGTTTGTCAATTCTGATGAAAACGAAGGGAGGAGCAAAATCTAGGGTAAATTTTTATCTGTTTTTTGATGCCCATTCAGATATGTTTCTGGCTTGCCACTTAATTTACCTTCTCTTGCTTCACCACAGACGTTTGCCGCCACTGTTGAACTGGTCCAACTGAAGGGGGTGAACAATATGCAACGAATTATGCACTGGCAGAAGTAATGTCCTTTTCTAATGATCTTACAAGGTCAGACTACAAAGTTTGACATATAGCCGATAGCTTGGAATAAATTTGGTAAATTTTACTTTATCAGTCTGGTCTTTATAATAGGTTTTCCCATCCCTCGATTGTTTACTCCTCCCGATTCTCTCATATGTCGGCCTGAAAATATTAATTCCATCACCAGATATCAGCTCCTGGATATTTTCATCAGTTTTGAGTATTTTTGTTTGACTGGTTCATTGCCGAAATCATTCAGATTGATCATTTGAAATGACAATTTTTTACTGTCACAAACCCACAGCATTATCTACGTTAGTTTCATACTATTGTTATGGCGATAACAATTATCGTGCTCTTTATTTGAGAGTGCCGACTGGTATTCTCCAAGAGTGCCGACTGGTATTCTCCAATAAATTAAAAGAAATGTTTTTTGAATGGATGAATTTATCCAAAGTCAATTATTGAGACGCTGATGCCCGATTGTGGGCAAAAAGTGAAGTCCTGTCCCAGTGAAGCAAATACGAACCTAAGAAAAGGTCCATTATAAAGAAGCATAGGTTTCAAGCAGTGAACCAGTCAAAATTTACCTTCAGACTAAACGTGGGATAAGCTGCTGTTTTAGCTGTGCTCCGATTTAGCACAGGGTGGAAACGTGTTTGTGTAGAAATTTGCGAAGTATGATAGTCGGTCAGATGAAGATAACACTTTAAGAATGCACAGAAATCGATATGCAACTGATGTGAATTGAAATTAATAACATTTACGATCTTCGTTGCGTTTAGAAATTCGCGGCCATTCGATTTGAGCAATAGATGAGTCTTATTGGTCGATAAAATTCTGCTAATCGAATGAATTTATTGAAGTAAATGGTGAGTGGGTTGTAAATACCGCTGTATTCATACTGCCAGGGGAAAATATTTACCCGAAAGTCATCTGCTTTCATTCGGATGGCGTTTGCAATGACTTTCTGAGATAGTTGAAACCGAATTGCTAGACACACAAATGAAGAAAAATGGTTACCATAATTAATATTACTTAAGTGAAGCAATTGTTGCTACTCTCGAGCTCATCTCTGATCCCTGTGTATGGTAATGTAGAATTGGAATTTCAACAAATGACAATATTCGAACAAAAGATCGAAGTCACTGAAGGTGCTTGAATATTGCATTCCATTTTTCAACACCTTGACACTTGAAAACACCTGTTTTCTTCATATTGTGGTTCAAAAAGTATTCGAATTTTCTACAAACGTTATCAGTGAGGACTATTTATTGGACATCATAGGAAAGCGATTTTGCTTGAGAATTCCACTTATCTACCTATTTCTTGATGAAGCAATAGGTATGGTTGACGATTTGTCATACCACAAGAATCTCTTGCGGCCTCGAGTTCAAGGATTGCCTTGAATTTGACTAAGGCAAGTTCAAGACCCTGATGCCCCAGAAAATGCGCAGGAGGCATTGAAAAGCCTTGAAAATTCACGAAATATAAAACGTCGAAGTACGTAAAGCAAGATAGTTGTTCTCTGCCATAGATACCGTGAAGTTGTAGTCCAAACAGGGACTCTGATCGTTACACCTTCTTCCCACTTGCCCTTTAGGGAAGTGGGCGGAAGGGTCCCAGTTAGGACTAGTGAAGGCAAGGACTTCAGAATCTTTGTATTTTGGCTGTTGTATGGCCTTGAAAAATGCTGGTAAATTGTCGAGAATTTCCTGTCCTTCCCAGACAGTCGGAATCTAGAGTGCAAGGATGGAAGTAAAATGACATGTTAAAATTATCGGATAATGGAAAGAGGATGTTTAAAAAATGACCGACTTGCCATTGTTTTTTTTAAAGCTACCCGTGCCAACAGGTACTACATTTTTTTCCTGTTACAATACCGGTATTATGACCCCGTAACCCTTGCCTTTTGCCCTCGAAAGAGAGCGACGAAAGTATAAAGATTTGGCTCAGCTTGACTCTATTTATATGTAGCAGTCATGAGATGGATGTAGCTGTTAACACTGACCTTAAACACTACAAATTGAATGATTCTTGCTTGCGAAACTTTTCTAGTTTCGTCCTTGGAAAAAACATTGAAAAAATATTCAGAAAACCTCATTGAGAGTACTAGGATATTTCAGTTCGGGATATATTTATGAATCATTGGGGTGAAGATATCAGTGAGTTTGGTTTTGATCCAGTTCAGCAGCTTATCTCACAGACAGCTTACGCTGCGGCATTAACAATACTCTTGCAATGAGACAGTTGGTAGCATATTGAATAACCAATTGGGATTTTGTTTTCATTCACTAAATACCATCGTTGAAAACAATTTTTGCATATCATTTACATTAGGAGTTTTTTTGTACTTTTCATACTTATATGCAATAAAGAATGTTAATTCAAATAAAACATTGTCCTTCTAATATTACTAACAGTTTTGAAATCATTCTAACATTGCAGTTACTAGTATGCTTACAAGTTTGCATTAACAAAATCCCTGTTGCCTATCTAACAAAACCTAACACACACTCCCTACCTCGTGATGACAGACTAACTGATATGTTGCGGTTTGTTTTACTACAGGTTTGTGTTATATTCGTGACAATTATGAGGGTATTTGAAGCGAACGTTGCACACATCAACTTGTTATTATAGCTGAAACGATTAACCGATTAATCAAGGATCAAAATCTTGATCGATCCAAAAAGTAATTGATCGATTAACCTTTACTTTTGAACTGCTGTATTATATGGGTTAACAAAGGAACAAACCTGCTCCAAAACAGGCAAACATTATCACACTGACTCACATCAATTATATGAGAGAGTAAAGCATGCAATTTACTTGCTGACATACTTGTTTACTTGCATGATCATCATACTGTATTAGTAGCTGGAAATGGTCATTCTTTTCCCTTTACCCATTGCGGGTAAGAGACGATACTTGCAAAATAAATTCATGAATTACTAAAAAAAATTTAATTTTTGTCTCCAAAACATAGCTTATGACCCCTCATTGGAACGAGCTCGTTCCAATGAGGGTCAGAAGTTAGGTTTTTGAGACCAAAATTGAAAACATAATAATTTGGAATGGAGATTTTAGTATATAGGCCTAGTCGGTTTTGTTTGTTTCGTTGGGTAGAGTTCATGCTGTAAATCATCAACGGTATGGCATTTATTCAGATATCTATTTGGACAAGTGATTAATCGGTTAACCAAGGTTAATCCACGTGATTAATTGATCAAGAAAACCCCTTAACCGTTTCAGCTCTACTTGTTATTAGTTTCGATATTAATTTTCGAAGACCCTTAAAGACGAAAATCTTTCTGTAAAGTATGAATGATATTGTAAGTTATCAAAACTGTCTGAAAACAGAACAAATTTACGAGTCGAAGAGAATTCTGTCCAGTTGTTCAAGGCGCCTTTCAGAATTACGACAGGCTTCATACAGGTACTTTAAAGTCAAGGAGACAGTTGAAGTTGGAACATAAACTCACAGACAGACGACGCTTGACAAAATCAGAGACTCAGATTTTTATGCCAACGACAATCTCGGGGGGGGGGGGGGGGGGATGGGGCCTTGTGTTTTTATGTTTTCACCATGTCTGTCCGTCCATCCGTTCGTTAACTTTTATTTTCTTTCCAATAACTAAAGAACCGCTTATTTGATAAAATCATAATTTTAGGGGTTACTTGAAGATGACTTGACAATGCATCCTTTCGATTTTGGTCCAGCTTGCCAATTCAATATGCCAGACACGGTACCATATTGAATTTAGTTTCCATCCAATAGCTAATGAATGCTGACTCGAATCATTTTTAGCTCACATAGACTAAAAGGCTATGTCAGCTTTTCTCATCACTCGTCGTCCGGCGTCCGTAAACTTTTCACATTTTCATCTTCTCTGTAACCGCTGAGCCGGTGTGAACCAAACATGGCAGGAATGGTCTATGGGAGGTCCTCTACAAACGATCCTCATTTTGTTTCTGGTTGGTGGATTTTCAAAAAATCTCCTCTGACACCGGCAGGCCAAATGTTTTGAAACTTCACATAAATGATGACTGGGACCCCCATCTATCAACGATCTTCATTTAATGTTGATCTGGTGACAAACATGGCCGCAATTGCGGCTTACAGTTACCATACAAACCCTATGAGAAATCACATTTTCATCTTCTCTGAACTACTGAGCCGACATGAACCAAACCTGGCAGGGATAGTCTCTTGGAGGTCCTCTACAAACGATCCTCATTTTGTTCCCATGGGTTTGAAAACATGGCCGCCAGAGGCATTCATTGATTCTGATTGGTGTATTTTGAAACATCTTCTCTGAAACCACAGGGCCAAATGTTTTGAAACTTTGCATGGTTGGTGACTGGGACACCCTCTACCAACGATCCTCATTTAATGTTGATGGTGCTGCAAACATGGCCACAATAGGGGCTTATAGTTACTATAAAACCCCTATGGGAAATCACATTTTCATCTTCACTGGAACTACTGAGCCGACGTGAACCAAACTTGGCAGGAATGGTCTACAGGAGGCACTCTACAAACGGTCCTATTTTTGTTCCCGTTGGTTGGAAAGTATGGCCACCAGAGACATTCTCTGATTCCGATTGATGGATTTTGCAAAAATCTCTCCCCCCCCCCCCCCCCCCCCCCCCCTGAAACTACAAAGTCAAAGGTTTGAAACTTCACATGATTGAGGACTGGGACACCTACCAATAATCCTCATGTAATGTTGATGATATGTTGCCACAACATGGCCACAATTGCAGCTCATAGTTACCATGGAAAGCGTATGGGAAATCACATTTTTTTGTGTAATTCCAGGTGAGCGATTACAGGCTCTTCAGAGCCTCCAATTATGCATTGTTGGTGTCTGGAGGAAGTTTCCTTTCAACGTTGGACCAGTCACCTAAACCAATATGACTTCCATGGTGGCCATCTTGAATTTGATTTCCATCCAATAACTAATGAATACTTACTTGATTCAATTTCATTTTTTGGTTATGCCTTATTGGAGTATAGGGGAAGCTTTCTTTCAATTTTGGATCGGATAACAATTGAATATGACGGTCATGTCGGCCATATTGTATTTAGTTTCCGTCCATCAACACATGACTGCCGACTCGAATCAATTTTATTTTATGAATATGCATTGTTGGTGTCAAGAGAAGCTTCCTTTCAATTTTGGACCAGTCAGCTGAACCAAGATGGCCGCCAGTGGCCAATTCATTATGGTTTCCATGGCAGCCATCTTGAATTTGGTTTTCGTTCAATAACGTCTGAATGCCGACTCAATTTTAATCAACTGTATTTTTTTTGTTTTGTGATGCATTAACCCTTCACCCAACGAATCGGCCGCATCCGCCCATTCAGCAGTTGAAAAAGTATTATTTTTCAAAAAATTTCAACAAAACCATATCATGTGACCCCTCGTTTGAACGAGCTCGTTCCAACGAGGGGTCACATGATATGGTTTTGTTGAAATTTTTTGAAAAAATGATATTTAAAATGATAAATTTTGATATCGTCCGCGTTGGGTAAAGGGTTAAGTTTCCTTTCTTTTGATTTTGGTTATGCCCCCGAGAGACTTGTCAATCCTTTTATGACACCGTCGGGGGCACATGCCACGCTTTCCGTTTCTCTTGTTATTACCTGGTAAATGCATGCATGGACATCACTGCGCACGCATGGATTATGACCAGTTCGCGGAGACTGTACTGTAAGATTACGAGGCAGATTAGACGAACACACTTTTCAGTGGGGACAGATTTCCGAATGGATCGAAACCAAGAAGTTTACAAAACCATGTGATCATGGAGAATTTTTTTTTATATATTAGGGTTTAACGACACATTAACAGCCAGGGTCATATCATGTCGGTGACTGTTTTACGGGTGGAGGAAGCCGGAGAGAACCACCGAGCAACGACGAGCAGCTGTCAGCTTTCCAACATCGTAACTCTGAACTCTGCACTGCAGACAGGGTTAGATTGGTTGAAGACATGCGCACCATCGACGTGCAGTACGCCTTAGCACACCGCATCATCGTGCCCCCATGTAGGCAATCGGGGTTAAGTGCCTTGTCCAAGGACACAACGCGGGAGCACGAATCAGTCGCTGAAATTGTCACCCATCCAACTACAAACCGCGCTCGACGTTGCTAAACTTCGGTGATCTGACGAGAACCGGTTACCGCGACGCCACGCGGCCGACCCCCCCCCCCCCCCCTCCCAATCATGGAGAATCGTATGTGCACAACGACTACCACTTCACTGATAAACGGGTTATAACGCAGGATATCAGTGTTTATTGTTTAATTTTGTAATCAGATCTGATAGGCTAAGCCGCGAGGTATTCTTCCCTATTGTACTCCCAGGGGTGTATGAGTCCTCGTTTTCTACGGTAACCTGCTTCCCTGGTAATACAGGACTCTGCAACCAGCGCCAGAATTCCAAAAGTGAAATTTTATGGTTATTTTCATCTTGACATGAACAATGACCAGTGTTTTTGCACAGTTGCATTCACGCACACAACGCCTGTTAAATTAGCGCGCTCTAAAACCCAGTAATCGGGTGCATTTGTGTGTCTAATTCTGAAAACTGGAAAAAGATGACGTTTCAAAATGAGATCGCGTGGTTTCACTGGGTTTCCAAACTCCAGTTTGTGTACTTTTGCGATGTCTTTCTACTGGCTTTACGGGAGCTGCACAGGCAAAGATGTGCAAGGAAATTTACACATCGTCATGAGATTTCGAAGAAGTGTAACTGCTCGGGTGAAAACGGCTTGATAACTTGGAAGTTCTTCCTGGTATACTTGTGGTTGGTTTCGAGTAGTATCATTACCTAAAGTGCGAGTTTAGTGACGTGTGCAGCACAAGTATCAATAATTGGTTAAACTTTACCTTATCCCCGTGTTAGGTCAGGATGTAGACAACTGTGTAGACTGGCCTTGTAATAATCTTTTTTCTGTTATGAATGTTACGCCCCAAACATTCGAAACATGACATGACGCCCACACAATGTTTGGTACTGGATATTTATAAAGAGCCTGTTGAAAAATGTGCGCCCGCTGTTTTATAAGCAGATAGAGGAAACTGAATTGCAAGCATGTCGGCTACATTAGGATTGTACGAGCTGGGTCCGTCTGAAGTCTGCATATTTGAACCCCTCTCAAAATATTGAGTAATCGAAAGTACACTGTATTGAAACATAATTACACGGTAATGTTTCAGTAAAAAAAGTTTTGTGTTGTGGACGAGGGTTTATCGAACCCTCCACAGGGCCAAATATTCCCGACTTCCAGACATTAAGTCCTTCAAACCCTGAACGCCATTCTTCTCAAGTGGAGAGCTCGACACTGTTTGGTTCTTCTAACATGGTCCTTGCTGTCGAACAAAGACAAAGTAATGAGTCCACTGTCAAGTGTGAAACATGCAATCACACTCATTTTCACACGCCCACAAGCCCTGTTGTCCAAACTGATAACTCGCAATCGCTATTCAATTCTTCAACGGAAGCTCGCTTCGCTTCCAATATGCAGGGATTTGCCAATTGTAAATGAAAGCCGGGTGACGATCTCAAGATTTGACGAAGCAAAGTAGTTCAGCAATCTGAACGTAGTGGCTGACCAGCCACTACGTTCAGATTGCAGAACTACTATAAGGATGAAGAGACAAGTGTAAGGAAATGCTATTGTTACTTTTTGGGTAGATCATTCTCAATTTTTTCTAAAGTTTCAGTAAAATGGGGGAGATACATTTTAGTCGTACCAGCAGTACACTTTAACTGTGGGTAAGTGCGGAAGGTGGAGCGCGGTGGTTCAGTAGGTAGAGGTGCAGGCTGCAAGCCGAGAGGTCCTCGATTCGAATCCCACCTGCGGCAACCGCGTTGTGTCTTTACGATGACGCCGTGTACTAAGGCGTACTGCACGTCGATGGTATGCATGTCTTCAACCAATCTAACCCTGCCTGTGGTGCGGAGTTACGATGTTTGGGAGCTGGCAGCTGCTCGTCGTTGCTCGGTGGTTCTCTCCGGGTACTCCGGCTTCCTCCATCCGTAAAACTGTCACGGTCATGATTAGCCATTGTGCATAAATATGTGACCTTAAACATCAATAAATAAGTACGGAAGGATTAATATTATCAAACAAGTTGCTAATATAATTAGTTCAACAAAGCAGATTATTTTAGTAATCCTGGTAGTGCAATCACTGAAATAAATGTGCTGGGTGGAATCTTTGAAACTGGTCGAAGTCCCGAGTCGTAAATTTCAGTGCTGTGTGATTCCGCCCGGGGCCGCCCTGTGTGGGCACTTCCCTGAATATGTAAAGGCCTTTATACGTGAGCGTCGCGATAATGTACACTGCTGTTCCCCAATGGGGCGTGGGACATGAAGCAGTGGTAAACAAGCTCTGGTTTACTCGTAAAATAGGACCCGGTAACCATTGCCTGGGGCGGAAGTCCTCTAAAATGGGCAACCTGTGTATAAACGATTGTTTGGGCTTTACATCCATGTTGCAGTCACGATTAGCCATTTTGCAGAAATAAGTAACATTAAACACCACTGAATAAATTCTGTACTATTGTAATAACGGAAATTGGCAAGACATTGTGGTTTCGTCGTATTCAGGATTCCCACTCCAATGAAAACTCCTTGAATTTTGGTTCCTTACTTGAAAATTGCATGAAATTGTTTCTTTCCTATAAATGTACCTGATTTTCCACCGCTCGCCTTGAAAAGTTCTTCAGTTTAGTGTACCTGTAACTTTTGAGACGAGACGTTTCAGGATAATACACATTACATAGATATACATACGATGTCGCAAATCGGCAAGGAACTACATCTACTTGACCTTTGTATTGTCGCTCGAGTGCAACGAGGTGCCATCTGAAATGCTTGAAGATTGCAGTTGGCGCCTTGCCCCTTTTGGCTTTAGAAAAAAATGAGAATGATTGAACCAGATGTTAAAAGAACGATATAGTTCTAGCTAGTTTGGGGTTTCCAGAAATCAGGTCATCGAGGCTGAAATGATGTTGGTAACGCTAGGGTTGCCGTATTTGCTAGTAGTTATCCCATGAGGGAGAAGACTGCAGAGTTGCGACAACGGAATAAAAAATCCCATCGCCCATCAAAACATCACTTCTATTATTCTTTGCATTCCCCCAGTTAGTCCTTTGAACCCTGTGGTATCTTCCGCGTGAGTTCCATGACAACAATTGGAAGAGTCCATATTCATTATTTGGGGGTAGACCACATGATATGTTCAACGTGCAGCCTTGAACCTGCACTTTTAAAATATTGATTTTCTGACCCACACATTCACTTGGCAACCATCCTGCGTAATTGAATTATGATGCATCATGTTCCTAGTCCGTAAAAGCGGCCTCTCTGATTCAAAGGATTAATATTTGAAGCTGTTCGTCCTCGGAATTTAGTTTTTGTGATTATGATACACCTTGTAAGGGTGAGCTTGGACGATTGTTGTTTCCAGATTGCAAGCCGAAAGAAACAATGTTTGATCTTCTTCATCATATTACTAATCACGTTGCGCCAGCCTTATGTGGGAACAAAAAGAAAAAAGACTTATTGTTGCTACGATACGTAGATACAAATATGTTCACGTGGGAACTCGGCAAGTGGCGCTGTGGGTGTTGACTGCTGTAAACAAGTTCTCGTTTACTGTTAACCAATGACTGGCGTGAGTCCCCCAGAATGGGATATAAACAGTATCAGAACTTGACTATACTCCCGTTTTGCTCTTTATACAGCTGGATACAGGCCCTAAAACTTGTCATGATTCATGAGAATCAGTTCTGATTCTCGCGAACACCTGTTGCGAGAATCAAATTTCAGTTCTTAAATATTTAAAATTTACTATTATAACTCTGCGAGTGCAACACGCACATAATGCCATAGTAAAAAGCAATCCTTTTATTTATCTATTCACAAAAGTTTTACCTTTGAGGAACTTGTTTTAATTTCGGTGGGTTTGTTGTCATACATCCCTGCGGGAACCCCGGGAAATGAAGCAGTGCCTGTTCACTGCGGCAAACAGGCTCTGTTTTACTGGTAAAATAGGACCCAGTCACCAATGCTTGGGAGGTGCAAACCCTCTCTAAAATGGGCAACATGGCTTAATAACTCTCACCCCTGGTCTTGAGTTGATTCTCATGTTGTGGCCATGATTAGCCATTGTGCAAAACTATGTGACCTTAAACACCAATAAATAAATAAATTGCCATACATGTTTGTGTCAACACGTTCCAACGTGCAGGTTTTTGGTGGTCTTGCTTATGAAAATTACAGTACCGGGGCAGTTGTGGCTTGTGAAGTCTTGGCTGCCTATACAGGCTGCCAAGACTTCACTGGACACGACTGCTAAATGGAGTTTTGTTATCTTATGAGGGTGAAAAAATAAGAATTCTCCTGGTTTTGAAGGCCATTTTAAAAATCAATGACAAGAATCAATCGATCAAAGTTGATTCTGATTGTTTTCCTCGCGAGAATCATTTGCGCGAATCGATTCTGATTCTCGCATGAATTGTAAGCCCTGAGATACTAAAAGTGGCCCTTAACCCTTTACCCAACGTAACGGCCAAAACCGGCCAGCGCTATTCTCAAAAATCGCCAATTAATTTTAATTATTTTTTCATTTTTTGTCTCAAAAACATAGGTTATGACCCCTCATTGGAACGAGCTCGTTCCAATGAAGGGTCATAACCTATGTTTTTGAGACAAAAAATGAAAAAAATAGTTATTCAAGAATTTTTTTTGCAAGTGTCGTCTTCTTTTCATGTTAGGTAAAGGGTTAAACCCCAACGAATAAATTCGTATAAGATAAAATACAATGATAGCTAATATAATCTGTTTTGTGAATATGGGCGTGAGTGATTCAAAAGGCATGTTTTGAATGGCAATGGAAAATCACTGTTGAAATATAAAATCTCTGCACATATACATTTCTTTTTAAAAAACAAGTCTTCATTAATTTTTTTAGGAGCATTTAAATCTTGCCATGTGGGTAAATCTTCGCTTTTTGTTTTAAACATTGCTCAATTTGCTCAAGTATATTTATTGACATGTTTGTTGTTGGTATATATGTTTGTTTACTTATAACTTTTTATGAACTTCTACATGACAAAGTTAAGATGTGTACAGGACAAGCTATACGATAACCCAACACGTTTGCATTCATTATTCATACAGATAATGCTTGATATCGGTTTTGAGATGATATGAATGTTGACAGTAACCTTAACAGGTTGAGTGCAAGAAGCCACTATCAGGGCTTTTGAAGGAGCGTGGTGGCTCGGTGGTCGACTGTTTGAATTCTATGCTAGAGATCCCGTGTTCGATCCCCGTCCGGGACGACCCGCAATATGTCCTTGGGCAAGGCACTTTATCCCGGTTGCCAACATGGGGGCACGATGACGCAGTGTACTAAGGCGTACTGCACGTCGATGGTGCACATGTCTTCAGCCCCTGTAACCCTGCTTGAGCGGAGCTTGAACAGAGTTAGAATGCTGAGAAGCTGACAGTTGCTCGCCGATGCTCGGTCGTTCTCTCCGGGTACTCCGGCTTCCTCCACCCGTAAAACTTTCATGGTCACGATTAGCCATTGTGCATAAGTATGTGACCTTAAACATCAATAAATAAATATAAATAATTAGGTTTTTTTTAAAAACTGAGGATACCAGAGCAAAAGCCAGCATTTTCCGTGCTCATGTTTTATATTCATTCAAGCGCAAATCATATTTTGTTTGTATAAGTTTGTTTTATTTCAAATTGTTGGAGAGTGCCTGTGTGCACTCTCCAATGATTTGTAATGAAACAAATATTGAATGACAAATTCAGACCTTCAAAAATAATCTAGCCTTCAACCAGTTAAACACCAATAAATGAGAGGCTTTTTTTTGAGAGACAATATTTCAGGTTTTCGCGCTCTGTAATTTTTGTCGGTTGACAAGTATCGAATAAAAGTTCAACTCTGTCTTCTTAAACATCATAATTTGACATAATTTGGGTTACTAATTCGCATCAACAAACAATTGTTTATGAAAGGTCCTGGTGTTGAAAAACACGAACTCTTGCGCTCGTTATTCGCGGTCTGTTTGGAAAACAATAGACAAATTTCGGTTGTGAAGTAACATTGGTTGTTGACTATCTTATTTTTGTCAAAGAAAAGCGTCGATGGCCAGATGGAGAATGGAATCTGGCATCACCATCAGCAACACAAGTGTTGTCACTGTACCGTGCTATGCTCACAAAAACGGATAGGAAATTGTGATCGGAATTCGTTGAAATTCTCCACTCGGAAACCTACCCACAACTCTCTTGAATCTCATTTGTTGAAAAAGAAATACGAGAGAATTGAATTTCAGATGCTGTTTTCAACTGCTTTTTTTAATTCCGGCTTGAGTTTACAATATTTCATTCGCGACGTCTCAACCCGGTAAGTATGTTGCGACCGGACCACCCAAAATGCTTCTTATTATGATCACGCTACTGTAAAAGTGGCCATGACTTGTATCAAAATTGGCCACTGTTCACGAAATCCAATCAAAAAATGGGGAAATTCTGAATTCATTCTCTTTTTTGTTGTGTGTCCGGTATCGATTATAAATTCCCCGGGAAGTCGCGAAATGCTTCTTACCTGTGGTATACTGGTTCCATTTGACCGGTCTAATAGGGCAGTGACCAATGTCTGCTGCCGTGCCAAGCTCTCGGCCACCTGTCTAATTCTGTAAGGACAGCCACGCTGTTATGGGCTGTTTTGTTTACCCACATTTGTTGACATTTGCGCTCGTAATGTGATGTCCCTTTACTTACAAAGATATACAGATGTTCTTCTGTGCTGCAGTTATAGATATTTCAGTCAATAAGTATATAACATTTTAACGCAATGGAACTACGCAGCGCTGAATGTTTATTGTCGAGCCTGGAAATAAGCAGACTGTCATCTGCATAATGAGGTCCCCAGAGGGTGAATTTGGTTATGCTACCCTGCACAGCGGGGTACCATCACTAAATTTACCCTTTAGGACCACAGTCTGAATGAAGGTCTCTAGTCTAAACAGAAAGATGTACCCAGAGGATATATTGGCCTACCGCATGGGATAGAATCAGAAAATTTCACCCTCTTAGGGCATCATTTTGCAAATGGTAGAGTGCTTATTTCCAGGCTTGTTTATTGTCGTTTTTTGGATTCAATCGTCTGGAATATATCAGTTGGTCGGAAAAGCGAACATTTGGTTCGCTTTTCCGAACAACCGAAATAGTCCAGACTATTGAAGCTGAACACAGCGACGAACTATTTAACGTTTAGACTGGTTCCAGCGTCGAGTTTCAAACGGAATTCTACTGGTGTCCTAAAAGCTTGCTGGGGTACAAGTCCTCCAAAATGGTTAACATAATTATAAACGATTGGCAAAACTTAACATTTTGTTTCGGTCCCGACATTACAATAGATTTCGAACATACCCTTCATTCCCAATAAGTAGATCAGTCTGCAGAGGTTTAAACATATACTTCGTCAAATGTTCGGCGGCTTCCGTCTGTTGCTGGTGAAAGCTTCCTTTGTGACTTCTTGTTTCATGAGTGAAAATCTGACAAGTTGTGGGTTATCGTATATCCAAGTCTCACTAATTATTCGCACACAACCATGACATAGCCACACAGAGAACTTCTTTCATATGAGAGACTAGCGTTATTTGCCTCTCTCCCGACAATCCACAACTTGCGCTTTCAGATACGAAACATGGCTTCTGTATTTGTAAATTCCTTGTGTTTGATGTCCGATTCTGCGACGTCAAATTGAGTGTAACCGCTTTTGACAATACCAACACAGCTGACTGAACTGAAAGCAGATAATTGTTGAGATGGCTGTCTGTGTCAGAGCGTTATGCAGGCTTTAACCATATCTGAAAGCGCAAAAAAAAAACTCGAAAGTATTCCACCAACATAATAGCGCTTTTGTAAAGTTGGGCAACGCGTTTTGTTTGACAGGAAAGCATCCTCGAACGGTGCGCCCTTAAGCTTTTTCATGGAGCAAGTCTCCACCGATTCTTATAATTGGAACTTTTATACTTAAATATTTATTCGTTCATTGAACTTCTCGGGTGTGGCAGTTTTGTTACAAATATTTTTTTCTTTATAAATATTGAGTCGCATCATATTGAATACATCTCTGAGAATCTCATGTCTACGTTGTTGCAGTGACGGCGCTATACAATATGATCATCTTATCGACTCAATGTCAATCAAGTATTGGAGGACAATATAAAGTCATAATAAAATACTCTTTTTATATTAAAGAGTCTTGTTAAATCACTTCATATATTCTATTTTAACCCTAAATCTACCCTAACGTCCATATCCTCCCCCGTGTGAACCCCGTGCAATGAAGCCGTGCTTGTTTACTGGTAAAATAGGTCCCCGTCACCAATGCTTGGGATGGAAGTCTCTAAAATGTGTAATATGGGTATAAACGATTGACTAAACTTGACTTTATCTTCATGTTGCAGTTACGATTAGCCATTGTGCAGACATATGTGACCATAAACACCAATATATATCCTTTCAAAGCAATTCCATGGCTGACATTTTCTTCATTGGAAGAAATTTACAGGAAGGTTGGCTCCCCTTAATTTTCCAAAGTCTCTAAATTTAACACTAAGAGTGTGGGAAATTCATATAAAAGCTGACATTTTGAAATGTTAGCGAAGTTATAATCATCGATCTGTGCATCATTTCACAAACTTCAGGCATTGTCTTTAGTATAAAAATGCACTTCCCGGCTTTTTCCAATTTTTCCCCACAATCAGTTTAGAAGTTTCACTATTATTCTCTGTTTTAATCCATTTAAAAATACGAAAACGGCGTTTTCACCATCTCTTGAACTTCTGTAACTCTTCTAGTTCACTATATCAGCAGTTTGCGCATCGAGGCGTACTTCAGGCACCAAATCCTTTCCATTACTATAATTGTCTAGGAGGTAAGATTTGTTAATTTGAATTCCTTGGAACAGCTGGGAAGAATACAAACTTGCAAGTAACTGGAAAGCAAGCTCTGTTTTAAAGTAAAATAGGCCTCGGTCACCAATGGGTAGAGTTCAGGCATGTCAAAGTACCGCCGGTACCAACATAACCGGTACCGGGATGGGACAGAGCCTGTCCCGCCCAAACTGGTACCGGGACAAATTAAAAGTTGGATGACATATCTCAATCGAATGAATGAAAGATTTAGCGCGCCAAAGGCGCGCAGGGACGATGTGGGATTTACAAATCCCTTGCGACCCGGTTAACCTTATTTTATTTCACTTGGATCACACAGGCCTAGCTTTCCTATTGCATCAAATGTCAATCAGATGGGAGAAATTCGCATTTAACCCGCCCCAGTTCCGAAGATCGCACAACAAACATGGCACTGTGCCAATTATTCTGCGGCGACATCAAAGTAATCATAAAACACGATAATCGTGCTTTATGATTACTTTGTTGTCACCACAGAATAAGTTCTTTGAAGTTGCCGATGGCGGCGATTTCATTGTCTTTAAAGCGACGTTTGAAAAGTCAAAATGGTCGGCCTAATCGTGGCCGTGGTGCAGACCGAGCATGCACCTGTAGGGTGTTTTGATATGTTAATTCAAAAATAAGGTAAAGGTACCTCATGCAAGTGTGCCATACATGATTATTAGCCTGTTCACCCTCGTTCAATTAGGAATTTTCCGATTACATAATTTTGTCCCGGTACCAACGGGACAAAAGCTGCAGTACAGGTACCGGTTGGAGCATGAGGGAAACGGCGGTACCGGTGTATAGGGTGTATCAATTACAGCATAAGCAAACGCAGATGGATGTAGGAAGGGGGGAAGCTGAGTAGGCCAACCCGAGAAGTATCACATTTAATGTGTTATCGTTAAATGTTTGTGGCCTGTTATCGAAACTGAACGACCCTGAATTTGTAGACTATATTTCTGAGTTCGACATCCTGTGTTTCCAAGAAACAAAGACTGACGATATCGATATAGTCCAAATTGATGGTTTTCACGTATTCCCATTGAAAAATCGTAAAAAACTGTAAACTGGTAGATCTGGTGGTATTTGTACAGCAGTCAAAAACGCCTCCGATAACTTAATTTCAGTTATTCCCGATGAGAATGATAATATTCAATGGATAAAACTTGACACTGGGAACAATTCAAATATTTTAATAGGTAATGTGTACATGCCTTTTGAGGGCTCAAGATATGATAATGGGGACGGTCACGAATCCCTGTGTGTGTCGATATTAGATAAACTGTCGATGAGCGACAATATTGCCCTTGTTGGTGACTTCAATTCCCGAATCGGAAAAAGTAATGAGTTGTCAGACACCGTGCTAGAAAGGATTATAAAAAACAATGTTGTTGCACATAAACTGCACACGCAGGATGAATTTATTAATACTTTTGGACGAAAATTAATAGATGTTTGTAAAAATAATAATCTAGTTGTAATAAACGGACGATTTGGCAGGGATAAAACTCTGGGAGCAGCAACTTGTAAAGGGGTCAGCGTCATTGATTATCTTATATGCAGTTGACTTCGCCGAACTCCTGATAGATTTCACAGTGGATGAGTTCAGTGAACTGGATTCTGACGTCCACTCCCCGATTTGTTTTTCTGTTAATACCGTTGTTTGCAATGATAACAAAAGATATGATGACAGCGAGTCGGTGGATGGAAAACATAACGGGTCTTACTCTAACGGTAAAAACGTGAAATTGAATTCTAAGTCTGCACAAGACCCCGCATGTGGAGTGGCCGTTACTAATAACGTGAATAAATGGGACTCCTCAAAAGTAGATGAATTTCGAAATAATGTTGATGCAAAAATGGTCGATTCTTTGTCAGAACGACTGGTGGCTCTGGAAACAAACGAAACTGTCACAAAACAGAATATAGACGACGTGAATAGCAGTTTATGCTCTATATACTTGAGTGCGGCAAAAAAAACATTTGGTGTTAGGGAGAAAAATGATAAACCCCAAATAAAAAAACCATAAAATAAATAAACGAGCCTGGTTCACATACGACTGCCTCTCGGCCAGGAGAAATCTTAGGAAAGCGAGAAAAACTTATCATAAGTCCCCCAACATTGAGAACAAAGCCCTTTTGTGTCGGCACAGAAATCTGTACAAAACAGCACTTAAAAGAAGTAAACTTCAATATATGACAAGTTTTAACCCTTTACCTAACATGAAAAGCAGACGACACTTGCAAAAAAAATTCTTGAATAACTAATTTTTTTCATTTTTTGTCTCAAAAACATAGGTTATGACCCCTCGTTAGAACGAGCTCGACGAGCTCGTTCCAACGAGGGGTCATAACCTATGTTTTTGAGACAAAAAATGAAAATATTTTGAAAATTAATTGACGATTTTTGAGAATAACGCTGGCCGGTTTTGGCCGTTACGTTGGGTAAAGGGTTAAACAAAAAATTCGCACTTGTAAAAAAACAGATAGTAAAGAATTCTGGAAAATCATACAGTCTTTAAATGAACCCTCGAAACAAACCCCAAAACCTCCTTTGGAAGAATTTTATGAATATTATAAAAATAATGATAATGTTGACATAGATTCTACCCAAGATGAAACACGTGGTAATACGCCCCCAGTATCATCGCACCCCTCATTGGATACCCCCATGTTAAACGATAACATTTATGTAGAAGAAATAGAAAAGATTGTAAAAAAATTTAAAAAATGGGAAAGCACCGGGAATTGACAGCATAGTAAATGAATATATCAAAACAACTTTTGACCTGTTTAAAGATATATATACAAAACTCTTTAATATCATACTCAAGAGTGGATGCCTCCCAACGGCGTGGACTGTCGGTACTATCAAACCAATATATAAAAATAAAGGCTCCCCCCTCGATGTAGATAACTATAGAAAAATTACTTTGGTCAGTAACATTTCCAGAATGTTTACAAGCCTTTTGAGTGAACGTATTTCAACCTTCCTGTGTGAAAATTCCTTACTGTCTGAGGTTCAGGCAGGGTTCAGAAAACGATATTCCACACTTGACCATATTTTCTCACTGAATATTACAAGGGAGTTGATGAGATTGAATAAGAAGCCCCTTTACTGTGCATTTATAGATTTCTCCAAAGCGTTTGATACTGTTTGGCGCTCAGCTTTATGGTCAAAGCTGTCTCAATATCACATAGATGGGAAAGTTTTTGATATAATTAAAAATATGTACAGCGATATTAAATCAACGGTGATGAAGGGAAATAAGACATCTGACTTTTTCTCCAGTAATGTTGGCCTAAGGCAAGGGGAAAATTTATCACCGATCCTCTTTTCGTTATACCTTAATGATTTAGAATCGTTCCTGCTCCGAAATGAGTGCTCTGATATCGAATTTGATAATTCTCTTAATAGTACAAATGATCCCGAGGTATACCTACGACTCCTTGTTCTATTATATGCTGACGATACAGTTCTTCTCTCGAGCTCAGGAAAAAAAATGTAAAAGCTACTAAATATATTTGATGAATATTGTGTGAAATGGAAACTACATATTAACATTTCAAAGACTAAGATAATAAAATTCGGGAGCAGAATAAGCCCACGTGATAACTTTTCTATAGGTCGTATGCCTATAGAGGTGGTCAATAGCTATAATTACCTGGGAACAACTTTTACAAAGACTGGGTCTTATAAAACAGAAAAAAATAATAGATGTAGCGAGGCAAAAAAGGCAATGTATGCATTGATAAACAAGATGAGAAATCATCAACTCCCAATCGATGTCGTCATAGAGATATATAATAAATCCATTGTCCCAATTATGCTCTATGGATGTGAAATATGGGGGAACACAGACGTCTCTGGGTTACATAAGCTAGAACTTTGGTTCCTAAAATTCGTCATGAAACTAAAAAAAATCCACGGGAAGTAGTTTGTTATATGGAGAACTTGGTTTAACCCCTATAGACACCACAATAAAAATAAGAAACTTAAACTTCTGGGCAAAACTTGTGTGTAGCAACGAATCAAAAATATCAAGGCTACTCTACTTGTTAATATATGGCAAACATATTAATGGGGAATATACGAGCCCCTGGATACATTACATCTCTTCTCTGCTGAATAGTACAGGTTTCGGATATTTATGGTCAAATCAATTTATCCCTGACTGTAAATGGTTCGACTGCATAGTAAAGCTAAGACTATCCGATATGAATTTACAAGTATGGAGGGCGACCCTGGATAACTCTACTAAATTTCAATTTTATGGATTAATTAAGCCTTGCCCTGCGTTTGAAGATTACCTTATAAAACTACCACCTTCATTAGCTACCCCATTGCTCAAGTTCCGCATGCGAAACCACCACTTGCCCATAGAAGTAGGAAGTTGGACATCCATTGAAATGTCACAAAGAAAATGTAATCTTTGCGGTTCAGACATTGGTGATGAATTTCATTATATACTTGTCTGCGAAAAACTCAATCACCTCCGAGTAAAATATATAAGAGCCTACTACTCACGAAACCCAAATATGTTTTAGCCTCAAGCATTATTTTCCAACACAAACAATAAGGTAATTAGAAATTTAGCCAAGTTTATCAAAGAATTTCAGACAATTCTGAAACCCCTTAGTGTCTAGTCAGCAGTTACCTATTTAAAGTTGTATAAATCTTATACGAAATATAACGGACAAAACTATTAGCACTACTTATGAAAGTTACCATTCGGATTGTATAACATCCTAGTTTTTTAGTCTCAAAATATGCGTGTGGCCTCTCACTGGGGCGAGCTCATCCAGCTCACTCCGGTGAGAGGCCATGGGCAGTGTTTCTGAGACGGGAAGTGGGGATTTCTGAACACTGAAATAATTAACTCAAAGATTTTTAATCTCATTGGAACTTCTCGAGGCTAACCTCAGGCTCCCAGCACAGAACACCCTTTCAGACTTCTTCAACACCCTGAACTGATAAGTACAGTGCACCCCTAATTGGAAATTTAGCCAAGTTTATCAAAGAATTTCAGACAATTCTGATACCCCTTAGTGTCCAGTCAACAGTTACCTATTTAAAGTTGTATAAGTTATACGAAATATAACGGACAAGACTATTAGCACTATTTATGAAAGTTACCATTCGGATTGTATAACATCCTAATTTCTTTGTCTCAAAATATGCGTGTGACCCCTCACAGGAGCGAGCACATCCAGCTCACTCCGGTGAGAGGCCATGGGCAGTGTTTCTGAGACGGGAAGTGGGGATCTCTGACCATTGAAATTGTCAGAGCGTGGGGTACATATGCAAAGTACATACATAGAATGCGGAATTGAGTGAGCAATAGGACGGTCAAAAAAAACCGACGTACCTCCCCGCCAAATCCGAATTGCTATTTCGTACCTCCAGCTGCAGTGACAAGTTGTCAAATAGGTCGTGTTAGGAAAGTGGCAGTGCCTTGTGGTTCCAAAAACATCGAACAGTGGTAAATATTGATGGATTTATTAACAGTATTTATTTATAGGAAAGAATGATCAAAATTTACATAACACACCAAAAGATATTGTCGGCCAACTTTGAATGATAAAAAAAAAATAGCTAGCTTTCTTTACGTGGTACGTACCGTGCACAATTGACTCCAATTATGAATGACACACTAATCGAATTTAGACTGAGAAATTCCAATATCTGAACACTTCCTGAAACAACGTTTGACTGAAGACATTCGACGCTCAACAGCTCCGGTATGTCGAGTTATCTGACGTCCTTGGATCGTTCTACTTTTTCGCTCATTCCAACGACACACGATTTTCTCCTACGCCCAGTGGGTATCTCGATACGGTGTCTCGGATATTGTTAAAGTTCATTCACCCTGTCATTGTTGCTGTCTGACTGACCAGGTATGTAACTTCCTTAAAATTCTACAGATACAGTTCTCCTGGTATTCAGGCCGGTACAACATTACTTGTCGTGATACATAACGTAGATTGCTATGTCTTTCAAAGTCCCAATGATCCTTGCAATACAGCCTGCTCGTACAAAATATCTTCTTAAGTTGCATATAATAATAGTCAGCACTGATAACGGCTCACGCGTACACAGTTAATGGACCAAAGTGTTCATTAAACTCGAGCCAACAACCTACACACGTACAGTTCGCGGGCATTCATTCTGCCCAGCAGCGGCTTTTCTACGCTGCTTGTAAAGAGTTCAAAATTACCAAATCGCGCAAAGGTTTTTTTGGACACAAACCCTTTTATATTGGTCCTGGATGGAAGTCGCACTTTTTAACCAATGGTCATTCAGGATTTTTTTCAGCTATCAGCATTTTTAAGAGTGTGCAATAGTTGTGAAACACTGGCTTCATTATTTGATAATAAATTGGTGGTTGCGACTCTGAGAACTGGGTCCCCAAGTCAGAATGAATTACTCTTTCACTCATTTACCCACTTAAATGATGCCAGACTGCCCGTGAGAAAAACTATTGGAATTTGATATCCGAAAAAAGGACATTAACAATGATAACCCCTTAACAACTACAATAACAAACTACGCTATTCTATAACTAAATGAAAAGTTATCAAAATGAACATATTATGTTAACCCCAAATCCCAGAATTGCCTGACATCCCCCTGCTTAAGATAATGCTCCTAAAGCATTATCCACCCCAGGGCAATTCTATCCTTGACGGCTCAAAAAATCGGCCACCACATTTTCTGTTCCCTTTACTGCCTCTATTCTAAACTTATAGTTTTGCAAAAATAACGACCATCTAAACACACGACTGCTTTCAGACTTCTTGCTTTGAATATACGCTAATGGCGCATGATCGACTTGCAAATCAAACTCTCTCCCATACAAATATTTCTGAAACTTCTTCACAGCGAAAACTATCGCCAAACATTCACGTTCAATCACGGAATATCTCTCTTCTCTCAACAGCAACTTTTTACTGGCATACATGACTGGAAACCAGCCGTCGTCATATTGTTGAAGCAAAACAGCCCCCAAACCCGTGTTGGATGCGTCCGTTTGAACCTTGAATGGGCGAGTCAAGTCCACTAGTCGTAAAATTGGGGCTCGGTTTAACGAGTCCTTCAATTGCTGAAAAGCTCTGTCTTGGTGCGTACCCCATTTCACAATGTTTGGTTGGCCCTTCTTGGTTAATTCTATCAATGGCGTAGCTACCTCTGCATAATTCGGTATGAATTTTCTGTAATACCCCGTTAACCCTAAGAAAGACCTTACCTGCTTTTTATTTCTTGGAGGTTCACTGTCTTTGATCTTACCACAGAGCCTATCATCTAACCCTAACTTACCTTGTCCTATGGTGTGGCCTAAGAAGTCTATTTCACTGTACCCAACCTTACACTTGGAAGGTCGGACCGTTAACCCAGCTCGTCGTATCCTTCTCAACAACTCTTCCACGCACCTTAGGTGGTCGTTCCAGTCCCTCGAGTGCACCAACAAATCGTCGATATAATGTTCCGTTTGGTCGGATCCGTCCAGAAGCTTTCTCATCATGCGATTAAACGTCGCGCCGGAGTTTATCATTCCAAATGGGGTCTTCCTAAACTGGTAACAGCCCTCTGGCGTCGTAAAAGCTGTCTTGGGCCGGTCTTCCACCCGAACTGGTATCTGCCAATACCCCTTGCTCAGGTCCAGTTTCGTAAAGTAGCGAGCTTCTTTAAGTCTCGTCATGACCTCGTCGACATTGCTCATAGGTTCCGTGTCGAATCGGGTTACCGAATTAAGTCGTCGGTAGTCTATGCAGAATCGCAACAAATTATCCTTTTTCTTGACCAGGACGACTGGTGAATTGTACGGCGATTTTGATGGTTCAATGACCCCGGCGGCCAACATCTTCCTGGCTTCGACGCGTATGTCTTCTCGTTTGGAGTATGGTATGTCGTAAGGTTTTACTCGAATAGGGTCGTCAGTAGTTAACTCTATACTGTGCTCGATTAGGTCGGTTGTGCCCGGGGCATCGGTCAGGATGTCCCTGTATTGATAGAGAATCTGTCTCACGTCATCCGCCTGTTGATCAGTTAACTCGTGGCCCAGTGCCACATCTTTGTACGTCTCCGTGCCGATTGTGTCTCCTAATTCCAGTAATTCTTCGTCATCGATGGCACCAACCTCCTCCACATTTTCTGGTTCAATGACAGCAATACTTGCTACCGCCTGGTTTTCGACGTCTTCAGTCGTAGACGCTTCCCTCTGGACGTATAGTCGCAACAGATTGGCGTGGTATATTTTCGCCTTTCCGTTCATGTCTATTTTGTAGTTGTTGTTACCAATAACTCCTTTAACTTCGTACGGTCCCTTCCACTGTAGCAATAATTTATTGTGGTCGGTGGGTAACAACACTGTCACCTTCTGTCCTACTTTAAATGACCGCTGCTTTGATTTCTTGTCGTAATGGTGCTTGTATACCCCCTGCGCTGCGTGTAAACTCTCTCTGGCGATTTGACACGTGTCTTCTAATTTATTCCGCAACTCAACAACGTACTGGTACGTGTTCCGTACCTCTGGTGTCTCGCCGCCTGTCCACAGCTCCTTGATTATTTGCATTGGCCCTCTCACCGTGCGCCCATATAATAGTTCAAAGGGCGAAAACCCCGTACTGGCCTGTGGCACCTCCCGGTATGCGAACAGTACAGCTGGTAGATACCTGTCCCAATCTTTTGGACGCTCTTGGCACATCTTTTTCAGCATTGTTTTCAAAACTCCATTAATTCTCTCACACAATCCGTTACACTTTGGGTTGTATGGCGTTGTGAAAAGCTGTTTGATGGAAATGAGGCGACAAAGTTCGCGCATCAACGCCGATGTAAACTGCGACCCCTGGTCGCTAAGTACTTCCGTAGGAAATCCCACTCTGCAAAAAACCTCAAGCAGCGCTTCGGCCACGCTCTCCGTCTCAATATTTCGCAGGGCAACCGCCTCTGGATATCTGGTTGCGTAATCAACCACAGTCAATATGTACCTATTTCTTCTGTCCGACACTGGATTAATAGGACCCACAAGATCGACAGCGACTCTGTAGAAAGGTTCGTCCATTATGGGTACCGTGCCCAAAGGCACCCTAGGAATTTTTCCCTTCGGTATTGTTTTCTGGCATACATCGCATGACCTGCAATATCTGGTGACATCTCCACTTATCCCCGGCCAATTAAAGCTGGACGCAATCCTATCTAACGTCTTCCGTACTCCCAGATGTCCACCTACTATCGCCTCATGGGCGAGTGACATAATCTGTCTCCTGTACTTTACAGGGACCACAATCTGCTTGGTCGTTATCGGCGACTCACCTTTCTTACCCTCAAACACTCGGTACAGCACCTGCTTTTCAACTATGTATTCATACCTTTGTTTACCTTTCGTATAGCATTGTTTATGTGCTTGGGCATTTTCCCATAACTTACTTAAAGTTTCGTCTCCTCGCTGTGCAGCAACAAGGTCACGGATACCTACCCGTTCTATAACTTCGCCCGACACCTTCAAAGGGTTAATTGGTCGTTTTTCCCTCTTCGCTTGCGCGCGTGTGGTTACTGCCCCCACCGCCGCAGGCTGCGATTTTACACCCCAGTTGTCATCTGGCTGCATAGTGGCACCAGGTACATTACCAATTATCAGCTCGTACAGCGGGTCATCCATACATATGGCATGCAACTCTCCTACATAATAGGGGGTGTCCACATCAATCTTTGCAGTTGGGAATATTCGTTCTGTTTTATCTGCCAACAAACAACTTACCTTATCTCCTACAATTTGTTCCGGTCGAACAAGAGAAGTTTTTATGACCGCAGAATTACAGCCGGAGTCACGGAGGCATTTGATTACATTATTACTGACACGTCCCTCTCGTACAGGCATCGAATTTCTCGATGAAACATTTTCATACACACCGCTAGTCACCATGGCTAATTCATTATCATTTACCTCTCTGCACTCTACATCAATTACAGACCGAGAAACATTATTGTTTTTAACTAGGACACAACCACTTACAGGGGTCTTATCAGAACCACGTTTGTCAAAATTAAATCCCTGTCTGGTTCGATCCCTCCAATCATTCAATCTTTCATTCTGACGCCCCCTGAACTGAGAATGGTTTGCATTCATAGTGCTCACAGCTGTTCTCTTCGTACACATTTTCGCCACGTGCCCCAATCGATTACAAATGAAACATCTTGGACCACCGCCAACTTGTTTATTACCTTCAGCTCCGCAAGCTTTACTGAGAGAGCTTGACATGGATAACTTCCCCAACTTTGACGCGATTATAGATCCCCCGTGGGCCTCCATATGTTGTTGGGCCAAATCAGTCATCTCCTTAGATGATTTAGGGTGTCTTTCACGCAAAAATACAGCCATCTCTGGGCTGCACGTTGTAATAAACTGCTCCCTGATGGCTAAGTCACACCACGCTTCATACGTCTTCTCAATTTCTGCCAATTCATGCCAGCGCTGCAAGTATCGTTTCAAGCGTGCGACACACTGAAATACGGTCTCCCCGCTCTCGGGCTTCATTTCCCTAAATTTCCTGCGAAACCCATCTTCCGTTAATTCATACCTTTGTAGCAGGGCTTTCTTGAGCTCCTGATAATTATCAATTTGGGTCACGGGCATACTGGTATACACTTCGCGGCCCTTTCCAGTAAGTAATGGACTCAGATTCACCGCCCAACTCTCTTCCTTCCACCCTGCACTCTGCGCATATCTCTCGTACAGTGCCAAATATGCATCCATGTCATCCTTACTTTCATCGAATTTTGGAAGCTTGGGCTTTACACCCTTGTTACCAGGATTATCTGTCTGTACAACCTGATCTCCCCTAGAACCTACTTCCGCCTTTAACTTAAGAATTTCAATCTGCCTTAAGTCTTCTTCCTTCTTACGCTCAGCTTCCTCCCTCTTACTCTCAGCTTCCCGTTCTGCCTCTTCCTTCTTCTGCACAGCTTCTTCCCTCTTACGCTCAACCTGCCTTTGTAACTCGTCGGCCTCCTATCAAAATATTCCTTTTCCTTTTGTTCCGCATAGGCCTTTAGCTCCGCCCTTTTTAGCCCAAACTCTTTACCAGCCGCGATCAACTGCTTTAAATCTATTTCCATGACTCTAATTCCAAACACAAAAAAACACCCACAATGAATAACAACACTAGCTCTTACAATGTGACCGACTACACAATTACCTTTAGTTTATACCAATTACAAACTAATTTTAAACAATCTATTTACGTATTGCACACACTTCCAAATGATATAACTATGCCAATATGGCCCTCCTGAATTTACTTCGGAATTCAAATTCAAGCGACGTTCGATCCCAAGTAGGAAATCTGTTCTGTGCTTTCGGAACCGTTACTTTCATGAAACAGTCTATCCCGGACGACGAGCCCCCAATTTATGTCAGAGCGTGGGGTACATATGCAAAGTACATACATAGAATGCGGAATTGAGTGAGCAATAGGACGGTCAAAAAAAACCGACGTACCTCCCCGCCAAATCCGAATTGCTATTTCGTACCTCCAGCTGCAGTGACAAGTTGTCAAATAGGTCGTGTTAGGAAAGTGGCAGTGCCTTGTGGTTCCAAAAACATCGAACAGTGGTAAATATTGATGGATTTATTAACAGTATTTATTTATAGGAAAGAATGATCAAAATTTACATAACACACCAAAAGATATTGTCGGCCAACTTTGAATGATAAAAAAAAAATAGCTAGCTTTCTTTACGTGGTACGTACCGTGCACAATTGACTCCAATTATGAATGACACACTAATCGAATTTAGACTGAGAAATTCCAATATCTGAACACTTCCTGAAACAACGTTTGACTGAAGACATTCGACGCTCAACAGCTCCGGTATGTTGAGTTATCTGACGTCCTTGGATCGTTCTACTTTTTCGCTCATTCCAACGACACACGATTTTCTCCTACGCCCAGTGGGTATCTCGATACGGTGTCTCGGATATTGTTAAAGTTCATTCACCCTGTCATTGTTGCTGTCTGACTGACCAGGTATGTAACTTCCTTAAAATTCTACAGATACAGTTCTCCTGGTATTCAGGCCGGTACAACATTACTTGTCGTGATACATAACGTAGATTGCTATGTCTTTCAAAGTCCCAATGATCCTTGCAATACAGCCTGCTCGTACAAAATATCTTCTTAAGTTGCATATAATAATAGTCAGCACTGATAACGGCTCACGCGTACACAGTTAATGGACCAAAGTGTTCATTAAACTCGAGCCAACAACCTACACACGTACAGTTCGCGGGCATTCATTCTGCCCAGCAGCGGCTTTTCTACGCTGCTTGTAAAGAGTTCAAAATTACCAAATCGCGCAAAGGTTTTTTTGGACACAAACCCTTTTATATTGGTCCTGGATGGAAGTCGCACTTTTTAACCAATGGTCATTCAGGATTTTTTTCAGCTATCAGCATTTTTAAGAGTGTGCAATAGTTGTGAAACACTGGCTTCATTATTTGATAATAAATTGGTGGTTGCGACTCTGAGAACTGGGTCCCCAAGTCAGAATGAATTACTCTTTCACTCATTTACCCACTTAAATGATGCCAGACTGCCCGTGAGAAAAACTATTGGAATTTGATATCCGAAAAAAGGACATTAACAATGATAACCCCTTAACAACTACAATAACAAACTACGCTATTCTATAACTAAATGAAAAGTTATCAAAATGAACATATTATGTTAACCCCAAATCCCAGAATTGCCTGACAGAAATAATTAACTCAAAGATTTTTAATCTCAGTGGAACTTCTCGAGGCTGACCTCAGGCTCCCAGTACAGAACACCCTTTCAGACTTCTTCAACACCCTGAACTGACAAGTACAGTGCACCCCCACCCTTGTATTTTCCCTAGTATTTATCAGACAACGCATTCAGAAATCTAATGTGGGCATTTGCTGGGAATGAGAGGTTTCTCTCCTACGCCGCATATATATGCAGTACCTCACCCAAAAAGGCTCTTATCATCGAATCTATAGGGGGGGGGGGGGGGGAGGCGCTCTATAACTGTTGTTGATGTACTCATGCCAACAAGTACATGGAAGAACACATTATTTGACGTGAGGCACCATGACTATACTATGTGAATATCATTGTATTGTATACTCATGCATGTAAATGTAAGCATCGGTGTATATATGTCTATGCGCCCCCCCCCCCCCCACACCCCTGTATTTTCCCTGGTATCTATCAGACAACGCATTCAGAAATCTAATGTGGGCATTTGTTGGGAATGAGAGGTTTCTGTCTGACACTGTATATATGGGCGGTACCTCACCCCAAAAGGCTCTTATCATCGAATCTAGGGTGGGGGGGGGGGGGGCTTATAACTGTTGTTGATGTACTCATACCAACAAGTACATGGAAGAACAAATTTTTGACGTGAGGCACCATGACTATACGTATGTGAATATCATTGTATTGTGTGTCTGTGTATGTATGTGTATGCGTGTATGTGTGTATGTGTATATATGTGTATGTATATGTACGGGTATACAGATGCGTGTATACCCGTACATATCTAAGTTTATAGTTAGTTTCATCTACTATTATGTGTTGCGGATACAGGTCTGATGAATGTTGGGAGTTGGGATAGGGATGTGAATAGGCAATCCTGTAGCGACACTCGAATTAGAATTGTAATAGCTGCGGTTGAGAAGAAGGGGGGGGGGGGGTAAAGAATTGTAATAAAATAGTCTAATATATCTAAATGAGCCCCTAAAACTGTGACATATAGTATTCCTGAGCACCTGTCCTTGTATCGCAGACCACATTCCCCAAAACCACCCCCACCCACCCACCCCCTTTTCGTCGGTAGGACGAGTTCCTTTGTTCACCTTAATAAATTCTTGAGGATTGTGTAGAATTCTTTCGGATAACTCTTTGTCAGGGGACACTCCTGGGACATAGACCACCCTACCTAACTTTCGTGAGTGTCGACTGTGATGCAAGGAGGGAACGTTCTTCGGGTAAATACTACTTGTGGTTTAAACGTAGGAACACACCCTGTAACCAGCTCTTCCAAGCCTAGATTACTATTAAAATTATCTCCATATTAGCACTATTTAGAATGGTTTCTTTCGTGTGCCTGTGATACTTTTTTATGTATTCAACCCTAGCCACCCAATCCTAATATAATCTCAGAGAAAACGTAAAATACTCTGAAGGCAATTTAAACTTAGTACACCATGACATGGATACCGGTCAAATCACGGGCATTTGCTGCTTGCTTCTTTTTTGTATCGGCACATCCAACCCCTATCCCTACCCCACTCCACCCACCAACTTTGTAATTTATTCTGTTAACGAGAGAGAGAGAGAGAGAGAGAGAGAGAGAGAGAGAGAGAGAGAGAGAGAGACTGTATTATTCTCAACGTGTATATTTTATGACTACCACAGACATGTTTTTTTTTTTTTAATTTATGTAATGTACTTCATAGTGCTTTGAATACCTTATATAAGGTAAAAGGCAGAAATAAATCATCATCATCATCACCGGTTCAAGTACCGGTTGGCATGCCTGGAAGAGGTACTCTGAAATGGGTATAGCCGATTGACTAAACTTGAATTTATCTCCTTGTTAAGGTCACGATTAGCCACTGGTGCAGAAATATGTGGCCTTACGGGCCTATATAAGTGATGAAATTTTGTTTATTTTGAAAATTCTCACCTGATATTCCTTCAATTCAAATTAGATATACACAAAATGTACATCAAAATGAAGATTGAGATGTATAGAACACGAAACACGAGTATAATCAACTCATAAGTCGACTGTAGGCACCATTGGTTCCTGGAAGTCTGCTTCCGTCTTCGTCCCAGAACTGATAATTTAATAATATTTCACGAAATCAACTCGTGGCCAAATGTGCTTTACATGTCCAAGAACAAAGCTAGGGGATCATAATTCTTCAAAACACAGCGACAGAGCTGCATGAGGGTAAATTCCAAAGCCTTTGCTTTTGTTTACGAATGAATATACTTTCGATTTCCGGTCGACGTCATCGGACGGAAAAAGCATGTAAAAACAACGCCGTGTAAAATCAAATAATGAAAAAGATCGCTTTCATACAATATACTGTTACAAGATAGAGATTGCAGAGTTGCCACATCCAACGCAAGGTATCATGATACCTGTTGAAATTTCTTAGAATTACGATTTTGTTTTTCGATAGAAATTCGTGGTATCGAGTGATTTGCGCATATCTGTCGAGCATGGAAACCATCTTCAATAAAAAATGCAGACAGTGTTGTCCTTTTCCCAAATGCAGTCCTACCACTGTATTCGAAAGTGTTTTGAATGCCTTGCTTTGTTCTTGGATACATGAAGCACATTTGACCACAAGTTGTTCTGATGAAATATTATTTTATTATCAGTTCTGGTGCGAATATGGTAGCAGACTTCCAGGAACCAGTGGTCCCTACAGTCGACTTTATGAGTTGATTACACATGTGTTTCGTGTTCTATACATCCTAACCTTCATTTTGATGTGTAATTTGTGAAAATTTAATTTGAATTTAAGGAATATGAGAGGTGAGAATTTTCAAAATAAATAAAATTTCCTTACTTTTTGGCCCTTAAACAACAATCAATAAAGGAATAAACTACATAAAAATAGGCGACAATGATGGCCATTAACGACAGCTGCGGGACGCGATGCCGGCGTTGTTTTCAATAATACTTGACATTTCGCAGTTTCGAAACAGGATGTTACCTAACTTTTGCGCCTGGCTGTAAGAACTTATAAAGATTAACTGCACTCGGAACAACATACTAGTAGTTGTGTTGGGGCAGGATGACCCTATTCTGGTGGAGAGGGGTGGGGGAGAGGGGTGGATGACGTCATCATAATTAAAATGTTACGTAAGGTAATTAATGTTACTTAATGATTTTTTTTTTGGTTTTTTTTGGTTTTTTAATCACTTTAATTAATAATTGTTGCTTAATTAATTTTAATGACTGTTGCATAATTAATGTAATTAATGAGTATAATTAGAGTTGATTATAATAATTAGTATATTAATAAATAAAGTATTAATGTCGATTAGTACATATTTTTTTAAAGTCATAATTTGGGATAGATATTATTAGATAAAAAATAAATAATTTATTTACAAATAATTTATTTAAAAAACAATATTGACGTACTGGACATATATATGAATGCTATCAATTGACTGACTCGCAAAGGTCATCGCGTGTCTGGGTATCATTAAATCGATTTTTTCTTTTCAAACGCCAACTACTGACAGATGTTGAAGCAATTAAATCTATTGTCACACTTTAACGACCGGTCATAAATATCGTTAGGCTGGACATGCTATCATGTATTTAAAAATCAATGATGATCTCACGTGACAAGATGTGTCTTGCTTTTAACTGAAGACTGTGTACGACTCCATTGTGGCTATTTTTATAGGTATAATTTGATTTAATAACTTGGCGTGATTCTTACATATTAATAATGCAAGTTTATTCTTCTCGTTTTTATGGCTGTCGAAAAACTCTCATAGACTAAAGGTGTTCTGATTTTACGCCTCATGCGATAAAGTAATTTTTTAATCCGATGACCACATGAACAAATAACATTTCGGTTTTTGAAAAGCGGGCGTGTTTGTTTTTTCCCCTATAAAGTCTGACGATTCGAACCTCACTCTCATTAGAAACTGTGTCAGAAAAGCCAAGATGACAAGCAACGACTATACTTCCATAAAGAGCTATGAGCGAACCAAGAAGCAGCGAGCCAACAAAGAATTTGCATTAGCATTAAAAAAGTGGTGGGCAGCAACGCTCCCCACGAAGGAACAAGAAAAGAGACGAAAAGACTACCCGTTTGTTGAGGCTGCCAGACGTCTTTTCGGGGAGATACAGTACAGAAATCGCCCCAAACACTGGTTCGATCTTCCTGTACACATGCAGGAGGAAGCACTAGTAGGACCACCAACAGTTAACGAAGATTGGGAAAAGGATTTTTTCACCGAGGCGGAGATGGGAGGAAAAAAATAGCTTTCGACGGAAAGCGAAAAAAACGGCCCTTTTCAGGGCCACCATAATTTTAAAAAGAGTTGCTTTGTCACAAACACACACTTTTTTAACCAATCAGACACCTCCATTATCCCACACCCTCACCGTCACACCCCTATATCCCATCACAGTACTTAAAACTTTCATGAACTACTCTCCTCCAGGTCATCTAATACTAAAAAACTTGTGGAAACCGCTCTCCCCCGCCCCCACCATAATCTTAAAAAGAGTTGCTTTGTCACAAACACACACTTTTTTAACCAATCAGACACCTCCATTATCCCACACCCTCACCGTCACACCCCTGTATCCCCTCACAGTACCTAAAACTTTCCTGAACTCCCCTCCTCCAGGTCATCCAATACTAAAAAGAAACATTTGGAAACCTCTCTCCCCCTCCCCCAGCCTTCACAATAGCTAAATTATCTCGAACCCCAGTTCAATTCTCTAAATGTAATGGACATGTCAGGCCCCCGAATACGCCTTCCCCACAATTTTTGAGCGATCAAATTACCCCGATTAGTCTCCTCTCATAACTTACCACACTCTTAACCCGTATTTACTATGAGATTGTCCTCCTAATAAATAGCGTATATTCATTTAATATAATATATTAATAATTTTTGTTCAATAATTCATTCCACAAGACACTTGTCGAAAAAACAAAATGGCGGATTAGTTTGACAGAAATACGCGTATCGATTTATTCAGGAATGTCTGTCGGTTGTGTCCTTGGGCAAGACACTTCATCCCCATTGACCATGTGGGGACATGGTGACGCTGTGCACTAAGGCGTACTACACGTCGATGGAGCACCTGTCTTCAACCAATGCAGACCCTGTGTAGAATCTTGACAATTGCTTGCCGTTGCTCGGTGACTCTCTCCGGCTTCCTCCACCCATAAAACTGTCGTGGTTATGATTAGTCATTGTGCAGACCTTAAACACCAATAAATAAATATAAATAAATAGTCGGTTATCAAAACAGCCCTTGAGTGTTTAACAGTTAATTGTGGACCAGTGCGTTTAAAAATGAAAAAAATTGGGCGATAGCACTACGGACTGTGTTTAATCATAGAAAAATCACACCCGCGCTATTACTAACCCGTATGATTTATTTTTTGAACGTTCACTGAAGAATAACCCACCCATCTAAGTAAAAGCATGAAAGAGCTAATATTATCTGATTACCTATGTGGGGGTGGGGTGGTCGGTAACGTTGTGTACTATGGTGTACTACCTTCCGCCAATGATAACCCTGTGTAGAACTTTGACAGTTGTTTGCCTCTGCATGATGGTTCTTTCCGGATTACTCCAACTGTCATTAAATAAATGAAAAAAACTACAATTCTATAATAACAGGCCAAGCCCCCCTTATCAACAACAGTACTTTCATCCCCCTCATTTTAATAGTTGAAAAGCGCTGTTACTCGATCAAAAACATATGGTAAAAGGATATGCGACTCTGTATTAGCCACCCAAATTTGCGAGACTTGGGAAAATATAACCCACCTAGAGCTGCACCAAAGCTACATACACTATTCGAACTCCCACATTATGTCCTTGGGCAAGTTAATTTACCCCGATTATCCCCATGGGAGCGTGATGATGGCATGTAATAAGGTGTACTGCACGTCGGTGATACGCATATTTTAGAACAATCTAACCCTGCTTGTGTGGATTTCCGACGTTGGTGAGATGACAGTTACTCGCCGTTGCTCTGTGGTTCTCCTTGGATATTCCGTCTACACATAAAATTGTCACGTTTAATTATAACTTGAACTTGATGTCCGCATGTAATGAAATAGTGTCTTTTTTGCAGACATTCTAAATAAACGCAGCTGGTTTACAGACCTGTATATATTTTTTTTTCAATTGAGTAAAAATATATGATAGTTACTGATGTAACACGCCGATTAGTATGTTTAATGAATCTAACTACGCCAGTCCGACCGACCCTTTGCCCACCATGATCACAACAAACGTTTCAATTCTCTCTCTCTCTCTCTCTCTCTCACCGATACAGTATGGGTGGAAACTAATTGCGTTCAAGCTGTTGTTTTTTTCTAGGTTTTACCACCCCCTTGCAGCGCAAATCGAAATGAAATCTGATTCATTGAACCATACTACAGTGCATGTCAAAATTAATTTTTGAACGCCATTTTTTCTATGTGCCACTATCAGCAGCTATGACCATAGCGTAACTTTGTGGTAAAATGCTTATTTTTGTACAAAACTCAAGACCTTTCTCTGACAAATGCCTTTATAAAAACAAGATAATACGCGAGAATGACTTGTGTGCCTGCTTTTTGTTGATAAAATATGGCATGACCACATTCCCGGATATTATTAATGTACCCGCTTAATAACAGCCAAATTTTTATTGGATCACAGTTTTTGATTTGAATAGCTGCCGAATTTTTTATTAAATCACATTCAGTAATTTATGTAGATTTCCTGAACTGGGCGAAGGTCAAGAAAGGCACTCTGTAGTTTAGGAGACTCCACATATAAAAACAAAATAAAAAATCTTAGATATATTGCATTTTTTTTTAATTATCCATATTAACTAGAAATCAAAACTAGTCAAATTGATTAATATTAAATTACAAATGGATATGAAATTTGTAGTAAAATGAGCACTGGTATATGCTGCTGGCCGCATTTTTAGTTGTCTGTAATAGCTGTTGTTCAGAATGTCACCCTATTGGTGTGAGTTTTTGCTTTTTCGTCCTATTTCATGAGAGCTTCCACGAAGTCCGTTCCACATTCGCAATCTTTTCCAGAAGCCATTCTTCAGAGGCTGGTCCATCGTAGCTTTGCAGAGATATTGTTTTCTGGACGACACAAGCCAATTTGTTTTTGATTTCCGATCAGACCCCTTGGGATATTTTGATCTTTAAGGATGTTTGCCAAAATTTTCCACCCTGGCGGTTGAAAATCTTTTCTTTTTCGCAGCAGATCATTTATTAGATCACACATATTGGAGCCCAAAATTGTAATGCCGTTATACACGAGTCGATCTTTCTCATCCCAGGATAAATGATCTAATAAATGATCTGCTGTGAAAAAGAAAAGATTTTCAACCGCCAGGGTGGAAAATTTTGGCAAACATCCTTAAAGATCAAAATATCCCAAGGGGTCTGATCAGAAATCAAAAACAAATTGGCTTGTGTCGTCCAGAAAACAATATCTCTGCAAAGCTATGATGGGCTAGCCTCTGAAGAATGGCTTTTGGAAAGGATTACGAATGTGGAACGGACTTCGTGGAAGCTCTCATGAAACAGGACGAAAAAGCGAAAACTCACACCAATAGGGTGACATTCTGAACGACAGCTATTACAGACAACTAAAAATGTGGCCAGCAGCATATACCAGTGCTCATTTTACTACAAATTTCATATCCATTTGTAATTTAATACTAATCAATTTGACTAGTTTTGATTTCTGGTTAATATGGATAATTAAAAAAAAATGCAATATATCTAAGATTTTTTATTTTGTTTTTATATGTGGAGTCTCCTAAACTACAGATTGCCTTTCTTGACCTTCGTCCAGTTCAGGAAATCTACATAAATTACTGAATGTGATTTAATAAAAAATTCGGCAATTATTCAAATCAAAAACTGTGATCCGATAAAAATTTGGCTGTTATTAAGCGGGTACATTAATAATATCCGGGAATGTGGTCATGCCATATTTTATCAACAAAAAGCAGGCACACAAGTCATTCTCGCGTATTATCTTGTTTTTATAAAGGCATTTGTCAGAGAAAGGTCTTGAGTTTTGTACAAAAATAAGCATTTTACCACAAAGTTACACTATGGTCATAGCTGCTGATAGTGGCACATAGAAAAAATGGCATTCAAAAATTAATTTTGACATGCACTGTAGTATGGTTCAATGAATCAGATTTCATTTCGATTTGCGCTGTAAGGGGGTAGTAAAACCTAGAAAAAAACAACAGCTTGAACGCAATTAGTTTCCACCCGTACTGTATCGGTGAGAGAGAGAGAGAGAGAGAGAGAGAGAGAGAGAGAGAGAGAGAGACAGAGAATTGAAACGTTTGTTGTGATCATGGTGGGCAAAGGGTCGGTCGGACTGGCATAGTTAGATTCATTAAACATACTAATCGGCGTGTTACATCAGTAACTATCATATATTTTTACTCAATTGAAAAAAAAATATATACAGGTCTGTAAACCAGCTGCGTTTATTTAGAATGTCTGCAAAAAATATGCTATTTCATTACACGTGGACATCAAGTTCAAGTTATAATTAAACGTGACAATTTTACGTGTAGACTCCGGAATATCCAAAGAGAACCACAGAGCAACGACGAGTAACTGTCATCTCACCAACGTCAGAAATCCACACAAGCAGGGTTAGATTGTTCTAAAATATGCGTATCACCGACGTGCAGTACACCTTATTACACGCCGTCATCGTGCTCCCATGGGGATAATCGGGGTAAATTAACTTGCCCAAGGACATAATGCAGGAGTTTGAATAGTGTACGTAGCTTTGGTGCAGCTCTAGGTGGGTTATATTTTCCCAAGTCTCGCAAATTTGGGTGGCTAATACAGAGTCGCATATCCTTTTACCATTTGTTTTTGATCGAGTAACAGCGCTTTTCAACTATTAAAATGAGGGGGATGAAAGTACTGTTGTTGATAAGGGGGGTTTGGCCTGTTATTATAGAATTGTAGTTTTTTTCATTTATTTAATGACAGTTGGAGTAATCCGGAAAGAACCATCGTGCAGAGGCAAACAACTGTCAAAGTTCTACACAGGGTTATCATTGGCGGAAGGTAGTACACCATAGTACACAACGTTACCGACCACCCCACCCCCACATAGGTAATTAGATAATATTAGCTCTTTCATGCTTTTACTTAGATGGGTGGGTTATTCTTCAGTGAACGTTCAAAAAATAAATCATACAGGTTAGTAATAGTGCGGGTGTGATTTTTCTATGATTAAACACAGTCCGTAGTGCTATCACCCAATTTTGTTCATTTTTAAATGCACTGGTCCACAATTAACTGTTAAACACTCAAGGGCTGTTTTGATAACCGACTATTTATTTATATTTATTTATTGGTGTTTAAGGTCTGCACAATGACTAATCATGACCACGACAGTTTTACGGGTGGAGGAAGCTGGAGAGAGCCACCGAGCAACGGCAAGCAACTGTCAAGATTCTACACAGGGTCTGCATTGGTTGAAGACAGGTGCTCCATCGACGTGTAGTACGCCTTAGTGCACAGCGTCACCATGTCCCCACATGGTCAATGGGGATGAAGTGTCTTGCCCAAGGACACAACCGACAGACATTCCTGAATAAATCGATACGCGTATTTCTGTCAAACTAATCCGCCATTTTGTTTTTTCGACAAGTGTCTCGTGGAATGAATTATTAAACGAAAGTTATTAATATATTATATTAAATGAATATACGCTATTTATTAGGGGGACAATCTCATAGTAAATACGGGTTAAGAGTGTGGTAAGTTATGAGAGGAGACTAATCGGGGTAATTTGATCGCTCAAAAATTGTGGGGAAGGCGTATTCGGGGGCCTGACATGTCCATTACCTTTAGAGAACTGAACTGGGGTTCGAGATAATTTAGCTATTGTGAGGGCTGGGGGAGGGGGAGAGAGGTTTCCAAATGTTTTTTTTAAGTATTGGATGACCTGGAGGAGGGGAGTTCAGGAAAGTTTTAGGTACTGTGAGAGGATACAGGGGTGTGACGGTGAGGGTGTGGGATAATGGAGGTGTCTGATTGGTTAAAAAAGTGTGTGTTTGTGACAAAGCAACTCTTTTTAAGATTATGGTGGGGGCGGGGGAGAGCGGTTTCCAAAAGTTTTTTAGTATTAGATGACCTGGAGGAGAGTAGTTCATGAAAGTTTCAAGTACTGTGATGGGATATAGGGGTGTGACGGTGAGGGTGTGGGATAATGGAGGTGTCTGATTGGTTAAAAAAGTGTGTGTTTGTGACAAAGCAACTCTTTTTAAGATTATGGTGGCCCTGAAAAGGGCCGTTTTTTTCGCTTTCCGTAGAAAGCTATTTTTTTCCTCCCATCTCCGCCTCGGTGAAAAAATCCTTTTCCCAATCTTTGTTAACTGTTGGTGGTCCTACTAGTGCTTCCTCCTGCATGTGTACAGGAAGATCGAACCAGTGTTTGGGGTGATTTCTGTACTGTATCTCCCCGAAAGGACGTCTGGCAGCCTCAACAAACAGGTAGTCTTTTAGTCTCTTTTCTTGTTCCTTCGTGGGGAACGTTGCTGCCCACCTCTTTTTTAATGCTAATGCAAATTCTTCATTGGCTCACTGCTTCTTGGTTCGCTCATAGCTGTTTATGGAAGTATAGTCGATGCTTGTCAACTTGGCTTTTCTGACACAGTTTCTAATGAGAGTGAGGTTCGAATCGTCAGACTTTATAGGGGAAAAAACAAACACGCCCGCTTTTCAAAAACCAAAATGTTATTTGTTCATGTGGTCATCGGATTAAAAAATTACTTTATCGCATGAGGCGTAAAATCAGAATACCTTTAGTCTATGAGAGTTTTTCGACAGCCATAAAAACAAGAAGAATAAACTTGCATTATTAATATGTAAGAATCACGCCAAGTTATTAAATCAAATTATACCTATAAAAATAGCCACAATGGAGTCGTTCACAGTCTTCAGTTAAAAGCAAGACACATCTTGTCACGTGAGATCATCATTGATTTTTAAATACATGATAGCATGTCCAGTCTAACGATATTTATGACCGGTCGTTAAAGTGTGACAATAGATTTAATTGCTTCAACATCTGTCAGTAGTTGGCGTTTGAAAAGAAAAAATCAATTTAATGATACCCAGACACGCGATGACCTTTGCGAGTCAGTCAGTTGATAGCATTCATATATATGTCCAGTACGTCAATATTGTTTTTTAAATAAATTATTTGTAAATAAATTATTTATTTTTTATCTAATAATATCTATCCCAAATTATGACTTTAAAAAAATATGTACTAATCGACATTAATACTTCATTTATTAATATACTAATGATTATAATCAACTCTAATTACACTCATTAATTACATTAATTACATTAATTATGCAACAGTCATTAATTAAAATTAATTAAGCAACAATTATTAATTAAAGTGATTAAAAAACAAAAAAAAACAAAAAATCATTAAGTAACATTAATTACCTTACGTAACATTTTAATTATGATGACGTCATCCACCCCTCTCCCCCCTCTCCCCCACCCCTCTCCACCAGAATAGGGTCATCCAGCCCCAACACAACTACTCATACTAATTGAAACAAATACATGCCGACCAGTGCCGACAATAATTTTGTAGCAGCGCATCGTTACATTAAAAATATCTTCAGTAATTTATGATTTACTTTCGGAGGGGGCACGATGACGCTGTGTACTGAGGCGTACTGCACGTCGATGGTGCGCATGTCTTCAACCAATCTAACCCTGCCTGTGCTGCGGTGCAGAGTTCAGAGTTACGATGTTGGGGAGCTGACAGCTGCTCGTCGTTGCTCGGTGGTTCTCTCCGGGTACTCCGGCTTCCTCCACCCGTAAAACTGTCACGGTCACGATTAGCCATTGTGCATAAATATGTGACCTTAAACACCAATAAATAAATAAATAAATTTACTTTCGGAGTTGGAACTCCGATAAATTTATTGTCTTTGCTCCACATTGAGGCGTAAATTGACACTAAAAAATCCAAACCGTGACTAAATTGGTCCTTTCTGTTTATCTTGGCGCCACCATGCTTTAGCATTGCAGATAACGCTGTGATTCACTCACGCGAAGAGATCTTCTTACTTTATTGCACCCCACCTCCGCAGTGTCCAGTGCTCAAAGGTAACCAGCAAGAATACAGGGGCGGTGGAACCGGGTGGTGGGGTGAGGTGGGGTAAGTTAAGCCATCAAAAATTAAAACTATGGAAAAAAAATTTAAATTAAATCAACTAAGGATAACAGGCCTAGCTGTTTCAGCGACGGTGCCACAGATAATATTTCTTGATTGGCGTTAAGGTGTTCCGTCAGTCTTGTGAGGGTCGTGAGTGTTCCGTAACTTCCGTTTGGTGTGATAGGAAATAACTTTTCTATTAAGATTCGATTCGAGATTCTGTTCGCAGATCCCAAACTCCCGTGGATCCTTTCTTCAGAAAAAGCGAAAAAGACCCTTCCTAATTTGCACGGATTAAATACTGCATAAAGCAATTTTTATTGGTAGCATTAGTGGTATAAAACAAGCAGAGTGCAGCCACAGAAGCCAACAGTGGAACTGATGGTACAAACCAGGAATGCGCGAAGTTAGGTAGTCGTAGTGGTTGTAGAATCCGAAAGCCACCTTGTAGTTAGAACCTGAAATGAAAAAAAAGTTGTAATATCTATCAGTCGCTTCGCGTCGCCACTATCAATGGATTTTCATTTTCCAGGGGGCATAATGCCTGTTTTAATACAACAAACAGTCCAACCATCCCCCAAAATCTAAAAATAATTTGTTCATGTTTACTCTTAATACCAGGCGGCGCCGGTTGCTAAGTAGATGGAGGTGCAGGCTGCAAACTGAGAAGTCCAACCCCACCTGCGGCAACTGCGTTGTGTCTTTGGGGAAGACACGTTACCCCCGTTGCCCACGTGGGGGCATGGTGGCGTTGTGTGCGGAGGCATACTGCACTTCGATGGTGCACCTGTCTTCAAACAATGCTAACCCTGCTTGTGTGGAGTTAGTATGTTGGGGTGCTGACAGTTGCTCGCCGTTGCTTGGTGGTTCTCTCCGGGTAGTCCGGCTTCCTCCACCCGTAAAACTGTCGTGGTCATGATTTGCCATTATGCAGAAATATGTGACCTTAAGGGGACGTCCAACCTAACTTTGGTCAAATTTCATGCAATTTTCTTTCAAGTCTAAAAAAGGCCCCAAATGAATAACCCCAATAAATTATATACCAAAATGCTTGGAATGAAACATAGAACATGTGGAATGTGAACTTTGCCATGGGACTGCTGCCATGTGTAAATAGCACCACCTGAAAGTCTATGGCATAAGTAAGAGAACAAAATTTTTAAAATAAAATACCTCAAAATAAAATAACAGCTGTATTTTATAAACATTGAAGTGCATACTCGAAGAAATCTTTTCCTAATTCATGAAAGTAATAAAGATTGAGACCAAATGGTACAAGTGGAGTGCTCACTGATTGAAGGCAGACATTTTCTTTTGTTTATGTTTTGATTTGGGGAGTTCAACAAAGGTCAACTTGAAGGAGTCCACCAGAAGAAGTATGGGAGGACAAAAGAGTGTCTCCCAATATAAAGATGTGTCACTCTGGTGGTTTGGAAATAAACTATGATATTTTCCTATGTAGAATGCACTGCAAAGTCATACATTGTAGTTGAATAAATATATTTACAAACCCCTTGCACTGTAACCCCTTTTTATCCCATGCATCAATTTGATAGTGATTAAATTGTTAAATTTGTCTGGTTTACCAATAAGTATAATAGCTTTGTTTACTCTTGGACACCAATACACTCATGATATCTGTTGGAGAAGAAATAAGGGTAAATGTAACCTGTCACTGCAATAATTCACCTAATATACTTAAAAGTACATTGTTATTCAAAACACATCAAATCAACCTTACATAACCATTATTGCATGTACTTTCCCCAAGGAGGCTTATTGGCATATTGAGATCAGAAGGGCACATCCAGAGGGTCTCACATATTCTTTTCAAGAACGCAGTACACAAAGCAATCCTCAAAAGGTGACAAGTGAGCTCCATTTGACACAAACAAATTTCCTGGGAGGGGGGGGGGGGGGGTGGTGGGGGGGTGGGGGGGGGGAGGTCTCTTCCTTGTATGACTCTTCCTCCGGTACTCAAGGCATATGCCTTTTTATGTGTACCCATACTATGTATGGTACACATAATGCCGGCATCCGGGGTGACCATCCGTCGTTCGTCCATCCTTTGTCTGTCCGTCCGTCCGCCCGTCCGTCCGTCCGTCTGTCCGTCCGGCGTCCGTATCCATTTCTTTGGCATTCGATAACTTGAAAAATATTGCTTGGATTGTCAAGTTACTTTAAATTTGTGTTCAGGTTACTGATGTGCCGAGCTGTATAGCTTTTGGTGTAAATCGGATAATTTGATCCTGAGATATTAACCCTTTATCCTTCAAATTGAAAATTCCTCCAATCCCTTTGGCATTCGATAACTTGAAAAATATTGCTTGGATTGTTTAGTTACTTTATATTTGTGTTCAGGTTACTGATTTGCCGAGCTGTATAGTTTTTGGTGTAAATCTGTTATTTTGATCCCGAGATATTAACCCTTTATCCTTCAAATTGAAAATTTCTCTAATGCCTTTGGCATTCTATAACTTGAAAAATATTGCTTGGATTGTCTAGTTACTTCACATTTGTGTTCAGATTACTGATGTGCCGAGCTGTATACTTTTTGGTGTAAATCTGATAATTTAATCCTGAGATATTAACCCTTTATCCTTCAAATTGAAAATTCCTCCAATCCCTTGGCATTCGATAACTTGAAAAATATTGCTTGGATTGTCAGGTTACTTTATATTTGTGTTCAGGTTACTGATGTGCAGAGCTGTATAGTTTTTGGTGTAAATCGGATAATTTGATCCTGAGATATTAACCCTTTATCCTTCGAATTGAAAATTCCTCCAATCTCTTTGGCATTCGATAACTTGAAAAATATTGCTTGGATTATCTAGTTACTTTATATTTGTGTTCAGGTTACTGATGTGCCGAGCTGTATAGTTTTTGGTGTAAATCTGATAATTTTATCCTGAGATATTAACCCTTTATCCTTCAAATTGAAAATTCCTCAAATCCCTTTGGCATTCGATAACTTGAAAAATATTGCTTGGATTGTCAAGTTACTTTATATTTGTGTTCAGGTTACTGATGTACCGCGCTGTATAGTTTTGGGTGTAAATCTGTTATTTTGATCCTGAGATATTAACCCTTTATCCTTCAAATTGAAAATCCCTCCAATCCCTTTGGCATTTGATAACTTGAAAAAAATATCGCTTGGATTGCCAATTGACTTTATAATTGTGTTCAGGTTACTGATGCGCTGAGCTGTATAGTTTTTGGTGTTAATCTGATAATTTGATCCGGAGATATTAACCCTTTATCCTTCAAATTGAAAATTCCTCCAGTCCCTTTGGGATGAGATAACTAAAAAAATATCAATCTGATTGTCATGTTACTTTATATATTTATTCAGGTTACTGATGTGCCGTGCTGTATAGTTTTTATGTAAATTTGATAATTTGATCTGGAGATATTAACCCTTTATCCATCAAATTAGACACTCCTCCAATCCATTTCTATATGTACCCATACCTTGTATGGTGTACATAATGTCGGCATCCGCGGTGGCCCTCCGTCATACAGCTTTCTACTAGTTGCGCGTATGGGTACACATCTGACGATTTCATCGGCTATTTTTCTCAAAGTTTAACTCTTTTTTTTCTTTTTGAAGATCCTGGCCATTTATGTTCCAAACACTATCAGACAGGTAACCCTCCAAATAAGTGTATCTGCAAAAATCATGTTACATTGCAAAGCATTCTTTTTAGACTTCATGTTCTGGACCTTTCATGCCCCTTACTTCCAACTATAACACTTCATTTATCGATTAATGGGTGAATAGAAAAGACCTTAATCAACATTTTGAGTTCCATAAGCCTTCAAAACAGCTCCGATAAAAGTGTCAAACATCAGATTGGTGGCTTTATACAGAATATTCATTAGGTTATTGCTTGATAAGTAACAGGGACGAAATCTTTACCAGAAATATTTTGTAGCAATACATTTGATGGAATCAGCAGGCACTTTCCAACAAATTGTAACAAATCAACTAGTTATAAACAAATTTTTCTAACTCAAAAGAGTGAAAAAAGTACCACAACTCTGAAAAAATGTGGGAAGAAACACATGCTACACAGACATTGTTTTCCCATGATGCTCGATCACAACACCAAATATCCTTCAAATTGGAGTAGCAGTGGTTGAGATACAAGGGAGAATGTTGGTACATGTAAATTGATGAATGGGTAAGAGGACAGAGGTCACCACTGCACGGCCCTAGATACACCTTTGATTTCACAACTTCCAGGTCTGGGGCATAATAATCGCAACACATCCACCTTATCAATTCATCATTTCAGTAAAATAAAAGGAATTATCAATTTTAATTAATTTATAGATGATGGGAAATATTTCGCTTCTTTTTGCCTTCTCGTACTATTAATTACCACAAACAATATCAGTTTGATGCCGACAAACGAAACTGAACGCATGTGGTCTGGTTAAAAAGTAACTTGGCATGGATAATGAGGAAACTGCGAATAATTCGTGTATTTCATTTGTTTAAAAATTTTGACCGTGGATTCGATAATTCGTTTTGGTTTTGACCACACGGTCACGCTGACAGCGGTTTTGTTTATTGTGATATGCAAATTGGGAGATATTTTCCGGTGAAGGAGATTTGTCACATTTGTCAGTGTAAAACGTTGACAAAAGACACTGATCGACGCTTGTGTTAGTATGGTTGGTTGCAAGAAAAAAACAAATTCTCAGCATAGTCCAAACGCACCTTATTTAAGGGGTCGTCCAACCTAACTTTGGTCAATTTTTTGACATTTTTCCCAATGCCTCAGAAACAGATAAGAGAAGTAAGGAAAGACAAATTATATATCAAAATAATGAGTAAAGTGCATAGAAAAGGTACATATAATTTTTTTCAGGTAAAAAAGTGAATTTTATGATTTTGAAGAAGATTAATTTGCCAATGGCACAAGTAACGAACCGGTAAAACCACAAAATAATCGGTAATTCGAAAGCCTTGCCCTCAATATAATGATAACATACTACAGACTCGGAGAAAGCATTTTTTTGACACACACTCTGGTGGATTTTGATGTTTGAATGTAATAACACCAACACAAATTTTGGATGTTCCGGATGTGGCCATGTTTCGATGATGTTTATTCCGGTCATGTGATTACGATGTGGTTCTTGCAGAAATACTCAATTTGGGCAATCGTAAGAATGCAAGGACGTGATCACGCCCTTTATTTGTTCGAGACAATGTATGAGCTGATTTGCAAACAGGTGACAGCAAATACTTGAGCTGTTAATGTCATAACTGCAAAATATGGTTCGAAATCCCCTCTCGTGTTTACAGGCCGTCTGAACTTTTTTGTTGACAAAACATCTGAATTATTGCGCACTAGAAAGACAACATGAACCACTTGTGAAAAAAAATAACCGAGTGTATAAAATCGGGACGATACACATAAGATAAGGCAATATTCATAACAAAGTAAGCAGAATGCTTCAGAAATCACTTTTTCACGAAGTATAGTCCAAGTGACCTGGAACTATATTGAGCGTGTTGATTTCCCCCAGATGTTGTGAAATTATTTACTTCCCAGTAACCATGGAATTTGAGGCGGTGTGTTTGATGTCTGCAAAGGACCGATTGAAGATGGGTTGAAAATGATGCATTCGTGCTTTTAAATAAGGTGCGCTTGGACGATGCTGAGAATTTAGTTTTTTCTTGCAACCAACCATTCTAACACAAGCGTCGACCAGTGTCTTTTGTGATCGTTTTACACTGACAAATGTGACAAATCTCCTTCACCGGAAACCATCCCCCAATTTGCATATCACAATAAACATAACCGCTGTCACTGAGTGTCAGCGTGGCCGTGTGGTCAAAACCGAAACGAAATATCGAATGCACGGTCAATATTAACTGCAATTGGCTTTTAAACAAATGAAATACACGAATTCACAATTTCTTCATTATTCATGCCGAGTTACTTTTTAACCAGGCCACATGCGTTCAGTTTCGTTTGTCGGCATCACACTGATATTGTTTGCGGTAATTAAATAGTATGAAAAGGCGAAGGAAGCCAAATATTTTCCATCATCTATTAATTAATTCAAATTGATAATTTCTTTTATTTTACTGAAATTCTGAACTGATAAGGTGGGTGTGTTGCGATTATTATGCTCCAGAACCTGGAAGTTGGAAAATCAAAGGTGCATCTAGGGCCGTGCAGTGGTGACCCCTGTCCTCTTAATCTTAGTCTTACCCATTCATCATTACATGTACCAACATTCTCCCTTGTATCTCAACCATTGCTACTCCAATTTGAAGGATATTTGGTGTTGTGATCGAGCATCATGGGGAAACAATGCCTGTGTAGCTGCTGTAGCATGTGTTTCTTCCCACATTTTTTCAGAGTTGTGGTACTTTTTCACTCTTTTGAGTTAGAAAATTGTGTTTATAACTAGTTGATTTGTTACAATTTGTTGCAAAGTGCCTGCTAATACCCTCAATTGTATTGCTACCGAATTTTCTGGTGAAGATTTTGTTCCTATTACTTATCAAGCAACAACCTAATGAGTATTCTGTATAAAGCCACCAATCTGATGTTTGACACTTTTATCGGAGCTGTTTTGAAGGCTTATGGAACTCAAAATGTTGATTATGGCAGGACTTTTCTATTCACCCATTAATCGATAAATTTAGTGTTATAGTTGGAAGTAAGAAGCATGAAAGGTCCAGAACTAAAAGTCTAAAAAGAATGTTTTGCAATGTAACATGATTTTTGCAGATACACTTATTTGGAGGGTTACCTGTCTGATAGTGTTTGGAACATGTGTGGCCAGGATCTTCAAAGAGAAAAAAGAGTTTGAGAAAAAAAGGCATATGCCTTGAGTGCCGGAGGTAGAGTCCTAAAAGGAAAAGAGAGCCCCATCCCACCCCTCCGGGAATTTTTTTGTGTCAAATGGAGCTCACTTGTCACCTTTGGGGGATTGCTTTGTGTACTGCGTTCTTGAAAAAAATATGTGAGACCCTCTGGATGTGCCCTTCTGATCTCAATGTGCCAATAAGCCTCCTTGGGGAAAGTACATGCAATAATGGTTATGTAAGGTTGATTTGATGTGTTTTGAATAACAGTGTACTTTTAAGTGCATTAGGTGGTTTATTGCAGTGACAGGTTACAGTTACCCTTATTTCTTCTCCAACAGATATCATGAGTGTATTGGTGTCCAAGAGTAAACAAAGCTATTATACTTATTGATAAACCAGACAAATTTAACAATTTAATCACTATCAAATTGATGCATGGGATAAAAGGGGTTACAGTGCAAGGGGTTTGTAAATATATTTATTCAACTACAATGTATGACTTAAAGTCTTTGCAATGCATTCTACACAGGAGAATATCATAGTTTCTTTCCAAACTACCACAGTAACACATACATCTTTATATTGGTAGACACTCTTCTGTCCTTCCTGTTACTTCTTCTGGTGGACTCCTTCAAGTTGACCTTTGTTGAACTCCCCAAATCAAAACATAAACAAAAGAAAATGTCTGCCTTCAATCAGTGAGCACTCCACTTAACATTGGTCTCAATCTTTATTACTTTCATGAATTAGGAAAAGATTTCTTCGAGTATGTACTTCAATGTTTATAGAATGCAGCTGTTATTTTATTTTGAGGTATTTTATTGTGAAAATTCTGTTCTCTTACTTATGCCATAGCAGACTTTCAGGTGGTGCTATTTACACATGGCAGCAGTTCCATGGCAAATTTCAGTTTCCACATGTTCGATGTTTCATTCCAAGCATTTTGGTATATAATTTATTGGGGTTATTCATTTTGGGCCTTTTTTAGACTTGAACGAAAATTGCATGAAATTTGACCAAAGTTAGGTTGGACGTCCCCTTAAAGGCGCGAATGCATCATTTTCAACCCATCTTGAATCGGTCCTTTGCAGACTTCAAACACAGCCGCGACAAATTCCATGGTTACTAGGAAGTAAATAACTTCACAACATCGGGGGAAATCAACACGCTCAATATAGTTCCAGGTCACTTGGAATATACTTCGTGAAAAAGTGATTTCTGAAGCATTCTGCTTACTTTGTTATGAATATTGCCTTATTTTATGTGTATCGTGCCGATTTTATACACTCTGTTATTTTTTTACAAGTGGTTCATGTTGTCTTTCTAGTGCGCAATAATTCAGATTTTTGTCAACAAAAAGGTTCAGACGGCCTGTAAACACGAGAGGGAATTACGAACCATATTGTGCAGTTATGACATTAACAGCTCGAGTATTTGCTGTCACCTGTTTGCAAATCCGCTCATACACTGTCTCGAACAAATAAAGGGCGTGGTTACGTCCTTGCATTCTTACGATTGCCCAAATTGAGTATTTCTGCAGGAGCGCGGTGGCTCAGTAGGTAGAGGTGCAGGCTGCAAGCCGAGAGGTCCTCGGTTCGAATCCCACCTGCGGCAACCGCGTTGTGTCCTTGGGCAAGACACTTCATCTCCATTGCCCGCGTGGGGGCACGATGACGCCGTGTACTAAGGCGTACTGCACGTCGATGGTAGGCATGTCTTCAACCAATCTAACCCTGCCTGTGCTGCTGTGCGGAGTTACGATGTTGGGGAGCTGGCAGCTGCTCGTCGTTGCTCGGTGGTTCTCTCCGGGTACTCCGGCTTCCTCCACCCGTAAAACTGCCACGGTCATGATTAGCCATTGTGCATATGTATGTGACCTTAAACATCAATAAATAAATAAATAGTATTTCTGCAACAACCACATTGTAATCACATGACCGGAATAAACATCATTGAAACATGGCCACATCCGGAACATCCAAAATTTGTGTTGGTGTTATTACATTCAAACATCAAAACCTACCAGAGTGTGTGTCAAAAAAATGCTTTCTCCAAGTCGGTAGTATGCTATCATTATATTGGGGACAAGGCTTTCGAATTACCGATTATTTTGTGGTTTTACCGGTTCGTTACTTACGCCATTGGCAAATTAATCTTCTTCGAAATCATACAATTCACTTTTTTTCCTAAAAAAAAATATATGTACCTTTTCTATGCACTTTACTCATTATTTTGATATATAATTTGCCTTTCCTTACTTCTCTTATCTGTTTCTGAGGCATCGGGAAAAATGTCAACAAATTGACCAAAGTTAGGTGGGACGACCCCTTAAACACCAATAAATAAATAAATTATTCTTAATCCCATTAGGGAAAACCTCTGGCGGCAGTTCTGTTTTGCCACTGTAGAGACTTTCGCAGACAATTCCTTCTGCCCTTCAAGGTGACCTCTTGAATTTTTTGTCGTCACTACGACTGTCTCGGCAAGCTATAAAATACTCTAATCCATTCTTGTGACACATTCACACATCATTCACACGAAGCGGGTAGTCAAGCTGGATAACAGATTAAGGTTTCTTCTTGTGCTGCATTCCCATCGGTCAAGATTTGAACACGCCCCGAGTCACGAGATTCTGTCGCCATTCTCTGAGGTCATTCGAAATATTTTTAAAAACAAAGACCTCGAGGCGAACTCTAAAACCGTGAAAATATGCCTCTAGTTCTGTGGACAGAAGCTAATTAGAGGCGATTGATGCTTTTGATCGGCAACACCATTTCAATGAATTGGGAGTAACGAACAATTCACTGTGGGAAGTGAAGCAATGCCTGTTTACTGTGGTCAACAAGCTCCGTTTTGCTGACAAAATAGCACCCAGCCACCAGTGCCTGAGGTGGAAGTCCTTTAACCCTTTACCTAACATAAATTGCAGACAACACTTGCAAACAAAATTTTTGAATAACTAATTTTTTCATGTTTTGTCCCCAAAACATAGGTTATGACCCGCCATTGGAACGAGCTCGTTTCAAAGAGGGGTCATAACCTTCATAACCTATGTTTTTGAGACAAAAAAAATGAAAATATAATGAAAATTAATTGGCGATTTTTGAGAATAGCGCTGGCCGGTTTTGGCCGTTACGTTGGGTAAAGGGTTAAATGGGCATAAACGATTGGATGGACTTGAGTTTATATCCATATGGCGGTCACGATTTGCTATTTGGTAAATGTATATGACGTTAAACACCAATAAATAAATAACGAACGGTTTGAAGCGTGGCTTGTCGTCCTACATACATGAGCCTTCTGCCGACAGTGCCCTCTCCCCCTTCTTCTTCCCTCCTACTCTTGTCTTCTGTTTTCTATGTACTTCCTTGTCCGTTAACTCGAAAACGAATCATCCTATCACGCTGTTTTTTGGCATACTGACAGTCACCAGTACTCAGCCACCCATGTTTTTCAGCCTTATGGGGCATTGGAGGTGTTCCTGGAGCTGCTTTGAGGTGGGGCACGCCCATATCTCGGGCATGGGATGGCCTATGGACCTGAGGCCAACACCTAATGATGAGTCGAAACTCCGTGAAGGTTCCAAATATGGGTAAAGGTCAAAGAGGTCACCCGGGGTCACTGAGTGCATTTTTTAGATTTGTTTGCTGGAAAACGCATCTATTGACCCCCTAATGCATTCCTAATGTTTATACATGTATTTTCATACAACAAAAAGTTGACGGGACCAAGAATATTGAAAGTAAATCACGCTCATACATGTATCTTAAGCATAGAATGACGTGTGACCTGGGACAACACCAAATGTGTCGATCTATAATAGAGGTTCAAATATGGGTCAAGGGAAGAGGTCACTTCAGGGGGTCACTGAGTGCACTTTCAGAACTGCTGGAATTCGCATTTTATCACCCCCTGAAGCACTGCTGAAGTTCATACATGCATTTTTATACTTAAAAAAGTGTGCGGGGCCAAAAAGTTAGAAAACGGGCCATGCTGCTCAAATCTCAAGTATGGTATGACCTTTGTGTGGACTAACACCATGAGTCGAAACTTAATGGAGGTTCAAAATAAGAGTCGAATTCACTGAGGTCACCCAGGGGACATTGAGTGCATTTTTCAGAATTTTCGAAAATCACATTTTATGACCCTCAAATGTATTGTCGAAGTTCGAATATGTATTTTTATACTCAAAAAGTGAGCAGGGCCAAAAAAATTGTAAGTGGTTCTCTCTCATATCTCAAGCATGGTGTGACCTATGGACCTGGGACCAACTCCAAATGAGTTTGTAACACTGTGGAATGTTATAATTTGGGTCTAGTTCACTTGGGTCACACGGGTCTCATTTAGTGCAGTTTTCAGAATTGCTTGTAGTGTAACGAACAATTCCTGTGGGAATCTCGGGAAGTGAAGCAATGTCTGCTTAATGTGGTCAACAAGCTCTGTTTTGCTGACAAAACAGCACCCAGCCACCAGAGCTTGGGATGCAAGTCCTTTAACCCTTTACCTAACATAAAAAGCAGACGTCACTTGCAAACAAAATTTTTGAATAACTAATTTTTCATGTTTTGTCCCCAAAACATAGGTTTTGACCCCTCATTGGAACGAGCTCGTTCCAATGAGGGGTCATAACTTATGTTTTTGAGACAAAAAATGAAAATAATAGTTATTCAAGAATTTTTTTTTGCAAGTGTCGTCTGCTTTTCATGTTAGGTAAAGGATTAAAAAAAAGCAAATAAAAAACAAAAACAATGAAGTCCCCATTACACCCACGGCAAAGCGTCTGCTAGAAATCACATTTTATGACACTCTAATGTATTGCCGAAGTTCATATATGTATTTTTATTCTAAAAAAATTGGGCGGAGGCAAAAATTTTAACAGCTGGTCACTCTCATCTCTCAAATGATATGACATATGGATCTGGGACCAAAACCAAATGAGCCGAAACACTGTGGAAGTTAAGAATTTGGGTCTTGTTCACTTGGGTCACACAGGTCTCATTTAGTGCAGATTTCAGAATTGCTTGAAACTGCATTTCATAAATGTAAGTCAAAAATATCAATTTTTGATTCCTTTACAGAGCACGTTTAATGCTGTGCACAGACGTTATTTCCGTTCTTTGAAATTTTTTATCTGAGTCCTGTATGAAGATCTTTAAACGCTGAAAACGAAAACCTATTAATGATTTCTTTAAAGATATTTTATTCCCGAAAATAAGTCTTCATAATTTCTTTTTCTACATATACACGAAGAAAAAAGTTAAGCACCCCCAAATATATTGAATGATAACATGTCAGTGTTCATTGAAAGTCTGTTGCTGGATACATGTATGATTATATTGATGATCCAACAAATGGTTGTGAACGTGTATGATTGAATGTGTCCCACAAACAGGTCCCGGGAATCACGTGTACCGTGCAACCCAAGAATTTTCCAAATTAAAGTTTGTGAAGGTCTCGGAATTGGGAATTTATAGTGCCGATTTTTCAACGTTCAATATCTGTCACCATGACATGAAGGATGACCTATGCACAAAGGCAAATTATCGGTATGCATTCCACCAGTGTGTCCTTAAACTAATCGGCCGTCAACTCGACTTCCATTACACCGACAACAGTCATTTGACGAGAAAACACATGCAAACCAATGAGAGTTAGGGCCGTCGGAACGACCTCCTGTGATATCACAACGTGAAAACAGGATACTTCTTAGGCTCGCGCGACGGCAGCCAGTCACCTCAAGTACTGTTCTGAAGAGCCTGTGGCTACTAAAACGAAGAATATGCATGATAACTGTCAGGAATGGCATGAGAAAAGCCATATTAAGGCCCGGAAGGGCCATCAAACGTCCACTAAGAGATCATCACCAAGGAATACGGTTGGCTTAGCATTTAGCATTTTTCATTCAGAGCATTGCATTGACGACCATTCTTTGGTCTACCGCGAGTTCTGATTTGAAACCACCTGAGCAGATTTTGGACGTTGTGGAGCGTCGAACAAAAGCACACGAACCTCCATTCACACCGTCTGCGAGAATTGGAAGCAGCGTTGCACCAAGAATGGCGACAGTTAGCTCTGCAACGGATACGACGGCTGACTGGAGGAAGCGACTCAGGATAGAGCACATTCTCTAGATAACATTTTTATCCATTTACAGCCAGATAATGTTGACTCCCCAGCTCCATATTAAAACGGGTATCGTATTGAGCTTTTAGCAGCTGCCTTTTTGTTCCATCAATGCTGTCACTGAAATGATGATGAAGACTATGCTTTTTGTATAGCCCGAATATGTTCTTTCAAGATAGCATTCAGTTTTTGAAGCTTACTTTGCAAACTTTACTGATATTTAGCAATACATTTACCATCGTAAAATACCCAGGGTACTTAACTTTTTTTGTTTTATTTATTTATTTATTTATTAGGGTTTAACGACACATTAACAGCCAAGGTCATATCGTGTTGGTGACAGTTTTACGGGCGAAGGAGGCCGGAGAGAACCACCGAGCGACAACGAGCAGCTGCCAGCTCCCCAACATCGTAACTCCGTACTGCAGCACAGACACGGTTCAATTGGTTGAAGACATGCGCACCATCGACGTTCAGTGCGCCTTAGTGCACGGCGTCGTCGTGTCTCCATGTGGACAATCGGGGTGAAGTGCCCTGCCCTCGGACACAAAGCGGAAGTCCGAATCGATCGCTCAGACGGTCACCCATCCAAGGACTAACCGGGCTCGACGTTGCTTAACTTCGGTGATCTGACAAAAACCGGTTACCGCAACGCCACCGCGCCCCCTAACCTTTTTGTGTATAGTTTAATTATGATGCTTACACCATTTTCACACAGATTCGAATTTACTGGTTGCAGTAAATTCTGTTTCTCTAGTTTTATCCAGAATTTTCATGTGAGTTGGCTGGTTTTCCTGTGTTCATATACTGCAGAAGTGACGCGTCACCCATCCCAGGCGCGTAGAAACAAAATAGGGTACAAAAATGTGTTTAATAAGTTTGCATAATTTCATGTTCTTACTGTTGCCAGCGTCACGTCAGGGCGTCGCATATCAGACATGGGGTGAAATGAAAAGTTCACACATGCAGTCAATAGCGTGTATGTCCACCGTTTGCCTCTTGGATGGCAAGACATCGACGGCGCATGGACCTGACAAGTCAAGGGATGTCACCCTGTGGTATTGCGTTCCATTCCTGCCTTAGAACATTACGTAAATCGCCTAACGTCTGAAGACCATGAATTCGTACCCGACGGTCCAATTGATCCCAAAGATGCTCGATTGGCGACAAATCTGGCGAAAGTGGGGTCCAGGGAAGAGGTTCGATGCTCTGCTCTTCAAGAAAGTCACGACAGATACGCGCTACGTGACATCGGGCATTGTCTTGCTGGAATAACTGCAACCCGACGTTAGCATTGAACAACAGGACAACAACAGCGTTAAGAATTTCGTCCCAATATCGCTGTCCATTCAGATTACCATCGATGAAGATCAACTGCATTCAGTGGTGAAAGTAAATTCCTGCCCAAACCATTACACTACTCCCGCCGAACGCAAGCATCAGAAAACCGTTTTCCTTGTCGGTGATACACTCTTGCCCTACCATCAGCGCGCCGTAGACAAAATGGTGATTCATCAGTCCAGCGAACACGCTGACGTACCCATTCCATTCTGACGGTATGATGACGTTGGGTAAGGATTGGTCTGTGGTATGGACGCCTACGGCGGATACCGTGTTCGGCGAATCTGTTGCGGACAGTTTGTGCACTGATTGTATTGTTAGTTCTACTAGAGGAGTAACTGCTGCTGTCCTCGTCGCCGGAAGGAAGCGATCCTGCAATTGAGACGTCCTGAGGTGTCGGTCTTGTGCAGGAGTCGTAACTCTTGGTCGACCTGAACGCGGTCGGTCGGCAGTAGATCCAGTGGTTCTATACCTTCCAATGAGATGGTAAATAGTGGCCACAGTGACTCCGAACTCAGCAACGAGCTCATTTGGAGGTATCCCAGCCTCATGCATATCAATGGCACCCAACCTCTGATTATCGGTTAACCTTGACATTTTTTAAAATGTCGGAATACAAAAACTAGCGTGTTTTCTCAATAACCCAGGCTCTCTAGCACAACACAACACAAAGAAAATCGTCGGTCACCCATTCACTCTGACATTCTCGGGTAGCACGTGCTATTTTGAAATCCATAGCAAAATTGTGTACGGTTGGGTGGACAACAACAACATGTCGTTAAACTCTTTGCACGACTTCCTGTCCACAAACATGCAACATTAGAACTATTATATTCCATCCTTTATGATATTTTTTCACATTTGTTTCTATTGTACTTTTCTCGATGTCGTCACACCTTCTGTACTTTGGGAACACCTGTAAACTGTGAGAAATTTGGGGTAATCTAAAGTGTCTTGAATCAAGAGAAGTGAGGTATCCCATTTTCCTTGCCAACTCCTTCGATCTGGGACCTCACGAAGATGGGCGATTGGGGGTGTAAACCTTATTTGTCCCGACTCTGACGGCCGAAGTCTGATGTCGTTGGATTATTAGTCGGTCAGTATTATAGTTAAAAGCTCCAGACTTCTTGGAAATATATTAGCCAATATATAAAATTTATACTCCAAGACAAAATAAATAGCATATTGTAATTTTTCAAAATAAATGACACCCGTTTGGAAAATTATTTTCACACGAATTCTCATGTGCAGAGCTGACAATTTTCGTCATTGGAAACGATTTACAGGAAAGTCCTCTTAATTGGGAGCGCGGTGGGTCAGCAGGTAGAGAAGCAGGCTGCAAGCTGAGAGATCCTCGGTTCGAATCCCACCTGCGGCAACCGCGGTGTGTCCTTAGGCAAGACACTTAATCCCAATTGCCCACTTGGGTGCACGGTGGCGTTGTGTACTAAGGTGTTTTACGTCGATGGTGCACTTGTCTTCAACCAATGCTAGTGTGGAGTTAGCACGTTGGGGAGTCTGACAGATGCCCGCCGTTGCTCGATGGTTCTCTCCGGGTACTCCGGCTTCCTCCACCGGTAACCTTGTCTGTCGAAAGTGTCGTCAAACCCCAATAAATAAATAAATAAATAACTTTTTCATATAGGTGAGAAATGCGGGGCGAAAAATTTAAAAACTAAAGGTATGGCTAAGGATACTTTATATAAAAGTCACAAAACTGAACGTTTGAAATATTAGCGAAGTTGTACCATCAATATGCGTAGCAGCACGCTAAAAACTAAAGTGTTAAAAACTACACTTGAAGTGCTGTATTTAACACTTACTAAGTGCTGAACTAGCACTTTGTTCAAGTGTAGATATCCCAGAACTTGACAGGTGTTACAATAATACCACTTGACAAGTGTAATGTCGCGACACTTAAAAGAAAACAACGCAGATGACGCGGATCAGGCTCGAACTCTCGAGCCTGATTCGCGTCATCTGCGTTATGTCCTTTTAATTATGCACCCACCAAGCGCAAATCAAATTATGGACGATTCTGGAAGAACCACCAATGCTAGACACATGGGAAGTGCCATCCATTCAAGTTTCAGATGTCTGACGATTGTAATGTCTTAGTGCTTAAAGCATTGCACTTTGAGTGTTAAAATCAAACCCTAAGAGTTAGAATGGGTTTAACACCTTGAAAGTGTCAGTTTTAACACGTTAGTTTTCAGTGTGAGGGCACGAACTTCAGCCGTTTTGATGTGAAGTAGTATAAAAATACAAAAGCTGGCGTTTTACATATTTTTCCCAGTCAGTTTGAACGTTTGAAATTATTCTTTATTTAATGCTCAGGCATCAATTCACGCTGAAAAATTAAGTCATATTCCCCTGTCGGTCGGCAAAACGAAATATCAAAATGATATTTAGAAATCGATATTTCATCGTAGGTTCGGATGACGAATCACATGTACTTTAAACGAGTCAGCACATCAGTAATGAATTCCAGAGTCCCAAATACAAACGAATTCGAATAATTGATAGTGACAGTGACTAAATCAATTCATTAAATCAGCGGTTTCAAAGTTTGACTTTCTCATTCACCTTCCAGCGAAAAGCCGAAATCACTTTCAAATTTCTTCAGTTCAACTTCACACGTCTTCAGTGCATTGAGTTCAAAAAAAATAAAATGACGTGTCTTGTTATTGAAAATAAGAAAGTGGTGTTTTTTGTTATTGTTCTATTTCTTCGAAACACATTGCGATTATTTCAATTCGCCAGCCTTGGTAAATCGTAAAGTTAGGGGAGAAATAAGACGGGACTACTTTTTGTGCGGATATTCACACATTCCAATGGTTGGAGTTTGGTTGTTGTAATTTTTGTATGGACGCCGGTTCGGCACATAAATTTTGCGCCTTAATGGCAAATAAAGGACACAAATTGGAGAGTTTGTAGTCGTAGAGCATTAAATAAAAAGAAAATTCACGAAAATTTGATGAATACCGAAAATATCTCGTTCGTGGCTACAAGAAATATGAGGATCTTCACGAGCGACGGCGTCGCTCGTGAAGATCCTCATATTTCTTTGTAGCCACTCACGAGATATTTTCGGTATTCATCAAATTTTCGTGAATATCCTCTATCTATTAGAACTCATTTAAAATTAAGAAAACGGCGCTTTAACCATCTTTTGATGTTCTGTATCTTTTTTTCAGTTCATTGTCTCAACAGTGTGCTCCGTGACACATAATACAGACACTGCCCTTTCCATTAATATAAAAGTTTAGTAGGTAAGATTTTCTTCTTTTTTTTTCCTGGGAAGAATAAAAACTTGCAAATTACTGTAAAAACACTTTCGATAAACAAAGAGCCAAAGTGGAATCTATCATTGTTGGTAGGTGTGATACTGATAGATCTTCTTAATGATGAATTATCTGTGAAATAAAAAAGTCAAGTTTCCTTTTGTGACTTTTAATAGACGAAAACAACTGACAGCTACGAGAGGTGTCTGTAGCTTTTGTTTATTAAAAGTCACAATAGGTAACTTGGCCATATTTCTACTGATGACAACTTTCTTGTTAATTAGACCTTCCTTGCAATCTAATAATTTCATGGGTGATAACTTCATTGAAAATAGAGTTTCATGACGATATAAGTCAAGATGTTGAGGCATTCTGAAAAACGTGTGCAATGAGTGTCATATAATCAAATAAGTAGAGGATATATAGTATTTTTGAGTGGATACCGAAAATTATCTCACTCGTCACCGAGCCAACTTGTTATTTTTCGCGAGCGCATGCGCGAGCGAAAACACCCATTTATATCGGTCACGTGTGAGATAATTTTCGGTATCCACTGCAAACACTAGATTTTCTTTTTATTATACGCTTTTATAAGAATCTGATCATTCCTATCGACAATTCCACTCGTTTCCCCCTTGAATTGATGCATGAAAGTAAACAGCGCATTGATACGCTGAAGTGATTTGATCGATACTCGAAACCGGTAGCGTCTTGCGATCTGAGTCAGCTGGCGGGTTTCATGCATCAGTTATTGCTGGAAATGATCGGTATTCACTCAAAACACTAGATTTCTTTTCATTATTCGTTTTTAGAACAAATTGATAATTTCCAGTGATAATTTGACTCGTATTCATCTTGAAGTTATGCTTTGAAAGCCGCCATTTTGATTGATACCGTGAAAGAGAAAATTTCTATATCTTCTCAGTGGGGGGTACGATTTCTATCTTTCCGCAATTTTTTAGATAATCTATCGTTTAGCGTATGATAAAAAAAACAATTACGATATGCTAAAACAGCATGTCAGGTGGATAATTTGTACCGATACATAGGATTAAGAATTTAAGAATTTAATAATGAGTTTGAGGAAATATGTTTTTGAAACAAAACAGGTTTTGTTTGAAATCTTCAAATAAAATTAAACACAACTGCATGAGCTTGTACTCAGTTCTCCAGAGAGGCACTGGCCGTATGGTCCACCGGGGCAATTCCCGGTTGGCCCCTATTGGGTTCCCCCTGGGGTTTCCAAAATTGATGCAGCTCAACACCTGTTGGTACGTGAAATTTCGTGAAAATGGCCAAAATGCGAAATAGCAATAGGTCTATATCGAAATATTCTCTATGTGGACTGTACATTTCGATATACCAACAGTCAAGTCTGCCACTGGTCGTTCAGGTGAAAGGAAACAGCGTTCCTTCAATTTCAAATATCAAAATTTCCTCCGACTGGGCTTATGTTCTCCGGGTCTGGGACCCCCTTGGAGCATTCCTGGATAACTTTTCTTGGCACAGTCCGCCTCTGCACTTTTCACCTGTATGAAAGAGTCATTCAAAGCTTTCAGTGCGTAAAACATTTGTCTGCTGCTGTATATTACAATGGAGCCGCTCTATCTTTGACAAGAGGGTTTGATATATTGTTGGACTGGCTGGGGCAGTTGCTATTGCTGTATTTTCCTAATTTTCACTGAATGCAGTGTTTAAAAAACATATATGGTATTTTGTTTTATTTTGGGCGCAAGAAGATTTGTAGTTCACTTGTTTCGAAAAAAATAATGAAACTTAAATGGATTTTTCCAAGCAGAATCTCAATCCTTCAAGACTCACGCTGTCGAAAGCGACTATTGTGACGTACTTGAGGTCATCCATATATGGCAAAAGTTAGCGTGGCAGTAAAGGGTTATACAGTCTGCAACACTATGGAAAAGCTCTTCGCAGTAAATGGAAGAACGGTACAATATTTCCAGATACAATGTCATTAATTAGAGAAATATCATTTACTGTGACCAGTAAATTCGAGTCTGTGAAAATGGAGGAAGAATCAGAAATAAACTATACATTCGAAATAGATTTTCGTAAACAGCGTTTAAAAAATTTTCATACAAGTTTCCAAAAAAATCTCTCAAAAACCGGAAACAACTTCTGTGCACAGCATTCAGTGTGTTCAATAAAGGAATCAGCAATGGATATTTTTTACTCTACCCACGTTTTGAGTTAAGAAATACAGGTATGAACTTCAGAAATGCATTGGGGTTATAAAATGTAATTTGAAGCAACTCTGAACACTGCACCCAATGAGACCTGGATGACCCTAGTGACCTGGACACAAATTATTAACTTCCATAGTGTTTTGACTCATTTGGTGTTGGTCGCAGATCCCTTCGTCATAGCATGCTTGAGATGCACATTTTGAACCTTCATTAAGTTTCGACTCATCCTTTTTGGCCCAAGATCCATAGATTATACCGTGCGAGATAAAACCGCTTTCAAAATGTTGACGCCACTTTCTTAAGTATAAAAATACAAATATGAACTACCAGAATGCATCGGGAGTCATAAAATGTGATTTCCAGTAATTCTGAAAAGTGCTCCCAATGACCCCTGGGTAACATCAGTGACCTTGACCCATATTGTGATCCTCCATTGAGTTTCGACTCATTTGGTGTTGGTCCGAGACCCATAGGTCATATCGTGCTTGACCCAAATTCAAATGCTTTGATCCTACCCTCTTTTTCAGTGTAAAAATACACGTATTGATTTTGGGAATGCATTTGGAGTCCATAAAATGCGATTTCCAGCAATTCTAAAGACTGCACGTAATGATCTCTGGGTGACGTCAGAGACCTTGACCCATATTTGGAACCTACATTGAGTTTCGATTTTGTGCTGGTCAGAGATCCATATGTCATACCAAGCTCGAGATGTGATCGTGACCCACTTTCAAAATCTTTGGCCCACCCACTTTTGTGGTTTAAAAATACATGTATTGACTTGTGGAATGCATTAGGAGTGTCATAAAATGTGATTTACAGGGTAACCACGTGTCGGACAGTTTTAGCGGTGTAGGAAGCCGGAGTCCCACAGAGCAGCGGCGACCAAGATTCAAAAAAAATTAATGCTTGTCGAATTTTTTCATATTCACTCGGCTATTAAAAAAATCAATATTTTAATTGATTAACTGGAATATTCCAGCCGATGGAATCTAAACAATTTCGGGCGAGACTGGTTCCAGGCAATGACAATTTCGAATTCCTTACGGAATTAGTCTATTGGCTTGAGCGCATGGTCTCTAATGTCAGCATTGCTGTCGGACTAAGATTAAATAAGCGAATTGTCCGAGATAAAACTATTTGTTGCGTTAAAATCCCAAGAAAATGATTATTGCAGTAAATATTTGTTTGCTTTACAGCAAAATTCATATTTCTCACATTACACTGTGCCGGAAACAAACCACCACTATCTTATAGTTTTTTTTGCAGCTAATCTAATATACTAAAAGAATATACATTTTTCTGTAGACCACCTTTCGCTTTTCTGACAGCATATGCGCCAGAATTGCTGCACCGAACCTTAGTATATTCGTTTCGAAGCAACGTTTTCGACATGTTTGGCGCTTCATAGATTTAAACTTTTCGAGAAACTAACAGAAAAAAAGATGGGAATTCCTACAGAAAGTATTTTTAGATAAATAGTGACGTCATGTGGACATCTCCTGTCAGGTGTTTCATCGACGCGGCGAGAATCCAGAAATTTTTGCTTCAAGCATGTATTCAACATACAGATATCCCGTATCGACCGAGAAAGCCAAACAAGTGGAAAAGAGAAAATTCCATACTTTTCACGCAAGTTATTCAAAGTTATTATGAATTTTCATTTCATTTTAATGACCTCTCGGAAATCGTTTCGAAGATATGTTATTTATTTATTTATTTATTGGTGTTTAAGGTCACATACTTACGCACAATGGCTAATCATGACAGTGACAGTTTTACGGGTGGAGGAAGCCGGAGTACCCGGCCTACCGAGCAACGACGATCAAAGATATGTTGTAGATACCAGTTCGTATTTCAGAACTGAAATGGTAAACTACACTCTACACTAAACACATTTATGTCAATGAAAGCTGGAGTTCACTACAACTGAAGACAGACCAAAACACATGGCGACTCAGGCTAATTCAAATCGCAGTTAGTCCACAATACTGTCGTAAAAACTACAACGAAAATAAAAAGTGACCTTGATCCGACAATCTTCAGTACTCTTCATTTGGAACGAGGACGACATTTAACACAACTTCATTCAAATCGCAGTTCGTCCACAAAGTTGTAAATCGATGCTAGAACCACGCGTTATATATCTGGTCGCCCTAAACACCGACACCCCCTAAATATTTCTTTCTTTATTGATTGATTGATTGAGGTTTAACGATACTTTCGATAACCAGGGTGGACATTGTTACGGGTGAATGAGGCCGGAGACAATCACCAAGCAACGACAAGCAACTGTCTGACTCCCCAACGTACTAACTCCTCGCAAGCAGGGTTAACATTGGTTAAAGACAATTGTACCACTGACGTGCAGTACGCCTTAATGATCAGCGCCACCGTGTCACCGCTCCTCTTTAATAGACCAAAAAAGCGAAAAACATTTAATAGGTTTAGGGTCGTTTCAGCCCATGTCTGGATGAAAATAAACAATAAAAAATGTCAATGAACATTGTGTAAAATGCTCGGTCCCCTCTCCTTCAAAGTAACGTGTTATGTGTCGGGTCGTCCTAAACACCGAAATCCCCCTAACATTTATTTATTTATTTATTTATTTATTTATTTATTTATTTATTGGTGTTTGAAGAAACTTTCGACAACCAGGATCACCTTCTGTTGGACAGTTTTACGGGTGGGGGGGGGGGGGGGGGGAGCCAGATTACCCGGAGAGAATAATAGATGCCTGGTCCCCTCTTCTTGAAAGTATCGAGTTTTGATTCGGGCCGTCCTAATCACCGAAATCGGGGGCGCGGTGGTGTTGTGGTAGCCGGATCTCGTCAGATCACTGAAGTTAAGCATCGTCGAGCCCGGTTAGTCCTTGGATGAGTGACCGTCTGAACGATCGATTCAGACTCCCGCGTTGTGTCCTTGGGCAAGGTACTTAACCCCGATGTCCACATGGAGGCACGATAACGCCGTGTACTAAGGCGAACTACACGTCGATGGTGCGCATGTCTTCAACCAATCTATCCCTGCCTGTGCTGCAGTGCGGAGTTACGATGTTGGGGAGTTGGCAGTTGCTCGTCGTTGATCGATGTTTCTCTTCGGGCAGCCCGTAAAACTGTCACCAACACGATATGACCATGGCTGTTAAAGTGTCGTTAAAACCTTAATAAATAAATAAATAAATGCAGAAATCCCCCTTAATATTTATTTATTGGGGTTTAAGGATACTTTCGACAGCCAGGGCCACCTCCTGTCGGACAGTTTTCCGGGTGGAGGAAGCCGGAGTACCTGGAGAGAACAACCTAGCAACTGCAAGCAACTATTTGACTCTCCAACGTACTAACTTCATTCACGCAAGCAGGGTTAGCATTGGCTGAAAACAGGTGTAGTGTACCATTGATGTGCAGTACGCCTTAGTACACAGTGCCTTTAATAGACCGAAAAATTGCCCCCCCCCCCCCCCCCACCCTATTTAAAGCCCAACATCCCCACGAAATACAAGTTAACAATTTAGGGTCGTTTCAGCCCCCGACTGGGTGAAAATAAAACAATAAAACACTTCAGTGAACTTAGTGTAAAATGTCCGGTCCCCTCGCCTTGAAAATATTTTAAAGAAGCTTAGTCGATTTTGTACCACTGCCTAATTTCTGACAAAATCGCTGGAAGTGGTTCATCCCTCTTTTTCTGTATCTATGCAGCTGGAAAAATAAATTTCGCATTACAAAAATCTCTGTCAAAACTTTTGGCGGGAAATAGATTTCTCTTTCCATATCGACACCACTGAATTAATACATTGTGCTTTACATGTGTTTTGACAAGGGTTTTTAATTTCAATAAAAATATCGGAATAACAATTACGTCATTTCTCCATTAATGTCTCCTCTTATTCCCGCGCATGCGCGGGTGTTTATTTTTCTGGTAAATTGTGAAAAGAATTACCATTGAAACAAGAACAAGAAAAGCATCTCAAAGTCATTCCACCCCCCCCCCCCCCCGCAAACAAATATATTCGAAACAATCAGGCCCGTTATCGATCATGTAATAACCATGTAATAACAAAGGTTATAAGAAAACAACTTTAAATCAAACTGGTTATCAAAATTGTTCAAGACTTTTTAACATAAAGCTTCAAACCCAAAATATTCAAAATCTGGAGGAACTGAAAACCGGTAAATATTGCTTAAGTTATTCCATAAACATGCTCAACTCGATATTTTTTAACAAAGGGTAATAACTCCGATAAGTTTCATCAGATAGCATTCGTTACTGAACTTAATTATATATTAATATACACATTTATATAGCGCCAAAATTATAGTTCAGAAGATGTAGAACCATATTCTGAGGCGCTGTTCATGTTACTGAGCTCGTGCAAATATACAAACGGAATATATACAGTATCTTACAGTCCACAGCATCACTTATAGGCTTTTTTTGAAACAGGTATGTTTTGAGATATTTCTTGAAAAAGACATTTGACAGTTTTTTAGGTGTTCTGGTAAATTATTCCACAAGTAAGGGCCAGCAAATGAGAATGACCTATCTCCAAATATCTTACACCTATGTTTCGGAACATGTAGTAGAATTTTACCATCGGACCCCAGGTTGTATTGGCACACCTTCTTGGTATTAAGGAGTTCTTCTAAGTAGGCTGGCGACATGTTATTTTGTGTTTTAAAAACTAATACTAAAGTTTTGAAAATTATTCTGTACTTGATTGGCAGCCAGTGCATATCCCCCAGAACAGGAGTGATGTGTTGAGACCATACCACTCGGGCTGATGCATTTAGTACCATATGCAGGCGAGAGTAATGATATTGTGGAACGTTGAACAGTAAGGCATTACAATAATCCAAATGTGAAGTTACAATGGCATGAACTAGGGTTTTTGTGGAGTCTTTCGTGAGGAATTGTCTTATCTGTTTAACTTTGTATAGACCACTGAAAGACTTATTGCACTTATTTGTAACATGTCTGTCCATAGACACGGTAGAGTCGAAGAAGGCACAAAGATTACGTGCACTGTTACTTGCACTGATGGCGGAATCTCCAACCTTCACTGAATTGATGTCAACTTTAGTGAGTTGCTGTCGTGAACCAATTATTAGGAATTCAGTCTTTTCATCATTTATCATTAATTTGTTTGAAACCATCCATGTGCGAATGTCCAAAATATATGATTCAATAGTTTCTAGAGGTTTAGTTTGATCCATGAGTGATGGTCGAGGAGAGAAATAGACCTGTGTGTCATCAGCATAACCATGGACGTCAGGCAGGTGAGATTCAATGATGGTGAACATTTTTGAAATATAGAATAGAAATAGAACATGTCCAAGGCAAATGCCCTGTGGGACTCCACATTCAAGATGGAAGTCTTTTGACAGATTACCATTTATTGATACACGCTGATGTCTGTTCTTGAGGTGTGATGATAGCCAGCTAGCAGCTACACCATTAAGTGCAAAATCAGAATTCATTGACTCTAGCAGAGTTTTATGACAAACAGTGACAAAAGCAGCACTAAGGTCTAAAACAACAAGCAATGTTACCCTTCCAGACCCCACATTAACTTGAAATAGATATTGTTGCTATACAGACATAAGTCCGCTTACTATTGTTAAAGTTGTGCCGTAAACAAGCTTAACGCGATATTTTTTTTAACAAAGGGCAATAACGCCAATACTTCAGATAGCGACGTTTTCTGAACTTGACGTAGACCTTGTTGCTATAGAGACATATGCTAAAAAAGAATTAAATCCAGTTACTATTGTTAAAGTTATGCCATAAACAAGAGTTGCACGTTTTTTTTAACAAAGGGCAATAACTCCGACACTTTTCATTGGATAACGGTGATCATCGAACTTGAGGTAGACATTGTTCCTGAAGAGATGTATATACAAAAAAAAAAGAAATTCGGTTACTAATGTTCAAATTATTCCATAAACATAAGCATCACATGGTATTTTTTAACAAAGGGCAATAACTCCCATAATTTTCATCGGATATCGTTAGTCATCGAAGTTGTCGTAGACATTGTTGCTGTAGAGACATAAACCGAAAAGAATTGAAATTCGGTTACTACTCTTAAAGTTATGTCATAAACAAGCATTACACGATATTTTTTAAACAAGGGGCAATAACTCCCATAATTTTAATGGGATATCGGTGGTCATCGAAGTGGACGTAGACATTGTTGCTATAGAGACAAATATACCAAAAATAATTGAAATCTGTTAACTATTGTTCACGTTATGCCATAAACAAAGTTCGGACAGACGGATGTCTTCGCAATATCTCTCCCTTGCGGAAAGGTAATAAGGGATGAGTACTGGCAGCCAGCTGCCAGCAATTCTACCTAAACTGTGACGTTAAAAATACAGTATGGAACTATTTTTGTAATATTGAAAGTTTGGGTCGAACTTTGAGAAAAGCCGGACAAGTGATACCTGGTGTCTCATCATCAGTCTGGTTTCTCATCATCAGTCACATCAGTATCAGTAGTCACATCAGTAGTCACATCAGTAGGCTACGCATTTGTCGTGAGTAGACCAATTAATACATTTCACCTGCAACCGCTTGATTGTAGGTTACATATATTATCAGTCTGGCTTTAAAACTGACTCTTCAAATCAAAGTAATGTTGCCAAAGCAGGATTAATGCGTTCTTTATGGGAAAAATGTTCAAATAAGATTAAAATCCTCGCTCTCTGAAAGGACGAAAGCTCGCGTTGTTTTTTCTATGTTTACGGCTCCGGTATCATAGGTTACTGGTTGATGTCGCCATGGGAAAAGATTAAATGAGGCACGCCCAAGAACTGGACACAGCAGAGAGAAAATGCCCCATGTTAGCCCTTTACCCAACGTAACGGCCAAATCCGGCCAGCGCTATTCTCAAAAATCGCCATTTAATTTTCATTATTTTTCATTTTTTTGTCTCAAAAACATAGGTTATGTCACTCATTGGAACGAGCTTGTCGAGCTCCTTCCAATGAGGGGTCATAACCTATGTTTTTGAGACGAAAATGAGAAAAGTAGTGATTCAAGAATTTTATTTATAAGTGTCGTTGGCTTTTCATGGTAGGTAAAGGATTCAGCTGATGCACAATACAAAAGCTCAACACTATCATGAACAAGAATTGATCACGCAGTATCAGAATAAAGCGTTGTTTAAATTTCAAATCAGTTTATGATGTGAACTAAGATGGGGCGACCTTGACCCTTGTCTAATTTATTCATTATCTGCTCAGTGACGTCGCAGCGCACACGTGAAGTTTATTACTAAACTTCTTATCGTAAAAGGTTGCTTTGTTCATTTCATTGACGGTAACATGGTCTGAAGTTTGCGGCTCGGAGCGTATGTTCAACCTCGGCGCTCCGCGTCTGATGCCTCGAATGTGAGCCTCGCTGTACAACAAAGACAAACACTATTTACAATGAGACAGATGTACCGACTGAAATATAAAATCACTGAATATAGTTTTGACGCAACAAATCGTTGCGTCTAAATTAAATTCAGTGGTTAGATATTCCATATTTGACATTTGAATAAGTTTGAGGGATTATTGTCTTTATTCTGTAGCAAACAGTAAATCAAAGGTCCGAACCAAAACATTGCGTCGAAACTGCAAAATGGGAAGGAAATCGTATTTTATTAATTTAACGCAACGCCCGCATCGCAGCTGAGGAGTAAAAGCCTTAACAGTGAGTGACACGTTGCCTTTTGGGGGATTCGTGTGCTGGTCGATGATACAAAGGGAAGGAAGGAGACGTACACTGAACTAATATCGAATCTTTTATCATCGCCATGCCATCAACGCAAATAGAAAGGGCTAAAGACCGGCGTCAAAATTAAATTCAGGGATTAAGCCAAAATATTTCACATCTGACACTGGACTGAGTTCAGGTTATTAATGTCTTTATTTTATAGCAAATCAAAAATCTTAAAAGCTTAAACCTTACGTCGACATTATTGCCGAATGAGTGAAAAAATCGTTATTTACAACTCGGTTGGAATGCCCAGAACGGTCGTATTACATCAAGTGCACACGAAAGGGTCTTAAATTAAGGGCATGTTCGGACGGCTGTACCTGTAACCTTTCAACACATAGAAACACATAGTGCACACCACCGTGTTATTTCGTTTAAATTCATAAATTTATTAATGCATTGAATGTCGTTGCAATACAATTGGAGCGATTTCAATATTACTTAAATTTCCCCTGTGTGTCCTGTATAAAGATGATGTTTATCAGTTTTTCCACAATCAAACACACGCATCAAAATTCAATCGATAAAAACTACTGTTGTTTCTGGAATACTGGCGAATTCGTTTGAGGCGAAGACTCCAGAGAAAGTATTTCAGCGACAGGCATCTCAATGTTTTTGTTCTCATCGATACTCAGGTTGAAGATTTGCTTTTGAAAATACATTAACCTCCGATTCTCTGGTTGTGCAACAGATTTTTTTCCAATCGCTCTGTGTTCTCTTGTTTAACCCTTTACCAATCGAATCGGCCACATCCGTCCGCGTAATATGCAAATTCAGCAGCTGAAAAAATAGTATTTTTCTAAAAAATTCAACAAAACCATATCATGTGACCCCTCTTGGGAACGAGCTCGTCACATGTTATGGTTTGGTTGAAATTTTTGGAAAAAATTTAAAAAATGATAAAATAATAAATTTTGATATCGTCTGCGTTGGGTAAAGGGTTAACAATGAAATTAACCAATTATATCTTGAGCTCTGGCAAACAAAGTATATTTGGTTAAATAGCAAACTGCATTATGCGAAATATTTGCTGCTGAAAACTTTCCCTTTTTGACATCAGTGATCAGTGTTCCTAGGGTTAAAGGTCTTTTGCGTCGCGTACGCATGCCGTTTGCATTCGAACGCGATTTCGTTATTGGGGTTTAACGACGCTTTTGACAGCCAAGTTCACCTCACGTCGGACAATTTTACAGGTGGTGGAAGCCGGGGTACCCAGAGAGAACCACCGAGCACCAGCGAACAATCGTCAAACTCCACAGCGTACTATCTCCTCACATGTAGGGTTAGCATTGGTTGAAGGCAAGTGCACCATCGAGTGGAGTCCGCTTTAGTACACAGCGCCGCCGTGTCCCCACGTGGTCAACCTGGATCAAGTGCCTTGCCAAAAGACACAACACAGTTACCCCTGGTGGAAATCACACCACACTGGGTGTACAAAATTAACAGTTTATCCATTTAATCTGATTCTCATCAAAAACATTTCTTTGTTATTAATCTTTTTTATCTTATTTAATCCTTTTATGATCCTTCAGGAAGATAATAAATTATTCGCTACTAGTTTATTTGGAGTGAATAAACAGTGAGTAAATAATAATCATGAAATTATTTTGTTGTAATAGCATTTTCTTTTTTATTTTCTATTTTTGTCATTTGTGGGTTTTCGGCAACTGATATACTTAAAAAGAGCCAAGTAATACTAAATTAAAATAACGTACTTTGAGTGCAACAAGACACCATCTGCAACCAGTTCAATGCTTTAACATTGCAGATGGCCCCTCGTTGCACTCAAAGGATAATACATATTCAAATTGTTCTCAATTACAATTAGATTCCATTTGCCACTAAATTTTTTCATTTGGCACCAAAAAATATTCACTTTGCACTAAACAAAAATTCCACTTGGTGCCAAAGAATTCCGGGCCAAGGTGGCCACTGGATTCAACCTGTCATTTCGAAAGGTGATCATAAGTAATCTACCATATTCATTCCCCCCATATTCGTCATATTCTGCTGCATAAAGATGGGTTCACGCATGTTGCTATGGAAAAGCTCGTGAGCGGACATGCGGTGTCACCATCACTATGGAGAGACATGGTTTTAGTGCGCATGCACAGCATGTGTTTTTCGTGTTGTATGTGCTTCCGTTTTCCATTTTGGAGATGGAGATGACATCGTTGCTTTATGGCGTGACACATGGCTACTGTCATATGCGTAACAGGTTGTGCTGTATATCTAGTCACGTGTTTTAGTGGTATTGGTCGGTTCAATTGGGGTGGGGTACAATTTTGTTTGCTTGAATTTCATCAAGTTCTCCATTATCTGACCCTATTCTGCCCAGTTATATTTCTCAGATTTCGCTGTAAGGGGACAGAATCCTTGTTTCTGCTCACCTCACTCCGTCCTATATAAAGGCGAATCATTTCTGCCGACGCTTGCTTCGTATTTCGTTATTCTACAAAGCATGGCATATTTTTCCATCATCCTATCTACCACGGACTACTCGTCCATCGAGTCAAAGAACTAACAGATCTCAGACCAGGAATCCTATCAACCAATCATACTGTACCTCTCACGGATGTCTAGGTTCTAATTGTATCTGCCAACGCAGGTTATATTCTTTGACTAATTCTAAGACGTGCCAATTAGTGTTAAACGTATTGTGGTACAAAGCCGCCCGGACACCCCTCAAAGAGGTGTCCTCTTATGCCGATATTCCGCTCGGGTTCAAAGAGTTAATGTGCAGACGAGGGAAAGTTGAAACGTGGCCTTTTGTCCCGGAATGTGGTCTTTGACCATTTGTCACCAACATCCAGGCGCGTAGCCAGGATATCAAAGTTAGGGGGGCAAGAGTAATATCTGGGGAGGCTAGGTCAGCGATCTGAACGTAGCGGCTACCCCCCTACGTGGGGGGGGGGGGGGGGCTCTACATTCAGACCGCTGAACTACTAGGGGAACATACAGAATAGGATGCGCAGCATCATCCTAGCCATGTAGCGGCGAGATGGGGGTGAGCACAAGAATGGTGACACTCTCTCTCACTGGAGGGGGCCTCCCCGGGAAAAAAATTCATGATAAAAAACCCCACAATTTCCTTGACTCTGAGTCTTTTTGTGTCCATAATTTATAAGTTGTGAAAGGCATCAATAATTATGTGGAAGGGGGGGGGGGGCATTTGTCCCCATGACTATGCCACTGCCAACATCATTGATTCTCAGTATCTTACCCTTAATATTTGATACCAGTATTCTCAGTCGTTTTTTTTTCTAAAATTGTAAAATATATGGTGAGACCACCAATGGCCCAAACCCTGCCCGGAATTTGTTAGCCTGCGCGACAATGAAGTACTTCCATTAACGGATCACGGCTGATATTATAAATGTTAAATGAAATGAAGTTTGGTGACACATTCAACAATAGGAGGTTAAACAATGGCGTCGCGAAGATGGATAGGGGTGGCGTGGGGGTGATGGACCCGATTTGCGCCCACTGTAGTGTAGGTGTGAAAGTTTTCAGGGATCTTCTGAATTCAGAGATTTTTTATAAAAGTTTTGTCCTTTCAGGGATTTTAATTTTCTATGAAGACTGGCTTCACTCGAGAGTTTCAGAGGGATTTTTTTTTTGTCTTAACACGCTTACATCTCTCCACTTCTGACTAGCAATGCCCCATCGCTCTTTCCAGGCTCTCCCAAGCTAGTGCCCATGGCACTTAGCAATGGTCTTTAGCTTATGCCCTTGGCACTACGGAAGAATCTTAAGCTCTTGATCAGAATATTTTCAGGATTTTTTGTTCTCAAAGTACTTTCATATTCGGTTGGCCCATGTCCTCACAGATAAAATATTCTTTGAAGGCATGGCTTGATTAGGATGGAATACTGGTCAATCGAGATTACAGTTAAAAGAACCCCAAGATTTCTTGGATATTTTGTTTGTGCAAAAAATGCATGTGGTCGTCATGACGCATAGGCTTTCCATCTTATTTAACCCTTTGATCCCCGATGGTTTCTACCATGTTAGTTCAAAGGCAACAATTGGAAGAGTCCATACTCATTATTTTGGGTATACCAATTAATATTTTCAACGTGCAGCCTTGGGGCTGCACGTTGAAAATATTGATTGATCTACTCCACACATTCACATAGCAACCATTGCTTAATGGAATTATGACGTACCATGATCCTGGGCCCGAAAAAGGCCTCCCATGTTTAAAGGGTTAATGAGCACGTTCTGTAGTCCAGACGTGTCATGCTGTCCCCACCGCATCACCTCGAATCTGGTAACACATGTCCAGGTATTGAATCAAGTCTTGTAAGAAAGGATATGATTGCTGGTAAGAGCGAATAGTCGGAATCAATATCCAATATTCCAATTCAGTTAAAAACGACTGTCGGAAAGATTATTTGGGGTGTCATTCTCCTTCTGACCCCCCCCCCCACCCCACCCTTAGTTACCACAGCGAGGTTAAACAGAACTGATACGATTCTTTTCAGGGCAGAGAAATAATTCGGAGATGATCTGGATTTGCTTTCCATGAAAACAACGCTCGGATGCCATCTTTTGTATCAGAGGTCCTGCCTGGTAATAGTTGTAAAATAAACACTAATAGACATCTATTTTTTTATACTTCTTTAGAGTTGAGTAAAGAACCACCCTCTCTTTAGACGGTAGGAGTCTACAGAAATTAGAAATGCGAATGGGGCGGGGGAGGGGGGCATCGAGACAATAACATTCCGGGCAGATATTAGCGATGCCAACTGTGAAACTCGGTGGTGTTGCATAGCTATTTTCTCTCAGAACGTTCGTGGTCTGCTCCACCTCAGCAGTCAGAAACGAACCTATTGAGAACAAATGAAGGAATTGAAAAGAAAAAAATGTGTTTCTCAACAGCACAGCGGCAGGAAAGCATGCCCAAATCCGCTGTCTGTGAATAATACGAGAATAGAATAATCGTCAGAAATGTTATTAAGTGCGCACACGAAAAGAAGTTCTGCACTGAATGACAAAACTACTTCAGCGAAGATGAATCCGAAAACTAAGTAATGAAGAGAGCAGGAATATCGTACTACATTTTCTTGTCAAGGTTGATTTGGCACACTTCGAAATACTACATGGAGACCCATTACTGCGTTTTAACCCTTTACCCAACGCAGACGATATCAAAATTTTTCTATTTTAAAAATCATTTTTCAAATGTTTTCAAAAACTTTCAACAAAACCATAACATGTGACCCCTCATTGGAACGAGCTCGACGATCTCGTTCCAAAGAGGGGTCACATGATATGGTTTTGTTGAAATTTTTTGAAAAATAATATATTTTTCAGCTACTGAATTTACATATTACGCGGGCGGATGTGGCCGATTCGTTGGGTAAAGGGTTAAACAACCTCTAAGAGACAAGGCATGGATAACAATGGTTAAAATACTTCCTGACTGCATTGAATTCGGGGTAAAACATTCACCCGCAATAAAAAAAATTAAAAACAACAACAAAAACAACAACAGAAAATACACAACAAATGGTACAAAGGTGGTGTGATGTTGCAGTGATGATACCTTTATTCATTAGCGTAACTAGTCTCCGAAAAAATATTTGAAGACGTGAGACAAATCATACACAAGATTTAAAACATTTGTGCTGACTTACGTGACTGGTGACATCGCATGACTTGTCGTGTGGAGTTATTGGTCATACAGGGCAGAGCTCAGCCACCACACGTCATCAATCGTATAAAAGAGAACCGCAACATTGAGGAAGAACGCAAGCAAAATTCCCGTGAGTACGCAAAGGGTGCTTAAAAAACAGCGTTTTAATTAAATAATTTGCTCCGCACCCACGGGCGTTGGAGGTAGGGGGCAGGGAGATGCAGCTGGCCCTTGGTCTGAGACTAAAAGACAGAGGTGACAGTGCCTAGAATTGAGAAACTCTCGAGTATTCTTTTCTAAGGTAATTTACTTTTGCCAATGGTACCAGGGGGTGGATGAGGTATAACGACGAAACGTCCTCGATAATCACCAAGCAAAGAAGCATTATATCATTCCTTTGATTAAAAATGTGCCTTCTGCTTTAGCATTGCACATATCACCCTTTTCCAGCCAAGGAGCGATATGTATATGATATCAGTACTATTAAGTATCACATGATTTATGATGCGTTGCAAACTCCCGGTCTTAACTCATACACAGAGTCGAGTGCCTTTTTGATACCCATGCCTCCTTGTCCTCGGATGTTTCCAATGCCCTTGTCCGCACTAGTATTTGGTCAGGTTTCGGACACGTAACATATATGAACCGAACGCACTGCACACATTAAGAAATATAATGTAACGACGTGCCTGTCACAACACTGTGCCTTGAAGACCTTCCCTAGAAGCGGAGGGACACAGGAGGCTATCTGGGCGAGCCAGGTATAGTGCGTAATCACTTTAATTTTGAGCCTGTGGGTTGAGGGTTTAGAGTTGAAAGCCAGCCCAGGCTTAGTGTGAAAACGATAAAATACATTCAAGTTGATTAGTCTGTGCTTTGAATAAAATATCAATGAAAATTAAATTAAAACAGTAGATCTCAAAAGCAGTTGTCATAAACCATAAACACCAGTGTTAATCCTTTACCTAACATGAAAAGCAGACGACACTTGTAAAAAAAATTCTTGAACAACTAATTTTTTTCATTTTTTGTCTCAAAAACATAGGTTATGACCCCTCATTGGAACGAGCTCGACGAGCTCGTTCCAATGAGGGGTCATAACCTATGTTTTTGAGACAAAAAATGAAAAAATAATGAAAATTAATTAGCGATTTTTGAGAATAGCGCTGGCCGGTTTTGGCCGTTACGTTGGGTAAAGGGTTAATCAAGTGATTGTTTATTTTATTGTTTCCAAACATTTAAAAACTGTTACCATGAAACAAAAAACATAGTTGATGATGCAATGAAGGCCGTAAATTTACTATAATTTTAGGATTGGCTAAAATTAGGTGTAAAATAGTACATAAGGAGAGGTTTTAGTCAATTTCAGGCAGAGCAGCGGCTGCAGCCCCTGATTGTATTAGCCCTGAGCAGAACAGCGGAAACAACCTCCACTCTATTAACCCGGAAAAGCCTTGACTTGGCTTACATTTACAGTAGGTAAAAATCTATAATTACTAAGTTCGAAGATTAGGGCTGGGAATAAGGAAATACCCCATCTTATTTGGTTTTTTAGTTAAACAACATCCGTGTCGGACTTTGAATTACATTACTAAAGAACTTTCATAATTAAATTCTTAATTCTATTCAATGTCTTGTGATTTTTTTTTTGTTAGCTTAACTTGAATTTTCACGAGTCTAAGGTTCCGGTCTTAGGGTACACAACACTTCTGGGCGATCAGATACCACACCCTTATCACCTAAACGTAGGCTTTATCCCAAGGGTCTATATGCTACGGTTTCTGTGTGATTAGTGGTGCTCCTGTTTTTTTGCAGGATTGACATCGTAAGACACTGGATTTTAATTTCTTTCCTGGGTTTTTCTATTCTCGATATGACATCCCTTTGACTGCATAACAGAACCGGCTTTAGGAAACGGAACAAATGAATGACAATGCACAGTCAGAGGAAGAAATGTTTATTAACGTGATATCCCAAACACCACTCCATTATTCTGTTAAAGATGATGTTGCTACTTTACTGATTTCCATTCGAAGGGCCATGGATACTACACTTTTAAGTAACTATATAGCAGGCATGTTTATTACAGGTTTCTTTAACTACTAAGCATGACATGTTTTATGCTAACTTTAGTAACTTGATTTCAGGATAATGAAGTCAAAGATCAACAGGTCAGATAGAAAATTAGCCATGTCGGAGGATGATAGAGTATATTGGACACCTGGAATGACCTGTCCAGAATTAACATGCAGACCTGACAAGAACTATACTCAATTTAGCAATCTACCTGAGCATTTGAGATCGATTTCATGAATGGAATGTTGATTTATATAAATTTATTATATAAATGCTTTATCTGCAGGAGGAGGTTTTCACGTCATCCAAATTTCGTCGCCCGATTGCTAGAATGTTCTATGTCCCCTATGGGACATAGAACATTTTAGCACTCAGGCGACACAATGACATACCGCCATTTTCGGGACCACCACAAATGTCAGTCTGGAGAAGAACGATCGATGTTAGAAATTGCGAGGGTCCTCAAAATCAAATACAGGCTTTATCACCATGCCCACAAGACGTATAACTGAAGGCTAGGAAAGAGCCAATGCTGATGCCCAGGCCCAATCCGGGCATCAACTTCCTTGCTCTCCCACATTCAGTGGTCAACCCCAGGGACGAGGGATTAGCGATAACCATCACGATGAGACATCAGAGTGGTAACCCCCAACAGGAACCACACGGATATCTGGAACGACAGGAATACAGAGTTAATAGGCCTTATTTCTCCGGTTTTTAAGAAAGTATTTAACCCTTTGAACTCTGGTGGTATCTTCCATGCCAGTTCAATAAAAACAATTAGAAGAGTCCATATTCATTATTTGGGGTAGAACAATCAATATTTGCAACGTGCAGCCTCTGGGCTGCACGTTGAAAATATTGATTGGTCTACCTCACACGTTTACCGAACAGCCATCCTATTTAATAACGTTATGGCGTATCATGTTCCTGGCCGGAAAAACGGCCTCTATGGTTCAAAGGGTGAACTTGTCTATCTATTTTTTTTCATGAACAAATGTTATGTTTACCTTATTTTTCTCTAGTCAGTGTTCGTAATAAACACAATTTTAGAATTCAGGTAGTTACAGGTTCTCTACTGAAAGTGTGCACCTTCACCAGGGTTCAGATAGTTGAAATGAAGTGTCACGGAGGGAATTCTAACTAAAGTTATTATTTCATGTTTAGAAAGCAAACAAACTATGTATCCATGGATCCTGCAGTTTTCTAACAACTAATACTTGATCGCTGGACATATACATTTCTACTCTAAGTTAGGGCGGCCAGAGAAGGACTAACAGATGGTGATTAGAGCTACTAGTTACTGGATTTCGTTCTCTAGCTCGCTCACTGACACTTCAATGTTTTTGTTTATCGATCCTCCTAAGGCTCGGGGATCGACACATATGTTTATCTTTAAGAAGGTTGAAATATTTTTATGATATGATGTAGGTAGAGATTTACACAATTCCTGGAATGATAATTGGCCCATTATCAATATCAGGTAAAATATACCATAATGTAACAGGCTGAGTGATAGAAGCCACTATCAGAGCTTTCAAAAAACTGAGGGCATCACCGCAAAAGCCAACATTTTCTTTAGTGTATATCTTAGGGTACACAACACTTGTAGACGATCAGATGCCGCACTCTTATCATCTAAACATGGGCTCTAACCCTAAAGTCTATGTGCTAAGGTACACTTTGCTTTCAAAACAAATAATGTTTAAATTAGGAATCAAACACAAAGTTCCACACGCTCGCATCAGGAATAAGCAGGAATGAAACAATATGATTGATTTAATGTGGATTTTATGGGTCCTACAGTGCAAACTACTGCTAGATTGACCCTTTATCCAACGTAACGGCCTAAACCGGCCAGCCTTATTCACAAAATTAACAATTCAATTTTCCTTATTTTTTCATTTTTTGGCTCATAAACATGGCTTATGACCCTCATTAGAACGAGCTCACTGAGCTCGTTCCAACGGGGGACATGAGCTATGTTTTTGACGCAAAAAATTTAAAAAAAAATAGTTATTTTCTGCCTTTCGTGTTAGGTTAAAGGTTAAAGGGATAAAAAGCCGCTTATTTAAAAAAAAATATCACCTCTCAGATCTCCCATGTGAAAAAGTGTAAAAAAAAACTGTATACAAAGTATAAGACATCAAACGCAACGCGAAATCACATAAATCTGTAACTAAAAAAGCTTTAATGCAGACGAAATTTAAGAAAACACGACATTGCGATGACATAAACGAAGTTACCCGAAAGTTATCGGAAGCAAACAAATCTCGTGACATCATTTCTGGATACATACATAAATAACGACCACGGAAAATAACTATGCTTTATTTTAGCAATAACTAGGCATAATTATATATATATATATATAAAATCGAGTAACATTCACATAAATTGTCATGTGTCCAATGAAACACTCAGCACGTTTATCGAAACGGCAATCTGAAAGCTATTTCATTGGAGCGTCTGTCGTAAAAAGACCCGCGTGTACACATCCTTCACCTTTGTCGTTCTAGGAAAGCTAATTTTGATGAATGTGAAAAATGTCATTATCCGGCATTTTCCACGAGTGATCGGCAAACCAGTTTAGGTTGAAAAACTAGAAGCTGCTGTTTTTCTAATGTCCGATAAATTTTCGCCTTCAAATTAATTTATTTTAATTGGATCGGACGCTTTCATACGAGTGATAACAAGAGGGGGCTCACCCCGGGGCATACCCCACAGTGCATACCACCAAACAATGACAAGAGAAGAAATGAACCATGATACTGTGAAAGCTATTCCCATAAACAATCTTCATTCCAAATTTCAATGAAAGCCGCTAACCCCATACCAGAGATTTGAGCAAACAGACAAAAATTGGCTATTTTACGACGCAACCTGCAAAATCATTGTCTTTGTTTTACAGAAAGGTAATTGTGAAGGTCAGAAACACCTGTTACCTAAGTCTAGTGATGGTCGGACCATCCAAATAAGATATGTAGAACAAAGACATAATGCCTCATGTGGGAAGGTGATTTGCATGTATTTTTTTTGTTTTACTGCAAGGGCATGACTCACTTGAAAGTCTTTCCCATAAACAATTTTCATTCCAAATTTCATTGGAATCTGATAACCCAAACCTTATAGAACAAAGATATAATTCCACATGTGGGGAGGTAATTTGCATGTATTTTCTTTGTGTTACTGCAGAGACATGACTCATTTGAAAGCCTTTCCCATGAACAATCTTCATTCCAAATTTCATTGAAATCTGATAACCCAAACCTGAAATATGAGGCGAACAGGCAAAAAATTGGCTATTGTAAGAGGCAAACAGCGAATTTTCGAAGTTAAAAAGGGGTGATAAGTCTAAAAAGTGAAAAGTAAGAAATATTATTAGAGACTAACTTGAAAGCCTTTCTATAAACAATTTTCATTCCAAATTTCATTGAGATTCAATAACCCAAATCTGAGATACAAGGCGAACCAACAAAAATAGCATATTTTGGTATATTCAAAGGGCCATAACTCACAGAACAAATATTCCAACAGCAAAACGGCTGACGCTGCTTAAAGTGCTCATGTTAATGAATATCTGTATCAAATTTCATCGGTTCTCGTCAGATCACCGGAGTTAAGCAACGTCGAGCCCGGTTAGTCGTCTGAGCGGTCGATTCGGACTCCCGCGTTGTGTCCTTGGGCAAGGCACTTCACCTCGATTGTCCACATGGGGGCACGATGACGCCGTGTACTAAGGCGTACTGCACGTCGATGGTGCGCATGTCTTCAACCAATCTAACCCTGCCTGTGCTGCAGTGCGGAGTTATGTCATAAACAAGCATTACACGATATTTTTTAAACCGTCGTTGCTCGGTGGTTCTCTCCGGGTACTCCGGCTTCCTCCACCCGTAAAACTGTCACCGATACGATATGACCTTGGCTGTTAAAGTGTCGTTAAAGTCTAATAAATAAATAAGTAAATCAAATTTCATCGAAAGCTGAGCATTAATGTGCAAGTTATATCGTGAACAAACATCTGAGTGCGGACGGACAGACGTACGGACGGGCGCACGGACGGACGCACGGATGGGTGCAATCCAGTATACTACACTTTTTGAAAAAAAAGTAGGGGTACAAATATAAACACAAGGGTACTTTTGTATAACGGACATTGTGGTTTTGTTAACCTGGTAGAGTGCTGGAAGCCCATATTTGGACTTTATTCTGAAGTGCAGATACGACAACTTAAATATAGAATATACCCATCGTAGCTTGGTGTAACAAATGTTCACCGCAAAATAATGAGATGAACCACAGCAGCGAGCTTGTTTGCTCGAAAGACAACCGAAGACAAATTGCCATATTGGCCCACTGCTTTTATTACACTTAATAATTACATAAATATTGAAATGTGGCAGTGTGCCAGATACAACCTATTAACTAATTAATAGAGTTATCCCCCACTATAAACCTGAAATGCGAATGAATGTTGATGACAATTATGAATTATAGAAAGCAAAGGTAGGCGGAAACTACGCCAAAGTTGATGCCTGCATCTTTCGCCTCGCACTTGATACTGCGACAGGAAAGGTATCAATCAACCCGCCAACGCTGCTGGGGAAATGTGACACATAGTAGGAAGTGTTGTGGTGAAACGCAAAGGCAAATGGAACAGCCAAAGCCAGGGACAACTGGAAATGGGAATTGCGGGACAAGAGAAACTCGAGGATGGTAGTAGGTGATACGCGAGAATTCGAGCTCACCTGTACATGTACGTGTACGTGTACATGTACACCTCCATAGGATTTAGTGTTAAAATCGTGTACGTGTACAAGATTTTAACGGTTTTTAGGGTGAGCTCCAATTTTTTTTAACACTGAACCCTATTGGAGGAATCCATAGTTTTACGTACACGTAATGTACCGTTTTGATTGAAATCGGCAGATGAGTTTTCCCCATTGGATTCAGTGTTAAATTGCGAGCAAAAAAACGTTTTGAGAATTCGAGCTCATCGTCTTACCGATTTTAATAATCCGCGTCCGATTTTAACACTGAAACCCTACTTGCGGATTGTTAGAATCGGCAAGATGATGTGTGAAGAGGTTGAGTTCGAACTCTCAAACCCGCTGTCGCGTTTCTCGAAGTGAGATTAGCGCACGTTATTGCGAGGTGATGTCGACGAGCACTTGATGAAAATGTGTGAAGAGGTTGAGTTCGAACTCTCAAACCCACTTCGCGTTTCTCGAAGTGAGACTAGCGCATGTTATTGCGAGGTGATTGCGACGAGCACTTGATAGAAATGTGTGAAGAGGTTGAGTTCGAACTCTCAAACCCACTTCGCGTTTCTCGAAGTGAGACTAGCGCACGTTATTGCGAGGTGATCACGACGAGCACTTGATGGAAATGTTTTGAACGAAGAGTGTTGTTGTCGGTGTGTTAGAAATTCGCGAACCCAGTCACGTCTTCCTGAAGTAAAAACTAACACTTATTGATGTGTTGCGTGTAAGTCACGGTACTTTAATTACACTGACGAAACAAAATTCTGTTTGTCAATGGAATATAGATTAACCTGTCTACGCCGTTTTTAAATGTGATTGAAGACAAACAACTACATGTTATCGTTATGACTGAATGAGGTTTTTTGTTCAAAAAGAGTCGATTATGAATATGGTCTGTATCATAGACATTCGTGTTTTGTCTTGATGAGACGAATAGAAATTGAGTTTGGGGGGATATTGTTGGAAAGAGTCAAACACTTAGCGGAATGTTTAAAACGCATTTTCCGCTCAATTAGGTTTTGAGTGGTAAAATTTTTAATATATTCATGATAGCAATCAGAGAGAGATTTTGTAAATGAATAAGTTCTCAGCGTTAAAATCAGTTTTCTTTTGTGTGTTGAAACTGTTTTAACAGTCATCAAAGGGATTCTCTCTTAATTCGATACTGAGTGAATGGTTGTTTGATGTGTGAATGGAAATCTTTTGACAAAATGTAAAAACTACTGTCAAAATGCGTTAAATCAGAAACCGGTTTGTCATGTACTGTTTAAACGTATTCTTAAACTTCTCCCATTCAATTAGCAGTCAGTTGAGATGTGAATATTTTCAGATTATTATATTAAAGACAGAAAGATTTTTATTACTTAAAAACATAAAAATATAATTAAACATTCAATTTTGAAAATAATAAAACAATTAAAAACGAAAGATGTTTTTACAGATGGATCCTAGGCGCCGAGATCTAATTCTAGGCGAGTATGAACGTGCTAAGAAGGGGATTCAGTCAGCTGATAGGAGCAGACGTCTTGGTGAGATGGAACTCAAACGCGAAGCCACAAAAATATTTAAACCCGTGACGGAGGGTCAAGAGCGAAGCAGGAAGGAGATAGTCGAAGAATTGAGACCTATAAAGGAGAGTTCTTTGAGAATGGGTTCGTTGCCTCCTAGTTTTGGAAATCAGTATTCCGTTCAATCTACACCGGATTACGTTCCCACGGGAATTCAAACAGATTTGAGCGAGAGCGACGATACAGCTTCGACTATCACCACTAGTAGCGTCGCATCGTCTGATGATGACGGCGGTAAGAGAGATCAGTTGTATGGATTTTATAAGGATTCGGAGGGAAGGATTTTTGTAGGAGACACGGAAGTAGATATTGGCGATGATGAATTGATCGTCGGTTCGACAGATACGAAGTGACTGATGGTCTGCGCAAATTGCTCCTTTACAACAAGCCCAGCGATTACACGGAACAGGATTTCGACAATTACAGCGACATTCTGGTCCAGACCCACGCCATGCAGAGAAATAACGATGCCAGAGAGACGAAACCCAAAGCCAACAGAGGTTACAAGTGGACGAAAGTGGTGAAACCCATATGGGATATGAACAAGAAGTTCATCGAATCGGTGACTGGCAAAGGGGTGAAAACCACTTTTCTTCCGAGCGATTCCGACGCTCTGCCTCAGAGATTGAGTTTGTTGATGGCGAGCAGACGGGCTGGTAACACAGGATTAGATAATCAGATAGTTACTAACTATATCTGACGAATTGTTAAGACAGAAGGTTTTGAATAAAAACCACTATAAAAGGCTGATGAACGAATTGAAGGATTGATGTGTATATAATAAGTAGAGAGAAACAAACAAACAAACAAAAATAAAACAGTAAATTTTTACACTAGAATAATAAAAGTATTTAAACGGCAAAAACGATTTACCAGTGAAAAAAACAAAAATATATCATAAAAATAAAATATGTTGGTGATAAAGAACAGGGTATACGTCAGAACTTACGTTCAAGGCGGTTCTGGCATAGTCGATTCTATAATGCGAGCGTTCACGAGCGATGGGGGTAGAAAACTCGCATCGACCGCGTTTGAGGTCGGTAAGAAGACGGCTTTGGATGCTGGTAAGAAAGCCGCTTCCGAAGCCAGTGGTAGGATAGCTTCTGTGGCTGCCAAGAGGGCAGCCGACGCGTTGATCGACAAGTTGCTCAGTCCGCCGGCGATGCGAGCTGCGTTAGAGCGAACGCCGAAAAGTTGGAAAGATTTTAAGGATGCCGTGGTATCCATACAAGATTTAGCCAAAATGACGAGTGGATCCGGATTGAAGAGAACTCGCGACGGTGCGATATAAATAAATAATAACATTAAAAACAGAGTTTGAAAAACGTAAAAAATATGCGTTTGAAAAGAATCTAAAATAAAAACAAACAAAATAAAACAAAGATGAACATTATAGATATGTCTTGGAATGACGCCGCGACCAAGAGGTTGAATAACGAGTTCTTTCCCCAAAGCATAAGAGGCTTGATAGTGGGAAAATCGAATTGTGGAAAGACCAATCTGTTGATGAATCTGTTGTCCCGACCCGACTGGTTGGATTATGACAGATTGTTCGTGTTTGGCAAGAGCTTGTTTCAACCCGAATACAGATTGCTTCGAGAGTGCATGGATCGTAGATTGCCCAAGGACGTCATAGCCAGACAGATGATAAGGGAGAACGCTAATTTTCTATGTCTCTTTCGCCAAGATCTCAAGAATCTCAATCACATCTACGGCGATCACGTCGCAAACGACATGAGCGCGGCAGAATTCAGGAGATTCTGCAAGAGGGTTTGGGATGGTGGACTTTACAATTTCGTCATGATCGATTTGACAAGCGAATTTAATCGCGGAAAATATCGGTGCGGATTCAACAAGTTTTATGTTTCTGATGATAATAATAAGATAGAGCGTGAAAATAAAATTTAGAAAATAATAAATCTTCAAATAATTAGTTTTGAATAAAAAAAAAAATAAAATTAAATATAATGTTTGAACATGGAGAATTGTTAGAACGGATAGCCGAGAATACGACTGCGAAACAATCCATTCAAATCGTGGTGAGTGGCGATTCGACTCGATTCGCTACGAAATTCGAACCTTCCTTCGAATTGAATAGAGAGAAAAGATACGAGATGGCTTTGGTGAATCTGGAAACTTATTATTCCTTTCCCAACGTCACCGAAAAGAATAACTCATTCAAGTATTCCGACGGAGTGGATTGGTTGGAGATTCGAATTCCCAAAGGGAGTTACGACATAGACGATTTGAACAATTACATTCAGATGCGAATGAAGACGGATGGAAAGGGAAGCAACAAGATCAGACTCGCTCCCAATCCTAATACCTTACAGACGATGTTGGATTTGGAAGATAATTTTCGAGTGGATTTCAACACGGACGATTCTGTAGGCAAGATGTTGGGATTCGATTGAAAGATGTATCGAGGCCACGCGGCATCTGAAAATACGGTCGACATTCTCGCAGTCAATAGCATTCTGGTGAACGTGGACATGATTGCTGGAAGCTACGTGAATGGTAGCGCTCAACCGACGATCTATTCCTTCTTTCCAAACGTGTCGCCGGGTTATAAGATCGTGGAGTGACCTCGAAATTTAGTTTATCTACCAGTGATTTTAGATACGTATAGCCTCAAAACCACGTTGACGGATCAAAATGGTGAACTGTTAGATCTTCGCGGAGAGAGAGTGACGATACGATTTCACATAAGAGAAATATAAAAGCCAAAAATTGTGTATATATATAGATAACAAAAATAAAATAAATGCAATATTAATTTTACAAAATTATTTTAATATAATTATTAAACAAGAAACAATTGAAGTAAATATATTTTAAAAAACAGAATTATGACACAATATGTGGTTAAAAACGTGAACATATCCGCAGGACAGAGGAAGAAACTTAAGAGAGCGTTAACAACTCGAGGCAAGGCGGTGAGATTCAAATTCACTCACGAAGATCTGACGAGAGGTGGTCAGGATTCGATCGCCTGGACCAGAAGTCAAATCAAAAGGATGGAGAAAGCGATTCGTGATGGAAGAGGGTTGATGGTGAGAATGAGTCCCGCTCAATTGAGATACAATTTGAGAATGAAAGGCGGTTTCCTACCGCTATTGGCAGGAATAGCCGCAAAAGCATTACCCTTCCCCGCAAAGGCACTACCCTTTCTCAGAAAGACTCTCGGCGTGGGAGCTCTCACGGGACTCGCTAGTTCGGCAGTTGAGAAATTAATGGGTGGCAGCGGACTGTTTTTGAAGAAGGGAGGAGCCGTGTGTCGCGTCCACGTAGACGACAGTGGTAAAGGATTGTATCTAGAACCCGTTAGAGGTGGCAACTCTCTGAGAGGAAATGGTCTCTATCTGAAGCGTGGACAGAACGTCGAGCGACTCGGCAAGGGTTTGTTGCTCGGTGAGAATTCACCGTTTAAGAACATACTGATTTTGAATATGTTATTATAATATAAAATTGTATAAAATATAAAATCATAGAAAGTATAAAATAATATATTTAAAATGGATGAAAAGGTGGAGAAACAATTTGATGATAATGACGAACATTGCAAGCCAGAGAGCGAAAAAATAAAAAAAATGGTTAGACGCTAATGATGGATATCTAAGGAAAGAACTGATGAAAGAGATAGATAGAGCGCGGGATAGATGGTTGAGAATGAGACGACGCTTTCCACCGTCACCACTACCTTCTGAAGAGAATGGTGATGATGCGAGTGTTACCAAGAGATGCACAACATTCGTTCATAATTATGATTCGGATAAACAAAAATGTTGTTATAAACATATCATATCACAAAAAAAAAGAAAAAAAGAAAAAGAAGAATTGACGCTGAAAATTGAGAGAAAAGGAAACGTTATTACAATATATGGTGATAGTGGAGAAGAAGGAAAACAAAAAAAAAAGTAATGAGATCTAAAGATGATCTCATTACTTTTTTTTTTCATTTTTCTTCGCTAAAAATCAATCTCTCTGTTGTTTATATTTCCAAGCTCGTTATTAGCATGTTGACACTCGTGTCTTCTCCTTTTTCGAAAACGTGTTGAATGTTTATCTTTACTCTTTTGAGTTTTTTTACATCGGTCAACTCGCTCTCACCACCCAATTTCTCCACGAGTTCGAATGAGATGTTTGGAAATATGTAATTTCCATAGGGCAACGACAAATCGTCCTTGTCGAATTCTCTATCTTCGGCGATGACGATGTTCTGCAGATTGCTTTGGTACTCATAAATCAAATCGAGCGCGGCTTCGTCCAATTTCAGAGGCATCTTATATTTGTCGTATTTGTGCTCAAAGCCCTTCATCTCGACCTCGTTCAATTTGATGGGATCGTGTCGTTATAATCTATAGATTTTATGACCGAATTTCTTATTCATTTCGACTCATTTCAATTTCAATTCACATCTTTTAGGTGTTGTTGTCCTCATGATCGATTATTTGTTTTTTTGTTTTTATGAATTCTTGCAAATAATGTATATTTTAAATTTTGTATTTTAATAATTTGTTTAAAAAAAGTTTTGTTTTTTTTTTGCTCCTTATATATATATATAAAAAAAGTTGTTTTTAATTTTAATTTCTTTAATGTGAAAATTTTTTTTGTAAAAAGTAATGAGATCACCTTTAGATCTCATTACATTTTTTCCTTCTTCTTTGCTAAAATCAATCTCACTATTGTTTATATTTCCAAGTCCGTTATTAGCATGTTGACATGCGTCATTTTGTCACTTACGAAAATGTCTTGTATGTTTATCTTTACTCTTTTAAGTTTTTTTACATCGGTGAACGCGCTCTCACCACCCGATTTGTTCAAGAGTTACAGTGAGATTATTGGATATATGTAATTTCTAAAGAACAACAACAAATCGTCCTTGTCGAATTTTCTGTCTTTGGCGACGATGATATTATTCACCAGATCGCTTTGGTACTCGCAAAACAAATCGAGCATGGCTTCATCCAATTTCAAACACATATGATATTTGTCATAGTAGTGCTCTAAGCCCATTGTCTCGACCTCGTTCAATTCGATGGGATTGTGTTGTTGTAATGTATAGATTTTAAAACCTAATTTTGTACATGCTTCGACTCATTTCAATTTCAATTCGCATCTTTTAGGTGTTGCTGTCATGATCGATTATTTGGTTTTTATGAATTCTTGCAAATAATATATATTTTAAATTTTGTATTTTAAATAATAATTTGTTAAAAAAGTTTCTCTTTATTTATAAATAAAGTTAAATTTTAACATCCTTTTTTTCGTATTAATTGAATTTTTTTTTTCACGAGTTTTTAGAACGGGCAAGACATCGAACGTTTAAAAATTAGTCTTCGCATCTTGCAGTTATCATCATCTATTGAGAAGGAATCGGGTGACATGAACACGCGTCTACTTCGCGGAAATTTGTTTTGAACCTCGTGTGAGACTTCGCATAAAAGTCATAAGAGTTCTATTTGTCTTGAACCTTCTTTTTTAATAGTTTGAACGACATTGTCAATTAATTTTTGTTTGCTAATAGTATTACGATTCGATTTTCTATCACAAATTGTATCATTTTCTTTTGAAATGCGTAAATATAAATTATGATTTTTTTCTTCTTAGTTTTTTGGAGAATAACGATTTATTAAACAACGTCGACGTTTATGTCAAGATTCCATCGTGGATGTTGTCGTCATGATCGATTATTTGGGTTTTTTTTGTTTTACGAATTCTTGCAAATAATGTATATTTTAAATTTTTGTATTTTTAATAATTTGTTTAAAAAGTTTTTTTTCTCTTTATATATATAAGTTAAATTTTAACATCCTTTTTTCTCGTATTAATTCAATTTTTGACGTTAAGGAACATAAAAATTGATTAATTTCATCAAAAAAATATTTTATTTGTTTTTCATATTAAAGAAAAACAAAACTTTTTAAACAAATTATTTAAATACAAAATTCGGAAAGAAATATGTTCTTACAAAATGAAACAAACAGATAAAAAAAAATTTGAAAATTTAAATGAGAAAACCATACCTCAGTTAAACGAGATTTGTAAACTATTAAAAATTTCACATTTCAGAAATCATAGAACTAAATCAAAAAAGATTGAAGTCATACAGAAAAATTTGCGAAACGATGGAAAGGCAAACAAAATGCCGATAGCAACAATGTCAAAAAATGCATCGGTTGTGAAAAATGAGAAGAAGAAGAAAAAGATAGTAAAAGGAATCGAAATGCCGATAGCAACGACGTCAAAAAATGCATCGGTTGTGAAAAATGAGAAGAAGAAAAAGATAGTAAAAGGAATCGAAATGCCGACGTCGAAAAAAAACGAAAACGTTTTGATTGTGAAAAATAAGAAGACGACTAAACGAAAAGCCGTTGAAGAAGAACTTCAAGTTTCCAAAGAAAAGAAAAGAAAAACTAAAACGAAAACGAGTGATGCACATCAGATTCTAGGCAAATGAGATATATCGAAAGAACTTCGATGAGCAATAGACGAAGGGAAAGGAGAAGAATATCTAGCGTGACTCACCGCAGAACTATTTCAATCGAAGTCTGTGAAAAGGGAAAGTGCAATCAAAGGCATTTTTAAAACTTTTGACGTGGTTCCCTTGTTGAAGAAAATTGATCCGAAATTGTTCATGGAACGGGTGAAGAAAAAGGTATTGGATTTGTTTCGCAAATACATGGATGTGGGACTAAAAATTAAGATGATACTCCATTGCATGATGAATAAAATCGATGTGAAGTCTGGCGAGAGCATCGTGAAAAATGAATATTTCAGATCTAACGTCGAACCCGTATTTCGAGGTTCAGATTTATCGGACGTTTTCAAAAAGATGAAAGACAAGATGTTGACGTCTCTCACGAATTATCAACATGAAGGTAGTAATTGGACGTTCGATGAGATGTTGAAACTCGAAATTCACATAACTAAAAATGATTTGTTGAGAGGGTCTTCCTACGTGAAATTACCGTATTTCCTCGCTAAGAAATACGCCGTGATCAACATGAAAAATAACGATGATCATTGTTTTAAATGGGCAGTCACCTCTGCTTTATACCCTGTCAAAATAAACTCCGATAGAGTTTCTCAGTACGAGGAAACTTCTAAAAATCTCGATTGGACCGGAGTGACTTTTCCAACGCAGTTAAAACACATCGAACGTTTTGAAGCTCAAAATCCCACCGTAGAGGTGAACGTCTTGGGATACGACGACGAAAAACGAAAGATCCATCCTCTCAGACTGACTTCGTATCTCAGAAGAGAAAAGATGATTATTTTATTATTGATTTCGAATGGTGACAATCGTCATTATTGTTGGGTTAAACATCCGAGCCGATTACTGTCGAAACAAAATAATAATCATAATGGAAAGATATCTTTATGTTACAATTGCATGAACGTGTTTCACAGCGAAGACTTGTTGGCGAAACATCAGGAATTTTGCAACAAAAATCAAGGTGTCGCCGTCGAAATGCCAAAACCTAACACCATCGTGAAGTTTGAAAATCACAATAGAAGGTTAAAAGTACCATTCGTCGTGTACGCCGATTTCGAATGTTTCACCACGAAAATGAGTTCCTGTCAACCCAACGCTCTTCAAAGTTACGTCGAAAGATATCAAAAACACATACCTTCGGGCTATTGCATTTACGTGAAATGCGCTTTCGACTCGCAACACGACATGGGTCCCTTCACCTACACGAAACAGTATGAAGATGACGACGTGGCTCAAAGGTTCGTGGAAGAGTTAGAATGGAAACTTCAAATGTTATACGACAAATTCAAAACTCCGGCAAAAATGATCATCACGTGAGAGCAGCAGGACGAAAATAACAGAGCCACTGAATGTCACATATGCAAACAATCGTTCGACGAGAATTCGAAGGAAAATAGGAAGGTCAGAGACCATGATCATCACATGGGTCTGTATCACGGTCCGGCTCACAGCAAGTGTAATTTAAAATATCGAGACGACATTTTCTATCCAGTGATGTTTCACAATCTCTCGGGTTACGACAGTCATCTCTTCATGAAAAATCTCGGCACCTCACACGGAGAATTAAATTGCATCGTGAACAGTGAAGAAAGATACATTTCCTTCATGAAATGGAAGCCCATGGAGGAGAAAAGAGTAATCGACAGAGAGACGTTGGAAGAAAAAATGAAACCTATACGTAGAGCCATACGTTTCATCAACAGTTTTAAATTCATGTCGACCGCTCTGGAAAAATTAGTCGATAACATGAGCAAGGATAAATTTAAAATCATGAGCGAACATTTCGGAGAATGAGTAGATGTCATGTTGAGGAAAGGAGTCTATCCTTACGATTACATGAACGATCTAAAGAGATTCGAAGACACCGCACTACCTTCGAAAGAAGATTTTTATTCGAAATTATACGAATCCGACATTTCTGACGAGAATTACGAACACGCTAAAAACGTGTGGAAATCATTCGATATGAAAACCATGAGAGATTATCACGATCTCTATCTGAAGACCAATGTTCTACTCTTGGCAGACGTGTTTGAAAATTTTCGAGACGTCTGTTGTCGAAATTACGATCTGGATCCCGCCTGGTATTTCACCGCACCCGGTCTGGCGTGGGACGCTCTGTTGAAGACCACCAAAGTCCAATTGGAATTATTATCCGACGTGGACATGTTGCTCATGTTCGAAAGGGCTGCGAGAGGTGGCGTCTCGATGATCTCCCACAGATATTCTGAGGCTAACAATCCCTACATGAAAGAAGGTTTCGATTCGAAACGATCGACTAAATACATACAGTATTGGGACACTAATAATCTGTATGGTTGGGCTATGAGTCATCCTTTACCGATTGGAAATTTCGAATGGGTGAAGGAACCGGAAGAGATGCAAAAATAGAGAGACTATCCGGAAGAATTACATGATCCACACAACGATTATCCGCTGGCTCCTGAACGAATGGAACCAAATGAAGGAGACGAGGAAAAACTCATTCCCAATTTATTTAACAAACGTAACTACGTCGTCTACAGCGAGAATTTGAAACAGTACGTCGATTACGGGATGAAATTAGTCGACATACATCGCAACATTCTATTCGACGAAGAGCCTTGGATGAAAAAATAGATCGATCTCAACACGAATCTCCGAATTCGAGCCAAGAACGATTTCGAAAAAGATTTCTTCAAACTCATGAACAACTGCGTGTACGGTAAATTGATGGAAAACATCAGGAAGAGAACCGACGTTCGACTCGTCACGTCTGAGAAAAGAGCTAAAACATTAGTGGCGAAACCCAATTACAAACACTGAACCATATTCGACGAAAATCTAGTGGCCGTTCACATGCAAAAGACGCACCTGAAGTTCGACAAACCGTATTATCTCAGACCGATCATCTTAGATGTCTGCAAGCAATTGATGTACGAGTTTCACTACGATTACATCAAACGAAAATTTGGTGATAAAGCCAAACTACTGTTCACCGACACAGACAGTTTAGTTTACGAGATAGAGACAAGAGATATATCTCCGGACGTGGCCGAGTGGTTCGACACGAGCAATTATCCCATCGATCACCTGTCCAACATTCAATTGAACGACAACAAGAAGGTGTTGGGTAAATTTAAGGACAAGAGCGGTGGTAAACAGATCATCGAATTCGTGGGCTTGAGACCCAAACTGTATGCTTATCATCTAGAAGATGATGAAGAGATCAAGAAGTGCAAAGGAGTTAAAGCGTCTTTTGTGAAGAAAAACATCTCTTTCCAAGAGTATAAAGATTGTCTGTTAGGAAGTGGTCCGGTGTATAAGACTATAAACTCGATTCGAAGCGAAAATCACGACTTGTATACTGAAATAGTCAACAAGATTTCGCTGACGTCCGACGATGATAAGAGATTCATATTAGACGATAAAATAAGCACTTTGGCACTCGGACATTGGACTTTAGATCTAATTATAGACGATATGAATGTGGATGATTGGATTCCAGAAAATCAAGAGGAATTAGACGAATTCGAAATTATAGAAATCGATAGAGACATCGAGAGTGTTAGTTTAAAAAGAAAAAGAAAAAAATAACGTCATTTTTAGTAAATTATAATAAAATAAATAAAAAAAATATATATGCATTTATGAATAAGAAAATAAAGATATCCGTAGAAGGTGTTGTCTTACCTAACGAACCCCTATCCAACTTCCATCTGTTGAATGTGGCAAAAGATTTGAAAATGAAAGATTTTCTAGGCATGTTTTCCAGAGATGCCTTGCCGAAGAAAAGACCTCGACAATCGGAATGCGGAATTTTAAATGTAGACGATTCATCGGGTGAAGGCACTCACTGGGTGGTGTGGATGAAGAACGGGAAGAAGAAAAATTATTATTTCGACAGCTACGGAATCTCGCCGCCAAAAGAAATAAAGAACTATTTCAACAAATCGATGGTTCGTTACAACACGGAACAAGTGCAATCACCACATCAAGTGTTTTGCGGTCACCTGTGTCTCTACGTTCTCAAGAGATGGTCTGAAGGAGATCGATTTCAAGACATTTTCAATGACTTACATTAGAGAGAGATTTTTTTTTATAGTATATATAAAGATAAAAAATTATTTTAAAAAAATTTTAATCGAATAAAAACGAAAAATGAAATAACATAGTTCATTTTTAATCAACTGCGTTTTGAACATATTTTTCTAAAAACAAAAAATCCCACAACAACATGCCAGTCGATAAATTTGGTAGAAGTGACGACGAAAAAGTCAACCCGAGAAAAAAGAGGAAGACGTTCGAAGTCGACGATGGTTACGATGTTGCCAACTTGGACGATACGAACCTCGAGAAGAACCTTTGAACATGAATGATAAGAAGCTCTACAATCTTCCCAAGCCAATAGATCTCGCAGATGCTGCGACTAAAAAATACGTCGACAGGGGGAACGCCGATTTCGAACGAATCCTGCTAGATAATTACGTGGATAAAACCATGACCGATGATCTCGATCTGAAATCCAAATGTTTGGTGAACGATCTCGATCTGAAATCCAAACGTTTGGTGAACGTCGTGAATCCCATAGATCCCACCGATGCCACGACCAAGAAATATGCGGATGACTCTCACACAAGATTCAGCGAACACCTGAGAAATAGATATGTTCAGAAAACGATGCACTCGGAATTGAACGCCAATTATAACAAGATAATTAATGTGGCAACTCCCACGAATCCCAAGGACGTGGCGACCAAACACTACGTAGATCTGGAACAGAGAAAGTCTGACAGACGAGAAATGAAATCGGATCTGAATGCGGGATTCAACAAGATATTGAATCAACAAGGGCTACGTGGATTCTGCCGTGATACAATCACAAGAATACCTAGAATCGCAAGTGGACGATCTCTACCTGAACAAACAATCTGGCAGAACCATGGAGGGTGGCATCGACATGAATGGTAAGAATTTATTCGGACTCAGTCACGAACCCGAATTCGATTCCAGCGCGGTCAGCAGAAAGTATGTGGATGACAACTCGGTCTGGAGAAAGGGTGTCATCATGGAAGGTAAACTAAACATGGGTGGACACGCACTCACGAATCTACCAGATCCCGTGAACATGACGGATGACTGCACCCTGATTTCGGTGGTGGAGAAAGTCAAATATGCTAGACAATTGATCACTGTGTGGGCCGAAGAGGCCGGCACCTTAGATGAGGGAAAAGCTGAGTGGTCTTTCGGAAATGGAAGTAGCGGATCGAAACATGGTCAGGTGGGATATCTCATGCCGTTGGGAGGTGAAATCCTTCGAATGAGTCTGGCTTCATCGGATTTGAATAACAGAGCGGTCAGCAATCTCATGGTGAATGGTGTGGAGAGCGATAAGAGATACAGCATCGAAAAGACTGAGAATCAACACGTGAATGTTAGCACATTCGGCATGCCTCTCAAAGTGAACGCCGGAGACAGGATTAATTTCATTACGAAAACCAATAATCTCGAAGCCACCACTTCCGTGGTGAGTCTACTGATCGAACTGGATCCTTTGAACAAACAGTGAACGCGTGGAAAATAATGAATTAAAAAAAATAATGTGTGATTATTACAAACAAAAAAAACAAAAAAAAAAAATAGTAATGAGATTTAGAAAGATGTTCAATCTCTCTAGATCACATTACTTTATTTATTTTTTTTTTTTTGAGGTTTTGTTTTAATACATTATTTCTCATAATGTTTCATCTCGTGAAATTGGATCACCTATCTCGAAACACGCGTCAACATCTATTTTAGCATTTCAAAGAGCTTTTATAAATTCTCGAAAAGCAGTCGGTCCTCTATACGTCAACGTGTCTAAAAGTTTTCTGGTTTTATCTTCTATCAAGATTTTACTTTCGATTTCACGTCTCATATAATCAGTCAATATCAAAGGTTCTGTTTCGACTAAAGTGTCTAGAATTATTGCTAACGAATCTTGTGAAATATTTTTAATCAAAACACGTCTGTTTCTTCTTAAGTATTCTCTTTCTTTATCATTCATTTTTATAATAATTTTTTAATTTTTATTTATATATATTTTTTTTTCACACTCGAATGATCGACATCTTATTTCCGTCCAATTCGAATTGTAATTCTCTATCTGACAGGACCAGGGCGAAGGCTTCAGTTTTTCTCGGAACGTTCCTATCGAATTGCATCTTGATCTGAATGTCTAAGACGCTACTCTTGAGTCGTTCACTCTGTTTACTGACGTCGAATACGAACATGGGATACATCGACTTGTATCCGCCGGGAGACATGTTAGGGTTGCTCATCAATTCGTCTAGTCCATGATACTTCTTTCTAAAATCAGCGGCGTCACCGTACAGTCTGCAGAAATCGTTCTTGTTGAACGATGCATTGTAATCGATTGCTGGATATCTCATGGCGTTCAGAAACACTTGCATGTTTCTCAAATGGCAGTGATCGAACAGCGATGCATTCTTTTACTGAGACCCATCCCTATCGGTCTGAAACGCAACCACGATGAAATGCGGTCTCTCGGAAGTGGATTTCACCGTCAGTCTCCAATTGAAGTGATTCGTGGAGGGAGGAATGCTAGCCATGTCGCACTGTCTCATTCTAAATCCCACGGGTAATTTACTCTTGGATTCTATGATCTTGTAGAGACGCACTTTCTCCACGATCGAAGGCTCCACGTGCGGAATGAACCACGATATCTTGTGTAGAGTTATCTTACCCACATCGGTCGCAGTGAGTCTCACTATTGTGTCGTCGTTTCCCTTTCGAATCAACGTCAGATTGTGTTTGAATTCGTACATGATCTTGTTGTAATCGTCCGCAAATCCGAAGATGTGTTTCAAAGGTATCCTGAACGAAAACGTTCCTTTAGGTCTGGACGTCTTGACGACATAGTTGAATATCGCGGCGGCACATGCGCTAGCAGGGCCTACAGTGTCTTTCACCACAACTGATTAAGTCCTCTGGATTTCGAAAAATCATCAGGATACGTCAAGAGTCCGAACATCGTGGTGGCCTGACCGGGATGAAACACAGATTCTATCTCTTGTCCGGATAGCATGTATTTTATGTTACTGAATAGATGCATGATGCCATTATTGGCTAGAGTAAACGTGTCGTCATCGGCATAGTCGCTCCCATCTTCCTTGGTGAGACGTCCCTGCACCACTATGTAACTCTCGATAGGATGTACGAATAAATCTTGAGTTTCAACGTTGATTCTTATCTCTCCCGCATTGTTCAAACTCGTTCCGGTTAACGGTTCGTATTCGTGAACCTCATATTCTTGAATACTTTCATCTTTCACTATGCTTTGTGCTATATCTAGTATATTTGTCATTTTAAAGGATTTTTAGTTTTTTGTTTATTAATTAACTTGCTTTCTTTATCTAAAAAATAGTTTTTAATTACTTTTTATTATTATTTTTTTCTCTCTTATATATATGTGTGTAAAGAAGAAAATGTTAAAGAGAGTAAATAAAAAAAAATTTGTCTTCTTCATCAAAACTTCGTCTTCTGTAATTGTTGTTCGTAAAACTTTCCGATGATCTCTTCTCCATCCAAAGCTTCGATTTCGTAAGTCACTGGATCGGTGTGAAATATTTTGATTATCACGAAGATTTCCGAGGTCCATCGAGGAGTATAACCCTTTTCGAAGTGCTTCTTATAAGCGTAGATTCTCACTCGATCACCGACCGCAAATTTCGGCGTTCTAGACTTCTTCCTGATCTTAGATCTCTCAGGATATAGATTCGCGTAGACCCATTTTCCGTTTCGAGGATCGCTAGCTTCCGCGGGAGTCATCTTGATCGATCTGTGTCACGTGTTGTTGTAATCTTTGACCACACCGTTCAGAGTGTATATGTATTTCTTGGTCGAATTCGCCGTGAAGTATCTGTGCATCTTTTCCTTCATCATTCGATTCCAACGTTCCACCACGCTGGCTTTCTCTTCGTTTTCGATCGAGTAGAGGTCTACCAATCGATGAACGTGCTTGTTGTAGAATTCCTTTCCCTTATCCACCCACAATTTACTCGGTTTTCGAGAAGACGAGTCGAACACGCTCTTCAGATTCTCGGCGACGCAAGGTCCCGATTTATTCTTCAAAGCTCTGATCCAACCGTATTTGGAAAACACGTTGATGACCGTCAATAGATATTTGACGCCCTCGTTCCACCTCGAAAACGATCTCATGTCGACCAAGTCGGCAGACCAAATATCATCCAGACCCTTCACAAATACCCTTCTCTTTCGAAATTTATGCACTATGGGTTTGTGTAACTCCTCTTCCAATTCGCTCGTCAAGAATCGTTTCTTCTTCTTTTCAGATGCGCTTTTTTTTTTGAACGCCCCATCCGAATCGACGTTTCGCACCGATCAGATTGCCGACCAGCGAACGTTCCATCTTCTCTCTCCTGGTCAGATTCGATATGCCTCTCAATTTCCCCAACATGTTTTTATCGCAGACGTCGTTGCAAGTCTTGGTGTCGGGATGTTTGACGTAGCACAGATCATGATCATATGTGGCCGCGTCCACCCTATTCACAGGTTTGCTCCAAGATTTGGGAGTCAGATCGGCGTTGAGTCTCTTGTTCAATTTCGTTCCGGGTCCCGTGAAACTGTGACCGGGCAGATGCATTTCGAAAGGTAGATTGTTGATCATTTTATTCACGATGCCTTTACCTTTGCTCGCATTCTTTTTTTTGATGAATTGCTTCTTGACAGAACCACACACGTTGCAAATTCTGTGAAGCATCTGTCTGTCGTTTTTAGTTCGCACTTCTCGAGAATTACTCGTCTCGGTAACTCTCTTACACTTTACGCAATACATTTTTTAAGAGTTATTTAAATTAATTTCGTTTTTTTATTTTATATATAAATTTAATTTTTTTTTAAAAATTCTGTTCTTATTATATATATTTTTTTTTCAATCGCTGCTCTTGAGTTCTATCATCTTACGGAATTCCTCCCTGGCCTCTTTCCTCCCCTTTTCCATGAGAGAATCCTTCATCTCTTCCTTGATGATCTGACGAGTCTTGATTCTCACGGCTTCTTTCATGGCATCGTATTTCATTTTCTCGCTCAATATCGCGAAGTATTATCCATCCGATATCCTACCGTCTTTCAACGCCATAGAGATCATTTCGGATATCGTGTCGATCTTGGAGTCGGCCAAGACGCGAATCTTGTCGTGTTTCCTCGCCTTTAGATATAATTTCCTACTCAAAAAGTTTCCGATCGTGCTAAACAATCCGGCGGCAAGAGCCACTCCTTCTATGGTCAACACGATCGGAATGCCGACCGCGGTCGACAACAATCCGATGCCGGTCACGTGTAAACCCATGGAAATCGTGATGAGTGTCGTGTCGATCGCGTTGACGAATTTCACGAAATGCGAATACTTCTTCTTGAGGGAACGACGAGAATCTCTCTCTCGAGTTAGATACTCTTGGATTCTACTGATTTGATCGATGCGATACCTCTCTCCTCTTCCTCTTTCTTCTTGCGACTGTGCCGTCGGTGAAACGTCGATCGGCTTCTCGTCCTCGTCGTCCACTAACGTCGGATACAATTTATTTCTGGTTCTCATTTTTGTTTTTTTTCTTTCTAATATTAGATAAAAAATTTATGTGTGTATTTATTTTATTTTCTATTCTCCCTTATTTTATATCAACGAGAAAACTTAGACGTATGCTTCGTTGAACAATAATTTCAAGATGCATCCCTTATCTCATAAAGTCAGACTTTTACGCCCCAATTTCTGTTCTTCCGAATCTGTGGGCTTGCTTCGATTCTTACAGTAGAGTAATCTCTTCCAAAACGCGATCACTTCATTGATTTGAACGCGTTTGAACGCCGGTTCAAAATACTTGACGACCACATCTTCCCTTTCCATCCACAGACACGAATGATTCTCGTGATCGAAGTCTAGGTGATCCCGACATCTGACGCATCGTTCTAACAAGAGACGACCTAGTTGTTCATTCATGCAGAATGCGTAGGCTCTCATGAGCATTTGTAAAAGAAACCTTGCTCTAATATCCTGAGAATCGCTCATGATTTACGTATTTTTTTATTATCTATTCGATTTGATATATTTATTTTTTTTAAATAACTATTTATTTATATTTTTTTTTCTCCCCTATATATATCAATCAAAAACGTGACAGCGGGCTCGCGAATTTCTAACACACCGACAACAACACTCTTCGTTCAAAACATTTCCATCAAATGCTCGTCGTGATCACCTCGCAATAACGTGCGCTAGTCTCACTTCGAGAAACGCGAAGTGGGTTTGAGAGTTCGAACTCAACCTCTTCACACATTTCCATCAAGTGCTCGTCGCGATCACCTCAATGACATGCGCTAGTCTCACTTCGAGAAACGCGAAGTGGGTTTGAGAGTTCGAACTCAACCTCTTCACACATTTCCATCAAGTGCTCGTCGCGATCACCTCGCAATAACGTGCGCTAATCTCACTTCGAGAAACGCGACAGTGGGTTTGAGAGTTCGAACTCAACCTCTTCACACATCATCTTGCCGATTCTAACAATCCGCAAGTAGATCTCCGTGTACGCCCCATAGGGTTTCAGTGTTAAAATCGGACGCGGATTATTAAAATCGGTAAGACGATGAGCTCGAATTCTCAAAACGTTTTTTTGCTCGCAATTTAACACTGAATGAAATGGGGAAAACTCATCTGCCGATTTCAATCAAAACGGTACATGTACGTGTACGTAAAACTACGGATTCCTCCCATAGGGTTCAGTGTTAAAAAAATTCGAGCTCACCCTAAAAAACCGTTAAAATCTTGTACACGTACACGATTTTAACACTAAATCCTATGGAGGTGTACATGTACACGTACACGTACATGTACAGGTGAGCTCGAATTTTCGCGTATCACCTACTGATGGTGGCCAATCCGAGCAGCATCAGGACCACAATAACGAGCAGACAGGTGCTCATTGTTAGAGATCTGAGTGTGACCCCACCGGCCATGGGAGCAATCCAGACGAGGGAACTGGCAAATGTGTTTGGACGAAAGAGCATCCCCCGTCGGACCAAGATGATACATGGAGAGGGATAATGCCCCCCCCTCCACCTAGGGGTATAAAGGGGGGATAAACGAAAGGAAAACTTGTAAATATGTAACATACAAAGCAAACATGCACAATGGCATAGCCGCTACTAAATAGGAGATAATAAATGATTGGTAATGTCCTGTAATGGCTCAAAAGGTAACGGAAACATCAAAGAAGTTTGGGAAGTACATCTGCAAACTCTTGCTGCAACAGAAAACACTTTGTTGAGTCTAATACAGCCTAATGCGGCCAAGCAGGCGCGACTGCCGACTGGCAGATGTTAAGTTTGTCGCATGCACGTACGCGTATATTGGTCTGGCCATCAGTCCTAAGGAAAACGAGAGTTAGTGTAACGTCAGACCATGCGCAAATCATGGTTGCACAATAAAGTATGTATTCGAAGCCAAGCATGTATGGAATATCAACACATAGTTCACTGAACGGGTTGCACAGAGACCAAGGTACAACTGCTGGGTATAGCGATGCCATGATTTGTCCCCTTGAAGAACATCAAAGTCTGTAGAGGAAATCCTGTGAACAACATACCATATCACGGCAGGGAGGACACGGTAGGTTAGCGGTTATAAACACACCCGTAAAAAGGGAGGTCAGGTATTCATCAGGGCGAGCATGCAAGGAACGTTGATGGTCCCTGCACGATGTCACAGATGAGCCCCCAATAAGTTTCCCGTAGAGAGTTTTGAATGTCAGACAGCCCCCCCCCCCCCCCCCCCCCCCCCCCCCACATAAAAGGAGACAACCTGCTCCCAGCAAGGAGCTAGCTCAAGCATGCTCCTGAAAAGACCAAGCAACCTGCTACCAAGACCCAAAGATATTCTACCACTGTGGGGTTTCAGCCCAAGGAAGCCTCCCACGGGAAAGCCAAGCTGCAACTTGGGAAAGAAGGGGAGGTCAAGCTCAAGCATGCCTTCATCTCCCCAACGAACGGCAAAAGAACATGAAAGCAGAGTGAAGGTGGAAGGACAAGCATGTCCACAACGTGAGGTCCCAACCGCGACAAGACAAAAACGGGGGAGGGCAAGCGCAAGCATGCCTCCCTACGCCTAGCAAAAGGGCAAGGTAACATAAAAACGGTAAGGCGGAAAGGCAAGCTCAAGCATGCCCCACTCATGAAGATAAAGAAGGAGCGCGAATATAGGAACGAAAGGCATTGGTCTTCCACCGCCCCATTAACCGAATCTGCGCATCGCTGTAATTCCTCGAGGCTGCCAGCGTGGCAGCCCCAATAAGGAAACTATGGCTCTTGAAGAAGGTGGGGTCAAGACCGCTGATGAGGAGACACCGATCTAAGGTAGAAGTAAAGTCCCTGCGGAGCAACGGAGAACCATCAGGGAAAGCAAATGGAAGAGCTGGGGTGGGATCCCGGGAGAGTAACTAGGACTGTAAAAGCTTAACAGGGCAAACAAGGTGAGGTTGGGCCCGTAAACACACCTCCTGGGGGACCGGCCCAAATTGTGCTAAAGTCGCGGAAGACCAGGTCCACTGACTGCGGAGACCGGATGAGGGCATCCGCCAATTGCAAGACCGTGTTATCCTTGGAGGGACAGGAGGGGCAGAGCTCTCCTATCCTGGCAAAACCATAAAGGCAGTGGCAAACAAGGCCTGAAAAAGGCCCCGTTGATATGCGGTAGGTGCGCACACATCCAGATTGGATACTAGACGCTGGAGAATGGTCTCTGTGATGGGGAGCCGAAGATCTGTCGACGGACATAACCCTTTAACCCCTGCAGGTAGCTTGCGCACAACAGAGTGGGAACCGGGAGACCCCGCAGCTTGTGGACATATGCGAAACATGATAACATGGAGGTGATAGATTTTGCAGAATATTGTTCCCGAAATAAAAAGGATACAAACAAGCACAGCACAGAAACTGGAATCGGCCACAAAACTAAAATGTCGAATCTAGAGCAGAAAGCAGAGAATTTTCCAAGAGTTCCCTCGTTGGCACGCCTGGTATGGGGCTAAGACATGGTCCAGTAGATGATTCACAGTGTCAGCAAGTGGTGCAATTCCAGTTCCGGAGAGGGGAAACAGGGTCTGGATAACAGGTTGAAGCAACTTCCTTGAAGGCGGTTACCTGTGAACGAGAAAGGTAATCGGCCATGATATTGAGTCTGCCAGGGATATGTCGAGCACGAAATAGCACATTATGTCTCAAACATTAAGCACGAGAGTCCGTAGTAATGTGAGCAGGTGAGCATCCTTAGAGGTCTGATAATTTATGATGGACACTAGTGACTCATTGTCAGCCAGAAAAGGATACTTTTGTATTGCATGTGAACCCCCCAGAAGTGGAGGGCAAGGGAAATGGGGTAGAGTTCGAGCACCGCTACATTCAAGCCCTGCACAACGACCGTAGAACCAAGATCGCCCAAACATTCCACCAAAACTACAGGAGGTAGCCGAAGCTGTGTACAGGGACAAGACCGCGTTTTTATTCCACAGGGTATCCAAGAAAAAGACCTTCCCATTAAAATCTTGTGAAAATGACAACCACGTGCGAATATCGGATTTTACTTCTTTCGTCAAACGAACGCGGTGATGTGGGCGAGTCAAGCCAAGAGTCAAATTGACAAGACGACGGAGAAAAACACGACCGAGGACCACGACCGAGCAAGCGAAGTTCAAGAGACCAACCAGAGCTTGAAGCTCCACCGGGGAAACGTTTTTGCGGTGAAGAAATGACGAAATTACCTCCTGGCAAATTGATAACTTGTCAGCTGGCAAACGGGCAGACACGGATACAGTATCCAGCTCAATCCCCAGGAAAACTAAGCACTGTGTGGGGTAACAGTTTTCTCATCAGCGTCGAGCACATGCAAAATATGCTGAACAGCAAAAAGAGTGTGAGATGCCCAGTGTAGGGCGGAACTGAACAGTTCAAAGAACTGGCAAGAAGATGAGCAGCCCATTGGGAGACAGCGATCATGATAGTAGTGACCTTGCCATTGGAAACCCAGCAAATGTTGGTCCTGAGGATGAACCGGAAGGAGACGGAAGGCAGACTTGATATCAGTTTGGGCCAGAAAACAGCCCAGCCCCAGGGAACATAATAATGGTGATGGCATCCTGAAGAGTATTGTACTGGACGGACGAAAACTAGGGTGGAATGAAGTCATTGACCGAAGTACCGTTGGAGTAGGAGAGATGCTGAATCATGCGGTATGCGCCAGGGTCCTTTTTGGGGAACCAGCCCAATGGAAGGGAGGACAAAATTGTCTGATTGGGGGTCGATGAAGACCCGCGATTCGCCCTGCATCGAGTTCTTTCAGCAGTTTGACAGACACAATGTCTGGTAGCTCGTACGCTGATTTCATATTTGTGACCGACCGCCCCGACTCTCGGCACCCAAGTGGAAGCTAAAAATAAAACAATCTAACAAGATTTGAGAAAGTGTGGGATCGTGTCCCGACAGTAAACTATTTAGCTTGCGGACATGAACTGGGCTGGCGGGCGTTGGAAGTGTCGGCAGCTGGTCGAGAGAACCGGCCACGGTTGAATCCTCGAGGTCCCTGAGATGAGCCACCCGTAAAACGAAAGGAGCACTTGGTAAAGCTATGTGACTGCTGACATTTGAAACAGGGAAGTATTGCCCGACCGCGCCCCTTTAAACTGTGGATGCTTAATGATGTTGGTGGTGGAGCCACCAGGAGCTGCACGCATGTACAGCTCCCAGTGAAAACTTCCTCAAGTGAGAGCGGGTTATTGTTGCCGAAGTAACTGAAATTGTTGGTCATAGAATGAACAGTCAAAACCCAGTGCAGACAGGTGCTTAATGTTAGACTGATATTTCAGTGGAGCACCTGCAGCTTGGTGGAGACGTTCAAGATGGACTGCCTGGAAAGCTTCGAAGGCAATCAACCACTGACTGAGTGAGGTCAGAGCCCTCGGAGCTTTTGGCACCCAAACAAGTGAAGGGGAACCCTGTGAATCAGAAATAGACAAAGAATATGAGGAGTCCTGTTGAGCTGCATGCTGTGGTGAGAGGGCCCCAAGTTTACAAACTCGTCGGCCCAAATCTGGGCCTTCACATTAGCTCTGACATTAGCCATCAAAGGCACAGATGCCGAGATTAATGGAGTAGGTTGATACTCTGGATGCTGTGACCCATCGGTTGAAGGATGCCCACCCGGAGCCAGTGTGGGATCAGAAGGAGTGTCTGGCTGAGAAGAACCTAAATCAGGGAGGGTGTTAGCACCTATGTTACCTTCCACACTGTTGAGTGAGACGACGTCTTGCACTGCTGCAGCAACTTTGTGATTAAGTTGAGTGACATCACTGAATACTGGGCGGAATAAGGACCGTTATGGTACAGGAGTCTGCCAAAGTGGAGGAACCAGTTGCTGGTAGTGGAGGTAGCAGAAAGCAGAGCCGAGTGTGGTGGAGCTAGCAAAGTCTCATCCTGGAGAGTGGCAGTGGCTGATATGCCAGGCTGCGGCTGTGATGATTCAGGAGGCGAAACACAGAGAGACTGATGCAGAGTATTTGATGGAGGATGCACCATGGCCCGCCGCCGAGCTCTGGTAGCGGTCTGTGGAGTGAACGTGGCTGACAAACCATCCTGTAGTTGACATAGCTTCCGCTTCCGTGGCATGGCAGCAAAAGAAAAAGAACCAAGGCGGCCAAGGACTGGTGAACTTGTCCGTAAAAATGGATACATTTCAACTCCCACACATGTCCTACTTGGAACTACAGTATCAAATGTACTGATGCTAAAAGTTCAATATATAGCGCCCCTTGGCTGACTTCAGTAGGCAGGAACACACTACGACATATTTCTCGTGCATAGGTGGAACGTAACTAAGGAGAGATTGTAGAGGTTTACCACGCATCCCCAAACGATTTTTGTTCAGCTGGGATATGTTCTTGGATTTGGAGTCTAGCAATCAACTCACTCTTTTTAGTAATCATGCCAGCCACCCCCCCCCCCCCCCACAACACACACACACACTCCGTTAGCAACCTAGCGAAGTGAAGTAGTGCTTCTTTTCTGTGGTAAGCAAGCTCTGTTTTATCGGTAAAATAAGACCCAGTTACAGGTGTATGGGGGAAGCCCTCTGAAATGGGTAGCAAAGATATGTCCGATTGCCTAAACTTGACTTTATCTCCAATTAGCCATTGTACGGATAATGTGACCTTAAACACGGAGAGTATATTTAATTACCCAAATAGGCCCGACAATTTCTCCAAATCACCCAAACCTATCAAAAATAACCTTATTTGGTACGGATTCCCCAGCATCCTTATTTTTCCAATAGCAGGTGGCAATTACTAGGTGATATAAATACATCTAGTCGTCATGATGCACTTCCTACTCCAAGCTGGTTATGCTTGACCACAAATAGCAACCACGTGCTACCATAGAAACCAAGATGGCGGCCTCCAATATTCAAAATGGACGGCGGAAACACCTATCTCCCTAACAACACGCGCTGCGCATGCGCACTGAAACCGCGTATCACTATGGTGATGGCGTCACAATATGGCCGCTCTTGGTCACGTGACTATGGCGTCACATATGAGATACGGGATGAGATGCGGGTGATAGGGCACGAAACGTGCATGGTATACTGCTAAGAAACAATTGACTAAACTTGACTTTATCTTCCTATTGTGGCCACGATTGGCTATTGTGACCTTAAACACCAATAAATAAGTAAATGAATGAATAAATAAATAAATAAAATAAGTAAGTAAATAAATAAATAAATAGAAACATTTCTGAGTGTCTCTATTTATCACTTCACGCTGAATACGCACGGAATTCGTGGTATAATGTTGCTTCTTAACCAACATTATTTTAACTTGAAGCTACAGTAACAATGCAGTGTCGCTTCAACGTGACAACTGCGCCAATAATATTTTACTGATCACTCTTTCATTTTACTAGCTTTCAACTCCTATTTCAGAAGGTAACCATCGTACTGGAAAGTAATGCAATGAAGTAATGTCTGCAGAGACACAAAGCTATAATCATGAGAAATGGCCCAGAGGAAATACAGACGAAAAGATCTGTATCGTCGTATTGATCAAGTAAATCAACCTTTGGAAGCTTACCCCTCGGGGACATGATGACTGGTTTGTTAACTAACTCTATTCTTTTCAGAAGAATTAATCATGAGAACCATGCATAAAGCTAACTTTAGCGAACCACAATAACAAGATTAACGTCTTTAGTCTTTTCATAGAGTTAGGGCCAACTCTACAAGACGCAGTCATTAATGTAGTCTATCGTGGGGGCCACTGAAATATAATAGGAAAGCAAGATCTGCTTTTATGAATGGTCTTTAGTCTGTTGGGAGTAATGAACAAGCTCATAACGTTTGAAAATAAATATATTCTGGGGCATCCAGAGTTCAGACTTTTTTTGATTGGGGAGGGTGACCTGTAGTCTTTGTAAGACTGTGACCCGGGGCCCTCCTGGCCCTCACAGTCTTTGAGAGACCCGTTCAAATCTCGTCTGACTAAAAATGAAAGAAACTGACCGCATTTGGGTCGACTCAGTTCACGCTTCATATCGAAGACACAAATCACATAATCAACATTCTACTTGTCGTACTCAGCCCAAATATAATCTATTTACGTGCCTGCATCATTTTTTAACGCAAACACAGCATCAAATTCAAGAAATGTTGAAAAATATCCGACTTCAACACGTCAAAAAACACCGATTTCAAAGATATACAAATTGTACTACACATGCGCACAGTATCTGTGCGCATGCGTAGTACAATTTGTTTATCTTTGAAACGTGATGTTATTTTACGTGTTGAAGTCGGATATTTTTCAACATTTCTTGAATTTGATGCTGTGTTTGCGTTAAAAAATGATGCAGGCACGTAAATAAATTATATTTGGGCTGAGTACGACAAGTAGAATGTTGATTATGTGATTTGTGTCTTCGATATGAAGCGTGAACTGAGTCGACCCAAATGCGGTCAGTTTCTTTCATTTTTAGTCAGACGAGATTTGAACGGGTCTCTCAAAGACTGTGAAGGCCAGGAGGGCCCCGGGTTAACAGTCTTACAAAGACTAGGTGACCTGTGGATGGTACATAATACAACAATAAGAATGTTTTCTCGGGCGTTACACTTCATTGTCGATTCGACGTCAGTAATAAACCCTTTACCCAACGTAACGGTAAAAACCGGCCAGCGCTATTCACAAAAATCACCAATTAATTTTCATTATTTTTTTCATTTTTTTCGTCTCAAAAACATAGGTTATGACCCCCCTTTGGAACTTTGGAACGAGCTCGTCGCGTTCGTTCCAACGAGGGGTCATGACCTATGTTTTTGAGACTAAAAATGAAAATAATTAGTTATTCAAGAATTCTGTTTGCAAGTGTCGTCTGCATTTCATGTTAGGTAAAAGTTAACATATCCTCACATGGACGTGGCTATAGGGTGTGATTTTGTTGGCATTTGGTGGCATTTTCATGTGGATTGACGTTTTGGATAATGATTCACACTTGTTTGCAATCAGGTACTTTGTTCCGGGACGAAATTTGATATTTGGACGTACGTAACACACAGTCGGTCATACAAACGGAGGTCTGTGGTATCAAAATCGGGCTGCTGGAGACCCAGTATGACCAAAGTGGAGTACAATACCTGTTAATTAAGCTGCTATATAAGTAAGAGAAATTTCCACCTCTGATATACCATAAATTCAAATTAAATATATACAAAATGACGGTTTTGATACAAAGAACACGAAACACGTATGCCATCAAGTCACAGAGTTGAAAGGAGATATCAATGGCCCCTGGATGTCTGCTACCGTATTCGTACCAGAACTGATAATAAAGTAATATTTCCTGCGAACAACTCGTGCTCAAATATACTTCAGTCTTCAATAAGAGCTATAAATACAGGTAGTGATAAATAGAGATTATTACCATTATGTGGATGTACAAAATATGTATCCGAGTTGAGCTCCGGATTCTAACTGCAGATCACGACGCGTCGAAGACGAGTCGCCATCTACCCTTAGAACCTGGAGCGAGACTCGGATACATATTTTATACATCCACATAATGGTAATAATCATTTTATCTTACAATATATCGGGGATAAGTCAAGAATGTAGACGAATATATAACGAACTATTTATTCGTACGGATGAACAAAAAGAAAAAAAATGGAACTCACGCGAAAGGAACGTGCTTGTATCCGACCCCCTGATACAAACATCAGTATCGGGGGGTCGGATACAAGACAGTTGAAGGAGGTAATACAGACAAAATACATGTTGATTGTAAGATAAATAAGGAGAACCACTAAAAGGCTCCCAGTGGAATTCACAGGAAGTGTAACAGTGCTTGTTTGATGTAGTTTGCAAGTCCTGATTTACTGGTAAAATAGGATCTGGTAACCACCTCCTGTAGTGGAAGTCCTCTTAAAGGGGCACAAAGGTATGACAATAGGCAAACCTTATTTCATACAGTACAGCAGCCGTGGACTGGTCACTTTCCACGATGGGCAATATTTACACGGACGCAATAATATTAGAATCCAAACGCCAATTATAGGAATAATCAACAAAAATTTAAATAAATGAAGCACCGGGTATAACCCGGTGTTTCATTAATTAACCCTTTACCCAACGTAACGGCAAAAACCGGCCAGCGCTATTCTAAAAAATCTCCAATTAATTTTCATTATTTTTTCATTTTTTGTCTCAAAAACATAGATTATTACCCCTCGTTGGAACGAGCTCGTCGCAAAAGTTCATGTCAAATCATGACGAATTTGAGATTCGTTTTATCACATAATGTGTAATTTAAAAAATGAAAATGTTTAGTTATTCAAAAAATGTTTTTTATTATACGCTAAACGATAGAATATCGAAGAAATTACCAAATGACAGAAATCGTATCCCTCATTGTGAAGATATAGAAATTTTGACTTTCAAGGTATCAATCAAAATGGCGGCTTTCAAAGCATCACTTCAAGGTGAATACGAGTCAAATCATCACTGGAAATGACCAATTTGTTCTAAAAACGTATAATGAAAAAAAAATCAAGTGTTTTTGAGTGGATACCGATCAGTTCCAGCAATAATTCAATACATATTCACCTTGAATTGATGCATAAAACCCGCTAGTCCAAACATGGCCTTATATTACGGACTTGCAGGCCGTGTTTGGACTGGAAACCTGCCAACTGAATCAGATCGCAAGACGCTATCTGTTCCGAGTATCGATCAAATCACTTCCAACATATCAATGATTCAATGCGCTGTTTACTTGCATCAATATATGGTTGAAACGAGTGAAATTATCAGATTCGTATAAAAATCGTATAATAAAAAGAAAATCTAGTATTTTTTCAGTAGATACCAAACATTATCTCACTTGTGACTGAGACAAATGGTTATTTTCGCTCGTTCAAGCGCTCGCGAAAAATGAACATTTGTATCGGTCACTCATGAGATAATTTTCGGTACCACTCAAAAAACACTTGATATCCTCTGTGTACTGGAAAACATCTGGTAAAGTGGAAATGTTAACTGAATGGCAATTTTCCACTTTCAATAAAATCATAAATACATGGATATACTGTATAGCTTCTGTGGACTGATCATAATCCACACATGGACAGTGATGCCCACGCATGCGCATACACAGAACGACAAACACGTGTGAATGGACTAATCGATATGGCACGAGTGTCAGTGCAAAATGATAAAACGAGAGGCTGCAGGCCTCGAGTTTTATCCTTCCGTGATGGCACAAGTGCCATATCGATTAACCCATTCACAAGCGTGTGTTGTTGTGTCTGTTACACGCCTTCACATCCATGAAAGCAATTATTAGAAGGACACTCAGCAATTCATTTGACAACTCGTCCCCTTAGTTCCAATGTGTTCTATGTGCCAGTGGACACATAGAACACATTGGAACTCGGGGGACGAATTATCAACAAAAAGAACGCATTTTATTGCCAACCAAATTTGCGAAAGGAATAAATGTATGTGAAGGTATTTCAAATATGCTTGTAATGGTACGTTTTATTTTGTAAACGAATATCTCACCTCAAACAGCGACGATTGTTTACTTTCACCAGGGATACGTACCGGTGTGAGTTACTGTTGATTCTGCGTGGTGAATAAAAGTTTCTAAAAAAAATAAACTTCCGGTCATTCTATTTCAAATCTGACTTGAATATGGATTCCAACTCAACTGAATTTTCGAATATTAAATATTTGCAGGATCCTAATTGCATTGAGCTCTTTGATGTGATGTAACTGGAAATGATAGGCAGTCTGTTAAGGAAAACACTTTACGTTTACAGCGCGCTAAATGATTCCAGTCACAAGTTCTGCATTATCAAATTTGACCACGCAGTAAGATAAAAATATTTTATTATACACTAAATGATAGATTATCGAAGAAATTGTGGAAAGATAGAAATCGTATCCCCCATTGTGAAGATACAGAAATTTTCACTTTCACGGTAGCAATCAAAATGGCGGCTTTCAAAGCATCACTTCAAGGCGAATACGAGTCAAATCATCACTGGAAATGATCAATGTGTTCTAATAACGTATAATGAAAAGACAATCTAGTGTTTTTGAGTGGATACCGATCATTCAACGCGTATTCACCTTGAACTGATGCCCGAAACCCGCTAGACCAAACATGGCCTGAAAGTCCGTAATATAAGTTTTTGATTTGGTACGTCCTTTTAAAGGACGTACCAAACCAAAAACTCATATTACAGGACTTTCAGGCCATGTTTGGACTAGAAACCCGCCAGCTGAATCAGATCGCAAGACGCTATCTGTTCCGAGTATCGATCAAATTACGCGTTTCAATGATTCAATGCGCTATTTACTTTCATGCATCAGTTCTAGGTTGAAACGAATGGAATTACCAGATTCTTATAAAAAGCGTATAATAAGAAGAAAATCTAGTTCTTTTGAGAGACCAAGCGTTCGGGAAATATAAACATTTGTCTCGGTCACTCATGAGATAATTTTCGGTATCCACTCAAAAACACTAGGTATCCTCTATTTATTTTACAGTTGTCATCTGGTATTTGTATTGGGTAAACCGTTAATGGAATAGATGTATTGCAGTGGTTTTACTGGCACAAAAAAGATACAATGTACCAGTACCATGTTACTTATACCAGGGTACTTGTATCATGGTACTCCTCATCATTTAGTAACATGGTACAGGTACCATGGTAAACGATGTGGGGTACCATGGTACTTGTACCATGGTACAAGTATCGTGGTATAAGTACCGTGGTACTGGTATCATGGTAGTACCATGGCACATATGTATGGCACCACGGTTTTTACCATGGTACTCTGTGCCAGGTAACACCATGGTACAAGTATGGTAAAAAGCACCATGTTAGTTCGGTCTTGGTACTAACTTGGTATTACCATAGTAATACCATGGTACTACCATGGTACAGGGGCCAAAATACTGTGGTACATTATACCATGGTAAAATGGTTATCTACGTGATTTGGGCGTCGTGTTCGAGATGCTATAGTCCCGACATCAGTTCCCGGTCAAATGTGTCCTGAACAAGGCTTTTCATTGCCATTGCTCGCCTGGAGGAATGGTGGCGCCGTGTGCTAATACGCGCCAAAGGCTGAAGGTACACGTGACTTCAACCAGTGCTAACCATGCTTCTGTGGGATTGTCACAATGGACAATTGAAAGTGACTTGCCGCTTCTTGTTGGTTCTGCCCGGGTACTCCGGCTCCCAACAGAGGGGATGAAGTGTCATGCTCAAGGACACAACTCGGTGCACTCGAGATCTCGCTGTCGCAGTTTCGATCCCCGCATGGAGATCGAACATGAGACGACGTGGTCGCGAACACATTACTCTAACCACTGAGTACCATGTTACTACCATGGTACATGTATCACGGTACTACCATGATACCAGTACCATGTTACTTATACCAGGATACTTGTACCGTCTTTTACCATGGTACTTGTACCATGATGCTACCATGACACTAACACCGCGGTACTTATACCAGGGTACCTATACCAGGGTACGTGTACTCCCATCTTTTACCATGGTACATGTACCATGGTACTACCATGATACCAATACCAAGGTACTTATAATACCAGGGTACTTTTACCATGGTACAAGTACCATGGTACCCCACATCGTTTACCATGGTACCTGTACCATGTTACTACCATGGATCGCACCTTGATATGTGAACATTGCGTGATTGTACATCCATTTTGTACATGGTAGTACCATGGTGGTACCATGGTACGCATGAATTGTACCATGGTAGTACCAGGCTGTACCATGTTAGTTCCAGGTTGTACCATGGTATTACCATGGTAGTTCCATGGTATACCATGGTAGTACCATGGTAGTTTTTCATAAGGGTCATTGGGTAGTTTAGTGAAGAACCGTGTGTGATCACCCCATCCCAACCCCACCCCGGAAACATCACCCCATTAGTGTACCTGTTTCACTGGGTAGTTTAGTGAAGAACCGTTCACTCGATAGTTTAGTGAAGTGTGTCTGGTCGCTCACTACTACTACATCGTTACACTGAGCAACATGAAACTTTGTATGAACAATCACCTATACTCGGCGAGTGTTCTAAGAGGATTCATGTCCCAGGGTCGCCTCCTATGGGGTGTGGATGGGGTGATACCCCCCGGGTTCTCTAACTACTCTTAAATCGTTACACCCAGCAGCACCAAACTTGGTATGAACAATCCCCTACCCCAACGAAGTGACCTAAGGGGATTGATATCCCCGGGGTGGGGCGCAACGTGTTGCGGTGGGGTGGTGAGTGATATTCCGGGGTACCTTGAGACCCACGACCATTAAATCTGGTGTGACCGATCCCCTACCCCCAACCAGTCTCCTAATTGGGGTGGGTGTGGGTGGGTGTGGTGGAGGTTATTATCACACATGGTTCTTCAGTAAGCTACCCAGTGAAACGGGTACACTAATGGGGGTGATGCCCCGTGGTGGGGTGGGGTGGGTGGCGTTGGGTGGGTGGAAGTTGGGTTTGGGGTGGGGTGGGGGTGATCACACACGGTTCTTCAGTAAACTAACCAGTGAAACGGGTACACCCGCTAGACTATATATATATATATTGAGCGCCCCGAACTACTCCCACATACCAAGTGTCACGAAAATCGGCCCAGCATGAGCCGAGATATAGGTTCATGGTCAACGGTGTGAATATCAAGGTCACACATGACGGGCATCGGGTATGGCGAAATTGTTGGGCGCCCGAACCACACACCAAGTTTCATGAAAATCGGCCCAGCAGGAGCCGATATACAAACTCAAGGTCACCGGGTTGATGTCAAGGTCACACCACGCGGTCAAACGGATAGGCCCATGTTACTCCTTTGTCTAGCTACATATGTTGTTTGAGTGTAGCTTAGGAGAAGATGACACAATAGCGGAGATGAACACGCGGATAGTCGATGTGATAGCGTAAGCGGTTGGCAGGAAGTTCCTGCCAACCGCCAGGAACTGTCAGGAGTTGTAGGTGGTTTAAGTGGTAGTCCGTGTGGTGGACTGATAATATTATTTGACACATGTGATCACAGTATCGGGAATATGATGTGGTCGTTTTTAAGTGTCATCCTGGGATCGGGCTCATTGGTTTCCAGGTGCGGTGGGTGCGACATGAACTTATAGTAGTACAGTACAGGGAAATGACTAATTTGTTCAGGTAGTGAAAATTGGAGAGACAGAGGATAGATCGTACGCTTAATTTGGAGCAAAGTAGCCTAATCCAAATCCCATCGAGCTATAGGATATCCCCTATCCCAATACCAGTACACTCACCATATCGCCTCCCGATATTCCTCTGCGCCGCTTGACTCAACGTCTTGCTTCTGTTCTATCTTTTCCTTGTATCCCACACTACCCGCCCCCCCCCCCCCCACTATCGGATCATTGTGCACCCAAACCCCACCGCACCCCACTCCACCCTCTGCCCCAGCAACTTTGGTCAGAGTTACTTGCATTTATTAACAGCAGGAACCTGCTACCACATTGTTTTTGTGTAAGTGAACAGCCGGTCGAATATGATGATTGCAGTTATAAATGACTATCCTGGAATCGAAATTATTGAATGTCTGGTAAGGTAGACCAATATGGTTGTGGCAGGGCAGTAGAGGCTATCGAGGAAGTCGTTTGCGTGGGTGGTACATATAGAAGAAGGATAATGCCTGTCACCCAGAGCAGAGTATACCCGCCCCAGGTCCCGGAATACTCTCTATCGTAATCCCAACACACCCATACATGTTGGCTGTGCACGGCATAGGGGCCATTGGCAGCATTGACGGAGGCGTAGGATGTGTCATAAGTAGCCGAACGCACTGCTGGAGTAAAGAGAAAAAACAAAGATCAAGCTTAGAATTTTATTACATTACGGGCCTGGATGAGTGTAATTTGTATCTAATTTTTTTTTAATTTTATTACATTATGGGCGCCTAACATTTATTACACGTTATTACATTTATTACATTGTGGGTCGTTTTTTATTACATTATGGGTACGTATTACATTACGGGTATTTTTGTATTACATTATGGGTAGGTTTTACATTATGGGCATTTATTACATTATGGGTCGTAACAAACGTTTCTTCTAAATTAAATGATTGGCTTTACTCTTTGACGAAATGCATTGCTTCATGCTATTGATTTTCCAAAACGTTCGAATAACTTTGGGCTTAACAAAGTCTGAAGCCGTCGGACCGGTTTCGCCAGCCCCTGACTTTGCGATTTAACTCAATCATGTGTAATGAATCTAGGCAGCTGGTACGGAACTAAACAACCCCATTTCTTACACTCAGGCAAAATGCAACTCAATGGCGATAATCCCCACACCAATAGGGTTTCACGAATGTGAAGCATCAGGAATAGGCTTACGATATTTTAGAAATGCTTTGTCATCATATGAAAAGGTCCATCTTGCTAACCACAGAGATTAAAATCCGCGCACAACAGTTTGATAAGCTTTTAGCGTTTTATACAGGTTGTGTTTTAGCAACACATTTTATACCTATGACCAATTCTAGGAATCGAATGTTAAAAAGGTGTTCCAAAAAAAATGGAAGCATGGTAAATAACACATAATTATTAACTGCACGTGCATGTTTACAGTTTCTTGAACATGGGATTGTAAATGGGTGAGTCAAATGTCTGTTATGATCTTTCATCGTCTACAAATGGTGCATTTTATTTAACACGCTCATTTCCTTACCCAAAACCACAAGAAAATGTGTGCAATATTATCATCTCACTGTCTGGATTTTTTTTTGCTGTCCAGCGACGAACGATATTTCCATTTTCTATTCGTGATATCGAAAACTTTTCTTATTTGTTTATATGCATGTTTGAGCATGCCAGCTCGCAATTCACAAGTTTATTTAATTATTTATTTATTGGTGCCTAAAGCCACATCAGCATCTAAGCCTATATCGTGGTGATAATTCAGAAGTTAAAAGCATGTTTTGTTAACCCTTTACCTAACAAGAAAAGCAGACGACACTTGCAAAAACAAATCTTGAGTACCGGTAACTATTTTTTTTCATTTTTTGTCTCAGAAACATAGGTTATGACCCCTCGTTGGAACCAGTTCGACGAGCTCGTTCCAACGAGGGGTCATAACCTATGTTTTTGAGATAAAAAATGAAAAATATAATGAAAATTAATGGGCGGTTTGAGAATAGCGCTGACCGGTTTTGGCCGTTACGCTGGGTAACGGGTTAATGAAATGAGCATATTAATTTTATTGTTGCCTAAAACATCCCATCAGAAAGACACAGTATCGTGGTGGGTAATAAATCACGAAAAGTGCAGAGAGGAGAAAAGGCAATGTGATTTTACACTCTCATGTCATTTTATTCGAATTTATCTTTGACTCATTCTGTTATTATAATCACTTCGGTACAGTAAGTTAAGAGTAACAACAAAAACATGCGTAATTTAAATTGAGTCTAATGGTCTCACTTTTGTGTCTATTTATTTATTTATTTATTGGTGTTTAAGGTCACATATTTTTGCGCCATGGCTAATCATGACCACAACATGAGTATCAACTCAAGACCAGGGTTGGGCGTTAATAAACCATGTTGCCCATTTTAGAGAGGGTTTGCACACCTCAAGCATTGGTGACTGGTCCTATTTTACAAGTAAAACAGAGCCTGTTTACTGTAGTGAACAGGCACTTCTCCACTTCCTGGGGTTCCCGCGGGGAAAATTGTGTTTAAAATGATTGAAACAAAAGCAAGGTTTTAGGCAATGACCTCCGGTTTCAACGACGATTTAAACATGATTCCTTCAAGCGATGATCGTTGCAGCCATGTCATCAATGTGCAATGATCTAAGGGCGAGTAGGTGGCTGTCACAATTGGAAAAAGTGGCTGGATCTGGATATTAGGAATGTTTTGAATACCATTAAAAAGTTTCCTGCACCTTTATGATGTTGACTGTCCAGTCTAGCTCGCTCCATGGCGGTATAAGATCCACTCAGTGGCGTAGGTATGGGGGATGGGAGTGGTGCTAGTCCCCCCATCTAGTTTTCGCTGGTCCCTAAAACACATTGGACCGATGCAACCTTCACATACATACAACCCTAAAATGTCCTCCAATGTAGGTCTACACACGCTATAAATTGCTCACATTCGCATCACTGAATATTTTTCGGGAGGAGGCTATTCCTGGCTATGATTGTCAAGTCGTTATCCCTCCTCCCACTTCCCTTCGGGTAAGTAGGAGGAGAGGGTAGCGACCAAAGGGTTCTAGTTATGACTAAGGGAGGCCCCGAACTCCCACAACAGCCTTTCAAGTATCATTTCTGGCCGCGCCAAAACTGATGAGGGCGCCCCTATCATAGAATCCTGGCAACACACCTACAGCCACTGGATACCTAGTAGTTATCTTCGCGCGGTGATTTTACCTAAGGTAACCACAGCCTTGAAGAAGCCATTAGCTGATTGCTTTCCCTATGTTTTAATGTGTCTAGTAGTCACTGAGTCATGTAAGTGAAGTTTACTCTCCATGACTTCGTACTCCCATCCCACATGCCGCTTATTTGTCATATCACTGGTTCTAAAATAATGCTTGTGTCTTCTCGTGGGTTAGTACATGCTTATTTGTCCAGCGCTATCTATGTTGCGTTTTGGGGAATTTTTTCGTTACGTCATTGGTGAGATTTTTTTTTTATTTTTTTATTAGGGTTTAACGACACATTAACAGCCAGGGTCATATCATGTGGGTGACAGTTTTACGGGTGGAGGAAGCCGGAGTACCAGGAGAGAACCACCGAGCAACGACGAGCAGCTGTCAGCTCTCCAACATCGTTAACCCTCAACTCTGCACCGCGGCACAGGCAGGGTTAGATTGGTTGAAGACATGCGCACCATCGACGTGCAGTACGCCTTAGTACACAGCGTCATCGTGCCCCCATGTAGGCAATCGGGGTTAAGTGCCTTGCCCATGGACACAACGCGGGAGCACGAATCAGTTGCTGAAATGGTCACCCATCCAACTACTACCCGCGCTCGACGTTGCTTAACTTCGGTGATCTGACGAGAACCAGTTACCGCGACGCCACCCTCATTGGTGAGATATAATACATGTTACGCGTTGTTATTAATTGAGACACATATCGATATATTTATGTGATAAAATCAGAAAAAATAATAATCAAGAACAAAACTAACAAGCCTTTGCAGAGAATGAGAAGTTAGTTGAATAATATTGTTATCGTTGAGTGGGTTGGGGTGGGGAAGGGAATTTCACTCAAGGGGGAGATATTTGATCAAACCTCGTGTCTGGATCACATATCTTTCTCCGTAGGGGAAAATTATCCACCATCCCACCCCACTCGAGGATGATTTTTCTCCACCACACTCCACACTCCACGTATGGCGTCATCAAAATCAAAATATCGCTCCTGCTATAAAAATCCACTGTTCTACAGATAGTCCCTAGAGAAAAATGAATTCCATATTCGGGCGAATCGGAAAGTTCCGTGTATGAGTCAATATTAGATTTCGTCGAAAAAGTTGCCCTTTTCATCTGGGATGTCTGGTGTGCAATATAATTTACCATATCACTGTTTCCGCTGTATATATGAATGCTAACATGTCAACACCAACGGTGTCTGGTTCTGCGATTACTGCGTTCGTTTGGAGACCCATTTACAGCCAAAATTGTACCAAAATTTGTGTACCAGATTTGGTCTTTTTTTAGTTTTGCTGACCAATCCGGTAAAATGTGTGGCTTAATAATAGGATTTGGGGTAATAAAATGACAATATTGATCCCTACTCTAAGACTTGAGACAAAATATCATAAATCTTTGATGGCTTCTGTGAGAAAAAGACAGGTTAGTTCTGTAACGCTCTGCAGTGTATCTCCTGTAACCTAGAATAGACGAGAATAGGAAGAAAATAAGTTACTAGTCTGTTCGAAAGAATAAACTCACAAAATTAGCCTTTCAGGTGGGGGCCACTAATGGGTATTTTTTGTGAATGTTTTTAATGTTACGCGAATGAACTAATCATGTGGTGGAAAACACAAAATTACGAATTCAGTTCTATGATGATAGTTTATATACTTCTAAGGTCTATATTTCTGCGGTGCTCTGTGGCGAACTCATTGTTGGATGTTGCCATGTACGTGTATTGCCAGTATTGCCTGCCTATAACAGTCCCCACTGTAACAGAATAAGACATAATATAGACCAAACGCTTAATATTTACATAAAATTGTCTATTTGGTCGATACAAAGGGTAAAACAATTCCTCTACACACACTTACGTTACACTATGGACATTGCGTATGAGCAGCACTCTTCAAGATGACATATGGAGATGATGAAAAGATAATTAAATCTTAACCCGCTGAGTATTTTCCATATATTTTTCATCATATCTAGTCATGGCTGCTGTGAAGCAGCCATGACTATATTTGATGAAAAATATCTTGAAAATACTCAAGGAATGGTTAAAAAATAAAAATCAATTTACAGGGGGAAATAAATTTAATTAAATGTGCCCAAATTATACTTATTTCGGTGTTAAGAGAACTCCTGTCCTGGGCAGAAATATCTGCCAGTTGCATGCAATGAGTTACGCACCGTCCTTTGTGATTTTTATTTAAATTTATGTTCGTTTTACCGAAAACTTCCCTAAAGCACACTTATACATTTCATAAGTCATTCAACAAAGCTGGAGCGACTTTTGACGATCGTCAGCTTTTTTTTTATCTCGCCACAATTTAGGGTACTTTCTGCGAAGCAATCCTGACGAAGTTTTTGCACTTAATGACCTTTATTTCTAGTTCTCAGCAATGGCAGAGATATCTTATTTAACGCCTCTATCCAAAATAGCGCCTAATTTAGGCGTTTTCTTTTTAAACTTTTAATTTCAACTCCATTATTAAACTTACTTTCTCGAAATTTTGGAAATATATTCCCCACAAAACCTATATCTAAAGTGTGGTCCCGACATGGGAAAGGTCTCAACGCTTGTGGATGTATTTTAGGGTGACGTTAGTGACTCCACCGTCACCAAAAATTAAATGTCGACCAATTTTCGTGAAATTTTAGTGTGTTGTAGAGCTGAGAAAAATCTAAGAAATAGCTTTTCTTTAGCTTTTGGATTTATCGTCATTTTTCGATTTCAACGTCAGTTCAAATTTTGAGGTCTTTATTGACACTTTTCATTCAAAACGCCGATTTTCTAACGCGCATAACTCTGTAATAATAATACACATAACTGTAACAGTTCACACATTTTAACGTTGATGATGGCTGTATTCAAAACAGTTGTTACCATTTCATCGTTCAACTTGTACCCCAAAATAAAGTGAAATTGAACTCTCCTTCTCATAATTTTGGAAATATAGCCCCCAACAAAAACCATATCTAAAGTGTAATCAGATTTTAGCCGGCGAAAAATTCCCCTGGGGTTGGCGTTACGGAGAGGGTTGGATATCAACGTCGCAAAAATTAAAGCCCGTTGTTTTGAGGTTTTTTATGTCAATTTTTACGTTTCTACGTCAAATGGCGCTTTTGCAGCCCCCAAAATGCGTGTCTCGCCTACAGCCATAACTATAGGATCTACAAACAGCAAACTTCATATATTGACGTGGCAGTCATTTTTCGCCTTTATTGTCTTTATCAGGGACGCAAAACGTTTCAAGTTACGACGCAAATGACACACAAAAAAAAAAGAATCAGAAGATATTTACAACATCAATAACGTAAATAAAGAGAAAAATACCACTCTCAGCTTGTATCGCTCCTACAGCCATAACCATGTCGACGCAGATGTGACCATTCTGAGACATTGCACAACCTGTTTGCGATCAACGCAAAACTTTTGAAGTTAGAATGCAAATAAGATAAAAAAAATAATAGTTTTCAACTTGTGAAGCCTACAGCTACAGTTAAAACTAGTAGCCCTGTCACGAACTGTGCACTTATCTAGGCTTAATTGCGCGTAGGAATTGCGCGCAGTTGCCATATCGAATGGCATCCAAAGCACGGCAGGTTCTCCTGGTTACTCTCACACACACACGGAGGTCCATTGGCTGAAACATTGCTTGTGCACAGACCATATGTACAGAATTTGATAGCCTTTCTATAGTCATAACGCGTAGATAAACGCGCAGATGGACGTACTATTTGTGCACATTTCATGACAGGACTTCTAGTTTTAACCCTTTACCGAACGTAACGGCCAAAACCGGCCAGCGCTATTCTCAAAAATCGCCAATTAATTTTCATTATTTTTTCATTTTTTTGTCTCAAAAACATAGGTTATGACCCCTCGTTGGAACGAGCTCGTCGAGCTCGTTCCAACGAGGGGTCATAACCTATGTTTTTGAGACAAAAAATGAAAAAAATTAGTTATTCAAGAATTTTTTTTGCAAGTGTCGTCTGCTTTTCAGGTAAGGTAAAGAGTTAACTGTATCACAGTACAGATCAGATTTGGCTGCCACAACTGCGATGTCCGCCAAAACGGCATTGTTTGCCGTGCTTCGTTTGGTGACTTTAGGAAATTCGCTTTGCGATTTCAAAACCATCTAATTGTTTTCTTTTTTATCAACTCAAATTTACGCCAAATCTGATGTTCACTCATATACGAATAGCTCGCACTACGAAAACCAGGGTTAGCTCAGGGCTGCGATATGTGTGAATATACAGTACAGCCGCCGAGGACTGGTCGCTTTCCACGGCTGAGCTATATTTCCACGGACGCAATAATGTGAGATTCCAAACACTAATTATAGGAAAAATCATCAAAACGTTGGGCTGGACGCAGTGTCTAAAAGTTCAGGGTATTAACTTACTGTGATTGTATTTGTGTATACTTTGACATGTATGTTTTGAAAACAAAATCAAAAAAAAAAAATCGCCATATTCGGAAGAGCACTCCCTCGAAGCAGCGTTTATGTTTGACTGTACTCCAAGAAGTATATATATATATACTCCGTGGAGTACAGCCAAACTCAAACGCCGCATCGAAGGGAGTATTCTCCTAAATATTGTGCTAGTTTTTCTTTCTTTTTTCTTTTTATATATATTGCTCATATTCTTATAATAATTATTGAATGGCATACAGAAATACAAGTTCACTGTGTATAAAATTTTATTTTTGCTCTTGTTATTACTTATTCGCCCCGCCGGCAAACTGCGACATTCCCCAAACGTTAGCTCTACAACTTTAGAACAAACTATATATATTATATTGAATGGCATACAGAAATACAAGTTCACTGTGTATAAAATTTTATTTATCTTATACCTGTTGAAGATATAGCCCATGTGTTATAGATTATCTATAACACATACCCCTATGTCATATAGATTGGAGACTCCAGATGAGTCGACATTTTGACACGAAATCATCCCCAAAACCCTTTTAAAAATGCAGAAAAGAACAAAAATGGTCGGTATAAGATAAATACAACAATACCATAGTGTGTTTTGATATGTTTGATATCTCAACTCGTTGAAAGTGAGTTTTTTTTCGCTCGGCAAGCCTCGCGAAAAAAACTAACTTTCAACTCGTTGAGATATCAAACATATCAAAACACACTATGGTATTATCGTATATTTTTGCTCTTGTTATTACTTGTTCACCCCGCCGGAAAACTGCGACATTCCCCAAACGTTAGCTCTACAAATTTAGAACAAACTATAATCCTCTGCTCTTTGACGTATAGGATTATTCACACCTCCGTGTACCACCTTTGGAAACAATTGCCGTCGGCAAAAGGAGACGACCCCGAATAATCAACAAAAATGTAGTTAATGAAGCCTCGGGTAAACCCCGGTGATTCATTAATTATAATTTTGCTGATGAGGATTTTTAAATAAACGTATGCGTGGAAATCACTGCCCAATTGTGGTTTATGACCTATCCACGGCGACTTGTACTCTCTGGAAGCGAGCTGAAACAATTGACATTCCGATGTCGTTACTTTTGAAATTATTAATTTCAATGCTACGGCGTGGGATGTGGTGGGAGAAAAATCATCCGCCAATTGTTTGGTGATGGATGACAGCGATGCCACTTGAAGTGAAGCCAGTCGTGAAATTCGTGCACAGAATGCAGGTGATGATGAGATAGTCCAGCGATCATTTACAGGGGCGACCTTCAGCCGACCGTCATTCATATCAAATAACTAGGCTATGATTTTTTAATTTTGTTCTGGCGGATATCCGCAAATAGTGCGCGCATAAATCCTCTTGTTTCTTTAATATTTTGCACACAATGGCGGCTATTAATGACGAGTTAAGGGGACGTCCAACCTAACTTTGGTCAAATTTCATGTAATTTTTTTTCAAGTCCCAAAATGAATAACCCCAATAAATTATATACCAAAATGCTTGGAATGAAAGATAGAACATGTGGAAACTGAAATTTGCCATGGAATTGCTGCCATGTGTAAATAGCACCACCTGAAAGTCTGCTATGGCATAAGTAAGAGAACAAATTTTTTACAATAAAATACCTCAAAATAAAATAACAGCTGTATTATATAAACATTGGAGTACATACTCGAAGAAATCTTTTCTTAATTCATGAAAGTAATAAAGATTGAGACCAAATGTTATAAGTGGAGTGCTCACTGATTGAAGGCAGACGTTTTCTTTTGTTTATGTTTTGATTTGGGGAGTTCAATAAAGGTCAACTTGAAGGAGTCCACCAGAAGAAGTATGGAAGGACAAAGTCTCCCAATATAAAGATCTATGTATTGTAGTGGTTTGGAAAGAAACTATGATATTCTCCTATGTAGAATGCACTGCAAAATCATACATTGTAGTTGAATAAATATATTTACAACCCCCTTGCACTGTAACCCCTTTTATCCCAATCACCAATTTGATAGTGATTAAATTGTTAAATTTGTCTGGTTTATCAATAAGTAAAATAGCTCTGTTTACTCTTGGACACCAATACACTCATGATATCTGTTGGAGAAGAAATAAGGGTAACTGTAACCTGTTACTGCAATAAACCATCTAATGTACTTAAAAGTACATTGTTATTCAAAACACACCAAATCAACCTTACATAACCATTATTGCATGTACTTTCCCCAAGGAGGCTTATTGGCATATTGAGATCAGAAGGGCACATCTAGAGGGTCTCACATATTCTTTTCAAGAACGCAGTACACAAAGTAATCCCCAAAAGGTGACAAGTGAGCTACAATTGACACAAAAAATTTCCCGGGGGGGGGGGGGGGGGGGGGGCTCTTCATTGTGTGACTCTACCTTCGGCACTCAAGGCATATGCCTTTTTTCTCAAAGTTTAACTTTTTTCTTTTTGAAGATCCTGGCCACACATGTTCAAGACACTATCAGACAGGTAACCCTCCAAATAAGTGTATCTGCAAAAATTATGTTACATTGCAAAACATTCTTTTTAGACTTTTAGTTCTGGACCTTTCATGCTTCTTACTTCCAACTATAAAACTTAATTTATCGATTAATGGGTGAATAGAAAAGTCCTGCCATAATCAACATTTTGAGTTCCATAAGCCTTCAAAACAGCTCCGATAAAAGTGTCAAACATCAGATTGGTGGCTTTATACAGAATATTCATTAGGTTGTTGCTTGATAAGTAATAGGAACAAAATCTTCACCAGAAATATTTTGTAGCAATACATTTGAGGGTATCAGCAGGCACTTTGCAACAAATTGTAACAAATCAACTAGTTATAAACAAAATTTTCTAACTCAAAAGAGTGAAAAAGTACCACAACTCTGAAAAAATGCGTGAAGAAACACATGTCACAGCAACTACACAGGCATTGTTTCCCCATGATGCCAGATCACAACACCAAATATCCTTCAAATTGGAGTAGCAATGGTTGAGATACAAGGGAGAATGTTGGTACATGTAATGATGAATGGGTAAGACTAAGAGGACAGAGGTCACCACTGCACAGCCCTAGATGCACCTTTGATTTTCCAACTTCCAGGTCTGGGGCATAATAATCGCAACACACCCACCTTATCAATTCATAATTTCAGTAAAATAAAATGAATTATTAATTTTAATTGATTTATAGATGATGGGAAATATTTGGCTTCTTTCGCCTTCTCGTACTATTAATTACCACAAACAATATCAGTTTGATGCCGACAAACGAAACTGAACGCATGTGGTCTGGTTAAAAAGTAACTCGGCATGGATAATGAAGAAATTGCAAATATTTCGTGTATTTCATTTGTTTAAAAGCCAATTGCAGCTAATTTTGACCGTGGATTCGATAATTCGTTTCGGTTTTGACCACACGGTCACGCTGACAGCGGTAATGTTTATTGTGATATGCAAATTGGGAGATAGTTTCCGGTGAAGGAGATTTGTCAGTGTAAAACGATGACAAAAGACACTGATCGACGCTTGTGTTAGTATGGTTGGTTGCAAGAAAAAACTAAATTCTCAGCATCGTCCAAGCGCACCTTATTTAAAAGCGCGAATGCATCATTTTCAACCCATCTTCAATCGGTCCTTTGCAGACATCAAACACAGCCGCGACAAATTCCATGGTTACTTGGAAGTAAATAACTTCACAACATCGGGGGAAATCAAAACGCTCAATATAGTTCCAGGTCACTTGGAATATACTTCGTGAAAAAGTGATTTCTGAAGCATTCTGCTTACTTTGTTATGAATATTGCCTTATTTTATGTGTATCGTCCCGATTTTATACACTCGGTTATTTTTTTACAAGTGGCCCATGTTGTCTTTCTAGTGCGCAATAATTCAGATTTTTTGTCAACAAAAAAGTTCAGACGGCCTGTAAACACGAGAGGGAATTTCGAACCATATTTTGCAGTTATGACATTAACAGCTGAAGTATTTGCTGTCACCTGTTTGCAAATCCGCTCATACATTGTCTCGAACAAATAAAGGGCGTGATCACGTCCTTGCATTCTTACGATTGCCCAAATTGAGTATTTCTGCAAGAACCATATCGTAATCACATGATCGGAATAAACATCATTGGAACATGGCCACATCCGAAACATCCAAAATTTGTGTTGGTGTTATTACATTCAAACATCAAAACCCACCAGAGTGTGTGTCAGAAAAATGCTTTCTCCGAGTGTGTAGTATGTTATCATTATATTGAGGACAAGGCTTTCGAATTACCGATTATTTTGTGGTTTTACCGGTTCGTTACTTATGTCATTGGCAAATTAATCTTCTTCAAAATCATAAAATTCACTTTTTTTCCTAAAAAAATTATATGTACCTTTCCTATGCACTTTACTCTTTATTTTGATATATAATTTGCATTTCCTTACTTCTCTTTTCTGTTTCTGACGTATTGGGAAAAATGTCAAAAAATTGACCAAAGTTAGGTTGGATGACCCCTTAACGTAAGATGAGGAGATTATGGGGGCAACTTCCGTAGTATTCCAACCGCGTCCGAAGCGGTTGGAAAACTAAAGAAGTAGCCCCAAAATGGATCTGAGAGATGTCATTTTTGAAACATTTTTCGGGGGCAGGGCCGGATTTACGAATGGGTAGACTAGGCGGACGCCTAGGGCCCCCACATTTGTGGGGCCTCCACAGTGAAGTTCGTCTTTCGAGGAACATAAAATGACAAAATTCCCTGCCAAATTGCCTTTGGCAATTTGACAGGGAATTTTGTCATATTATGTTCCTCGAAAGACGAACGGCATGCACTGTCATTTTTTTTCTCCCCCACATTATCGATGGCAACAATTCGAAAAAACAGGGATCTGGGTGTTATGGTCGGGCCAATGTTTGGGCCGTTCCGGCGCCCCTGATTTAATATTCAAATGAGAATTTTCACGTAGGGTTGGTAAGATAGATCCCCCCCCCCACCCACTTCCTAAGCAAGATATGCGTGTCTATCTCACATGACCCACGTGACCGGCTTATTAGCATATTTATTGAGCGCACGGACTATTTAATCATCGCACGTTCTTCCGCAAATAAACAACATTGCGTCACGTATCGGAAATATTAGCAGTCGAACGTTTATCGAAGAAAAGAAAAAAAAACAAACACAGACCGCAAAACCAAAGGACACTTGACTCTTTTATATGAATTTTTGGGCGAACGCCATTATGAGTGGAGAGAGATGCACGAAACTGCCGTCGAAAAATTATACATTGCAAAATTCATAATAAATGTCCGCACAGAAGACGGCCGGGGGTATGAGCCAAGTTACATTCGAGACATGATAGGAAGTTTCGACATTTGAAGTAACATAAACATGGAAAGCAAATAATGTCAAATGACTGTGCAGAATTTCCATCGATCGACTGATGCACGCGCCCGACTGACGAATGTGTCAATGTTCATTTTGCTACAAATCTTTAACCCCTACCTTGTCGGCTTTGGGATTTAATTTCGTGGTATGCACCTATGGTATTGTAACAGGAGGAGAGATAAGTGCGGGAGCCGGGGTTCAAACTATCGACCTCTCGCACACAAAGCGACCGATTTACCACGAGACTAATAGATCCGGACCAACCAGGCTGGTTGGTAAATGGCCTTTATACCTCGACCGCTACACTACTCTCCCCTTCTTTTGAGATTCACCACATGTGAATCCCACCCAAGAGCGGTCGAAACACCCGCAGTGCTACCTACTGCTGAGGATCGGACGAGCCCCCAAATGTAACAGGTTACATGGCCTTACATGGTAAATGGCCTTTATACCTCGACCGCTACATTATATACATAACTTTTGTGCGCTCTTTCCGATAAGCAAATAAGTTTTTTGTCAGAAATGGTCACAAAATTGTTCAATATAGCTGCACGTGCCCCTGGATTACTTTTGATGACGTCAAAGTGTATCGGTGGGGGGAGAAAAATTATCCCTTATGGGGGTAGCTGTGAGATGGGAAATCTCACCTTCGGGACAAGATATTTGGACCAGGCACTCGGCAACCTTGTGACTGGCCCAAATATCTTGCCCTCGGCTGAGATTTCCCCATCTCACACCCTCACCCACCAGAGATAATAATAATCTCAAGATCTCAAGCCACCAGTCAAATTCAGTAACGAATTATTCGCAGTTATGACCCGGAACCAGTCTAGGCTTCAAATAGTCCATCGCCAATGTTTAGATTCACTCGTTTGCATCATTTCAGTTCGTTGACCAACTACAATATTCCAGACTAATAAATCTAAAAAATACAACACACGTTCATTTTCTTTGAATGAACGCAAGAAATGTTTCTCAGTCGGGACTTGATTTGATACAGTCTTTATAAACTTAACCAATACCATCTTTGCTTATTAACCTTTTACCTAACGAATCGCCCGCATCCGCCCGCGTAATATGCAAATTGAGCAGTTGAGAAAATTAAATTTTTCAAAATATTTCAACAAAATCATATCATGTGACCCCTCATTGGAACGAGCTCATTGAGCTCGTTCCAATGAGGGGTCACATGATACGGTTTTGTTGAAATTTTTTGAAAAATTAAAAAAAAATGGTATTTAAAATAATAAATTTTGATATCGTCTGCTTTGGGTAAAGGGTTAAATAGCAGCACGGTGGCTCATTGTTTACAGTATTGAATTTCAAACCGAGAAGTCACCGCTTCGACTGCGATGTGTCCTTGGGCAAGGTACTTAATTTCGATTGTTCACATGGGGGCACGGTGGCATTGTGTACTAAGGCGTACTGCACGTCGATGATGCGCCTGTCTTCAATCAATGCTAATCCGCTTGTGTGGCGTTAGTACGTTGGGGAGTCTGATAGTTGTTCGCCGTTGCTCGATGGTTCTCTCCGAGTACTCCAGCTTCGTCCACCCGAAAAATTGTCCAACACGAGGTGACCTTGGCTATCGAAAGTGTCGCTAAACTCTAATAATTTAACAATATTAGGAATGGAGACTCTTCACAGTTATAGTTTTGTGATTATGTCGCGATGTTCCACTAACTGTGTAAATATCTTGATGTTTTCAAGGTCAAATGAATACTCTTTGAATGGAAATGTATAACTGGAACACAAAAGAATATCTCTAGATCTTAACTTTTCACCATCGGTATTCCGTTCGCAGGCTCCATGAAACGTGGATAAATAAACGGCCCATAACTGCGTCAATGTCATTACAGAATTAGTCCAGTGGTCCGAGTGCTTGGATCTGTCTCAAACTCGCCTAGATATCTCACCCGGGACACATGTGTCTTAATTAGGCAGGCAGTGTGAGAAAGAACGAATAATCCGTCTTCTAGCTGCAAATGTACAATGCATTCGCCGTTGATTGATCGTAATCCACGCGGGGGCAGATATGTCCACGCATGCGTTTGCCAGGTAATAAAAAATAATCAGCAGCAACATTTTAATTGATTAATTAAATTTTAGATTGTTATTTTTATAATTAGTGTTTGGAATGTAATATTATTGCGTCAGTGGAAATATTGCCCACGCGTGCACAGTGACCAGTCCACGGCGGCTGTAATGTAAGTCATTTGACTATGGCAGACATTAACCCTTTACATAACATGAAAAGCAGACGACACTTGCAAAAAAAAAATTCTTGAATAATTAATTTTCTTTATTTTTTGTCTCAAAAACATAGGTTATAACCCCTCATTGGAACGAGCTCCAATGAGGGGACATAACCTATGTTTTTGAGACAAAAAAATAAAAACTAATGAAAATTAATTGGCGATTTTTGAGAATCGCGCTGGCCGGTTTTGGTCGTTGCGTTGGGTAAAGGGTTAAGGAATTTATTCTGGTTTCTTAACTTCCAATAAAATATATTATCTTGGGATCTTTTATGCATTGGTAACTACAAACAACTTTATACGACTTGTCAGACACAAGAGAAGAAATGAATAGTCAATGACGAAGTGTGATAAAACGTAAGAATATATTAACGTTATTTTCTGCATTTAAATTAGTTATTTTGTTTTCTTGTATAAAAGTCTAATTCGTCTTGTCTTAAGTAATTATGTTGTTTACGATCATGTAGATATACCTGTGATTATACCGAGCACTGGGGGATGGAATAAAAGAAGATAAGTGCGGAAAAAAAAAGAAAGTGTTAAGTGAACTCCTTGCGGAGAAACTCTTTATCACACTGTTATACATCTGTTTTCAAAACGAGGTTTGTGGCTTTATGTTGAAACAGCGCGGGAAGATGAGGGGTATTTTCCACTCAATAAATATCTACAATTTATGGTAAAAAGCTGAAAATAACATTTGAACCCTTTCTGCTTATGAACTATTGGGAACCAACTCTCCAAATACGATATTCCCTGACAATTGTCATCAGTCCTTTGGTAAGTTACTTCCCTTGTCATTATCTGATCTGCAACGAGAGCACACCGGATACAAAAATGTGAGCAAAGCAGTTGCCGCCTTTATAATAAACTAGCAGGCCGGCCCGTCCCAGGATAAGTTAGCTCAACCTCAAGACGGAAAATTTCTTGTTGCACTGTATACCACGGGAGATAATCAAAGCTTGAATTTCTAAGTGGACTGAACGGAGACGCAGTCCCCATTTATATAACAGATGACAACAATAGCAGCTCATGATTTTTTTTATGACGAACTAATAAGGCCACACAAAATAAATTAATTGATTCTCAGGCAATTTTGTTTTCAATTCAGTGCGGGAAGGTTTTATTTTTAATTTTTCGTTTTCTTCTGCAAAAAGTGAGCAAACATGGCGAGGATGTCGGCTGTCTATTTACACACAGAGAAAAACAGAAAGTGCATATTAATACAAATAAATTCTTTTTTAATTAGAAAAATAAAACATTCCTCTAAAAACAAACTGTAGGTACTGTATTTCAAAGGCTTCATATTCTTTCGATGCTCTTCATATTATCTTTGAAGTAAAAGTTTTCAACCTATGGACATTTGCCTTGTCACAATTTTTGGGAGAGTGCCTATAGGCACTCTCTCATAAATTGTAACAAGTCAAACATACTGGAGACGCGACTAAATAAATATGCATCAGTCAAAAAATGTAACAAGTTTCGGGGGTCCCCGAATTTATACTGATATTGGAAAACACTGAAAGACGATAAAAATGTCCAATGAGGGGATTCAAATTCAATGAGGGATTATTTATTTATTTATTTATTTATTTATTTATTTTTATTTATTTATTAGTGTTTAAGGTCACATATTTCAGCACAATGGCTAATCATGACCACGGCAGTTTTACGGGTTGAGGAAGCCCAGTACCCAGAGACAACCACCTAGCAACGGCGAACAACTGTCAGCTCCCCAACATACTAACGCCACACAACAGGGTTATCATTGATTGAAGACAAGTGCACCATCGACGTTTAACACACCTTAGTACACAACGTCATCGTGCTCCCACGTGGGCAATGGGGGGTGAAGTGTCTTGCCCAAGGACACAACGCGGTTGCCGCAGGTGGGATTCGAACCGAGGACCTCTCGGTGTTCAGCCTGCACCTCTACCTAGTGTGCCACTGCGCCCCCTCAATGAGGGATTGCCTGAGAATCAAAAACATTTTTTTTAGCCTTGGCAACCATTTAATACAGACAATATTCACCGATAAAATGGTCAGCTCAAACAGTTACACTGTAAATGTACAAATGCGAACTAACGGTCCAAGTCGGTTCAGATTGTAGTTTCTTTTTTGTAGAAACCAGTGCATTATTAACTTCAAAAGAAAACCAAAGTTAAAATTCTGCTAATCACCTTTTGTATTTCCTTAAAAAACAGCAAGGCAATGCAAACAACAGATTCCGGGTCGTATGAAATCAGACAGAATATTTAGAATCGTATCGAATCTCGAATCGAATCTCATTGGTTTTCAAACTTTAATAATTAAACTTTTTTTCGGTTCATGCGTTTTTAGATAAAACGATTGGCTCACACGATTCTGTTTTTTCTTTTCATAACTCAATGAACCGAAAAAACACAATTAGGTCCGCCCCCAGCCACGACCCTAAAATACCAGTCTTGCAACATGGTGTCAAATCAATAGAAGTTAGAACACTGGCACGTTCTAAATGTGAAAAAGAAAAATAATTTTTTTTTACTACTTTATCACCATGAAATTATTTATAAAATATTTAAATGACCGTGGTGGGTCAATTTTTCTTTTTCTTCACAATTGTATTTATTTGACATTTCAATTTTTACGCACACTGGGTGATCGTCTGCGTTCATCGATTTACCCAAATCGATTCTAAACAATGGCTGGTCACGACGAATACGCCAATTTTGACATTGAATTCAACTAATTTCATGTCATCTGGCTTTATATCTAACTCCACTTTTACAAACTGTGTTTTTCAATTCTCGGGAAACGGTCAAAACCAAAATACAATGTAATACTGATGGCCTACTTCCACCTACCACGGAACGTAACTTTTACGTGAAGTGAACAGTTGAATGAAATTTTAGGGAGGCGTGGCTTATGACGTTTTCTTTGCATTACGTAATTCATTGGTCAATAAAATATTTAATGACATAAGTGCATTTGACTTGGAAAGTGTGTCAATTGCTACCTGCATTTCAATAATATGCGCCCTCTTTTATGCCAGAAAAATAATATGTCTACCAGTTTTAGTTTTTAAGTCTTTATTCGCTGAAGTAGAGGACGACTAACACTATTTATTTATTTGGGTCGCGAACGTTTAATTACAAGGAATGATCGTTTCTTTTTGTCTATTTCTTGAGTTATGAACCCCAAAAAACAAAGTCCAAACATCGCGTAAATACGCCCATTTACACAGTTTGGACTTTGTTTTTTGGGGTTCATAACTCAAGAAATAGACAAAAAGAAACTATCATTCCTTAATACAATGATTACCTATTCTACTATATATGAAAAGCCTAGACATAAGTTTTAGCTTTACACACCAACCGCGGTGAAGACGCCAGCAATGAGATTTCAGTAGTTAAAATTTACACCTACAGTGGAACTACATCCAAGTTGACCGTTGGTCACCTCGCCTTGAATGCAAACTTGCCCAGATTTATCACTCGTCGTCTTGTGAAGAATAAAATGAAACCCGCCGTTATTTATTACGTTTTTAAATAAGTTTACCTCATAAGGTACCAAAAATTAAAAAAACGCACGTTGTCTCATGTTAATAAAGCATCCATAACTCAAAATAGTACGCTTTTATGTTATTAAAATGAAAAAGGCCCCGTGATTTGCGGTTTCGTTTTCTATTTCGTTTCGGCGATAAAATTGTCAGCGGAAGTACCGCCCACTAAAAATAGTCCGTCAACAATTTCCTTTCGGAACATGTGTGCGTAACGGATTTTTATTTTCCGCATGGTTTAGTGTTGTAGTGATGGGGATTTCATAGAACAGGCGTGTAATAAATAGGCTATCGAGATGAAGCGTCTTACTCATGGGCACAACACAGTTACCGATGGTCAGGATTGAAATATCAACCTTTCGGTATAATGTCCAATGAACTAGGTAGTAGGATTAATCAGTTAACTGGTAGAGTGCTGGAAGCCCGTTGACTTACTTTACTTATACCTTTTTATTCCCTGACGGAACATAGGCCACGGACAAATTCCCTCCATCCTGTCTTGTCCTAGACTATCTTCTCCGCTTGTTTGCCCCGCATTCTTCATCTCGTTTTCCACGTCCCAGGTGTTCTTTGGTCATCCTCTTCTGCGTTTCCCTTGTGGGTTTCAAGTTAGAGCTCGCCTTGTGATATAGACCTGTGGCTTTCTCAATGTATGTCCTATTCATGTCCACTTTCTCATTCGTATCTGGAGATCTATTGGGTCTTGTTTGGTTAATTCCCACAGTCTGTTGTTTCTTATGATGTTTGGCCGGGAGATCTTCAGCATAAAGCCAAAAGATCTTCTGACCGAAAGCCCATATTTTGGCTTTATTCTGAAGTGCCGGTTCCACAATTTAAAGGCTTCATATTATGTGCATGTGCTTCATGTATTATCTGGAAGTGATATTATTTTATCTGTTAAGATTTGCCTTGTCACAGTTTATGGGAGAGTGTTGTTACTCTCCCAGAAATTGAAACAAGGCAAAGATGCACAAAGAAATTTTAAGGACTAAAAATAATTTAGTACTCTACCAGTTAACTCATCAGCCTTGATGAGGAGGGGGTTATTAATTAATTTTATGAGTGAGATACAAAAATGTTTTGGCACTCAATATATACAGCTCCATAACAAAATTAATAGCGCATTGTTTTTTCTTTACAAAATAAGTGACACAGTTTATTCTGATGAAAAATGAAAAATAAAAGCCTTAAAATACCTTGCCACATTTTGTTTTCAAAATAGACGCCTGAAACATATAACACACCAATTTCTCAAGTAAATATTTTGACCGCGATTATTTATTAGGGGAGACAACGATCTTCTATGTACATTTTGAAAAAGGCTATTCCATGCCAGAAGCTTTTGATTTCCATCTTTTTCCTTCTCAAATCACGAAATTTTCCGCTGTTTTGTACTTCTTTCAACTGTTCATATCAGTGTACCTGCAAATTTAGTTTAGTTCTTTCATATACTGTGATATGCTTTACCACATTGTTTCAGTTCATTTAACCCTTTACCCAAAGTAACGACCAAAACCGGCCAGCGCTATTCTCAAAAATCGCCAATTAATTTTCATTATTTTTTCATTTTTTGTCTCAAAAACATAGGTTATGACAACTCATTGGAACGAGCTCGTCGAGCTCGTTCCAATGAGGGGTCATAACCTATGTTTTTGAGACAAAAAATGAAACAAATAGTTATTCAAGAATTTTTTTTGTAAGTGTCGTCTGCTTTTCATGTTAGGTAAAGGGTTAAAGGAAGATGTTGAAACTAACTATGGAGAGAAATTCTTGGTATTCTGCATTCAAAAATCTGTTTAGATTTCATTATTTTTTCGGAACGCATGCACCTTCCCACATCTAAACATTATAAATACCATTTATATTTTCTAAACATTTCGTTTATTGAAATTTAAGAAAATATAGCAAGTGTCTCAACCATTCCAGCAACTTTACAAATCCTGCGATGCAAAGAAGAGCAGTTACGTTTTAGTTTAAACAATATTTATTGAAAAATGGTTGATAGTTACATGGAACAAATATAATTTATAAAATATACATATATTTGTGAAAATAACCTTCTATACATGTGTCATTTATTTTGGAAAAAATGTGCTATTAATTTTGAATGGAGCTGTATATTTATTTCGTTGATCCTAAAACGCCCTTTCCTATACCCTAAGAGTAAAGAAAATGAACATTTTAGGAAAAAATTGTTGAGATCCCAAGTTCGACACACTTATGTTAATGACAGTTAACGTTAACAATGCGAACTCATAACACCGCTTTTGTAAGCTGGGTTCTTGGGATATAATTTCATTAATTAAATGGCTACTCAATGAATTTCTGTGCAGAGCAATAAATATTTTCAACGTGCAGCCCCAAGGCTGCACGTTGAAAATATTGATTGGTCCATACCCAAATCACGAATATGAACTCTTCCAACTGAAGCAGTTAAACTGACATGGAAGATGCCATCATGGATTTACAGGTAGAGTGCTAAATTGTTTTTGGAAACCCATTTGGTTCACATGTCTTTGCTTCCATGCACTATCACATAAATTGTAACAAGGCAAATCTTTTCCAGACTAAATAATTTCACTTCAAAAATAATATGAAGACATTCAGTGAATATGAAGCCTTTATGTTACGGTACCTGCACTTCAGGTTAAAGCCCAAACACGGACTTCCAGCACTCTACCAGTAAATGAAACATTCAATCGTAAATTGTTTACTTAAGTGTAATAAAATCACTTCTCCCATATAAACGTTATCACTGTTAAATCTTCAGGGAAAATTTATAACCCCGATTCGGTAATAAAGCATAACTTTATCGCAGACTTTTGGTACATCTTTTCCAGAAAACTGGCGTTATAAAGCAAAATGTTGCCTCATATTTTTTATTGATATGGTAGACGGGATAACTACTGGGTAAATGAAGAGAAGTCTACGATCACCAGGAAAAGCGAAATTTGATCCCCGTGTGGGCGATTGCTTACCATACAAGTAGTTAATACAACGCTGAGTGCAATAAGCGTCTACTAGCCGATGTGTAAACAAGGCGAGCGACAAGCGAATAATTATTACAGATACCAAAACAACATCCTCTGCAACATCCTCTGCAACCTTTCGGGGGGGGGGGGGGGGTGGCTCAGTGGTAGACTGTTGGACTTCTATGCTAGGGTTCCGAGTTCGATCCCCGTGCGGGACGACGCGCGTTGTGTCCTTGGGCGAGGCACTTTATCCCGGTTGCCTACATGGGGGCACGATGACGCCGTGTACTAAGGAGTACTGCACGTCGATGGTGCACATGTCTTTGTTGTAACCCTGTTTGAGCGGAGATTGAACAGAGTTAGAATGTTGAGGAGCTGACAGTTGCTCGTCGATGCTCGGTGGTTCTCTCCGGGTTCCTCCACCCGCAAAGCTGTAACGGTCACGCTTAGCCATTGTGCATAAGTATGTGACATTAAACACCAATAAATAAATGAATAATCTGCACTTTTCTAAACAAAATTTATTTGACTTTAAAATGTATATTACAATTTTCCGAGGTTACTGAACACAAACTATGCTGAACTTAACAGTAACAAGAAAACTGAGATTATTACTGTACGGTCATAGGTGATTCTTAAGTATGGTTACAACTTTACACAATCTCACGACAAAATTAACCTACCGCCTTGCCATACTAGCCGTAGAATGGGCAGAACACGACACTGACTGCACCGAAGACGAACAGTTTCTTAACCGGGTTTCTACACCCGGGGAATTTGAATTTTGAACCCTGGTTGACGAATGGTTTGTTGAAATTGTCAGTCAACAAAAATAAACTATATAGAAGTAAACAGAAATTCCTTTCTTCTCAGAATACACACAGCGCTATCAAGCCTGTTGCGCTATATTTAATAGTGTTAAACGTGCATCCAAAAATGAATACAACTCTCGCATTCTGGCAGAATAATGCAATGTTAACGTCTAGAATCCACCGCAGTGCTCTCTGACTTAAATTATTTCCCCGTATCACAGGTGTTCACACCCTTTATTCATTCTATGATATTTTAAGCTCAACTCAACGGAGCATACTGCCGGTGCTCAACAGACGGGCACACAATGTAAGCACCTCAACAGGTACATATTTTACACCTAGATACGGTGAGGATTGCGTAGTACTGATGAACATTCCCAACGTCCACAGCTTGCATGAGCTGCAACGTCGCAGAATCACACACTCAAACTTCGCCAATCGCACTCTAGCCATCAATCTCCGAATGGTCACCCATCCAAGGATTAACCGGGCTCGACGTTGTTTAACTTCGGTGGTCTAACGAGAACCGGTCTCACTTCGCCAGTGCTCCCAAGGGAACAGACATAATGATAAAAACAACCCCACAAGAAGTAGCAACATGCGTGAAGAAACTAAACTGCTGATGTTTCTACCAAACTTCCAAAAGAAATAACTAGAGGGGTGTCATTTGTGTGCAAAGCACACTATAGTATATCCTCGCATTCGCATTTGTGCATTTGTGATTATTGACACAGAATTGAAAAGATTATGCAGACCACACTTATACGTAATCCCACAGATACAAACTTTGTAAAAAAATAATCAAATGTTAATATTTGATTACACATTTTATATAAAATACTACAAACAAGTAAATTATGATCACAATGTGACAACAATTACTATTGCAATTGAAGTCAATGGCAACAAACTTTTGGACTGAATGGTTAATAATATTTGTGCTACGCCAGCTAAATGTTTCATTTTATACAATGATTTGATATTTATGATGAGAAGAACTGTCTGACAAAATTACACAAGGCCGGAAGATATACATATATAATAATATTACCCATTTCCCTCTTTTATGTTTATTATAGCAGATACAGAAACAATGTTTTATGCACACCTACAGACCCCATTGATCAACATGAACACACTTTCAGTGTTTCGACTTGAAACTCCTAGGAGTTTTTCGCCGGAAACCATTCCTCTAACGACAAAAGTGGTGCCCCCTACGCCCCCGAGAACCGAATTAAAAATCCAAAACCTTTATGCACGTCTAGAGACCCTATGAATAAACATGAACACACTTTCAATGTTTCAAATTGAAACCCCCTAGGAGTTTTTCTCCGGAAACCATTCCTCTAACAACCAAAATGGTGCCCCCTGCGCCCCTCGAAGCCGAATCAAAAATCCAAAACCTCCATGCACATCTACAGACCATATTGATTAACATGAACACACTTTCAGTGTTTCGAATTGAAACCCCTAGGAGTTTTACTCCGGAAACCATTCCTCTAACGACAAAAATGGTGCCCCTTGCACCCCTCGGGGCCGAATCAAAAATCCAAAACCTTTATGCACATCTTCAGACGCTATTGATTAACATGAACACACTTTTAATGTTTCGAATTGAAACCCCAAGGAGTTTGTCTCCGGAAAGCATTCCTCTAACGACAAAAATGGTGCCCCTTGCACCCCTCGGGGCCAAATCAAAAATCCAAAACCTTTATGCACATCTACAGACCCTATTGATTAACATGAACACACTTTTAGTGTTTCGAATTGAAACCCCTAGGAGTTTTTCTCTGGAAACCATTCCTCTAACGACAAAAGTGGTGGCCCTTGCGCCCGCGAGGGCCGAATCAAAAATCCAAAACTTTTATGCACATCTACAGACCCTATGAATGAACATGAACACACTTTCAATGTTTCGAATTGAATCCCCTAGGAGTTTTTCTCCGGAAACCATTCTTCTAACGACAAAAATGGTGCCCCTTGCATCCCTCGAAGCAGAATCAAAAATCCAAAACATTTATGCACATATACAGACCCAATTGATTAACATGAACACACTTCCAGTGTTTCGAATTGAAACCCTGGGAGTTTTTTTCCGGAAACCATTCCTCTAACGACCAAAATGGTGCCCCTTGCGCCCTCCGAAGCTGAATCAAAAATACAAAACCGTTATGCACATCTACAGACCCTATTGATTAACAGGAACACACTTTCAGTGTTTCGAATTGAAACCACTAGGAGTTTTTCTCTGGAAACCATTCCTCTAACGACAAAAATGGTGCCCCTTGCGCCCCTTGGGGCCGAACGAAAAATCCAAAACCTTTATGCACATCCGTAGACCCTATTAATGAAGATGAACACACTTTCAATGTTTCTAATTGAAACCCCTGGGAGTTTTTCGCCGGAAACCATTCCTCTAACAACAAAAATGGTGCCCCCTGTGCCCCTCGAAGCCGAATAAAAAATCCAAAGCCTTTATGCACATCTACAGACCCTATTAATGAAGATGAACGAACTTTCAGTGTTTCGAATTGAAACCCCTAAGAGTTTTTCGCAGGAAACCACTCCTCTAACGACAAAAAATGGAGCCCCTTGCACCCCTCGAAGCCGAATCAAAAATCCAAAACCTTTATGCACATCTACAGACCCTATTGATTAACATGAACACACTTTCAGTGTTTCGAATTGAAACCCCTAGGAGTTTTCCTCCGGAAACCATTCCTCTAACGACAAAAATGGAGCCCCTTGCACCACTCGGGGCCGAATCAAAAATCCAAAACCTTTATGCACATCTACAGACCCTACTAATGAACATGAACACACTTTCAGTGTTTTGAATTGAAACTCCTAGCAGTTTTTCGCCGGAAACCATTCCTCTAACGACAAAAATGGTGCCCCTTGCACCCCTCGGGGCCGGATCAAAAATCCAAAACCTTTATGCTCATCTACAAACCCTATGAATGAACATGAACACACTTTCAATGTTTCGAATTGAAACCCCTAGGAGTTTTTCGCCGGAAACCATTCCTCTAACGACAAAAGAGGTGCCCCTTACGCCCCCGAGGGCCGAATAAAAAATCCAAGACCTTTATGCACATCTACAGACCCTATGAATGAACATGAACACACTTTCAATGTTTCGAATTGAAACCCCTAGGAGTTTTTCGCCGGAAACCATTCCTCTAACGACAAAAGTGGTGCCCCTTACGCCCCCGAGGGCCGAATAAAAAATCCAAAACCTTTATGCACATCTACAGACCCTATTGATTAACATGAACATACTTTTAGTGTTTCGAATTGAAACCCCTAGGAGTTTTTCTCTGGAAACCATTCCTCTAACGACAAAAGTGGTGGCCCTTGCGCCCGCGAGGGCCGAATCAAAAATCCAAAACTGTTATGCATATCTACAGACCCTATGAATGAACATGAACACACTTTCAATGTTTCGAATTGAATCCCCTAGGAGTTTTTCTCCGGAAACCATTCTTCTAACGACAAAAATGGTGCCCCTTGCATCCCTCGAAGCAGAATCAAAAATCCAAAACATTTATGCACATATACAGACCCAATTGATTAACATGAACACACTTCCAGTGTTTCGAATTGAAACCCTGGGAGTTTTTTTCCGGAAACCATTCCTCTAACGACCAAAATGGTGCCCCTTGCGCCCTCCGAAGCTGAATCAAAAATACAAAACCGTTATGCACATCTACAGACCCTATTGATTAACAGGAACACACTTTCAGTGTTTCGAATTGAAACCACTAGGAGTTTTTCTCTGGAAACCATTCCTCTAACGACAAAAATGGTGCCCCTTGCGCCCCTTGGGGCCGAACGAAAAATCCAAAACCTTTATGCACATCCGTAGACCCTATTAATGAAGATGAACACACTTTCAATGTTTCTAATTGAAACCCCTGGGAGTTTTTCGCCGGAAACCATTCCTCTAACAACAAAAATGGTGCCCCCTGTGCCCCTCGAAGCCGAATAAAAAATCCAAAGCCTTTATGCACATCTACAGACCCTATTAATGAAGATGAACGAACTTTCAGTGTTTCGAATTGAAACCCCTAAGAGTTTTTCGCAGGAAACCACTCCTCTAACGACAAAAATGGTGCCCCTTGCACCCCTCGGGGCCGGATCAAAAATCCAAAACCTTTATGCTCATCTACAAACCCTATGAATGAACATGAACACACTTTCAATGTTTCGAATTGAAACCCCTAAGAGTTTTCGCCGGAAACCATTCCTCTAACGACAAAAGAGGTGCCCCTTACGCCCCCGAGGGCCGAATAAAAAATCCAAGACCTTTATGCACATCTACAGACCCTATGAATGAACATGAACACACTTTCAATGTTTCGAATTGAAACCCCTAGGAGTTTTTCGCCGGAAACCATTCCTCTAACGACAAAAGTGGTGCCCCTTACGCCCCCGAGGGCCGAATAAAAAATCCAAAACCTTTATGCACATCTACAGACCCTATTGATTAACATGAACATACTTTTAATGTTTCGAATTGAAACCCCTAGGAGTTTTTCTCCGGAAACCATTCCTGTAACAACAAAAATGGAGCCCCTTGCGCCCCTCGGGGCCGAATCAAAAATCCAAAACCTTTATGCAAATCTACAGACCCTACTAATGAACATGAACACACTTTCAGTGTTTCGAATTGAAACTCCTAGCAGTTTTTCGCCGAAAGCCATTCCTCTAACGACAAAAATGGTGCCCCTTGCGCCCCTCGGGGCCGAATCAAAAATCCAAAACCTTTATGCACATCTACAGACCCTATGAATGAACATGAACACACTTTCAATGTTTCGAATTGAAACCCCTAGGAGTTTTTCGCCGGAAACCATTTCTCTAACGACAAAAGTGGTGCCCCTTGCGCCCCTCGGGGCCGAATCAAAAATCCCAAACCTTTATGCACATCTACAGACCATATTGATTAACATGAACACACTTTTAATGTTTCGAATTGAAACTCCTAGGAGTTTTTCTCCGGAAACCATGCCTCTAACGACAAAAATGGAGCCCCTTGCGCCCCTCGGGCCGAATCAAAAATCCAAAACCTTTATGCACATCTACCGACCTTACTTATGAACATGAACACACTTTCAGTGTTTTGAATTGAAACTCCTAGCAGTTTTTCGCCGGAAACCATTCCTCTAACGACAAAAGTGGTGCCCCTTACGCTCCCGAGGGCCGAATCAAAAATCCAAAACCTTTATGCACATCTACAGACCCTACTGATTAACCTGAACATACTTTTAGTATTTCAAATTGAAACCCCTAGGAGTTTTTCTCCGGAAACCATTCCTCTAACGACAAAAATGGAGCCCCTTGCGCCCCTCGGGGCCGAATCAAAAATATAAAACCTTCATGCACATCTACAGACCCTACTAATGAACATGAACACACTTTCAGTGTTTCGAATTGAAACTCCTAGCAGTTTTTCGCCGGAAACCATTCCTCTAACGACAAAAATGGTGCTCCTTGCGCCCCTCGGGGCCGAATCAAAAATCCAAAACCTTTATGCACATCTACAGACCTTATGAATGGACATGAACACACTTTCAATGTTTCGAATTGAAACCCTAGGAGTTTTTCGCCGGAAACCATTTCTCTAACGACAAAAGTGGTGCCCCTTACGCCCCCGAGGGCCGAATCAAAAATCCAAAACCTTTATGCACATCTACAGACCCTATGAATGAACATGAACACACTTTCAATGTTTTGAATTGAAACCCAGAGGGGGGTTTTTCGCCGGAAACCATTCCCGGACGTACGGGCGTACGGACGGACGGACGGACGGACGGACGGACGGACGGACGGACGGACGGACGGACGGACGGGCGGAGACAACCAATATATCCCCGCAGTTTTTCAAATGCGGGGATAATTATTGAAATTACCGAACCTTTAACCCATATAATAAACGTGACGTTTTTAAACGGGAACAGTTCCAATGAAAATGAAAATTGACAAAGTGATCCCCATTTTCAAGGCTGGCGGTCCTCAGTTATTCAACAATTACCGACCCATAAGCATTTTACCAGGTTTATCCAAAGTTTTAGAAAAAAACAATGTATTTGAGAATTTCAAAGTTTTTAAATGAAAACAAAATAAGCTATCAGCATCAATTCGGATTCAGAAAGGCCCACTCCACAGCGCAGCTAATACTGCATTTTTAAATAACGTTGCACTGACGAACGGTAAATGAACAAACGACTGCATCCCAGCAATTTTTCTGGACTTTTCTAAAGCCTTTGGCACTATAAAAAACACATCTTGTTAAAAATGGAACATTATGGCATTAGAGGTCATGCAAACCCTGGACAGAAAGCTATCTGAATGGGAGAAAACAATATGTGTCGTTCGCAAACACCAACTCTTACTTTTCACTCACAACGACAGGCGCACCACAAGGATCAATTCTCGGCCCATGCTATTTACCATATAATGACATAAGCCAATCGACATCGCTCAACATATTGCCGTTTGCAGATGACACAACAGCCTTCGCCTTTGATAATAATATAGATAATTTGTCTGAAAATGCAAAGAACGAGCTTTCTAATATAAGCAGATCGTGTCCTGCTAACAAGCTAGTACTCAATCCCACAAAAAATATGTATGACTGGTTCCATAACGGACTGCCTGTAAGTTTCGAAAGTACTTTCAAACTTTAAACAAATTCATCGGGAATGAATTCGAGACTATCGGGCAAGATATACGTTCTCAAACATCGTACTCAATTTACAGCTAATCTTCCAATCGACTCTTTTCCAAGAAGGTAGAATGAAATTGAATCGGAATTTAAAAGAGTTCTTATGGACAAAATGCTTAGCTCATACTTTCTTAATGTCACCTGTAGTAATCCTGTATGCTCGGACTGTAGTAATGATCGAAGTAATATCGTGATAGTAATTAATGGACTGTTATCTCCCGGTGTTAAATTGAAATATCTCGATATTAGGTAACACTATGGACCACGGTATTGTCTTGAGATACTCTATCTTGACATGGAATGGCGGGGTAGTCCCGTGGTGACCTTCTCTGGCGGGCTCTCAATATGGGTGAACTTTCTTTTGTTCTTGTTTTTTTTTACTAGACGCTGTTTAACATGGGTATGTTTCAGTGAATCAAAATGCAGACAAACTCGGCTGTGTGGATTACATTTAGCCCTTATATGGGGACGGCAGGAATACAGTCATTGTGACTGTACTGTCTCCCCGCAGTGTAATGGAGTTCATTTTGTTTAAATACTCGTATGCTGTTGTATTATTATGCTACGAAACAAAGTATTCAATTCCATTCAGTTCAACTTTTCTTGTTAGTCGTAAACTTTTTCTGTATTTATCCCCTAATCGTCCCATCTACTATATGAATGACAAAATTAATACGACATAACATTCTGCTTTATAACATCCGTCTACCATATAGACGTACAAAAAGTTGACTGAATCATTCCGGCAACTGTTTCAAACGTACGGCTAGACGCCGTGGCTAAAATCGGGCCGCACATGAATGATATTAGAGATATTCTGAAATGGTAGGTATAGTCCAGGAACCGTGGGGTCGAACCTGGTTTTGCCGGTTAAAGTTTTTTCTTTTTTTCTTTGCAGTTTCCATTTGTCCAGGGTTACCTCTTGAAGATTCCGGAGGTGACCGTTCGGATCCCTTGGGCAACTCGAGATATTGACCGTTTTCTTTGATTGTAGTCCGGGAGCCGTGGGGGTCGAACCTGGTTTTGCCGGATAAAGTTTTTTCCTCTCCTGACCTGAGTAGGTGGTGTCAGACGTTCAAGAATCAAGGGGGTGACGGCCGTATCCCTTGGACAACTCGAGATACTGGCTCCTTTTTGAGGTCTCTTCCTCCTAAAAGTGTAATATTGCATTTTCACCATGAGCAATATAGACCTTATTCTCGTTGAATTTGGATGACAATCACATTCCCTTGCCTTTTGTACAATATTTGGATTTTTCACCCTACACCAGCTGATTCTCGCGGTGTTTGCTGACATAAACAGCAGGTACATGTATGTGTTTTGGCAAAACTCAAGAAAAAGTAACACAAAATTTTCATCTATCTGGAAGAAAGATAAGACAGAAATGACCAACCGAGTAACTATATTCCTATACAATTATATTTATCAGTCATTGGACTTTCATCGTCGCGAGCAACCAAACAGGATAACAAGAACAGAACATATGGCAATGTAGACCATTGACATGGCAACTGCACCTCCTAGATCGGCATGGAGTTTCACTTTTGCAACCAAATCTGATCATTTCTAGGATATAATCAGGTGCCAATTTGACTCCTTCGGGAATGTTGACTGGGATAAGCGATCTATTGCCCAAGTCTTTTTTCCAACCAAAATCCTCAACGTTTAGAGCAGGTGGGCCCCTATCCCTCAGGGTCAGCCACAGGAATGCTTGATAATGAGCTCGCTCACCGTTTTCTGTGAATGATTCTGTTGTCGATGGTAAGTCACATAATTTGGGAGATGACGTATGACCCTTGCCATTTTTGTTTTGATCCAAACATGAAGCCGTGCCTCCCACATATTTCTGCTTTTGGTGAAACTCCATGGCGATCTAGGAGGTACAGTTGCCAGGTCAATGGTCTACCTTGCCATATGTTCTGTTCTTGTTATCCTGTTGGTTGCTCGCGACGTTGAAAGTCCAGTGACTGATAAATATGATTGTATAGGAATATAGTTACTCGGTTTGTCATTTAGGTCTTATCTTTCTTCCAGATAGATGAGAATTTTGTGTTACTTTTTCTTGAGTTTTGCCAAAACACATACCTGCTGTTTATATCAGCAAACACCACGAGAATCAGCTGGTGTGGGGTTTCGTGTCCAAAAATGATTGATTGATTGGAGTTTGGCGTCGCTCTCAGCAATGTTCCAGCTATATCACGACGCCACCATTTTATTTGAGGAGGGAAGTCCAGACACCGATATCTGTCGAAACCATCGGCCTCCGGCAGGTAAGTGGCCACCTCCCCACTTGAGTTCGAGGTGAAAACTCCAAAAATTGTACAAAAGGCAAGGGAATGTGATTGTCATCCAAATTCAACGAGAATAAGGTCTATATCAATGCATGCGTGTCGTTCATTCATTTGCTCATGGTGAAAATGGAAAATGACACTTTTCGGAGGAAGTGACCTCAAAAAGGAGCCAATATCTCAAAAATGATCGATTGATTGGAGTTTGGCGTCGCTCTCAGCAATGTTCCAGCTATATCACGACGCCACCATTTTATTTGAGGAGGGAAGTCCAGACACCGATATCTGTCGAAACCATCGGCCTCCGGCAGGTAAGTGGCCACCTCCCCACTTGAGTTCGAGGTGAAAACTCCAAAAATTGTACAAAAGGCAAGGGAATGTGATTGTCATCCAAATTCAACGAGAATAAGGTCTATATCAATGCATGCGTGTCGTTCATTCATTTGCTCATGGTGAAAATGGAAAATGACACTTTTCGGAGGAAGTGACCTCAAAAAGGAGCCAATATCTCGAGTTGCCCAAGAGATACGGCCGGTCACCCCCCCCCCCTCCCCCACTCCTCCTTGATTCTTGAACATCTGACACCCACCTACTCAGATCAGGAGAGGAAAAGGCTTTAACCTGCAAAACCAGGTTCGACCCCACGGCTCCCGGACTATAATCAAAGTAAACGGCCAATATCTCGAGTTGCCCAAGGGATCCGAACGGTCACCTCTGAATATTCAAGCGGTAACCCTGGACTAATGGAAACTGCAAAGGAAAAACTTTAACCGGCAAAACCAGGTTTGACAAAAAATCCCCATCTGGCTCCCGGACTAGTACATCTGATCCCGTTAGTATATAAACATTCCATCTGCATTGCTTTAGCATTGCAGATAGGCCTTAGTGCGCACGGGGATAATATATCGAAGACACTCGGGACATTATTGCCAAGAAAAAAACACTTCAACGATTTATGAAACATCCCATCAGAAATCGTCTTCACGTTTTACAATTTTTAAGAGTCTGGAGTAATGTTGGTCGGGAAGCCTAGTCAAAAGCGTAAGTTGGGGAGTCTGACAGTTGCTCGCCGTTGCTCGATGGGTCTCTTCAGATACTCCGGCTTCTTCCACCAGTAAAACTGTCCGACACGAAGTGACCCTGACTGTTAAAAGTGTCGTGAAACTCAAATAAATAAATAAATAAATAAATAAATAAATAAATAAATAAATAAATAAATAAATAAATAAATAAATAAATAAATCTTTTACATATCCATTAAACTTTAAACCCTTGTATTTAACGGAATCGTCGCAGTTCTGTATTCAACTGGTGATGTACAAGCCGGAACTTTTTTCCCGGCACCTTTTATACTAGTTCATTTCCTATTAGTTAGTTACGCTTCGAAAAATTTCCAAATTTCGTTATAGAATTATCGATCGTCTGTCGCGTAGGTGAAAATGAAAACGCCCAAAGCAAAATAAAATTGGTTCACAAACAAATTAGTTAACCAAAAATGAGAAAACATTTAAAACAACAATCATTTCCAAAAAATAACTAGTAGTGTAATAAACTTAACCAGTAGTGTAATAAACATCCGTGAAAACAAACAATTTTTCAACAAAATTTGTAAAAGTTTTGGGGTGGCTTAAACCATAGTTTGGTTACATCGTATCGATTTTTAATTATTTTATCGTACGTTTAAAGGCGTTTTGCGGGGTCGCGGTGGCGTCGTGGTAACCGGTTCTCATCAGATCACCGAAGTTAAGCAACGTCGAGTGCGGTTAGTAGTTGGATTGGTGACCATTTCAGCGACTTATTCGCGCTCCCGCGTTGTGTCCTTGGGCAAAATGGTGCTGTGTACTAAGGCGTACTGCACGTCGATGGAGCGTATATGTCTTCATCCAATCTAACTCTGCCTGTGCCGCAGTGCAGAGTTCAGAGTTACGATGTTGGAGAGCTGACCGCTGCTCGTCGTTGCTCGGTGGTTCTCTCCGCGTACACCGGCTTCCTCCACCCGTAAAACTGTCACCGACATGATATGACTCTGGCTGTTAATGTGTCGTTAAACCCTAATAAATAAATAAATAATAAAGGCGTTTTGCAGGTCAAACATCATTTTGTGGGTCCAATACGGCAAGGAAAGGTATTTTTATGATTTTTTATGTGAAGTGCGTATTTTCTGGTGTTTAATGTCACTTTCTGCATTTGTGGCTTTATGTAAATTGGCCAGTTAGTTGTGATAATGTTGTGCTTTTGGGAGACTTCTTACCCCAGGCATAAGCTGTCCGGTTCCATGATAACAGAATAGATTGTCAAGGTAACTTACAGGTGCTGAAGTATGATATTCAAGGACGTGTCTCCTGCGTGTTGTCTTAAATTATAATATTTAATACGGCCCGGAGGGATCACTAAAGGTCCCCCACACCCCATCTCCCGCCTTACGCGTCTACGTTTACGGGGGGGGGGGGGGGGGGGGGGATATCTTATTGTTGACATTATATACGATTTTTAGTTAACTTTTACCCGGTGTAAAGGAACATCGATCTCATTGGCTGCTAAAGAAGTGTTAATTCTATTAGTTCTTGGTGAGACATTGTTATTAACTTTCAATGTGGCAAATCGCAATTCAGTGATTGTTATTTATCACACTAGTACTGGTAGTGGTAGTTCAACTAGTACTAGTAGTGGTGGATGTACTAAGACTAGTAGTAGTGGTAGTTGTAGCAGAAGTAGTACTACAACTACTAGTAGTAGTTGTACTAGTACTGTTAATGATACTTGTATGAGTAGTGCAAGTGTACTAGTACTGATAGTTGCACTAATACTAGTACCGACAGTGGTACTGGTGCTAGCACGGGGAGTCGTAGTGGTACTAGTACTAGTAGTGATAGGTGTACTAGTACTACTGTTAGTGGTACTAGTACTATAGTGATATGAGTACTAGTACTACTACTACTGTTAGTGGTACTAGTACTGGTAGTGATACTAGTAGTACTACTAGCACTGGTAGTGTAACTAGTGTAACTAGCACTACTGCTATTAGTAGTAGTTGAAATAGAAATACTACTGGTAGTGGTAGTTGTACTAGTACTAGTTCCAGTAGTAGTAGTATTAGTAGTAGCACATAGTAGTAATACTAGAAGAGGTAGTTGTACAGAGTACTAGTAGACAGTACTAGAGGGTAGTACTAGGTGATAATACTGGGTGGATAGTACTCGTGAATAGTACTAATATATAATACTAGTGAATAGTACTTGTAGATAGTACAAGAGCATAGTACAGTGGATCGTGCTGGTGGCTAGTGGATAGTACTGGTGGAAAGTAATAGACTGTAGTAGCAGTAGTAGATTGCAGTAGTAGTAGTATATTTTAGTAGATAGTAGTAAATACTAGATAATAGACATTAGACAGTGAGTAGCAGCAGTACTAGTAGTAGTAGTAGCAGAAGATAGTAGTGGTAGTAGTAGCAGTTGAAGAAGTAGTAGTTGTAGTAGGAGATAGTAGTAGCAAGAGATGTAGTAGTAGTAGTAGTTAGTAGTAGTAGTAGTAGAAGAAGTAGTGGTAGTAGGTAGTAGTAGTAGTAGTAGTAGGAGTAGTAGTAGTAGTAGTAGTAGTAGTAGTAGTAGTAGTAGTAGTAGTTAGTAGTAGTAGTAGAATTTTGTAGTAGTTAGTAGTAGTAGTAGTAGTAGTAGTAGTACTAGTAGTAGTAGTAGGTAATAGTAGTGGTAGTAGTTAGTGGTACATTTTAGTAGTAAGTAGTATTCCCGAAGACTGGTCACCACTAGTTCCCAAAGACTTGTCTCCAGTGGTCCTTACCAGCCCTCATAGACTGGCTCTGGTGATCCCCAAATACCTAGATGAGGATATGATGAATAGCAGCTTGTGCCTTAATAAGGAATTTCCTCATGGCCCCCATGGCCTCGTGCGATGAAAAAGGATGGCAAATGTCAGTCGGGAGAGTACCAGCCTAGGACTAGAGCTAATGACAAGAACATAGCCAGGTACCTAAATAGATTAAGAATGGGCAGTAGATGGTCTAAGAAGTCAAAAAAGGAGGATTCTATACAGAATTCAAGCCACATAAAGACGAGGATTCTGGAAGAATCCGTACCTAATAAAATCCTGTAACAGAGTGGAAACGAGCATTTGCCTGCAAGGCCACCCTTAGTAAAATAATCTAGTACAATCGAATACCGCATTTTAAGGTCATATAGCTCTAAGTGGTACTCTGGGCAGATCCGTGTCCGTTAGAAACGAGGATTCTGGGAGAACCCGGGCCAGGGAAAGGCCAAGAACATAGACAACGAGCTTTCTTCGCGAATCCGAGCCAGATAAATTAGTTGTTGGTGTCAGGGCAAAGCCAGCCTAAATATAGGGGCAAGGGGCCTCGTATTTAAAGATATTGTAAGTTCAAAATATATTCCGCATCAAGGCGAAAAACCTACATGAATTTCACTTCTCTGTAAAGCTGGAAAAACACACGTGGTGTATATCCAGCTTTAGCGCAGGGACCCAGGGGAGAAACGGCATGTTAGATAAGGTCTAATCTCAGTTAATTTATACGAGACGTAATCGGTTGGTGTCAAGATGTCGTCACGGACAATTGAGAAACGAGATTCTAAAACGATAGAAATGTCTATCGTATCGTCACCTGATCATTAGGTAACAATCATGGCAAGAACGAATCGGTTTTCTCGACAAGTGAAATCACCGTTTAAGTCACGCGCGAGATGACTTGTATTGATTCTGTCTCGATATACGCCATCTCCCACCGGTTTGACAGATGGATGGATGAGCGTCCGTCCACCTGACAGTTTAGGGTAAAAGTATATATACCTGGAAGAGCAGAGCATTAGACACACACTTGGGGTCACACACACGTTGGTGAAGTCCAGGACAGGCGGACTCTGTTTCCTGGCATAGGGGTACCTTCGATCACAGGACCCTGAAACGGCTGGAATCGCCAGAGAGGGCATTCCATGATTGATTTAGCTTAAGGTGGATAGGCGGCCACAAGAGCCGAATTTCGTTGAGAAGGAACACCCAGGTGAAACGTTAAAGTTTAGATTGTCGAGTAGCAGGTATCAGCCTGCAATAGTCAGAAGTGTAGGTTAATTGTATTGTGCGTATTAACCCTTTGAAGCGTCAGACTGATTGCGTTCTGAGTAGTTTGTTTTGCTGTCGAAGCATCGTAATACCGACTGGAGATCGGTGTGAGTGACAATTTCGCCCTAGCACAAAAGGGGCATTTGTGAATCGTGAATTCAACCAGGAACGGTGAATATTTCAATAGGACTTTCACGGAGGACTTTCAAAAGGCACATAAGGTATGAGTAGACAATATCTGACCCAAATCAGAAGTACGGTGTCTTTATAGATGACGAACATTGCTGGTCGGAACCCTCCGACAGCCAGAGGTACAGTTACGCGCAGACGTTGACATTTGAGCCTAAGCGGGTGAAGCTCTTATGGCGAGCTCACACTAATAACATTTCAGATTTGTGAAGCGCTTATGGCGAGCTCACGGTAGTAACATTTCCAGTGTGTAGACTATAGTGCCAGTACAGGGCTTTAGAATGACTATATGATTGTTTAGAATTATTTAACCGTAGCGACCCATTTTCTGTGAAAAGAATCGAATTGTTGAAATATTGAAACGGATTTATTTTTATGTGTAAATAAAAGAATCGTTGTTACTTTAAATCATTCTTTCCATTATACAGCCTGAAGTGATTAGGAATCACACCTAACGGAAATCGAACCTATTTCAGGCCAATTTGGCAGAGAAGGAATCACGGCGTCGGTCTAACTCAGCTCTCTGCGCCGAGTTCGCGACACTTGGATTCCGACCCTCCACGTTGGTCTAATTTTCCCGCAACTTCATCAGCGGGACTAAATAACCCCACATCAGCCCAGGCCTTACGGGGCCTCAGGTGTCCCTGACAGTTGGTCTCATTTGGGTATTCATTTTACTACCATTCAATCTTACCCTCAAAACATATCTTCGTTCTATTAGAGGCCATCGGGTTCATATAGCAACCACGTGCAACTATAAAAAACCAAGTCTCCAGTATACAGAACAGACGGTGGAAAACGTGTCACCTAATTACACGCGCTGCGCACGCTCACTGACATCACATATCCCTATGGGAATTGACATCACAACATGGCCGTTCACGCGGGCTACCATAACAACATAACATGACGCTCCGTGTCCCTTGACTATGACGCCCCTTGCGCCTTCCCCATTCTCTCCCCAAATGAGGGTGATTTATCCACACGACACACTTCTAATGTAGTATAAGAGTAGTGTTAACCCATCAAGGAATTCTGCTGAAACAATATTTTCTACATGTTGAATGAGTTCAAGCATTTTACATTAAATGCAAATCATCACAGGATCTAAATAGGTGTCTGCCATTGGTAATCGAGAACAATCACTTGACATGGCAGACGGAAATGGCAGTGCACCTCCAAAGCATCCATCATATTCACCTCGCCTCTTCTCTCTTACCGACCTCCTTCTTCTAGATGGAAAAAAATAACTGACCGCAAATTTTAGGTAAACCACTCCCCCCTCCCACCGCACCTTCGTAAAATATGGTAGAGTGTCTATGCCCAAGAAATATGATGAGCACCACACCCAGAGGAGAAATGAATTTTAGAATTCAAAACGGTCAACTAGACTGAAAAAGCCACGCATAATGATACAGCGACTGAACTGGGTGGATGTGAGAGAGACCTTCCGAGATTCGCCGGGGCCGTATTAAATATTATAATTGTAGACAACGCAGGGAATCACACAATTCTAGCCCTTCAATACCACACTTTATCGCCCATAATCCCACCTGCGGCAACTTCGTCGCGTCCTTGGGCAAGACACTTCACCCCCATTGCCCATGTGGGGGCACGGTGGCGTTGTGTACTAAGACGTACTGCATGCCGATGGTGCACCTGTCTTCAACCAATGCTAACCCTGCTTGTGCGGAGTTGGTATGTTGGGGAGCTGACGGTTGCTCGCCGTTGATAGGTGGTTCTCTCCGGCCTCTTTGACCGTAAAACTGTCATGGTCATGATTAGCCATTGTGCAGAAATATGTGACCTTAAACACCAATAAATAAATAAATAAATAATTGCACCGAAAGCCCACAATTCTTAATCGGGCTTCTACACCCGGATAATTTTAATTTGATGATTTCAGTCGTTAAAATGTCTTGGCAATACAGTCCTGAGTGTCCTCAGTCTGTCGCCCCTTGGGTGCATAAAGGTGCTATCTATAATGCTGAAGCTAAGACATTAGAGCACTAAATGGACTCTATATACCTACAAGTTCAGAATAGGTCTAAAAACATTCTGAATTTTTATCTGATTTTTCGCCTCGCTTTCTAGCCGAAAATTCCACATTGTTGTCCGACAAATTCCGTCACCTTAATTTTAGGAGAGTAAAAATTCCCATGTCCTTGACCCCGAACCCTGCGTCTACGACGGGAAACCATATTTCAGCACCTGTGACATTTCACAAACTCCCTAACTTCTCAGACCATTACAAAAGAGCAAAATTTATTACACGCCCGTTCTATGTGATCTCCATCTACTGCAACACTAAACCATGCGGAAAATGAAAATCTCTTGTGCGGAACTGAAATAGTTAACGGACTATTTTTAAATAGAAGCGAAATTTCACTGCAATTTTCTACAAATCGTGCAACGCAATTACAACAGCTTAAAATAGTAGCACGTGCTCCCCTCGCACATTTGGTTGGCAATAACATGTGTTCTTCTTGTTGATAGTTCATCCCGGAGTTCCAATGTGTTCTCTGTGAATACTGGCACACAGAACGCACTGGAGTTCAGGGGACAAGTTGTCAAATGAATTGCAGAGTGTCCTTCTAATAATTTCTTTTATTGACATGAAGGCGTGTAATAAACACAGTACAGCACAGGCGTGTGAATGGGTTAATCGATATGGCACTCGTGCCATATCGGTTAACCCATTCACATGCCTGTGTCGTTCCGTGTTTGTGAGGCATAATGGCACTGTGTTCTAAAACGTACTGCACGTCGATGATGCACTTACCTTCAAACGCCGCCCATGCAGAGTTGGGAAGTCGAAGAGTCTGACAGTTGCTCGACGATACTCGGTGATTCTCTTCGGGTGAAAATCGTCCCTCTGAGTTCCAATCTTTTCTATGTGCACGTAGGCACATATAACACATTGGAACCTAGGGGACGAAATTGTAACACGGGCTCCCCTCGCATCTTTGGTTGGTGATAAAATGTGTTCTTTTTGTTGATAGCTGTCAAATGGATTGCTGAGTGTCCTTCTAATAATTGTATTTATCAACAGGAAGGCGTGTAATAAACCCAGAACTACGCGCGTGGCGTGAATGGGTTAATCGATATGGCTCCTGTGCCATCGCGGAAGGATAAAACTTGAGGCCACATGCGGCCTCTCGTTTTATCCTTCCGCGCTGGCACTCGTGCCATATCGATTAACCCATTCACACGCGGTTGTCGTTCTGTGTGTGTATAGAAATCAATCTTTCCATCAAGATTAGGTATCATCAGTACTGTAAATTAAGTCTTGTTGAACACACTAAATGTCACGTCTCTATTTGTCGTCTGAGAGCATGTGAGGTATTGTATGAGGATTATTATCAACAAATCTATCACCATAAATCCATTGCTCTTTAATGTAATCCAATCAGGTAGAATGGTTTTCCAAATTAAGCGAAGGACTTATTCATTTAATGCGTCCATTTCCACGAAGAAATTTCATTATTGCCTTTCCGATGAAGTTCACATTCACATCAGTTATTTCACGAAAGCTATCGGCATTATTCTTGGGACCTTTCCCATACATAACATATTCTATTTTAAATTTAATTTGTCTGTAGCTTGAGTAGTAAAAGTAGGAGCCAATGGTCTATAAGCGGATTTTTCTATCTAATCTAATTTTTTTTAAGACATTATAGAGTTCCTTCCGTGGGAACCCGAGAAGTGGAGCAATGATTTTTTCTTTGGCAATCAAGTTCTGCTTTAAAACAGGACCCAGTTACCAACGCCTCGAGTTAAAGTCCTCTGATTGAAGTGCGTAGTACAGGTATAAACGATTGGCTAAACTTGGCTTCACATCTGTTCGCGGTGATGATATTGCAATAGCTGATAACAGTGATCTCACTAAGCACGAATAAATAAATAAATAAATAAATAAATAAATAAATAAATAAATAAATAAATAAATAAATAAATAAATAAACAAATAAAGTTTATCCAGGTTCATGAAACAACTCAAAAGTGCTTGAAATTGAAAATTGAGACTCCTGGGATCTGTTAAGGCGGAAACTATGGATGGGGAAGGGGAGGGGGGGGGGGGATAGTTAGTGATTTTAATGCTTCTCGCTCATGCAGCTGATAAGCATGTATATTTGTAGCTATACAATTTGAACTACCCGGATGAGAAAGTCGTTTTTAGTCCCTGTGGTCAAGAAATCAGGGGCCTACACTATAAGGATGACAATTTTTGACATTGGAAGAGATTTACAGGAAGTTAGCTCCCTTTAATTTCCTAAATCTGTCAGTAAATGTAACCCTTTACCGAACGAATCGGCCACATTCGCCCACGTAATATGCAAATTCAGCAGCTAAAAAAATATTATTTTAAAAAAAATTCCAACAAAACCACATCATGTGACCCCTCTTTGGAATGAGCTCGTCGAGCTCGTTCCAATGAGGGGGTCACATGATATGGTTTGGTTGGAATGTTTTGAAAAATTAAAAAGAAAATGATCTATCAAAAATAATATTTTGATATCGTCTGCGTTGGGTAAAGGGTTAAAAATTTAAATTTCGAAATGTTAGCGACTTTAAATTAAAGCATCATTTCACAAACTGTAGGCCTTTTCCAACAGTGTAGTATAAAAATACAAAAGAAGGCCTTTTACAATTTTTCCCAATGGGGTTTTTTAATCTTTTTTTCTCTGAAAAGAATAAAAAACTTGCAAATTACTGTACAAACACATTCCCTAAACATAGATCCAAAGTGGACGCATAGTGTTGGTAGGTGTGGTACTGATAGATCTTCGTAATGGCGGTTTATCTGTGAACTAGGTGCTTCTTATTAGCTTGCCATAAAAGCCAAGTTTCCTTTTGTTACTTCTAATAAACGAAAACAACGGGCAGCTCCAGTAACAAAAGGAAACATCGTTTTATTTTCTACTGATGTCATGGTGTTTTCTCAATAATGTCTTACTTACTTCTGAATTGGACCTTCCGCGTGCATCTAATAATTTCAAGAGAGTCGATTTTTATGACGATCTAAACCAGGGATGATACATGTTTTACAATTTTATCTTCCCGAAATGTATATCTTTCCTGTGGACATAAATGTACGAAATGAAACCTTAACATTTTTAAAGATGTGACAATTGACCTATCAGTAAATTGCCAGGTCTTTTAACCCTTTACCCAACGAAGAGCCACATCCGGCCGCGTAATATACACATTCAGTAGCTGAAAAAGTACTATTTTTCAAAAAATGTTAACAAAACCATATCATGTGACCCCTCTTTGGAACGAGCTCGTCGAGCTCGTTCCAATGAGGGGTCACATGATATGGTTTTGTTGAAATGTTTTGAAAAATTTAAAAAAAATGCTATTGAAAATAATAAATTTTGTTATCGTCTGAGTTGGGTGAAGGGTTAAAACGCTAACGATTCTTTATTACAATCAGTAGTCATAGAAAAAAAGTATAATTCTGAAAAATGCAATTGTATAAGCTTTATAGTAATGACATCTGGACGCGTCCTGTGTTTGTGATCCTCCGATAGTGATCCCTCGATAGTGATCCTCGTTGTCAATAAAACCACACGAGGTATTCTCTAATAACCTCATGTGCTGCAAGTGTTGTTTACAGTTTGTGACAAAATGTGCACTAATGTACAAGTAAATATAAGAAAGGATCGTTGGAGCATGGGTGTGATCTTCCAACATTGATCCTCATTGTAAACAACGGTACATCGAAGTGATCATTCAGTAAAGGCTGTGCTGCATATGTCGTGTATATTTTGTGAGACAGCGCAGGTGGGGTATAGGAGCGTAAGATAAACTAACGGGTTGGTAGTTAGTTCTATGTTCTGTGATTTGCTTGGCTGACGGAGTCACCTTAGAAATGCTTGAAGTAGACAATGTGCAGGCCGAATGCGTCAATAGCAGTAGAAGGCAATAATTGTAACTGTTTTGGAGGCACTCGTGAAATACAGGAAAAACTACAGCCGGGTCGTTGATTCCAATCCCCCGTACTCCACCCTCGTTCTGTTCTGCCTTACTGTACAGTCGCAGTGGATTGGTCGTAATCCACGTTTGGGCAGTGATGTCCACGTATGCGTTTACTTACTTAGGTATCCTCTTCGCTCTCCAGGAGCACAAGGTCTCGAAAGATGCCTCCATTCAACACGGTCTTTTGCTTTGGCCTCTGCCTCGTTCCAGATGGTTCCCATTTCTCCGAGTTCTGACTCGCTGTTCTGGCCACGTTTTTTGCCTGCCTCTTGGCCTCTTTCCTTTTGGAATCGACGCATGCGTTTACCAGGTAATAAAAGTCATCAGCAGCAATTTTTTTATTAATGAAGCACCGGGTAGGATTATTCCTATTAGTCTTTGGAAACTAATATTATTACGTCCGTAGAAATATTGCCCACCCATGGAAAGTGACCAATGCATGGCGGTTGTACTACGTTATATTATAGTTGTGAAGTAGATCAAGATCTTAACCCTTTACCTAACGTAACGGTCATTTGGTCTGCGCTATTCACAAATTTGTGCCAGTCGAATTTGATTAGTTTTAAACATTTTAGTCTCCAAATATAATTACTTATGACACATCTCACCCCAATAGAACGATACGGTTTTTGAGGAACACAATGAAACTGTTTAGTTTTTACACAATTTTCCTTTTGTTTTGCAAGTGTCGTCTGTTAGTAGTGTTAGTAATGGGATAACATTTCGTCCCCTGAGTTCCAATGTGTTCTATGTGCCAGTAGGCACATAGAACACTTTGGAACTCGGGAGACGATTTACCTATGGTGGAACAAAAGCAAAATATCAAGGACATACACTGACGTGATGAGTAGATTTTATGCCAGAGGAAAGTTTTTTAATAGAAATTTTGTCTTAGAATCCTTTGGGGTTTAACGACACTTTCGACAACCAGGGTCTCCTGGTTTTACGGATGGAGGAAACCGGAGTACCCTGAGAGAACCACCGAGGAATGACGAGCAACTGTCATAATCCCCAACGTGCTTACTCCACGCAAGTAGGGTTGGCATTTGTTGAAGATAAGTGCACCATCGACGTGCAGTACGTCTTAGTACACGGCTTCACCATACCCACCACGTGGGCAATCGGGATAAAGTGTCATGCCCAAGAACACAAGGCAGTTTCCCATGGCGGGGATCGAACCGTGGTCATTTAAGCTTGTGCTGTTCCTGTAAAGACCAAAAGACTGACGCTCTGCAAACTGTACCACAAAGTGTGATTTAAAAACCTAACTATGTCTCTACTTTGTGTAGATTAATAACACCTTTTCCAGCAAGTTCTCGGGCTACAGTACGGCTGCAGTGGACGGGTCGCTTCCCAAGGGTGAGCAAAATTTTCACGGACGCACTAGTATTAAATTCCAAACGCTAATTATAGGAATAATTGTCAAAAAATTAATTAATGAAGCACCGGGTACAACCCGGAGCATCATTGATTAAAATTGTGATGATGATGATTTTTATTACCTGGTAAACGCATGCGTGGACATCACTGCCCGCGTGTAGATTGCGACCAGTCCACGGCGACTGTACTGTACCATTCCAGTTTTGTAAGGGATCCCGACGCTGTTATGGGCTGTTTGTTTACCTACTATTCGTGGAGTTTGCGAGCAGGCTACCAATAATTTAACGTGACATCCCTTTACTCATAAAGATATAGATATTCTTTCCTGCTCCAATTATAGATATTCCAGTTAATAAGTATTTAATCTGCCGTCGTACATGAAGATAGCAAAACAATTTTTGGAACTACGCGGCGTAATCATAAAACCTTAATTGAGATGAGTCTTCATTTATAACTACGTAGTAAACACACTTGGCTAATAGTATTAGTAAACTCATTAAAGATTTATTCAAATCAAATCTCGACTGTGAAACATTTCTTGCGTTGATTCAAAGAAAATGAATGTACATAGTTTTTTTAAATTCAGTCGTCTGGAATATTTCAGTTGACAGGAATTGCCAAACGTGTAGGTTCGCTTTTCTGTAGGGCTGCACGGTATATCGATAAACTGATACATAGATATTATCATAACAGTGTGTTGATCCGTGTCGTGGTATCCCGTCGAGTTGAGGTGGCCAGATTTTCGGATCACACGAGCTGCCGCAGGCAGCGAGTGTGATCCGAAAATCTGGCCACCTCAACGAGACGTGATGCGACGACACGGATCAACACACTGTTATGATGATATGTTTATCATATGACATTGTTTCGATGTCAAATTCACCCAAATTTGCCATTTTAATTAATATGCGGTGAAAAGCCGGTTACAAAATAGCAGACGAAACAACAACGACTTCCCTAGTTACGAAAACTATTCACGGAAGCTCTCGGATATTTCCGTAGGAGTGTGATATGGATTTTTGATTTCCGTAAGAGTGTGATATGGACTTTTGATCCGGAAAAATCTCACCCGGTGTGATACAACAGTTTGGAAAACATCGTCAAACAGTAGTGATATTTAGGGTAAAAATGTCATAGTCATATGATAAATACCGGTATTCAAACCAGTATCGATTGAATACCGGTGTAATTACAAAAATATCGGTTTATCGTCATTATTTATTTACCCACGATTTAATTTTCAAGATGTTTTGAAGTTTAACTGCAGTCCCGAATGAATAATATTATCCCTTTACCGAACGAATCAGCCGCATCCGCCCGCGTAGTATAAAAATTCAGCAGTTCAAAAAATATTTTAAAAAAATTTAACAAAACCGTATCATCTGACCACTCACTGGAACAACGTCGCCGATCTCGTTCCAATGAGGGGCCACGTGGTATTGTTTTGCTGAAATTTTTAAAAAATTAGATAAACAAATATTTAAAATAATAAATTTTGATATCTTCTGCGTTCGGTGAAGGGTTATTCGAACTGCATCATCAAGGCATGCTAATTCGTTCCATTGTAATGGCTCAAGTCCCGATTGTGGTACGTATGTTCAGAGAGCCGAACAGTCTTTCCATACACCGGTATACCGCGGTATTTTTTTTGAATACCGATACCAGTATTCAGTTTAAAACATCGCGTAGCCCTACTTTTCTAACCAACTAAAACGTCCCACACTGCAAAAAATATAGGTTCTCTTTAGAACCAAAACTGGTTCTAATCTTGTCCCTGAGATGGAACCAGTTCTGTTTAAACAGTATTTATTTCAAATCAAATAAATTTATAAAGATTAACATTAAATATTAACAGAATTAAACATAAATTGAAGGGGTTTCAGCCGTAAGTTCAGAGCTTATACGAGGATGTCTCAAATCATTATTAAGCAAAGGAGATATGAACAGTTGGCATATCGAACCAGTTTTGGTTCTCTTCAGAACCAAAACTGGTTCGATATGCCAACTGTTCATATCTCCTTTGTTTCAAAATGTTTGGCGACTGCGTTGAATAAGCTCCAAGTTTACTGCTGAATCTACTTCAGTTCATGTAACATTCTGTTACAATTGAATGCTAATCTTGGTAAATTTATTTGATTTGAAATAAATATGGTTGAATAAGATGGTTGAATTTAAATATAGGCCATAACCTATTTAAGCGCTAGACTGGTTCCAGACCATAACGGCGTCGAATTCCTTACAAAATTTGCCTGGTGGCTTGAGAGCTTTCTTATCGAGTTCTGAACTGGAAAAGATGCGAATGAGTAGAGGAATTCTAAGCAAGTTGTTTCAACAGGTGCAACTCCAAGTCATTGAAATACTTTCACGTCCACTCAGTATCGCTTCTAACACGTGTACAATTTGCACTTCTATTGGTCTCTGGTAGAGAATATTTATAGGGTACCATTACTAACAAGTACCCTCTAATAATATAAGTTGTTTTGCATAACCACCAAAGGGGAAAGCATAACAAACCTCTTTTAAGATAATGAAGTACTGTTGTCTGTCAGTCAGGGGTGTCGGGAATATGACCGATTTGGGGGTCGGGGTGGATGTACACCCAATTTACCTCGTCTGTCATGACTCAAGTCCCGACTGATAAAATATTAAAATGACGGCATCAATGATATATTTAGAATATTTATCAGTCGAGATTATGGAATAGTTGTGACGCATGGTCTTCTCATCTTCGTATTTAACCCTTTACCCAACGCACATGATATCAAAGTTTATTAATTTAATTATGATTATTTCAAATTTTCGAAAAAATGTCAACAAAACTGTATCATACGACCCCCTATTGGAACGGGCTCGATTTTGCAACTGCTCGATTTGTAAATTGCGCGGATGGATACTGCCTATCCGTTAGGTAAGGGATTAATTAGCACGCAACGGGAGGGGAGGGGGGAGGGGCATTAGTCATGCTGGAACCCAACAGCTCGAATCGGGTACCACAAACATCCATTGCATGGGACTGATTTTGTGTGTGTGACAGGTCCAAGTAGCAAGCCCAGTCTCTCTGAAAGGTATATGGTTGCTCGATTCCTAAGACTCCACTCCAGACGAAAATGTCAACTGAAAAATTATTACCCCCCACCCCCCCCCCCCCCCCACCCCCCCCCCCCACACACACCAACTCTACAACCCCACGTTCCGACCCTGTCATATGTTTTTGATAAATTACAGAACACAAAAACTCATTCGCCACAGTTGTGCTTAGCATTCAGTAAGCTAATGAACACCGTCTCTCAAACAATCGATGCAGGTCCAAACATTTTCCTATAAATATGTAAATAAATTTGATCGGTCAATATCGTTTGCATATCAGAACTTTCCGCTGAGAAATGTCACAATAAAGAACGTGGGTTTTCGTGAAATAGCATAGATCACTGCCCCTGTCAGTAAAAACTTATGATACGAATAAAATTTGTTTTCCTGCTGTCCGTGGTTCAATATTCGAGTGAATATATAGTTTATTTTCTAATCGATAACCCAATACCCAATACCCCAACAGTATTGATTGCAACAATCCATATTACCCCTGCTATAGTCCCTGATAGAGCCACAATGCTTTTTCGCCGTCTAATAAACCAAGGATAGTTGTTCTCGATAAGAAAGCTCTCAAGTCCCCAGCTCTTTTATCATTGCGTACTAAATTACTAACCCTCCCTGCATGGTAAGCCTTGCTCTTATAGTTACAAGACGCTATGAGAAACCTGAAGTAAGAATACGTTACTTCTAATGCAATTGTTTGATCTTACTAAATTAGTATCCAACATATTCCTAGTTATGGTGTGGATCACCCCACGTGCACCCCTTGGTCTTTGTAGTAGTTTCTCCCTAGTGTGTATTTTTAAAAAGTGCTTGCACCAGGAGGTATGCCGTTGTTTCAGCTTATCTCATATTCTGCAATTGTTTCCGGGGCGCGGTAGTTCAGTAGGTGGAGGTGCAGGCTGCAAGGCGAGAGGTCCTCGGTTCGAATCCCACCTGCGGCAACCGCGTTGTGTCCTTGGACAAGACACTTCACCCCCATTGCCCACGCGGGGGCACGGTGGCGTTGTGTACTAAGGCGTGGTGCACGTCGATGGTGCACTTACCTTCAACCAATGCTAACCCTGTGTGTGTAGAGTTAGTATGTTGGGGAGCTGACAGTTGCTCACCATTGCTCGGTGGTTCTCTCTGGGTACTCCGGCTTTCTCCACCCGTAAAGCTGTCGAGGTCATGATTAGCCATTGTGCAGAAATATGTGACCTTAAACGCCAATAAAAAAATAAATAATAAATATGCAATTGTTCCCCTGTTCTTTGTGCACGAAAGTAAGTCACCTTAGGTAAAAACACATAATTGTAAAACAGTCTGGTTTAAGGTTGCGTAATGCACAGTTTGGGAGACAACAGGTAGACAGCTAATCTGGCTATGTTGTCTCCCTGCAGTATACACTTATATCGTCATGCGTGAGTAGTGTCAGTTTACATATCTTTTTTGTATCCTTAAAACACTCTTTACTACCTTATATATCATTTCTATTTGTATCATGTACACTGCAAAATAAAGAAATCAATCAATCAATCAATCGCCACTGAGCTCATTTGGCGTGCAGAATTCCAATTTATTACACGTCTCTTCTATGAAGTTCCAACAATGGCGTAGATAAAAGTTTTGTCGGAAATTTTTTGGGACCATTTTTTGGCGAATTTATGCCTAATAACATTAAAATGCTGGCTTTGGGGGTAAAAACATGCCATTTTGGGTAAATTTTGGGTAAAAAGACCAATTTTCAGTACATTTGCAGTAAACAACAGATTCCTTCTGTTTGTTTGGGTTTTTGTTGTTGTTACACTGTCGGAAAATTTTCGGTCTGTCGGAAAATTTTGGGCTTGCCCCTCCACCAGCGAAAAGCTATCTACGCCACTGAGTCCCAATCTACAGCAACACTAAACGATGCGGAAAATGAAAATCCATTCCGCACATATGTGCGGAACAGAAATCGTTGACGGACTATTTTTAAATAGAAGCGAAATTTCACTGGAATTTTCTACAAATCGTGCACCGCAATTACAATTTGAATCGCTGGCGATAGCTAAAAGTCGTCCCCTGATTTCTAATGTCTTCTGTGTGCATGTAGGAATATAGAACACATTGGAACTCAGAGGACGAAACAGTAACACGGGTTCCCCTCGCAAATTTGGTTGGCAATAAAATGTGTTGTTTTTGTTGATAATTGTCAAATGAATTGCTGAGTGTCATTCTAAAAATTGTTTTTTATCGACGTGGAGGCGTGTAATAAACACAAAACGACACTCGCGTGTGAATGGGTTAATCGATATGGCACTTGTGCCATCGCGGAAGGCTAAAACTCGAGGTCTGCGGCCTCTACTTTTATCCTTCCACGCTGGCACTCTTGCCATATCGATTAACCCATTCACAAACGCGTGTGGTTCTATGTATTTGCGTAGTGCTATTTCAAGTATTATGTGTTTTAAAAAAAGTATATTATTGGGTATGTGTTGACGCGAGTGTAGCTTAGGCTTGGTAAGTTGGAATACCGCTCCACATCATACACAAATGCTAAATACAACGAGACCAATGTGAAATGTGAAATATGAAATCACGGAATATAATTTTGACGCAACGAATCGTTGCATGCAACGAATCGTTGCGTCAAAATTAAATTCAGTGATTATTTATTCCATAACAGCCGTTGGACTAAATTCGGGTAATTATTGTCTTTGTTCTACTACAAAGCAATCATCAAAGCCTAAATATTGATTCGAAATTGCAAAATGAGAAGACTTATCGTTATTTATCCCTCACTGAAAGATCACTTGGCATCAACTTATTAAATACCTCTACAACAATATTAACAGTGATCGCCCGGACACGGATGCCCACGAACTATGACCTTGACCTCCATCGAACAAAAAAAAATTGTGCGCGACACATCGTCTCCCCACAGGCAACGTGTATGCCAAGTTTCAACAAACTCAAACGAAGCATCTCAGAGTTATGGAGCGGACACGAAACGAATATACGGACGGACGGATGGACGGACGGACGGACGGACGGACGGACGGACGGACGGAAATCTTCCAGACGGACGGATGGACGGACGGACGCTCCAACATTTCGGGTTTATGGGCTACCAAAAAAACATTTTGTAAGTCCCAAACCTTATTTTACCCAGAACCCCACCCCCTCCACCCTAGAACTTATATTTAACCCTAACCCCACCCCTCCACCCAAAAACCACACCCTAACCCTAACCCTACCCCACCCTGACCCTAAACCCTAAGAGAACCCCCCTGACCCTAACCCCCACCCACCCCCGGGACCTAACCTCCAACCTTAAGCCCTACTCTGGGGCTACCCCTAACCCTACCCCACCCCACCCCACCCCACCCCTGACCCCACCCCACCCTAGCCAAACCAATAGGAGCTATTTTTCGGTTTAGGGGCTACTAAAACTAAAACCCCACCCCTGACCCCAACCCTACCCCCCGGGACCTAACCCTCCCCCAACCTTAAGCTCTACTCTGGGGCTACCCTAACCCTAACCCCACCCCACTCCTAACCCTAACACTACCTTAATTTGGAGGTAGCCCCTAATAATAATATTCCCTAAACCCCCAATGTTGGCCCGGACGGACTGACAGAAATGACAAACACTATATGCCCCCGAAAATTTTTTCGGGGGCATAAAAAGAGCGCGGACGCCTCTGCTTCTTGCTCTGTCGTATTGTTCTAGTAGCTCACCGTCTCTTCATTTCATATTGAATCACAGACAGCACATTATCTTATAACACACAGCATAGATTCTTCACGTCGCTCTGGAATCATAATGAAATCACGGAATAAAGATTATGGCGATTTCGCCTACACACAATAGCATTACCGTGTCTAAAACTACGTTAAGAAATGAACAGATTCCGCATCATTAAGTTAAATGCTTTTCATTCCCCGAGGACTCGCGCAAAAATTAGGAGAAAAGGAGACAATGCCATTCTCTACATACAACCATTAGCAAGCTTTTGGTAGTTTCACCATTTATTAGCTCAATATAGACCAGTTCATCGCATGAATATAGTTGATTGAGAATTGAATTTACAGTACGTTGGGAGTGTATCATCACTAAATCACACGCAGAGTGGCGATTCCACCCGAGCAATAATTGCAAATTTGTTGCAAATCATAACAATCAAAAGCAAAGTTCCAGCCAATGACCCGGAGGTCCATTGGCTGAAACATTGCTTACGTTTTTTTGTCCATGTGTGCAGAATTTGAAAGTGATACGTTTGGTGATTACTCCACTCTACGGACGATTTAGTTACAATCCACTCGCCACGTACTGTACGCCGTCATTCCTGCCGCAGGATTACTGACTCTCAAACACTTTTAAGAAAACTTTCTTATTCTTTCTTGACCAGTGGCGGCGGACTTGAAATGAGAGCTGGAGCTCAAAATTATTTTTTCAATATTTGTCCCCAAAACACAGCCAATGACCCCCTCATTGTACCAAGCTCATTAAGATCTTTGGGCGCAAATGCCGTTTTCTATTCATGGTAGGCAAAATGCTAAGTATTAACCCTTTACCCAACGTAACGGCCAAAACCGGCCAGCGCTATTCTCAAAAATTGCCAATTAATTTTCATTATTTTTTCATTTTTTGTCTCAAAAACATAGGTTATGACCCCTCGTTGGAACGAGCTCGACGAGCTCGTTCCAACGAGGGGTCATAACCTATGTTTTTGAGACAAAAAATGAAAAAAATTAGTCATTCAAGAATTATTTTTGCAAGTGTCGTCTGCTTTTCAGGTTAGGTAAAGGGTTAATAGTAATTAAATGTTGATTACCAAATCACACGCAGGCCTGGAAGTAACCCGCGAACGGTCGTTTAGGTTACCTGTTGGTTACGTCAATTATAAATACGCGAACGAACAACAGGTTACGAGAAAGTAATACAACAAAACTTTATCAAATTACTAATCTCGCATGTTTTAACAGAAAGACTTAACAATCATTCGGAACTATTTCGTCTCAATGATAGAGTATTGCACCCACATATGAATTGAATGGAATGCTGTTTCAATTTTAAGGTATCAAAGAACTAAATATTTTCCCATAGGCCACCATTATAACGTTCAGGCGAAAAAAATATGATCGCATCACTTTAATTCTGGCATTCAAATATCTTTGTCAAGTATAGCCCTTCAGACAACTTTTTCGAACCCGAAAACAGGGGTCATGAAACAAATAAGAGAGAAAAAATAACACAAAGGGAAGTACCGGTCATGTGCACATATTTTTCTGGGAATTCCCTACGAAAACACAGAAAAAGAAAATTGTATTTTTTAGGTCCAAAAGTCATCAGATCACCCTCTTTTTTATCAGTAATATTCAACAATAATGCAAGATGTCAATAGAATGTTTCAAACGTTTATTAAAACAATGTATTTTCCCAAGGCTATTTATTTTTAGAGATTGCATCATTTCTGAGTGCAGCATTTCAAGTCGGGTAACTCTAATTCAATATTTAGTTCAGCGATACCTATTAAAGAACTTCCGCAATAATAAATAGCAACAACTAACGCGCGATCTCGCTACGGTGAGATAACGCGTTAGTAGTTGATATTTATTTAGGAGGAAATCCCGTTTAGACGTAAAACATGGCTGGTGTATTAAAAACGGATAAGGCGGATAAGCATCACCGCACCCTTTCTCCTATCGGTTACCACGATGCTATATAGCGTAACCTGCTGACTGGTTACGGTATAAGCTCTTTATTTTCAGGTCTGTCCACGGAATTATTTTCTTCAAGGACAGATGAGGGGAGATGCTCTGCAAAAGTTGGGGTGGGTACATAATCCCTTTCTCCTGGTCATCTGCTCTCTCTGCAGTTGGTTTTGAAGTGTCATTTCATTCTAAACAGAGAGTAAATCTTGTGATCGCTTGCATGTGTGTGTGTGTGTGTGTGTGTGTGTGTATGTGTGTGTGTGTGTTTGGAATGACACAATCATGTTTTAGAGAAATTTCGAATGTTGGCTTCTGATCCCTACCGAGAGTCAAGCCCTCGGCAATACCGCCTAGCAATCAGGAGTCCAACACCTAAACCACTAGACCATTGCACACCGTCAAAAACGATGGCTGGAATCTAGCTTTTTAGATGAAGTTCTCATGATTACTTGGCTCATCTTCTTTTCGGCAGAAACATGAAACCCGCTGGCAACATTACGACGAAAGTGATGTGGTTGGCCTCAGACGAAGACTGACACGGGCCTGTGTGTTTTTTTCGAATGACACAGTCATGTTTTAGGAGAATTTAAATTGTTGGATCAATACCCTGCCGGGATTCGGACCATCAGCTGCCCTGCCTGACAATCAGGAAGCCAACACCTAAACCACTAGACCATTGCACACCGTAAAAAAACGATGGCCGGAATCGAATTTTTAGATGAAGTTCCTTTCTGCAGCAGCATGGAAGTGTGGAACGCGCTGGCTACAGTACGACGAAAGTGCTGCGTTTGGCCTCGGACGAAGACTGCCATGAGCCCGTGCGTGTTGCACGATATTTTAAACTGAATACCGGTATCGGTATTCAAAAAAATACCGTGGTATACCGGTATATTGAAAAACTGTTCAGATAACTGAACATTGGTACCGCAATCGGGACTTGAGCCATCACAATGGAACGAATCAGCATGCCCAGATAATGCAGTTTGAATAACCCTTTACCGAACGCAGAAGATATCAAAATTTATTATTTTAAATATTTGTTTATCGAATTTTTCCCAAACTGTCAACAAAACGATATCACGTGACCTCCTCAATGGAACGAACTCGACGATCTCGTTCCAATGAGGAGTCACATGATATGGTTTTGTTGAATTTTTAAAAAAAATATTTTTTGAACTGCTGAATTTTTATATTACGCGGGCAGATGCAGCCGATCCGTTGGGTAAAGGGGTAATATTATTCATTCGGGACTACAGTTAAAACTCAAGACATCTTGAAAATTAAATTGTGGGTAAATAAATAAATACGATGGACCGATATTTTTGTAATTACGCCGGTATTCAATCGATACTGGTTTAGTTTAAACTATATTTATTGAAAAAGATAAGTTAACTGTATACATGCAAACAAGTGTAAACGTATTGAATGTTTTGTACATAAATTTCAGTGAATACATTTAACACCTAAAATGTCAAACTAACTTGTTGTAGAAGGGGATTCGGAAGAAAGCTGAATGCTTATGTAAACCGTCTCCCAAGTCTGCAAGATTACACAATTTCAGTTAGACAGATAGAACGGGTGGGTCTTGTTTAAATATTGTTTAAACGAGAAAAAAAAATGAAGAAAGTAGATCGAGAGGAACAGTGAGGAACAGTGAAGGAGAAGGATGACATTTGAAAAGGGCCAACTTGAATGCAAAAGACATCATCATTGATCGACAACAGTTAGGGAACTGACGCACTTGGAAATCGCAGCCTAACGCTAATATAAGACAAGGGTATTCTAATTGACAACGGATGGGGGGGGGGGGGGGGGGTTGGGGCGGGGGGAGGGGGTTGGAGGTGCGAGCGCTGATAACGTTTTTCATTTCAGTAAGGGACACTCCGGAGGACCACCGCCAGCACCATGCACCGCCGGGAAACGAACAGTGTCTTGCAAGAGGAAGACGCATTATTCATTAGCATGCAATGTCTTGTTCAATAATTCACGAACCACCGCTCATCACCCGCGGCACACAGCGGGGCAACAATAACCCGGAAGCCTGCTCCCCCCCCCCATGAAAAAACCAACAATGTGAGAAGCTAATAACCAGACCCTCAACCCGCAGATATTTCATTTGATGTAGGCTTTTACTAAAAAAGAAAACTTACGTAAGACAGACAAGCAAACCCCCCGCCACCGATCATCAGGTAAGTTTGATGGTCCATTAACAGAAGAGATAATTGGATAATACGACAGGAGCTCACTTGAAAGAGATGTTGTATTGAGAGATCATCCAGAAGGTGACTAGGCTCTGATTCCACCCATTGTAAACTATAAGGTGAGCAGCGGTAGGGTCGCAATTATTGGAAGCGTTTACTAAGTAGAATAAAGTGCTGCACCATTTCAAATACAGACAAATTTTCTTCACTGGTAAGGAATTCGGAGACAAATAGGAGTGTTGTCACATCTGGTGCAAATGGAAGTGATTTTATTGTTGACCTGCGTGCCTCTTCAAAGACAGGACAGAACAAAAGAAAGTGTTCGCTTGTCTCGAGGACACCACACTGACACAGGGGCGAAGGCGACAGGTGGTTATTGAATAAATGGGTGCTTAGATTACTGCAACACAACCGCAATCTGCAGTGATAGATTTGTCCTATTCGTGATTTTGCATGGCCATAAAAAGACGGGGGTTGCAGATTGCCCCTGTTAAGATAAATTACTCACCGATGAATTTTCTCTGATTGATAAAGGTATGTCGTTCCATAGGTTTGTAGTTCTCGGTATAAATGAAGACTGGTACAGTTGGGTGTTGCAGAAGGGAACTCGAAGGTCATTACCTGCTCGGAGATTGAGACATCGGCTGGTGGAGGAGACTGTTGGAGGTATCTTATTAGCAATATATGGGGGCGTCGCATGGTGGAACATTCGGAAAAATTGTTTCAGTTTGTATTTGCGACGTCTTTCCTCAAGTGAGTCCCAGTGGGTTTCATTGTACAACGCGGAAGTCCTAGCACTCATGGCTGCCCCAGTCACTATCCTTGCTGAAGCCAACTGCACTTTTTCCAAAGCATTTTTATTACTCTCCGTGCAATTGTCCCAAAATGTGCTACCAATTTCAAGAAGAGGCCGAATAAAGGCAAAGTAAATCTTTTCAAGGACACAGCGGTCAAGAGTAAACTTTTGCCTCCTCAGTAAATCTACGCGAGACTATGCTTTACCGCAGATATGTTCAATGTGGTCATTCCACGTACATGCATCATTTAAGATTATTCCCAGGTGAATGTGATTTTTAACTTCCGATATCTGGGCATTACCAAGAAACAGTGGTGGGTGCACAGCAGGGCTAACCTTGCGCGATATGAGCATGGTCTCAGATTTTTTAGGATTGAACTCAACCAACCACGTCTTGGCCCAATGCTCTATTGTAGTCAGATCCTGGTTGATCACAGTTGCTGCTTGGGTTGGATTCTCAACTATTAGATACAATCATGTATCATCAGCGATGAGCCGAATGCTACTCAAGAGGTTATCTGTTATGTCATTGATCTATATGAGAAATAATAAGGGGCCAAGTATCGACCCCTGAGGGACTCCAGAGTTTATCGGTCTCCAGGATGAGGTTTCGGAGGCAATTGCGACCCTCTGGACCCTGTCGGAGAGGTACGATTTTAAAAATGCTAGTAGATCACCTGACACTCCAATTTTTTCAGCTTGCGAATGAGACCAACATGCCACACCTTATCGAAAGCATTACTGACGTCGCAGAAGACTAAGCGAACCTCTTTTCCGTCGTCGAGGGCTCGGCAGAATTCGTCATAGAGGTCAGTTAGTTGAAGTATAGTCGAATCACCAGGGGTGAATCCCGACTGAAATTGACTTAGAATGTTGTTGTCGCTCAAGTACTTCCACAACTGTTTGAAAATACATTTTTCAAAACCCTTGCCAACACAACTAAGGAGGGAAATCGGACGACAGTTCGTTACTAAATTGGATGGATGCTTTTTTTAAAACGGGCGTTACATTAGCCTTTTTCCACATAAGTGGAAAGTAATTATTATTCAGGAGAATATTGAAGATTACTGAGAGAGGTTCACATAGGGATAATTTACATTCCTTCAGCAACCGGGGACTTATAAGAACAGGTCCTGCAACCTTTGATGCATTAAGGGATTTTAGCGCTTCGTATACATCACTGCTCTGTATGATTATCCTGTCTATTGAGTAAGGGTTGGGTGTGGCCAGTATAGGTAGGGATGCCTGAGAGTCATCCACTGATGAGATAGAGCTAAAGTATTCATTAAACACATCAGCATTTTCCCTGTTTGTGACGTACGTTTTGTCCAAATGACTGATAGCCAGAATATCTGAATTGGTGTTGCCAATGAAAGTCTTAAGGGTTTTCCACCACTTGGCTGGCGTAGTTGCATGACCAGTGAGTACTGACTGTACGTTCGCAACATAAGCTGTCTTCGCCTTCCTGATGGCCGAGACCACTTCGTTTCTCTTCTGTTTGTATTTTTCAAAGGACTGTGGGAGACCATTGCGTTTGGCAATACGATATAACCTTTTCCTCTGTCTTATTAGTAATCTTATTTCGTTATGCATCCATTTTGGTTGATACTTTCTAACAGTGATACATTTGTTGGGTATATGACGGGAAGCAGTGTTAAGTAGCTCTTTAGAGAACTCAGAGACAATTATATCCAGACTCGATGCATTGAAAATAGTATCCCAGTTTACACTAGCGAGCGCGTCATTCAGTTCGCGATAGTGGCCCTGTGAATACAAATAAATTTGTCTCCTAAAGGAGATGCGCGATGGTTTGATAAAGTCTATCTCCAGGACAGTAGGACAGTAATAGCGGATCATATCAGGTATAAATGGATCTAAGATCTCACAAGTCTTCACGTTGACTGTCTTGCTAACAGCGAAAATGTCAATCAGTGAAGAAGAGGATTCCGTGAAATATGTTGGCCCATCCACAAGCTATCTAAAATTAAAATATCTGATAATATCTGAAAGATGTCCTCTGGGACCTGCGATTTGATTGTCGTTGAAATCACCGGTAATGACAAGGTCAGAAACAGATGTATCCGTTGCTTTGTCAATCGAAGTGGATATAGTATCCCATGTATCAACAGGACGGTTGGGCGGGCGATAAAATACTACTAAAAGAAGCGACTTACCCCTCTCTCTTATTAATTCCACCCATAGGCACTCGACAGGCGTCATTTGTAGGTCAGGTCTGTGCCTAAATGCAATGCCATCCTTAATGTAGACTGCTACCCGCCTCCTCTTGACGACCGATTGAAGAGCAATGGTTCCTGGAATCCACTTATAATAATTTCATTAACTGGATCATCATTATGTAAGCACGTCTCTGTAAATGCCATAATGTCATATGACGGGGACTCACACTCTATAATGTCAAGTTTGGGCTTTAGGCTTTGTATGTTAAGGTGGAGGATTTTAAGCGTGTTATCGATTTGGTGAAAGTTCTCGTTAGTTGGTCCTGGGTTGGGATGAATGTCTCGGCAAGTTAACAACAGAATGGTCAGGAAACACGGAAGGAGGCACAAGATGAAATATATTACGTTTGTATCCAGAAAATTGTTAGGGACCATGTAAGCAAGGTCGTTGGGTACAATGGGTTTCTTTGGACTCTTTGGCATGTAAGATATATTTGCCCGAACGCTCTTCCGCGATGGCTGCAATGTGAGAAAGAACAGAACAGTCATCGCAACTAGACATTCAAGGTGTTCCGTGCCATGAAGGAGCATGAGTAAATATATCAATAAGCAAATGGATCCCGACTGTCCTAACCTGCTTTTGATGCGACGAATGTAAGCTGCTAAGTTGAAGGTACCTATCCGAGCTCGATACATTGCGAGGTTACACATTATGTAATATATGAGTGGTACCACACACTGAGTGCTCGGATAATGAAACGATACTGGTTTGAATACCGGTATGTATCGGTTTATCGATATACTGATATATATAGCAGACCTACTAGACCATTGCACAATATCAAACTCGATGGCTGGAATCTAGCTTTTTAGATGAAGTTCTCATGAATACTTGGTTCCTCTTCCGTTCGGCAGCAACATGAAAGTGTGGGACGCGCTGACTACATTACGACGAAAGTGCTGTGGTTGGTCTCAGACGAAGAGTGTGTGTTTCGAACGACACAATTATGTTTTAGAGGAACTTAGACTGTTGGTTTCTGATCCCCTGCCGGGAGTCGAATACTCAGCAACCCCCAGTTTTTACCAAAATCTTTCAATAAAGGTTTGCGTAACATTTAATAAAATTTAAGAATTTGAAGAATTTTATTTTAAATAATTTCTAATTATTCTCTCGAAGAACGTGTTTACAAAATTAAACAAACGAAACACATTTACGGATGATAAAGCGGGAGGGGGGCGGGGGTGGGGGTGGGGGTGGGGGGCGTGGGGGTGGCGATGGGCCTCGTAATTCATTTGACCAGCGACGGCATGTAGGGTGATCACATGATAATCCGTGTGGTGGCCATGTTGAGACGTCATTGCCATAGCGATACGTTGTATCAGTGCGCATGCTTAGTACATGTTGTTAGGGTTACACGCATGTCTGTCGTCCACTTTGTTTGTCTTGATTTGGATAGTGGCAGGTGGTTGTTATTAGTCTGAGAGGCTTCTAACGGTTAGACATGTGTTTGGAATATGTATTCGTTTAAACGGAGGTGTATCAAATTACAGTTGGTGTGTTTGATACACGGCTCGAAGTCTTCAGAATCCTCCTTTCTCTCTATTCTAGATCGTATTCTGGCTACCATATCGTACCTATTCCTAGCTACTCTATCTCCGACCCTGTGTCGGGCTCTATGTTCCCCAAACGCGTCAGTGAATGTACACTGCACCCTTTTACCATTTTATAGTACCACTGTTCTACTTCCGCTACCAGAACAGATCACGTAGTCTTAATTTGTTTCACTACCAGCCCTGCACTCTAAAATCAGTTGGATTAAAAATCAACGCAAATCAACTGGGTTAAGTGAGTATGAACCCAATTGGGTTCATATTCACTCAACCTATTTGATTTGCGTTGATTTTTAACCCAACTGATTTTAAAGTGTGTAGTTGCCTACATTACACACGAGAACTGTGATGAACTAAATCATTACTTGTATGACTCTTCGACTCATCTGGGGAAAAGCGATTCTACAGCCAAAGTCAGGTACCAGTAAGGGATTCCATAAGTGAGATTCATGTGATGGAATCCCAATTTTAAGGTGTGATGATATAAGGGCTTCAAGTTAGACTTCTATGAGATATTTCCCTTTAAACCTTTACCCAACACAGACGATATCAAAATTTATTATTTTAAATATCATTTTAAAAAATTTTTCAAACAATTTCAACAAAACCATATCATGTGACCCCTCGTTGGAACGAGCTCGACGAGCTCGTTCCAACGAGGGGTCACATGATATGGTTTTGTTGAAATTTTTAAAAAAATAATATTTTTTCAACTGCTGAATTTGCATATTACGCGGGCGGATGCGGCCGATTCGGTAGGTAAAGGGTTAACCCTCATGTGGGAAAATGGGTTCCGATATCCACAGATTGAAAGGGATTCTATAAATGGGATTCCTATCCTATTACTTCACGACAGAGCCCAAGTGTATTCCCGAGAATATGTATAAAATGAATGTATTTTTCGGTGTTTATTATAATTTTGCCTTTGTTCAATTCAATCCTCTTTTCGTTCTTTTCGGTGGTTGTTTACGTTAATCTTCTTTCTTTGTAACACCCAATGTGTTGAGCACATGATCTTCGTTCTCGTTTGTCTTCTGGACTTTTAAGTCTCCTCCTCTGTCATCAATGGATATGTTTATTACTTTCCAAAGTGTGATTTACTGGGATTTCCGGGATTGATTATAAACGATAACTTCACAAGTGAATTATGCAATCAACAATTGGGTCATGTACCCGTGCGCGCAAACGAAGACGCTTTGCCGTGGGTGTAATGGGGACTCTACTGGGTTTTTTTTTAACCCTTTACCTAATATGAAAAGCAGACGAAGACGCTTTGCCGTGGGTGTAATGGGGACTTTATTGTTTTTTAACCCTTTACCTAATATGAAAGGCAGACGACACTTATAAAAAAAATTCTTGAAGAGCTATTATTTTCATTTTTTGTCTCAAAAACATAGGTTCTGACACCTCATTGGAACGAGCTCGATGAGCTCGTTCCAATGAGGGGGTCATAAGCTAGGTTTTAGAGACAAAAATGAAAAAAATAATGAAAATTAATTTGCGAATTTTGAGAATAGTGCTGGCAGTTTTTGGCCGCTACGTTACTGAAGTGTTAAATAATATAATTATCGTTAATAATGAAAAGTAATAAACAGAGTAATAGTTTGACTTTACTGGTTACGTGAAATAATTCATTCGAGGCGAGGGACTATATTGTAAAACACCCGTGCGCATTCGCGCACTTTGTTTTTGTACAACGTCCCTCACCTCTCAAGAATTATGTCACGTAACCAGTCCAGTCAAGCGATTACTCTCTATATCTTAAGCTTTACAGGTTGTGGGGGCTTTGTCATAGAGTATTCTGTATCTATGTAGTGTCTGGTTATATTGAAGAATCTCATGGTTCTTGACTCTCTCATGTCTCCCATGTTAATCCCCAGGCCAAAGGCAACCCTTTCGTATTGGCATCTCCTGACCGTATGATGTTATTCTAGAAAGTATTCCCAATATTATGAGTTCGATCAAGACCTACTTTTTCTTATGATTCTCCCCTTATTGCTTCACATTCCCATGATGGCTAGAGCAGTGGTGTATTGAAGGATTTTCTTCTCTCGACGCAGATGTAGTGAGAAGCTATCTCTTGTCAAAAATCAAATGACTAAGCTCGAGGTATCAGTCGATTTTTATGCTCTGGGGATCTGTCGCGAAGCAACAGGCCAGAGTACGACCAATCCACGGCGACTGTACTGTATTCTCAAGTTCACAGGGTCCCACTCATATAATCCTTTACTGGGACGTGATTGTGGCTTTAGAATCCCTTTTCCCCGATGAGACGAAAAGTCAAACAAGTAATGCCTAAGTTGTTTACAGTTCTCAGCTGAGAGCCAAGTCAGCTTCTCAAGGACTGATATGGTAATGGAAGTGGAAGTTGTAGAAGATGGGACGTTGAAGAAGCCATCGGCTATATAAGGGCCAAGAAAATTCTGCTTTCAGAAGCCCTTTCGTATGCCCCCCATTCTAGTATCTGGCTGTGGAATCCATAGTTGTAAGATCATTTCAGTTTATTCAATTTTATGAATAGATTTTTTGAGGTGATAACTAGAAAGTAGTTTGAAAAAAATAATTTTATCCTTGGGTGGTGTGGGTGGGATCGTTAAATTACACCGGAGGAAAAAGATATTTGACCCAGACACGAAACCTGCTGAGTATCTGGCCCAAAATATATTCCCCGAGGATAAGATTTACCATGCCACACCCACCCCACACGAGGATAAGTTTTCTCCTACCACACCTCACGTGACATAATCGCAATCAAACTACTGCTCGTAGGATGGACATTTTACTGTTATATCGACTGATTGTCGAAAAAATTTCACATTCGAAAAAGTCCGTATATTCCAGACCTTTTTGTGAAAACTATAAAAACGAGTGTTAGCCCACGACAGCGACGGCTAAACATACTAAATCGAATTGAAACAGTTGACATTCCTATGATGTCTTTTTGAAAGTATGGATTTCGATGACGCCAATCGCACCATGTGAGGTGTGGTGGGAGAAAAATGATCCCCACGTAGTGTGAGGGAAGAATGGTAGCTGTATGCAGACAACGATGAATTAGTGAGGCGACCATTAAGTATTCAACAGGAAAGTAGAGGGATGACTATGACTCAGCGACAATATGGATATCAATTGTATGAGATAAAATGAGTAATTCTGGTTTCCTATAACTGCTTTTGAAAAATGAATACATAAAAATCTTGGTTTTATCATACAAAATACAGATGTCGTTTGAAGAAGCACAAAATGCTTATCGCTATGGCTCATCTGATAAAACATTATGCGGAGAGTGTATTACACCCAGACAATGTAGATGACATTTGAAGAGGCATAAAATGTTTGTCACCATAGCCTATCTGATTAAACGGTACGTGAAGAATGTATTGCCTCTAAAACACCCTCGAAGTGAAGTTTGCGCTGTTTATCCAACACGACTCGCGGGAAACGCTTTTCAAATATTTTCTGCGAATAATATAAAAAATTTCAAGCTTTGTCTCGCACACATAGCTTATGGACCAAGCTCATTCCAAAGAGAGGTAATAAGCTATGTTTTGGGAGTAAAAAATAATTGAATTTGACTGCCGATTTTATTGTAAATATCACCTGACGGATATGGCCTTTGTGTTGTGTACACTGTGATTAATTCTGTGTATATATTAAATCTACACGACCTCTTGGAATGGCCAACCTAAGCCAGATTTTCATAATCTCTTTCACGGAACAACCTTTTATTAAAGAATACAAAACTTGTCATTTTGTATCAATTATATCCCAGAGATTCCGTATATATCAGGGAGTAGAAATGCGAAATGAAATTCACAAACTCTTGACCGATGTACTCATTTTTAGTAGCTAATATGTTCATAAATTATAAAAATAACACATTTTCATTAATTTTAGGGTAACAGTGCAGTTAATTATGACCATACATTCTACAAAAATATATGGTGATAGAAGTCGGAACTTTACATATTATAACTCCATCTTTACCAGATCAAAGCTGAAATGAGTTAAAAAGATGAAATGTACAGTCAAGACTACCGTTTCTGTCCGAACTGACAATATAAACTCAATCAGGACAGTAATCTCGTAACCCCCTGAACCCAGGTGGTATCTTCCATGTCAGTTTAATGTGAGCAATCGGAAGAGTCCATATTCATTATTTGGGGATAGGCCAATTACTATTTTCAGCGTGCAGCGTTGGAGCTGAATGTTGAAAAATATTAATTGGACTATCTAACACATTCATTTGGCAGCCACTCTGCTTAATAAAATTATTACGTATCGTGTTCTTGTAAAGTAAAAGCGCCCTCTCAGTTCTAAAGGGTTAAGATTTATCTATTTGGAATGTGTGAAAATTATTAGCAGAATGCAGATTGGTTACCCTGAAGGAAAAAAATGTTTTGTTTTTATGTAATTCAGCACAATAATAGTTAAAAATAAGTACTTCGGTCAAGAGCAGGGCCCTACCATTGTGCTTTCGTCTTCTCGGATACAAACAGAAACTCTTTGAAAAAGTTGGTACAAAACAACTGCTTTTGTGTTCTATAATAAAGAGTGTTTTGGAGAATTTACTACAGACTACCAAAATCTAGTTCGGGCTGGCTAATGCAAAACGTCAGTCAGACGGCATATCGTATTCAGGTCACTGATTGCTGTAGAACTGCGTTCCTCAATAGCTCATTGGTCACATATAGAAGAGTGTTTCCACTCCCAATATCTTGGGGAGAGGGGCGGAAGTTGCAATAACTAAACAATACTCAAGTAAAAAATAATTCTCGGGTCTTTTTAGTTTCTCGGCGCATCGCAGTTCCCAGTCGCTTTTAGAGAATGTACTTCGATGTCTGCCTAAAATGAATATATTGATGATGTAGGCAATTGTTTTGGTTATGCAGATCGAACGTTTATCACATATTGCAATTATTATTGACCGGAAACAAATGCCAAGATTGGAAAATTGATACAGTGTTATTAATGTTCAGGCGAAGTAAATGACATGGCGTTTGATGAAGTGAAAGCTGTTACTCCACAGCGTAACAGCGTTCACGTCATCAAACTGACAATGACACAACTTTGTGAAACTACCGACTTTCCAGGGGAACGAGAGACTGCCTACCCTGGGTCTAATCCACAAATATATATACAGTTTGGAGGCCATCAGTTTCAGTCATAATTCTCTTTGAAATCAGAGATACACGGCTGGATTGGTGCACCTTAAATTGTACTTCATTTAAAGTTCTGAGTCTTAGACATTCCATGACTTTAACGACATTTGTGGCTGCTTGGCTATTCTTGAATTTTGATCCTAAAGAGAATAATTGCCCTTCTCAGTTAGGAGACTGTTAGCTCTTAATTCATTTGTGCGTTACAGTTTTTGAACTCACCAACGCACTACTTTTCGGATCTCCTCATGCATGAACGTGTCGATAGTAATGGTCATTGTATTAAAGTGAGGAATCGGTTAGGAAAATCTCAATGGTCAAACGTTACCGACGCGTGTGCCTGCCTCATAATTATAAATCTCCTTTAGAATCTTCAATGAACGAATTAGGGACTGCCCTTTAAATTATCGCCACACTTCTCAAAGATAAATTGATATAAACCGATTAAGCCTTCGCGTTTCCAGCCGTTTATAAACTTCACAATATTGACCACTTTATACCGTTTTACTTTAAGACATGAAAATAGATATAAAAAAAACTATTCCAAGATATTTACACGAAAAAATTTTGCCTTGACATCTCTTAAGCCCTTGACCGTCTCTTCCACTTGATATGCCACTAAATGGGTTAATCTACTCTCACAGCACGCTGTCAAAGTTTATACACAGAACGACACACGCGTGTGAATGGAGTAATCGATATGGCAACAGTGCGAGCGCAGAAAGATAAAACGAAAGGCCGCAGGCCTCGAGTTTTATCCTTCCGCGATGACACAAATGACACGTATCAATTAAACTATCCACATGCGTGTGTCGTTCTGTGTTTTTTACACGCCTGCACGTCTATAAAAGCAATTATTAGAAGGACACTCGGCCATTCATTTGACAACAGTATCAACAAAAATATGGCATTTTATTGCTAACCAAATTTGCGAGGGGAACCCGTATTATTATGTTTAGCTATCGCCAGCGATTCAAATTGAAATTGAGGTGCACGATTTGCAGAGAATTCCAGTGAAATTTCGCTTCTATTTAAAAATAGTCCGCCAACGATGTCCGTTCGGCACATGTGTGCGGAACGGATTTTCATTTTCCGCATGGCTTAGTGTTGCTGTAGATGGAGGCTTCATAGAAAAGGCGTGTAATAACAAGTTTTATGTCAGCAGTCTCATCAACAAACCAATGTTTGCCATCTAGGCCTCCACAGATACTTCATCATCAATGTCCATTTGTGCGTTCCAATCTGCCTTCACTTAGCAGCCTTAGGTGTTATCGACCTCAAATAATCGTTATGACCCTCAGCAGTTCTCTGACTACTATCGAATTTTATGACCCCCAGAGGTCAAATTCTTCCTCACATACTATATTGTAGATTCTCAAAGTATTTCCGCTCCCTGAGCGCCGGAAAGGCATCGACGGAGGGTCCCAGATAGGACATTGTTCTGCGTCATAAAATGTATAAATACGACACTAATGTACCCCTCGGGGTAATAGGTGCCTCACTTACAGTTCCCTATGATTACACTTCTTCGCCATTCTGAATAATATTTTATGTTATATATGAAAGTTATTCGAATAATCTGAAATTATCGAGATAAACTACGAGGCGCTCGCAGATTCACAATGAAGAATGTTAAACCGGAAACATTGTTTCATTGTCTGTTTTGCGGAGCGAATTGAATACGCGATCGGATTGGATAATCGACACCGGAAAGTTCAATTGTCAGTTGATTTGGCATGCAGACATGGAGGAATGATGTGCTCTTCCTTTTTGTTTTCTGTCCCATTCCCTTTCCCCAACATCTCTGTATGTTTGTTTTTCGTTTCTCCATCAGTATGATTTATGGAGCCGCGCGATCATTGCTCGATAAATAATGATTTTTTAAGGGATGATGAATAGGTGTTGACACGCTGTTAGGCCACTTGTTCCATTCCATAACACAATCCTTTCTGACATCCAAATTTATTCAGACAAGCTAAAATTCAATTTACCCTTCCTAATGTTTCGAAGCTGAGAAACTTTTAGTAGTAATTAACGTTTAAGTAACCAGGCGGAGGAACACTGGGGAGTATTTCGCACATTTGAAGTTGATCCCTGTCTTTACATTATGTATTGTTCAAGTCAGTTTAACGAGAATTCGAATAAATGGTATCGGAGTGCGGGATGAGACTGGACATTTAGTGTTTTCAACGTGCAGTCATATGGCTGCAGGCTGAAAAACTAATTGGTGCTCCTTGCAGTTTCATGCAAATGTAAATCTCCCTCTGTCCACAGTCATTCCACCACACTCACCCAACCCTGAAGTTCGAAGGCCACATGCCTCGCTTAACCCTTTACCTAACATGAAAAGCAGACGACACTCGCAAACAAAATTCTTGAATAACTACTTTTTTTCATTTTTTGTTTCAAAAGCATAGGTTATGACCCTCATTGGAACGAGCTCGACGAGCTCGTTCCAAAGAGGGGTCATAACCTACGTTTTTGAGACAAAAAATGAAAAAATAATGAGTAATTATTTTGTAATAAAAATCTGTAACTAATTTAACACTTTACCCATCACGAATCGCATATGACAGTTGTAAAAAACAAAAACCTGAATAAATAATTTTTTTCCGTTTTTGCCTCAAAAACATACCCTCGACGAGCTCTTTCCAATGAGGGTCAGTAATCGATGTTTTAGAGGTAAAATTGGGAGACATAATGGAATTTGAATGGCATTTTTTGTGAATGTCGCTGGCCGCTTTTGACCTTGTGTTAGGTAAAAGTTCAAAGGAAGGAACAACTTATTTTGCAAAAATATTTTGGTTCTTCATGAAATTTTGTTGAGGTTATGGGAAGTAAAATTGATTGACAGATGGATTAAAGGCGCAGTCTGTCTTTCTCCATTTTATTTTACATACCACCTGATGCAAGCAAAGTAATATTTATGAAAAGCTTTAACCCTCATTAGAGCTGAAACGGTTGAGGGATTTTCTTGATGGATTAATCACGTGGATTAACCTTGGTTAACCGATTAATCACTTGTACAAATAGATATCTGAATAACTGTCACATCGTTGATGATTTACAGCATGAACCCTTTACCGAACGTAACAAACAAAACCGACTAGGCCTATATACAAAAATCTCCATTCAAATTTATTTTGTTTTCAATTTTTGTCTCAAAAACTAAGCTTATGATCCCTCATTGGAACGAGCTCGCTGAGCTCGTTCCAATGAGGGGGGTCATAAGCTACGTTTTTGAGACAAAAATTGAAACCTTTTAGTAATTCATGAATTTATTTTGCAAGTATCGTCTGCTACCCGCAATGGGTAAAGGGTTAAGAATGTCCATTTCCAGCTACTGATACAGTATGATGATCATGCAAGTAAACAAGTATGTCAGCAAGTAACTTGTATGGTTTACTCTGTCTCATATAATTGATGTGAGTCAGTGTGACAATGTTTTCCTGTTTTGGAGCAAGTTTGTTCCTTTGTTGATCCATATAATACAGTAGTTCAAAAGTAACGGTTTATCTATCAATTACTTTTTGGATCGATCAAGATGTTGATCATTAATTAATCGATTAATCGGTTAACCGTTTCAGCTCTAACCCCCATATGTTGATACGTACTGTATCTTTCAGCAATATTTATAGAAATTGTCCGATGATATGTGTATTTCTTAAATACATTTTCCATCCAGAGCAAAGCTTGTGATTCCGCTTTAGAACAAGTTCGTCGAGCGCATTCCGATATGTAGTCATAGTTCATATCTTTGAAGAAAATAATCTTATTTCCGGATAATCATGTTACATTCAGCTACAAAATGCATTGCGAATTGTTACAGTATAGTCGTTGTGGACTGGCCGAAATCCACGATTGGGCAGTGATGTCCACGCATGCGTCTACTATGTCATAAAAAAACATCAGCCGCAAAATTATTAATGAAGCACCGGGTTGTACCGGGTAATGCCTATAATTAGGGTTTGGAATCTCACATCATTGCGCCCGTGGAAATATTGCTCACTCGTATAAAGTGGTCAGTCCACGGCGGCCGAACTGTAAGCTGGACTATAAACTGTGTCCGACTGACGGTTTACTCACGGGAGTCCAGTTTTTTGTATTACTGAATTAAAAACCACGACATGAGTAGGTATAAATGGCGGATTCCGTATCACTTTTCCAAAAACGTGTACACGTACATGTACGTGTACCGCCATAGGGATTCAGCGTTAAATCGTGTACAGAGTGCAAAAAATGTCATTTTTTCATGGTGATACGGAATCCGCAATTGTTTTGAGGCTCACAGATCGCACTTTTAACGTTCAAACACCCGTTGGCGAACGTGTAGATTCGACACATCGCTCAAAAGTGAAAAAATATACGAAATTTGAAGAAAATGTAAATTTAAAAATTTTTGTTGACGTTTCCATCGCGGATTAGACCTTCGATCTATCGTTGGTGAACGCGAGCAAAAAACGTTTTGCGGATTCCAAATCAGCATCAAAAAAGCGGTTTGCGGATTCCGTATCACCTACGTTCGCCAACGGGTGTTTGAACGGTTAAAGTGCGATCCGATCGGCGAAACCCATTTGCCGATTCTAGACCAGGAAAAATCGACCTCAAAACGTTTTTTCGACAACGGTGAAAAATGACCGTAAAGCGCAGTTACTCATCGAGGATTTTTTTAAAACCGATTTGGGCCCCCGGTACATGGAAAAAGGCGGTTTGCGGATTCTGTATCACCTACGTTCGCCAACGGGTGTTTGAACGGTCTAGGGTGCGATCCGATCGGCGAAAACCCATCATGCCGATTCACCTCGCGAGTTTTGTGAGGTGAATCGTGATAGAATCGGTTTTGTCGAGAGGAAATAAAAAAGTGATTGATATATATAGGAGAGAAAAAAATATATAAATAAATAGTTATTTAAAAAAATAAATATCGAATCGAATAGATAATAAAAAATACGTAAATCATGAACGCTTCCCAGCCTATTAGAGCAAGGTTTCTTTTAAACATGCTGATGAGAGCATACGCAATCTGTGTGAACGAAAAACTACGTCTCCTCTTGTTAGAACGATGCGTCGGATGTCGGGATCATCTAGACTTCGATTGCGAGGATAATTCGTGTTTGACGATGGAAAGGGAAGATATGGTCGTCAAGTATTTCGAACCGGCGTTCGAATGCGTTCGAATCGACGAAGTGATCACGCTTTGGAGGAGATTAGTCTTCTGTAAGGATCGAGACAAGCCCACAGTTTCGGAAGAACTGAAATTGGCACGTAGAAGTCTGACTTTAGAAGACAAGGCATGCATCATGAAATTATTGCTGAAGGAAGCATACGTCTAAGTTTGCTCGTTGATATAAATAAGGGAGAATAGAAAATAAAAATAAATACACACATAAAATTTTTTATCTAATATTAGAAAGAAAAAAAAACGCAAAAATGAGAACTAGAAATAAATTGTATCCGACGTTAGATGACGACGAGGATGAGAAGCCGAACGGCGTTTTGCCCGCTAGAACAAAAAGAAAGAGGAGAGAGGTATCGCATCGATCAAATCAGTAGAATCCAATTGCATCTGACCCGAGAGAGAGATTCTCGCCATTCTCTCAGGAAGAAGTATTCGCGTTTCCTGAAATTCGTCAACGCGGTCGACACGACACTCATCACAATTTCCATGGGTTTACATGCGGCCGGCATCCGATTGTTGTCGACCGTGGTTGGTATTCCGATCGTGTTGACCATAGAAGGAGTGGCTCTCGCCGCCGGATTGTTTAGCATGCTAGGAAACTTTTTGAGTAGGAAATTATATCTGAAAGATAGGAAATACGAAAAGATTCGCATCTTGGCCGACTCCAAGATCGACACGATATCCAAAATGATCTCGATGGCGTTGAAAGATGGTAGGATATCGAATGGAGAATACTTCACCATATTGGGCGAGAAAACGAAATACGATGCCATGAAATAAGCTGTGAGAATCAAGACTCGTCAGATCATCAAAGAAGAGATGAAGGATTCTCTCGTGGAAAAGGGGAGGAAAGAGGCCAGGGAGGAATTCGGTAAGTTGATAGAACTCAAGAGCAGCAATTGAAAAAACTATATATATAATAAGAACAGAATTTTTAAAAAAGAAATATTAAATTTATATATAAAATAAAAACGAAATTAATTTAAATAACTCTCAAAAAATGTATTGCATAAAGTGTAAGAGAGTTACCAAGACGAGTACTTCTCGAGAAGAACGAACTAAAAATGACAGACAGATGCTTCGCGGAATTTGCGATGTGTATGGTTCGATCAAGACTTGATTCGTCAAAAAAAAAAGAACACGAGCAAATGTAAAGGCATCGCAAATACAATGATCAATAATCTACCTTTCGAAATGCATCTGCCGGGTCACAGTTTCACGGGACATGGAACGAAATTGAACAAGAGACTCAACGCCGATCTGACTCCTAAATCTTGGAGCAAACCCGTGAATAGGGTGGACGCGGCCACATATGATCACGATCTGTGCTACGCCGGACATCCCAACACCAAGACTCACAACGACGTCTGCGATAAAAACATGTTGGCGAAATTGAGAGGTATATCGAATCCGACCAGGAGAGAGTAGATAGAACGTTCGCTGGTTGGTAATCTGATCGGTGCAAAACGTCGATTCGGATGGGGCATTCAAAAAAAAAAGCGCATCGGAAAAGAAGAAGAAACAATTATTGACGAGCGAATTGGCCGAGGAGTTACACAAACCCATCGTGCATAAATTTCGAAAGAGAAGGGTGTTCATGAAGGGTTTGGATGACATTTGATCCGCCGACTTGGTCGACATGAGATCGTTTTCGAGGTGGAACGAGGGCATCAAATATCTATTGATGGTCATCAACGTTTTTTCCAAATACGGTTGGATCAGAGCTTTGAAGAATAAATCGGGACCTTGCGTCACCATGGCCCTGAAGAGCGTGTTCGACTCGTCTTCTCAATAACCGAATAAATTGTGGGTGGGCAAGGAAAAGGAATTCTACAACAAGCGCGTTCATCGATTAGTTGACCTCTACTCGATTGAAAACAAAGAGAAAGCCAGCGTGGTGGAACGTTGGAATCGAACGATGAAGGAAAAGATGCACAGATACTTCACGGCGAATTCGAGTAAGAAATACATATACGCTCTGAATGGTCTGGTCAAAGATTACAACAACATGCGACACAGATCGATCAAGGTGACTCCCGCGGAAGCTAGCGATCCACGAAACGAAAAACGGCTCTACGCGAATCTATATCCTGAGAGATCTAAGATCAGGAAGAAGTCTAGAACGCCGAAATTTGCAGTCAGCGATCGAGTGAGAATCTACGCTTTTTAGAAGCACTTCAAAAAGGGTTATACTCCTCGATGGACCTCGGAAATCTTCGTGATAATCAAAATATTTCATACCGATCTGGTGACTTACGAAATCGAAGCTTTGGATGGAGAAGAGATCATCAGAAAGTTTTACGAACAACAATTGCAGAAGATGAATTTTTAATAAGAAAACAAAATTTTTTTTATTTACTCTCTTTAACATTTTCTTGTTTACATATATATATAGGAGAGAAAAATAATAATAAAAAATAATTAAAACTATTTTTAGATAAAAAAACAAGCTAATTAATAAACAAAAACCCTTCAAAAATGGCAAATATACTAGATATCGCACAAAGCATAGTGAAAGATGAAAGTATTCAAGAATATGAGGTTCACGAATATGAACCGATAACCGGAACGAGTTTGAACAATGCGGGAGAGATAAGAATCAATGTCGAAACCCAAGATCTATTCGTCCATCCTAGCGAAAGTTACATAGCGGTGCAGGGACGTCTCACCAAGGAAGATGGGACTGACTACGCCGACGATGACATGGTTACTCTAGCCAATAATGGCATCATGCATCTATTCAGTAATATAAAATACTTGCTACCCGGAAAAGAGATAGAATCTGTGTTTCATCCCAGTCAGGCCAACACGATGTTCGGACTCTTGACGTATCCGGATGATTTTTCGAAATCCAGAGGACTTAATCAGTTGTGGGTGAAAGACACCGTTGGCCCTGCTAGTACCGGCGCCGTCGCGATATTCGACTACGTCGTCAAGACGCCCAGACCTAAAGGAACATTTTCGTTCAGGATACCTTTGAAACACATCTTCGGATTCACAGATGATTACAACAAGATCATGTACGGATTCAAACACAATCTGACGTTGATTCGAAAAAGGAAATGATGATGCAATAGTGAGACTCACTGCGACTGATGCGGGTAAGATAACTCTACACAAAATATCGTGGTTCATTCCGCACATGGAGCTTTCGATCGTGGAAAAAACGCGTCTCTACAAGATCATAGAATCCAAGAGTAAATTACCCATGGGATTTAGAATGAGACAGTTTGACACATTCCACTCTCCACGAATCACTTTGATTGGAGATTGACGGTGAAATCCGCTTCTGAGAGGCTGCATTTCATCATGGTTGCATTTCAGACCGATAGGGATGGGTCTCAAGAAAAGAATGCATCGCTGTTCGATCACTGCAATTTGAGAAACATGCAAGTGTTTCTGAACGCCACGAGATATCCAGCAATCGATTACAACATGTCGTTCGACAAGAACGATATCTGCAGACTGTATGGCAACACCGCTGATTTTAGAAAGAAGTATCACGGTCTAGACAAATTGATGAGCAACCCTAACATATCTCCTGGTGAATACAAGTCGATGTATCCCATGTTCATATTCGACGTCAGTAAACAGAGTGAACGACTCAAGAGTAGCGTCTTAGACATTCAGATCAAGATGCAATTCGATAGGAATGTGCCGAGAAAAACCGAAGCCTTCACCCTGGTCCTGTCGGACAGAGAATTACAATTCGAATCAGATGGAAATAAGATGTCGATCATTCGATGAGAGACGTGTGTGAAAAATTTTTTAATAAACGTTAAAATTGAGGATGTAAGATTAATTAAAAAAACAAAATCTCGAAAACAAAATGGATGTTTTTGACACGAAAACAACAAATCATCTGTTCACTTCAGATCACTACGACGTTAAAATAAATTGCTTGGAAAAATGGATTCAAATTGAACATGAAGAACGTAACACAAAAAAAGGATGGAATAATTGTGATTTTAACGAATATCGTTTAAAAGAAAAAGAAGAGTTTGATCTTATAAGATCTAACGAAGAAATTATAAAAAGTACAATTTTAAAATGTTGCAAATGTAAGAAATGTCAAATAAAAATTGAATCTCAACAAACTAGATCTGGTGATGAACCAACAACCGTATTCGCAAAGTGTATAAACTGTAATCATAAGTGGATAGAAAATTAAAAAAGAGATGTAATTTTAATCATCGTCATAAGTGACAAAATTCTTTTACTAAAGAAAAAAAACATTTCAGAAATCGTATAATAATATATAATAATAAAAAGTTATCAAAAAAAAACCACAATAAAATATGTATTATAAAATAAAAAAATATATTATTAAAAAACAAAAAAAAACAAAAAAGAAAATAAAAGTGATGAGATTTAGAGAGATTGAACATCTTTCTAAATCTCATTACTTTTTTTTTTGTTTTTAATAATCACTCATTATTTTTTTTAATTAATTATTTCCATGCGTTCACTGTTTGTTCAAAGGATCTAGTTCGATCAGTAGGCTTACCACGGAAGTGGCGGCTTCGGGATTATTGGTTTTCATAACAAAATTAATCTTGTCTCCGGCGTTCACTTTGAGAGGTGTGCCGAATGTGCTAACATTTGCGTGTTGATTCTCAGTCTTTTCAACGCTGTATCTCTTATCGCTCTTTACTCCATTCACCATGAGATTGACGACCGCTTTGTTATTTAAATGTGTGGAAGCCAGACCCATTCATATGATTTCACCTCCTAATGGCATGGGATATCCCACTCGACCATGTTGCGATCCGCTACCTCCGTTTCCGAAAGACCACTCGGTTTTTCCCTCCTCTAACGTGCCGGCCTCCTCGGCCCACACGGTGATCAATTGTCTAGCGTATTTGACTCTTTCCACCACTGAAATCAGGGTGCAGGCATCCGTCATGTTCACGGGATCCGGTAGATTCATGAGCGCGTGTCCACCCATGTCTAGTTTACCTTCCATGATGTCGCCCTTTCTCCAGACTGAGTTGTCGTCCACATACTTCCTGCTGACCACGCTGGAATCGAATTCGGGATCGTGATCGAGACTGAATAAATTGTGACCATTCATGTTGATGCCACCCTCCATGGTTCCGCCAGATTGTTTGTTCAGATAGAGATCGTCCACTTGCGATTCTATGTATTCTTGTGATCGTATCATGGCAGAATCTATGTAGCCCTTGTTGACTGCGGTTGTGTCCGCATCTGTGTCGTTGACCTTCGACAGATTCAATATCTTATTGAATCCTGCATTCAGATGCGATTTCATTTCTCGTCTGTCAGACTTTCTCTGTTCCAGATCTATGTAGAGTTTGATCGCCACGTCCTTAGGATTCGTGGGAGTGGCCACGTTCGTTACCTTGTTAGAATTGGTATTCAATTCCGAGTGCATCGTTTTCTGAACGTATCTACTTCTCAGATGTTCGCTGAATTGCGCGTGAGAGTCGTCCACGTATTTCTTGGTTTCGGCATCGGTGGAATCTATGGGATTCGCGATGTTCACCAAACGTTTAGATTTCAGATCGAGATCGTCGGTCATGGCTTTATCCACATAATTATCTAGCATGATTCATTCAAAATCCGCGTTCCCCATGTCGACGTATCTTTTAGTCGCAGCATCTGCGAGATCTATTGGCTCGAGAAGATTGTAGAGCTTCTTATCGTTCATGTTCAAAGGTTCCTCTCAAGGTTCGTATCTCCAAATGTAACGTTCGTCCAAGTTGGCAACGTCGTAACCATCACTGACTTCGAGCGTCTTCCTCTTCTTTTTGGGTCGACTTTCATCGTCACTTCTACCAAATTTATCGACTGGCATGTTGTTTTGAGGTTTTTGTTTTAAAATATATTTCAAATGCAGTTTATTAAAAATGAATTATTTCACTTATTTTTATTTTCCGTTTTTATTCGATTTAATTTTTTTAAATAATTTTGTACCTTTATATATACTATAAAAAAAATCTCTCTCTAATGTAAATCATTGAGAATGTCTTGAAACCGATCACCTTCAGACCATCTCTTGAGAACGTAGAGACACAGGTGACCACAAAACACTTGATCTGGCAATTGCACTCGTTCCGTGCTGTAACGAACCATCGATTTGTTGAAATAGTTCTTTATTTCTTTCGGCGGCAAGATTCCGTAGCTGTCGAAATAATAATTCTTCTTCTTCCCGTTCTTGAACCATGCCACCCAGTGAGTGCCTTCACCTGATAAATCATCTAGATTTAAAATTACGCATTCCGATTGTCGAGGTCTTTTCTTCGGCAAGGCATCTCTGGAAAACATGCCTAGAAAATCTTTGATTTTCAAATCCTTCGCTGCATTCAACAGATCGATGTTGGATAGGGGTTCGTTAGGTAAGATGACACCTTCTATGGATATCTCTATTTTCTTATTCATAAATGTGTATATTTTTTTAAAAATTTATTTATTTTATTATAATTCACGAAAATGACGTTATTTTTTATATTTTTCTTTTTCTTTTTAAACTAACTCTCTCGATATCTCTATCGACGTCCATAATCTTGAATCCGTCTAATTCCTCTTGATTTTCTGGAATCCTATCACCCTTAATCATATCTGAAATCCTATCGTCTAAAATTATATCCAGAGTCCAATGTCCAAGTGCCAAAGTGCTTATTTTATCGTTTAACATGAATCTCTTATCGTCATCAGCCGTCAGCAAAATCTTGTTGACTATTACGGTAACAAGTCGTGATTTTTGCTTCGAATCGATTTCATAGTCTTATACACCGGACCACTTCCTAACAGACAATCTTTATACTCTCGAAAAGAGATGTTTTTCTTAACCACGCACGTTTTAACCCCTTTGCACTTCTTGATCTCTTCATCTTCTAGACGACAAGCATACAGTTTGTGTCTCAAGCCCACGAATTCGACGATTTGTTTACCGCCGCTCTCATCCTTAAATTTACCCAACACCTTCTTGTTGTCGTTCGATTGAATGTTGGACGGGTGATCGACGTGATAATTGCTCGTGTCGAACCACGCAGCCACATCCGGAGATATATCTTGGTAGACATCTTTCGTCTCTATCTCGAAAACTAAACTGTCCATGTCGGTGAACAGTAGTTTGGCTTTATCACCAAATTTTCGTTTGACATAATCATAGTAAACTCATACATCAATCGCTTGCTGATATCTAAGATGATCGGTCTGAGATAATATGGTTTGTCGAACATCAGGTGCGTCTTTTGCATGTGAACGGCCACTAGATTTTCATCGAATATGATTCGGTGTTTGTAATTGGGTTTCGCCACTAATTTTTTAGCTTTTTTCTCAGACGTGACGAGTCGAATGTCGGTTCTCTTCCTGATATTTTCCATCGATTTACCGTACATGCAGTTGTTCATGAGTTTGAAGAAATCTTTTTCGAAATCGTTCTCAGCTCGAATTCTGAGATTCGTCTTGAGATTGATGTATTTTTTCATCCAAGGCTCTTCGTTGAATCAAATGACGTGATGTATGTCGACTAATTTCATCCCGTAATCGACGTATTGTTTCAAATTCTCGCTGTAGACAATGTACTTACGTTTGTTAAATAAATTGGGAATGAGTTTTTCCTTGTCTCCTTTGATCGGTTCCATTTGTTTGGGAGCCAGTGGATAATCGTTGTGTAGATTGTGTAATTCTTCTGGATAGTTCAAATCGACTTCTAAAATGCAAGGATAGTCTCTCCATTTTTTCATCTCTTCCGGTTCCATCACCCATTTGAAATTTCCAATCGATAAAGAACGACTCATAGCCCAACCGTACAGATTATTAGCATCCCAATACTGTATGTGTTTATTCGAATCGAAACCTTCTTTCATGTAGGGATTGTTAGCTTCAGAATATCTGTGGGAGATCATTGAGACGCCACCTCTCGCAGCCCTTTCGAACATGAGCAACATGTCCACGTCAGATAATAATTCCAATTGGACTTCAGTGGTCTTCAACAGAGCATCCCACGCCAGACCAGGTGCAGTGAAATACCAAGCCGGATCCAGATCATAATTTCGATGACAGACATCTCGTAAATTTTCGAACAGGTCTGCCAAGAGCAGAACGTCAGTCTTCAGATAGAGATCATGATAATCTCTCATGGTTTTCACATCGAATGATTTCCACACGTTTTTGGCGTGTTCGTAATTCTCGTTGGAAATGTATAATTTTGATTAAAAATCTTCTTTTCGAAGGTAGTGCGGTATCGTCGAATCTCTTTAGATCATTCATGTAATCATAAGGATAGACTCCTTTCCTCAACATGACATCTACTCATTGTCCGAAATGTTCGCTCGTGATTTTAAATTTATCCTTGCTCATGTTATTGACTAATTTTTCCAGAGCGGTCGACATGAATTTAAAACTGTCAATGAAACGTATGCTTCTACGAATGGATTTCGTTTTTTCTTCCAACGTCTCTCCGACGATTACTCTTTTCTTCTCCATGACCTTCCATTTTGTGAAGAAAAGGTATCTTTCTTCGCTGTTCGCAATGCAATCTAATTCTCTGTCGGAGGTGCCGAGATTTTTCACGAACAGATGACTGTCATAACCCGAGAGATTGTGAAATATCACCAGATAGAAAACGGCGTCTCGATATTTTAAATTACACTTGCTGTGAGCTGGACCGTGATACTGACACGTGTAATGATCATGGTCTCTGACCTTCTTATTTTCCTCTGAATTCTCGTCGAACGATTGTCTGCATATGTGACATTCGGTGGCTCTGTTATTTTCGTCCTGCTGCTCTCGCGTGATGATCATTTTGGCCGGAGTTTTGAATGTATCGTATAACATTTGAATTTTCGATTCTAACTCTTCCACAAACCTTTGAGCCACGCCGTCGTCTTCGCACTGTTTCGTGTAGGTGAAGGGACCCATGTCGTGTTGCAAGTCGAAAGCACGTTTCACGTAAATGCATTAACCCGAAGGCATGTGTTTTTGATATCTTTCAACGTAACTTCGAAGAGCATCGAGTTGGCAGGAACTCATTTTCATGGTGAAGCATTCAAAATCGGCGTACAAGATGAATGGTACTTTTAACCTTCCATTCCGATTTTCAAAGTTCACGATGGTGTTGGGTTTGGGCATTTCAATGGCAACACGTTGATTTTCATTGCAATATTCCTGATGTTTCGCTAACGATTTTTCGCTGCGAAATGCATTCATGCAGTTGCAACATAAACATATCTTTCCTTTATGTTTATTATTTTGTCTCGATAGTAATCGGCTCGGATGTTTAAGCCAACAATAATGACGAATGTCACCATTCGAAATCAATAATAAATTAATCATCTTTTCACTTTCGAGATACGAAGTCTGTCTTAGAGGATAGATCGTTCGTTTTTCATCATCGTATCCCAAGACGTTCACCGCTATGGTGGGATTTTGAGCCTCGAAACGTTTGATGTGTTTTAACTCCACTGGAAAAGTCACTCCGGTCCAATCAAGATTTTTAGAAGGCTCCTCGTAACAAGAAACTCTATTGGAGTTCATTTTGACAGGGTATAAAGCAGAGGTGACTGCCCATTTAAAACACTGATCATCTTTATTTCTCACGTTGATCATAGCATTTTTTTAGCTAAGAAATATGGTAATTCCACGTAGGAAGACCCTTTCAATGAATCGTTTTTAGTTATATGAATTTCGAGTTTCAACACCTCATTGAATGTCCAATTACTACCTTCACAATGATAATTCGCGAGAGACGTCAACATCTTGTCTTTCATCTTTTTGAAAACGTCTGATAAATCTGAACCTCGAAGTATGGGTTCGACGTTAGATCTGAAAAATGCATTTGTCACGATGCTCTCGCCCAACTTCACATCGATTTTATTCATCACGCATTGGAGTATCATCTTAATTTTTTGTCCCACATTCAAGTGTTCGCGAAACAAATCCAATACTTTTTTCTTCACCCGTTCCATGAACAATTTCGGATCGACTTTCTTGAACGAAGGAACCATGTCGAAAGTTTTAAAAATGCCTTTGATTGCACTCTCCCGTTCTATGGGATTCGATTGGAATGCTTCCACAATGAGTCATGCTACATATTCTTCTCCTTTCCCTTCGTCGATTGCTCATCGAATTTCGTTCGATATATCTCGTTTGTCTAGATTCTGAATTGCATCACTCATTTTAGTTTTAGTTTTTTTTTTCTTTTGAAACTTGAAGTTCTTCAACGGCTTTTCGTTTAGTTGTCTTCTCATTTTTCACAACCGATGCTTTGTTTGTCGTCCTTGCTATCGACATTTCGTTTGCCTTTTCATCGCGCAAACTACGTATCTCCTTGCGTATGATCTTTCTAATTTCATCACGCTCCACTTTTCCTTTTCTATCATCAGGCGTTACTGTCATCGGCTTATTTTTTTTTGCAATTAGAGTCTGTTTAAGTTTGTTCACTTCCGATCTTTCAATTTTTTTCTTTCCATCGTTTCGCAAACGATATTCCTGTATGACTCCAATTTTTTTGGATTTGGTTCTATGATTTCTGAAATGTGGAATTTTTAATTTTTTACAAATCTCATTTAACTGAGGTACAGTTTTCTCATTTAAATTTTCCATTTATTTATTTGTTTGCTTCATTTGTAAGAATATTTTTTTTTCGAATTTTGTATTTAAATAATAATTCGTTAAAAAGTTGTTTTTTTTACTCTCTATATATATGTTTTAATTCCTTCAAAAAATTTTTTTTGAAGAAATTAATCAATTTTTTTATGTTCCTTAACATGATAAAAATTGAATTAATAGGAGACTTTTTCACATTAAAGAAAATTAAAATTAAAAAAAAAATTTTTATATATATATAGAGAGAATAAAAAAACAAACAAACTTTTTTAACAAATTATTATTTAAATACAAAATTTAAAACTATACATTATTTGCAATAATTCATAAAACAAAAAAAAAATTCTATCATGACAACAACACCTGAAAGGTGCGAATTGAAATTGAAACGAGTCAAAACGTGTAAGAAATTCGGTTATAAAATCTATAGATTACAATGACATGACTCCATCGAATTGAACGAGGTCGATACGAAGGGCTTAGAGCACAAACATGACAAATATAACATGCCTTTGAAATTGGACGAAGCCACGCTCGATTTGTTTTACAAGTACCAAAGTGATCTACAGAAAATCGTCATCACCAAAGATAGAGAATTCGACAAGGACGATTTGTCGTTGCCCTACGGAAGTTACATATATCCAAAAATCTCTCTTGAACTCGTGAACAAATCGGGTGGTGAGAGCACATTCACCGATGTAAAAAAAACTCAAAAAAGTAAAGATAAACATTCAACACATTTTCGAAAAAGGAGAAGACACGACCGTCAACATGCTAATAATGGACTTGGAAATATAAACAATAGAGAGACTGATTTTTAGCAAAGAAGAAGGAAAAAAAAGTAATGAGATCTAGAGAGGTTGATCATCTCTAGATCTCATTACTTTTTTGTTTTTTTTGTTTTTTGTTTTCCTTCTTCTTCTTCTTCACTATCGCTCATATATATTATAATAACGTTTCCTTTTTTCTCAATTTGGGCGTCAATTCTTCTTTTCTTTTTTTTGTGGTATATTACATTTTTATAAGAACACATTTGTTTATCTGAATCATAAATATGAACGAATGTGGTGCATCTCTTGGTAACACTCACATCATTACCATTCTCTTCAGAAGGTAGTGGTGATGGTGGAAAGCGTCTCATTCTTTTCAATTTCAACCATCTATCCGGCTCTTTTTTCAGTTCTTTCCTAAGATATCCATCATTAGCGTCTAATTGTTTTTCCACATCTTTTCCCCACACTATCTCCCGATATTCATCATTATCGTCTAATTGTTTTTCCACCTTTTTATCCATTTTATATTATTTTTATACTTTCTATTATTTATATTTATATAATTATATAATTTTTACATTATAATAACATACTCAAAATCGGTATATTCCTAAATGGCGAATTTTCACCAAACAACAAACCCTTACCGAGTCACTCAACATTCCGTCCACTCTTCAGATAGAGACCGTTTCCACTCAAAGAGTTGCCACCTCTAACGGGTTCTAGATACAATCTTTCACCGCTGTCATCTACGTGGATGCGACACACGGCTCCTCCCTTCTTCAAAAACAGTCCGCTGCCACCCATTAATTTCTCAACTGCCAAACTCGCGAGTCCCGAGAGAGCTCCTACGCCGAGAGACTTTCCGAGAAAGGGTAATGCTTTTGCGGCAAAGGATAATGCTTTTGCGGCTATTCCTGCCAATAGCGGTAGGAAACCGCCTTTCATTCTCAAATTGTATCTCAATTGAGCTGGACTCAATCTCACCGTCAAACCTCTTCCATCACGAATCGCTTTCTCCATCCTTTTGATTTGACTTCTGGTCCAGGCGATCGAATCCTGACCGCCACTCGTCAGATCTTCATGAGTGAATTTGAATCTCACCACCTCGCCTTGAGTTGTTAACGCTCTCTTAAGTTTCTTCCTCTGTCCTGCGGATATGTTCACGTTTTTAACCACGTATTGTGTCATAATTCTTTTTTTAAAATATATTTTGTTCAATTGTTTTTTTTGTTTTAATGATAATTATATATATATTAAATAATTTTTGTAAATTAATATTGCGTTTATTTTATTTTCTTATTTATATATATACACAATATTTTTTTTTTGCTTTTATATTTCTCTTATGTGAAATCGTATCGTCACCCTCTCTCCGCGAAGATCTAACAGTTCACCATTTTGATCCGTCAACGTGGTTTTGAGACTATACAACGTGTCTAAAATCACTGGTAGATAAACTAAATTTCGAGGTTGTTCCACGATCTTATAACCCAGTGACACGTTTGGAAAGAAGGAATAGATCGTTGGTTGAGCGCTACCATTCACGTAGCTTCCAGCAATCACATCCACGTTCACCAGAATGCTATTGTGTGAGAATGTCGGCCGTATTTTCGGATGCCGCGTGGCCTCGATACATCTTTTGATCGAATCCCAGCATCTTGCCTATAGAATCGTCCGTGTTGAAATCCACTCGAAAATTATCTTCCAAATCCAACATTGTCTGTAAGGTATTAGGGTTGGGAGCTAGTCTGATCTTGTTGCTTCCCTTTCCATCCATTTTCATTCGCGTCTTAATGTAATTGTTCAAATCATCTATGTCGTAACTTCCTTTGGGAATTCGAATCTCCAACCAATCCACTCCGTCGGAATACTTGAACGAGTTATTCTTTTCGGTGACATTGAGAAAGGAATAATAAGCATCCAGATTCACCAACGCCATCTCGTATCTTTTCTCTCTATTCAATTCGATGGAAGGTTCGAATTTCGTCGCGAATCGAGTCGAATCGCCACTCACCACGATTTGAATGGATTGTTTTGCAGCCATATTCTCGGCTATCCGTTCTAACAATTCTCCTTGTTCGAACATTATATTTTAATTTTTATTTTATTTTTCAAAACTAAATTATTTGATGATTTATTATTTTCTAATTTTATTTTCGCTCTCTGTCTTATTATCATCAGAAACATAAAACTTGTTGAATCCGCCCCAATATTTTCTGCGATTAAATTCGCTAGTCAAATCGATCATGACCAAATTGTAAAGTCCTCCATCCCAAACCCTCTTGCAAAATCTCCTGAATTCCGCCACGCTCATGTCGTTTGTGACGTGATCACCGTAGATGTGATTGAGATTCTTGAGATCCTGGCAAAAGAGACACAGTAAATTAGCGTTCTCCCTTATCGTCTGTCTGGGCAATCGAAAATAATTCTGCGACAGGTAGAAACAGTCCACGTTGCTGTGACGACCCCTAACGTAATACGATTCTGTCTCTCCAAAAGCAGATCGTCGAAAATCATGAGATTCTTATCTTCCGATTTTAATTCTCTAGAATCCGGAATGTCGCTAACGTTCTCATAAAATCGACACTCGACGTTCGAAGACGCATTTCTCTTCATCAATTCCATCGCCGCACCGTCCAAAATGGTCGAAAGAGAAGCTTCACTTTTGTCGAATTCCTCCCTACTGTCAAAGATTCTGGCTATGACGTCCTTGGGCAATCTACGATCCATGCACTCTCGAAGCAATCTGTATTCGTGTTAAAACAAGCTCTTGCCAAACACGAACAATCTGTCGTAATCTAACCAGTCGGGTTGCGACAACAGATTCATCAACATATTGGTCTTTCCACAATTCGATTTTCCCACTATCAAGCCTCTTATGCTTTTGGGAAAGAACTCGTTATTCGACCTCTTGGTCGCAGCGTCGTTCCAAGACATATCTTTAATGTTCATCTTTGTTTATTTTTTTGTTATTTTAGATTTTTTCAAACACAATTTTTATGTTTTTTTCAAACTCAGTTTTATAAATATTATTATTTATTTATATTACACCGTCACAAGTTCTCTTCAATCCAGATCCACTCGACATTTTGGCTAAATCTTGTATGGGTACCACAGCATCCTTAAAATCTTTCCAACTTTTCGGCGATCGCTCTAACGTAGCTTGCTCCTCCGGCGGACTGATCAACTTGTCGATCATCGCATCGGCTGCCCTCTTGCCAGCCACAGAAGCTATCCTACCACTGGCTTTGGAAGCGGCTTTCTTACCAGCATCCAAAGCCGTCTTTTTACCGACCTCAAATGCGGTCGATGCGAGTTTTCTACCTGCATCGCTCGTGAACGCTCGCATTATAGAATCGACGATGCCAGAACTGCCTTGAACGTAAGTTCTGACGTATCCCCTGTTCTTTATCACCAACATATTTTATAATATATATTTTGTTTTTTACTGGTAAATCGTTTGTTGTTTAAATTACTTTTATTATTTTGTAGTGTAAAATTTACTCTTTTTATTTTATATATTTTTGTTTGTTTGTTTGTTTCTCTCTACTTATTATATATCAATCCTTCAATTCGTTCATCAGTCTTTTATAATCGCGTTTATTCAAAACCTTCTGCCTCAACAATTCATCGCATATGCTCACTATCTCATTGTCTAATCCAGTGTTACCAGCACGTCTACTTGCCATCAACAAACTCAATCTCTGAGACAGAGCGTAAGAATCGCTCGGAAGAAAAGTGTTTTTTCACCCCTTTGCCAGTCACCGACTCGACGAACTTCTTATTCATATCCCATATGGGTTTCACCACCTTCGTCCACTTGTAACCTCTATTGGCTTTGGGTCTCGTTTCTCTGGCATCGTTATTTCTCTTCATGGCGTGGGTCTGAACCAGAATGTCGCCGTAATTGTCGAAATCCCGATCCGTGTAATCCCCAGGCTTGTCGAAAATGAGCAATTTGCGCAGTCCAGGAGTTAATTCGTACCTATTCGAACCGACGATTAAATTATCACCATCCTCTCGCACTTCTGTGTCTCCCACAAAAGTTCTACCACCAGAATCCTTATAAATTCCATACAACAGATCTCTCGATCTCTCTTACCACCATCCCCGGATGACGCGATGCTATCAGTGGTGATAGTCGAAGCTGTATCATCGCTTTCGCTCACGTCGGTTTCGATTCTCATGGGAACGTAATCCGGTGTAGATTGAAAGGAATACTGTTTTATAAAACTACCAGGCAACGAACCCATTCTCAAAGAATTCTCTTTTATGGGTCTCAATTCTTCAACTATCTCCTTCTTGCTTCGGTCCTGAACCTCCGTCACGGGTTTAAATATTTTTTGTGGTTTCGCATCTTAATTCCATTTCTCCAAGTCGTCTGCTTCTGTCAGCTGATTGAATACTCTTCTTAGCACGTTCATATTCGTTTAAAAGTTGATCTCTACGCTTGGAATCTGTGATGTGTAAAAACATTTTTTCGTTTTCTAAAATTATTAATATTTCCTTTAGAGTATGCTAACTTGAGTTATTTTATTATTTTCAAAATCAAATGTATAATTATTTTTATGTTTTATGTTTTAAGTAAATAAAAATCTTCTGTCTTTAATATATAATAACTAAAACCAGTTGAGGAAAAACATTTTACAAAGTAAAACCTCTATAAATGCGTTTTGCCCTCGAAAGTGTTAAAGATCACACCACCGATTATTCACTCCGTGACGAATAGGAGAACTTTGAAAAGTTTGAAAGTTTTAGCGCATAAGAAACCGGTTTCTGATTTAACGCGCTTGAGAATAATTGTATCCGTTAAAAGGGTTCATTCATATCTCCGAACATTATCACAAGTAGATTAAAATTCAATTACCTCTTAAAACCTGATTGAGTGGAAAACGCGCTTTTATAATCTATTATTAAAACGAAATACCTTTCATTCACACCGGAACAAAACATGAGTATCTATTATAATACAATCTATCTCATAAAATTCATCCAAGTGAAAAACGCTCTATAGTAGAATTTTTATTTGAATGAAACAATTCTACGAACTGTTTTATTAAGACTTATCTAACAAAATTTTGCTATGACAAAACGTGAACGGACGATTTCCATCGGTTCTAATTTTCCGAAACTCAAGTTTTCAATGTCATCCATTGAACGAATACCTTTCATTCACACCGGAACAAAACATGAGTGTCAATTTACAATACATGGGACTCAATTTTATAGTCGACACTATTGAATAAAAAAGCTATTTTATTTACACTGAGTACAAAATTGAAAAACTCCTCAAAACCGATTCTATCACGATTCACCTCACAAAACTCGCGAGGTGAATCGGCATGATGGGTTTTCGCCGATCGGATCGCACCCTAGACCGTTCAAACACCCGTTGGCGAACGTAGGTGATACAGAATCCGCAAACCGCCTTTTTTCCATGTACCGGAGGCCCAAATCGCTTTTACAAAAAATCCTCGATGAGTAACTGCGCTTTACGCTCACTTTTCACCGTTGGCGAACGTCGAAAAAACGTTTTGAGGTCGATTTTTTTCCTGGTCTAGAATCGGCAAATGGGTTTCGCCGATCGGATCGCACTTTAACCGTTCAAACACCCGTTGGCGAACGTAGGTGATACGGAATCCGCAAACCGCTTTTTGGTGCTGATCTGGAATCCGCAAAACGTTTTTTGCTCGCGTTCACCAACGATAGATCGAAGGTCTAATCCGCGATGGAAACGTCAACAAAAATTTTTAAATTTACATTTTCTTCAAATTTCGTATATTTTTTCACTTTTGAGCGATGTGTCGAATCTATACGTTCGCCAACGGGTGTTTGAACGTTAAAAGTGCGATCTGTGAGCCTCAAAACAATTGCGGATTCCGTATCACCATGAAAAAACGACATTTTTTTGCACTCTGTACACGATTTAACACTGAATCCCTATGGCGGTACACGTACGTGTACTTGTACACGTTTTTGGAAAAGTGATACGGAATCCGCCATTTATACCTACTGACATGTAATAATAATAATAATAATAATAATAATAATAATAATAATAATAATAATGTTTAAGCCTAACATCCACATTGTGCTCTATGGCTTTACAAAAGTAACTGACGCACGCACGCACGCACGCACGCACGCACGCACGCACGCACGCACGCACGCACGCACGCACGCACGCACGCACGCACGCACGCACGCACGCACGCACGCACGCACGCACGCACGCACGCACGCACGCACGCACAAATGGGTTTTGAGTCCGGACTTAAATTGATTTATGGTCAATAGAGATTTTAGATGCGCTGGGATGGAGTTCCATAGACCCGGTGTGGCGCATATGAAAGCTCTGTCACCAGCTGTTGCAAGTTTAGACTTTGGTACCACCAGATTATAGGATTCAGAGAAGCGGAGATTCCTGACTGGGGTATAGGGCTTAACAAGTGTAGATAAATATTCCGGAGCCAGGCCGTTAATACATTTGTATGTAATAAGTAGTATTTTATATTTTATCCTTTGCTGGATGGGGAGCCAATGAAGGGTTTTGAGGTCCGGACTGTTTCGGCAGAACTTACGATTTTGAGTGAGGATCCTGGCAGCACAATTCCGAATATATTGGAGTTAGTCAATAAGTGAATTTTTGCACCCATACAGCAAAGAATTACAGTAGTCAAGACGACTGGTGACGAATGCATGGATGAGTTGTTCTGCAGTTTTCCTATCAATAGTTGCCCTTATCTTACTGATATTTCGCAGGTGGAAAAAAGTCCTTGCTGAAAGATCACCACGTGTTTCATGTACATGGGAATGGCAACTGAAACCGTCTTAAGATCCACATCAACAAAATAAAAACTCCCATGGATCGTCGATAACCATCTAACAAGGTGCCGAAAGATGCAATAACCGTTTAGTAAGAAATGTCCTTGCTGAAAAATCACCACATGTTTCATCATTACAGAAGACATACAGCCGACCAGATTGCAGTGATGTCAATAGCGCTTTGCAGTAATGAGTCCAGACCATTAAAGGTACAATGCACGCATCGCACCAACAATTTCTGTAGGAAGTTTTATGATCTTGGGCCCCATATTAGCCCTTTACCTACTTCGAAAGGCAGACAACACTTCCAAACAAACTAAATGTTTTTTTCATTTTTGCGTCAAAAACATAGCTAATGACCCATTTTTGAAACGATCTCAACGAGCTCGTTTCAATAATGGGTCCTTACCTATGTTCTTGAGACAAAAAATGAAATAAATAATGAAAATGCAATGATGATTTTTGTGAATAGCGCTGGCCGGTTTGGCCATTACGTTTGGTAAAGGGTGTCCTACTCCTTGCGACAGAATATTACGATGCGAAGGATTCCCGCGTGCCACTGTGGCACGTAGAAATGCTTCCCATCGTTAATTTCTGTCCAGAGTTTTATGATTATGTAACCCACATTTAGATAAGGTGTCCCTCCTTTCTGTAATTTTTTGTATAAAATTGATATCTGTCTAACTCATATTGAAAGTTGGAGATTGGTTTTTAGGGTAAACTAGCTAGCGTGTAAGTAAAAGAAATCGGACAATACTCGAAACTTTCGCTGAACTCTTTTGTAGGGTAGCAGACGAGTTTGGTGAAAATAGTGCTTTGAGTGCGCCATACACTAAATTATCACTCTCAAGAAGCCAAAGTGAGCTAATGAAACATACAATAATCTTCAAAGTGCTAATTCTAGCCTTTGTGTGTTAGTGTATTTGCACTTGGATGGGTTCTCTCTTCTTTGTCTGTTTTCTTTTCCATCAATCGCAACTTAAAACTAAGAAACCGATTAACCCTCGTCACACTTATGCCAAGATATCAAAATTTTAACCTACATTTTGTCCCTCAATGCAACTATGAATTTAACTAATCCAACAATCTAGTTTGAAAATGCCTCATTGGGTTCTGTCATAAAAAGAGAGAACTGGTTAACCCTTTACCTAATATAGCGGCCAAAAACGGCCAGAAAATTAACCAGAATCAGCCTACCACATCCTAAACTATCTGTGATGTTTCCAAAACAACCAAACAAATCTGGATATCATTAGAACCAGCTCGTTGAGCTGGTTCTAATGACATCCATATTTGTATGGTTTTATTGAAAAAAATGTGAAATTTGTTTTCGAAAAATGTTAAATTTATTTTATTTTTTAAAAATACGGTGTTAGGTAAAGGGTTAAATTTCATGCTGAATTATGGGAGATATTTGCAACTTGGAATATCAATATTTTGGCATGAGTGTACTGAGGGTTAATGAATGCTGTTATCTCCTGGTGTAAACATCTTGTCGATCGCACTGTTCCTTGTTTGTAATCTGCGGGCTTTTATCACAACCTGATCTTGCTTCACTTGAATAGAGAGGGTTGTAAGAAGATTTTGGTTGGTTTGCGTACTTTTTATCATACAGTTTTATGCCTAATCTTATTACTTTCTAACACTCTTAAACGTTTTCACGAGCGATGAACACTTTATTTGTGGGGATAAAATTCCACCCGAATATTCCATTTGATCAGAAAATGAAATAAGAGATGTGGTTTTGAACTTCATCTCGTTGATTAATTGTTGAGTAGGAAGTGACGTCTTAGTTTCTGGTTATTATGCGGATTGGTTACCTTGAATATACTGAATGATTTGCATTGGCGAGAGTGTTAACATTTTCCTGTCTCCTAAGCTCATCAAGCTCATTAATGGTAAAACAGTCCTAAATCCACTTGGTATTATCAACTCATTAAAAAAATGAACGGGAAAAAAATATATGTTTTTTATGTGTGTTTTTTGTGTTACAGTTTGGCAATTCCCATCTGTCGTCCAGTTTCGCACTCCATTGAAAAGGCATATTTTACTTGTCCCCCTCAGCTTATTTTTCAACTCTCACAATTTTGAAAGGACAGCCAGTACAAATTTTACGTCTTTTCTAAAATAGACACTGTGACATATTTATTGAGGGTTTCAAAATCAATAAATATTTCCCCCCATCAGCAGATCTCCTTCATTTTATGCTCTAAGTAAAATCCGTTAGGGGGTGTTTCTGCCTCCATATAGTGTATTGTAACCTTTTGCGTGTGATGTCATGAAAGCTCCCCTGGCTGACCAAACTGTTAAGACAATGCTCTGTTGGTATATAGTGGAAGTGCGCATGCTACACATGCAGTCAGATTTTCTGTGTGAATGCGTATTTCTATTTTGTAAAATGTATAAATGTATATCTTACCTCTTACAAGTATCTGGGAATTTCACTGGTTCAAAGACGTCACATGTAGACTGCATATAAAACCATATACTGCCTGTCAACATCAATATACGGTGACAGCTATGGGTAATCTCCCCTTTGTTCATTGATTATTCAAAATGGCGGCAGCCGATAAACGCTTCAAGTTGAAAGATTGAGGGTTGGAAGCCCATATTTGGTCTGAAGTGCAGGTTAGATAGCTTAAAAGGCTTCATATTCTGTGGATGTGTGTCATGTTACCTTCGAAATGGTATGTATGAATTTGCCTTGTTACAATTTATGGGAGAATGCCTGTAGGCACTTTCCCATTAATTGTAACAAGGCAAAGACTTGTGAACACATTGTGGGAATTCTCTCAATTAATTTTGATCGCTGTTGTTATTAGTTCTGTGCATCGATGCAGCAGTCGGTAAGATATATTCGTTACACAGTTTGTTGGTGGCCTAATATGGTATATATGGTGTCAGTTAATTCCATATTGGACTCGAGCTTCGTTCAGGTCCAATATGAAATTAACTGACACCAAATATTCCATATTAGGCCACCAACAAACTGTGTAACTAATAAAATTATTGCATGGTAAAGACCACCGTTAATAGTACGGTAGAAGTACAGTACAGCGGCGTGGACTGGCCCCATTCCACGGGTAGCCAATATTTCCACGGACGCAATACTATTAGATTCCAAGCACTAATTTTAGGAATAATCATTAAAAATCTAAGTAATGAAACACCGAGTACAACCCGGGGCTTCATTACTTACAATTTTGCTGCAAATGGTTTTCATTACCTGTAAACGCATGCGTGGATATCGCTGCCCACGCGTGGATTACGACCAGTCCACCGCAACTGTGCTGTACTGGCAACCATTTTCCGTGATTTCTACAGTACATTTTACTGCGATGACTGTTGTTGCTTCAAGGTTCATCTCATGAAAACGCGTAGACGAGTACCCATAGTAGGGCCCTGCGAAGCTTCGAGATTCGATTCGATTTCGAATCTTAAGTTGGTATTCGGTTCGCCTCGAAATCGGCTGCCCGATTCGTTTCCTCTCGAATCTTTATCAAAGGAATATAGCTTGGTATCAGTCAGCTTCATCGTCTCCCAAAACGTATTGGTCGGATGGAAATCGTACATAAATAATGTTGAAATAAATGTAACTTCAGCTGTATTAACCCTTTGAACTCTAGTGGTATCTTCCATGCCAGTTCAGTGGCAGCAGTTGGAAGAGTCCATGTTCATTATTTGGGGTAGACCAAGCAATATTTTCAACGTGCAGCCTCGGGGCTGCACGTTGAAAATATTGATTGGTCCACCCTACACATTTACTGAACAGCCATCCTATTTAATGACTTTATCATGTTGCTGGCCGGAAAAACGGCCGCTAGGGTTCAAAGGGTTAACATAAATACACTCGTGTCACCAGCCATGCAAATTTCAACATCACTGGTCCCTACCATTGTTAAATGCAAACTTAAAGTTTGGAAGCAATCTCGACGGAGAACTATAATATTGACGAGGTAATATTCCAACAACATCATCTAGGAATGCCTTCGACAAAGGCATTCCTTGATGATGAAGTTTGAGTATTTTACCAGTCGGGACTTGAGCCATCACAGTCAGATCAAATCACGTTTATAGCATTCCCAACCCCATCGGTCATCGTCAAGACGTCTCTGATTCGATTCGAGGTTCCATTCAATTTCGAATAACAGACGTGATTCGATTCGAATCGAACGGAAACATCCATCTCCTTAATTCCATATATTGCTAAAAGACATCATCCATGTCGAAAAATGCCTTGCTTAGAAGAGTCAGTATATAAGGTATACAAATTAATATCTTTAACCTGCAGCCATACATTTTTAAAGTGAACGACAGGCTAACGAAAAGGTCGTTCGGCCAATTAGTACAAGTCTGAATACACAGAGTAATTTAGTACTAATATATTTACTTGTTAGATCTCCAGAAATTCAGAGACTCATCAAACGAGTTTACAGCTTCTGTACACAAGGGTACTTTACCATTGGGTCCACGCAGTGCACATCTGCTTGTTGTGCCCTCATATGTCTACTGGTTCACCATTTATAGGTGGTTTTACATGGTCAAGAAATTACCCCAATAAATTACATCAACATATTGCGCAAATATTTTTGTTCTCACACACAAAAATCGTAGGTGCAATATTGCCCTTGCAATCACATTGATTGGCTGAGAAGAAAAGGTTCAGTTGCAATATTATTATGAACTTGCAGAAAATAAAGACAGGTTCTAAATGTTTTCAATAAATTGCATCAATAAACTGATGCAATAAATCCATTTTACATGAGCAATATTTCATGCCAGATTCAGTTGAAATAAATGGCACGCAAGAAATTGCCGGAAATATTGCTTGCGTAAAACCACCTTCAATATACACGTATATATCGCGCAGCCAGGAGATCAAATACACAGTGTGTACTTTATTAATGAAAAGATTAGGTGTGAGACAAATTCCATCCCTTCTTCGTTAGTTGCGATCAGCTGACATCGAGCGTTTGGCTGATAGAAGCTGTGGTCCCAAAGGGGAACTTTTTCGAGATCATATTGCGATCTTGGCGTGATACACCTACACCAGTGGTTCACGATCACCCAAATAAAGAATAACAAAGAGAATCGAATCAAGAAAAAAACATCAAAAAATCCCAAACAAAATAAGCGACAATAGCGTCCGAGATGTCAAGGTCTCGCGTTACCTTTTCGACTGGTGGGATTTCAGAATGTCACAGTACGGCCGTCGTGGACTGGTCACTTTCCACGGGCGGACAGTATTTCCTGGGACACAATAATATTAGATCCCAAACACTAATTATAAGAATAATAATCAGAATTTAATTAATGAAGCACCGGGTACAACCCGGTGCTTCATTAATTAAAATTTTGCGGGTGATGATTTTTATGGTAAAGGCATGCGTGGACATCAGCCGACGGCGCTGTACTGTATGGGAAGGCTAACAGAAAGAGAATTTCGAGAGATCGCGACTGGATCGCTAGCAGATCGTGACCACGCTACGATCCAGTCGAAATTGTCTATCCTCTTTGATAATCACAGTACCTTAATTAAGATAAACCTGAATAACAAGACTCAGAGTTCGCATCGCATACCTGTTAAAACTGATCTTTGCAGCTCGAGTGACTTTGCCTATTGGTATACAATAACAGTACTAAATATTAGGTTCAGAGTTTCCCGCTTTGAAAGGGGGCAGTTGGAAATGATGCAATTTCCGAAACTAAGCAGCCCTAAAAATATACACTTACAGACCAATTTAGAATTGGTCTAGGCCAGATCCCAATTTAGAAATAATTGGACAAGTCCAAACCACAATTGGGTGTGTGATTTAGATCTGACCTAGACCAAATCCCAATTAGGATTTGGTCTAGTCCCGTTCTAAAGTGGACTAGTCCAAATCCTTATTAGGATCTGGGCCTGTCCAAATCCCATTTTGGATGTGGCCTAGACTAATTCTAAATTGGATTTGGATCAGGCCTGTAACAAATATATTGATTAAAAAAGTTGTGAATCATTGCTCTGAAATCTTACAACATTGCTGAGTATTCCAGAGAAAAATGGTGATTTGAAGAATTTATACTAGTTCCTTTCACGGCGAGCCATTATTTACGCTTCGGCTAGTTTCCAAATTTCGTTATACAATTATCGATCGTCTGTTGTGTGAAAAAGAAAATGTGCAAAGCAAAATAAAGTCGGGTCACAAAAATATTAGTTAACCAAAAATGACATAATATTAAAAAGCAATAATTTCCAATCACAACATTAACCCAGTCCGTGGCTGTCTCAACTGCGGATCCCCATATATCTACATTGGTCAACTTCATTTCGGTAACTCTTCGGACATCCTGACATGCTTCGAACTTCTTTTAAGAAAAGTTTCTCTCAGCTGTTTTGCAAATCTGCCCAAATTTGTACTCCTATTTTTACTGTCAGTAATAGCTACCAAATGGTTAGGCGTAAATGGACATCAGCCGAAGAGAAACAGCGATGCTAATTTCAAGCCTTGTGGCTGCACGTTGAAAATTTCACACATGCACTAAGCAGCCATCCTACTTAATCAAGTTATGATGTATCATGTCTCTGGACCGGAAAGTGGTCTTTCTGTTTCAAAGGGTAAAATGATTCGAAATAATCGTACATATGGGGAGGACAGTAAGCTTTCTTTTGACACAGATAACACGATAAGTTCCTTCTGATCGAGACGAAAGAAGAAGTGATTGATAGTTGTATAATAATGCGGAACGAAATTGCCGTCAATACTCGTCCCCTGAGTTCCAATGTGTTCTATGTGCCAGTAGGCACATAGAACACATTGGAACTCATGGGACGTACTGTCCAGGTTTATGCAAACAAACGTTCGTTTGAGGAAACAACTTTTATGAATGTCAACCGTTGCCCCTAATGACTTTATTCGTGACCGGCTTCTGACTTTTAAAATAATAACCACTGGACAGCTCTGACTGACTGGCGAGCCGTAGCATTCCTGATATTAACGTAACTGGCGAGAAATAATGTCCACATATAATGGTATTCGAAGGTTTCCAGGGCCCTACATGTATAATGATATTCGTGAAAAACAAGGACATAAGTTTTCGTGATCGTCATCGGAATATTCGATTTCAGTATTCGGCGGTCAGTATTCGAAAATGGAATCGAATCGGACAAACGGTTCGAAATTCTAATCGAATTCGTAGATTCGCAGGGCCCTACATGTATAATGATGTACGTGAAAAGAAAGGACATAAGTTTCAGGGATCGTCATCGGAATATTCGATTTCAGTATTCGGCGGTCAGTATTCGAGATGAAATCGAATCGGACAAACGGTTCGAAATTCTAATCGAATTCGTAGATTCGCAGGGCCCTACATGTATAATGATGTACGTGAAAAGAAAGGACATACGTTTCCGTGATCGTCATCGGAATATTCGATTTCAGTATTCGGAGGTCAGGTATTAGAAAATCGAATCGAATCGAATCGAACAAACGGTTCGAAATTGTATTCAAATTCGAAGATACCAAACACGAAAGGCAGACGACACTTGCAAACAGAATTCTTGAATAACTATTTTTTAGACCCAAAATCGAAAAATAATGAAAATGGTATATTTTTTTGTAAATGGCGCTGGCCGGTTTTGGCCGTTACGTTAAGTAAAGGGTTGTTCAAAAGGGTTAAATAAGCCAAGCCAGTCTGAAATGAACGATCAGTCACGGGCCGCTCTGTGACGAGTGGGCGCCTTCCGTTTTGAATTCAGACTTATGAGTGGAGAAGGTCTCCGAAGGTTCTGATGGCCTATTATCATCTTTAGTTTGCAGCGAGATTCTTTCAGATCTCCACCAACAAATTGTAAGACATTGTGAAACCACAGAAACAGAGATAAAAAGCAACCACTAAAAGCAATAAAATTGATTTCTAATCTCAGAGACATGCCATTTTGTGAGATGTCTGTTAACAGCCCTTGACAGAAGGATATTGACAATTTATAATTAATCTTTTCGGCTATAGCAAGACATCGAACCAAGCAATTAAGATTGATGCTACTTGTAATAGCTTCATCAAGGCGGCATTTGCACGAGTCGAAGGATAAACGTATGTTTCAAGCAACCGAACAAAAGACCGGTAATAGAAGTCTGGGTTTACTGACTAGCATTAATTGAATTCTGAGATCATGTACGACAGATAAAAAAAACCGATTCAGAATGGATGAAAGAAAAATCATCAGTTCAGTAATTGCGTTAGCTGAGAAAATTCTACCGTCTAAGATTAACTTTGTTCTCTGCTGGTCCCGATGTATCGTGCATTAACGGACAATCACGTGACACTTGGGGGTGAACAGTTCAAATGAAACTAAGGTTCACACTAAAAACTAAAGTGTTAAAACTGACACTTTCAAGGTGTTAAACCCATTCTAACTCTTAGGGTTTGATTTTAACACTCAAAGTGCAATGCTTTAAGCACTTAGACACTTAGACATTACAATCGTGAGACATCTGAAACTTGAGTGGATGGCACTTCTCATGTATCTAGCATTGGTGGTTCTTCCAGAATCGTCCATAATTTGATTTGCGTTTGGTGGGTACATAATTAAAAGGACACAACGCAGATGACGCGGATCAGGCTCGAGAGTTCGAGCCTGATCCGCGTCATCTGCGTTGTTTCCTTTTAAGTGTCGCGACATTACACTTGTCAAGTGGTATTATTGTAACACCTGTCAAGTTCTGGGATATCTACACTTGAACAAAGTGCTAGTTCAGTAAGTGTTAAATACAGCACTTCAAGTGTAGTTTTTAACACTTTAGTTTTTAGCGTGTTGGCAAAACGATGAATGCAATTCTTCATCGAGAGGTTGCGGAGCGGAAACCTGACATCGCAGATCAATGGCTGCGTTTGTCGTAAGGGTTGAATTTGTTTCCAATGGAAAAACGCCGAACGAAAAAGTCCACAGATGTCCGCCAGAGAGCACCGTTTTGCAGCACGGTCATCTGTAGCTTTTTCTATCACTGCTATAATATGGTACAATAACATTACAGTACCGCATCACATACCTGGCTCGTCTCAAACGCCCCTTTTTCCAAAATGAGCCGTAGAGTGGTACGAGAAATCACTCGTTCGAGCAATTGCTCTACAGCTCATTTACTCGATCATTTTCTTTTCGTCTGAGCAATGCCAGTTACAGTCACTGCCACCGTTGTTAGCTTGGCTCTTCCCAGCTGTGGCATTAGCAAGCAAACAACTGATAGTGTCAGTGCTTTTATAGATCAGAGAAAGATGGTAGTAGCAGCTAGACATGACAGATAGTTGTAGCCAATAGTATTTCTACAGACCAGTAGAAGTGGCAAGAACGTGTGCAAGCTTATCATACAACACATCTACTGTGGGCTGGTCACTTTCCGCGAGTGGGCAATATTTCCACGGACGCAATAATATTAGCAAACGCTAATTATAGGAATAATCATCAAAAAATTTAATTAATGAAGCACCGGGTACAACCCGGTGCTTCATTAATTAAAATTTTGCTACTGATGATTTTTATTACCTTTTAAACGCATCCGTGGACATCACTGCCCACGCGTGGAGTGCGACCAATCCACGCGACTGTACTATAGGAGCCTTAAGGATATAGGAGCTGTATAGGAGCCATATCACAGCTAGGTGCCGTTTAACCCGTTACATAACATGAAAAGCAGACGACACTTGCAAAAGATATTAATTGGCGATTTTTGTGAATAGCGCTGGCCGGTTTTGGACGTTACGCTGGGTAAAGGGTTAAGAGCCCTATCATAAGTATCCTCAAATACCGAGATGAGTCAAAACGTCGTACGAGAAGCCATTCGGTTGAGCAACTGTTCGATAGCTCATTTAGCTCGATAAGCTAGAGTTGTTAGAGAAAGTTCATTATAAATAGTTCACGGCATGTCGTTGACTACGCCAAATGGAGGTGGATGGACTATTCTTTATTGAGGACTACTATTTTGACACAGTCAGCGACATGCCGTTAACAATCTTGCCTGCAATCAGAATTCCGATCCTAAGTACACTGTTTATTGTCAAGTTCACTACCCAAGACAAGCATTTTCATTTTTAAACTTAAAATAACGAAAAAGAATCCCGGAACATTCGCGTTGTGTCCGGCTAGTCGATCATCCTAGAAAATCCCATGACCATTTTACGAAAGTATATAGTGAACAATAATAGTGCAATATTATTTTAACCCCTTGAACACGAAAGACCACTTTTCGGTCCAATATCGTGACACGACCTGGATTCATAAAGTAGACAGCTTCTAAGTGAATATGTGGGGTATACCAATCAGGACATTCAACGTGCTACCTGAGGCTGCGCGTTGAAAATATTATTTGATCAAACCAAAAATAATGAATATAAACTATTCTAATCGCTACCATTGAACTGATAGGGAAGATACCACCAGGGTCAAAGTGTTAGGAACCCTCGACAGGTAAAACTATCGGAAATAGTATAATACCTCTCAGCCAACCAGAGAAAGGGGAAGTCACGTGAGTTATAATATATAAAGAACAGTTAACCACAAACTTTTCTGCCAATGTCCAGTATTACACCAGAAATCACGTTTTCTTCTGCATACATTTGTACTCAGCACTACGGAATATTGAATTACCATTATTCTAGTTTTGTAGTATCTCTAGTCGAAAAGCAACCGAGGGAAGGATTATTCCCCCACCACCCCCACCTCCCCCACCCCACCCCGCACTAATGGTGACACAAATCATTTGTTTATAGACATAATGACCAAACATAGCTACAGCACGGTAGCCGTAGACTGGTCACTTTCCACGGATGGACAATGTTTCCACGGACGCAATAATATTAGATTCCAAACACTCATTATAGGAATAATCTTCAAAAATTTAATTAATGAAGCACTGGGTGATATCACTGCCCACGCGTGGATTATGACCAGTCCACGGAGGTTGCACTGTACAAGCTCTCAGGCCACCAGCCTAATTCTGTTGGAATTCGATGCTGTTATAAACTGTTTGTTTACTCACTTTTCGTGGTAATTTACGCGGAGACATCCCGTGTTGTAACGTGATATTCACTCACTCACAAAGGATATGCAGATATTTTTTTATACACAAGTTATAGCTATTTCAATCAATAAGTATTTAATTCACCTCGAAAACATCCAGACATTAACCCTTTAACCAACGTAACGGTCAAAACCGGCCGGCCAGCGCTATTCTCAGAAATCGCCAATTAATTTTCATTATTTTTTCATTTTTTGTCTCAAAAACATAGGTTATGACCCCTCGTTGGAACGAGCTCGTTCCAATGAGGGGTCATAACCTATGTTTTTGAGACAAAAAATAAAAAAAAAAATTATTCAAGAATTTCTTTTGCAAGTGTCGTCTGCTTTTCATGTTAGGTAAAGAGTTAAGATAATAAGTGGAACTGCGCAGCGTAAAAGAAAAAAAAAAAACATCAGCTGTGGTGGACCTTCTTTCATAATGATAATATTATCAAACTTTCGACCATATCACGCCTCGGTTGAGCAACATGTCTTGCGTTGATACAAAGAAAATTCATGTTTATGGTATTTTTTAGATTCTGTCGTCTGGAATATATCTATTGGTTCGACCAACTGAAATATTCCAGATGAGTGAATCTAAACATAGGCGATGAACTATTTAAGGGCTAGACTAGTCCAGGGCCATAACAGCGTCACATCCCTTAGATTAGACTGGAGGCCTACAGGCTTGTCATGGCCAATGAAATCACATGCATGTGTGGCTGAAGGATTGATCTTGTCAGCAATATAACAGTCGAGAAACTGCATTGCTGCAAAACGTTGATAGTTTATTTTATCATATGACCTGTCCGTTCTGTTCACTTTAAAACATTTGATATTTTGTTTTCATATTAATCAGTGATAAATAAAGCCTTCCGTCAATTTCATTGGTCAATTTCAAAACTAGACAATTTGATTGGCTGAACAAAATACAACTGGGCCACATGTTCATAATTTGCACAATTAGAGTTGGGAGCTTTCATTGGTTAATTTCAAAACTGGACAATTTGATTGGCTAAACAAAATACAACTGAGTCACATTTGCATAATTTCAGTAGGGAGTATTTACGTTATCTGTCCTATTTAGGGTGGGTTGTATTGTATTCATCTTTTACTTACAAGAAAAACGCCATTCATTTTTTCACTTTTTGCTTCCAAAACATAGGTTATGACCCCTTATTGGAACGAGCTCGTCTCGTTCCAATGAGGGGTCATAACCTATGTTTTGGAAGCAAAAAATGAAAATGTTTAGTTATACGAGGATGTTTTTTCCAAGTGCCGTTTGCAACTCAAGTTAGGTGATGGGTTAAAAAGTCATACTAGCTAATTTGTGCGTGTGTGTGTCATATGATAAATAGAATATGAAATGAGTGTTTTTCTCATTTTATATTTATGAAACTCGTCCGAATTTTCCGTTTGGGCTCGCCAGAGGCTCGCCAAAACGGAAAATTCTTAGACTCGTTTCATAAATATTATATGAGAAAAACACTCATTCCATATCCTCTATATTTCACCGAAATATTACCTCTGAAATCACGCTGGAAAACAGTACCAGTATACCCGTCACAAATGATGTTGAGAATTGGGCTGTTTTTAAAAAAAACATTCATTTGCTCGAGGGTGCAATCTCAAAACGAATAATTCACAACCGAGGGGAAATTACCAAAACTGAGGGACAATTACCAGGCAATCCAGCGTGACAATGCCAATTTACTCTCAATATGGGATTGCTCATCACTTCGACACTTCTTCCAGACAAAAGCGTGTGACGCGAATCAACTTCCAGGCCAGATATACTGCAATTTCCGCGTCAGCAAGCAGGAACGTGACTGGAGTTAATGCCATGTTACTTCACGCGGAAATCACACAGAAGGAGCCATCACACAGAAGGAGGTTTTCATCGTTTGGAGTCCACACGCTGGCCGATTTGATAACGCATGCAGATTTGAAATTCAATTTCGTCTGAGAACAACGTGTGGATTGCAAAGGGAAAACAAAACCAAAAAACCAAACAACCCCCTCTCCCCCCCCCCAACCCCCCCCCTAAAAAAAAAAACAACAACAAAAGAAAACAAACTGAACCCTTTTGTAGCCAGCAACGGAAATAATTTATAGAGTGTATGAGAATCGTTGAGAGTCAGGTTGGACTGACGATCGGTTTAGATTTTTTGAAGATTAGGTCCAGTACTATAAAACGTTTGCAATTGTATTTTATAGAATTGTATTTTCTAGTTATGACTTTAAATGGGTTCAAATGAACCATTAGCATGTTCAAAGAATAAGGTTTGATCAATAATTATATACACCTGAAACTTAAAACTTTTTTTCGCAGTGGTGTAAAAAGAAACTGTCAAACTGTCATTACTTCCATGCTATCTTTCAGATGGACAAAAGTGATTGTTTGCGGAAAGAATGGTCTATTGACAAATCGTCCCCTGAGTTCCAATGTGTTCTATGAGCCTACTGGCACATAGAACACATTGGAACTCATGGGACGAAATGAAAGACAACACAATGCTGAATATATGCAGTATTTTAATGGCGCTAATTACTCATATCTGTCACTGTTTTTGATGGAAAAATGTTGTCTCGATAAGTATGGTCCTGGGAAGGTCCGATGATGATACAATGCCGGTAATTACTGACACAAAATGTAACTTGTGACCCCCTGAACACCATAGCAGTGTCTGACGTGAGTAGGGAGTGTATCCACCACGTGCCCGGATGGCAGCCTGAACCCTCCACATAATGCTACCAGTGAGCCTTCTCATACGGTCAAGGGGCAACTGCTGCCACTCCTCGTGCAATCGGCCAAATTCGGTAAAGGCGGATCCCTTGCTTGTACACGACGTCCAAGAAAGTCCCAGATGTATTCTAAGGGATTCAAATCGGGGCTCATTGCAGGCCAAGGTAGTGTTGTGATAGCGTTGTTCTGAAAGAATGCTCTCACAGTATGGGAACAATGTGGCCTTGCATTGTCGTCCGTGAATACAGGTCGAGTAGCCAACGGGTGGTTGTCAAAATGAGGCACGACAACCGAATTGAGAATGACCCGGATGTACTGATGACCATTGAGATTCTCACGTGCAGTCCCCATATCAAGTTTACAATCATAAGAGAGGCACTCCCATATCATTAATGTTCCTCCACCATAAGGAACAGTAAGTCTGATGTTCCTGGGCACGAAAGTAGTATTTCTATGCCTCCACACTCTCATGCGACTATCTGTGACTTGAAGCAGGAACCTATTCTCGTCTGACCAATGGACTCTCCTCCACGTCCTGAGATTCCAATGTTGTCGTGCCATACACCACTCCAAACGTCGTCTTTGATGCTGATCGGACAGAGCTGGACTCTTGATGACCCTTCTGGACCTCATACCCAATGCTTTGAGACGGTTTCGGGCAGTTCTGTTGCACAAACGCCTGTTGGGAAGCCAAAGGCGTTTCAAAACCCCACTTGAAGGAAAGGGTTCACACCTAACGAGGCGTGCCAGACTCCGATCTTCCTGAGGAGATGTTTTTTGGGGTTGTCCAGGCCTTGGTCGGTCTTTAACATCGTTGGTTTGTTGATGTTTTCGGACAAGTCTGCTGATGACAGAATGACTAAAGCCAAGTTGCCTTCCAATAGTTTTGAACGACATGACTGTTGCATGCATGTCAACGATTTGCCATCTTAGTGCCTCTGACAGTCTCCTCCTTGCCATGTCAACATCTATTGATAAAAGAAGTGACACATTTTCTTGTTTTATATCCAGATATTGCATGTGGATGCATCACGTGGACGAGGGATGTGTTTGGGGTACGCTATCAACCAGAAACATCATGTTTCACAAGATGAAATGTACTGCAAGACATAGCAATCATTAAAACACAATAATCAGTTACAGCAACTTCACTGTCATGAAACATTTCTTGGAGTGCTTAATTAAGTTCATGTGTATACATAAAATAGCACTCACTCAATGAACCTATATGCCACCTAAACAATCAGATTAGTCTGATAAAGTGCACATTTGCAAGGGGGCTGCCGAACTTTTTTATAGTAAGGACAACTTTGCATCAGTATCATTACTTAACACCCCATCCAAAAACACACCCTGCAGTTTCAGTCTATCATACTAAAGTTCCCTAAATTTTTATTACAGGTGTAACCTTTCTCTGTTTTACAGTCAAAACAACGGTACTGTAAATATACAGTTTCCAATATGCATGTAAGTCCTTGTGGTCAGCGGGGCCAAAAAAGGTATCTGAATGGAGCACGAAAAGGGTCTCCTGGATGGTTCACAGGCGCGTCGCGAAGATGACCGATGTTTTTTGGGGGGTTGTTGTGGTGGATGTAACCCCGATTTGTCCAGACTGTAAGTTGATGGCTGTAAGCAGATGGGAGGAAAGTTGGGGATGCTCGGGATCGGCGCCATTTATTCCATCCCAACAGTGATCGCAGAGCATTAGTTTGCCTTGTATCGAAGTCCCTTCCCACCAGCGTCCAACCAAATCCAGGAGGGTAGAAACATTTTGAACGTATGCGTTGGCCAGGGTACTGAGCATTGGACGGGAAGAATACAAACAGTTTTATTGTGCGACGGAATTGTGCGCGCCCAACTTAGTTTGTTCTATGTAGTATTTATTTATTTATTAAGGTTTAACGACACTTTAACAGCCAAGGTCATATCGTGTCGGTGACAGTTTTACGGGTGGAGGAAGCCGGATTGCCCGGAGAGAACCTCCGTGCAACGACAGCAGCTGCCAGCTCCCCAACATCTTAACTCCGCATTGCAGCACCATCGATCTGCAATACGCCTTAGTACACGGCGTCATCGTGCCCTCTTGTTCTCTGTAGTACTGCTACATACAAATGTAAAGGGACAAATGGGGCGCCCATGGTTCGCAGATTTCAGAAATCCATGTACAATATGATCTCCGCAATTCGGTATCCTTCCATCTGAGTTGAAAAGTTCATCGTTGTGTTATCAGACTTCTGTTGTCAGAGATCGCACGACATTCAGCGGCATAACTATATTGCTACATAGTCGTTACCAAAATCGAAATGGATTGAAAATCAAAAGGAACCGCTATTGTTCGCCCGTTTACTTTAAATGTTCCCGAACTCTCATTTCCTTACATCTTAACTTGGTTAATCAGTAGAAGGGATAACCGTCATGATATGCAACCACTAGGACCATCCGGGACGGCCTGCGTTGTGTCCTTGGGCAAGGCACTTTATCCCGGTTGCCTACATGGGGGACACGATGGCGACGTGACTAAGGCGTACTGCACGTCGATGGCGCACATGTCTTCAACCGCTGTAACCCTGCTTGAGCGGAGCTTGAACAGAGTTAGAATGTTGAGGAGCTGGCAGTTGCTCGTCGATGCTCGGTGGTTCTCTCCGGGTACTCCGGCTTCCTCCACCTGCAAAACTGTCACGGTCGCGATTAGCCGGTGTGCATAAGTATGTGACCTTAAACACCAATGAATAAATAAATAAATAACCACTAGGATAGGTAGCCAACAGGAGGAGTAACCGCTTGGTTAATCAGTAGAATGGATAACCGTCATGATATGCATCCATTAGGGCAGGTAGTCATTAGGAGGAGTAACCACTTGATAAGTCATTACACTCTAAAATCATTTGGGTTAAAAATCAATCCAAATCTAATGGGTTGAGTGAATATGAACCCAGTTGGGTTCATATTCACTCAACCCAGATGATTTGAGTTAACTTTTAACAGAACTGATTTTAGAGTGTGGAATGGTTAACCGCTACTAGGATAGATAGCCATTAGGGGAGTAACCACTTGGTTAATCAGAAGAATGGATAATCGCCATGAGATGCAACCACCAGGATAGGTAGGTTGCCATTAGAAAAGAGTAACCCGTTGGTTCAGCAGTAGAATGTCTAACCTCCATGGTATGCAACCACTAGGATAGGTAGCCATTAGGGAGAGTAACCAATTGGTTAATCAGCAGAATGGATAATCGCCATGGTATGCAACCACTAGGATAGGTAGCCATTTTATGGGGAGTAACCATGTGGTTAATCGGTAGAATGGATAATCGTCATGATATGCAACCACTAGGAGAGGTAGACATTAGGAGGAGTAACCACTTGGTTAAGCAGTAGAATGTACAGCCACCATGGTATGCTGCTACTAGGATAGGTAGCCATTAGGGGGAGTAACCACTTGGTTAATCAGTAGAATGGAAAATCGCCATGATATACAATCACTAGTATAAGTAGCCATTAGCAGGAGTAACCACTTGGATATGTAAAAGATATGACCACAGTGATAGGTAACCACTCGGGCATGTAAACACCATGGTAGAGAACCACTACTCTCTAAAATCAGTTGGGTTAAAAATTAACCCGAATCAACTGGGTTGAGTGAATATGAACCCAATCGGGGTTCATATTCACTCAATCCATTTGGTTTGAGTTGAGTTTTAACCCAACTGATTTTAGAATGTAAGAGCTGTAACCGGTAGAATATGTAATCGTTGAGAAGGGCAACTGCCGGGGCAAGTAATGATTGGGATATGACGTACGAACAGGATCATAAATCAATGAATTAAGCATGGTGCTTAAATAATTAAGCATTTTGCTAAAATAATATAGCATGGTGCCTAAATAATATAGCACGATGCTTAAATAATTAAGCATCATGCTCAGTATTTAAACATCATGCTTAATTATTTACGCATCATGCTTAATTCATTTATTTATGATGCTGTTCGAACGTCATACTAATAAGCTGATGCAACCACTCATTGGTTGTTTACGCTGATATAATCGCCTATCCACTTGTGGAACTAATAAGCTATATTTGACGTAACGTAAATTCTGGCGTAGAAATTAATGGAAGGAGAAAGTTTGTAGAGAAGCTAATCAGAGCCACGCGCACATAAAACCAGCGTCTCTATTTATGCCTCTGTTGAGACCGTTGCAGAAGTACATATGGACATGCAATCTATTTATTTATTTATTTATTTATTTATTGAAGTTTAGTGACAATTTAGACAGCCCGGGTCACCTCGTGTCGGACAGTTTTACGGGTGGAGGAAGCCGAAGTACGCGGAGAGATCCGCCGAACAACGGCGAGCAACTATCATACTTCCCAACGTGTTAATTCCACACAAGCATGGTTAGCATTGGTTGAAAACATGTTCACCATCGACGTGCATTACGCCTTCGTAGACAGCGCCACCGTGTCCCCACGTCGAAATCGGGATTTAGTGCCTTGGCCAAGGACGCAACGCAGTTATCCCTGGCGGGGATCGAACCATGGACCTCTCGGATTGAAGTTCAATTCCGTAACCACTAAGTTACCGCGCTGTCAACTAATATAGCCGGTCCCTATATAACCAATATGAATAGAAAATTATAGTTTCTTGCGTTTCGCGGAATAGCTAGAAACTGTTGTCTTAAACCGTTGTAAGATAATGGCCATGCAGGAAAAGAGTTAACGAGTCGTTCAGTCACGTGATGTGCTGTTTATTTCTGCTCATGGTCAGTAGTTGTCAAGAAAATCAATTCTTGCGAGTCAGCACGAGACACAATCAACTTTCTAAATGGCAAATACCACGGTATGTCGAATGTAGCAGTTGCATAACATACGCCTGTACTAATATACTGAGTCAAAAAAGAAAGTATAATAGAAAAACTGTTAAAAAATAGCATAAAGGATGAAATATAATAGTTCTAATGTTGCATGTTTGTGGACAAGAAGTCGTGCAAAGAGTTTAATCACATGTTGTTATGCACCCAACCGTATACAATTTTGCTACGGATTTCAAAATAGCGCGTGCTACCCGAGAATGTCAAATTGAATGGGTGATCGACGATTTTCTTTGTGTTATGTTGTGCTAGAGAGCCTGGGATATTGAGAAAACACGCTAGTTTTTGTCTTCCGACATTTAAAAAAAAATGCCAAGGTTAACCGAGAATCAGAGGTTGCGTGCCATTGGTATGCATGGGGCTGGGATACCTCCAGATGAGCTCGCTGCTGAGTTCAGAGTCACTGTGTCCACTATGTACCGTCTCACTGGAAGGTATAGAACCACTGGATCTACTGCCAACCTACCGCGTTCAGATCGACAAAGAGAGTTACGACCCCTGCACAAGGCCGACACACCAGGACGTCTCACTTGCGGGATCGCTTCCTTCCGGCGATGAGGACAGCAGCAATTACTGCTGGTAAAACTAACCGTAAAATCAGTGCACAAACTGTCCGCAACAGACTCGATGAACACGGCATCCGAAGTAGGCGTCCATACCACGGACCAATCCTTACCCAAAGTCATCGTATCGTCAGAATGAAATGGGTACGTCAGCGTGTTCGCTGGACTCAGCAGCGTTGGAGCACAGTTCTTTTTAGTGATGAATCACGATTTTGTCTACGGGGCGCTGATGGTAGGGCAAGAGTGTATCGCCGACGAGGAGAACGGTTTTTCCGATGCTTGCGTGCGGGAATGCGACAGATTCGGCGGGGGTAGTGTAATGGTTTGGGCAGGTCTTTCCTTGCACCATACAACGCAGTTCATCTTCATCGATGGTAATCTGAATGGACAGCGATATAGGGTCGAAATTCTTAACGCTGCTGTTGTCCCGTTGTTCAACGCTAACGCCGAATTGCAGTTATTCCAGCAAGACAATGCCCGATGTGACGTGTCTCGTATCTGTCGTGACTTTCTTGAGGAGCAGAGCATTGAACTTCTTCCCTGGCCAGATTTGTCGCCATTCGAGCATCTTTGGGATCAACTGGACCGAAGGGTACGACTTCATGATTTCAGACGTTAGGCGATTTACGTAATGTTCTAAGACAGGAGTTGTACACAGTACCACAGGGTGATATCCAGAGACTTATCAGGTCCACGAGCCATCGATGTCTTGCCATCCAAGAGGCAAACGGTGGACATGCACGCCATTGACTGCATGTCTGAATTGCGACGTCCTGACGTGACGCTGGCAACAGTAAGAACATGAAATTTTGCAAATTTTGCCCTACCATCAGCGCGCCGTGGACACACAGCTTGACTCGAAATATGAATTTACAATAATTTGTTTGGGATTAAAGTCGATAATACTAAAAGAATTGCTCCTCAAAGTTTATTATACTTTCTTTTTTGACTCAGTATATAGATGTGGTCTCAGGTCTGACATTTAAAAAATTAAAAAAAAAAATCTCCATTGATTGTGTTATATATGTATAAGTAAATACAGAAGAGGTCTGACATCTGCCCAGAGAAATGGTGATAGCATGTCTTTCACCGCACGTTTCCATGGTTTATTATCCCTGGTTTTTCGTGAACCGCCACCATTTCGATGAAGGGGTTATTTGATACGAAGGTAGTTTAACGCACATGAAGCTCTGTCCATCTTCTAATAAAACTCGCTTCGGCAGATATAAAACGTTGTTTTGTTTTTTTATTACTGAATATATTTTATACCGACACTTACAACAATTTATTGAATACGCCTAAAAAGTTAAACATATGTTTCGCAAGCCCTCCCGCATGATTCTTTTGACTGCCGCTTGTTCTCCTTTTATAACCAATGCAAATTTAAAAAAAAAATTAATTAGTTTACGTCTGATATTTTACCCAAGTTAATAAAGTTGATAAATTTGTCCCTTGAGTGCAACAAGGCTTTGCATTGCTTTAGCATTGCAAAGCCTTGTTGCACTCAAGGGATGAAATACACCACCACCCATGCTATTCTGTATATTATGAGGCCTAAAACATAAAGCAAACCTAAAATAAACAAAGAAATAATTCCAAAAATAAAAAATAAAATTGAAAGCCCCCCCCCCCCCCCCCCCCCGCCTGCATACACTTTTATAAAAAAAAATGCCTGGACAGAGAAACAGATAATCTACTTTGTGCGGCCTTGACTATAAATTTTCATTTTCTGTTCAAAAACATAGATTATGATTCCTCATTGGGAATGAGGGGGTCACAAACTATGTATTTGAGACAAAATATTAACCCATTAAAACCTGTGCGGATAAATTTTTGCGTGAAGAAAAAAATTGGCAGTGGAGAAACAGACGATATAAAGAGCAGAAAATCTGAAGCTAGACTCGGTAATAATTAATACTGAACCTCCCAACTACGGGATAGTTTCGCCCATTTCGCCGTTGACAGTAATGACTGAAATGATACCTTCCACTTCGCCAGTGTTGAAAGGGTTAAAATTTGCATTTTTGTGAACAGTGTCGATCGGCTTTTACTGTTACATTAGATAAAGGATTAAAATGACCTCAAATCCCCCACAAATCAAATGCTTAAATTGACACCAAACCCCAATAAAATACAAACAGAAAATTACCACTGTCAGATATTCAATAACAAAATCAAATCAAATTAAATTCTTTATTGTACTGTTACACCATTAAGGTCAAATGTCCATATCATAAAATAAAATACAAAATGTAAAACATAAAAATATTATGACACCCGAAACACAGGTCAATATTCAATAACAAAGGTTTAAACAATAAGTAAAATGCAGTAACTTCAGAGTTAAACCGCGACTTGCGGTAGTGGCCATAGAGACAGAACGAAATGTGTGTTTGAATCGGTGGGTGTTTTACATAACTCGTAGGAATGGCGTAATCATATTTCGCTCGAGCCTTCGGCTCTCGCGAAATATGACTACGCCATTCCAACTCGTTTTGTAAAACACCCGCCGATTTAAACACACATCGCGTTCTGTGTTTATTACACATCCCATGCATTAAATTTCACTTAAATAAACAAATTTTAATTCCGATGTTTAAACCCAAAAGGTGAAGAGTCCGTTTGTTTTGACTGAAGCTGTACTGATCAAATGCATCGATAAAAAATCAGAACAACCTTTTCGGAACCAGCGTTTGTTGAAATTCGTATCGCTCTTCGTATCGTGCCCATTCACGCCTAACCATTTGGTGGCTATAACTGTTAGTAAACATATAAGTACAAATATGTGCAGATTTGCAAAACAGCTGGTAGAAACGTTTTTAAAAGAAGTTCGAAGCATATCAAGATGTATGACGATTTACCGAAATAAAGTTGACCAATTTAGATATAACGGGATCCACAAAACGAGGCGGCCACGGGACGGGTTAATGTTCTGGATGGAAATGATTGGGGTTTTTAAAAATATTATCTCATTTTTGTTTAACTAATTTTTTTGTGAACCGACTTTATTTTGCTTTGGACGTTGTTATTTTCACGCTATGCAACAGACGGTCGATAACTGTATAACGAAATTTGGAAACTTTTCGAAGCGTAACTAATGCCTCGATGGGAAAGAAACCAGTATGAACGGTGCTGGGAAAAAAGTTCCGGCTTGTGCATCATCCGTTGAATACAGAATCATTTATTTCATAGCGTCCATTCCGTTAAATACAAGTGTTTAAAGTTGAATGGATGTGTAATAAATATATTTATATATATATTACCCGTGTGGAGTATTGGTTTTATGTAACAGAGCTGTCGATGAGGGGCTGCCAGACTGCTTTTTTCTCAGTCAGACCCCTGGTAAATAAAATGAGCTACGCTTTTTAGGGTCTATGTTTCATCGCACCCCAATAAAAGCTTTAATTTTTGTCTGTCATCATTATTTTTACGAAAATCTTCTTCCATGCCTAGTTTGATGAGCAGCTGCTCTCTTTCCCTATCCAATAGACTACAGTGTAGTAGAAAGTGTTTTTCATCATCCAATACTCGACAGTGGTTGTCCCCGGAGTTCCAATGAGTTCTATGTGCCTGTAGGCACATAGAACACATTGGAACTCAGGAGACGTGGTGTCACAACCTTTGATTTTCTTGTATTTGATGATATCGTCCCCATTCAATTCCTAAGTTATGACAGCTCAGTCTGAATTTAGACAGGGCATGTCGATGTTTAGGAATAGAACATTTTTCAAGGTATGGTTCAAATATATAATCAACTTTGAATGTACGGTATGTCCTCAATTAATTTGACCCACCCTTCCATTCATCGTCAAAAAAGTCGTTTCTGGCGGCGTCTAAAAAGAACGAGTTTATCGTGTGCTTGTCGAGTGAACAGACATCAGATTGGTTCGGCGCTACGAGCTTTCTACATTCTTTTAGTGCATGAGCCCACGAATCTTTGCCCCCTCCACCCGGAAAATTGCAAATTTCCATTGCCTCTTTTACCAATCTGCCCGTTGCTAGGTTAGCAATGTGTTTTATTCTGTTCCATATTGACTCCCATAGTAGCGGTGAGGGGCATTATTCCTAGTTCCATTTTTGTAGCCAGATTGCTCGCCTGTTTTGGTAAGCTGAGAATCTCTTTACAAAATCGATCTTGTGTTTTCTCGTACGCGATGTTTTTAAGATGTGAGAGGATATTAAAACACCTGCCTCGAGCGAGTGCCCTTTGTTTAAATTGTGTAATTTTATGGACGATCTCGGGGAACCAGATTTCGGAACCGTACATCATAATTGGATTTACAAGACTTTTCATTAATTTTAGCCCCGTTTTGGTAGTATCTGTTTTAGTGGGATAGAAGTGAAGAGGGAAAATGAAGCCTTGGCTGCTTTGTTTGCAAGCTCGTCACGCGCTCCCCCAAACTGCCCTTTCTTGTCAAGCTTTAATCCAAGATAGGTGTAGTTTTCTACTTCATCGATGGTGACGTCATTGTACCTCATACTCGGCGAGTTTTGGTGTGAGTTGTTTTTAGAGAAAACCATGGCTTTTGTTTTTCCAATATTAAGTTTTAATCTCCATTGTTTATTACATTCGAGCAATCGATCGAGTTTCTCTTGTAAACACTCCGGTGATGTTGACATTAAGATGAGATCGTCTGCAAACAGAAGACATGGGACCTCGGAATGACGAAACACGGGATCAGAATTAATACCTATGAATTGTTCAGGCAGGTCATTTATAAATATATTAAAAAGTGTTGGACTTAAATTATCCCCTTGTTTTACAGCGATGTTTACGTCAAAGTATTCCGTTCGCCTGTCACTGAATTTCAGGCACGATTGTGGTCCCGCATACATTGATTTTATGATGTTGATAACCGTATTCCACCCTCACAGTAATGAAGATTAACAAAATTTGATTTCATTATTTATACGCATTGTCAACGTGACAAGACATTTCCATCGGAATGGTATCAATTGACACAGAATTAAAGATGAGACGAATCCTCAAGAACGAATGAAATAATTAATTGTATTTGATTTATTCTGATTTGTTCTAATTTGCGAGTGATCAATGGTCTTAAATTCACACTCCTTTACAAGCTCTCTCTCACGGGGCTCATAATCAGAATGAAACAAAAGCTTGCCGCTGTCCTGGGAAACATGGCAATCAATTTTCTTCTCGACGTTTAATTCTTATTCAGAACAAAGTAGCCAAATCTAGTCTTATGTGAAACTATCCAGCAGTTTTTCCATTTGTGTTTCTTAAATATGACTGCACTGCTCACGAGCGTACCACGTTAATATCTGGCTGAAGTTGCACTATTCTATCATCAGTTCTGGAAGTTGGATCTTTCTCTGGCAGGGCTCCTTTCTTAGGGACCGGAGATGCCAGAAAACGTCCACAAAAATCGTAAAATGTCACCCTTTTGCATTGGCGCATATTCAGGATTCTATAATAGGGGATGCCCTGGTCATTTTGATGGTGGGGTGGGGACGAAGACAATATTTGAAAGGCCGTTGTATAGGTTTTCTCGAGGGCCTCTCCACTTCCTAACTAGGACACGCCGGTCGTTGCCCCCTCCTAGGGAAGTGAGAGAAGGGGACAACGACCGGCGGGTCCTAGGTAGCACTAGCCGCCGAACCTCCACACCCCTTTCAAACTTTAGTGGGCTAAAAGCGAATCTGAAGCGACCATTTTGGGGCCCTACGTTGGGTGAAAATTGCATTGGGCCAATGTTATTTTCGAGGGGGCAGCGAAAATTGTAGGGGGGTCAAAGCCTCTCTGGACCCCCTTCCCCGTACCTACTCCACTGCTTTAGGGCACTGTAACACGCCCGAAGATAAAAAATAATTCTACTTTGCATATTCAATGAATTTTCGGAGTACCGCAGTTGTCAATTAACAATTACGCTGCCGAAAGCGAATTTTGTCACCTATTATATGATGATTATCTGTACGTTCTGGTATGCGCAGATCAAACCTACTATCTGTTTAATTGTTGGAAAGGGCTCAGAGAGTGGGCGTGGCAGAAAAAGTCTTGAACCTTGAACTAAATCAAATAGAAGATAACACTTGCAAAACATATGAATAAACCCTAGAATAACTAAACATTTTAATTGTTTAATTCAAAGACCTAGTGTATGGCCCTTACTTGGAGCGTTATGAGCTCAACAAGGTGAACAAATTCATTCCAATGGGATCATAAGTAAGGTTTGTTGGGCAAAAAATGGAAGAAAAAAATAATATTTGAGTTGTGATTTTTGTGAATACAGCTTGCAATTCTTTGTGGCCAGACTGTCAGAATGATATCTTTTTTAAATCGCAGTTGTGGGTCGACTAAGGAAGAGGTACAGAGGACAAGCCCGAGTGTGTCCCGACAAGAATGCCTAATTATTATTTTTTTCTACAGGATCCGTCTTGGTATAATGGAGTTGGCACAAGCACTCCCAGTGTGCTATGATTGGACAAATCCGTGTTGTAAACTTCGTTCGGAGGCCTCATACAAAGACAAGTATGGGAGGAATTACTCATAGCTTTCAGTAAAGAGAGAAAAGAAGAAACAATAAAACAAATAAAAGTAAAAAGCAAAAGAACATCGTTTCACCAAAACTTGGAAAAGCATGACAGTCAAGCCTGGAATAAGCAGACTGTCATCTGTAGAAAGAGGTCCCCAGAGTGCAAATTTGGTGCAGGGTTTGCACAGCAGGGTAGCATCACGAATTTTACCCTTTGTGAACCTCATTTCTGATTCAAGATCTCAGGCCTAAACTGAAAGAGGAATCCAGAGGATGTATTGGAGTATTCTAGATCACAATATGGGGTAGCACCAGTAAATTCACCCTCTGGGGACCTCCATCTGCAAATGACAGATCGCATATTTCGAGGCTTGATGACAGCTATCCATTTCCTTATTGTAACGGTCAACAAACGGCCTGCGCTTATCACAATAATTACCATTCAAATTTTATTATTTTTTTCATTTTGAGTCACAAGTTCAGAGCCTACACTGCAAAAAATATAGGTTCTCTTTAGAACCAAAACTGGGTCTAATCTTGTCCCTGAGATGGAACCAGTTCTGTTTAAACAGTATTTATTTTAAATCAAATAAATTTACCAAGATTAGCATTCCATTTTAACAGAATATTACATGAACTGAAGAAGATTCAGCAATAAACTTGGAGCTTATTCAACGCAGTCGCCAAACATTTTGAAACAAAGGAGATATGAACAGTTGGCATATCGAACCAGTTTTGGTTCTGTATAGAACCAAAACTGGTTCGATATGCCAACTGTTCATATCTCCTTTACTTAATAATGATTTGAGACAACCTCGTATGAGCTCTAAACTTACGGCTGAAACCCCCTTAATTTATGTTTAATTCTGTTAATATTTAATGTTAATCTTTATAAATTTATTTGATTTGAAATAAATACTGTTTAAACAGAACTGGTTCCATCTCAGGGACAAGATTAGAACCAGTTTTGGTTCTAAAGAGAACCTATATTTTTGCAGTGTATGGTACTTCATTTGAATGAGCTGGTCGAGCTCTTTCCAATAAGCTACGATTTTAAGACAAGAGACATGAGAATTCTAGTTACGCAACATTGTTATGCATGTGTCGTCTTCAATTCGAGGTGAGCAAAGGTTCAACGTGTGGCGTGTCGATGCTTGGGAAGTATTGCAAGGACGCCATGCTCGTTTTTACCAACAATCCTATGAACTGTGACACAGAGGGACGATGTGCCAACAACTGACAAAGCGGTTTCAAATGTTTACAGATGCATCAGACGCACAAAGGGAAAACGAATCTTCAGATGTTGCTTATTGTTTGTCCAAATATTCTTTGTTTTGCGATTTCAGTGTTCAGTTATTCGATATTCGTATTCCGTTGTTTGTTTCAAGTTATCGCCCTTTATGATGCTAATTAACTTTTTTGCGTAAAAGTACACGCGTCTTCAAGACACCCGTATGACTCTGGTAAGTGTCTGAAACGTTAGCATTCCACTATAAAATCCATGAACTTGACTTTGAATTTTGAAGTTCTTTTTACCTCAAGATGAAATATATAATGCCGAAACAGAATGTAACGAACCACAGTTATGTAATTAAATTTCATCAAAAATCTCACGTAAGATCAATCTTTCAACAAATATTTAGAGGTTATTACTTGGCTAGTTTCACATCGGTCGAGACATCAGCCCGAGGTAACTTCAAATCAGCCTGAGGTCGAAGGCTGATGGGACGTTACCGAGGGCTGATATATCAGCAGATATAAAACTAACCAAGTAATAAACTCTTTATTTATTAACCAAAATAAATAATTACAAAACTTCTCAGATCTGTACAGTTTTCTGACACTGTTATTGTTTCGCATTCTTCTTACAAAGGCCGAAGTTTCCCACTTGGAAAGCCGCCCTTTACCTAACACGAAAAGCAGACGACACTTGCAAACAAAATTCTTGAATAACTAATTTTTTTAATTTTTTGTCTCAAAAACATAGGTTATGACCCCTCATTGGAACGAACTCGACGAGCTCGTTCCAAGGAGGGGGTCATAACCTATGTTTTGGAGACAAAAAATGAAAACAATAATGAAAATTAATTGGTGATTTTTGTGAATAGCGCTGACCGGTTTTGGCTGTTACGTTGGGTTAAGGGTTAAACCATCCCACCATGCCCAGTAACGCCAATTTCCCCGTTCGCGTTCGGCGAATAACTGTGGACATTTCGGTGTAAACAAATTGGTTGCGCCTACTAACGCATCAAAGGGGGATAACTCTAGCTCCGTTCATATCGCAGATCGGCGTCATATCAGCCGAGGTTGAAGCCATATCAGCCGCATTTGATAATAGTCAATTCTGAGAAAGAAAATCATATCTAATAAATACATAAAATGAGTTCTCTTAGCTCATTTTGTCTCTCCCCCGACACAGTGAACTGATGACCAAATATGGGAAAGAATTGAATGTACAAAGCGTTGGCGAGTGAATTAACACCTGCAAAGTGGGTTTTCAGTTATCAGTTCTAATGGAGGGTCGAATGATGTCCTCCGAAAAAATCTTAACTTTTAAAATTTTCTTTCGCTAACTCTTTTGAATTTTATTCTGAAAAGCGAAATTGAAATAATAAATGCGGCTTGTAACAGTAATACATATTATTAGTGATCCTTGTGTTTTTCAGTATGTATGGGAATTTACACCGGTTTGGGAACTCATACATCCCGAGGCAAAGCCGAAGGGTGTATGAGTTCCCAGACCCGTGTAAGCTCCCATACACCCTCGTAAACACAAGGATAACGGATTTATTTCCAAGAATTGTGGTGTACTTAATACTTAAACCTAAATTGTGGGAAAAAACTGACAGAAAATTTGTACTTTGTAAGTTTCTTAAACCAGATAAACATGGATGTCATTGGAACTGGCTCAATGAGCAAATCCTATGACATCCATATCTATAATATTTTATTACATATAAATATTAAATTTCCTGTATTTTTATTTTAGTTTTGTTTTAACATAACCGAGCAGAAGGTATGAATTAATTATTAAAAATGGGTACTTTTTTAGCCATATGGCCAGCTATTGTGTATTCTTGTTTTTGCACAGTGGTTCACCTACGGTGTAACAAAAAGTTACTGTGGATTGCAAGTTACACCGTACCTCTCAACCAATCAAAACGCAGTATTTTGTTTCATTCGGAAATAAACTAATTTATAGCGTTCGTGGAATCGCTGGAAACAGGACTTCTGATTAATCGCAGTGTGTAATACAAACGCATCGTGTATTAACCATCATGCTGGGTAATAAAAATCAACGCGTTGTGTAATAACGACGTATTGTGAAATCAAAACCCGCCTCATTGTGTAATGACGCATTTATAATAATAATAAAAAAAAAAAAACAAAAACAACGCATTGTGAAATCACGAATCCATTTTGAAATTATACATCATCACTTATTATTAGACCAAGTAACAAGCGTTCGTTTTGGGGAACGATTGGGTACTATTACTTGAGGACCAAACCAATAGAAAATACTATCCGGGCAGCACTCTCAGAACCTATTGTTCAAACGGTCAGTTGTTGGTGGAATATGTTTCTTGTGCCTAAAGTTCATGGAGCCCACCATTTCTGAACGTGTGTCCAATGCTTATATAAAGAGGATCTTTAGATAAAATAAATAGAGAGTAATCGCTTAACTGGACTGGTTACGAGAAATAATTCATGAGAGGTGGGGGACGTTGTACAAACACGAGTGCGCGAATGCGGACGAGTGTTTTACAATATAGTCCCTCGCCTCGAATGAATTATTTCACGTAACCAGTCCAGTCAAGCGACTATTCTGTTTATTACTTTTCATTATTAACGATAATTATATTATTTAACCCTTTACCTAACGTAAGGGCCAAAAACTGCCAGCTCTGTTCTCAAAACTCGCCAATTAATTTTCATCATTTTTTCATTTTTTGTCTCTAAAACATTGGTTATGACCCCTCATTGGAACGAGCTCGTCGAGCTCGTTCCAATGAGGGGTCATAACCTATATTTTTGAGACAAAAAATGAAAATAATAGTTAATCAAGAAGTTTTTTGCAAGTGACGTCTGCTTTTCATGTTAGGTAAAGGGTTAAAAAAGGCAATAAAAAACAAACAATGAAGTCCCCATTACACCCACGGCAAAGCGTCTTCGTTTGCCCGCACGGATACATGACACAATTGTTGATTGCATAATTCACTTGTGAAGTTATCGTTTATAATCAAACCCAGAAATCCCAGTAAATCACACTTTTAAAATATTTTTTTCTGTACTTCCACAAAAGGGGTATTGCATACAATATATACATATATGCACATGAGATAACGGAAGTACACATTAACCTCAAAATATATAGCAGAAAAAATGTCAACGTTTTAGTGTAAGTATGTAATCCAACAACCATATTATTTAGTATAATACTATTACAAATATACAATGATGTTCACTTTACCTTCCGATTTTGAAAGTTTACTGATATGCATGAGAGATATATGAACCCTTTGAACCGAAAGGCCGCTTTTCTGGTCCAGGATCGTGATTCGACCCGACTTCATTAAGTAGAGAGTTGCTCAGTGAGTTTTTGTGGTAGACCAATATAGATTTTCAACGTGTAGCCCTTGGGCTGTCCGTTGAAAATATTGATTTTTATTATATGCTGGCCTATGAATTATCGCAAATTGTATAAAGACATTTCTCAATATTCATCGACTTGATGGACAACGTGGAATATTCGTCTGTAACTTCCCATATGACGTCACGCCTCCGTGCATCACTCTGTCGGTTTTACCAGCAGTGCCAGAAGTTCATACTATTCCAAGCCGTTCTATTGATTCTTTGACTGAAAAACTAAATTATAATAATAATAAAATAGCGAAGTAAAATAATTAGATTTATAGAAAGTGACTCCGAGGGTGAAATTGAGACTTGAACTGGATAACTTTTCCGACAAACCTTATTGATCGATTTGCCCAGGAAGTTTTTTTTTGGATGAGTCGGCGCTCTCAATTCCTTAATTCCTTGTAAATTGACATTTAAAATGTTCTACCAATCAGAAAAATATGAGAATATTCTCATTTGTGTTATTATATTCATTAAATTTCATCTGTGAGCTGAACAATTAGTTGCTTAAATTATCTTGGGAAAGTGGGACTATTTTTTATGTTCGAGTGTGTTGGCTTTACAGGCTTGAAAGAACGATCAGCTGAACTTTGTTGCTGTTTTGAAACGTACGTGTTTTGCAATCGAATTGGGTTGAATACTGCACAGTAAAATGTCACGTAGCAAATAATATACTATTAAAAAAGTAGGGGATATTTGATAAAAGTGAGATATATGAAGAAAAATTGCAGCAATAGTTGGGTGTTTGACAAGCACACATTCCACGCACTGAGCTGTAGACGACATGGACGGTCAGTCAGAGAATTTACCACATTCAGTCCAAGACTTCAATACCTTGTGAATCCTCCTCGGTTAGCGAGACAAGCGCGGATCCGACGTGGCATACTCCTCACCAAACGTCCAATATCAGCTTGACTGATGTTATTACATTCTTCCTGCAGTGCAGCTGCGAGTTCCTGGACATTGATAGGGGGCTGTTGGTGTGGTCGTAGACGCCTGCCAAGCTTATCCTAGACGTGCCCGATTCGAGAAAGGTCTGGACTTAGTGCTGGCCAAGGCAGTGTAGCGATGATCTGCTCCTGGAGGAAATCTGTAGCGACACGGGCCCTTTGTGCTCTTGCATTGTCAACTTGGAAAATGAATCGACGGCCGTGACTTCGCGCAAATTACACCACATGAGCTGCCAACATGTTGTCACGGCAGTACAGCCCTGTGACACGCCCTTGGATGACATGTAATGCTGTTCTGCTTGCCATGGTTATGCCTCCCCACACCATAACCGATGCACCACCAAAACGATCGTGCTGCCTAACGATTACGCCATGACATCGTTCGTTCCGCCCCCGCCACACTCTGTTTCGACTGTCGTGGAAGTCGAGAGTGAACCTCGATTCATCGGAAAACATGACGTTGCTCCACCGACGATTGTCCCAGCGCTGTCGTGCTCCACACCAATTACGCCTTGCTGCGATGTGACGTTCAGTCAAACGTGGAATTATTCGAGGTCGTCTAGCGTACAAATTCCAGCTGTGTAGGCGATTTCGAATAGTCTGACCACTGACTCGCACATCTGTCGCTCGGAGCAGCTTCTGTCCAATTTCTGAGGCACATTGATGGCGGTTACGTAATGCTGTGGTTCGGATGAAACGATCCTGGTCAGCAGTTGTCGCCCTTGGAAGACCTGACCGACGTCTGTCATCAACATCGCCTGTCTGACGGTAGCGTGTCCACAACCTGCTAATCACCGATTGAGTAACGTTGAGAATTTGAGCCACTGCAGTCTGTCTGTTGCCAGCTTCCAACATGCCAACGGCACGTAAACGTTCGTCACGTGTCAGTTTTCGCATACCTCAAAAGTTACGACCAGAAATTTTTGATGAACGAGATTATACCAATAAAAGAACAATGAGTCCTTCGAAAAAGCCCGTCCAGTACAAATGAAAATTTCAAAACGTACCCCATGCACACACATCAACGCGGCGCTCGTGCGAGAAATCTGCACGAAGGTTTCGTGGGCCGGTGACATTCATGATCCCCACTAAACATGGTAACATATTGATGTATCTAATCACGCGGATCCAATACCATTTTCCGAAATATCAACATCAGTTTGGATATCTCCTACTTTTTTGAATAGTATAGAAAGAAAATCTACGCAAGCGCTCGTGAAAAATAAAACTTTCAGATCCACACTCATGAGACAATTCCCGATATTCACTAAAATGACGTAGATATCCTCTTTATCTTCTCGTAAGTAACGAATACAGACTCTACTAATTGATGACATTGAACGGTCATGGAATATTTTATATCAGGGTTCAAATGATTAACTGCCATTGAATTTACACCACGGATTTGATTCTGCTCTTATCAGATGAGTACCTAAGGCGCACAACCACAGAGAGGTTTCATTTTCCAAACAGTTATTAAGTATTTCAAAATATTCGAGGGAACGTGTGCTTGTTATTCAAGTTGGTGATGACATACGACGCATTTCTATTCATTTTCAATAGTGAGTGAGTTATAAAACAATTCGTTGTTTTTATTTCACAATACGGCGTTCAATATGGCCGTCTTGAATTTCCTTTCCGCCCAATAACTAATGAATGCTCACTCAAATCATTTTTATTTTTTCAATTATGCATTGTTGGTGTCAACAAGAAGCTTCCTTTCAATGTTGGACCAGTCAGCAGGGCTCAAAATATGTGGTTTCGCATCGCTATTTGCTATGCAAAACATGCTAAAAGCTACTCAATTTTCAATTATGTATAGCATTTTGCGATACAAAATATTCAACTGCAGCCTAATAGGCCGCAGTTGAATATCTTGTATTGCAAAATGTAAAAATGAAAATTTGCAACAAACTTTGCAAGCTAGTTCACTGATGCTACTCCTGATATACATGTAAGATTAACTCTCCGTCTCGCATTAGCAACTTCATATGTAACGTCAGTTTTATTGTTTTATATTCATCCTGCATTGTTTCTGCATTTTGCATACAATACCCAGTCAAAATAACTTTAAGCCCATCAAATTAAGAGATGTTACGCATTTGTAAATATATATGTCCATGCAGCTGTTAAAGGCAGTTCAGTTGAAAAACATAGCTAGTGCTTCATGTGTTGCTTCTCATTTGAAAAAGCACAGAAATGGATGGACATTTTTCTATCTGCTTAGAAGAGTTCAATACAAAACAGTATGGCATAACTCTGGTACACAAGAACTGCTATGCAATTTTAACAAAATGCTATTCATTTTTCGGAAATGTGTAGCATTTTGCTATGCATAGAAAAAAACGTATTTTGAGCCCTGCCAGTCAGCTGAATCAAGATGGCCGCCAGTGGCAAAATTCATTATGGCTTCAATGGTGGCCATCTTGTATTTGGTTTCCATCCAATAACTAATGAATACTGACTCTAATCAATTTCATTTTAGTTATGCATTATTGGTGTCTACAAAAAGCTTCTTTTCGATTTTGGATGAGCTAGTCAATTCAATACGGCGGCCATATTGACTTTGGTTTCCTTCCAATAACTAATGAATGCTGACTCGAATCGTTTTTAGTTTTGAATTATGCATTGTTGGTGTCTAAAGTAAGCTTCTTTTCAATATTGGACCAGTCCGTTGAACCAAGATGGTCGCCAGTGGCTAATTCGGCCATCTTGAATTTGGTTTCCGTCAAATAACTAATGAATACTGACTCTAATCATTTTTATTTTTAATTATGCATTTTTGGTGTCTAGACGAAGCTTCGTTTCAATGTTGGACCAGTCGGCGGAACCAATATGGCCTGCAGTGGCCATTCTTTTTGGCTTCCATCGCGGTCATCTTGAATTTGGTTTCCGCCAATAACTAATGAATACTGACTTGAATCTACTTCACTTTTTGGTTACGCATTAATGGTGTCTACATGATGCTCAATTTCAATTTTGGATCAGCTAGCCAATTCAATATGGCCGCCGTGGCGGCCATATTGAATTTGGTTTCCGTCCAGTTACTAATGAATGCTCACTCGAATCATTTTTATTTTTGAATTATGCATTTGTGGTGTCTAGAGGAAGCTTCCTTTCAATGTTGGACCAGTCAGTTGAACCAAGATGGCCGTCAGTGGCCAATTGAGCGGCCATCTTGAATTCGGTTAATGAATATTGACCGGAATCAATTTTATTTTTTGGTTATATGTTATTGGTGTCTAGAGGATGCTTCCTTCCGATTTTGGATCAGCTAGCCAATTCAATATGACCGCCATGGAGGCCATATTGAATTTAGTTTATGTCCTATAACTTATGAATGCTGACTCGAATCATTTTTATTTTGCATTGTTGGTGTCTGGAGGATGTTTACTTTCAATATTGGACCAGTTGGCGGAACCAAGATGGCCGACAGTGGCCAATTCATTATGGCTTCCATGGCGACTATCTTGAATTTAGTTTCCGTCCAATAACTAATGAATGCTGACTCAAATCAGTTTTACTTTTTGTAATGCATTGTTGGTGTCTAGAGGAAGCTTCTTTTGATTTTGGTTATGCCTCCGAGAGACTTACCTATCCTTTTATGACACCGTCGGCGGCATATGCCACGCTTCGCTTATACTTTTTATTGCACAATTACATAGTTCGAGTAAATTCGATGTACAGGGGTTTCCTGCAAAGACGAATGCCAGCTGAATACAATTATATATAGCAAACGAAGCGAAGGTTACCAACACATACATACCTACGGGGCTTTGCATTCTAGTAAATGCAGTGGTGAAAAAATGCCCACTCTCAAATTAAATTGCCTTCCTAAATCTGTCACAAATACGAACATGGTTTTTCTTCAATACTTCCTTGTAAGAATTAAACTACACAGACAGGATCAGTTACCTTTGGTTTCAAGCATTTCGGCATTCCCGCGTTATAGAGCCTGACCCTCATAAGACCCACTCAGACTCCACTTTAGTCCCAAAAGTACCCTCCAATCATTATACTTTCCTTTGGGCGGTATAACGGGTGGAGGGTCCTTTTTAGGATTAAGTCTACACGTGACAGGCTCTGCAATGAAGCCCGAATGCCAGATGATGATTACCCTATCTCTGCATGTACAACAATCAAGTTATTGATGTGGTATAGCAAAATCTATGTTTTTAATTATGACGTGACATCGTGGATTTCAATTGCGGCTTCTCCAGAGAGAGTGATGAAGACAGCCGCTTACAATTATGATCGACTTATGCGCGCTAAATATTGCCCTCCTAGAAAAAATGCTAAGCGGGCATTAGGCGTGCAGCGCGTCTGAGCACCTTGAAAATGGAAGGTCTGGACTGTCAGGTGTAGATTAATACAGTTTAACACATGAAGTAACTTTCGATCATGAAACCCTTGTTTTAAACCTTTGTTTTAATCCTCTACCCAACGTAACGTCCAGAACCGGCCAGCGCTATTCACAAAAATCGCCAATTCATTTTTATTATTTTTTTCATTTTTTGTCTCAAAACCATAGGTTATGACCCCTCTTTGGAACGAGCTCGTCGATCTCGTTCCAATGAGGGGTCATAACCTATGTTTTTGTGACAAAAAAATGAAGAAAATTAGTTACTCAAGAATTTTGTTAGAGAGTGTCGTCTGCTTTTCATGTTAGGTAAAGGGTTAAAACTGGCGAAGAGCGCGGTAGCTCAGTGGTTACGGCATTGAACTTCAAACCGAGAGGTCCACGGTTCGATCCCGGCAGGGGTAACTTTGTTGTGTCCTTGCTCAATGCACTTAATCCCGATTGCCCACGTGGGGGCATGGTGGCGCTGTATACCAAGGCACACTGTACGTCGATGATGCACCTGTCTTCAGTCAATGCTAACCCTGCTTGTGTGGAGTTAGTACTTAGGGGAGTCTGACAGTTGATTGTCGTTGCTCGGTGGTTCTCTTCGGGTACTCCGGATTCCTCCACCCGTAAAGCTGTCTTACACGAGGTGACCCTGGCTTTCGAAGGTACTGTTAAACTCCAATGAATAAATAATATTTAAAACTGGCGAATCGCGATCATCCAATCCAATAACGTTCCAGAAGAAGATACAGGGAGCCCGGTGGCTCAGTGGTTGATGCATTGAACTTCAACCCGAGAGGTTCACGGTTCGATTTGTTGGGAATGAATGACTCGGGAAATGAGGAAAAATGAGGAAAAATGAAAACATCTGAATTACAACACGTGATGAGTTGTAACCCGTTCTTTGACTACAAATGTATCTCCGAATTCTTCAAAATATGGAATTCATTCGGGTCTATATATTTGGAACACCGGCAAAGAGGGTCTCGATTTTAACATTGTCTGTCGGGGCTTTGTAGGAAGCGTCTCCCGGTCCATTTCTTTAATTAGATTTTGGTTCATATGATAAACGAAATCTTCAACTCGTTCCCAGTTTCTCGTGAAATTTACGGGACTCGTCCAATCCAATAAATTGGGGTTGAATTTCCCCAAAGTTCAGTCCAGGTCTACTTTACTGAACACGTTTCGTAAATGTCGCTATAAGCGGAGTACTCATTGCAGATCATTTTTACACACAACATGGGATCTACTTACCAAAAAGGCAACAAAAGGCTTTTAGATGGTGAAATTTAAATGGCGGGTCACCGGGAATAGGGCTCTGCGAAGATTCGATTTAATGTCGACACCGAAGTCCTCATTTGGGATCGATCGAATCGGATTCCTGATTCGTATATTTTCGAATCTAGGTTTTTTTTACGAAGATACGGTGGCAAATAAATGAAAGAAAAGTCGCATGTTGCGTTCTCATTTCAGACAGCAGGATTATCGGTATCCTTGTCTGCTTTACAAGTTAAAACAGTAGTAACAAAATGGAGCCAACTTTATAAGTATACTGTTGTAGCAATGTAACTTATAACCTCTCCTTTCAGGTGCTCATGCTATCCATGATACATGCAATTCGCAGGTTTTGCAAGGTAATTAGGATATATAATAAATTAACCCTTTACCTAACACGAAAGACTGACGACACTTGCAAATAAAATTCTTGAATATACTATTTTTTTTTTCATTTTTTGCGTCAAAAACATACCTTATGACCCCTCATTGGAACGAGCTCGTTCAGATTGTTCTAATGAGGATTTACAAGCTATGTTTTGAGAAAAAAATATTGAAAATTGAATGGTGATTTTTGTGAATATCGCTGTCCGGTTTTGGCCGTTGCGTTGAATGAAGGGTTAACAAATTATTTCCCGAAGATTGATTCGCGCTGTTTTAAATTCGATTCGGATTCGAAACCTGATTCGATACGATTCCAGATTCGATTCGAGGATAGAGGGGCGCGGTGGCTCAGTTGGTAGAGGTGCAGGCTGCAAGCCGAGAGGTCCTCGGTTCGAATCCCACCTGCGGCAACTGCGTTGTGTCCTTGGGCAAGACACTTCACCCCGATTGCCTACATGGGGGCACGATGACGCTGTGTACTGAGGCGTACTGCACGTCGATGGTGCGCATGTCTTCAACTAATCTAACCCTGCCTGTGCTGTGGTGCAGAGTTCAGAGTTACGATGTTGGAGAGCTGACAGCTGCTCGTCGTTGCTCGGTGGTTCTCTCCGGGTACTCCGGCTTCCTCCACCCGTAAAACTGTCACGGTCACGATTAGCCATTGTGCATAAGTATGTGACCTTAAACACCAATAAATAAATAAATAAATAATTCGAGGATAGAAATTCCTCTTCGCAGGTTCTTAACCAGAAAGGCCAAGCAGGAGGAATGACTGTTGGCCATTCTACCGAGATAATGGGGAGTGTGTGATTCCGTTCAGTTAAAAATTGATATGCAATACAACTAGACATTTTCTGTAGCATGGGTGGGGCTACCCGTTGTGTGGTGGGTTGGCACGCCAGTTGTAAATGAAAAACATATGACAAAACGAGAGCGTTCCGTTTAGAAGACGCACTTAAGTTCTCATTTTTTGCCACGATATCTTTATGGATTTTTGCTCAGATAACATGATCAGTTACGTATGCTTGCAGAACTTTATGCGAAAAATGTAAAAAATACACATAACGAAATTACTCAAAATACTTCTCTTGCACGATTCCCGCATCTGCGTCAATAACCAGTATGATCTAATACGCCTTTGTAATACGAACTGAATTTAACTGTCGTGTACAATCAATCAAATGATGTTATTATTTAACAAATGTGAGTTCCTAACAACATTAACTATGGATAAAATTCATATATTTCTTGATCTGGTTGGAAAGAACACCAGAGACGACCAGTAATGAATGCAGAATGTTTCCCTTTACCTAACGTGAAAAGCAGACGACGCTTGCAAAAAAAATCTTGAACAACTAATTTTTTTCATTTTTTGTCTCAAAAACATAGGTTATGACCCCTCATTGGAACGAGCTCGTTCCAACGAGGGTTCATAACCTATGTTTTTGAGACAAAAAATGAAAAAATAAGGAAAATTCACTGACGATTTTTGAGAATAGCGCTGGCCGGTTTTGGCCGTTATGTTTACAGAAACAGAAAATTACCAGAATAGTCACACAATACGGTGCAGCCACCGTGGACAGGTGACTTTCCACGGGCGAAATAATATTAGATTCCAAACACTAATTAAAGGAGTACTCATCAACCAAAAAAAAAATAATGAAGCATCGGGTTTTACCCGGTACTTCATTAATTGAAATTTTGCTTGTGATGATTTTAGTACCTGGGTCCAATACTATAAAATTTTACAACTGTATTTTCTAGAAGTGTATTTTCACCCTGTTAATATAACTGACTAAAATAAATCATTAACATTTTAAAATATATGGCAATTTGTCAACTGTCAAATTGCCAGATTTTTGAAAATGCTAGTCGTTCATTTCAACCCTTTTAAAGTCATAACTAGAAAATACAATTGTAAAAGTTTTATAGTATTGGCCCTGGTAAACGCATGCGAGGGCATCTCTGGGCACGCGTGGATTACGACCAGACCACGGCAGCTGTCTTGTATATCACAAAATATTACCAGAAAAGGATACTTCTGCACGCTGATGCTTGTGGCAGCTATCCCCCAATCGGATAGTAAATACGTAGCATACTAGAGTTATAATGGAGGTAAAAAGCTGTTAAGGTGATGGTTACGTGGTCCCAAAAAGGCCACAGCATCGTCGGCTTCCGTAAACAATTAGACTGGTAGCCTGATAGCTTGTTGTAGGTTACAATGCACTAAATGGAGGCAAAAGCGCCCCCTAACGGATTTTACCTCAACATTTAATAGAGCATAATATGAAGGAGATCAGCTGATTGGGGCAATATTTATTGATTTTGAAACCCTCAATAAAAATGTCACAGTGTCTATTTTAGAAAAGACTGAACATATTTGCACTGATTGTACTTTCAAAATTGTGAGTTAAAAAATAAGGTGACGGGGGCAAGTAAAATTTGCCTTTTCAATTAAGCGGGAAACTGGACTGGTAGTTGAGGAATCGTCAAATTTGAACACAGAAAACACACGGTGGCATATATTTTTTCTCTGTTCGTTTTTTTAAGAAGATGATATACTAAGTAGATTCAGGACTGTTTTTCCCCAAATGACCTTGATGAGCAAAGGAGACAGGAAAATGTTAACATTGTAGCCAATGTAAATCTTTTAGTGTATTGCAACCTCTATATCGTTTAATATTCGGCGTCTTGAAAAAAAAACAGTGATACACATTAAATTTTATTTCTTCAGAAACATAGAGATTATTATGAGAGTAAAGCGATCTGGTTTGTCGTTGACGAGGTCAGATCGCCGGATCACACGAGCCACCCAAGGCTCGTGTCATCTGGCGATCGGACCTTGTCAATGAGATGGAATGCGATAAATCAGATCACGTTACTCTCATAATGATCTGTTTATTATATGCCGCTATGTGAATTCACCTTTCACACGAGAAATCAATCTAACGGTAAATAACGTGCAATTGTAGCTAGAACTACATTCATTTTCAAACAAACAACATCTTTAAAATGATGTGGACTTCCCAAAATGGCGTTCCAAATAGCATTCAGCATTTCATTCTTCTACATCAGAGTCAGATACACGCATTAAAATAGCAATAAAGTAAGAAATCGAAGATTTTTATTGTGATTAATAGTGATTAGTACATATTAAATTAGTTAAGAACAATATTAGAAATTTACGTTATTCGATAGTGTTTATTTACACGAATGAAGCTTATCCAGAAACGGTTGGTAACCTCGGCGGACTCGATTGACGTTCTGCAGTGCCGCCCTCGTTCTGAGACCAACCATCTGATACGGAATCGGAAAACCACTCAGTGTGATCCAGCGATCAGGATCCGATGGGTGAAAAACACGGCATATCATTGATAGGTGTATAATAAAACAGAAGATCACACGGAAAAGCTTACCCCACTCTTGGTAACAATAAAAACTAATTATCAAAACGTCGAGTCGAACGAATGTTATTTCCGATATTTGTGCATTTTTTAAACAAAAGTTTTATTTTGATTAGCGGACTGTGTACAAAATGAAATGAATACGCAGAGACTTTGATATCAAATTTCGCTTTATGGAAGAGAACAATCCCGTCTGGCCCTTTTCACGATCACAAAAGAGTATATATTGAACAAGAAACTGCGTTTCTCGTTCAACATTTACCTTTCTGGGATGGTGAAACAGAAGCAGACTTTATTGTTTTCTCCATATGACCCCCATCTACGAGGTAATTTTAAACGATTTTAGGTTTTGGCCGAACTACATATCCATTCATACGCATTCGGCACACTGCAGTTGACCCACTACCATCGTACCATCCAGGAATTGGTCACCGGGTCGTATGTTACTTGTAAAACCAAACTTGTTTACAACAGTAAACAAACACTGCTTAACTTCCCAGGTTCCTCAAGAAGAAGCTTCAGGTATCACACCTCGATGGAGACATACAAACTGGTACGAAGGAAGACAACGTGGGTGGAGTAAGGGGAAGTGGAATCAAAGGCCGGAGGTGGGGGTTTTGCTGTATTCCACGGGCGCCGAACTCGCGTTAAATTCAAGATAAACCCCACCAACGAGCGTTGATTCCTGCCCCCACATACTCTTTCCAGGTTGTGTTCTGTATTTAACCAATATCAAACTTGAATTCACTTAACCCTTTACCTAACATGAAAAGCAGACGACACTTACAAAAGAAATTCTTGAATAACTAATTTTTTTCATTTTTTTGTGTCAAAAACATAGGTTTTGACCCCTTATTGGAACGAGCTCGACAAGCTCGTTCCAACGAGGGGTCATTACCTATGTTTTGACACAAAAAATGAAAAAAATAATGAAAATTAATTGGCGATTTTTTAGAATAGCGCTGGCCAGTTTTTGCCGTTGCGTTGGGTAAAGGGTTAATGAATATTTTTAATGTAAAATATCATCTTCTGTGGTCAAATAGCTTTCTAGCTTGACAATGTTTTGTGTCGAAGCATTTCATTCACTTCCTAGCGACACTCGGACGCGTAACGTCCAGTCAGATGCGTTATTATATGACGTGGGTATCAAGGACATTTCCCAATGTCTGCATTATATCGTTTAACGCTGAATGCGCATAGCAATAGTGGCATAAATTTTATTTTCGCTGTTTTGTTCTATTCTTGTTTGTATGTTCGCCCTTTAAAATGCTTTTGGCCGATTATAAGTGATACATATTCCACTGGATATGTGCATGGCCTTTTCTGAAATTAAATTCATGCTGTTTGAAAATCACTCTCAGGAACTGGAAATGTTAAGTTATCAGCAAGTGTAATGCATAAGATGAGACCAGTTATTGATACAACAATAATAAAGTTGAAGCGAACCGCCTGCAGCCAAGAGCTCGCTCGTTGACGATCATTTTACAAATGCTCATACCTTACACTCCGCCGATACCCTAACGCATCCAACAAAAAACTCCGGTGTTCCAGATAACATTACCCCAGCAGAAAAAAACAATCACGGACTCGGAAACAGGCTTGGCAATTTCAGGAGAGCGATTTTTTAGCTCTCCTTACTGCCCTCCTGAAAGAATTAAGGAGAGCGAAAAATTGCCCTCCTAAATATTTTGGTCTGGGATGATTGAGATTACATGTATTATGCTCACATTAAATTTTTGTTGTAAAGCAAAAATGTAATTTAACTTCGAAGTCACATAACATCACGTAATTTCATTTTGAAAGTGGTTTAGTGGTAAAAGGTAATGGCTGCAACCATACCCAAACACAGTTGCACTCATTTGAAGCAAAATGGGTCACAGCAATATTTTTTTTTCTGTCAGTTTCAAGTTCAACAACTGACATCACAGTTTGAGGGGTAATTATTCAAGGAATATTGACACTATAATATACTACCATTACTACTATCCTGTCACTTGAAGCACTTGCACCAGGATGTGACTGTAGATTCAAGCAGACCTGTTGTCCAAGAAAGTCATACGCCTACCACTACCACCTTCAACCCCCCTTGGGGGGTTGAAGGTGGTAGTGGTAGGCCTATGACTTTCTTGGACAACATGTCTGGGTACAGACACAGGTCTTGTCAAGTGTGTGTTCGGTTGTTGAGTGAGACATCTAGATGTCATACGCCTCTATTCTGAAACGTTCCTCCACTCACACTTATTGAGGGTATACTCACCCTCACTGAGGTTGGTCTCAAACCTAATAAGGTCGACCCCAATCTCACTGAGTGTTATGTCGACCTAACCCATGTTTTCTTTCACAGACGTACCTCGACCTCTGGTGAGTGTCGAAAAGTGAGGAAAGGTTGAAGAAGGTATACACCTTCCTTAGCCTTTCCTCACTCGGCATGAACATGGCTTTCAGGTGGTTATATGCACACAGGAGACTTGAAATTTTAAATCAGATGGGGAGGCGTAATCGACGAGGTAGAGCTCGTCATTTTACTTATGACATGTATGACGACGAGCAATTTCGACAAATATACCGTCTAACAAAAGAAGCCTTTCATGAACTGCTAGAATTAATTCGTCAAAAACTTACACCACATAATAACCGCGGACAACCGATAGAACCTTCAGTGCAACTTCTGGTCACGCTTCGTTTTTACGCAACCGGGTCATTTCAGCAGGCATGTGGCGACTTGTGTGACGTTTCGCAGCCCTCAGCCAGTCGGATTATTCGGCGGGTTTCTGAAGCTATAGCAAGTTTAAAGCCCCAATTTCTCATGTTTCCAACAGCCGAAAATGTAGATGATACTAAGTTGAATTTCTGGAGAATTGGGGGATTTCCAGGAGTTGTAGGGGCAATTGATTGCACCCATGTTAAAATATTGTGTCCCGGTGGTCAAAATGCTGAACTTTTTAGAAATAGAAAGAACTTTTTTTCCATAAACGTCCAAGCAGTGTGTGGTCCGAAATTGGAAATTCAGAACCTTGTTGCTAGGTGGCCTGGAAGTGTTCACGATGCAAGAGTTTTTGACAACTCCAAATTATGCGCAGAATTTGAACATGGACACATTAACGGAATATTGTTAGGTGACAATGGCTACCCGTGTCGCCCATACTTAATGACACCGATTCTCAACCCCGGCACCCATGGGGAGCGCAGATATAATTCAGCTCATATACGTACCAGGAACACAGTAGAAAGAATGTTTGGCGTGTGGAAACGTATGTTCCCTTGTTTGAGTATGACATTGCGGACGAAATTATCCACAACTTTGACAATCATTGTTACAACAGCTGTGCTATATAATTTTGCAAGAAAACGAAATGACCCAATGGACGAAAGCGATGAATCGGAAGATGAAGGAACTGATCATCTGTATGACCAGCCGGCTAGGCCGCTAGGAAATGCCACGAGACAAGCCATAATTCAGCAGCATTTCAATTAAAGGTGATTAGTATATTGTTTTTTATTATTATTATCACATGCATGCACGGATGTGGTTTAACCTCCTGCACTCTGAACTTGAAACCCCTTATTTGTCACCCATGGTTATCTCCCACTGTGTAGTCAGAACTTCTGCAATTTAAATTTTGGTTAGCAAAGCTCCATTGTCAAACAAATTAAAATTTGCCCAATTTCTGACAACACAAGATAGATAACCATTATTCACAAATAAGGAGAGTCGAGTAATTTCGACAGCACACTCAATGAGGGCTAATGACTGATAAAATTGTGTGTACAATTTAGGCTACTTCAAAAACTATTTGGGCGTGTATGTTTTCCGGGGTTGGAGGGGGTGGCGGTAGAGGTGGGGAGATGTTCAATGAAGGAAAATATGCACAGGATGAAAAATATAAAACGCCATTTTCTTTTCAGTTTCTTTTATTTAATCAGATTCGCTATTTGTAGCACATTTTGCAGTCCAATACTGGTGCTGCAAGTCAAGAATTTGCATTTTTCGTTTATGTTCTTCTTCGAGGTGCTGTAAACGCTTATTTATTACATCAATTTCAACTTATGCTGTTCTGCTTGCATTTTCAGCAATTCCTGTTGGGCGTTTGTAATTTTGCGCTTCCTAGGGAGATTCAAAGACGGTAGCTGCACATGAGTAGATGGACCAGCATTGCAAGTTGTTGACGCGTCATCATTGCACTGTGAAACATTTATTGATGTAGATGGTTCGATGTCACTTTCGGTTTCACTTCCGGACTTGCCTGCAAATGAATATTGAGAACATCAATAAAGATATGCTTACATTTCAGTTGTCTGTAATCTATATTGTTACTGAATACGTATCTATATTTAAACACAGTAGGTATTGACAAAGTGGGTAAATGGGAGTCATCAATCATCAGCCTTCCATGCGAGTAGATTATTTTTTCGGAAGAAAAAAAATACCTGAGTTCATTGGAGGCTAGTGAATGGCGTCACCCTATCAGCCCTGTTGTCGATACGCCTACGCACTTCGTTTACGGAAATATTACCCTTTCCACACCCACCCCGCCCCACACACTCCCTTACAGTACATCATGTACATCCAGTTGTCTTCACAACGTGACGTCATTACAGGCTTAACCCACAAATGAGGTGAATATTCAATGCTTGCTGGTCACTTCCTTGACATATCGCTAGGATAGTTACAGTATGGTAGCATATACGTTACCTTTGGTTTTTATGCTGCCATCGTCGTCATACTCATTGTCAAGACTGTCGACCTGGGAGGGGATAATAGACGCCACGGCATTTGCTTCTTCGTTGATCTCACTGTTTTTTGGACCTCCACCAGTCATTTTGGCCTCTCGTTTTTCTTTACTAAGTGCCTTTTTAGCTCTACTTTTAATATTATCCCAACATTTTTTAAGCTGTTTAGTATTACGCTTAGATACTCCATTTTGTGAATTAAACTCCTCGGTTATTTTACTCCATTCTGAGTTCTTCTTTTGAATGAGTTTAAAATCGTTTCTCTTACATTCCAATATATCCTTATGTGTATCTACTAATTGCATTAAAAGAGATTTTTCCATATCCGAAAAATATTGTCTAGAAGCCATCATAACTAGCGACTATTTCATGCACTTCTGCAATGAATCGATACAAGTTAGGACAAGAGAAAGGTTTAAAAAGTAGAAGCATAATTATTGTGGAAAAAGTGTGCGAGGCATTCATTACAAGTGAGTTTTAACAGCAAAAGTTTGACACGAGGAAAACAAAACAAAAGTGTTGCAAATACCTCGTGCACGAGGCTGACCTCACATGAGTTACACAAGAGTGGCGTTTGTGAATAAATAAACCTTGTTTTGAAGGAAAGGTTGAGGTGTTTCTCAATGAGGGTGAGTTAGACCTTTCACTCTTCCTCCAACTGTCCTTGAGTCGCCCTCACTTTAGTTTGAGTCGAGGATAAGGTTGAGTGATGTTTCAGAATAGAGGCCTAAGAGATTTCGCTTTACCTCAGTAAAGTTAATAAAATCACTGATGTAATAGTCTGTTGGTTTCAGTTTCAATGAGTTCGTTCAACTGGATACTTAAGGGGTCGTCCAACCTAACTTTGGTCAATTTTTTGACATTTTTCCCAATGCCTCAGAAACAGATAAGAGAAGTAAGGAAATGCAAATTATATATCAAAATAATGAGTCAAGTGCATAGAAAAGGTACATATATTTTTTTTCAGGAAAAAAAGTGAATTTTATGATTTTGAAGAAGATTAATTTGCAAATGGCATAAGTAACGAACCGGTAAAACCACAAAATAATCGGTAATTCGAAAGCCTTGTCCTCAATATAATGATAACATACTACAGACTCGGAGAAAGCATTTTTTTGACACACACTCTGGTGGGTTTTGACGTTTGAATGTAATAACATCAACACAAATTTTTGATGTTCCGGATGTGGCCATGTTTCAACGATGTTTTTCCGGTCATGTGATTACGATGTGGTTCTTGCAGAAATACTCAATTTGGGCAATCGTAAGAATGCAAGGACGTGATCACGCCCTTTATTTGTTCGAGACAATGTATGAGCGTATTTGCAAACAGGTGACAGCAAGTACTTGAGCTGTTAATGTCATAACTGCAAAATATGGTTCGAAATTCCCTCTCGTGTTTACAGGCCGTCTGAACTTTTTTGTTGACAAAAAATCTGAATTATTGCGCACTAGAAAGACAACATGAACCACTTGTAAAAAAAATAACCGAGTGTATAAAATCGGGACGATACACATAAAATAAGGCAATATTCATAACAAAGTAAGCAGAATGCTTCAGAAATCACTTTTTCACGAAGTATATTCCAAGTGACCTGGAACTATATTGAGTGTGTTAATTTCCCCCTGTCGCTGCGAAGTTATTTACGTCCTAGTAACCATGGAATTTGAAGACGGGAATGTTTGATGTCTGCAAAGGACCGATTGAAGATGGGTTGAAAATGATGCATTCGTGCTTTTAAATAAGGTGCGCTTGGACGATGCTGAGAATTTAGTTTTTTCTTCCAACCAACCATAGTAATACAAGCGTCGATCAGGGTTTTTTTTTATCGTTTTACACTGACAAATGTGACAAATCTCCTTCACCGGAAACCATCCCTCAATTTGCATATCACAATAAACATAACCGCTGTCACGGAGTGTCAGCGTGGCCGTGTGGTCAAAACCGAAACGAATTATCGAATGCACGGTCAATATTAGCTGCAATTGGCTTTTAAATAAATGAAATACACGAAATATTCGCAATTTCTTCATTATTCATGCCGAGTTACTTTTTAATCAAACCACATGCGTTCAGTTTCGTTTGTCGGCATCAAACTGATATTGTTTGTGGTAATTAAATAGTACGAGAAGGCGAAGGAAGCCAAATATTTTTACATCATCTATTATTTAATTCAAATTGATAATTTCTTTTATTTAACTGAAATTATGAACTGATAAGTTGGGTGTGTTGCGATTATTATGCCCCAGACCTGGAACTTAGTGGAAGTTGGAAAATCAAAGGTGCATCTAGGGCCGTGCAGTGGTGACCCCCTGTCCTCTTAATCTTAGTCTTACCCATTCATCATTGCATGTACCAACATTCCCCCTTGTATCTCAACCATTGCTACTCCAATTTGAAGGATATTTGGTTTTGTGATCGAGCATCATGGAGAAACAATGCCTGTGTAGCTGCTGTAGCATGTGTTTCTTCCCACATTTTTTCAGAGTTGTGATACTTTTTCACTCTTTTGAGTTAGAAAATTTTGTTTATAACTAGTTGATTTGTTACAATTTGTTGCAGAGTGCCTGCTAATACCCTCAATTGTATTGCTGCAGAATTTTCTTGTGAAGATTTTGTTCCTATTACTTATCAAGCAACAACCTAATGAATATTCTGTATAAAGCCACCAATCTGATGTTTGACACTTTTATTGGAGCTGTTTTGAAGGCTTATGGAACTCAAAATGTTGATTATGGCAGGACTTTTCTATTCACCCATGAATCGATAAATTAAGTGTTATAGTTGGAAGTAAGAAGCATGAAAGGTCCAGAACTAAAACTCTAAAAAGAATGTTTTGCAATGTAACATGATTTTTGCAGATACACTTATTTGGAGGTTTACCTGTCTGATAGTGTTTGGAACATGTGTGGCCAGGATCTTCAAAAAGAAAAAAAGAGTTAAACTTTGAGAAAAAAGGCATATGCCTTGAGTGCCGGAGGTAGAGTCATACAAGGAAGAGAGCCCCACCCCACCCCCCCACCCCACCCCCAAAATTTTCTGTGTCAAATGGAGCTCACTTGTCATCTTTTGGGGATTGCTTTGTGTACTGCGTTCTTGAAAAGAATATGTGAGACCCTCTGGATGTGCCCTTCTGATCTCAATATGTCAGTAAGCCTCCTTGGGGAAAGTACATGCAATAATGGTTATGTAAGGTTGATTTGATGTGTTTTGAATAACAATGTACTTTTAAGTACATTAGATGGTTTATTGCAGTGACAGGTTACAGTTACCCTTATTTCTTCTCCAACAGATATCATGAGTGTATTGGTGTCCAAGAGTTAAACAAAGCTAATATACTTATTGATAAACCAGACAAATTTAACAATTTAATCACTATCAAATTGATGCATGGGATAAAAGGGGTTACAGTGCAAGGGGTTTGTAAATATATTTATTCAACTACAATGTATGACTTTGCAGTGCATTCTACATAGGAGAATATCATATTTTCTTTCCAAACCATTACAGTAACACATACATCTTGATATTGGGAGACACTCTTTTGTCCTTCCATACTTCTTCTGGTGGACTCCTTCAAGTTGACCTTTGTTGAACTCCCCAAATCAAAACATAAACAAAAGAAAATGTCTGCCTTCAATCAGTGAGCACTCCACTTATAACATTTGGTCTCAATCTTCATTACTTTCATGAATTAGGAAAAGATTTCTTCGAGTATGTACTTAAATGTTTATAGAATACAGCTGTTATTTTATTTTGAAGTATTTTATTGTAAAAATTTTGTTCTCTTACTTATGCCATAGCAGACTTTCAGGTGGTGCTATTTACACATGGCAGCAGTTCCATGGCAAATTTCAGTTTCCACATGTTCTATGTTTCATTCCAAGCATTTTGGTATATAATTTATTGGGGTTATTCATTTTGGGCCTTTTTTAGACTTGAAAGAAAATTACATGAAATTTGACCAAAGTTAGGTTGGACGTCCCCTTAAAATGCTGTGTAAAGCTAATTGCTCTCCTAAGCTGATTGAGGAGAGCGATTTTTTGCCCTCCTGCATTTTTCAGAATGCCAGGCCTGCGGAAATCATAAAATGATAAGCCTTGTAAAATACCTTTCTGAGGGCTCTGTATATTAGTAAAATGACATTGGAGGGTGGGGGTGTTGGTAAACAAAGTAATCAGATGTCACTAACTTTTCTCTCATACAGTTCAACGAAAAATTGCAAGTAACCTTCAAAGTACCTTTCTTTTGATCATATTTTCACGAACATGATTTATGGACTTGAAAAATAACTTCAGAATATTGAAGAATTTCTAATCCCCATACAGCATTTTTACACCCCAAATTATTTCACTTAATCCTTTGAACTCTAGTGGTATTTTCCTTGCCAATTCAATGGCAGCAATTAGAAGAGTCCATATTCATTATTTGGGGTAGACCAATCAATATTTTCAACGTGCAATCTCGGGCTGCGCGTTGAGATAATATTGATAATATTGATTGGCCTACCCCACACATTTACTGAACAGCCATCCTATTTAATGACGCTATGACGTATCGTGTTGCTGGCCGGAAAAACGGCCGCTGGCGTTCAAAGGGTTAATCCTTTGATACTTGTGTACGTCTTATGAAGCACGAAATCAAACAGCGCGTTGATACTTTGTGATCATTTGTTTTGTTATTATTTTTCAATTGTTTAAAGTTTTAACCTCAATTCCTATTTTCTCCCGAATAGTGCTCAGTGACAACCATTGAGCCAAATGTTATCGCAGCTTAAAATACTAATATAATCCTGCTGTCAAGACTTTTTAACTGGTTGAGTGCTAGAAGCCCCTCTCAAGGCTTTCGAAAAATGAGAATACCAGAGTAAAAGTCAACACTTTCCTTGCTTATATTTCATATTCAGTCAAACACAAATAATATTTTGTTTATATATAAATTTGTTTTATTACAAATTATTGGAGAGGTGCCTGTTGGCACTCTCCAATAATTTGTATTGAAACTAGTTTTGAATAACAAATTCAGACCACCAAAAATAATCTAGCCCTCAACCTGATAATCACTAATGTGAAAAATATCTTGTTATTTGTACTGTATGACGTTTGACGTCGCATTGTGAAAAACGTGAAGAAACTGAATTCACAGTGACGTCTGAGCGTCAGAATAATTAAAGCCTCAAAGGGTTAAACAACTGGCGATTGCCTCATATATTGATCCAGTGCAACTAGAGCTAAATGATCGCCAGATGATCTTTTAAACTTGAAACCTTTCAAATTAATATGTTTGACCAATCCTATTTTCCGTCTCTTGTCTATTGCAGACAAGGGAGTTAATCTTTGGAGGACGGAAAGGTTCGCCAACCGGAGGGGCAAACTGGAGAGACTACCGTCTCAACTCAGACGCGATCGTATATCTCACAACCTTTCCTCAGCCATCTGCATTTCATTCGGTGCTGGTTCATCTCCTGAATTTATTGGTGACTTTAACCCTTTACACAACGTAACGGTCAAAACCGGCCAGCCTTATTCTCAAAATCGACAATTAATTTCATTTTTTCATTTTTTGTCTCAAAAACATAGGTTATGACCCCTCATTGGAACGATCTCGTTCCAATGAGGGGTCATAACCTATGCTTTTGAGACAAAAAATGAAAAAAATTGGTTATTCAAGAATTTTTTTGCAAGTGTCGTCTGCTTTTCATGTTAGGTAAAGGGTTAAATAATAAAAAAGGTATTTACGACGATCACTCACTCCGAAAAAAATAGTTATTTATTAGACATGAGTTTCTTTCCCAAAAGTGCTAGATATGACTTCAAACCTGGCTGATATGACGCCGATCTCAGCAGATATGAACCAATTTACAGTTGTCCCCCTTGATGCGTCAGTAGACGCAACTAATTTGTTCACTTCGAAATCGGTTACCTTTATTCATCGAACGCAATCAGGAAAACTGGCATTACCAGACATAATGGGGTAGTTTAAAGCTGAATTTTTGTGTAGTGACGAATTGATAATGCCAATAAGTAGGAATTAGGTGGACGAAGTGAAGAAAGAAGAGACTTGTACAGAAAATTCAACACAAATCAAGAATCAGAGTCGTATGCGGAGATTCTTCGAAGTTGGAGAAGAGATAGTTCAGCATTCCGAACGTCGCGGCTTCACCAGCGGGGACGCCGAGGCGTTCGGATAGAGCTGAACTTGGAGAAGAGAAAAATCTCGACTTTGTGAAAAGAAACAAAAACAATAACATTGTCAAAAAACTGTAACAGATCTGAGAACATTTTATAATGATTTGTTTTGGTTTAACCCTTTACCTAACATGAAAAGCAGACGACACTTGCAAAAAAAATTCTTGAATAACTAAATTTTTTCATTTTTTGTCTCAAAAACATAGGTTATGACCACTCGTTGGAACGAGCTCGACCAGCTCGTTCCAACGAGGGGTCATAACCTATGTTTTTGAGACAAAAAATGAAAATATTTTGAGAATTAATTGGCGATTTTTGAGAATAGCGCTGGCCGGTTTTGGCCGTTACGTTGGGTAAAGGGTTAATAAATAAAAAGGTTATTACTAGCTCAGGCTGATATGAAGTTACCTCCGACTGATATCTCCGTCAATATGAAACTAACCAAGTAATAACCCCTAAATTATTTACTCACATAAATTTATAGAATATATTCAATATACAAACACACACTTATGATGAAGTTATTTGCTCTATTGTTTAGAATTCTTAGGTCCAATGTTTACTTCATAGTTACTGACGTCTTCGGGCTCGGATAGCATACAGTGGTCTCGATGTCATGTCTTTTAATTGTCTCTCCTATCCCGGTTCAGCTGTACTCGCACTGACGCTATTCTCAAGGGATAAGCCGCACCATCGTCCCCGCTTATCTCATATTAACAGGTTAGCTCAAGGCATTGCTGAAATGCTATTAACGGGATAAACTCAGCTTCCCTTTCATGCTATCAAATCTCAGATGTCTAAATCAATATTTTCATTAACGCGCCTTTTCAGCTCTGTAGTGCAACCTCAAACAATAATTTTTTGAGGATATCAACTGGAGCTTTCCTGCCTCTTGAGACTTCAACTTAACATTTTACCGTTCTTCGCGCGTGCGAAATGCCATTAACCTTTATGATTCCCAACGGTTATATCAACGACTTCCCCGTATGACATTCAGCAATTAGAATTGTATCCAGAACCGCTGGTGGAAAAGTAAGTCCATTGGTGCAGTTGAAGTCTCTGACAGTCTTTCGACCTGGCTGGTGACTATTCGGAGAATGCTTTCAGTATGTTTATATGTAACATTTATTCGACAGCAGAAACATTCATAACATGTACATCAACTGTTATATGATTACATAATTAAAAGCCCGAAAGTACCAAGTAATATTGGCTGAGCCTACTTATTGCAGAAGACATGTAGCCACAATAACTGCATCAACCGTTAAATGATCACGACTTCTACCAAACTTATTGATCAGTTTAAGTTTAGCTATTGTGTCAATGAAATCCGCCTGAAAAGCTCCAGTGCTTTTCAACTTAAATGGACGAATGTTGCATACTCAATCTCGAAACGCAATACTATCGCTAGAGACCTGAATTAAGTGTATCGAGGTCAAATAACCCCCTTTCAATATGTGATACCATATGAAGATCCCCACAATTCGGAAATTCGGAATTCTAATTTACTGCCCCCGCCTCCGGTGGATTTGTAACCGACTGGGCCTCTATTCCATATCTATGATATCTAGCTTGCATGTGGAGGAGAATAAGACTTATAAATCAATGGCTTTCAAACACCCACGTTTAACTGGTATAGTGCTGAATTATTTTTAGTCGTGCAACTTTGTTCACAAGTCTTTGCCTTGTTGCAATTTATGGGAGAGTGCCCTCTCACATGAATCGTAACAAGGAAAATCCATCCATACGGACTAAATAATTTAGATTCAAAGATAATATAAAGGACAGCCACGGACTTTGAAGCCTTTGAGTTGCAGTACCAAACCAGTCAAAATGGACACCTGCGCCTTGAACACATGCAGATGATTCATACCACATTGCTCGTCCAACTTAGTTGTGGTTTTGTCTGCCTCTCGATACCTAAGGGCCGGGATCTTCGTTCGTCGCTTGTGTTTTTTGTTGGGACGTTGCATACTGATTCTCTGACGGGGCCCTGGGATCGAGGTCAACATGTCCCATTTCCTGTGCCGATCTCACTAAAGCCTCCTTTCTTACATATTTCCCCATACTGAACTGTCACTGATTCAACACTCAAGTTTAATTGGGATCTGATGGCCTCGTGGTGAGTTATTGTTGCCTTTACACTAAGTGACCCATTTTCTCGTTGCATTCCCCCTCTTACACCCCACTCTCAAATGTTTTTCTCTCTCCCTATCTATATCCGCCTCTTTATCTGCCTGCCTCTCTCGTTCGGTGATCTGAGGTCTCCTAAGAGCTTGAAACATCTTCGACTCATTACAGACGACTTCCAAAGAGTGAGCGAGGTGTCACTGCCTACACTGATGACACAATGGTCTGCATGTTAAAATTATAAAACCCTAAACACTACATACAATCAGACGCATGTTTTCGACTACTTTCCATTTGATAACCACATCTATCTGCAGGCGGGCCTTTGTTCTATCTCCCCTTAATTGTCATTATTAAGTCTCAAAGGTCCCTTTTAGGAGAAAGTACATTAAATTGCAAGATTTAGTGCTTGCACTGACGGTAGAGCTGAAGAAGGGACCAACCAACCTCCCCATATGCTGTAAGCTACCACTCACAGGTAGGAGTTTATAATTCTAAAAAGATCACCACTGGCTTTTATTTTACCTTCCAAAGATATATACTACTACTTTTGTTGGGGAACAGAGTATAATTTTCGGACACTTCACTTCTGTGAGTACACTGATATATATACAACTGGAATTTTGGCACGTTACAGAGAAACTGCGTAGTTAAAACTGCCCCTCCCACCTAAGATGGCATCAAGTCAATCAACTCTATAACTCATCCCAATCCATGACGTTTAATGACGTGAAAGCTGTGACGCCGTAGCGTCACAGCTTTCACTTCATCAAATGTCAAAACGTTACTTTGCATGAAAGTTAATAGCACATATCAACTTTCCAATCTCGACACTCGCTATCAGTCAATAAATACAGATTACTACAACAGTCAATTGATCTGTGTTGTTGTATTCGGTCGAGTTGACGAGATGAGATGGGCCAAATCAAACGAGACTCTTCACAACACCAGAAAAATCAAATACAACAAGAATTATATTAGCCAAATAACCATTGACAATCTATGGAATTGGGGAATCCCAAACGCGTAGTAATTTCGAACGTTCATATCGAACATGGAACTTGAAAGTCAAAACAATGGGGGCAAGACTTGAATTTCAATCGGGATCGCTTTCGATAACGGAGATTCTTCTACGTTTTATTGGATTCGCATCTTGTAAATAGTTGTTAATTGTTATTTTGCAATTGTTCAGCACGGCATTTTCAAGTAGACCTTGACTGGAATATTTGTTAAGGAGTTTAATGAGGAGGCACTCGCGTTTATGTTCTGTGCTTATGTTCTATATTTATTTATAGGTCACTGGTAGAAATTGTCCATTTACGTGCGCCTCGATTGAGACAGGCACGATAACGATCTGGAAAACTTGACACTCTTGTTTTCCGGAGGGCTGGATTTGATGGCCAAACTACAGTGGTATTGAGGGGGTATTTGCGGTATATATAATAATAACTAAAATACGTTGTAAATATTAAATTTGTATTTCCACGAAAATGTGCACATCATCAACATAGTATGTTTTTGAAAGTATGTTCTTTAACCCTTTACCCAACGTAACGGCCAAACCGGCCAGCGATATTCTCAAAAATCGCCAATTAATTTTCATTATTTTTTAATTTTTTGTCTCAAAAACATAGGTTATGAACCCTCGTTGGAACGAGCTCGTCGAGCTCGTTCCAACGAGGGGTCATAACCTATGTTTTTGAGACAAAAAATGAAAAAATTAGTTATTCAAGAATTTTTTTTGCAAGTGTCGTCTGCTTTTCATGTTAGGTAAGGTGTTAAAAATCGATCGGAAACTACGAGGCGTCGGTAGAGTGAAAATCGAGAAAAGTTTTGTTTGTTGATCATTGTTTTTTTTTGATAGCGAGCACAGCTCATATGATAGAGATATGGTCAAGTTTTCGAGGGTATACAGTGGTCCTCCAGATTTTGCATGCCTTTCCTGTCCTCCGCCATGTTTGATCCAACTCGTCGCCATGTTGAATTCGACACGCGAGATACTTCGAGATTGCATTATAAGACTGCAAACTAACACAATAACAAGTGCACCTTTCCAATATAAATTTTTAATCAATTTTTAGTTAGCCTTTTCGAACATTTTAGTCTCTGTAAAAAATCCAATATCCCTAATAATTTTTATCAGGTCGGCGGAACGCAACGAACTGCTTTCGTAGATTTACGTCGCGCAATGGATCATTGACCCGACCTTTAAACCTAAACGCCACGATTCTGTAGCCAATTTCAAGGGTTGTAAAATCAATGAAACTTTGTATTGCAGTGGAAGAACCAAGAACTGTTTCCAAGTCTGTCAAGGTCAATAAGCTAATCACTGTGCTCAAATTTTAGGTCGCACCTATTTTATATTAGTACCCCCTCCCGCTTCTAAGATGGTGGCGGTGGAGACCGACATGTGACCAATGAGTGATCCAGCAACCCAGTTGTATAGAGGTCGGTGAGTGAGACATAGAACATGTAGAGTGTTACTTTCTTCTATTCATCATATTTTGGTGTGCACCAAAGACCCCGTGTACATTGTGTAGGACCCACGGAGAATTCGCCTGGCGGTTGCACGGTGGTTCATATTGCAACTACGAAGCACACTAAGGGAAACTCAAAATCTCTGTTACTGGGTACCATGGACTTCCATGACTGTGAGTATGCCTTCATTTCTACCTCTATTTTCTCTCATTTTCTCGCACTTACAGGAAGTTGTGCATCAGAAGGTTGAGAAACCACATCAGATTCACATTAAAGTATATAGTATATAATGTAGATGGCAGTTGTTTGGTATTTGAAAATTGTGTAACCATACGTTACATGTTTAATAAATACTGAGGATACTTACCCCATGTACATTCCATGCATTTTACACATTCTGTCGTTAAAATATGGGTAATGTTTGGTAAATACCAAAGATAACCAAATGATAACAAATGTGGTTAATAATAGTACAATATTTCTCTCACACAATTGTGTTCAATGTTTTGTATGTCTATAAAATCACTTCAGGTCAAAAATGTAGCTTTGATTCTCGGAGAATGTTTATTTCAAATCAGTGAGGGAGGGAGGTGGGGAGAGAGGATTTTATTTTTCTATTACCAACTATGAATTATAAGGAACATAGCCATGGCGATCCAGCCCCGAGTGTCATATGTTATATTTAGTTCAGTGATCTGAACTTAGAGGCTACCCCACGTAGTGTGGTAGCCGCTATGTTCAGATCGCTGAACTAATGTTGTACAGAGGTGCATTTTTTTATATATTTTTTGATATTAAAATGCGAAGCAGATGTATAATACTGTACAAACGTTGAACTAACTAACAAACTTGAGGACGTCTTTCAACGTATGTATACTCATAGTTAGAAATATATCCCAAACAGCGACCTTTTTCACTCGGATCCTTGTATACAGGAACGCACGTGTTCGTTTCGTTCAATTCGACGACTCAGTATTTTCGGAGACTGTGGAATGTTTCACTCAAACCTTTCAACAGAATTAAATTCCACTGTATCTGTTGTTTGTTCATGGAGACTTTACAAGATAAACCATTTTAGAAACCGACTACCCTCCATATAGATTCACTCTTCTTAGCTCTAGATCCCGTTGAAATCGATCCAGCAATTTGCGACTTTACGCGTTTATATTTCCTATTTTCGTGGCACAACCAACGGCGATATTTGAAAAATGCCAATAAAATGTACCAACGCAAACGACAAAAATCAATTCGGTGGTCTCTGAGAATCAAAAGTAATTTTGTTTGGCTTTGTAAACAAGCTTTTCTCCAAAAAAAAAAACAGCCGTGAATTGATATAGAGATGTCAATTATCATCAGCGCTATATAATATTAGCTACATTCGATACCGTATAGTGAATAACGTAATTTATACACAAGAGTTTAATTGTGAGGTCATATATAATAATTACTTACATATTATGTTCATTTATAGGGCTGTTTTTGGTTGAAAGATATATTCTGACACATATTGTGTTCATTTATAGGGCTGTTTTTGGTTGAAAGTTATATTCTGACTGATAATACACCTTGCTTAACAATGATCAAACGTGCAAAATGGTAATGTGTATAAAATAGCCGTAACGGACAAACGCCGAACGGCCAGATGACAGGAAACGCCATTTGGTAGTCCTCTCCAGATGGACTGGAAATAAGTACCGATTGCCAGGGACCCCTTTCCATATACTTTCAGAAAAAATATAGTGTTGAAAATTCTCCCGGGCAGGCGGGTTTCATTAACAGCTCACACTCTATATGCCTAATACTGATACGGAGCGTTTCACAGCAATACCGGTACACCGCTATCGTGAAACTAACAGAATACAGCGTATTGCATTTTTCGGTCTACCCAGTGGTACACAGAGAATACATACCTAATTACCGAGTCCTACACTCCTACAGTGACATGTCTGCCACGGTGCCAAAGGGCTTTTGATCTTAAACAAATTGGTCCCGACAACAAATACATCCCTAATTACCGAGTCCTACACTCCTACAGTGACATGTTTGCCACGGTGCCAAAGGTTTTTGATCTTAAACAAATTGGTCCCGACAACAAATACATACCTAATTACCGAGTCTTACACTCCTACAGTGACATGTTTGCCACGGTGCCAAAGGGTTTTTGATCTTAAACAAATTGGTCCCGACAACAAATACATCCCTAATTACCGAGTCCTACACTCCTACAGTGACATGGCTGCCACGGTGCCAAAGGGTTTTTGATCTTAAACAAATTGGTCCCGACAAAAAATACACCACTAATTACCGAGTCCTACACTATTACAGTGACACATTTGCCACGGTGCCAAAGGTTTTTTGATCTTAAACAAATTGGTCCCGACAACAAATACAACCCTAATTACCGAGTCCTACACTCCTACAGTGACATGTTTGCCACAGTGCCAAAGGGTTTTTGATCCTAAACAAATTGGTCCCGACAACAAATGGATTACGCATTTAAAAACATCCATGGAAATGATAAAACGGGCCCTTTTTAGGCAGCAATGCCACAAGTCCTGATGGTTGTTGCCTATTAATGGTGCGATTGTCCATTGTCCTAAGGTTTCCAAAGTAACTCAGTTGTCTATACACAATATTCCCCATCCAACAAATGTTTCATGTTCCGTACCCAGATGACGTTCGAAAACTTTACATCGCTTTCCTAGATTAAACTCGTCCCTTGAGTTCCAATGTGTTCTATATTCCCGTAGGCACATAGAACACTTTGAAACTCAGAGGACGAACTTTTTAGTGTTTACCTTGAAAGAGTTATCGAGGCGTATGGTGTAAAACAAGTCTTTATATGAGATTGACACCTCGTCGGCTGAGTGCTACAATGTCCTATTTCCCCATGGAACGTAGGACATTCTAGCACTCACGCGACGAGTCCTGACAAGTCTGCCGAATTTTATATGTCTATCGCAGTATCCCACTATGTATCCAGACGAAAATTTGGCTGAGATCCTGCATTGAGAAAAGCTTGGAAGAAATTTCTCACAGCTTTTTATAAAAGAGAAATTTAAGATGAAAAAAAAATAAAAGAAATGGAAAAACAAATGAATAGAAGATGACAAAATAACATGTGACACAACACCCAAATCAGCGGGAAACATCACACAGTCAACTTTTGCTGTCTTTATTTATTTGAACAGCAACAAAAATATGAAAAGATATTCAAAAGCAACCACGACCCACAGGGCGGAAGCACAATTTGATACTTCGAACGCACTCAGGGATAAACGAGCTGTTTGGTTTCATTATCTTTTTCGACGAAGTTTATTTATTCATATTATGCGAACGGTTTGTCTAAAACTTCTTGGTGCTGTTTTTTTTTTCTTTCTGTTGCTTAGTTGTTTGATATTTATATCCCGTCGTTTGTTTAAAACTGTCTCCTTTGTGATTGATCATTTTATACATAAACCCACTCCCACACATAATACATAATTGGGGCTCTTATAGCGCAGTCTGACCCACGCCAGCGTTCCACCATCAAATTTACGAGCGAATACTCGAAGCACGTCGTAAGTCTAATTCCCTCACGTCCAGATAAAACACTTGATGGCGACAGATAACTCGTTATGAACCAACCAACAATTATGTGATTCAATTTCTGTATATTGCTCACATGAAATCAATACATCAACGATTAAATAACAATTATTTCAGCTCACACTGTCCAGGGACGGTGAAAGTACGGGTAACCAGGATACCTGACCCAGGACCAGAGACGCCGTATGCATGGGCGCAGAGGGGAGGGGGGGGGGGGGGTCCCTGCCATCGAACCACGGGGCGAGAGGGTACAGAAAATGCCCTTACCAGGTTCGTCACTCAATTTCTTCAATGATTTATTATTCTCGAAGTAAAGCTAAAATACACCCGAAATCCGTTCTGGGAGCTTACAAAAGTCAGTTAGGAGTTGGGGGAGATTGGGTCCCCCTCGCGATGAGAAGGGAACACCTTCTCTAAAACTCCTTCATCTCGAGCCTTCGGCCTTCGAGACATGCATGCTTCAGCATGTCATTGCGGGCTGTTAGTGCGAGTAAATACCATTTTCCCGGGGTCTGACTCCCCCTGCCCCGAATTGCTTCCAGCGCCCCTGCCTAGGTAAAATAACACAGTTGCCCATTGAACAGGAATAAAAGACGTTAGTAATTTGCAAACGTAATTTTAGAGTCCCAAGGAGGCGCTCTATCTATAATATATATACTTTTATTTCGTGCAGCGATTCGGGGAAATGTGACAATCCAAATTCTGATAATTTTCCGAAATATCACATTCTGGGAAATGTTCAGAATTTGCACTGCGAATGTCCCGGGTGTCTATCGGATCCCAAGTTAACGTACCGCCGCCGTGGACCGGTCACTTTCCACGGGCGGCCAGTATTTCGACGGTCGCAATAATATTGATTCCAAACACTAATTATAGGAATAAGTATCAAACATTTATTTAATGAAGCACCGGGTACAACCCGGTGCTTCATTAATTAAAATTTTGCTGATATTTATTATTATTACTTAGTGAAGGCATGCGTGGACATCACTGCCCACGCGTGGATTGCGACTAGTCCACGGCGACTGCACTGCACCTTTCTCATACACACCCTCTCACAACTTCGAGACACGGACCATTTCAGGCTCGCATGCCTCCAGTCAAAGTCTGAAAGGAATTTGACGCTTTTATTGCCTGCAATCAATCTAGCCCTTAAATATTCCAATGTCTATGTTTAGATTCGCGCGACTGGAATATTTCAGTTGGTTGGAAATGTGAAGCTATTGCTCGCTTCACAACCTACTGATCTACTCCAGACGACTGAACCTAAAAACTACCATAAAAATTAATTAATTCAACGCTAGAAATGTTGCGTAATTGAGGTTTGATTTGACAGAATTGTTGATGCCATTACCATTACCAATGAAGATTCATCACAGTCGCATAGTTCCACCCATTGTGTTAATATCGTGATTTTTCCAAGGCGAATTCAATACTTATTGATTGAAATAGTTACAGCTTTGGTGAGAAATAGTATATAGTAATAGTAAGGTCTGAAGTGAAATTAGTGGGTTATTTTCTATTATGAAGACGAAAGAAAGCACCATTGGACTATAAAACTCTTTTAAGATCCAGCCTTTTCTTCACACTTGCAAGGAGCTCATATCTTGGTTCTCCTGCTGCATGAAGGAAGCCGCCATTCAGGATTTGAAGCATTTGAGTATTTTGCCTTGTTATCACTGGACGAATCATAAACTTTTGTTTATGAAAATAATGCTTATAATTCAATGCTGAGTGCTGTAGGCACACTCCGATAAATTATTAAAATATTCACTATTTGATGTATTTAATATTTACAAAGAAAAATCAATTTAGAAAATGAGATAAATGGTGTTGTAGGCATGTGTTACTTTAAAAATCAGCAAATTTTAAATACGTATTTTAATTACCACCCCCACCCCCCCCCCCCCCCCCCCGCCACCCAGCACACTAATATCAAAATTGCACGCTACAATCTTTCTCATAATGAAACTATAAAACTAATTCAGTCTTGTTCGACGGAGCTCTATGAACTCTACCAAACCAGATTCAGATTAAATCGGTTAAATTCCTAGAGGCATTGTGAGGAATATTTACTTTCTGGAGTGGGATGAGGGGGATTTATTTCGGTATTTTATGCCAGTATGCACAGGTTTAATTTAGTAAAGAATCTATTAAACACAATACCAATCAAAACAGGTGATAAAATAACCTCAAAAGCAGTTCTGCCTGCCCGACATATTTTCAGTGATATCCGACTTTCCTGGCGTGATGAACATTGCCCATGCTTGCTATTGACCTCTATGAAAATATTTCTTGAAAGGTACATTACGACCGCCGTGGAATGGTCACTTTCCATGGGTGGGCAATATTTCCACGGACGCAATATTAGAAACACTAATTATAGGAATAATCATCAACCCGGTGCTTCATTAATTAAAATTTTGCTGCTGATGATTTTTATTACCTGGTAAATGCATACGTGGACATCACTGTACTTTAAGACCAAAATAAATAAGAAATTTGGCATGGAACTCTTTACGAAATTAATGTTCTGAAAGCCTTCAATAAAACATGCAGCAGAACAAAACCAAGGTAAACATTTACTTTGAATGAAAGCACGACAGCATTCTGCAACCATTCTACAACTGGAAGAATATTTTTCATCACGTTTGCAAAGAATAGAAGCATGATATGAGTTGTAACAGATAGTATGAGTTCCAAGTAGATGCTATTTTGTAATGTTTATGTTGTCCTTTGTGGATATTCACAAAAAGATGAGACACAATGGGAAGAGAAAAGGTACGGCGGACTAGGTGTGTTTTTTACCCTTAAAAGTAAATGTATGTTTGGATAAAATATTTTGGGAGTAAATATCAAATAAGTAGTGAAGACCGTTTAACCTGGTGACAGTGTAATGTTTACATGGATATACAATTTTATGCGGGTCAGCTTTAAGGGTAGCCCCCCTCCCCCTCGCCCCCATCTCAAATTTCGGGTCGAAACGAATACCAAATAGACATTGCTGACTTATCTCGTCATGGAAATCGACGTTCGATAAAGTTAACCCTTTACCCAACGAATCGCCCGCATCCGCCCGCGTAATATGCAAATTCAGCAGTTGAAAAAATATTATTTTTAAAAAAATTTCAACAAAACCATATCATGTGACCCCTCGTTGGAACGAGCTCGTTCCAACGAGGGGTCACATGATATGGTTTTGTTGAAATGTTTTGAAAAAATTTAAAAAATGATATTTAAAATAATAAATTTTGATATCGTCTGCGTTGGGTAAAGGGTTAAATTATTAGACGAGCAAGGAAGGTTCAACCAAGAAGCAAGTAACTGTTGTGTAAAACTCTATGACATCAGTAGAAAACAAAACCAGGTTTCCTTGTGTTACTTTTAATAATCGAAAACAACAGACAGCTCTCGGAGCTGTTTGCTGTTTTCATTTATTAAAAGTAACAAAAGGAAACTCGGCTTTTCATGACAAGCCAATTAGAAGTAACTAGTTCCATGATAACGGGTCATTGATAATGTCTATCTGTATCACAACTTCCAACAGTAAGTGTACACTTTGAATCTGTTTAGCAAATTCGTTTTAAGAGTAATTCACAAGTTTTTATTCTTTCCGGTGGAAAAATAGCAAATCACGTCTTATAGATTTTTATATTGATGGAATGGACAGTGTCTGTATTATATGTCACCATGTGTACACTGTAGATATAATAAACAGATAAAAAGTTACAGAACGCCAAAAGATGGTGAAAACGCCGTTTTCGTATTTTTAAATGGGTTTCAACCGAGAATAATAGTCACGTTCAAACAGGGAAACACAATTGTAAACAGCCAGCTTCTGTATTTTATACAGTTTATTCTGAACAAGACGATTCCCAACAAGACGAATGTCGAAAATGGTCATCCCAACAAGACGAATCCCAACAAGACGAATGTCGAAAATGGTCATCCCAACAAGACGAATCTCAACAAGACGAATGTCGAAAATGGTCATCCCAACAAGACGAATGTCGAAAATGGTCACCCCAACAAGACGAATCCCAACAAGACGAATGTCGAAAATGGTCATCCCAACAAGCCGAATCCCAACAAGACGAATGTCGAAAATGGTCATCCCAGCAAGACGAATCCCAACAAGACGAACGTCGAAAATAGTCATCCCAACAAGACGAATACAGACAAGACGAATTTAATTAAAATGACTATATAACACATTTATTTTGAGGTTTTCCATCATAAACTGCTAACACGACTTACTTTTGGACAAAGAGATTTCACTTAACTGGTTGAGTGCTCGAAGCACATTTTGGAGCTTCATCCTGAAGTGTGGGTACCAGAGCTGAAAGGCTTCATATTCTGTGGATGTACTTCAATTAATTTTTGAGGTGATATTATTAAGTCTGAGTGGATTTGCCCTATTACAATTAATGGGAGAGTGCCTATAGGCACTCTCCCATTAAGTGTAACAGGGCAATAGTATGTGGTCGTAACAAGGCAATAGTATGTGAACAAAATTTTAACAACCAAAAAAAAAGGCTTCCAGTTAACAGAGGCGCCACGCTTTGTTACAGGACGCTATTTGCTACAGTTTTTTGTATCTTTTTATCAACAAAACTTCCAAACACATGCATAAAATAAAACCCTAAAATACTTCAAATAACATACATTGTGCGGTACACGTACATTTTAAAGTAAATTTCCCCCATATTTGAAGAGAAAAAAATATTCATCTTGATGGGATTCGTCTTGTTGGAATCGTCTTGTTGGGATATTTTACCAATTCGTCTTGTTCGAATTCGTCTTGTTGGGATGACACCTTTTATACAACTCTACAGGAAAATGCCTGAAGTTGATGAAATGATTCGATGATGCAAATTCGAGGACCTTTCGAAATTTCATATTTATATGAAATTCTCACACCCTTAGTGTTAAATTTACTGACAACTTTAGAAAACTAAGGGAGCTAACATTCCTGCAAATCCCTTCCAATGACGAAAAATGCCAGCAATGGCATCACAGAAGATTTCGAATTTAACCGTTTTTGAGGTTGTTGATACTTCTCCTTCTCACTGCAAAACAAAACCTCCGCACAAGTATTGTTGGCAAAGAAGAATGCACTGTTTGGGAAAATCCATTTACAAACGCGGAATATTTCAGAACGAAATCAAAGTAGTTTCGGATACGGAACCGCCTTGAACTCTGGTATTCCGACTCCCATCCGGAAAACCTGATGACTGAAGAAGAGTTCAAGAGGAGACACTTTGTAGAATATTTGCGAAAATCTCAGCGATTCGTAAAATTCCAATTTTCCGCAACTGAAATCGAATTATCGAGACGATTTTGAATCGAATGGCATTTTGAAGCTTTGCAGGGCCTATTTAAAGGTCTTAGCATATGTCCTGTCTTGAATTACAAAGTTGTTTTCTGTCCACGTATAACTCGAACGCAGGGTGCGCGGTGGCGTTGCGGTAACCGGTTCTCGTCAGATCAGCGAAATTAAGCAACGTCGAGCCCGGTTTGTCCTTGGATGGGTGACCATCTGAGCCATCGATACGGACTCCCGCGTAGTGTCCTCGGGCAAGGCACTTAACCCCGATTGTCCACATGGGAGCACAATGACAACGTGTACTAAGGCGCACTGCACGTCGATGGTGCGAATGTCTTCAACCCATCTTATCCAGCCTGTGCTGCAGTGCGGAGTTACGATGTTGGGGAACTGGCAGCTGCTCGTCGTTGTTATCTGGTTCTTTCCGGGTACTCCGGCTACCTCCACTCGTAAAACTGTCATCGACACGATATGATCTTGGCTGTTAATGTGTCATTAAACCCTAATAAATAAATAAATAAATAAATAATAACTCGAACACAGGCTCACATTCCATATAAATAAGCAAGATCCCCGGTGTGAGTTGTTAAGGGAAAGAATTTAGCCAAATATGATGACGCATTGTAGGAGCTAATTTGAAATGCGCTTCAAAACTTATAACAGCTTAATCCTTTACCGAACGAATCGACCGCATCCTCCCGCGTAATTCACAAATTAAGCAGTTCAAAAATAAAATTCATAAAATTTCTACAAAACCATATCATGGGTCCCGTCACTGGAACGAGCTCGTTCCAATGAAGGGGTCAAATGATATGGTTTGTTGAAATTTTATTGAAAAAGTGAAAAAACAAAAATTAAAATCATAAATTTTAATATCGTGTAACATGGGTAAAGGGTTAAAGAGACTAGCATAACACGTAGTTTTAACCCTTTACCCAACGCAGGCGATATCAAAATTTATTATTTTAAATATCATTTTTTCAAATTTTTCAAAAAATTTCAACAAAACCATATCATGTGACCCCTCGTTGGAACGAGCTCGACGAGCTCGTTCCAACGAGGGGCCACATAATGTGGTTTTGTAGATATTTTTTGAAAAATAATATTTTTTCAACTGCTGAATTTGCATATTACGCGGGCGGATGCGGCCGATTCGTTGGGTAAACGGTTAAGCACCTCCCCCTCAATGTTGTTGTAAGTTTCAGAGCTCGTCGCCAATGTAGCCCAACGATTTCTATAAGGTCGGTATTATGCCAGTCCTTCCCCGTGGCAGTCCCAGGAAGTGCAGGAGTGCTTCTTTACTGTGGCAAACAAGCTTTGTTTTACTGGTAAAATAGAACCCTATAACCAATGCCTGCAGAGGAGGAAGTCCTCTCAAATGGACAACATGGGAATAAACGATTGGATGGACTTGATATTATATCCATGTTGCGGTGGGGATTAGCCATTGTGCAGAAATATGAGTCCTTAAACACAAATAAATAAATAAATAAATAAATAAATAAATAAATAAATAAATAAATAAATAAATAAATATTGCGCCAATTTCCTCTATGTCACCATAAGTCTTGGACTATAAACATAAGAGCCGGTCGCCAAGGTGGCCCCAAAACCCTCGTCGTTAAAGTGCCCCCATAATTTGTGATGCCAAACATGATCACATCAGGAAATTTATTCAATATTTGAATCTGAGTAACAATTTTCAAAAAATGACCACACAGTTTTCTCAATCATGTTTCTAACAATTTTTCGTTGTTCAATGCTCTCAGAAAGCTCTTTGTTTAATGATATAATGCAATATACTGACGCCTACACTCGCAACTACCTCGGACAAATTCTAGTAATTTTAAATTTCATTATGTCACGATTTATCTGTCAGTCGATAACGTCTTATTTGAGCCACGCCATTACACTCTATGAATAATTGCTTCAATAATTTCAAACTCAGGCGCCAGTTTTACGCCGTTCAAACTTTGTGCACGGAATACAACGCTTTTAAAAATATTTATTTTTTACCACGTCTCTTATCGGTTTCAAACATGAAATAAAATCATTGATAACTAGCAGATTAGTTCATAATCTAATAAATATGATATGTTCACATCGATGAATATTGTTTGACTGAAGATAATTCTCTCCCAAACCTTATATTTGCGGATCAATCACCAAATTTCATGTTTTCGTTTTTCATTTTAGTTCCGAGGAGGAACATTAGATTTCTGATCTTCAGAATGAGAGATCCACGGCACCAGGAATTACAACCGATGTGTGTAACGTTTTTACTACCAACACCATTTCTCGGTAGCGTTGATATAGATAGAGGCGGATTTTGTCGAAAAGTTTGTGTTCTGTTGGATTTTCTTGCATACAAGATGGCTCGTTCACGCAAAAGGTAATTGCCAGTTCGTCCCCTGAGTTCCAATGTGTTCTATGTGCCTATTGGCACATAGAACACATTGGAACTCAGGTGACGAGTTGTTAGTGAAAGTCAAGCTTTCAGGTCACCAGTCTAATTCTGTTATGGGCTATTTGTTTACCCACTTTTCGTGGAGTTTTATGCAAACTACAGTTTATTTATTGTGACGTCATTTACTATAAAGAAAAACAGATATTATTCTGAGCTCCAGTTGTAGAGAAATTCTAATCAATAAGTATTTAATTCGCCCTGAAAACATCAAGATATAACACAATTTGTGGAACTACGTGGCGTAATCAAAAAACTGCAGCTGCTGTGAGTTTCCATTCTTAATACTTAGAAAACAAACAAGTCAAACTGTAACACCACCAAAGGTTGGGCCAAATCAAATCCCGATTGTCGATTGAGAAATATTTCTTGCGCCGATTCAACGAAATGAATTGAAATATTTCAGACGAGTGAATCTAAACATAGGCAATGGACTATTAAAGACTAGACTGGTTACAGGCCTTAATAGCGTTGAATTCTGTACAGAATATGACTGGTGGTTTTGAGAGCACGAGTGAACGTGCCACCTTTCAGGCATCCATTTTGAAATACATCGGGGACACCACCACCTAACAAGAGTTTGAGACCATTAAAATCCATCCAGAAATTAATTAGGCTTTTTACATAACTTGTGCGTCGTGGTACTTCTTAAGGGTCGGTTATTGTTAACCCTGCGCCCGAAAAAATAATTTTTGTTCAGTTCTGTGGCCTCACAAAATTAAATAATTGATTCTCAGGCAATTTTTTTAAAACGAATGAAGGAGGGCGGTTTTTATTATTATTTTTTATGTCTAATGGAATGGTCGCCGATGACTAAAATCCAGTTGTGAGAGCCTAAAATTGAATACTGGCGCTTCCATGTTGATTTCACTGATAGTTTTTTTGTAACAATGATCATACAACACAAAATCAATCTAGAACAACTGAAATGGAGATAAAAAATAATAAGAAGTTTTTTAACTGGTTGAGTGCTAGAAGCCACAATCAAGCCTCTCAAAAAATGAGGGTACCAGTACAAAAGCCAATATTTTCCTAGCCCTTTTTTGTATTCAGTCAAACGTAAACAGCAGTTTGTTTATACAATGTGTTTTATTATAAATTATTGGAGAGCGCCACTCTCCAAAAATTTGTAATAAAACAATTTTTGACAATTTTTGATGAACAAATTCAGACCACCAAAAATAACCTAGCCTCCACCCAGTTAAATAAATATTTATTTTATACATACAAATGGGAATCACGTCGCATTTCACGAAGAGAATAACAATACCGTATCAATGTATAAGACATATTGCATCGCAAATCCTGATGCGATACCGCTAAAATCACACCCTACAGTTAAAATTAGAAGTCCTGTCATGAAATGCTCACAAATAGCACGTCGATCTGCGCGTTAATCTACGCGTTATGACCATAATGAGGCTATCAAATTCTGTACATATATATGGCCTGTGCGCAAGCAATGTTTCAGTGTTTCAGCCAATGGACCTCCGGATAACCCGGAGGTCCATTGGCAGAAACATTGCCTTTGTTTGCCATGAGTAACCAGGAGAACCTGCCGTGCTTTGGATGCCATTCGACATGGCAATCGCGCGCAATTCCTAAGCCTAGATAAGCGCACAGTTCATGACAAGACTTCTAGATTTAACTGCATGATAGTTTTATACATTTTGAATTTTGCCTCTGAAATAAATATGACGAACGCGGGCCGAAAAACGAATGCGCCGTTGCCTGAGAATCAACAGATTAATTTTGTTGGCCAAAAACATGTTTTTTTCTTGCAATGGACAGCATGTCAGTCAATATCAAACCATGAAATATACAGAAACTCCATTGAGTGTTTATTGAGAAAAGTAGCACGATCAATACCCAGAATCACGCCGTGTCGGGTGCAGCTTTACGGGTGGAGAAAACCGGAGTACCCGGAGAGAACCAGCAAGCAGCAGCGAGCAACTGTCAGACACACCAACTCACTAACCCGACGCAAGCAGATTTAGCAGCGGTTGAAGACAAGTGCACCGTCGATATGCAGAACGCGTTAGTTCACACTTCCATCGTGTCACCGGGCCCCGGTGACGTGTGCACTCGGGATTAAGTGTCTTGCCCAAGGATATATTGCAGATGGCGCGAGTCGGGATCAAACCGCCTACGCTTCGGTAAAAATGTTCAACGCTCCAAACGATGCGGCACCGCGCTACCATATGTCTTTATCAATGATGCAATAACGATAGCCTGTACATATGTATATAATATAATCCAAAATTGTCAATGCACATATTAGAATACTGTTAATCCGGTGATCAGAAAAAAATGAACAGTACATTTTGACCGGATCGCAATTGCAGATGAATTTTGCTTTAATATTTACCATTCATACATGCATGAGATGTTTGTCATGTGCAAGGCATGTTTGTCGTGTGCAAGTATGAGCTTGAACCATACCTTGTGTATACGAATTCAAGTGATGATAGGTTCATATTCACCCGTCTTCGAATAAGTAATTATTCCCTTACTATCGAAAAGGGACGGCATGATCAGCCTCTCATTGAACTTGAAAATAGGCTATGCTGTGTTTGATCAAAGCGAAAAATTGAAGATGAGAAACATTTCATAATGGAGTGTCCTGCATATGTCAAATTGATAACTATATTATTTGACACCATGCTGAGATATCATACGATCTTTGGTGAATTAAATATAGATGAAGAAGTGAATCTAATTATATAAAATACTTGTCCAGAAATGGAGTCGAAAGTTAGCAGCGTAATCTGACAGTTCTTTGATACTCGCAACTGATGCGAAGTAGTTTATAATCGTTTGCACGTTGAGATTTACCTGCCACGCATTTGAATTATAATTCATATATATATGTATATTCTTTTTTCTGTATGTATTATTAGTTATCCCGTGTCTGATCACGTGGTACGGGTTTTTACCTACCCGAAGCCAGCCGTATCCCATGAGGCCTTCGGCCTCATGGGATACGGCTGGCTTCGGGTAGGTAAAAACCCTTCGGCCACATGGGATACGGCCGGCTTCGGGTAGGTAAAAACCCGTACCACGTGATCAGACACGGGGTAACGAATTTATCTATTGACTTTCCGTTTTAGAAGTACAATCTATTTCATGTGTGAACACACACAGCATGAGATCTTTTATCTTCCATTGTTGAGCCATACAGGTTTCTGTGGAATTTTTGTGCAAAAGAGTTTTTGTGAAAATATGCCGATATGACTAGTATAAAAAAAATACTGAATTTCTTTTTTTCTTTTTTGTCTCAAAAACAAAGCTTATGAACCCCACATTGGAGGGTACTCGACAGGCTCGTTCCAATAAGGGGTCATGAGCTATATTTTGGAGATAAAAATTAAAATATAATACATGTACACTGTAAAACTGGAATGACGCGTCTTCTACGGGGTATGGACAATTTGTAGATTTCGGAACGAGGCTTCCACTGGGTATGGGAAATTTGTCAGTGGCTGGGCGGACGTATCGTGGGTTTCAATGAATATGGTCTCATACCACGTATTTATCAACCAATCAAATAAAAAAATTCACTTTAGTCAATAGATACATTTTTATATTTGTTATACATCCATATGGATGTTTTATTGCTATTAAATTTATCTTACCTGCATACAACTGCAGACGACTCAACATTGTTTTTACATGATTGTTTGGCTGGCAGCCACCAATGATATAAACACATTGTCAAGATAAATGCATCCTACCCAGTCGAGTTCTCAAGGACGAATACACTTGAGAAAGTCTTTTCAAGGCAAAAGTGTGGATGTTATGGCTGTATGGAAACGAAAGAGTTAATGACCACACCAGATTAATATTTAATTACTTGCGAACAAAACACTCTGTAATTATTTCTTCCTCACATTTCAAAACTGCTTTTTAGTTCAGCGGAACTGGAGCATTTTAAAAAAAGTAACGCTCTCGGAAATGATCAAGATTGCCTCAACTTTAGAGACCTTTCGCACAATGAACGACGACTGATGAGAATTACAAATGAGATACTACGTCACTGGAATTTGTGTTCTTCCTATCAGCTGTCATTTTTCCTTATCCGTAATTACGATTACGATTTCTCATTAAAACACGTTGATATATCATATTGCAAAAAAGTCTGAGAGCGTTTTCTCCGCCACTGGGTGTGGGGGTTCACACTAAGATTATGCCCTTATCTGCAAACGTCATGTGGCCGAAGTTTCAATCTCTTACTGGCAATCAAATCATTCGTCGCCGCGCAACCCGAGAAAATTGAGAAACACAAACGGACTCGCAGTCGTCAATTCTGCGAAAAGGTGTTTTGACCGCCTGATGAATTTAGACAACTGTTCACCATCGGTAATTTGTATCAGTCGGAGTTCATTATGCAAAAGGTATCTGATAACTAGAGACGCAGTTTATCGCGGGCCTATGTTTTTTTCAAATCCGATGGCCTGGCGTTCAATAGTTTATTATTAAGGTTCTGCGAATCACACATTTTTCATTCGAATTGAATCTTGAATCGAATCAGGAGTGCCTAGAAGGTGGCCGATTGGGGGAGGGGCGTGCTGTAAACTTGATTTGTTGCGACTGTGACGGCTCAAGTCCCGACTGATAAAATATTCCAACTACATCACCAAGGCATGCATTCGTCGAAGGCATGCCTTGATGATGTAGCTGGAATATTACTCTGTAAGGGCTACAGTTCAAAAACAGAAACGAGTGCGCGAATTGCCCGCACTATGCACTGCACAGGACTAGCCGCCAGCAACAGCTTCTCGCCAAGATTTCTTGGAAACTTTGAATTTGCTTCCAGAGACTTTGTCAAGATCGACTCGAATTGGTATCGTGCATATTATGTAAAATAAATTATTCTTTTATCCGTGGTTAGCAGAAGCCAGCTGTTAATCTCTTAATTAATCGGATATCAACATTATCCATGAAAACAGGTGAATATGTAATTGGTTAGAGGAGTTGACGGATAAATTGAGCGTACTGAAATGTGGAAGAGACTATAAATGAACTATACGTTTCGTGTACAATTGCATGGGAAGTGAGAGGACTACCAGGAGCTGAGGAACAACAAGCGACAACCAGGCGACAGCTTTGAACGCGGGGTACCCCGGAAAGAGCTCGAACTTTCTGGTTGGGGAAAATTCATCTGTGATTTGTTTTATGTTGTGTATATATTTTTATGGATTGTTCTTGATGCGTACATGTGAGTACATAGTAGTGTTTTATTTTCATTAAATTATATTCAGATGATACCCGTCGGTTGTAGCGTTAACCCTTTACCCAACGTAACAGCCAAAACCGACCAGCGCTATTCACAAAAATCGTCAATTAATTTTCATTATTTTTTTCATTTTTTGAATCAAAAACATAGGTTGTGACTCCTCCTTGGAACGAGCTCGTCGAGCTCGTTCCAAAGAGGGGTCATAACCTATGTTTTTGAGACAAAAATTAGTTCTTCAAGAATTTTGTTTGCATGTGTCGTCTACTTTTCATGTTAGGTAAAGGGTTGAATATCAAGTCACTGACACCTTAAGATGACGAATCTGCCCCAACACAACCACAACACCGCGAGGTGGAGAGACGTATGTTCACTCAAAAGCCCGGCTGTCCTCTCCAAGTACGACCAAGCTCAAGAGTGATCATAAATCTCACACATCTGCCCCATCGTGTTGAGACAGACTGGAATTAGCATAAATGGCGACATGGGTGCAGGTGTATTCTATATTAATATAGCGGAAATTACACTCAGACTTCACTTTCAGCATTATTTATATCCATCTTCCATCTGATCACAATGGGGCGATGAATATGACTGATCCAAACTATATTCCAGTGAAAGGATTCGAAGGGAACCGAATCGGGAAGCCGATTTCGAATCGGGAAGCCGATTTCGAATCGAACCGAATACCAACTTGATATTCGAAATCGAATCGAATCTCGAAACTTCGCAGGGCCCTATTTGTTCATGTAAATATATCAAGTTAAATCTAAATGAACTGAGTTTTTTTTTATTTTTTTTTTTATTAGGGTTTAACGACACATTAACAGCCAGGGTCATATCATGTCGGTGACAGTTTTACGGGTGGAGGAAGCCGGAGTACCCGGAGAGAACCACCGAGCAACGACGAGCAGCTGTCAGCTCTCCAACATCGTAACTCTGAACTCCAGAGGCACAGAGTGCACCGCGGCACAGGCAGGGTTAGATTGGTTGAAGACATGCGCACCATCGACGCGCAGTACGCCTTAGTACACAGCGTCATCGTGCCCCCATGTAGGCAAATCGGGGTTAAGTGCCTTGCCCAAGTACACAACGCTGGAGCACGAATCAGTCGCTGAAATGGTCACCCATTCAACTACTAACCGCGCACGACGTTGCTTAACTTCGGTGATCTGACGAGAACCGGTTACCGCGACGCCACCGCGCCCCAAATGAACTGAGTTAACATCCCAGCGAAATCTTCAGCCAGACTATTTTGTTTGTTAGAAACATCTATCCAATCAACAAGGCGGTTAGAAACAGATTTTGCGTTGAAGGTGCTTGCCCATGTGGGTGGGTGTGTGAGGGGGGGGGGGGGGGTGGGGGGTTGGGGCGGTCACAGACATAACATTATTGTTGAATTAGTTTAAATGTTGTTTTAATTTAATTATATGAGCCCCTACACACATCAGTGTTTTCAGAAAACAAACGATCAATGATTTGAATTTCGAATGAAGTATGGTTACAGTACGTGGAGAGTGTATTATCACTAAATCACCCGCAGAGTGGGGATTCCACCCGAGCAATAATTGCAAATTTGCTGCAAAGCATAACCAGCACCAGCAAAGTTTCAGCCAATGGACCTCCGGGTTAAACCCGGAGGTCCATTAGCTGAAACATTGCTTCTGTTTTTTGCCGATATATACAAAATTTGAAAGTTATAGCTTGGGTGATAACTCCACTCCACGGGTGATTTAGTCACAATCCACTCTCCACGTACTGTATATGCCTGAGGATCTTACCAAGGTTTGTTCACTGACGTTATATTCAACCTCAATGAATGCAACTTCCAAGTTTTGTTCACGAAACTGAAGTCAGATTCAGTGAACAACGCATTAGTTGGGTCCGTATGATCACGTGTCAGATTTATTAAAAGTCAATAACAGTAAATATATCATCAAAATTGCAACTCAAGCACAGGTAATGAGTATGCTTGGAGGTATTCTTACTCGATCAATTTGATCATTGACAGAGTCTGTAATTTATTTCACCATGCACTCAATGTTAGTGTATATTTTTTTTCAACATAACAATTTGGATTTATAAATGACAAGCTATTTCAAGAATCGTTCGGGAGCGCGGTGTCTCAGTGGTTGCGGTATTGGAATTCAGTCCGAAAGGTCCACGGATCGATCACCACCAGGGGTGACTGCTTTGTGTTCTTGAGCAAGACACTGTATCCCGATTGCGCATGAGGAGGCCTGGTGGCGCTGTGCACTAAGACGTAATGTACGTGGATGGTGCACATGTCTTCAATCAATGCTAACACTGTTTGTGTGGAGTTATTACGTTGTGGACTCTGCGGGTACTCCGGCTTCCTCCACCCGAAAAAAACTGTCTGACACGAGGTGACCCTGGTTGTCGAAAATATCGTTAAACCCCAAATAAATAAATAAATAAATAAATAAATAAATAAATAAATAAATAATAATAAAAAAAAAAAATAATTAAATAAAAAATTGTTACTTCTCACTTCGAGAGGGCGGTGTTGGAGTTTTAACCGGTGTAACAGGAATGGAAGTCCGTAGGAAAATTAGTCCCTCTGGACTATTATTCCGCGGGATTATAGTCCTAGGTCTAACATTTCTAGGAATAGAAGTCCGCCGGACTACTATTCCTAGTTCCTAGAAATGTTAGACCTAGGACTATAATTCCGCGGAATAATAGTCCAGAGGGACTAACGTTCCTACGGACTTCCTTTCCTTTTACACCGGAATGACGACGGTTCCTTCTTGACCAGCTGTAACTCCATTGTGTTCTTGGGGGAAGACTCTTAATCCCGATTGCCGATTGTCGAGGCACGGTGGTGCTGTGTACTAAGCCGTACTTGACGTCAAACGTGCACTTGCCTTCAACCGTTTCTACATAGCTTGTGCAGAGTTGCCAGACGCTGCTCGATGGTCCTCTCTGGGAACTACGTTTTTCTCCACCAAAAAAAGAAAAACAGTTGAAACACATTCACTAAACAAAGATCCAAAGTAGGAATTTATTTAGTGTGGAAGGTGTAATACTGATAGATAATCTGAATGACGGATCACCTGTGTAGTAGTTGCGTCTAATTAGCTCGCCAGCAAAAGCCAAGTTTCCTTTTGTGACTTTTAATACACAAAACAACAGACAGCTCCGAGAGCTGCCTCTTGTTTTCGTTTATTGAAAACAACAAAAGTAAATTTTGCTTTATTTTCTACTGATGTCAGAGGTGTTTTCTCAATAGTTACTTGCTTCGAAATCGGACGGTCCTCGCTCGTCTAGTAATTCCAAGAGAAATAACTTTATCGAAAGTCGATTTTCATAACTATGTAAGTCAGGGATGAAGGTGAGGGGGCTAAAACCGACCCCACAGCTCTGCGATACCTGTCATATCTATTTATTTATTATTTATTGGGGTTTAAGGTCATATATTTCTGCACTGTGGCTAATCATGACCATGAGAGTTTTACGGGTGGAGGAAGCCGGAGTACCCGGAGAGAACCACCGAGCAACGGCGAGCAACTGTCAGCTACCCAACATACTAACTCCACACCAGCAAGGTTAGCATTGGTTGAAGACAAGTGCACCATCGACGTGGAGTACGCCTTAGTCCACGACGTCACCGTGCCCCCAGATGGGCAATGGGGGTGAAGTGTCTTGCCCAAGGACACAACGCGATTGCCGCAGGTAGGATTCGAACCGAGGACCTCTCGGCTTGCAGCCTGCATCTCTACCTACTGAGCCACCGCCACCCCCCCCCCCCATATCTATTTAAATAACCACGTTCTTAAACCTTTGAAACCGAAAGGCAGCTTTTCTGTTACATGGATATGATACATCTTTTATCATTAAGTAGGATGGCTGCTTAGTGAATGTGTGGGGTAGACCAAATAATATTTTCAACGTGCAGCCCCAAGGCTGCACGTTGAAAATATTAATTAGTCTACTCATAAATATTAAATATGAACTCTTCCATCTGATACCAGTGAACTGACATGGAAGATTCCACCAGCGTGAAAAAGGGTTAATCCCCGCAACAAACCAAGCAAATCAAGGATAATGTGCTTTTGCACTCTTACCTAGAAACCCGCTAAAATTAATACCTCTTGACTCTAGCACATCAATTTGTTATTGACTATCAAATTAAGATTGATCACCTCAATCAGAGAGAGAATATTTTATTACTTTGTTTCGTCTCCTTGACATTTTACTTCTTTTGGACTCCCGTCTGTCAGAATTTGACGAAAACAAAATAAATGCACAAAAGCAGATAGTGGGGTAGAATATTCCATCAATTAATCCACTTCTCAGTCCAATTATATTATCGGATCTCAAGCTTCCTGGAAAAAATCCCATCAAAACAAAACAAGAAAAAGTGGTTCATCCATGTTTTGTTTTGTCCAGATTCGTATAAAATATTCGATGCCGGGCTAAAACCCTTTGCCGCCCGTCGGCTCCACTGTTCTGAAGGCAATTCCCATTACTCTACCACTTAGGGAAACAATCGAATTCGCTCTGTACTATACCCAAAGTGACAATTCAAATAGAAGAAACAGAAAGTCAAATTAATACTAGATCATTTTGAAACTGAAATTCCAGAAGGCATCCAACGAGTACGTCCATCACCAAGTGGGCCCAACAACGGGGCTGGGGGTGGGGGCAGGGAGGGGGGCAGGGAGGGGCGGGGCAGGGGGAGGTGTATGGACGAAACTGAACGATTCATCTTTACGTGGTGGGTATTACTATAGTGGTATGTTATGTAGCTTTGGGTGTCGGTCTGTCACCAGATGGAAGTGGGCAATGCCTGTCGGTATTGACGTAATATCTATCTCCGGTATTTGACGTCGGATTTTGAAAATTTATTCAACTTGTTATTGGAGACCACAAGTACTAAAAATCTCCGTGATTTCAACTTTATGCAGTGAAATGTAATATTGACCTTTTGCGGCCTTCGATCGCCAATAAAGTCATAGCGTTAACAATTTTCCGCCACTTTAGATGAATCTGAACAATATTTAAGCTAATCCCTTCCTCTTGACAGTCTGGGTTCCTATTATAGTACAAGGTTATATAGGGTTGGGATAGAGCTGTCACCAGATAGAATGGGGTTACGCCTATCGGTATTAATGTCATATCTTCGGTATTTAACGTCGGATTTTCAATTTGTTTTCAGCTTGTTATTCGGGATCATGAGTACTAAAAGTTTCTTTGATTTCAACTTTTTGCATCGAAATTTAATTTTTACGTTTTCCAACCTTCGGTCGCTAATACAGTGATAGCGTTAACAAGTTTCCGACAATTTGATTGAAACAACACAATGCTTGAGCTAATTCATTCCTCTTGACCTCTGGGTTGTTATTATACTGCTAGGCTATATAGTGTTGGATGTAGAGCTGTCACCAGATTGGCGGGGGTAGCGCCTGTTAGTATTGACGTCGCATCTCCGGCATTTGACGTCGCATTTCCAATCTGTTTTCAACTTGTTATTCGGGACCATGAGTACTAAAAGTTCCTTTGATTTCAACATTTTGCATCGAAATTTAATATTTACGTTTTGCGACCTTCAGTCGCCAATAAAGAGATAGCGTTAACCCCTTGAAAAATCATTTCCTGGAATGGTCTCGCCTTTGTGTACACTTACAGGGAGATGGGCCAGTCCGATATCAATTTACAGTGAGGATAAAATAATAACTGCAGTCTGCAGCCGGTTGGCTGCAGACTGTTGTTATTATTCTATCATCACGCCCCCGTGTATAGACCTCTTATAAGAAGACAAAATGGGACGAAATTATGCCTTGGACGGAAAAATCGGTCTTACGGGTTCAAATTTTAATAAGTTTCCAACAATTTGGATGAAACTGCACAATGCTTGAGCTAATGCATCCCTCTTGACTTCTCGGTTATTATTATAGGGTTATGTTATGTAGTTTTGGGGGTAGGACTGTCACCAAATGGAAGTGAGTTACGCCTGTCGGTACTGACCTCATATCTCCGGTATTTGACGTCGGATTTGAATTTTTTTTCAACTTGTTATTCATGACCATGAGTACTATAAGTTCCCTTGATTTCAACATTATGTAGTGAAATTTAATTTTCACGATTTCCGACCTTCGATCGTCAATAATGTCACAGCATTAACAATTTTCAGACAATTGTTCTGAAACTGCTCAATACACGAGTGTAACGATCCACCTTCTAGTCTGTGCGTTTTGAAGTGCTGCGCCCTGTAGGTTTGGGGCGTATGGCTGTCACTAGAGGGGTGGGGTGGGAGTGTGGGTGTCAAAACCTGAAACAACGTTAAAACGTTGAAAGTGACGTTAAATGAAAAAATCCCAAAACACGTATACTTTTTTTTAGCTCTACAACATACTAAAATTTCCTGAAAGTCGGACGAAATTTAATTCTTTGTGACATTAGTTTGAAAAGGTTGCGCCGAAAAATCGCCCAGGGTTATCAAGAATTTCCCAGGTTGGTACCACATTTTTGATAGGGTTTTTGTTGGAGAAGGGATATCCAAAGTTTAAAAGAGGGAAGGCTTGATACATGCATTGATGTTAAAAGTTGAAAGAAAAGACGAATATTGACGCTGTGTTGTAAAAAGGTGCGAAATTAAAAATCTAAAGCAACAGTGAGAACTGGAAGTTAAGGAGTACATCTCTGCCAAATTTCAAAGGGATCGGTTCAGTGAAGAACTCTGCAGATTGCCTAAGAAAGAAAGAAAGGAAGAAAAGAAAAATAAAAACAGGTTGACGGTCGCTTTAAGTCACCAACTTCTTTGGATGACTTAATTACCCGAAAGGGCACTGACTCTTTCCATCTCTTGATGCAGACTTTGATACCGGAGAAAGCAAAAACCCAGTTACGCGAGGGAAAGAACTATAGAATATACCCATAGTAGCTTGGTGTACCAAATGTTCATCACGAGTGGTGAAGTGGTGTTAACCGCGAGCCTTTGGCGCGCGGTTAACACCGCTTCACCACGAGTGGTGAACATTTGGTATACCAAGCTACTTTGGGTATATTTTATTTATACCATGATCGTTATATTAATACGAGTTTAAATGTTAAATAAATCAATATTCACACGTGCGCATCTGTTTTTTTTACATGAGCACCTTTGGGTGGTACTTCCGCTGGCAATTTTATTGCCGAAACGAAATAAAAAACGAAACTCGCACATTGCGGGGCCTTTTTCATTTTAATAACATAATAACATACTATTTCAAGTTATGGATGCTTTATTAACATGAGACAGCGTATGTTTGTTAATTTTTGGTACCTTAGGAGGTAAACTTATTTAAAAACGTAATAAATAATTGCCGGTTTCATTTCACTCTTCACGAGGCGACGAGTGATAAATTTAGACAAGTTTGCATTCAAGGCGAGGTCACTAAAGGTCAACTTGGATGGAGTTCCACTGTAAGTGTATATTATAACTATTGAAATCCCATTGTTGGCGTGTTCACCACGGCTGGTGTGTGAAGCTAAAATTTATGTCATAGGCTTTTTATATATAGTAGAATAGGTAATCGTGGTATAAAATAGAAGACATGTTGATATCATCAATACCTGAAAAAATCTTATCGAAGCAAAACAAGAAATAAAATGTGGTTAACTCTTAACCTGTTAAATGTTTTCTTGAGTTTTTTCATAACTCTCTTTGATGAAATATTTAATGAAGTTTCGCAGCACTTCTCCTGCTTGTTTCAGTACTGTATTGCTTTTTAACGGGAACTAGGAACACATTTCTATTGGAAATGGAATGTCGTTGTACTTGGCAGAAAAATCCATTCTAGTTCCTTTAACCCTTGCCGTGATGAATCCACCCGCGTAATTTGCAAATTAAGCAGTTAAAAATACATGTTTCCAAAAAAAATTCCAACAAAACCATATCATTGCGCTCGTTCCAATGAAGGGTCACATGATATAGTTTAGATGAAATTGTTTGAAAACTTTGAAAAACTAATTAAAAAAATAAATTTTAATACCCTGTGCGTTGGGTAATAGGTTAAATTCGCCCCCGCCCCAACAACATAAATTTCTGTTTCCTCGTTGAGAAGTACTCGGCTAGCTCCAGTGAAGAATATAATGGAATATGGGATAGAATTAGTGGTAGAGGAGCTACTCGGTGTTTTATAATACTGAGAAAAAACGCTCTGTCGGAAATGGGGCTTTGTCGCTGCTGGAAGAAATAGATTCACGCCGCGTATTCAGCAAAAACTCAAAGAGTGTTGCCTAAATCCGTGCGTGAACGTATGTCTCACCCTGACGAACCCTCCAGTTTCACTTTTGCTGGGGTGGTTCTTATCCTGAAGGGGTTAATAACTTTTCCTCGAAAAGCATAAATCAACAGGGGTTCACTGAAAACAACAATTTTAATACATATAAAAATAAATATGATAATTTGCGACTTAAATGGAATCCAAAAGAATAAGAAAACAAAACGTCAGTCACCCCCTACCCACACAGTTTTTGAGTCACTTGCGGGCCCGCATTCTCTGTTGTCGCTGGTTCTTCCTCCTTTTCGCTGGTATTTCTTCCTTGGTGGCCTCTTCACTTCATCCTTTCACTGCCGTCGCACGGCCACTAACGTATTGTCACTTTATCGGGGCGCCTTTCCTCCAACAAGTTACGGGATGTCACTCTACCACTGCCGTCGCACGGCCACTAGCTTATTGTCACTTTACTTGACGCTTTTCACTCAAGCAGTCGCCACCAATGGGGTTAAACTCTCCCCAACGTCTATCTCAGAATAATGTTCATACAGGCAAAGCCTACTCTGCCTATGTATGGCTTGCCTTCTAAAACAGGTAATGTCGTTTACCTACATGCAAATTAGCTCCCCGAGCTCTTACTTCGTGTTTCTGATCCTATTCTCCTATATGGCCACCGACTTGGCCCGCGACTGCTCCTATTCTAAGTATGAGCTATGTGGTCCCCCTACATCACAAAGTGCCTATACTTTCGCACCGATGCGGCACCTCCTCTAACCTATAACATGGGACATCCCCATCTACTTGCAACGACCCACAGCCTAACACACGTTCAGACTGGTATAAATTTTTCGAGAATTCCCCCGATTTTTATTTCTATCGCCAGAACATTAATTCTCAGTTTAATTGCTTCTCTTGAACTTGGCCGCTTAGATCTATCTTAATTTAATATTCGCTTTAAAGTTTCTTTGAAAGACTCGAATTTCGGCATATCCTGACATTTGCTGACAAACGAGATGCGTAATATGTGTGTGTGTCTAGAACATCTGCGATGTACTGTTTCACAACAATTACATATTAACTGGCCATAATTACGTAGATACTGAATACAGGAGAGTACTGGCTTTTACCACCTTTAATGTTCTATCCAGACCGCACATGTGGCGTTCAACAAATGCTCAATAATGGACATTAAATTTCATGTTCAATTAGCAGCCCTTGAATTATTGCTGGTCTGTTCAAGTGACAAATCGGTTTTCGGGGTTCATCACACAAACGCATATTCTTATACCTTTGACCCGACCGAGAAAAATTATCAAAAATATCTACACTTTTGAACAACACAAATCGAAAATTCAAGCCACCTTGACACGCTCTTTGAAGCCTGACAAGAATGTTTGTCTCATCACCTCATACGATCTTAAAAAATTGTTCTCGAAATGCGCCTGTCAATTTAGTATTATGTGTTGTGGGTATTCTCGTTACAAGAAATGAAAATCTCCAAAACTAAAACTATATAGAAATCACAGTCTTTGTCACATATTATCTTCTGGCCAAGCGCAGGCTCTTTAAAAAAATCGATATTTTCTGCCACGAATGACTCAAAGATCGTTTTGGGAAAATATTTTGCAAATTCTTCTGGAAAATGTTAATATGTTAATGGCAAGGGTGGACTGCAAAATGTTAAAACAGATTTACAGATGGGTTGCCGAGAGTTTCGCTATCTTAACCCTTTTCCCAACGTAATGGTAAAAAACGGCCAGAGCTAATCACAAAAATCACCAATTAATTTTCATTGTTTTTTCATTTTTTGTCTCATAAACATAGGTATTGACCATTCATTGGAACGAGCTCGACGAGCTCGTTCCAATGAGGGGTCATAACCTATGTTTTGTAGACGAAAAATGACAAAATTAGTTATTCAAGAATTTTGTTTGCAAGTGTCGTCTGCTTTTCAGGTTAGGTAAAGGGTTAAACCTCGAGATACAGTCCTAGGTTGGACGTGTATCGTCAAATGGATTCTCTAGATTTGCTACACGATCTCACACTCCCGCTACTTCAAAGGTTCTTCAAAGGCTTGGAACTTCAGTCTGGCGACTGGCGATATTGGTGAAAGAAGTCATAGCAATGACGGAAGGCTCTACACACGTCGGAGAGTAGAAGTCATGATACAAGTCAGTAGAAGTGCTATAAGGCTATGAAGGCTTTGGGATGGTAAAGGAGCTGGAAACTATATAGGAGCAATGACTCTCTTCGGATCATCCGATAACTATTCGTGGAAATATATCCTTCAATAGTACACCACTATGCCAAAAGTATACCCCAATACCGAGATGCGTCGAAGAGTCGTACGAGGAGTCACGCTTTCGATCGATTCATTTACTCGATAAAAGTCCAGTCATCAGAACATGGTGGTTTCAGTCACTGATCGATTGACTCTTTCACTCTTTCGTATGAGCTATGACGACTATATGTGGTGGTCTAAGAGCCATGTAGCAACTAGGCACTTGTATCAAACAATGGTGTGGCAATGGGCTAGCTCGATAATATTAGTTACCCCGTGTCTGATCACGTGGTACAGTTTTTTACCTACCCGAAGCCAGCCGTATCCCATGAGGCCGAAGGCTGGCTTCGTGCAGGTAAAAACCCGTACCACGTGATCAGACACGGGGTAACGAATTTATCTGTTGACTTTCCGTTTTAGAAGTACAATCTATTTCATGTGTGAACACACACAACATGAGATCTTTTATCTTCCATTGTTGAGCCATATAGGTTTCTGTGGAATTTTTGTGCAAAAGAGTTTTTTGTGAAAATATGCCGATATGACTAGTATAAGAAAATTATTGAATTTCTTTTTTTCTTTTTTGTCTCAAAAACATAGCTTATGAACCCCACATTGCAGGGTACTCGACAAGCGCATTCCAATAAGGGGTCATGAGCTATATTTTGGAGATAAAAAATTAAAATATAATACATGTACACTGTAAAACTGGAATGACGCGTCTTCTACGGGGTATGGACGGTTTGTAGATTTCGGAACGAGGCTTCCACTGGGTATGGGAAATTTGTCAGTGGCTGGGCGGAAGTATCGTGGGTTTCAATGAATATGGTCTCATACCGCGTATCTATCAACCAATCAAATCAAACAATTTACTTTAGTCAATAGATAAATGAATTGATCTAATTAGTCAAAGGTAGAGATTGCTGGGCCTAGATTGAATGCGAGGGCGAGAGTAGCCGGAATAGATCCGATATATATATAGAAAGTGAGGATTCGCAGAGAATCCTACCCAGATAAACATTTAGTTGTTAGGTCACTTCTTGTAACTGTATATACCCCTATTGAATCGAACGACACCCCAATCTATTTAATAACCATTAACACTACGTGCTATCCAGCTAGGACTGAAAATATAGAGGATTCTGGGAGAAACTGAGCAGAATAACATTCGTTTCGGTAATTGTGAGTGATTGTCGACTATTAAATACATTCCTGTTTAATTGAGCATACCCTCAGAATGCACACCCCTCCCTTCTGTTGTAGGCCTTTGTTTTTGTTTACATGAGCACCGGTGGGCGGTACTTCCGCTGGCAATTTTATCGCCGAAACGAAAGAGAAAACGAAACGCGCAAATTATGGGGCCCTTTTCGTTTTAATAACACAATAACATACTATTTCGAGCTGTGGATGATTTATCATACATGAGACAATGTGTGTTTGTTAATTTTAGGTATCTTATGAGGTAAACTTAACTTAAAACGTAATAAATAATGCCGGTTTCATTTCACTCTTCACGAGGCGACGAGTGATAAATTTAGACAAGTTTGCATTCAGTGCGAGGTCATCAAGGGTCAGCTTGAATGTAGTTCCACTGTAGGTGTAAATTTTAACTATTTAAATCCCATTGCTCGCGTGTTCACCACGGTTGTAGTATAAAGCTAAAATTTATGTCATAGGCTTTTTATATATAGTAGAATAGGTAATCATGGTATAAATACATATATATATATATAGGTTAACTATTCAATAGGTTAGTAATCTGAACTCAATGGCCATCTACTTGCGGGTGGTCACTACATTCAGAATGCAAATCTGTGATATAAATATTTGAACATCATGTGGTGATTCTCTAGGATGATACATAAACCCTTTGGCCACTGATGGTATAATCCATATCAGTTCAGGGCCATCAACTGGGTGAGTCTATAGTAGTTAATTGTGTGAAGAGCAATCAACATTTTCAACGTGCAGCCTTGGAGCTGCACGTTGGAAATCTCGATTGGTCTATCACACAAATTTGTTTTGAGCAGCTATCTACTTATGAATTCAGGTGGTATCACGATTTTTTCCTGCTTTCAAAGGGTTAATCTTTCATTGTACATATCTTATGTTCAGTGGACAAATAGAAATGTTGTTCTGCAGCGATATCATACCAGTGATACCATACCAGTGATACCACACCCTCAAAACCATAACAGCGACACCATACTATCGTTTTGTGATTACACAAAGCGGACGTTGCCTTACCAGTCCTTCCGGCCCATTGGTCACAACATGTTGTTTATGTCATTTCTTTTTTTTATTGGAGCGTAACGACACTGTCAAGAGCCAGGGTTATGTCACATCGTTTCGGACTGTTTTAAGGTTGGGGAAGCCGAGGTAACCTGAGTGAACCACCGAGCAATGGTAAGTAACTGTCGGACTCTCCAACTTACTAAACCGAGCAGAGTTATCATCGTTGAAAGGCAGCTTTACCGTCGTCGTACCATAAGCCTCAGTGCTCAATGCCACTGTGTTCTAACATGCAATCGGGGTGAAGTGTTTTGCCCATGAACACCACGCAGATCGTCGACGCGGGCAGGATCTAACCGTCGACCTTTCAATCTCAACGCCAATTCGCCAAACACGTTTTGTTGATTTTAACACACGCAAGCTGATAAGATGTGAACCACACGCTTCATATTAATATAATATCATATGACAATACAGTGACCTACTAGAATACAGTGAGCCTTGTGGCCTATCGCGTCAAGTACACTGCATATTGTTGTGGTGCATAGGTGTTTCAGAAGTTAAATTCCCATATTCACATTGTTCTTTGTGACGTTTTCATTTGTGAGGCATTCATCCGCGTCACTACCGGAATGTCAGCCAGCCCATAACCATGGACCCTAGATAACACCTCAGGGCACGAGGTTCCCAATTCTTGACAGTACACGTTTTTGGAAATAAACTATGCATGCGGCTCTACTAGACAGACATGTTACCAAGCCAACAGGACAGTTCTCCGGTCAGTGGGGGATATGAAACGTAACTGTGATTCAGTCGCCTACTCTCTTCTCACGGGATATAACAAACCCTTCTGCCATTTTTCTGACAGGCTCGCCTTTTCAGCAAGAACAATCCAAATGGCACTTATGTCTGCTACAGTGAAGGGAGCGGAGGCTTCTTCTTACTCCGGCGTCCCTTCCCATAAGTGGCGGTGTGTCGCTGGTCCGCGAGTAGAAAATATATTACAAAGAACCATAGATAATAAGATTCGGCATTATGGGGGATATTTATATAAAATTCGTCCCTCCACCCCACCCTTGCTGGCCCAACACTTTGTATACAGTGGTTTATACAAGGTGTAAAGCCTGTCAGATGCAAGCTCAACAAACCACAATTAAAACAATTTGACCAGATGTCGATATATTACTTTCCATCAAGTTACATGTCTTTTTGTATTGACATTATGTCTGCGATCAATGAACCCTAATTCCAAGACAAAAGGGTCATTAATCTCAGTCTGAAAGGTCCATTTATTTATCCCCAAATTCTCTCAAGTTCCATTCTATGCTTTAGTTTTTCTAGTCATTGTTTTTACCAACCTCCACACTTACGAGAAGGGAAATCCCAGTCGAGCTCCATCCCGAGTTTTTAGGCAACTAGTCCAATTCGTTCGCAAAGGAATCCGACGCTCTTATGGGCTGTTCGTCTACCCACTTTTCGTGGTGTTTGCTCAAAAATTACCGTTGGTGTAATGTGGTGTCCCTTCAATTACAAGTATATACAGATATTCTTTTCTGCCCAGTTACAGATATTCCTATCAACAAGCATTTAATTCAACATCAAGATATTAAAGCAATTGGTGGAACTTGGAATTTGATTGGTGACTTGCGTGCTTGGCTCCACCCGTCTCGTTTCTACTACACTCATCTGCAGTCTTCGGATGTAATTTTACACAGATTTCTCTAATAAGTCCTAGTTAACCGTTTACCCAACGAATAGGCCACATCCGCTCGCGTAATATGCAAATTCAGCGGCTGAAAAAATACTATTTTTCGACAAATTTCAACAAAACCATATCATGTGACCCCTCTTTGGAACGAGCTCGTCAAGCTCGTTTCAATGAGGGGTCAATGAAATTGTTTTGTTGAAGTTTGTTGAAAATATTTTAAAAATGATATTTAAAATAATAAATTTTGATATCATCTGCGTTGGGAAAAAGGTTAACGGTCGAGACTGTTCGGACTGCACGTACAACCCATCGGATAGTGAGCCAATCAGCAACCTTTCACATTTCATTCATCATAAACTTTGTTTTCTAAACAACGAATAATACAGTATTTTACGATGCGCGCAAAGAATGATACACAAAAAATATCTAAGCATGACAGAAACTCTTTCAGGTCGAGAGGAACTTATAACGCCTGTTACAGTTAAAACTAGAAGTTCTGTCACGAACTGTGCTCTTATCTGGGCTTAATTGTGGGTAGGAATTGCGCGCAGTTGCCACATCGATTGGCATCCAAAGCACGGCTGGTTCTCCTGGTTACTCACAGCAAACACAGGCAATGTTTTTGCCAGCGGACCTCCGGGTTACCCTGATGTCCATTGGCTGAAACATTGCTTGTGCACAGGCCATATGTACAGAATTTGATAGCCTTACTATGGTCATAACGCGTAGATTAACGCGCAGATCGACGTGCTATTTGTGCGCATTTCATGACAGGACTTCTAGTTTTAACTGTACTGAATCAATACGATTTTATTTAGGGCCCGGCGAACGTTAGAGATTCGATTCGATTTCGAATCTTGTCGTTGATTCAATTCGATTCGAAACCATCTCGATTATTCAGAACAATCGAATCCTGGGGAGATGTGGATTTCATACAATTATTTATTGTCGACTTTCTGACGTTAACAACTCACGTTGCAGCTTTCTGATGCATAAGATAAGTCCAACTAGAAAACACAAATTCGGTCGAAAATTCATAAAAACGACAATTGAAGCGATAGTGGAGATCGGTTTACGGCACGCTTGCACAATATATTGCCCATTAAGAGCACCAAAGCGACATCTGCGATGCTCTAGCTTTGCAGATGGCGCGTTGATGCACGCAAAGAACGATAATTTCTAATAGTCTTGTATGCCTATTGACGGTGGGTTCACGAAGGCGATAGAGAGACTACAGTTAAAACTAGAAGTCCTGTCAAGAAATGCGCACAAATGGCTCGTCGATCTGCGCGTTAATCTACGCATTATGACCATAGTAAGGCTATCAAATTCTGTACATATGGCCTGTGCACAAGCAATGTTTCAGCCAATGGATCTCCGGGTAACCTGGATGTCCATTGGCAGAAACATTGCCTGTGTTTGCTATGAGTACCCAGGAGAACCTGCCGAGCTTTGGATGCCATTCGATATGGCAATTGCGCGCAATTTCCTACGCGCAATTAAGCCAAGACAAGCGCATAGTTCGTTACAGGGCTTCTAGTTTTAACTGTAGTACGGTGGCCTTAGTATCGTGACAATTGAAAAGTAGATTCAATTGGAGATTCGATTCGATTCGAGATGAACATCGTGATTTGTCGGGCCCTAGTTTTGCTGGCCAATGTGTTGATGTATTTGAGTAGTTGAGTGTTACAGAATGCTACTTGCGTTATGCACTCAAGTAGAAATATCTTCTTTTGAACAAAAACGCACAAATGTACCCTTTGGAGACATTAAAAAGTTTTAAAATCAGGCAAATGATGTCGAAGTTTTAAGAAAGACACATTTGCCTCCTATCAACGCGCAATTTCGAACTTGATATTTATCTCTTGTAAACTTGAAATTCAATTTTATATGATTTAAGTTCCAAAACAGTAGGAAAATTAAATTGTGAGACATTTTATACGCGTTGCTTTTTAACCCTTTACCCAACGTAACGGCCAAAACCGGCCAGCGCGATTCTCAAAAATCGCCAATGAATTTTTATTATTTTTTCATTTTTTGTCTCAAAAACATAGGTTATGACTCCTCGTTGGAACGAGCTCGTCGAGCTCGTTCCAACGAGGGGTCATAACCTATGTTTTTGAGACAAAAAATGAAAAAAATTAGTTATTCAAGATTTTTTTTTGCAAGTGTCGTCTGCTTTTCACGTTAGGTAAAGGGTTAAATGACACCAACAAATTGATTCTCGCGGCTGTTACAAACGACTTCCGTCGAGCTCGTTCCAATGACGGGTCGCACGATATGCTTTTGGAAAATGGTTTGAAGATTTAAAGAAAAAAAATCAATTAACAAATTTGGAAATCGTGTGCATTGAGTAAAGGGTTATTAGGTTAACCCCTTTCTTCCATGTGTATAGTGTATAACTCTTTGCGTAAAGAAAACGTTAACCGTTATAAAACCGACCTACCAGAAATCACAAAACGGGGTCGATAACGGAAGCTCACGAGAAAGGAGGTGCTTGGAATATTCTTCCATACATATATCGCGAAAACTGGAAAGATTGTAACGTCAATTGATTTGCGAGTATTTCAGGAGGATATGACATAATTTATTGCACAATAAAGTGAAGTCATTAATTTTAATGATTAAAATTCATATTTTGTTGGCATACGTAACTTTGTTACTTAGCTGAACAAGCAGTATTTGCAGTAAAAAAAATAGCGAGGCGCTCTAAGCAGAACCTGCAAAACATCACAAATGGCTACAGATATTTATTTCATTAAAACGAAATAATATTTCGTTAAAACGAAATAAATAAGTTGGAACGTGAGGCGATGGAGGATGCAAACAGGTCAGAAAATACGGCCGACTTTTCCCCATGAACGAGTATGAATAATTGTTCACTTCCATTATTTGAGATAAAAAAATTATTGTGAACAATCAGACTCATGAAAATGACGCCTTTTAAACAACCGTTTTGAATTTTTTTCCCAACTTTATGGGGGAACGTCATTTTATCACAGACGAAGGGGCACTTTTTTTAAAAGGGCTGAAGATTTTTACCGAAAAGTGATGCTGCCGGCATCATTGAGGCACGTGGAACCGAGGTGGGTGAGTGAGGGCTGGTGGCGTAGTTCCGAAGCCAGCCGTATTTAAAAATCAGACATTGGGGAGGGTGGACGGAACGACTTTTGTGTGTGCCGAAGGCATACTCGAAGTGTCCAACACCGAAATGCTATAGAGTGTATGGTTGGTGATGTCCCCCTCCCGTTGGTGGGGATTGGGGGCCTCCCTAGAGAAACTGTTTTAAGTCTGAGGCTCTGAGAACAATTCTAGAGCCTCTGGGTGCCTCAGTTGTGACTTGTCCAGTTGCTGATTTTAGTCAATAACTTTAATAATATATTGTTTGACATTTCAAACTCTGAAGCTGTTTACTTTCGATTCACAGAAATTCAACAATTATTTTCCGACACAATGTGAAAATTTCCGAAAGAAATGCTTATAGGCGGCGCCTCTCCTCTCCCCGCACTTCAAATAGCATGGTGTATGCTCTCTCTGGAAATGTGTTAGGCCTGTGTATCCAAAGTCATCACATGATAAGACTGTAGTCCAAACTAGCACCCAAAGACCGTAATATAATTTTTGGTATGGCACGTCCTGTGAGACGTACCACGCCAAAAAATATATTACGGACTTTGGTTCAAAGCTTGGTCTTATAGGGCGGTATCCCTTATTTAAATACAATAGATTGAATGTTTGACACTACAGGTAGGTCAAGCTTTCCCCCCCCCCCAAAAAAAAAATATGAAAACTGCAAGAAAAAATTGATTTTCCCGATTTCGCAGCCCCCCCCCCCCCCTCCGCAGTCACCATGGCCTGTACGCTTATGCATCTTATAATGTCGTTCTCTGCTTTCCATTACTGCTTTTTTTTTAGGAGGGAGGAGGAGAGGGGCGAGAAGCCATGTGGGGGGTACCCTGGGACTTTCCGCCGCTTCATTTTCTTTCTGCAAAGATAAATCACGCAATGATATACGGAACAGCACCAAAAAAAGTCTGGTAAAAAAAACTGGGAGATCATAACGTTAATTGATTGGAGAGTGTTTCAATTGAATACCACTAGATTTTTTCCACAATAAAGTGAAGCCATTAATTTTAATGAGTCAAATTCATATTTTGCAAGAATACGTAACCGTGTTAATTAGCTAAGTAAGCAGAATTTGCAATAGAAAAGAAGCGAGGTGGTGTAATTTGGCACTGCTCACCGCTACAGATACTTATTTCGTTAAAACGAAATAATTATTTCGTTAAAACGAAATAATATTTCGTTATTTCGAAATATTATTTCGTTATTTCGAAGTAATATTTCGTTAAAACGAAATAATTATTCCGTTAAAACAAAATAATATTTCATTATTTCCAAATATTAATTCGTTAAAACGAAATATTATTTCGTTATTTCGAAACATAAATTTCGTTAAAACGAAATAAAATAAGAGTGAAACCTGTCACCTACCGGGCTCCATACTAAATAAACAACTAGACTTGAAATTTTATTTGAGAATTCACGTTGCTGAATTTCAAGGGATTTGCCTGTTATTGCATGTTGACTGGCTGTGGTTGTCAGTGTGGCTGTGATCGTGTCTTTTTATGTGCGTGTAGCGGTACAGTACGGCAGCCGTGGACTGGTCACACACGGTTATGCTATATTTCCACGGACGCAACAATAGATTCCAAACACTGATTAAAGGAATAATCATCAAAAATTCAATTAATGAAGCACTGGTTACAACTCGGTGCTTCATTAATTAAAATTTTGCTGCTGATGATATTTATTACCTGGAAACATCTCTGCCCACGCGTGGATTACGACCGGTCCACGGCGGTTGTATGGTAAGCGCGGCGGTGTATGTGGGGTTTGCGAGAATGGACGAATGGATTTGGAATTGTACTGTGGGCTAAGATCACATAATAGCCCCCTGCCGAATATTCGATTGTTCGAGTTGAAGTCGAGTCGATCAACAAATTCGAGTCGAATACGAGTCGAAAATAAAATCACGAAAATAGAAAATGAAAAAAACTTATCAAGAAATGTCTCGGTATACGTACTTTCGTACATTTAATACTGGCTAAATTGTCAAAACAATGCGAGGAATTGAGCGCGAACCGCAAGCACACATCGTCAACATGGAACTTACAGTGTATTACCAATGTTATTTGGAATCACGCGTGTCGCGTGATTCCAAATGACATCGGTAATACACTCATATTTTAGAATGGATAAAGCCTCGGCTACATACACGTGTAATACATGTATATAAGACTTCGTACAAAACCCAAGCGACAGGGACTACATCTCATCTCTGGTACACTTCAGTAAGAAGCATCTATCGCTTCATGATAAGGAAACCCGGATGATGCCAAGCTTAAGGTCAAGAAGGGAGCAAAGCAATCGCAGCTACATACTGATTCTTTGTCTCGTTTAAAACCACGCGTTCAAGTATGCTACATTGTTAAGGTATAAACTGCTGAATGTTAGTGTGAATATGTGGATAAATCATCAGTACAATGCCAAAGCAATCCTAATGTGGTTATTTTAAACTGGAGATATTGCGTACGTAACCGCACTTGAACACCTAGTTTCGGCTACCTTGGTTCGAATTCCATGTTCGATCGACTCGAACATTTTTTTTTGGCAAGTTCGAGTCCAAAGTTGAGTCGAAGAAAAATCCATATTCGCAGGGGCCTATCACATAATTAGAATATATTACTTTCCCTCTTCTTATCGAGAGGATCACGGCTCTTCAAAGTTCATATCTGATACTTTTTCAACCGTTTATGAAAACAATCTTGTGTTTCTTTGGGTTATTGAATGTAATGCGCGTATGCCTTAGCGGAGTAAAGCTATTCATTAGTTTGGCAGGTTATCAATCAGTGTAACTAGATTCCGTAGAATTGTGCACTCGCGTAAACTATTTATTCTGCTCTTGGCCAAAACAACAGTATTTTGTTATTGATTTTGTTACAATAGTGCTGTTAATTCATACACCAATTAATACATGCCGTTATAACTGATGGGTTCCACGGTATGAACATGTCAATAGGTCAACAGAGTGTTGCGTGTGCGATGGTTCTATTAAATTTCCGTACATTCTCTTGTACTCAGAATTAGGATGTGCTGTCAGAAATGATCCAGCGTTAAACACTTTTATTGATGTAATAAAAGCTTGTCATTCACAATCAATTTGTTGCTAAACAATTCGTCTATACGTTCTTGTCTTCCGTGGCGGATAATTATCGTCAATGAATGAGATATACAGGAAAGTCAACTCCCTTTAACTCTTTTGGTGCGGATTATCCCAAGAAACAGAATTCTCAGCTCGTAATAATTATCAGGCATTTTACTAAAATACGGTTTATTAGATTAAAGAGTTATAATTCTTAAAAGCGTTCCAGGAATCTCATCGAGTGCTTTTTTCAGAATTGTATCATGATTTGAGCCATTTTATGTATATATTGCCGTACACTTTAGTAGGATTTTGTGGGGTCATTCTCTACTGAAGTCTGTATTTCTGCAGTCAAAATAACACAGAAGGATCTACATTATTGGAGACAATGTGATATAGTCATTTCAAAGCGTAAAGGTGCCAACTGCAAAGCAGATGCGTCGCAGTTGGAACCTTAATGCTTTCCATTGACAATATAACTGTTCTTTGATAGAATAAAAATCGTGCACGAAACATAGGAGTGCGTTGATGCTTGATTGATATCACTTGGAGATGGACACACACAGTTGTATAATATTCCGACTATAGTTGCCTATCGCTGCCATGCTGTCGACTTTAGCTGCCTGTCGCGCTAAAAATGTTAATTCTAATACAATTACTATAAATCTCGAAATATGATTGGTTAAGAAAAAAAAAACTGCGACAGTAAAATCGGCGTAACCTGTCGCAAATTTTGTGTTGTCGAAAATGTATTCGTGTGCGTTCTATTTTCGTTCCATTTGGAGTCATTGACTACCGTATCCAATGTAAACAAACGCTGTGAACGCGTTGACTTGCTGTAAAAAAACGTTCTCTATCGTTCTTGTCATTAACTGTAATTAATATGGATACTGTTGGAAAGTTTAATATTAATGTGGAATAGGGGTTTGGCAGAGACTGCTGAGTAATGAAATGAGTGTTGAAAAAAATGATTTCGATGGGCTTAACGGCAACCGCGTGGAACCAGCCAGCGATATTGTAATATAATTTATAAACAGCAATTTTCCGTACAATATTCGATAAAGAATTTATTGACGCCATGTGCGAAATAGAAAACCAAAATTCCGACAACTGGCAATAATAATTTTAATTGTTCAAGGCCAAATATTTCTGACAGATCCGCTAGCGATGTTATAACATCGACTTCAAGTGCAAGCGGTCCTTTCATTTTCTATTGTGTTACCTGCGTTCGTGGCACCACATGTACAGTTACAGAAATGCGTTCGCCACTGAAAGAGGTGAACTATTCGTTCTGCAACAATTATGTCAATAGCAGTAGCCCTATTCCACAAGACATCACTTCCTAGAAACAGTTTGAAATGAACAATTGTTCTGAAACCATAAGTAATTATTACGGTTAAACAAAGGCTTCCAATCAAAGATCTCAAAATTTTTAACTTGAATGGTAAATCCTCGAGTGCTTTCCGACTCCGACTGAAACTTAAAGTAAACATCACAAGGTGAACTCTAAACTTTAAACAGGGAAAGCAGCTGGCGTATTTTGTTTTCAGATGTCACAAACATTTAAACATGATAAATGTTGTCAGTACAAATATAAATATATTTTGTTATTGGTGATAAAATACGGTGGCTGATTTAGGACACTCAAATATTTATTTTTATCTCGTTATAACGAGATACGATCTCGTTATAACGAGAAAACATCTCGTTATAACGAAAAAACATCTCGTTATAACGAGAAAGTATCTCGTTATAACGAGAAAACATCTCGTTATAACGAGAAAGTATCTCGTTATAACGAGAAAAGATCTCGTTATAACGAGAAAAGATCTCGTTATAACGAGATACTATCTCGTTATAACGAGAAAACATCTCGTTATAATGAGAAAACATCTCGTTATCTCGAGATAAAATCACGTGACTCTGATGACATGAAACATATAGCCCTCACCACCAAAACAGTTTATATATCTCGCGGGTGTTTTCAATATTCTGGATGTAATACATGGGGTAAACACCTACCCACCCTCACCCCAAGCATCCCAACCATGACGTGAAAAACCTCTCCTCTCCCTCGCACATGTTGTCAACGATAATTACGCTAAGCGCATATAACTCTCATACCAATAAACACAGAAAATGAGATGGAATTCACACAAACAAATGAAACTATAGCGTAATAAACTCGCTGCCCCCCCCCCCCCCCGCCTCTCCCCCACACCGTACGTGGAACACTTTTTCGACACACGGCACTCAAAACACGACTATAGCCTCAGCCCCAAAACAGTGTACATATCTTACGCGTGTGTTTAATACTGTGGATGTAATACACGGGAAACACTCCTACCCCTCTCCTTCCCAAAGCATCCCACCAATGCCCGCGAAATACAATCCCCTCCCCCTCGCACATGTTGTAAAAGATAATTACGACAAGTGTATTTAACGCTTACACGAATAGAACAAGGACAGGGACGTGAGAAGGTAAAAATATTGGGAGAGGGGTATCAAGGCGGATATCCATGCAAAAGGGGCACCCGTTGTGCCGACAGTAGCATGATTCGAGTCGCGCAGTGGCGAGGTGGGGGAGAGCACCAGATGTTGTATCCCCTTCTCGTTGGCGGGGTCCGGGGGGCCCTTCCCTGGAAACATTTTGAAAAATATGAGGGCCAAAACTCGCGTTCTCAGTGATTCTGAGGCCGCTGTGACACTACCAATTCGAATTCTTTGCTCGTTTCGTAATTAGGCGCGCTTCTGAATTTATCCGTTTGGTTAACCTCTTCGTTTGTGTTTTGTTTTGGACTGACTTCAAACATCTCCACGAGTTTAATCGGGACAATGGGTTAATAATTTTTTGATTTTTTTTTTGGGGGGGGGGTGGGAGGTAAATATCCCCATTACATCCCCCCCCCCCCCCGGTTTAACGCCACTGAGAAAGGATGGAAAACAGAAAAAATGAGATGGAATTCACACAGACAAATTAAACAACAAAAGCGTAATAAACTTATTGCCACCCCTCCCCACATCCTTCCTTCCACACACAAGGAGAGATTTATTTATTTATCTATTTATTTATTGGAATTTGACGACTCTTTCAGCAGCCAGGGTCATGTCGTGTAATGTAGTTCTACGGGTGGAGGAAGAACCGAAGAATCGGAGAGAACCACTGAGCACCGGCGAGCAACCGTCGAACTCTCCAACGTACTAACCCGGCAGAATTTGAGTTACATATAGAGTTCTAACGCAAGTTGAAGACGACAGTATATAGCTTCACAAAAGTGACTTTAAACACCAATAAATAATTAAATAAATTCCCTACACCAGTGATGACTACATGTATAGTCGTCATGCTTCATATTCCATGTTCAGCTCAATCTGACAGTGAACAAAATCAGAAGTTTATTGAAAAACTTAGTGCTGAAGCGGCAGGGGTGGGGGGGTGGGGGGGTGGGGGGGGGGGAGGTTGACACCCCATCCAATAACATTGACCTCCACCCCACACCCACAAAAATTAAACTGCCACTTATAATTCCCAAACCTCCCTTCTCTCAAGATGCCCAGAATGGGCCCCAGAGCTTTATAATTTAAAAAAAAATCACCCCCGGACTCCACCAATGGGAGGGCGTACCTCCCAAGCTCTCCGCCCCCTGCCTCAAACCTCGAGACATGCCCGTGGTATGTCGTTCTCCACCCTCGCGATATTACTCCCCCCCCCCCCCAACACACACACAATTTGGGATCCTAGCTCTACACAGTAAAAAACAATTTTCTAGAGCTTCAGGATTCATACATTGCATTATTGTTATATTATTGACACCATTTAATTCTATTTCTAAGAAGTGCACAAGTTATCGGTATACCGTATATATTGGCCTAATCATGATAACCCTTTTACCCACCGCAGCGACACAAACCGTCCGTGTAATATACAAAATTCGCCACTCAAAATTTATGTTCATAATTTTTTCTCCCAAACCATAGTTTATGATATCGCATCGAAAAGAGCTCGACGAGCTCGTTCAAATGAGTGTCATAAGCCGTTCAGTTTGGAAGAAAAAAATGAATTTCATTTATTTTTTTTTTTTTGTGTTAAAATAATTGTGGGCCTACTGTTGTCTTCAACTTGCGTTTGGTAAAAGGTTAATGACGCCATAATGTGTTTCCACGACAAACATGTACAGCTACCTACTATATAATTATGAGAGCACGGTAGATCATTTGTTAGAGTATCGAGCTTGAAACATAGAAATCGACAGGTTCGTTTCTGACCCGCGTTGTGTCTTTAGGACAAGACACTTGATCCCAATTGTCCACGTGGCCTGACGTGGGGTCACGGTGGCATTATGTGCTAGGGCGTACTGCACGTCGATGGTGCACGTGCCTTCAACCGCTCTAACTCTAATTCTGTCGGGTTAGTATGTTGGAGAACTTGACGGTTGCTCGCCGCTGCTCAGTGGTTGTCTCCGGTTCTTCCTCCACCAAGGGAACTACCCTACATGACATGCCCCTGGCTGCTGAAAGCGTCGATAATAAATAAATCTCTCCTTGTGTGTGTTGGTCGGGGGGGGGGGGGGGCAGTAAGTTTATAAGGCTATAGTTGTTTAATTTGTCTATGAAAATTCCATCTTATTTTCGGTTTTTCATCCTTTCTCAGTGGCGTTAAAACCGGGTAAGGAGTGGGGCGGTAGGGGGTATTTACCACCCTGCTACTGTCAGCACAATGGGCGCCCCTTTTGCATGGATCTCCGCCTTGATACCCCTCTCCCAATATTTTTACCTTCTCACGTCCCTGTCCTTGTTCTATTCGTGTAAGCGTTAAATACACTTGTCGTAATTATCTTTTACAACATGTGCGAGGGGGAGGGGATTGTATTTCGCGGGCATTGGTGGGATGCTTTGGGAAGGAGAGGGGTAGGAGTGTTTCCCGTGCATTACATCCACAGTATTAAACACACGCGTAAGATATGTACACTGTTTTTGGGGCTGAGGCTATAGTCGTGTTTTGAGTGCCGTGTGTCGAAAAAGTGTTCCACATACGGTGTGGGGGAGGGGCGGGGGGGGGGGGGGGGGGCAGCGAGTTTATTACGCTATAGTTTCATTTGTTTGTGTGAATTCCATCTCATTTCTGTGTTTATTGGTATGAGAGTTATATGCGCTTATCGTAATTATCGTTGACAACATGTGCGAGGGAGAGGAGCGGTATTTCACGGGCATGGTTGGGATGCTTGGGGGTGAGGGTGGGTAGGTGTTTTCCAATGTATTACATCCAGAATATTGAAAACACCCGCGAGATATATAAACTGTTTTGGTGGTGGGGGCTATATGTTTCATGTCATCAGAGTCACGTGATTTTATCTCGAGATAACGAGATGTTTTCTCGTTATAACGAGATCTTTTCTCGTTATAACGAGATATTTTCTCGTTATAACGAGACACTATCTCGTTATAACGAGATGTTTTCTCGTTATAGCGAGATCTTTTCTCGTTATAACGAGATACTATCTCGTTATAACGAGAAAGTATCTCGTTATAACGAGATCTTTTCTCGTTATAACGAGATACTTTCTCGTTATAACGAGATCTTTTCTCGTTATAACGAGATACTTTCTCGTTATAACAAGATACTTTCTCGTTATAACGAGATGTTTCTTCTCGTTATAACGAGATAGCATCTCGTTATAACGAGATCGTATCTCGTTATAACGAGATAAAAATAAATATTTGAGTGTCCTAAATCAGCCACCGTAATAAAATGACTAAAACGTTTGGAATTATTTGTATTGTGGCAGTGTAAAATATATTTCGTGATTTGGTTCGGAACTCCCAAATGACGTCACGAAGACTGTATTTTTAGATTTAAATTGTTGTCTTCAACAAGGCGTTGTTTTCTAGTTGGGAGATCAAATACTATCTCCGTTTTCAGCCGAATTATATTAGAATGGGGATAACTATGTTGTATTTGATTGTTTGGGGTCGTAAACGATGGTTTTACTGTCTCAAATATCCGTTTTAACCGGCCCCCGCTAACGCGTCGCCGGCAAAACTCAATTTGCAACAGTAAAACAATCGTTTATGGCCCCAAACAATCAAATACAACATAGTTATCCCCTAATTTCATGTCAGTAAATTTAACAATAAGGGTACTGGAATTTCATATAAAAATTGAAATTTCGACGTGTTAGCGAATTTGTATCATCAATGTGCGCATTTTTTCGCAAACCGCGGACATTTTCCAGTGGAGAAGTATAAAAATACAAAAGTTGGCTTTTTTTGCATTCCCCCCTCCCCCCCCCCCCCCCCCCCCCCCCGCTTAATTTGAACGTTTGACTTTTATTCTCCGTTGAAACTCATTTAAAAATAAGAAAACGGTGTTTTCAGCATTGGATGTTCTGTAAGTCTTTTTCTGTTAATTTTATCAACACCGTGCGCATCACATAATGCAGGCACTGTGTACTCCACAAACATAAACGTCTGGAAGATGAGGTTTGCTAAATTTTCTCGTGGGAAAAATAAAACTCGAAAATTACTGTTAAAACACATTTGCTAAACAAAGAGCCAAAGTGGACACTTATTTACAGTACAGTCGCCGTGGACTGGTGACTTTCCACGCGTGGGCAATATTTCCACGGACGCAGTAATATTAGATTCCAAACACTAATTACAGGAATAGTCTTCACAAATTTAATTAATGAAGCACCGGGTACAACCCGGTGCTTCATTAATTAAAATTTTGTTGATGATGATTGTTATTATCTGGTAAACACATGCGTGGACATAACTGCCCACGTGTGGATTACGACCAATCCACGGCGACTGTACTGTATTATTGTTGGTTGGTGTGATGCTGAAATAGATACTGTTATTGATAAATTATCTGTGAAGTTGTTGCTTCTACTTAGCTTCCCTTAGAAGCCAAGTTTCCTTTTATTACTTTTAATAAACGAAAACAACAGACATCCCAGAGAGCTGGTTGTGGTTTTCGTTTATCAAAAGTAACAGAAGGAAACTTGGCTTTATTTTCTACTGATGTCGTAAGTGTTTTCTCAACAAATCACCTGCTTCTTAAGTGAACCTTCCTCAGTCGTCTAATAATTTCAAGGGAGATAACTTTATAGAAATTCGATTTTCATGACGATGCAGAAGTCAGGGATGTAAACCTATTCAGTATTTGGCCTTGGATTGAACTGAAGACGCACGTGTCGCTAAAGAAGTACACGGGTTGCAAAGCCGACGCCAGGCTGCCCGACATGACCGTTGTACCATGTGCTTCATTAATTAAGTTTGTGATGATTATTCCTAGAATTAGTGTTTGGAATCTATTATTACTTTCCAAAGTGTGATTTACTGGGATTTCGGGTTTGATTATAAACGATAACTTCACAAGTGAACTATGCAATCGACAATTGTGTCATGTATCCGTGCGCACAAACGATGACGCTTTGCCGTGGGTGTAGTGGGGACTTCATTGTTTTGTTTTTTTTTTGCTTTTTTTAACCCTTTACCTAACATGAAAAGCAGACGACACTTGCAAAAAAAAATTCTTGAATAACTAATTTTTTCATTTTTTGTCTCAAAAACATAGGTTATGACCCCTCATTGGAACGAGGTCGACGAGCTCGTTCCAATGAGGGGTCATAACCTATGTTTTAGAGACAAAAAATGAAAAAATAATGAAAATTAATTGGCAAGTTTTGAGAACAGCGCTGGGCGTTTTTGGCGTTACGTTAGGTAAAGGATTTAAATAATATAATTATCGTTAATAATGAAAAGTAATAAACAGAGTAATCGCTTGACTGGACTGGACTGGTTACGTGAAATAATTCATTCGAGGCGAGAGACTATATTGTAAAACACTCGTGCGCATTCGCGCGCTCGTGTTTGTACAACGTCCCTCACCTTTCATGAATTATTTCACGTAACCAGTCCAGCCAAGCGATTACTTTGACTACTTGTTAGAGAAAGGCGCTTGTTGTGTATTAAGAAATATACACTGTGCCTAATTGAACATGGTATTGCTCTGCAGAGCTCGCAAAAAGGACTTGAAAAGGTATTTTCACTTTTAGGCTAAATGGGCTATTATCTGTGTCGTTGACTACTTGTTAGAGAAAATGTCATTTGGCTCGGCATTCACTAATGTAACAGAGAGTGCCTTTCTGAACAAGGTAGTGCTCTGCCACCCCTCCCCCCTCCCCCCAAATATGCACCCCCTGTGTGCCAAAAAACTCCCAAAAAGGGTTCTAACTTTTTTGTCTATAAAATCAGGTTTGTCTCATTTCTAGTTAGATGAAGGGTTAATTAGCTCGGTATTTCCAAATTAAATAGAGGGTATCTTGCAAACGAAAGTGGTGCTGTGCGGGCCCCCCACTATTTGCCCCATTCTTAGGCCACACCACAAAGCTCCCCAAAATGGTACCGACGCTTTTCTTGCTTTATGGGTTATTAGCAGTTTTTTGGTTTGTTAGAGAAAGGGCAATCTACTCGACATTCTCAGATTTTATAGATGTTCCTCGCGAAGCATAGTGGAGCTCTGCGGGACCTCCAAAATATGCACCCCATTTAGTGCCACAAAACTCCCAAAGAGGGTTCTCAGACGTTTTGCTATAAAGGGTATTATTGGTTTCTCGAACTATTTGTTGGAGGAAGGGTCAATCGGGTCCAAAATCTCCAAACATTATAGATGTGGCCTTGGTAGTAGCATGATAGTGACCTGCCTCTCCGCACTAAGATATGTACACGTTTGGCGCATGGGTGCCAAAAATGGTTCGGACATTTCTTGCTTTACGGTTTATTATCGGTTTGTTGAGGTTTTTTTGTTAGATGAAGAGGTCAATTAGCTGCTTTATGTTCCTAAAATGAACAGTAGGCGTATTGATAACCATAGTTGTGTTGTGCCGGGCACCCCAAATTTGAACACATCTGGGGCCACAATGCTCAGAAAAAATGGTACCGCAATGTTTTTGCTAAAAGGGCTATTATCATTTTTGCGGGCTGTTTTCTAGAGAAAGGGCAATCTGCTCGGTATTCTCAAATTTCATAGATGGTGCCTTTGGAAACAAGGTGGCGCTCTGCGTGGGCCCCTAAATATGCACCCGTTTTGTGCTATAAGGCTCCCAAAAAGGGCTCCTGTCATTTTTTGATTTTACAATTTATTATCGGTTTGTCTGAAATCTTATTAGAAAAAGTGTCAATTAGCTCGGTATTCCCAAAATAAACAGTAAGTGTCTTGCTAAGCACTTAGTGGTTCTGTGCGAGCCCCCAATTTTTACACTCTTCCTTGACCACAAAGCATCCCAAAAAGGAAGGGAAATGTTTTGGTTATATGGGCTAATAGAAGTTTTGCTGGCTCTTGTTAACGAAAGGGACAATCTGCTTGGTAATCGGCAGATTTACAGACGGTGCCTTGTGAAGCATAGTGGTGCTCTGCGCACCCGTCCCCCCCGAAACCGAAAAAAATATGCACTCCTTTTTTTGCCGTAAAGCTCCCAAAAAAGGTTCTGCATTTTTTAATTTACAATCTATGATCGGTTTAGGTTAGAAATCTTGTTAGAGAAATGGTCAGGAGATGTCTTGCTAACTACAGGGGTTCTGTGCGGGCCCTCAAATTATGTACCCCTCCTGGGCCAACAAGGCATCCCCAAAAAGGAAGGGAAACTTTTTTGTTATATGGGCTATTATCAGTTTTTCTGGCTGTTTGTTAGCGAAAGGGGCAATCTGCTTGGTATTCTCCAAATTTATAGATGGTTTCCTAGGGAAGAAAGTGGTGGTGCTATGCTGGCGCCCCCCCCCCACCCCAACCGAATTATGTACCCTTTTGTGCCATAAGGCTCCCAATAGGGGTTCTGTTATTTTTTGGTTTACAGTCTATTATCAGTTTGTGTGAAATTTTGTTAGAGAAAAGGTTAATTAGCTCGGTATTCCCAAAATAAACAGTAAGTTTCTTCTAAACCACAGTGGTTCTGTGCGGCCCCCAAATTTTGCACCCTTCTGGGTCCACAAAGCATCCAAAAAAAAAAAATGAACGGAAATGTTTTTGTTATATGGGCTCTTAACAGTTTTTCCTACTGTATGTTAGCGAAAGGGTTAATCAGCTTGGTGTTCTTCAAATGTGAAGGTTGTGCCTTGGGAAGCATAGTGGTGCTGTGCAGGCACCCCAAAATAAGCACCCCTTTTGCACCATAAGGCTGCAAAAAGGGGTTCTGTCATTTTTGGCTTTACAGTCTATTATCGGTTTGTCTGAAAGCTTGTTAGAGAAAGGGTAAATTAGCTTGGTATTCCCGAAATAAACAGTAGGAGTCTTGCTAACCACTGTGGTTCTGTGCGGGCCACCCAAATTTTTCACCCTTCTGGGTCCACAAAGCACCCCCCCCCCCCAAAAAAAAAGGAATGGAATTATTTTCGTTATATGGGCTATTATTAGTTTTTCTCGTTGTTTTGTCTGCGAAAGGGGCAATCAGCTTGGTATTTTTGGTATTTTCCAAATTTATAGAGTAGGTGTCTTGCTAACCACAGTGGTTCTGTCTGCCCCCCAAACTTTACACCCTTCCGAGTCCACAAAGCATCCCAAAAAGGAAGGGAACTGTTTTTGATATATGTTACATTATCAATTTTTTCTGATTGTTTGTTAGCTTAAGGGGCAATCTGCTTGGTCTTCTCCAAATTTATAGACGGTGCCTTGGGTAGCATACTGGTGCTCTGGGGCCCCCCAAAATATGCACCCCTTTTGTACCATAATGCTCCGAAAAGGGGTTATGTCATTTTTGGTTTTACCAATCTATTATCGGTTTGTCTGAAATCTTGTAAGAGAAAAGGTCAATTAGTTCGGCATTCACAAAATAAAAAGTAGATGTCTTGCTCACCTCAGTGGTTCTGTGCGGGCCCCCCAAATTTTGCACCCTTCCGGGTCCACAAAGCATCCCAGTAAAGAAAGGGAAATGTTTTTGTTATATGGGATATTATCCGTTTTTTTCTGACTCTTTGTTGTACCATAATGCTCCTCGAAATGGAGTTATGTCATTTTTGGATTTACATTCTGGTTATCTGTTTGTCTGAAATCTTGTTAGAGAAATGGGTCAATTAGGTCAGTATTCCCAAAATAAACAGTATGTGTCTTGCCTAACCACAGTGGTTCTGTGCAGGACCCCCCCATATTTTGTACCCTTCTGGGACCCACAAAGCATCCCAAAAAAGTAACGGAAATGTTTTTCTTACATGGGATATTAACAGTTTTTCTCATTGTTTGATAGCGAAATGGGCAATCTGCTTGGCATTCCTCGAAATTTAAAAATGGTGCCTTGGGAAGCATAGTGGTGCTCTACGGGCCCCCAAAATATGCACCCCTTTGTGCCATTAGGCTCCCAAAAAGGGGTCCTGTCATTTTTTGCTTTACTCTCTATTGTCGGTTTGTGGGAAATCGTGTTAGAGAAAAGGAGAATTAGAGCGGTATTCCCGATATAAGCAGTATGTGTCTTGCTAACCACAGTGGTTCTGTCTGCCCCCCAAACTTTACACCCTTCCGAGTCCACAAAGCATCCCAAAAAGAAAGGGAACTGTTTTTGATATATGTTACATTATCAATTTTTTCTGATTGTTTGTTAGCTTAAGGGGCAATCTGCTTGGTATTCTCCAAATTTATAGACGGTGCCTTGGGTAGCATACTGGTGCTCTGGGGCCCCCAAAATATGCACCCCCTTTTGTACCATAATGCTCCGAAAAGGGGTTATGTCATTTTTGGTTTTACAATCTATTATCGGTTTGTCTGAAATCTTGTAAGAGAAAAGGTTAATTAGTTCGGCATTCACAAAATAAAAAAGTAGATGTCTTGCTCACCTCAGTGGTTCTGTGCGGGCCCCCAAATTTTGCACCCTTCCGGGTCCACAAAGCATCCCAGTAAAGGAAGGCAAATGTTTTTGTTATATGGGACATTATCTGTTTTTTCTGACTCTTTGTTGTACCATAATGCTCCGAAAAGGGGTTCTGTCATTTTTGGATTTACAATCTATTATCTGTTTGTCTGAAATTTTGTTAGAGAAATGGTCAATTAGGTCAGTATTCCCCAAAATTAACAGCATGTGTCTTGCTAACCACAGTAGCAGACCCCCCAAATTTTGCACCCAATGTTTTTCCTATATGTGATATTAACAGTTTTTCTCACTGTTTGATAGCGAAATGGGCAATCTGCTTGGCATTCTCGAAATTTAAAGATGGTGCCTTGGGAAGCATAGTGGTGCTCTACGGGCCCCCAAAATATGCACCCCTTTGTGCCATTAGGCTCCCAAAAAAGGGTCTGTCATTTTTTGCTTTACTCTCTATTGTCGGTTTGTGGGAAATCGTGTTAGAGGAAAAGGAGAATTAGAGCGGTATTCCCGATATAAGCAGTATGTGTCTTGCTAACCACAGTGGTTCTATGCGGGCCCCCCAAATTTTACATCCAAAGCATCCCAAAAAGGAAGGGAAAGTCTTTTGTTATTTGCGATATTATCAGTTTTTCTGACTGTTTTGTTAGCGAAAGGTGCAATCAGCTTGGTATTCTCCAAATTTATAGATGGTTCCTTGAGAAGCATAGTGGTGCTTTGCGCCCCCAAAATATGTCCCCTTTTGTGCGATAAGGCTCCCAAAAAGGGGTTCTGTCATTTTTTGCTTTACCAGTCTATTATCGGTTTGTTTGAAATCTTGTTGGGGAAAGGGACGATTTGATTGGTATTCCCAAAATAAACCGTAGGTGTTTTGCTAACCACAGTGGTTCTATGCGGGCCACCAAAATTTTGCACCCTTCTGTGTCTACAAGCATCCCAAAAAGTAAGGGAAATGTTTTTGATAGATGGGATATTATCAGTTTTTTCTGACTGTTTGTTAGCGAAAGGGGCTATCGGCTTGTTATTCTACAAATTTAGATGGTGCCTTGGGATGCATGTAGGTGCTCTGCGGGCCTCCAAAATATGCACTCCTTTTGTGCCATAAGTCTCCCAAAAGGGGTTCTGTCATTTTTGGATTTACAATTTATTATCGGTTTGTCAGAAATCTTGTTAGAGAAAGGGTCATTTATCTCGGTATTCCCAAATAAACAGTAGGTGTCTTGCTAACCACATTGGTTCTCTGCTGGCCCCAAATTTTACACCCTTCTGGGTCCAGAAAGCATCCCAAAAAAGGAAGAGAAATGTTTTTTGTTATATGGGATATTATCAGTTTTTCTGACTGTTTGTGAGCGAAAGGGGCAATCTGCTTGGTATTCTCCAAATTTATAGTTGGTGCCTTAGGTAGCATAGTGGTGTTCTGCGAGCCCTCAAAATATTCTCCCCTTTGTGCCATAAGACCCCGAGAATGGGCTCTGTCAGTATTGGATTTACAATCCATTATCGGTTTTGCCTGAAATCTTCTGCGAGAAAGGGTCAGTTATTTCAGCATTCCTGATATAAGCAGTAGTTGTCTGGATAACGACAGTGGTTCTGTACGGTCCTCCCAAATTTTACACCCTTCCGGGTCCACAAAGCAGCCCAAATTACGAAAGGGGCAATCTGCTTGGTATTCTCCAAATTTATAGATGGTGCCTTTGGAAGCATAGTGGTGCTCTGCGGCTCCCAGAAAATATGCACCTCATCAGTGCCACAAGGCTCCCAAAATCGGTTCTGTCATTTTTGGATTGAGAATCTGTTATCCGTTTGTGTGAAATCTTGTTAGATAAAGGGTCAATTACCTAGATAATCCCAAAATAAACAGTATGTGTCTTGCTAACCACAGTGGTTCTGTGCGGGCCCCCAAATTTTGCACCCTTCCGGGTCCACAAAGCATCCCAGTAAAGAAAGGGAAATGTTTTTGTTATATGGGATATTATCCGTTTTTTTCTGACTCTTTGTTGTACCATAATGCTCCGAAATGGAGTTATGTCATTTTTGGATTTACATTCTGTATCTGTTTGTCTGAAAATCTTGTTAGAGAAATGGTCAATTAGGTCAGTATTCCCAAAATAAACAGTATGTGTCTTGCTAACCACAGTGGTTCTGTGCAGACCACCCCCATATTTTGTACCCTTCTGGGACCACAAAGCATCCCAAAAAAGTAACGGAAATGTTTTTCTTACATGGGATATTAACAGTTTTTCTCATTGTTTGATAGCGAAATGGGCAATCTGCTTGGCATTCTCGAAATTTAAAAATGGTGCCTTGGGAAGCATAGTGGTGCTCTACGGGGCCCCCAAAATATGCACCCCTTTGTGCCATTAGGCTCCCAAAAAGGGTCTGTCATTTTTTGCTTTACTCTCTATTGTCGGTTTGTGGGAAATCGTGTTAGAGAAAAGGAGAATTAGAGCGGTATTCCCGATATAAGCAGTATGTGTCTTGCTAACCACAGTGGTTCTGTCTGCCCCCCAAACTTTACACCCTTCCGAGTCCACAAAGCATCCCAAAAAGAAAGGGAACTGTTTTTGATATATGTTACATTATCAATTTTTTCTGATTGTTTGTTAGCTTAAGGGGCAATCTGCTTGGTATTCTCCAAATTTATAGACGGTGCCTTGGGTAGCATACTGGTGCTCTGGGGCCCCCAAAATATGCACCCCTTTTGTACCATAATGCTCCGAAAAGGGGTTATGTCATTTTTGGTTTTACAATCTATTATCGGTTTGTCTGAAATCTTGTAAGAGAAAAGGTTAATTAGTTCGGCATTCACAAAATAAAAAAGTAGATGTCTTGCTCACCTCAGTGGTTCTGTGCGGGCCCCCAAATTTTGCACCCTTCCGGGTCCACAAAGCATCCCAGTAAAGGAAGGCAAATGTTTTTGTTATATGGGACATTATCTGTTTTTTCTGACTCTTTGTTGTACCATAATGCTCCGAAAAGGGGTTCTGTCATTTTTGGATTTACAATCTATTATCTGTTTGTCTGAAATTTTGTTAGAGAAAGGTCAATTAGGTCAGTATTCCCAAAATTAACAGCATGTGTCTTGCTAACCACAGTAGCAGACCCCCCAAATTTTGCACCCTTCTGGGACCACAAAACATCCCAAAAAAGGTAACGGAAATGTTTTTCCTATATGTGATATTAACAGTTTTTCTCACTGTTTGATAGCGAAATGGGCAATCTGCTTGGCATTCTCGAAATTTAAAGATGGTGCCTTGGGAAGCATAGTGGTGCTCTACGGGCCCCCAAAATATGCACCCCTTTGTGCCATTAGGCTCCCAAAAAAGGGTCTGTCATTTTTTGCTTTACTCTCTATTGTCGGTTTGTGGGAAATCGTGTTAGAGAAAAGGAGAATTAGAGCGGTAATTCCCGATATAAGCAGTATGTGTCTTGCTAACCACAGTGGTTCTATGCGGGCCCCCCAAATTTTACATCCAAAGCATCCCAAAAAGGAAGGGAAAGTCTTTTGTTATTTGCGATATTATCAGTTTTTCTGACTGTTTTGTTAGCGAAAGGTGCAATCAGCTTGGTATTCTCCAAATTTATAGATGGTTCCTTGAGAAGCATAGTGGTGCTTTGCGCCCCCAAAATATGTCCCCTTTTGTGCGATAAGGCTCCCAAAAAGGGGTTCTGTCATTTTTTGCTTTACAGTCTATTATCGGTTTGTTTGAAATCTTGTTGGGGAAAGGGACGATTTGATTGGTATTCCAAAATAAACCGTAGGTGTTTTGCTAACCACAGTGGTTCTATGCGGGCCACCAAAATTTTGCACCCCTTCTGTGTCTACAAAGCATCCCAAAAAGTAAGGGAAATGTTTTGATAGATGGGATATTATCAGTTTTTTCTGACTGTTTGTTAGCGAAAGGGGCTATCGGCTTGTTATTCTACAAATTTAGATGGTGCCTTGGGATGCATGTAGGTGCTCTGGGGCCCTCCAAAATATGCACTCCTTTTGTGCCATAAGTCTCCCAAAAGGGGTTCTGTCATTTTTGGATTTACAATTTATTATCGGTTTGTCAGAAATCTTGTTAGAGAAAGGGTCATTTATCTCGGTATTCCCAAAATAAACAGTAGGTGTCTTGCTAACCACATTGGTTCTCTGCTGGCCCCAAATTTTTACACCCTTCTGGGTCCAGAAAGCATCCCAAAAAAGGAAGAGAAATGTTTTTGTTATATGGGATATTATCAGTTTTTCTGACTGTTTGTGAGCGAAAGGGGGCAATCTGCTTGGTATTCTCCAAATTTATAGTTGGTGCCTTAGGTAGCATAGTGGTGTTCTGCGAGCCCTCAAAATATTCTCCCCTTTGTGCCATAAGACCCCGAGAATGGGCTCTGTCAGTATTGGATTTACAATCCATTATCGGTTTTGCCTGAAATCTTCTGCGAGAAAGGGTCAGTTATTTCAGCATTCCTGATATAAGCAGTAGTTGTCTGGATAACGACAGTGGTTCTGTACGGTCCTCCCAAATTTTACACCCTTCCGGTCCACAAAGCAGCCCAAATTACGAAAGGGGCAATCTGCTTGGTATTCTCCAAATTTATAGATGGTGCCTTTGGAAGCATAGTGGTGCTCTGCGGCTCCCAGAAAATATGCACCTCATCAGTGCCACAAGGCTCCCAAAATCGGTTCTGTCATTTTTGGATTGAGAATCTGTTATCCGTTTTGTGTGAAATCTTGTTAGATAAAGGGTCAATTACCTAGATAATCCCAAAATAAACAGTATGTGTCTTGCTAACCACAGTGGTTCTGTGCGGGCCCCCAAATTTTGCAGCGTCCGGATCTGCAAAGCATTCCAAAAAAGAAGGAATTTTTTTTGTTATATTTGATATTATATATCTCACTGTTTGTCAGCAAAAGGGGTAATCTGCTCGGTATTCTCCAAATTTATAGATGGTGCCTTTGGAAGCATAGTGGTGGTCTGTGGTTCCCCAAATATATGTACCCCTTTTGTGCCATAAGACTCCCAAAAAGGGCTCTATAATTTTTTGCTTCACATTCTATTATCGGTGTGTGTGAAATCTTGTTAGAGAAAGAGTCAATTAGCTCGCTATTCCTGAAATAAACAGAAGGTGTCTTGCTAACCACAGTAGTTCTGTGCAGCCCCACAAAGGAAACTTTTTGCACCCTTCTCTGTCCACAGAGCATCCGAGATAGGAAATGAAATCATTTTGTTGTATGGTCTATATGGTGATGCTATGGGGCACCTCAAGAAATGTACACCTTTTGTGCGATAAGGCTCCCAAAATTTCCCTTCCTTTTTGGGATGATTTGTGGACCCAGAAGGGTGCGAAATTTGGGGGCCCCCACAGAATTATTGTGATTAGCAAAACTGTTTATTTCGGGAATACCGAGCTAACTGACCCTTTGTCTAACAAGATTTCACACAAAGCGTTAATAGACTGTAAAGCAAAAAAATGACAAAACCCTTTTTGGGAGCCGTATGGCACAAAAGGGGTGGATATTTTGGGGAAACGCAGAGCACCACCATGCATCTCAAGGCACCAGCTATTCATTTGGAGAATACCAAGCAGATTGCCCCTTTCCCTAACAAACAGCGAGAAAAGCTAACACAGAAGGGTGCACAATTTGGGGGTGGGGGGGGGGGGGGTGGGGAGGCACGCACAGAACCGCTGTGGTTATCAAGACACCTAATGTTTATTTCGTGAATACCGAACTAATTGACCCTTTCTCTAACAAGATAGTAAAGCAAAACATGGCAGATTTTTTTTGGAAGCCTAATGGCACAAAAGGGGTGCATATTTTGGAGCACCCGCAGATCACCACTATGCTTCTAAAGGCACCATCTGTAAAATTGGAGAATTCCAAGCAGATTGCCCCTTTCGATGACAAACAGTCACAAAAACTGATAACAGCCCATATAACAAAATCATTTCTTTTTTGGATGCGTTGTGGACCCAGAAGGGTGAAAAATTAGGAGGGGGTGGGGGGGGGGACGCACAGAACTACTGCTGTTAGCAAGACACCTACCGTTTATTTCGGGAATATCGAGCTAATTGACTCTTTCTCTAACAAGATTCCACACAAACCGATAATGGACTGTAAAGCAAAAAATGACAGAATCCTTTTTCGGGAGCCTTAAGGAACAAAAGGGGGTGTACATTTTGGGGGGCCCGAAGAGTACCAATATGGTTCCCAAGGCACCATTTATAAATTCGGAGAATACAAAGCAGATTGCCCCTTTTGCTAAGAAACAGCGCGAAAGCCGATAATATTCCATATAACAAAAAACATTTCCCTTCCTTTTTGGGGATTTCTTTGTGGACCCAGAAGGGTGCCAAATTTGGGAGAGGGAGAGGGTGGTTTCAGAACCACTGCAGTTAGCACGACACCTACTGTTTTCTCTTAAATACCGAGCTGATCAACCCTTTCTCTAACAACATTTCACACAAACCGATAACAGACTGTAAAGCAAAAATTCACAAAACGCTTTTCGGGAGCCTTATGGCACAAAAGGGGTGCATATTTGGGGGGACCCGTAGAGCACCACTATGCTTCCCAAGGCACCATCTATAAATTTGGAGAATGCCAAGCAGATTGCCCATTTCGCTATCAAACAATGAGAAAAACTGTTAATATCCCATGTAAGAAAAACATTTCCGTTACTTTTTTGGGATGCTTTGTGGACCCAGAGGGTGCAAAATATGGGGGTCTGCACAGAACTACTGTGGTTAGCAAGACACCTACTGTTTAGTTTCGGAATACTGACCTAATTGACCATTTCTCTAACAAGATTTCAGACAAACAGATAATAGAATGTAAATCCAAAAATGACAGAACGACCTTTGGGAGCCTTATGGTACAAGAGGGGTACATATTTTGGGGACCACAAAGCACCACTGTGCTTCCCAGGGCACCATATGTAAATTTGGAGAATACCAAGCAGATTACCCTTTTCGCACACAAACAGCGAGAAAAACTGATGATATCCTATCGAACAAAAACATTTCTCTTCCTTTTTGGGGAAGCTTTGTGGACCCGGATAGGATCAAAATTTGCGGGGGGCCCTCACAGAACTACTGTGGTTAGCGAGACACCATTTATGAATTTGGAGAATACCAATCAGACCGCCCATTTCACTAACAAACAATCAGAAAAACTGATAATAGCCCATGTAACAAAAACATTTTCCTTCCTTTTTTGGGATGCTTTGTGGACCCAGAAGAGTGCAAAATTTGGGGTGGGGGGCCCGCACCGAACTACTGCGGTTAGCAAGACACTTACTGTTTATGCCAGGAATACGGAGCTAATTGACCCTTTCTCTAACAAGGTTCACACAAACCGATAATAGACTGTAAAGCAAAAAATGACAGAACCCTTTTTGAGAGCCTTATGGCACAAAAGGGGTACATATTTCGGGGTACCCGCTGATCACCACTATGCTTTCCAAGGCACCATCTATACATTCGGAGAATACCAAACAGACTGGCCATTTTGCTTACAAACAGTCAGATAATAGCCCATATAACAAAAACATTTCCCTTGCTTTTTTGGGATGCTTTGTGGACCCAGAAGGGTGCACAATTTGGGGGTATTGCACAGAACTACTGTGGTGAGCAAGACACCTACTGTTTATTTCGGGAATACCGAGTAATTGACCCTTTCTCTAACAAGATTTCACACAAACCTATAATAGATTGTAAAGCAGAAAATGACAGGACCCTTTTTTGGGAGCCTTATGGCGCAAAACGGTTGCATATTTTGGAGACCACAAAGCACCACTATGCTTCCCAGGGCACCATCTATAAATTTTAAGAATACCAAGCAGATTGCCCCTTTCCCAAACAAACAGCGAGAAAAACCGATAATATCCCATAGAACAAAAACATTACCGTTCCTTTTTGGGGATGCTTTGTGGACCCGGATGGGAGCAAAATTTGTACGGCCCTCACAGAACCACTGCGGTTAGCAAGACACCTACTGTGTATTTCGGTGAATACCGATCTAACTGACCCTTTCTATAACAAAATTTCAGACAAACCGATAATAGATTGTAAATCCAAAAATGACAGAACTCTTTTTGGGAGCCGTGTGGCACAAAAGGGGTACATGTTTTGGTGGGCCCGCAGAGCACACCATGATTCCCAAGGCACCATTTATAAATTTCGAGAATATCAAGCAGGTATAGCCGCTATTACAAAAACATTTCACTTCTTTTTTTTTTTTTTTGGGGGGGGGGGGGGGGGTGCTTTGAGGATCCAGAAGTGTGCAAAATGTAGAGGCCCGCACAGAACCACTATGGTTAGCAAGACACTTAGTGTTTATTTCGGGAATACCGAATAATTGACCCTTGCTCTAACAAGATTTCACACATACCGATAATAGACTGTAAAGCAAAAAATGATAAAACCCTTTTGGGGAGCCTTATGGCACAAATGGGCGCATATTTTGGGAATACCAACCTAATGGACCCTTTCTCTAACAACATTTCAGACAAACTGATAATAGATTGTAAATCAAAAAATTCCGAAGGCACCATTTATAAATTTCGAGAATATCAAACAGATATAGCCCCTATTACAAAAACATTTCCCTTCTTTTTTTTTTTTTTGGGGGGGGGGGGTGCTTTGAGGACCCAGAAATGTGCAAAATTTGGGGGCCCGCACAGAACCACTATGGTTAGCAAGACACCTAGTGTTTATTTCGGGAATACCGAATAATTGACCCTTGCTCTAACAAGATTTCACACAAACCGATAATAGACTGTAAAGCAAAAAATGATGAATGCCTTATGGGAGCCTTATGGCACAAAAGGGGTGCATATTTTGGGTTCCAGCAGAGCACCGCCATGCTTCCCAAGGCACCATTTATAAATTTGGAAAATACCAAGCAGATTGCAGATTGCCCCTTTCACTAACAAACAGTCAGAAAAACTGATAATAGTCCATATAACAAAAACATTTCCCTGCCTTTTTTGGGATACTTTGTGGATCTAGATGGGTGGACAATTTGAGGGGCCCAAACAGAACCACTGTAGTTAGCAAGGCACCTTCTGTTTATTTAGGGAATACCGAGCTAATTGATCTATTCTATAACAAGATATCACACAAACTGATAATAGACTGTAAAGCAAAAAAAAAAAAAAAAATACAAAACCCTTTTTGGGAGCCTTATGGCACAAATGGGATGCACATTTTGTGGAGCCTGCAGAGTACCATTATGTTTTCCAGGGCACCGTCTATAAATTTGGAGAATACCCAGCAGGTTGCCCCTTTCACTAACAAACAGTCAGAAAAACTGATAATAAACCACATAACAAAAACATTTACCTTCCTTTCTTGGGATGCTTTTTGGACCCTGAAGGGTGCAACATTTGTGGGGGCCCGCACAGAACCACTATGGTTAGCAAGACACCTACTGTTTATTTCGAGAATACCGAGCTAATTGACCCTTTCTGTAACAAGATTCCAGGTGAAGAGATAATAGATTGCAAATCCCGAAATGACAGAACTCTTTTTGGGAGCCTTATGTCACAAAGAGGTGCATATTTTAGGGACCCGCAGAGCACCACCATTCTTCTCAAGGCACCATCTATAAATTTGGAGAATACCAAGCAGATTGCCTTTTTCGCTAACAAACAGTCAGAAAAACTGATAATAGCCGATATAACAAGGACATTTTATTCTTTTTTGGATGCTTATGGACCCAGAAGGGTGCAAAATTTGGGGGCCCCCATGGAACCACTGTAGTTACAAGACACCTACTGTTTGTTTTGGCAATACCAAGCTGATTGGCCATTTCTCTAACAACCTTTTAGAGAAACCGATAACAGATTGTTAATAAAAAAAATGACAGAATCCATTTTGCGAGCCTTAAGGCACAAAAAGGGTGGATATTTTGGGGGGCCCACAGAGCACCACCATCCTTCCGAAGTCACCTTCTATAAAGTTGGAGAGTGCCAAGCAGATTGCCTCTTTCGCTAACAAACAGACAAAAACTGATAATACTCCCTATGGCAAAAACATTTCCCTTCCATTTTTGGGAGCTTTGTAGATCCAGAAGGGTTCAAAATGTGGAGGCCCACACAAAGCACCTCCATGTTTCCCAAGGCACAATTTCTGAAATTTGAGAACACCGAGCCTATTGCCCCTTTCTCTAAAAACAAACAGAAAATAGCCCATATATATAAGGGTTCAACATTCAGGGAGACCGTACCACACAACTATGGTTAGCAAGACACCTAGTGTTCATTTTAGGAAGATTGGGTTAATTTATGCTTCATTTAACAGGAAATCAGACGAACCGATAATAAACCATACAGCAAAAATGTCAGAACCAGTTTTGGCAGCCTTGCGCCAAAGGGGTATATGTCTTATGGGGAGGGCGCAGAGCACTGCTATGCTTCCCAAGTCACGATCTATAATGTTCGCAGATATTGAGCCGATTGACCCTTCCTCCAACAAGTATTTCGAGAAACCAATAATCCCCCTTATAGCAAAAAGTGTGAGAACCCTTTTGGGAGTCTAACAAACAGAAAAAACTGATAATAACCCATAAAGCAAGCAATCTTCGGTACCAGTGTGTGTGTGTGTGTGGGGGGGGGGGGGGGGGGGGCTCTTCGGTACCAGTTTGTGGGGGGGGGGGGGGGCTTTTGTGGCCCCAAAATGGCACTAAATTGGATTGGTGGCGCACAGCACCACTTTGGTTAGCAAGACACCTTCTATTGAGTTTGGGAATACTGGGCTAATTGACCGTTCCCCTAACAAGGAATCAGACAAACCTGATGTGATAGTCCTTATAGAAAAAAATGTTAGAACCTTTCTTGGAAGCCTTTTTGGCACAAAGGGGTGCATATCTTGGGGGGTTGGTGGGTGTAGGGCACCATCCTGTTCAGAAAGGCACACTCTGTTCCATTAATGAATGCCGAGCCAATTGACTATTTCTCTAACAAGTGGTCAAAGAAACCGATACATGCATTAGCCCATTTAGCCTAAAAGTGTAAATATCTTATCAAGTCCTTTTTTCGTGCTCTGTTATACCCAATGGACGCATATTTTGGTGCGCCCGAAACTAGGCACCGTGTATACATTGTTTTTTTAATATCCAACAATTGCGTGTTTCTCTAAGAAGTAGCGAAAGAAACCGATAATAGCCCCGCAAGAGAGTATAGTAAACTCCTTTTGGATCTTGGTGCCACCACAACGGTGCACTCTGTTTAGTAATCCACTCACTACGAATTTCGTGAATAACAAACCGATTACAATCTCATCGAACAAACAGTTTGAGAATTATTAATAACACATCCTGCAATAAAATGCAAGAAAATATTTTTATTTGTTTGGTTGCGATGTGGTCCGAAGAGGATACTTATTTTAAAGGATGGTGGTTGAAGGCAAGTGGACATTATAAATATAGACATTCAGTACTCTTTTAGTACACAGCGCTCCAGTGTCCACACGTGGGCATTGGGGATTAAGCGCATTACCAAAGGACGCAGTTCAGTGGCGGCGCCAGAAATTTTTTTGTGGGGTGGGGGGGGGGGGGGGGGGGGGGGCAACTAGGGGGGCAGACTCCCATGAAGGGGGGCAAATACGTAAAAGATCATATCATTACTTTGTTATGAGGTAGTCCAAACTTGGACCCAAAGTCCGTAATATACTTTTTTGGTTTGGTACGTCCTGTGGACGTACCAAACCAAAAAATTATATTACGGACTTTTGGTCCAAGTTTCGACTAAATGTAATGGTAATTAGCGGTCCTCCTTTCAAAAAATCCTGGATCCGCGTCTGGTGGTCTGTGCGTGAGAGAGAGAGAGAGAGACAGAGAGAGAGAGAGAGAGAGAGAGAGAGAGAGAGAGAGAGAGAGAGAGAGAGAGAGAGGGGGAGAGAGTTTGGGCTAAGTGTGTATGGGAAATTATTGGGAATAAAAAAGAGAGGGGTGTGTGTGTGTGAGAGAGAGAGTGACTGAATGTGTTTGTGTGTGAGGGTGGATGGAAATGCATGCGAGATGGTTGGGGGGGGGGGAGGAGCAACTGGGGGCAAAGCCTTCGTTTGGGGGGGGGGGGGGGCAAATGCCCCCCATGCCCCTCCCCCCCCCCCCCCCCCACGTAGCGCCGCCACTGACACAGTTACTGTGTTGTATTGTTGGAACGAATGAGTCGAGAGTCGGTTATCGAGTGCACATAATGCATTTGCTGGTGTAGGGGAGGTAACTCTTCCATGTGTATGTCATAGATTAATTGTGCGAACTCTTTTGCAAAAGAAAAGAAAAAGAAGTGTAATGTTTATGAAAACATGTGTTTCGCCAAGAAGGCTGAATTATACTAGTTTATTTGAAAATGAAGATTTATTGTTTAATTAAGAAATAATCTACCAATTCCCCAACATGGTGGAGAATCCTAAATTTGTGTTCTTCCTTCACTGTATCTATTGACAACGCCAAGTGACAGTGATCCGATGTATAGTGGTGCTCATCCGAGTCGTCGTGATGTTCTTGACACCGAATGGCGGCATCCAGGCCGAGTGCCCCACTGCGTTGACAGTGTTGTTGGACTTAAAAATCCATTCACACCGCTGATAAATTAATCAGCTAATCTAATTTTAAACAGTTCTGTTCCACCTACCCCTGGTTCGACCATGTGGACACACACGTGTGCAGGTCCGCGTCCGATGGTTTACACGCCTTTCGCCAGTGACAAAGCTCATGAAAACGTTTTCTGTGTTTTTACATGACGACGACTTACAGAATTTCAGTCATTGTTGTTATTGTCAAATATTGATGAACAGTGTTTACAAGCCGTAGCCGCTTTCCATTTTCACAAGCACCCTCCTGCCTCAGTTTGGCTCAATTCAATTTCTGATGAAAACAAACAGTCATGGACAACAGTCAAAGAATTGTTCAAAATTGAACATTGTTACACTGAATCACCCTGCGTTAGTAGCAGAGGAAGCTGCTTTCAGAACATGACTTTACAAGCATCCCAGCAAATAGAGGACTTTCATTCTCTTGTAATAGAAATAACAAGACGTCTCGGAAAAACGCAAGGAAATGTAATATGTAAATTTGTTGATAGCTTGCCGATCCAACTTGCCTTTTTAGAGATTTTTTAGAGAAGCCCTTCATTCAGCAAAATAGGTGAAGCCTATGGATATCGGACACATTCTGAGGTTACCATCAACGCGGCATCTACATATGCACCTCGCCCAGAAACTTCCATCCAGAAACAGTTAGATGAAATAACTACACGTTTGGGTGCAACAATCGAAATGGCAAATAAAACTTCTAAAACTTTCCCGAAGCGAACTGATCGTGCTATGAACAAATCAGAAAATAACAAATCATGCCCTTTACCCAACGCAGACGATATCAAAATCTATTATTTTAAATATCATTTTTTCAAATTTTTCAAAAAATTCAACGAAACCATATCATGTGACCCCTCGTTGGAACGAGCTCGTTCCGACGAGGGGTCACATGATTTGGTTTTGTTGAAATGTTTTGAAAAATAATATTTTTTCAACTGCTGAATTTGCATATTACGCGGGCGGATGCGAGCGATTCGTTGGGTAAAGGGTTAAATTGTTTAGGCAGTGAGCATTTCAAAGGACAGTGTAATTGGAATGGGGTTAGTGATAAACCTATTGCGTGTATTTGCCAGCTTTGTAACCAGCAGGGTCATGATGCCAAAAATTGTTTATTGAGTAAACAATCATCTATCAGGAGGTCCGATCATGTTTTATGTCAGTTTTGCGATCAACCGGGACACACTGCAAGTTCATGTCCACAGTTAAACGACGGCGGCCCGAAAGCGTAGGCCACTTTTCGGGCCCTCTGCCAGTTGACTCTGAACTTGAACAGGGCAATCATAATTTGAATGATTCACATTTTGTTTCAAGTGACTCATCTTCAATTTCGGATGATGGTTCTATTGGTGATGGCGAAATACTCGGTCATAAAAATAATTTTATGTATTTGAGGCTTTGTGCAGGATCTCCTTGTATTGAAGTTACTGCTTTGCTTGTGTCGGGAAGCAGTATTAATATTGTTTCGAAGAGGTTTTTTGACTTACACTGTATTAACGCCAAAGACCTTCAGCCCCCAGGTGCTAAAATTTTGTTAGCTGACAATAAGTTTTTTTTTAAAATATATGGTACTGCAAAGATCAAACTTAGCAATACCACTCGAGTCAGCTGCTCAGACAAAAAATATCGCCCATTTCATGTGTTTGTTTATATTATTTATCTAACAATCATATAGATTTTGGCCTGAAAACCACGATAAACGGTACGTATCACATAATGTGTTCCGATTCCGTACCATATAGACGACTCATTCTCATTCCGTATCATGTAGACGACTCGTTTCCGGTAGCGCTACGGGCTATCATAACAGGCGCATGGATACATTCTATGTGCGTTTCAGTGATCGACCGAACATTATGTCCCAAAAATGTTTAAAAATAATTTAACCCTTTACCTAACATGAAAAGCAGACGACACTTGCAAAACAAATTCTTGCATAACAGTGTGTTTTCACTTTTTGTCTCAAAAACATAGGTTATGACCCCTCGTTGGAACGAGCTCGTCGAGCTCGTTCCAACGAGGGGTCATAACCTATGTTTTTGAGACAAAAAATGAAAAAAATAATGAAAATTAACTGGCGATTTTTGAGAATAGCGTTGGCCGGTTTTGGCCGTTACGTTGCGTAAAAGGGTTAAGATTTAATCTGTGTATGTGACAGAATTGTTAGATAAATGAATTATCATGATAATGTGCATGTCCTGTGATTTGCATCAGATTCTCGGTGGTGTCCAAAAATGGGATCACAACTCGCCGACAAAGCCGGCTCATTGAGATCCCATTCTGGACACCGCCCTCGAATCTGATACAAACCACAGGACATGCACATTATCATGATGATTATCTGTATGGAGCACACATCCCATCCTCTAATTTTAGAAACAGAATACATGAGCACTCATAAAAAAAAATTAGATTTCAGTAAGCAAACTAATTTTTGTCACCTCAAGAAAAATGTGAAAGTTAAATGTCAAAAAGAATTTGTTGTTGAACCTGGTTCGGAATGTGTGGTATATGGGAAAGTTCCTATGGGATCACAGGGTGTTACTTTGGCAAATTCCGAATTACTTCACAAAGGGTTATTTGTAGCTAAAGCAGTAGCTACTTCTGTACTCATAGACTTGTACCAGTTAACTGGTAGAGTGCTAAGTTATTTTTGGTCGGCAGAATTTGTTCACATGTCTTTGCCTTGTTACAATTTATGGGAGAGTGCCAAACGGCACTCTCCCATGAATTGTAACAAGGAAAATACACACAGCCTAAATAATTTCACTTTTAAGATAATATGAAGCACATTCACAGAATATGAAGCTTTTATGTTACAGCACCTGCCCTTTAGAATAAAGCCCAAATATGGGCTTCCAGCACTCTACCAGTTAAGTTATTAAACCCTGGTAAGGACATAATTTCTATCAATAAGGGTACAGTTCTTACTTCGTTTCAACTTTGTGACAATTCAGTGGAGATAATTCCATTATCATGTGCACATGTCACTACAGAAAGAGACCAATCATCTTAAGTAGATTTAGATTCTGACACTGATCTCGATGTATACAGTGGAACTGACTTGTCGGACAAGCAAGCGGATGAGTTGTTCCATTGTCTATATAGAAATCGTGATGTATTTGTAACAGAGGAGAATCGATCCCTGGGGTTCACTGAAAGCTTTAAACGCCGGATTCATTTTAATCCAAATTTTGTGTCCAAGTATCAAAAGCCTTATCGTTTACCTTCAGATAAGAAGATTGTGTTGCGACATTCAACTCGACGAGTTGCTGACGCAAGGCATTATTTCCCCGGTGTCAGTGGATGACGATATACCGATATCGAGTCCAATTGTGCTAGTGGCCAAAAGAAATAAGCCTAAAAGTGACCCGAATGATATTTCAAGAGAGGAAAGCTTGTCTTCTTTTCGATTTTGCTATGATTTTCGATATTTAAATAGCCAGATATCTGACTTTTAGGTATACAATACCTGATTTGCAAGATCTTATCGAATCTTTTTCAAATCTAACTCCAAATTTCATTTCCTCTATTGATCTTAGTTCGGGTTTCTTCCAGATGGCCATCGATGAACAGTCTACTCAGTATACAGCCTTCAATACCTGTTTCGATACTTTTAAATTTTATACGTCTCCCCATGGGATTGAAAAAAGCCACCAATTCCTTTCAACTCTTGATGGATAGGGTCATGAACGGGTTGACATTTGAATCAGTACTTTGTTATCTTGATGACATTTGGATTATTTCTGAACCTTTTGAGCAATATTTAACTGATTTGACAGAAGTGTTGTTAAGACTTTAAAATGCAGGTTTAAAGTTAGGACCTAAAAAATGTAAGTTTGCAAAAGCTTCATGTGTATTTCTCGGTCATGAAATATCTAAAGATGGTATAAAACCACCAAGAAGCACGATTGAAATCCTCAGAGATTATCCTCAACCTCACATTAAAAAACAACTGCAACGTCGGCTTGGAATGTTCAACTGGTTTAAGAAATACATACCATATTATAGCGCTGTTACTAATCCTCTACATTATTTACTGAAAAAAATGTTCCCTTTCATTGGGACGAAGAAATAGAGAGTAATCGCCTGACTGGACTGGTTACTTGAAATAATTCATGAGAGGTGAGGGACGTTGTACAAACACGAGTGCGCACGAGTGTTTTACTATATAGTCCCTCGCCTCGAATGAATTATTTCACGTAACCAGTCCAGTCAGGCGTTTACTCTGTTTATTACTTTTCATTATTAACGATAATTATATTATTTAACCCTTTACCTAACCTAACGGCCAAAACCGGCCAGCGCTATCCTCAAAAATCGCCAATTAATTTTCATTATTTTTTCTTTTTTGTCTCTAAAACATAGGTTATGACCCCTCATTGGAACGAGCTCATCGAGCTCGTTCCATTGAGGGGGGGTCATAACCTATGTTTTTGAGATAAAAAATGAAAATAATAGGTATTCAAGTATTTTGTTTTGCAAGTGTCGTCTGCTTTTCATGTTTGGTAAAGGGTTAACCCCCCCCCCCCCCCCCGAAAAAAACAACAACATAAAAACAAAACAAAAAAAAACAAAACAAACAAAAACAATGAAGACCCCATTACACCCACGGCAAAGCGTCGTCATTGGCGCGCACGGATACATGACCCAATTGTTGATTGCATAATTCAATTGTGAAGTTATCGTTTAAAATCAAACCCGGATATCCCAGTAAATCACACTTTGGGAAGTAATAATGTAAATTAAGTTTTCAGTCACTGAAAGATAGCCTCATAAATTCACCAGTACTTGCATTTCCACGGTTCTGATTTTGAATTTCATTTGGCTGTGGACACCTGTTCCAAGGGTATTGGCTATGTCCTTCACCAGATACATAATGTCGAACAGCGACATGTTATTCCGTTTGGATCAAAGGTGTTATCAAAATATCAACAGTCGCATGGACCAACTAAATTAGAATTACTGGGAGTAGTCGCAAGTGTTCTCGATTGTTCGCCGTATATACGAGGAAACCATTTCATCATAGAATGTGATCATCAAGCATTGAAACCGTTATTTCAGAAAAGCTAAGAGGAGCTATCTGCGAACGTTGGCTTGCTATTCTTCAACAATTTGATTTTGACATTATGTATTATAAACCAGCTCATCAGATGTCAGTGCCCGATGCATTGTCTCAGACTGAACAATTTCCAGCAACTTTATATTCAAGTCCTGCAGAAGATGATACATAATTCAAATATACTGTCCAAAAAAAAGTTAAGCCTCCCTCCCCTCCACCTCCCTATAATACCAGTGGGTATACAGTAAATGGGTAAATTCTCCCGAGAAAAACCTGCTATTTACAATAGGGGGAATATGCCTTACTGGTGAAGCAAGGGTTTCTAGAGCTTTCTTTTTTTATTGAATGAATATTAGGCAACGCCGACGTCATCACAACGTTAAAAAACGTCACGTTGTTCAGTACCTGATGGAACAGCCTCGAGCCAGGGGATGCCAAAAGGATGATCAGAACGAGTCCGCCATTTCCTGAAAAACAAACCTTTTGTATTGAGTTTTGAGCCTGAAGCTCTACTAAAACGATCACCAAAAGAACAAACGTTTGATGGAGTGATCGGAGTGATCGGAGGTCAAAACACACGTACTGTCATCAGTATAAAGTGAAATTTTAACCTCATCTGAAGTCCCAGGAATAGGTAACCCGGACACCTCTGGATCCTTTCGTACTTGAATGGCAAAAGGCTCCAGGCAAAGAATATATAATAAGGGAGACAACAAGGAAAATGTATGCAGACTAAACTATATAATTTCACATCAGAGATATATATGTGAACAACATCCACGGAATATGAAGCATTTAAGTCGAGGTCACGCCAGAATAAAGCTTAAATGTGGGATTCCAGCCATCAATCAGTTGAGTGAAAACGCCATCAACTGCGCGTTTAACATTTAATAATAGCTTACTCGCCACCTCGCGAGTCTCGGCAGCCGCATAAACACTATCCTTTCAATGAACCTAGCAAACTACGAATATTTTGCTTGGGAGTTGTGTGTGCCCAGCAAGTGGATCTGTCGCAGGGGCGGCGAAACGATTTTCAAAGTGGGTCGGGGGGGGGGGGGGGGGGGGCTGGATCGAGCGATGGATGGTCGTCGGTATGAACATTTTAAATTCCAGGGTCCCAAAACCCCCATTTCCATGCATCTGGGTTGATAGTTTAGTTTGAGATTTTTCAGATGTATTTGAAAGATTTCACACTTAAAAAAACGTTGGTAAAGCATACAGGTGAGGTCTATTTATCAGCTTTGGTCATAACGTCCAAAGCTGATAAACAGACCTCACCTGTATGCATTACCAGACGTTTACAGCAATTATACTGTCTGTAGATTATCTTGTCTGGGGGTGGATTTGGTACTTGTTTGTCTGTAAGATTACGATCTACTTTAGTTAACCAATTTTTTAACAGACTTATACATTTTAGCGTTTGCTGCCACTTACTGCAAAAAATGATCCGAAATCCATCGAAACTGAACCAGTTCGAGAGAAACATAGCTGGCGAAAATATGGAGGGAGGCTCTGGGCCCGCTCTTGTTTCACCAATCGTTTGTTGTGTTAAAATACATGCATAAAAAAAAATGCCCGGCAAAATGTGGAGGGGCTGAAGCACCCCAGCCTCCCCGGTTCCGCCGCCCCTGTGTCGGGACCACCTCTTTCATAGATGCTCTACACTACCGTCACCACTACAGAGCAACATGTTTAGGGTGTCTGCTTACCGGAAGAACAGTGGCCTCAAAGTGATCCAACACGCCACTCCAAATAGCAGACGCGAAGCTAGGATTCTATAACAGGGCAGCCTCAGCCAGTTTTCGAGGAGCCAAACATGATATTTGAAAGCCATTGGGGATCGGGAACTCCCCTATTACCCCTAGTCCTAACTAACGCCCTCTGATCGTTACTCACTCCACCCACTTCCCTTTCAGGGAAGTGGGAAGAAGAAAGGGAAGTGGGAAGAGGAAGTAATGACCGGAGGGTCCTATTTAGGTGGACTCCATCCCCTAAGAAAATGTTGCTTCTGTGTTGCGTGTGTAGCTCGATATTGGAGACCATTTTAGTGCTCTTTGTTATGTAAACGCTGCACTGGGTCAGTGTTTCTCTGTGTGTGTATGGGGGAGGGGGGGGGGGTGGCCAAGGCCAGTGTTATACGGAGAGAATTTTCAACAGTTTGTAACAGTAAGAATTTATTTTAAAAACACAAACTTGCGTTAAACATTAAATGAATGTCTTAGATTCTTTTATGTCTTGGTAATCAACAGGAACTCGTAACGTCATGATTTCCTTTGAAGAATCGGGGAACGCAGTGACTGCGGTAGTAGTGGTCACTGAAAAAGATTAGTAACAAGATTACTTACTATACATTTAAATTGTGTATGAAGCCCCCCCCCCCCCCCCCCACTCCCCCGAAGTGAACAACGGAACCTGCGGGTTTCTGGCTAAACAAAAGCAACTGCGGACTTTTTTCTTAAGACGCTAGTAGAGTATAAAAGAAAATTTTAGCCCATTTAACCCAGTTTTGACTTAGCTAATTTCTCGCGATTTTCGAGCTTATTTTCTTGAAAAAATAATGACTATGTCAGATACTGGCCAACTTTAACACTTCTGGCAAAATGAGCCAGTATACCACGAGACGACACACGACTTTTTTTCGAGTCAGACATCGAATGAGAAATCGAATCGTCGAGAGAGAAACTATGAGGATCTGTGCCGTCTCATCGATCGACTCTCGGAGATCGAGCAAAAATAAAATCTTAGAAAATTTCGAAATCGTCCGGTTCTGGCACAGTTGGAGAATTCGTGGCATATTTATCCCCCCGAAAAAAAATTTCGGGGGATATAGTCGTCACGCGTTTTTTTTTGTCCGTCCGTCCGTCCGTCCGTCCGTCCGTTTACATTTCATTTCCGGATGATAACTTCCCTTGAAATAGTTTGATTGTAACAAAACTTGATATGTGGCTTAAACATATAAAAATACAGGTCAAGTTCGAATCCGGGTTCATCCTGATTAATATTACCAGAGTTATGCTCCTTTTTAATTTAGAAAATCTTATGATTTTTGGTTTCCGGATGGTAACTTCCCTCAAGATAGTTTGATTGTAACCAAACTTGATATGTGGTGCAAACATATCAAAATACGGGTTAAGTTCGAAAATGGGTTTGTCCTGATTAATTTTACCAGAGTTATGCCCCTTTTCAACTTAGAAAATCTTATGATGACCACACTTTTTTCGGGGGGATCAGCTGCCCCGTGGATGTGGCAGCCCTCTAGTTTCACAAGATGACAGTGAAGATACGCGAACCTGAGTTGAAAAAAATCCTAAGTTGATGACAAAAACCAAACCATGTATTTTTTACTCGGCTTTTTAAATGTTCTCTCAATCGATTTCATCAATTTTCCGAGATCTAATTACAAATCGCGAGTCAAAATTACACATCGTATAATTGTTTGTCGGTTTTCTCAAGTGTCTCGTTGAAGTTTGTCATCGACTTGGCGGTGATGTCTCGTATGGCGACTGGCTTAAAACTGTTCAGTGGACTTTCGGGAAATCTACCGATGGGCCAGTTAACCCTTTACCTAACAAGAAAAGCAGACGACACTTGCAAAAACAATTCTTGAACAACTAATTTTGTTCATTTTTTATCTCAAAATCACAGGTTATGACCCCTCATTGGAACGAGCTCGACGAGCTCGTTCCAATGAGGGGTCATAACCTATGTTTCTGAGAGAGAAAATGAAAAAAATAATGAAAATTAACTGGCGATTTTTAAGAATAGCGCTGGTCGGTTTTGGCCGTTACGTTGGGTAAAGGGTTAACCACGGTTTCACACTTTTTTTACCCGAGCGAGATAGGAGGATAAATTCATTTCGCACTTTATCAACCTTTCTTATAGACTATCATCAGAAAAGTAGGTAGTAAACCGCTTCTCGTTTAACCAATTTCCACTTGACCTATTCCAGGTACACCAGTTCCCACCTCGACAACAGTGTTTCCTCATATTATTCTGAAACAATACTCATGATTGTATAAGACGACTGACAACAGACCAGACATCAAGTTCAACTGTGGTACCGGTCTGTGAACTGGGTACGATGTGAGAAAGATTTTCCCTCTGTATCCTTTGAACTCGTACCACCAAATTCTGCAGGTACACCCGGAAAATGGTTGGAGAAATTTTGATTTATAACCGGCATTCCGGCGTACCTGCCAATCTCGCCCACTGTCAGAATTCGGACTGTGAAGCGAACTCGACAGGTACTCCGGGGGAAGGGTATGCAATTTGAGTTTATAGTTTATCCATTATCGTGACGTACCTGTCGAGTTCTCACCGCTGGTAAAATTCACTCCATTTTACGGAAGTTTAAACCTCTGCACACTGATGTAAAACATTGTGATTTTAAATAGCCATTTTCCCATGATAAAACTAGGAAATTAACTAATTCAATCATGAATTGAAATGGTTTAACCCTTTACGTACATGAAAAGCAGACGACACTTGCCAAAAAAATTCTTGAATAACTAATTTTTTTCATCGTTCCAAAGAGGGGTCATAACCTATGTTTTTGAGACAAAAAATGAAAAAATAATGAAAATTAATTGGCGATTTTTGACAATAGCGCTGGCCAGTTTTGGCCGTTACGTTGGGTAAAGAGTTAATTTCTAGTAACATTAGGAGAAAAAACTAGTATGATAGTTAGATATTACAACAGTTTGCCGGGGTATCAATCAGCCTGTACCATATCCAAGAATTTAGTAACGACCCTGCTAATAATAATAACACCTGGCTGGCCACTGATTTGTCGCTGTTCTCGGAGGGAGAAGACCTTGGTTACCCCTGTGCTCCCAACTGTCTCCATATTCCCACGCTTCTTCTCTCCTCCCAACACTCGGATACGAACTGCTTGAAGACATCCCTGGCCCCATTCTTCACAATCTCTCCGATTAGCATATTAACCCTCTCCTTTGAGTCACTCACTAGCCACATGTCCTTCATTCTCCCATCCCACTTCCCCATTCTACTACCAGTAAATCCTATTCTTTTAGACTGGTATTTTGTGCATTCTGGAAGAAAGTGTTCCAGGGTCTCCACCACGCTTAAATTACACATTTGACACTCCTTTTCACAGGTTTTATCAATTTTTCCCCTCGGCTCCAGGGACCGCGACTTCAGCTTGAACAACAATGCCCCCCCCCCCCCCCCCCCAAAGGTGCCATCAAGGTACTCTTCAAAATCAGGCTGCTCTTTATCACGAGGACCACCCAAAAACCTCTTTGATTTCACCCCTTCTCGCCAATTAAGGTTACCATCCTCCATGACTCTTTCCCTGACGACTGTTTTACCCTGGGTTGCCCCTACGTTTAGGCTCAAGATCTCCAATGAGTAGTTCTCTATTAACTCCCACACTTGGACCATCCACCTTGTCTTGGTATTTGAGTTAAAAATACTCTGGAACATTACTTAGCATCATCGGCCGACGGGGAGATTTACCAAGTAATTAAGATAACCGAGTTTAAATAAGTCTATCTTGTCCTTGATCCTCATCCACCCAAGCTCACCCCTGATTGCTTCTTGTGCTGTGACATTACTCGACCCCGTTATCCAATGGCCTGCGTCGTTCTGCAGGGTTTCTAAGCACTTTACAGCCGTTTGGTTTAGGGGTACCATATGTTACACTTGGCAGACCCACCATTTCCCAAATGGTTTTTCCCACGAAAACATTATTGAAACTGTTTCTCCCTATAAGTTTCATTTGGTTAAGGATTCGCCTTCGGAATCAATTTATTTGAGTGGTTTCGGTAGATGCCTCTTCCTGAGATGTTTATCTTTACCCCCAGATACTCGTAGTCACCTGTCTCTCTTACACTAAGAAGTTTGCTGCTACCTTCCGGGATACTGCTGTCGACTGCAATGCGGTCATTGTCACTATACGAGCGCCAGCAGAGTATAAAAGACAATTCTAGCCCACTTAACCCAGTTTTGACACAAAATTACACATCGCGAGTCGAAATAAATGTTCAAAACGTGTAATTTTGTGTCGTTTTGCTGAAATATCTCGTCGAAATATGTCATCGATTTGGCAGTGATGTCTCGCTAAGTGCGATGCCAATTCTGTTATTGAACGAGACACCACGCGGTGGTAGTGCCAGAGTTTCCCCGAAAGAGTGGCTTGTTCTCACGATAGGATAAGGGATGACTAAAGCCACTATGAATGACCCCACCCCACCCCACCTCACCCGACACAACCAACGCCTTTATTGTAAGGGAGTGTTCGGAGATGACACAGAGACGGAGAGTGGATCCCGTGTTCGAATAACACACATGCTGCGCTAGTTTATGACTGTTTATACGTTGTGTCAAACGATAATCTGAACTCTGACAATGAACGGATGTTTGCATGTTGACTTTTTGAGACCATTTTACTAACATGCACCGGTAAAATGGGCGCTCAATTTGTTTTTTCATGGATGTTTTGTAAGACGGTAGATCGAATTATTTATTATTTATTTTCTGTATTTGGTGTCAGAGAAGTGGTAATGAGCAGAATTGTAATTCCTGTACTCTTTTGTGTTATAATTATTTGAAAGTAAGAGGCCTGTTATAGACACTCTTCCCCCAGTTTTTTGGCATGACATGTCAATGCTTATTGCTTTCGACTTCTTTCTCTTTCTGTGCATGCTGTTCGGAAGGTCATTGTGTGAGTGTGTGTGTGTGTGGGGAGGGGGGTGGAGGGTGGGTGGGTCTGGCGGGGGGGGGGGGGCTCGCATAGCCCTAACGAGGCCCCTTGAACTACATTTCTACCCGGCGTAGAAACTGGAAAAGATCATGACTGTCTTGTTTAGGGCCATTAGACAAATGTTTCACATTTTGTTTTCGATAATCTATATAAAGTGTCTGGGGACATACGTTTTGTGTGAACCTTATCATTTCAGTTTTTTTTCTTGGGGTGGGGGGAGCGGAGATTTCCAAAACAAAATGCTATACCCACTGTTTAGGGCCCGACGCCGCTGGTTTAATGTTTTTATTTTAGTAGGCAATCCATTCCGGTGTGCATAAATATTTGCGTGAAGAAAACAAAAGGCAGTGGACGAGCAAACGATTTTGAGAGCAAAAAATCTGAAGCAAGGATCGGTAATAATTTAATCCAACAGCTCGACAGTGTTGTTGGATTAAATTGTTACTGAACCTCCCAACAAACAGGACGCTTTCTCCCATTTCGCCCTTGATAATATTGACTGAAATAATACCCTCCAGGCCGCCGGTGTTGAAAATGTTAAAATCTTTTTGGTCCTTTTTCTGATTTGTCAAAATGTGGGACTCGAGGAAACTTACTGGCATTTTGCTTCTGGGTGATTTGGGCATTTTCGACGATCGCATTCACCATCTTCGCATTGAGGCTTAATGACATGACCGGAAACTGAAAAGATAAAATTGAAAGTTGAGTGATATGAACTGTCAGCAGTGTACAAAGACCAACACGAAGAGAATCGATTATCTTGCAATTACATTTTTCACTGAGAGTAAACAAATTATTTTTTTCCGGAATTGTTTTAACTTATATAATATACATTCCTGCTAAGAAAATTATATACAATACGATACGGCAATTCTTTTGGTTCAGACGAAACATTTAACATACAAAAACACTGAATTAGCAACACGTGAAATCACATCAAAAAAGTCAAATTCCCGCCTGTTGCATAGGATACAATTGTCGTTACGCAGGAGTTTTTTAAGTTCAGACATCGTTGCTATCACGGTGTCGACTAATCCGTTATTAAAATACGCAAAGAAGTTCCTGATTGTTTTAACAAATCAAAGAGACTGGATACCCAAACGGTATGGGGAAATATTCAGAATTAGCATATGACTATATATATATAGACAATATAAATATAATGTTTTTTTTATATCTGGTTTACACAACGAGTTGAAATAAACGTAATATTTTCGAGGCTCTGCCGAGAAAATATTAACTATATTTCAACGAGTTTTATAAACCTGATATATAAAAAATACAATTGTATATTGTTTTTCTCTGATAATAAACAGCAGTTTTCACTCGTTGAGGCTTATATTCACTTTCATTCTGATTCCCACGGGCCTCCGTAGAAAACGAGACAAAACAAATGGAACGATACAAACAGAGTTGCGCCCCTTATACCACAAAATCCATAGAACTCGGAAAAAAGATTTTTATATCCGATTTCTATGACAAAATCGATGACGGCGATTGATTCACACTTTCAAGGATTTGTCAGTACATTGAAACAAAAAAGTGAACATGTTACATTTGCCTGAAATCAGTGAAAAGTGATTTATTTAGTAACTTTTTCATTTGGAATCGGAACAATATTGGAATAGTTTTAACTCTCTTCAATTAAACAGTAACATGATTTTGGAGGGCATTATGGTTCGTGAACGGCCCAGCATCGATGTTGAACAGCCCGAGGGTTTATTAAAGGCCCGAGACGAAGTCGAGGGCCGTTAATAAGCCCAAGGGCTGTTCAACATCGATGCAGGGCCGCTCACGAACCATTATGCCCGACAACAATCATGTTATTACTATTATTAACACTACGTAATTTGTAATTTTACACATTTCCAAAATGATATCCCAACAATCAAAAGACACAAAAATTAATAAAACAGAAACATTTTATTTGGGACCACGTAACTCAAAGAACACATGGCCACGTGTCATTTGTTTCTGTTGCTGTCGATCAACAAGACCGCAACATGGCGAAAGCATCAACTTTTCCTTGCGAGTTCTCGCCTCATTTCTAAATTTTCAATTCTAAAAGACGTCACGTGACAAGAGGGCCGATAATGAATTTTGTTTTCCATTAGCGGCCCTCCTATCACGTGACTACTGAGCAATAGAGGATATGATTGCCCGTTAAATCGACATTAATGCAGTAGGAAACGCCCTGCAAAGTGGTAATAATTTACGTTTTCTTGGTGGTGACTGGTGTCATTGCAGGATTTTCTGTGAACGGGTAAGTGCATATTTTGTACCGTACATTTAATGCAGCTCCGTAGAATAATTGTGGAGCATTGTTCGTTGACATTGTCTTTTCTTCATGATTCAGAATGTTTAAGAATACTGCTGCTGCTGGGGTGGTGTAAATATGACACTTTGTCTGTTGAATTGGTGATGTTATTGCGGAAGCAATCGAACTTGAAGCTGAAAGGCACGTTGATTTTCTACCGTGTTCAGACAGTATGTTGGAATAATGTCTATTCAATCGAGATGCTTCCAATTTCCTTTAATTATGGTCCACTTTTTTCAGGTAGCAGACGAGCTTGTAATTATGTTTTTTTGTATGTATGTATTACTATTAGGGCAGTACTTTGATCGTGGATGTAGCCGTAACTATAAATAGCGCCCTACACATTATTGACACTGTCGTCTAGTAGGAATTTCTACAGTACAGTGTAAATAATTACAAACTACTTCTTGCAAAACCTTATGTAGTCTTTGTAGATTACATGAGGTTTTGAATGAAGTAGTTTGTAATTATTTATTTATTTCTGCTAAATAAACATACAGTTTACATGTTTATACTTATAGCAAATATTTCGTATTATTTCGATAAAATATCACTTGCTCGTTCAACGAAGAATTCAAAGCTGCATTTTAAAATTTATGAATGAATGAAAATGGAATCGAACGAGGTCAAAGGTCGTTTGCATAAATTATAATTATATACAACACAAATATACAAATATATATATATTCAATAGCAGGCCATAGGTATCTCCAAATACCAGATTTTCCCATAAACACATATCGGCACATCCAGTATGTGCTAATGTGCTACAGGTAATGTGCACACATTGTGACACAATGTGTAATAACACACAAGCACATTCCACCAAACACCCAAGTTCCATGGAATCCCTTTTTTGGAAAAAAACATTAACATGTTTAAGGAAGTCAGAATAAATAGAACAAAGAAGTCATAACAGAGCTTGAAGATACATAGGTAAAAACCGAGAATTTACTGTGAAATCAGAGCCAAGTAAACAATTATGGGGTTGTTTATGGTATTTCTACGAAGTAAATATGGATTCTTGGGAATCGGAACAAGAAAAACTACCCTAGTTCCTTCGAACTTACCCCCTCCGGCCCCGCCCTCGGTCCTATAACACTACGTGCTAAGCCGATAAAATGGGGAAACCGTATCAAAGAAAGTCGTTTTTCGCGATATTGAGAGATTGTCGAGTTTATTTGGGTAATTCTTCGTTTTGGGAGATTACTCTTGTACAAAGGAACATTCACTCCGAATATACCCCTGTCGTGTCGTAGGCCTTTGGGTAACATAGCAACCACGTGCTACCATAGAAACCAAGATGGCGGCCTCCAGTACACCAAATGGACGACGGAAACACGTATCAGCTTAACAACACGCGCTGCGCATGAGCACTAACACCATGTATCAATATGGGGATGAGGTCACAAGATGGCCGCTCACGCGGGTTACTATGACAACACAGCATGGCGCCACTGGGTCACGTGACATGACGTCACTTTCTAGGTCCAGGGGTAGGTCCGGTCAATGGGAGACGATCTCCACATCTCCTACTTCTTCCGCCCAGTAACTTGAATACAAATCTTACAATCTCGCTGCTTTTTGGCACACTGACAAACAGTCAGCAATAATAGGTCATTTATATTTTTAAGGTTCTTAGAACATATGACAGCATTTACGACCCCGGACGGCTGTTACCAGTTCTGTAAGCTCCCTTTTGTGAATGGTAAACGCTGATGCCACTTTTAATAGGATGATGCGGAAGCTCCCAACTTGGCCAACTATGTGGACGACATCCTCTCTAAAACAAAGACATGGGCAGTGTATATGGCATAGTATAGAATATATGGCAGATCTTAGGGTGCTGTTTAAGGAGCTCGAGAAGCCGGGGCTCACAGAGAAAGTCTCAACATGTCAGGTAGGGCTTAGGACCATCGAGTTTCTCAGTCACAAGATTGTTGAAGGCAAAGTTGAGAGGATCCGCAATGCGAGAGCAACCCTCCCCCGCCCCCCTCCCACACACACACACACACATCCTTAGCCGAAGCGACAAGTTATGTACTTCCTGGGGTTGGTCGAGAACCGGACATGGTCATTACTGGGAGAAATAGCTCCACGCGGCGTGTTCAGGCTAGACTCAAAGAGTGTCGCCTGAATCCGTGCACCGACCGAAACCTACTTGAGGATGGCCATGGACGTCACAATTGTTAATGGTACGAGGAGACAACCAACGGTAGTTATTTTAATCTCCATTTTCAAATACAAGACCCTCACTGATGCATCATGAAAAGCATCCAACATTTCCCTTTGAGACAAATTCTTCAAGAGGAAGTTGCCCCATCCCCACTCTTGCCAAGTGTGCGTTGACACCTAAGGATAATTTTTACACATCAGTGCTTTACATGCTATTAAATGTGTTGGGCTGATTTTGGAAGACAAAAATAATCGCCTCATGAAACAGTATGATACAGAAATGACTGTTACTCTACGGCCCCCAAAATACCGCTGTGTCACAAATCTACAAATATGGGTAATTACACGTTCCTACAAAATAGGATCTTATCAGTTTCCCTGAGTACTTATTAATCAGTTTGGTATTCGCAAACTTTATGACGGTGTGATTGTAAAGCTGGGCAGTTCTGTGCGCTCCGCCACCACCCCCTCCCCTAACAATGTGCACAGGTTTCGTGAGGAGCATTGTGGCCTGCTGGTTAGAGCATTGGACTTTAAACAGCAAGGTCGGTGGTATGACTATGACCAGCGGTAAATGCATCCTTTGGTAAGGCGCTTAATCCACGTGGGGGGCACTGTAGCGCTGTGTACTAAGGAGTACTGAACAGCTATGTCAATGATATCCACTTGCTTTCAACCACCGTCCTCATATAAGCACCCTCTTTGGATCACATCGCAACCAAACAAATAATTACATTTTCTTGCATTTTCTTACAAAATGCGTTATTGTTAGTTTCTTAAACTACTTATTCGATGAGAATGTAACCGGGTCGTTATTCTCGAAATTTGTAGCGCGTGAATAACTAAACAGTGTGCACTCTTGTGGTGGCACCAAGCCCCGAAAGGAATTACTACACTCTTTTGCAGGGACCTGCGAACCGTTCGAGATTCGGCTCGACTCGAAACCATCGCCGAGATTCGATTCGACTCGATACCTCACCGTCCGATTCGTATTTTTCGAACCGACCTCTGTTCAAACGGCGAATTATATGTGCACTCGCTCGCATCAAGAACACGCCGTCATACGCTAACGATAGTGTAATAAATCGCTCTCTGAACGTATTAGCTCTCCAATTTTGTTGATTATTAAACCCCCGGCAGAATCAATTGGTCTGGAATCGAGTATTCTCGCAGTGCGAGAATACTCGATTCCTGACCAATTGATTCTGAACTCATCCAGCATGCAGAGTACCGGTATTGCAGACTATGAGTATGGAAGCACGAATGTCGCCGTCGCGCCGGTTTCAAGGTTCGAGATTCGACTCGACTCGATACCAGAGGGATGATTCGGCTCGAGATTCGGCTCGAAGTTTTATCCCCGGCTCGCAGGTCCCTACTCTTTTGCTCGGCTATTGTCGGTTTCTTTGATTACTTGTTAGAGAAAGGTGCAATTGTTGGATAATAAAAAAATATATTAATGGTACCTAGTTAAACATAGTGGTGCTCTGTGGACCCGACAAAAATATGCACCCATTCGGTGTAACAGAGCTCGCAAGGATATTAAAAGGTATTTACACTTTTGGCTAAATGGGCTGTTATCGGTGTCGTTGACTACTTGTTAGAGAAATGGTTAACTGGCTCGGCATTCCCTAATGTAATAGAGGGTGCCTTTCTAAACAGGATAGTGCTCTGCGGGCCTCCAAAATATACACTTATTTTGTGCCAAAAGACTCCCAAAAAGGGTTCTAACATTTTTTTTTATCATCACTGTGGAGGAAACCCAACAGAAAAAGGGTCGTGCGCGGTTGTCGTTTTGACTGTAGAAATTGATGAATTAATTTCATCTAAAATTCTTAATTTAGTAAAAAAGTATATAGCAATTCAAAAAGTAGGGAATATGGAAGGGTTTAGATAGGTATTCACCGGAAACTCTACAGAAGACAATCACAAAACTAGTACGTGTGTGGCTGGATTGTCAAGGAAGGTACTAGAAGGGCATAAACCCACGGGAGCGGGACCGAGCGGATAGAAAGAAACAGAAGATGAGAGCGTTGTTCATTTAGTGTGAATTTATTTGTTTTTTATTTTTGTGGAATTAGTTTTATTTCAACAATTGCTGTAGTTGTAATTGTATTTGGGGCATTTGGAAGGGAGCATTCACACTAAAAACTAAAGTGTTAAAACTGACACGTTCAAGGTGTTGAACCCATTCTAACTCTTAGGGTTTGATTTTAACACTCAAAGTGCAATGATTTAAGCACTTAGACATGACAATCGTCAGACATCTGAAACTTGAATGGATGGCACTTCCCATGTGTCTAGCAATGGTGGTTCTTCCAGAATCGTCCATAATTTGATTTGCGCTTGGTGGGTACATAATTAAAAGGACACAACGCAGATGCTGCGTATCAGGCTAGAGAGTTCGAGCCTGATCCGCGTCATCTGCGTTGTTTCCTTTTAAGTGTCGCGACATTACACTTGTCAAGTGGTATTATTGTAACACCTGTCAAGTTCTGGGATTTCTACACTTGAACAAAGTGCTAGTTCAGCACTTAGTAAGTGTTAAATACAGCACTTCAAGTGTAGTTTTAACACATTAGTTTTTTGCGTGTTGGAAGGGAAATATAGAAATTTAAAAAGAATTTAAAAATAATGGCATCGCTATCCTCATTTGCCCCATTTGATAATTTTGACGAGGAACAGGAAAATTATTTTGGTCAACTACATCATGCCCCCAAATGCCCACATGAAACTACCTCATTTCTGAGGCTAGGCCGTATTGGACAACATTTGGTCCGGTATTGGGATGTAATGTTCTTCGAGGAGGCCATAGTGACCCCTAGCGTTCGACGTTAAGAAGTACATCTAAGATATTTGATATAAGATTTTTGATAACAAAAGACGATTATGTCTTCCCCCATTTGCATGTGGCCCAATATAACGACCGCATTGCAGAAGATGCCGAGAGTCTGTGGATGGTCGGGGTGAAGTGTCAAGTGATGATGACCGACTTTCCAGAAAAGGTGATAAGGTACTGGAATGACCAGTCATGGACTGTCCGTTACTATACGGAGGGGGTATACGGCCATTCCGGAGCATCGAACTACTAGAATTAACCAAGCTTGTTGCTAACCCTTATCCGGTGTACGTGGAGTGGAGCTCTGAACATTGGAATGTTTATGGAACGTTGGAGTGGGAGAGAGCTCAACCCCAGTACATTCTATAACAAAAGGCTCTCGAGGACCATCAAATTCGTTTAAATACAGTTTGTTTAGAGGACATTCACGGGGAAACGTGTGCTTATGAGTGTCTTCGTTGTAAAACGAAAGTCCACCTCGTCTGCTGTCAGACGTGTGTCGACATGGCCTCGTCGTCAAAAAGCTGTCCAGCATGTCGCATGGATGTGAAGAGGGGAGAACGATTGAAACCCCACGAGTTTGACCTTGTGCCGTTGTAAATCTACTCTTGTGAGAGTTGTCTGTTTCCTCGGTACCTATGTTAGTGTTTATTTGAATAAAGATTCTTGGGTAAAGAATCCTGGTCATTGTGAATCGTGGTTATATATAAGAGAATTGTGAATTCTGACCTATTGGATGAAAACTGATTTCGTGCGCGGCATCCTTTCCCCATCCTTAGGGCGTATGCCCCATTAACCCTGTATTGTCTCTTCGCAGATCGTTTTCCTTTCTGAGTAATCAAGTCCCTCTGGGTTTTGATCCTCGGTTAGTGATGAATGTTGCGAAGTGAGCCCACAAGGGTTAATCATGCTCGCAAGTTCGTGGTAAAAGCTATAGCTCACGAAAGTGTTTTGGAGACTTATTTTGTAATTCAGTGGACTCAAGTTTTATTAAGAGAATTTGAACAAAACAAGAAATTACATGGAATTGTATAAACTGGCGACCAGAGTACAGGCGTACTCTGTGGATACACATCAGATGCTCTGTTGACAATATTAGGCATACCTTTGCAGGCCAATATTGTCAACAAGCAGTAAATTGTAGGATTTGTTGTGAGGTGGAACAATTACATTCGGTAGTATTTTCTGGGATGTTGGTGTTCAAACTGTCCAACAAATCACAACATGTACCCTGTGAGACACCTCGGATGGCTGGGGATGCTGTGTTACGAAATTGCACAATTCACCAGAACATTCTGCCGGTTAACTGACGTCCGGCAGAATACTATTCTGTGGCCGAGATTCCATGGACTGCATGCAGACTGACCAACAGTCGGCATGGCAGTACAAGGGTCCACAAAATGGCGATTGCCACGTCAGGGAACTTTCCCGAAATTCCCTAAATACTCAGAAAAGAATTTGCTGACGGTCGTCACGTACCCAGGTCTTGCATTAGAAATTTGGTGTATATAAGCACCAATTTCTGGCAGCTAGAACAAGTTGTCTTTGGGCTCCTGGTGAATACGAAACTGCTTACTAGAAGAAAGCTGGATGCTGCCACTGGTACTGAAGGTATGAACATTGATGAACATTTTGGATACATTATAAATTTATGCCAGAGGCAACGACAGATAGTTGCGTAATTGTAAATGATTTAAATGATTTGATTTACTAAAATAGTAGATAATTTGAAACAGGTATTCGTTCTGCTGAATACGACAAGTTCTTGAGGTTACCAAGCTGAATCCAGAATCTGGAGCCTGTGTCTGATATCGTCTGGTATGGAATCACAAAACGCCACGGGCTGATGGGACTTCGCAGTTCTCTCAGTAATCACAATGAACTGAGACCGAACTTACGATCAAAGATCGATAGACTTTCATTTAATTCCACAATACTTGCACAGAGAACGCGAGAACAGAAATGTGGACAAAAATAGATATTTTGTCATATGTCAATTCATGTTTGTTCAAATAAACTTGCCATGCCCACAAAGGGATCCACAAGGGGCATAATTCTGTTAGCACCCCACACTTTGTTTTTTTTTTTTAATTAAGAATTCTTCTTCTCCAGCACTGCCAATCACAATCTTCCGATACTTGGTATAAAATATCCTTAGAGATTCAGGTTTGTTTGAAACTAGTCCCTGTATTCATATTTGTGACCCTCGTGGGTACACGGATTTTAACCTTGTGCAATATGAGGGAATGCATGTAAAAGCTTTTTCGCATCAACTGGCCAAAATATCTTGATATTTGGTATACTGCGCCCTTGGGGTGTGGGGTGGCAGGTTGGCTTGACGTTTATTCAAATCAAGTCCCTAGGATCATATTTGGGCTCCCTGTGTGAGTATGACGACGTGAGCGTCACGAGGTTGGGTCGGCTCTTTTGTTTGTAGATCTTGGTACTTGTTGGTTGTTAGCAGATAGAATTTAATTGGAAAGCATAATTTGTAGTTTTCCTTCAAGTAAAATGAGACATTCCATCATACTCAGTTACATCTAGTTTTTCTACATGGAGTACTAAATTCACCGCTTAAATTGTTTATTAAAACTAGCTTAAACTGTCAATCAACTGACATTCACTCTAGTTCATTGTTTGAGATCGGTATGTTATGAGGCCCATTAATTCTCTTTAACAGTGTATGTTCTGGAGTTTTTGCTAGTATTTTTTTCTGTTTAAATTATACTCGCCCAAAAAAGAAAGTGTGCATTGCAGAAATTGATCAAACTCCACAAAAATAATTTCGTAGGTGTAAAGAGTGTTAACCTGTTCATGAATAAGTTATATTGAACACAAAAACAGCTTTCCCCGTTAAAATTGCATTAATGTTAAATGACGTGCTGCACGTTTGTGAAAAGGCATGTTTTGCATGTGGAGAGTCTGAAAATTCATGCAGCAATGTGAATCCTTGGGTATTTAAACACCAAAGCAAGGTCTTCCTATCGTTCACATTCAAACCTGCGCAGCTGTTAAAACGACTCCACATTAGCATGCCAAGATTAACAATGAATCAACGTCTCCTTGCCCAGGGTACGATTGGAGCTGGCAGAACGCACAGAGAGGTTGCCCAGCATTTGAACTGCTGCCGTAACACTGTAGACAGGCTAGTCCATCGACATGCACAACATGATGGCATTCGAGACCGACCCCGCTCCGGGAGACCCAGAGTTACCACCCCTGCACAAGATCGGTATATCCGTGTCGTCCATCTCCGGAACCGGCAACAAATGGCAATGACAACAGCCAGGAACATCCCTAACCTGAGACGGATACATCCTCAAACAGTAATCAACTGGCTGAGAGAATACGGCTTACGTCCTCGAAGACCTTCAATTCGTCCGATTTTGACGTTACGTCATCGTCGTGCTCGACTGCGGTGGTGGTGTAGAGTAGGGTTAGGGTTAGCCTAACCTAACCCTACCCTAACCCTAACTTAACCGAACCCTAACCAAACTAACCCTAACCCTACCTAACCCTAACCTAACCCATCCCTAACCCACTTCCATGGTAACTTGTTCGCTTCCATGAGGCATAGATGCACAGCAGTAGTCGATGCAGACGGAGGTCATACCAGATATTGAGTGTGTGACTTTTGTGTTGGACCCTTAGTGTCTTTGACTCTCCATGGCACCAAAAGTATTCGTCGTACCGTAATGAAATTTCTCGTGTTGATCACAAATTGATTCATCTGTGATTGAATAAAGTGTCTATGAATAAAAATGATATATATCTTTTTTTAGTGTTATTTTTTAGCATGCACACTTTCTTTTTTGGGAGAGTATATCTTTGGTCTGCGCATTTAATTTTTAAATGCGAGGTGTCAAAGCAGGTGGCTGATGCAATACCAGTTTAGACAACTAATCTATCAATGAAAAATTCTCTCTCATTGGTGCTTTGTAGTCTCTATTTTGTATTTTAGCAGCAGCCTGATTTCACTGTAAAATTCAAAACTCACGTTCTCACAATAGTTCGGTGGAACTCTTAATGGCTTGGTCGAAGGCTTGAAAATAAACTCTTGGAGCTTATGTTTCGAAAATCTATTAGATAGGTCTGAGTTTTAGTAATGATCTAAATCATACAGTTCGGCGGAACTAACGGATTTGACTGTTGAATTTATTTGTTGTATTTCTTTTTCATGGAACTCTAAGAGCTTTGTTTTTCAGAAGAGCTTTAGCTCTTGGTGATATTAAAACACTTCGGACTAGGAATGTAATTGACATAAAATGTCTAAGTTACTTTAGGCTAGGGGCTTAAACTCAAAATAAGAGCTTCAGCTTCTATTAAGAGCTGGTAGGCAGTGTGTCAATAAAATCTGGTTAAAATGGAATTTTCATGGCAAATCATTTATTCAGCGTGAGTGCGCGCGTGTATATTGGGTAAATAATTGCTTCAGATCATGCGGTACTGAATTCTCAGGTCGATGCAATTGACTTGGAAATCAAAGAAAAATGGAACCGTATATATACTGGATCCACTAATATACGGAATTCGTTACTAAACTGGGATTCAATGTATTCAATGTTATCAATATTCGTGTTGTGTTATGCCAGCGCCAAACGGAGGAGTACTTTTAAAACCATTTTTGTTACGATACATCCGCCCTCGAGTATATTAGATGAGATGTCTGCGTGAATATTTCCCCCCAACTCACGATACTCTGCCGCTTACATTTAAGTATTCTGCATTGTTTATTTTGTGTGGATGGGTGGGATAGTTTTCCAAGGATTTTTTTCGAATGAAGATCTTAACCCTAAAAGTGTACCACCCCCCCCCCCCCCACACCCGTCCAATAAGCTTGAAATACCTTTAAACAATTTTTTAGAGAACCACCACTGACAATTCTTGGAGATGGTGCCGGGCAGTTCCACTCAAAATCACCTCGGCGTTTTCTCCCATGTCGAGTTTCGTATCTGGACGATTCGTCCAAAAAAGCTGATGTTTTGCGGGAGAGGTGTTTTTGTGTGGGAGGGGTGCCCTTTCAAGTGTTTTCAAAGGAAGATATGAACTGACTAATAAACTTGAAATCATTTTAACCAATTTCTTGTGAATCATCAGTCACAATGCTTTGAAAGGTGGTAGTATAGGGCTTATTCACCTTCTTTTAGTGAGAGAGATTCAGCTTTGTTAACAGAATATTATTCGTTTATGACCTAAAACGAAGAGATTGCATGATATATGCACAAAATAAGAGCGTTTCATTGGCATTTTCTCGCTCGCTAGTAGTAGGAGATGAGGTAACCGTCCCACATTGGCCGGAGGCAGAGCCGGAGGGGGAAGTGACGTCATAGCCGCGTGACCTAGTGACGTCATGTTGTTTGTCATGGTGACCCGCGTGAGAGGCTATCTTGTGACGTCATCCCCATAGTGAGACGTGGTCTTAGTGCGCACGCGCATCGCGTGTTGTTAGGGTGATAATGCTTCCGTCGGCCATTTTGATAATGAATGTCGCCATCTTGGTTTCTATGGTAGCACGTTGTTGCTGTGTGATCGAGTGGCCTACAACAAAACGGGGGTATGTTCGTAGGGTGTGTTCCTATGAACAGGAGTAATTTCCCGATTCGTAGAATTACCCAAATAAACCTGTCAATCCCTCCAAATCACCAAAAAACGAATTTATTTACTACGGATTTTCTATTTTATCGGCTTAGCATGTAGTGCTATGATACTGAGGGACCCTGGGATTAGTCCAATTGAATAGGAGTAATTTTCTGGCTTGCATACTTTGTTGAATTACCAGAAACAACCCGACAATTCCACCAAATCACAAAATGTATGGAATCCCCCTTTTATCGACTTAGCACGTAGTGCTATAGTCCCGAGGGGACCCCGGGGTATGTTCGATTGAACAGGAGTAAATCTAATTACCACAAACAACCCGACAGTCCCTCCAAATCACCCAAATCCACACCCCAAACTACCGAAATTGACTTATTTAGTACGGATTTCCCCCAGAATCCTATTTAAGATCGCCATACCATGGTAACGAGAGGCCTCCATGTACCCAGGGGGACACCGGGGTAAGATCGCCTGAACTAGAGCGGTTTTTCTGGTTCGGATTTCCCCCAGAATCATTTTAGGACCGCCATACCATGGCTTATGATAGTAGCACGTAGTGCTATAGTACTGAGAGGCTCCTTTTGATTATAGCCAACTGATAGGCAAACCTCCATGAAAGCCAATATCATTTCTAATGCCAAGAATTTATCGAGTAGTTACTGATAAGTCATTGCTCGAACGACTCGAATCTCACCGAGCAAATAAGCCAACGTGTATTTACTCGAACGAGTGGCTCGCACATACGGATCTTAGCCTCATTTCAGTATTTGAGGATACCTATGACTTGGTATTGTATTATTTGAGGATACCTATCCATGATATCTTCTGGAGAATCCCTTTTTTTGTCGTTTGAGGCCATGAGGTCCATTAGAAAATTCCCCATTGAGGTCTAATTTACTATCCCTCTTAACCTCATTTCGTTTGAAGCCATGAGTGCCAATAATCTCTCAATGAAGCCTGGTATTGGAGGATACCTATGGGTATTGTATTATTTGAGGATACCTATCATGGATATTTTCTGGAGAATCCATTTTTGTCGTATGAGGCCATGAGGGTCATAAGAAAATCATTCAGTGAGGTCTAATTTATTAACCCTCTTAACCTCATTTCTTTTGAGGGCATGAGAGTCATGGAAAAATAAATCCCTCAATGAGGCCTAATTTACTATCACTCTTAGTCTCATTTCAGTATTTGATGATACCTATGGCCTATACTTATCGAGGATACTTTCTGAAGAATCCTTTTTTTGTCGTATGAGACCATGAGGGCCATGAGAAAATTTACTATCCCTCTTAACCTCATTTCTTTTGAGGGCATGAGGGCCATGAAAAAATTCCTCAACGAGGTCTATTTTACCGCCCCTATTAGCCTCATTTGGGTATTTAAGGTTACCTATGATCCAGCTCCTATACAGCTCCTGTCTCGTATATGGCTCCCATACAGTTCCTACACAGGTTGTCTTACCAACGGCTTCTATCTAATCTCCAAAGCTCCAAGGCCACTACTTGTCTATCTGTTTTATCATTAACTTCTACAGCAGTCTTATGCCATTGCGGCCTTGTACCAGTACTAATGGCTATATTATCATCCATTAATACTGACTTGTAACACTACTTCCTAGCTATACCTATCTCAGTCTCGACTATAACATCGATCAAGGTTGAATCTGATTGCTTCATTTCCCCTGTGTACATAGAGACAGTCTATATAAGGAATTCCGTAAATGGGATTCTGTAAAGTTGGATTCCGTGTTTTTGCATATACACGCGAGGGTATTCCCCTTCCCTGTGGTTCCACTCCACAGTTTTCCAGGCATTTCCAAATATGACATGGCATACACTCTCTTCAAATGCAAATATTCTGTAGCTTAGTTATCTAACTCATAACATGTATTACATTTCTCAAATCCACAAAAACATATAACACTATCTGACTAAGTAGAAATAAACAATCTGAATGTGGGTGGAATAATTTATTGTCAAAGGCCAGACTTCAACCTGAAAAATGGCAAGAAAAAATGCCGAAACTAGTCATTTTCAGCCACCTAGCAGCCTCAAAAGCAGAATTTTCCCACCAACCCCTCCTACCCACCCCTGGAACAGAGTATCCCCTGTTTCTTATCAACCTACCTCAATTGTTTACTACAGACATCGTGTCATCGCGATTCGACAATGACTTTTTCGGTTGATAAAAATTTGTTATTGGAGTAGGTGTCGGCCGTCTGGGTTCTGCCACCTTCTCTCGTAGTTGAGGGTGTTCTTCTACTTAATGTTTCTGTTGAGTTCACCTTTTTCTTCTACTGCTCTCACCTCTGTTCTTTCCAGTTCGGTTCCTTTAGGGCAATTCCTTTTGCCCTCGCCATTGGTGCGTTCTCGTGTCCGTTTCGTCCGCACCCGCGGGTGGTGTGGAATGCTGTCGTTTCGGGAGCCTCCCGACTCGACCACGTCTGATGTGAGTTTACCCCCTCCGTGGGTGATGTGCAGCTCCTCCCGCCCCCGCGGGGGGGAGGGGGTAGGGCACTGTCGTTTCGGGGCCCCCGACTCGACCACGTCTGGTGTGAGTTTGACCCCCTCCATGGGGGATGTGCAGCTCCTCCCGCTCCCGCGGGGGGTTGTGAACGCTATCGTTTCGGGTCGCCCGATTCGACCACGTCTGATGAGAATTGCTCCCCCTCTGTGGGGGATGTGCAGCTCCTCCCGCACCAGCGGGGGGTGGGGACCGCTGTCGTTTCGGGGCTTCCCGATTCGACCATGTCTGGTGAGAGTTATTCCCCTTCCGTGGGGAATGTGCAGTGTTTTACCGTGGTGGATACTGCGGGAGCTGTTGGTTTTCTGGTGTAGAAATGCCTGGTTCCGGGACTAAGCGCCCTCTCCAGTCGACATCTGAGGCTGTCACTAGGGTTGTGACTCCTCCTTTGGAGGCCGAGCTTGGTGGCTCTCTCCGCTTTTCCGCCAGTCCCAACAGCTCCCGTCGTATCTGCTGCTACTGCTGTTCCGTCTACAACGCCATTGGGCACCGTTTTGAGCCGGCCTCGGCTTCTCCCTGCCAGGGTCTGCAGGGATGTCTGTAGTGTGGTTGTGGGGTTTCGGCCTCAGCCTTCCCAGACTTCCACTCGGCGAAGTCAAATGGGGCTGCCGACTGAACCCCCTACTGTGTCATCTCAGCCATTGAGCACAGTAGTTTTATACCTGCAGTGGTCTGCTGCGGTGTCTGGTTGTGTAGACGTGGGGGTATCGGCCTCAGCCTTCCCTGACTTCAACTCGGCGAAGTTGGAAGTGGCTGCCGGCCGGACCCTCTCCTGTGGTCTCTGCGCCGTCGAGCACCACAGTTGTCATTGGATTCGGTTGTTCTTAGTGGGACACTATGAACTCCGTGGCGTTTCCGTCCACTCATTCTGGCCACACGACCAGTTTTGGGGTCCAACGTCTTTTGTGCAGCCTGGACCTTCTGCCCTGCAGAGGTCAGCGGTGACGCTCATGAGTTCCTGCTATGTTGATCCTCGGGGTGTGTCACACCCCTATACACGTCTGCCTTCAGACGTTTTCGGCTGCCGCCCGTCGTCCCACGTCGGGTCTTTTGGAGGATCGTGACCCTTCGCTGGTTAAGAGGGTCAGAGGTGAAGCCACTTTGCCGGTTCGTTCCCCTGTCGAACCGGCCAGTACGGGCAGTGAGCTTAGGGAGGCCCTCTCCTTACTCACTCAGGTTCTGTCTAAGAGCCTTCCCGTTGCTTCCAGCGTGGCAGCGAGTGGTTTCCAGGCGCCCCCTATGGCGCTGCCTCCCGGGATTGGAAACAGGCCGATTTCTGATTCCCATGGTGTTCCGACACCATGGGAGGCGTCGGCTGGTTTTCCGACGATGGGCTATGTGTCTTCCGACTCAGGGGAAGAGTCAGACATGCTTGATGTCGAGAGCCAGCAGTCTTCGGACTTGGGGGCAGCTCTTGATTTCGTGTTTGGGTTCCTTCCGGATCTCAAACCATCTAACCAGTCGACAGTGTCAGCCAGGCCGCGATCATCGGTCGCGCGCCAACAGTCTATGGAGCAACCTGCTTCTGGGCGTCTTCGATCGTGCCCGTCGGTACAGTTGGTTGAAGCATTTTCAGCCTTGGACTCCAAGCTAAGTTCCAAGGCTATGAAGGCTCCGTTCTTCACCAGGGTTGACACCTTTTTGCCTCCGGCGCGTTATCGTTCCTACGATTCCGCCAATCCGTCGGTCTACCAGACTTTGACGGTTTTGGATCAGGACTCCAATTCCCTCGGGCTTTCCAAGTCCAAGTCTGCCGTCATTCCGATGACGACTCTGGAGTACACGTTGGGCTTATCGAGAGAGATGCTTGGTATGCTTTCTCTCTCCGATCACGTCGTCTCAGCTTTAGCTGCTTATCTGCCTTCAGATAAGTTTGACGAGGTACAGGCTCCTTTGCGTGTGCTGTCCAAGGCGCTCATGCATCTTACTCACACGCATGCCTGTAACACAGCTAATCTGGATTAGTTTGAAGGGACTCTGTGCTGGACACAGGCCGATCCCTTCCTGAGGAGCAGTGCGCTACTCTTCGATCTGCTTTTTTGGCAGGTCCGCAACTTTTCCATGGTTCTGTGTTGACGGTCCGGGATGACGTCCTACGTCATTCCAACGATCAGCTGCTGTTTCTTCAGCTTGATCAGCCTTCTAGGGTAGGCACGGGCCGTTCCAAGCCTAACAAGTACCCTCTGCTTCCTCTGCGAAGCAAAGGGGCTGATCCTTCTGCCACCGCTTCTACTTCTTACTCAAGGGGTAAGGGTACGCGTCGGCAGTCTTGAAGGAAGTCCCAGGATTCTTCATTCCGTAGTGGAGGTGTTTTCTCCTCTCACGAGCCTCGTCGGGCTTCGCAATGAAGGTCCTCACCTCCACCCGTCCCAGGTTGGAGGAAGGATAGCAGAGTTCGCAGACCGTTGGGCCACCATCACATCCGATCCTTGGATGTTAGATGTTGTTTGGTCCGGGCTGCGAATATCCTTTCGACGGCACCCCACTCTGTCCAGGGTGCCTTTTCCAACCACAGTTCCTTCAGACATTTTACGTCGGGAACTTTTGTCCACGGAGATAGACAATCTCCTGACAAAGGGGGCGATTGAGGTCATCAAGAACATTAGGTCAGTGGGTTTCTATTCCCTCCTGTTCTTGGTGCCGAAGAAGGACGGCCGACTCCGACCGCTTCTCGATCTGAGTTTCCTGAACCAGTCTATCATTGCTCCCAAGTTCAGCATGGAGACTTTCAGGTCGGTCCTCCGTTCAATTCACCAGGGAGATTTCGCTTCCAGCTTCGACCTGCGAGACGCTTACTTTCACGTTCCGATTCATTGGGCGTTACGGAAGTATCTCAGGTTCGTTTTTCTGGGGCGAGTTTACCAGTTCATGGCCATGCCTTTCGGCCTCAACCTGGTTCCTTGGGCCTTCACCAGACTGATGTCGCATCTGATCGCTTTCCATCGCACACAGTCCAGGGTGACTACTTCGGCATATCTGGACGATATCCTCCAGGTGCATTCCAATGCTGCCTTACTGGAGTCGGATGTCGCCACTCTGTTGAGCTTGCTCACGTCGCTACGTTTAAGAGTCAACGAGGAGAAGTCGGACCTGGTCCCTTCTCAGTCGTTTTATCATCTGGGGATGGCTTTCCGCACACAATTCAATTTGGTGGCGGTTCCCCAGGCCAAGGCTGTGATTCTCTCAGCTTTTGCTCCGACTCTGTCCCAGTCCACATCCGCGACGGCTCGGAGTTTTCTCCGGCTCATCGGTCTCTGCTGTTCGGTGACGGATCTCATTCTTCTAGGTCAGCTGCGTGTCAGACCTCTCCAACACTTTCTGCTCAGTCGTTGGAGGCCGAATGTAGATTTTCTGGATCTGGTGCTTCAGTTTCCAGAATATCTTTATCCTCACCTTCTCCTCTGGGCGGATGTCCAGTGTCTTTCGCAGGGTGTTCCGTTGGACTTACCCACGTCCGATCGCGTTCTGACGGCAGATGCCAGCGATCTCGGATGGGGTGCGACGTTGGATTCTCTAGGTCTTTCCATTCACGGGATGGTGGACCAGGATCATGCAGCTCTACACATCAACCAGAAGGAGCTTCTTGCTCTTCTTCTGCGTTTCAGGCAGTGGATCCTTCACCTGTCGAATCGCAGGTCCTTCTGTTGTCCGACCATTCGACGGTGGTTGCTTACATTCGGAACCAGGGCGGCACGCACTCTGTTCCAATGTATGAATTGGCTTGGGATCTTATTCTGCTCGCTCAGGATGTCCACGCCGGGGTGGCTGTTCGTCACATTCCCGGTCGCCTGAACGTCCTAGCCGACTCCCTGTCCCATCGGGGCAGGGTCATTTCCACCAGGTGGATGCTCCACATGGCGGGTTCCATCGATCTCTTGTGACTAGTTGGAACCATCCGGTGGACACTTTCGTGTCCCCGTGTCCAGATGCTCTGGCTTTCGCCGTGGACGCTCTGGCCCTCCTTTGGGATGGTCTTGTCGGCTACGCCTTCCTACCGGTTCCGATTCCGCCTCAGGTTCTCACCCAGATATGAACCTGCAGTCGTCGAATCCTTTCGATCACACCCGTCGCTTCGGTGGGTGTGGATCAATCTGCTCCGCTCTCTGTTAGCGGCGGTTCCGGCATGTCTCCCTCTACCTCGCGACTTTCTTTGCCAAAGTCGCCCGGGAGGTTTTCAAGTTGACCCGACTTCATTGTGCCTTCGCACATGTCTTTTATCGGGTCCTGTCTCCTCCGTAGTGGTTTTTCGAGACACGCAGTGGAGTTGCTTTTCTTCAAGGAGGCACTGACTCCACTGGTTTAGCCTCTGTGGATAAGTGGAAGGTTCTTCTGTCGATGGTGTGCGATCACTCTGTTGCTTCTGTCACTCCTTCGATCACACCGCTTGCGGAGTTTCTGGTATATGTTTGTTATGTGATACCGCATTGTTTCGACACTCATCCTTGCCTCTCCAAGCTTGTTCAGCTCTTTTCCTTGAAAAGGCCTAGGACTTTGCAGTTTACTCCAAGATGGTCACTTTCTTGGGCGCTGCTCTGCTTGGGGGTGGGGGCGTTCACGCCTTTATCCTGGATGAATATGCGTTTTCCCACATACTAGATCTCTCCTGCATCCATTTCTTGATGGACTTGTCTTGCTATTCGTGCAGCTTCCGCTCGTCTAGATACTGGCGATTGTATTACCAATTGTTTGTTCTGCCACGAGGTGCGTGCATTGTCTTCCTCTTTTAATAACTCTGTCATGTTGTCGGATGACTGATGTTATACTGGCAGCCTTCCGGAGAAATGCTACATTCTCCTTTTATCTGCGACAGTTGCAGGAGCCGACAGAGAACCTTGGGGCCCTCTTTCTTCGGCTCAGGATGTTGTCTATCCAAGCTTTTCAGTTTTTTTCAGGGTCAGTTCCAACTTTGTGCTGTTACTGCCCTTTCTGTCTGTGCGTCGCACTTCACCATACACCTCATCTTTCATTGGCTTTTCTAATGTTTGTGATGCTATGGTTTGATAGGCCTAGGGATCTCTTCCTCTGTCCACGGTCCCAGTGCTATTGAGTTATGTGTGGGTTGGTTATGTGATTCCGTCCAGCCTTTTGTCTACTCAGCCTGTAGTAAACAATTGAGGTAGGTTGATAAGAAGTATAAATTTTATAGTAAATTTCCTTTCTTATTATACCTACCGAAATTGTTTACATGGAGGCCCTCCCGTCTTCTTATTCGGGTAAGAATCCTTCCTCCCCGCTGATCACATAACTCCTGTGTTGTTCGGAATCAAAAGAATGACGAATTGACGCATTGCGCACTGTTACGGAAGTCGTGGATTTGTGCTATGGAAGAGCGCCCCATACTGGGTGTGCGCCGATGGCGCTCGGCCCAGTTTTGGCTTATTTTTTCGTGGTGTTTTTACACCACTTTTCTTTCCCAAATCTTGGGAAAGATTAAAATAGAGAGTATTTTATCCGAGTTAGGTTCTTCCACTGTAGTGCAAGCCTGTAGTAAACAATTTCGGTAGGTATAATAAGAAAGGAAATTTACTATAAAATTTATACTTCTAAAATGCAAAAAAAAAATTATATGTTTCCGTCTCATTTTTTAGTTACCTGTCTGGTAACAAACCCGTGTTTAAAAAAATAGCCAATTTTTCGAAGCCACTGTTTCCCATAATTCATCTGGTAATTTACCCCTATGTATCAGACTCCAACTTTGGGACCACAACTTCAAATTCTTTTGTCCAACAAAAAACCTAATGTAATCATATATCTGATACTAAAAAATATATCTCTATTTTACATGGCCTTAGTTTCAACATATGCCCTATGTTTAGAATTTCACCCCTGTGCAATAGTGCGAAACTGTGGAGCGGAACCTGTAGAAATAATTAAGTTCAAAGGGAGTTAATACCGTTATTGGGGTTATGGTTCAAAAATGTCTTTCAGATCACCTTCGAAATATATTTTCATTGTGGCTGTAGTTAAAAAGTTTGTTATGGATCCCAGTCTTTGCTCAGTCATTGGTATGTTCTGTTCACTTCGATCTTGGTTGTGATGGATCTTCGTTTTGTTCGGTTCAAGGGTGTTAATATTATTTATATATTATATATACAGTACGTGGAGAGTGGATTGTAACTAAATCACCCGCAGAGTGGGGTTATCACCCAAGCTATAACTTTCAAATTTTGTACATATCGACAAAAAACACAAGCAATGTTTCAGCCAATGGACCTCCGGGTTTAACCCGTAGGTCCATTGGCTGAAACTTTGCTGGTGCTGGTTGTGCTTTGCAACAAATTTGCAATTATTTCTCGGGTGGAATCTCCACTCTGTGGGTGATTTAGTGATAATACACTCTCCACGTACTGTAGTTCAATAGAAAACCACTTAATTAAAAGTCCTTCCTGTTCAGGCCAAATGATTCGAGCGTTTTTAATTTGAAAATCCAGTTGATTTCAGCGTGACGGCGATAATCGGTCGTGTTTGGGTGATCCGGGTCGGAGTTGAGTACTTGTATAATGCGATATTGAACGTCCGCGATGTTTTTCATGTGGTGATTGAAGTGTATGGCCAAATGTCATTCGCTGGGCATTCGCCAACTATCATTCGCCAGGCATTCGCCAACCGTCAAGTATATAAAGCCTGGTTCAACAGTACATTCCGCCTCTGACGATGTTCGACTAAGAACGAAACCGGTTAGGTTTAAATTAGGGATAACTAGAACATCAGGTCCTCTCGACTTTTTTATTTATTATATATAGTTCATTCAAACAGTTCAAAGGGGTTGACACTGCGTTATATTTTCATTAGGGTTAATGTTCAAACAAGTATGTTGAGTTCAAGAGGGTTTACACTGCGTTATATTTTCATTGGGGTTATAATTCATTTCAAATACATTTCAAACACTGTGATAAAACTTGTTATGTTCTGTTCACTTCGACTTCAACAGTTCAACCGCAGTGGTGTTGGTTCTGTTCATAATTAAGATCTGTTGAACCAGTTCATCCTTTTCACTTTGTTGTTTTCTGTTCACTTCGATCTTGGTTGTGTTGGATCTTCGTTCACTTTTGTACATCCGTCGTTTTGCGGTGGTTGGTTGTCAGTGGCATGCATTCAGGTTCTTGCAATAATAATTGGGCGTTATCAATCCCCTTTCATACCCTCGAGGGTATATGTAAAAACACGGAATTCAACTTTACGGAATCGGCTGGGAATCCCAATTACGGAATTCCTTATATAGCCTGTCTCTATGTACACAGGGGACATGAAACAATCAGATTCAACCTTGATCGATGTTATAGTCGAGACTGAGATAGGTATAGACAGGAAGTAGTGTTACAAGTCAATATTAACCCTTTACCTAACCTGAAAAGCAGACGACACTTGCAAAAATAATTCTTGAATAACTAATTTTTTGTCTCAAAAACATAGGTTATGACCCCTCGTTGGAACGAGCTCGACGAGCTCGTTCCAACGAGGGGTCATAACCTATGTTTTTGAGTCAAAAAATGAAAAAAATAATGAAAATTAATAGGCGATTTTTGAGAATAGCGCTGGCCGGTTTTGGCCGTTACGTTAGGTAAAGGGTTAATGGATGATAGTTTAGCCATTAGTACTGGTACAATGCCGCAATAGCACAAGCCTGCTGTAGTAGCAAATGATAGGACAGATAGACCATAGACAAGTAGTGGCCTTGGAGCTTTTGGAGATAAGATGGAAGCCGTTGGTAAGACTACCTGTGTAGGAACTGTATAGGAGCCATATAGGAGATAGGAGCTGTATAGGATCATAGGCATCCTCAAATACCGAAATGAGGCTGAGAGGGGTGGTAAATTAGACCTCATTGAGGGATTCTTCCATGGCCCTCATGCCCTCAAAAGAAATGAGGCTAAGAGGGATAGTAGAATTGACCTCATTGAGGGATTTCTCATGGCCCCCATGATCTTATTCGACAAAAAAAGATTCTCCAGAAAACATCCTCGATAGGTATCATCAAATAATACAAAACCAGGCCATAGGTATCCTCAAATACTGAAATGAGGCTAAGAGTCATAGTAAATTATGCCTCATTGAGGGATAGTAAATCAGGCCTCATTGAGGGATATTTTCATGGCCCTAATGGTCTCAAACGAAATGAGGTTAAGAGGGATAGTAAATTAGATCTCATTGGGGGATTTTCTAATGGCCCTCATGGCCTCATACGACAAAAAGGATTCTCCAGAAGATATCATGGATAGGTATCCTCAAATAATACAATACCAAGTCATAGGTATCCTCAAATACTTGATTGATTTTTTTATTTCACAGTAAACATACACATAACAGTTTGCAAGAATAATGGTAACAATGTAAAACCAGATCGAGTTATTTGTGTGCAAAGCACACAATGGTGTATCCCCGCATTTCCTTAGCAACACCTTAGCATAGTCTTAACGTTTCGAATTAATACCCAAGGAGCCTTTCGATGAAAACTGATTTTCTACGATAAAAGTGGTTCCACTGGAACCACATGGGGCAAAATCAAAATTTCAAAACCTTCATGCAGATCTAGAAATGTTACCTGAACACATTAGCATAGTTTAAACGTTTCGAATTAAATACCATAAGAGCCTTTTGATGAAAACTGATTTTCTAACAATAAAAGTGGTTCCACTGGAACCACCTGGGGCAAAATCAAAATTCCGAAACCTTCGTACACATCTAGTGATGCTACATGAACACATTAGCATAGTTTATATCATTCAAATTAAATATCCTAGAAGACTTTCGATGAAAACTGATTTTCCAATGATAAAAGTGGTTCCACAGGAACCACCTGGGGCCAAATTAAAATTCCGAAACCTTCATGCACATCTAGAGATGTTACCTGAACACATTAGCATAGTTTAAGCGTTTCGAATTAAATACCCTAGGAGCCTTTCGATGAAAACTGATTTTCTAATGTTAAAAGTGGTTCCACTGGAACCACCGGGGGCAAAATCAAAATTCCGAAAACTTCATGCACATCTAGAGATGTTACCTGAACACATTAGCGTAGTTTAAGGGTTTCGAATTAAATACCCTAGGAGCCTTTCGATGAAAACTGATTTTCTAACGATAAAAGTGGTTCCACTGGAACCACCGGGGGCAAAATAAAAATTCCGAAACCTTCATGCACATCTAGAGATGTTACCTGAACACATTAGCATAGTTTAAGCGTTTCGAATTAAATACCCTAGGAGCCTTTCGATGAAAACTGATTTTCTAATGATAAAAATGTTTCCACTGGAACCACCGGGGGCAAAAACAAAATTCTGCAACCTTCATGCACATCTAGAGATGTTACCTGAACACATTAGCATAGTTTAAGGGTTTCAAATTAAATACCCTAGGAGCCTTTCGATGAAAACTGATTTTCTAACGATAAAAGTGGTTCCACTGGAACCACCGGGGGCAAAATAAAAATTCCGAAACCTTCATGCACATCTAGAGATGTTACCTGAACACATTAGCATAGTTTAAACATTTCGAATTAAATACCCTAGGAGCCTTTCAATGAAAATTGATTTTCTAACGATAAAAGTGGTTCCACTGGAACCACCGGGGGCAAAATCAAAATTCCGAAACCTTCATGGACATCTAGAGATGTTACCTGAACACATTAGCATAGTTTAAACATTTCGAATTAAATACTCTAGGAGCCTTTTGATGAAAACTGATTTTCTAATGATAAAAGTGGTTCCACTGGAACCACCAGGGGCAAAATCAAAATTCCAAAACCTTCATGCACATCTAGAGATGTTACCTAAACAAATTAGCATAGTTTAAATGTTTCAAATTAAATACCCTATGAGCCTTTCAACGAAAACTGATTTTCTAACGATAAAAGTGGTTCCACTGGAACCACCGGGGGCAAAAACAAAATTCCGAAACTTTCATGCACATCTAGAGATGTTACCTGGACACTTTAGCATAGTTTAAACATTTCGAATTGAATACCTTAGGAGCCTTTCGTTGAAAACCGATTTTCTAACGATAAAAGTGGTTCCACTGCAACCACCAGGGGCAAAAATCAATATTCCGAAACCTTCATGCACATCTAGAGATGTTACCTGAACACATTAGCATAGTTTAAACATTTCGAATTGAATACCCTAGGAGATTTTCGATGAAAACTGATTTTATAACGATAAAAGTGGTTCCACTGGAACCACCGGGGGCAAAAACAAAATTCCGAAACTTTCATGCACATCTAGAGATGTTACCTGGACACTTTAGCATAGTTTAAACATTTCGAATTGAATACCTTAGGAGCCTTTCGTTGAAAACCGATTTTCTAACGATAAAAGTGGTTCCACTACAACCACCAGGGGCAAAAATCAAAATTCCGAAACCTTCATGCACATCTAGAGATGTTAACTGAACACATTAGCATAGTTTAAACATTTCGAATTGAATACCCTAGGAGCTTTTCGATGAAAACTGATTTTATAACGATAAAAGTGGTTCCATTGGCACCACCGGTGGCCGAATCAAAATTCCGAAACCTTCATGCACATCTGGAGTTGCTACCTGAACACATTAGCATTGTTTAAGCATTTCGAATTAAATACCCTAGGAGCCTTTCGATGAAAACTAATTTTCTAATGATAAAAGTGGTTCCACTGGAACCACCGGGGGCAAAATAAAAATTCTGAAACCTTCGTGCACATCTAGAGATGTTACCTGAACACATTAGCATAGTTTAAACATTTCGAATTAAATACCCTAGGAGCCTTTCGATGAAAACTGATTTTCTAATGATAAAAGTGGTTCCACTGGAACCACTGGGGGCAAAATCAAAATTCCAAAACTTTCATGGACATCTAGAGATGTTACCTGAACACATTAGCATAGTTTAAAAGTTTCGAATTGAATATCCTAGGAGCTTTTCGATGAAAACTGATTTTCTAACGATAAAAGTGGTTTCACTGGAACCACCGGGGGCAAAATCAAAATTCCAAAACTTTCATGGACATCTAGAGATGTTACCTGAACACATTAGCATAGTTTAAAAGTTTCGAATTGAATATCCTAGGAGCCTTTCGATGAAAACTGATTTTCTAACGATAAAAGTGGTTTCACTGGAACCACCGGGGGCAAAATCAAAATTCCGAAACCTTCATGCACATCTCGAGTTGCTACCTGAGCACATTAGCATAGCTTAAGCATTTCGAATTAAATACTCTAGGAGCCTTTTGATGAAAACTGATTTTCTAATGATAAAAGTGGTTCCACTGGAACCACCGGGGGCAAAATCAAAATTCCGAAACCTTCTTGCACATCTAGAGATGTTACCTGAACACATTAGCATAGTTTAAACGTTTCGAATTAAATACCCAAGGAGACTTTCGATGAAAACTGATTTTCTAACGATAATAGTGGTTCCACTGGAACCACCGGGGGCAAAATCAAAATTCCGAAACCTTCATGCACATCTAGAGATGTTACCTGAACACATTAGCATAGTTTAAACATTTCGAATTGAATACCCTAGGAGCTTTTCAATGAAAACTGATTTTCTAATGATAAAAGCGGTTCCACTGGAACCACCGGGGGCCGAATCAAAATTCCGACACCTTCATGCACATCTAGAGATGTTACCTGAACACATTAGCATAGTTTAAACGTTTCGAATTGAATACCCTAGGAGCCTTTCGATGAAAACTGATTTTCTAATGATAAAAGTGGTTCCACTGGAACCACCGGGGGCAAAATCAAAATTCCGAAACCTTCATGCACATCTAGAGATGTTACCTGAACACATTAGCATAGTTTAAACGTTTCGAATTGAATACCCTAGGAGCCTTTCAGGGTGTGACGTACGGACGTACGGACGGACGGACGGACGGACAGACGACATCCACTCAAAAACCACACCCTAACCCTAACCCTACCCTGACCCTAAACCCTAAAACCCCACCCATGACCCACCCCCAGGGACCTAACCCACCCAACCTTAAGATCTACTCCCCTAACCCTAACCCAACCCCACCCCCTGACCCTAACCCCACCCTATCCAGACCAAAAGGATTAGGGGCTATTTTTTAGTTTAGGGGCTATAAAAACTAAAACCCCACCCCTGACCCCAACCCCCACCCCCTTGGGTCCTAACCCCCTCCAATCTTTAGCCCTGCCCTGGGGCTGCCCCTAACCCTAACCCCACCCCTCTCCTAACCCTAATACTACCCTAATTTCGACTAACCTCCTAAAAATAATAGCTCCTAAACAGGTTTAGTTGGCCCGGACGGACGTACGGACGGAGGTCACGACAATATCCCCGCATTTTTGAAAATGCGGGGATAATGAAAACACATACATATACTATGGGGAATAACATAGCCAGACTGGCTGTCTTCCTGTTATCCCCAGTATAAATTATATTACAACAGTGTACTGGACATTGTAGGAGCACACTTAAATGACGTCGACAAAATGCTTTGACTCATATATTTCAGTCTGAATATCACTTGGGACAACTTAGGGATTTAGAAATCATATGGCTCTTGGTGGCTACTGTGCTAGAAGATGTCCTCGATAGGTATCCTCAAATAATACAATACCATGACATAGGTATCCTCAAATACTGAAATGAGGCTAAGAGTCGTATGTGCGAGTCACTCATTCGAGTAAATACTCTATGGCTTATTTGCTCGATGGAATTCGAGTCGTTCGAGCAATGACTTATATCAGGAACTACTCGATAAATTTTTGGCATTAGGAATGATATTGGCTTTCGTGGAGGTTTGTCTATCAGTTGGCTACAATCCAAAGGGGCCTCTCAGTACTATAGCTCTACGTGCTACTATTACAAGCCATGGTATGGCGTTCCTAAAAGGATTCTGGGGAAAATCCGAACCAGAAAAACCACCCTAGTTCATTCGGTTCCTGGTTCTCTCGGTACCATGGTATGGCGGTCTTCAAAAGGATTCTGAGGGAAATCCGTACTAAATAAAGTCAATTTCAGTAGTTTGGGGTGGAGTTTTGTGATTTGGAGAATTGTTTAGTTGTTTGTGGTAATTAGATTTACTCCTGTTGAATCGAGCCTACCCCGGTACTATACTATATATACGTGCTAAGTCGATAAAATGGGGAATCCGTAGTAAATAAAGTCGTTTTTGGTCATTTGGAGGGATTGTCGGGTTTCTGGTAATTCTACAAAGTATCAAGCCAGAAAATTACTCCTATTCAATCGAACTAACCCCCGGGTTCCTCGGTATCATAGCACTACATTCTAAGCCGATAAAATGGGAAATCCGTAGTAAATAAAGTCGTTTTTGGTGATTTGTTTGGATTGACGGGTTTATTTGGGTAATTTTGCGAATCAGGAAATTAGGCCTGTTCAAAGAAAGACACCCTCCGAACATACCCCCGTCTTGTCGTGGGCCATTGGATCACATAGCAACCACTTGCTACCACAGGAACCAAGATGGCTGCCTCCAGTATACAAAATGGCCGACGGAAACATATATCACCCTAACAACACGAGATGTGCATGCGCATTAACACGACGTATCACTATGGGGATGATGTCACAAGATGGCCATTCGCGCGGATTACCATGACAACACAACACGACGTCACTAGGTCACGTGGCTATGACGTCACTTCCCCCTCTTTCTCTCTCTCCGGCCAATGTGGGGTGGTAACCTCATCTCCAACTACTCTCGCTTGTGCTTGAACAAGCCGTTTTCTTGTTTTTACATCTTGAGTCAACCCTTTACCTAACACGAAAAGCAGACGACACTTGCACACAAAAATCTTGAATGACAATATTTTTCATTTTTTTCTCAAAAACATAGATTATGACACCTCATTAGAACGAGCTCGACGAGCTCGTTCCAAAGTGGTATCATAACCTATGCTTTGGAGACAAAAAACGAAAAAAAATCATGAAAATTAATTGGCGATATTTGTGAATATCGCTGGCTGGTTTTGGCAGTTACGTTGGGTTAAGGCTTAATAAATCATATCTATCGGTAAACTCTATATTCTTTTGGAGTTGTATTTCACAGGATGTATCCTTTAACCTCGCGTGACCAAGTCTAAACAACAGAACCTGGTAATCAAAATTAACTACTAGATGACAACATTCTGAGTCGGTCCTTAAATCGACAAATTACACAGCCTTAGGATCGCCTCCATAACAGTCAGGGTCACACCCCACGGGGCTTTAATCTATACTGCCATAGCTTGGGGCTATGGGACAGCAGCCCAAATTTTAACTTGGTATAATGTGAGGAATATTCTATAACTATCTTCTTCTTCAGATCCATCAGTCAGAATCTTTTGATATCAGGTATGTTGCATTATTGGTGTGGTTTGATTCAAATTTGCTTGAATGATGTCACTGGGTTCATATATGGGCTTCCTATGGCAACCTGAATTTTAACTCTACTATAGCAATTTTTAAAACTCTTCTTCAGATCCACCATTCAGAATCTTTTGATGATTGGGATAGAGCATCATTAGGGGTCAGATTCAAGTTTGTATCAGTCAAGTCCCTGTGGTTATATTGTGCAATATGAGAAGATTTAGTTAAGAATCTTCTTCTTCAGATTTCACCATCTCTTGATATTTGGTATACTGCATCTTTAGTGGGGTCGGCTTGAAGTTTGTTCAAATCAATTCCCTGGAATCATATTTGAGTTCCTTGTGGGAGACCGAATTTTAACTTGTTGTAATTTGAGGAATATTCTTTAAAAATCTTCTTCTCCAGAACCATTATTCTGAATCTTTTGATATTTGGTATGTAGCATCCTTAGAGGAATCAGATTAAGACTGGTTCAAATCAAGACCCTGTGGGCATATTTGGGCGCCCTATTCGAACTTTTCACATAGTGCAATATGAGGAAAAAAAATTAAAAAATTAATTCTTCAGATCGACTAGTCAGAGTCTTTTGATATATGATATGATATGTTTATTTACCAATATACAAAAATAAAGAATGATAAATACATATATCTGATATGCAGGAGGTACAGATTCAATTTTGATTCAAGTTTGTTCAAATCAAGTCCCACAGCTCATATTTGGGGTCCTATGGGAACCCGAGTTTTAACTTGCTGCAATATGAGGAATATTCTAAAAAGTCTTTTTCTTCAGATCTACCACTCAGAATCTCTTGATATTTGGTACACTATATCTTTAGGGGGGGGGGGGGGGGGGGGGGAGGGGGGAGGGCATCTTGTAATTTGGTCAAATCAAGTCCCTGGAATCATACTTGGGCTCCGTATGGGAGCATGAATTTTAACTTGGTGTAATATGAGGAATAATCTTTAAAAATCTTTTTCAGATCCAAAGTCAGAATATTTTGATTTTGGTATATAGCATCATTAAGGGGGGCAGATTCAAATATGTTCAAATCAAGACCCCCGAGGTTATATTTGGGCACCCATTGGAATTCAACCTTTAACATAGTGCAATATGAGGAATACTATTTAGAAATCTTCTTCAGATCTACTATTCAGAATCTTTTGATATTTGATATGCAGAATCTTGAGGAGGTTCACATTCAAATTTAATCAAATCAAGCCCCTGGGTTTATATTTGAGCTCCTAGTGGGAGCCGAAATTTTAACTTGGTGCAATATAAGGAAAAAACCTTCTTCTTCAGATCTACCAATCAGAATCTTTTGATATTTGGTTTGCAGTATCCTTAGTGAGGTCAAATCCCAGTTTGTTCAAATTAAGTCTCTTGGTTCATATTTGGGCTCCTGTGGCAACCTAAATCTCAACTTTGTGCTATATGGGGAAATTCCTTTGAATATCCACCAGTCCGAATCTTTTGATATTTGATATGCGGCAACCATAGGAGGTTCAGATTTCTGTTTGTTCAAATCAAGTCCCTTGGGTCATATTTGAGCTTCCTGGGGGATCCCAACTTTTAAATTGGTGCAATATAAGGACTATTCCTTAAAACATATTCTTCACCCTCACGAGATGTTACATAGTATTGATATTCTTAGTGTGGTAAGATTCAAGTTTGTTCAAATCAAATCCCCATGGGAGCCTGAACTTTAACTTTGTGCTGTATGGGGAATATTCTTGACAGATTTTCTTGAAAGATCTTCTTCAGATCCACCAGGCAGAATCTTTTGATATTTGGCGTATAATATTACTGTAACTTCTGTAACTCCTAGAATAATATTTGTTCAAAGAGTTATGCTTGACTGTTTTGGTGGGCACCAGAGGAGTTTGAGATTTAACACAGAACAAATGAACTGTGCCAACGCATAACCGAGCTGGTAAACGTTAGTTATATGTAAATGTGAGTATATAAGATTAACGTCTATTCGAGTGGAGTTCCACAAGTCCTCTTGAGGCCCGGGCCTGGGAAGACGGGTCTGTTGCTTAAAATGTTGAGAACAAGATTGGAGGAGTTCGGAGTCGTTTCATGCAAAAAAAACCTTTCACCCTGTTTGGGTGGGGGTGGGGGGAGTGGATGGGGAATCAACTGGGTGATTTTTTTTCGTTTCGGTGTTTGGGTGATTTTACGCACCACCCCCCCCCCCCCCCCACACTCCCCCCCCCAGTTCACCCCAAATTCACCCTCTTTTCTGAAAACTGCGACATTTTTCAAACCGTTGAAGAGGGTGTTTCAGAAAGATTCGCTTTCACCTATTAAGACACTGTTGTAATATAAAATGTGGGTAATGCATGTCTCCATTCGGGATTTGCAAACACCCAAAATGGAGTCATTTTTCCAAAGGCCCAGTGTTAGTTTAGGTTAATTATATTTCCCCGGGATGAAAAGCAGTGCTTGCTTACTTTGTAAACAAGCTTTGTTTTACTGGTAAAAACCAATGGGGTGGAAGTCTTCTAAAATGCCCAACATGGGTATAAACGATTGTCTGGCCTTGAGTTTATATCTATGTTGCGATTACGATTAGCCATTGTGTAGAAATGTGTAACCTTAAACTCCAATAATTAAATAATTTAAGTTAATTACGATCATTGTTTTTAAATTAAACGCATATTACACACTAAATCTTCTTAACACGACCATGACACATGACGCGTTGGTCGGAGCGATAATTATGGTTTTCACCGTAAAAAATCGACACCGGCAGGTTATGCAGAATAAGGGCCAAGTAAACATTTCATAAACTACCAGTTGCGCCATTAAAATGATAATAGTTGATCTGGTGGGGGTTATTGAGATCTGAATCAGAATATCGTAGCAATCAGGCCAGAAGCTGGGCAAGTGGGGTGGGGTGAGTGCTCGCACCCGATAAACTCACCCTGAGAGCTTCACGAAAAAGTATGTCAAGGCTGGGAGTGATTAACAAAGAAAAATGCAATACATCTTCTTTTCATGTACAACTTATTTCGGTGGGCAATGTAGCTTGATGACACACGACATTTCCAACGTGTATTGTAAAATTAAGACCAATAGAATGCCCAGCACTGCCCCATATACCATCAATCCCGAAGATAGTGTGGTACCGTGGGCGGTCATTCCCTCCCACTCCATGGTCATGTCTGTCGAAAAATTGTGTTGTACGTTGGAAAAAATGCTGCTCGCTGGAATACCAACATTTTCTCTGAAAGCAGCCAATTTGAAAAAAGTTGACCAATTTAACACTTTACTAAAGCCACACGATATCAAAATATCACCCCAGTTTGCCAGGTGACGGCAAAGGATACCCCCCCCCCCCCCCCCCCCCGAAAGCATTATCGAGCTAATGCACATCAGCTCTTGGTGCCCCACCATAACTACCAATATAGTTATAGTACTCTCTACACAACTAGCTACCAAAGCTACAACTGTTTATTGCGTTTCAACAGTTTTACCCAACTATAACACTACCATACAGAGTCTTGACACATCCCAACTCTCACATTTACGACTGCCCTACGAAAATCTCTGTCACCATTTATCCTGACCAACAGGATTACACATCGGACAACCATAAAGACTTCTACCCACCTGAATTCGATTTTGCAGCATTACTACTAAAATACAGCAGATCTCTGGATTTGTTTGTTTGATAAAACCGAACGGGCTTGGTTACACTTTGCGGAAGATTATTCCGGACAAATAAGAAGAGAGGTCTACTTCACCTAGGTTACTCGTGTGTCTCAGCAAGTACATATTTCTGGCAACAGCTAGTTGTGGCGTTTTCTATATTGGAGGATATCCTGAAAAATCAACCATGAATTCCGTCCAAAGTGACAGTACCCGATCAAGCAGTCGCGTTCACATCAAAACCCATTTATCACCTGAAAAACGATGTATTTAAGGTTAAAATTACCTGTGTAAGCAAGACATACAGCAATACAAATCAGGAATACGATTCTCATATTCGATGTTGTTTCTTTTTACCAAGTTTCCTTTTACCAAGTTAATTTTCGGTTTGGGAATGAAGGCACTCGATACCTCTATATATAGAGTGTCGTGATTATGTAATCGCAATCTTTTAGAAGTTTGTGATAACATGATAAATTACCATACACGAGTTACGTTCTGGAACTAGATTTGTAGTGTGGGATTGTCCGATCAAGTTACATGAAAACACAGCGTGCTAAATTTATCGCCTTAATTTCTTCAAAATCTCCTGGAGCTTGTATTTTTCTTTTTGCTTCCTGTCATTGCAATCTCATTCAGAATTAGCGGTGAGGCGGGGGTGTGTACTGGTGGGGTGCACAGTCTTTTTACTCTTAAGATGCGAACGAAGATTCCATTGTATGATTTGTTTCCCTTCTTTGGTCTTTAATGTCGAGAAAAGAGCACATTTTGGGCTCTATATTTAACAACTGTATTTGCTATCTTAGAAAAATATGAATCCCAAAATGCAGGGGTGCATCCAAGAGGGTCAGATGGGGACTAACCCTCCTCGATGTGGGAGTCTATGCTCCCTTCAGGGAAAGTGCCTCCTTTATTGTGTGCTTGTCCGGTAATATCCTATTTCCCGTGTTGGGGAGCACACCCCACCCCGCCAGGGAAATTCTGGCGCCATCACTACCAGAATGTACACTTTTATAAATGGTAGATGTGCGTTAGTCCCAGTCATAGCTTTGTGTTTTGCATTCCTACTGTATCACATGGGTCACCACTGATAAATGTCAGTGTGTGGTGTTCTTGTATACATAATGCCGGAAGCAGGGGACAACTCCGTACCAGTCTAAAACGGTACTTTACGTTCCAAGATGTGAAAGTAGAAAGCTCTTGAGTGTAGTAGGAGAGCGATAAAACGTCCCATATTTGGGGATGGGAATGGGCATAAGAAGTTACGTCATAGCCACGTGACCCGGTTACGTCATGTTTGGTTGTCATGGTATCCCGCGTGAGCGGTCATCTTGTGACGTTATTCCCATAGTGATACGTGGTCTTAGTGCTCAGCGCGTGTTGTTAGGATGATACGTGTTTTCGTCGGACATTTTATGTATTGGAGGCCGTCATCTTGGTTTCTATGGTAGCACGTGGTTGCTATATGACCAAAGGCCTACAACATGTTATGTTTGGTGGTGTGTGTTTTTTTTCAACTGGAGTAGTTTGCAGGTTCGCATTCCTGCAGAATCCTCCTTTACTTTGTAGAATCACCCAACAGACTCGACAATCCATCCAAACCATCAAAAACGACTTATTTTGGTCGGAATCTTTTGGGCTTATATGAGAAGCACGAAGTGTTATAAGGTGCGTTGCTTTGAGTAAGAGTAATTTTACTTATTCGGATTTTCCCCCACATACTTCGTAGATTTACCCAAAATGGACCCGATAGCTATTTATTTAGTTCAGGTTTCCCACTAAATTCTCGGTTTCTATCCGTTGTCCCCCCAAAATCTTCCTTTTTTCTGCCTATTCTCCTAATCTCAATGTGAACTATATTTTTGTAAATTCATATCCTATATTTACTAACTTCCTTAACTGACCCCCCTTCAGTCCCCTTAATTTCAATGTGGAACTCTATTTTTATAAATTCCTCTGCGCATTGTTCTATACATAGTAACATCCTTAATTGCCCCCTTATTGTCGCTAATTTTTAGTAAGTTCATTAACAAACCCCCTTTTTGACGTGGGGATCAAGATGTTTCGCAAATGACCAATGAAATAATAAGATTATCGAGCAATCAGATTAGTGTACTCTCATTGTGTTTCTTTTCCATTACTTTCTATGTTAATTTACTAATGTTCCGACTTTAACCTATAATCAATAATAATAATAATAATAATAATAATAATAATAATAATAATAATAATAATAATAATAATAATAATTGATTTTCTAGAGCGTAAAACCAGACATAGTGCTCAGAAATAAATACACTTTTCTGAAATAAAGAGTCACGTCTGTTTCGGTTGCCTCTTAGGGAGATTCAGGATAATGGTTCAGAAAATAGGAAAGTTTTAAGATTTCTTTTGAACATATCCGGAGTTTGTGAATTTCTGACACTAATAGGCAGGGAATTCAAGAATCTGGGACCGACGACGAAGGACACACGATCATTAGACACATTAGATCTGCTAAAAAGGTACAACAAGTTGAATTTGTTTTTTAGATCTGAGACTGCGTGACGGTGTATATACAGTGAGGAGCTCTTGCAGGTAAACTGGAGCCTGTTTGTGGATACATTTAAATACTAAGATCAGTATTTTGAAATCAATCCTATGAGAAACAAACACAATCGCCCACCGAGAATGAAAACGTCGATGACAAAAGACTTCGTTACTTTACAAAAACGTCCGCCACGCATAGATAAATTCAGTGATGTTGTGACTTTGGATTTATTCCATTTTCATCTCTTGACGCAAAAGGGGCACTTCTGAAAACTCATATTATTTAAATAATTTGTGTGTGCTATTTTGTGTGGACATTCGTTATTCTAAGGATTATGAAGACGTCTGGATATTCATGCGAGGATTGAGGGAAAACGTTGCCTAGGAAGGACAATATGGACCGCCATAGGAGTGGAGCGCACGGATAAGGTAAGACACTTGACTGTAACAACTGCAATAAGAAATATACTAGGAGAGATAAATTAGAAAATTACAAGAAAACCTGCTTAGATATTTATACATGCTTAGAATGTGGACAGGAATTTACTCAACGTTTACATTATAATCGGCATAAGAACACCGCCCATCTCCTTGTCACTCTTCCCAAGAAACGTATTTCTGAAAGACCGACAGCGACCCTAAATAAGGACCATTTGAAACAGATGAAGAAATATTGGAAATTTATCGTAAGAACTGGAACGTCATTAGAACAAAATATTATCGTAAACTGAAACATACAGAACACAGTTAATTATAGACTAGACACCACGGATTTATCCACCCTGGACTACGAATTAACTAAAACCATCTTATAACTAAAACCATCTCAGAGATATATATTCCAAATTAATTTAAGCTACGGTTTCATTTTGCACATCACCGAAACGGAAGAACAAAGTATTATCACCAATCTCAAAACAATGCCCGGATTCTCGATGGGCCGCCCCTTACAGAAACCGCAGTAGAGTTTAGGGATTTCATCGAGGACCTTGAACAGGAAGACAGTTTGGAATGGTGTAGGCAGCAATTTGAAGTTTCGGTCACAAAGTTGGAGTCTGATGCACAGGGTAAATTACCAGATGAATTATGGGAAACAGTGGCTTCGAAAAACTGGCTATTTTTTAAAATGTCATTTTTACACAGGTTTGTTACTTGGTATGTAACTAAAATATTGTGACGGAAACGTGGATTTTTTGCACATTTAAGAAGCAGGGGGTCATATGTTCCAGAGTTAGGTGAGTGGGAATAGTGGAAAAAGTCTACTTTTGAGGCCTCTGGGTGGCTGAAAATGACTGGTATCAGCATTTTATCATGCAATTTTGCAGGTTGAAGACTTGCATTTGATAGTAGATTATTTCACCCACATTCAGAATGTTTATTTCCACTTAGTCAGATAGTGTTGTATGGTTTTAGTGGATTTGGGAAATGTAATACTCGTTATGGGTTAGAAAACTAAGTTACAAAATATTTGCATTTGAAGAGAGTGTATGGCGTGTCATTTTTTGGAAATGACTGGTAGAGCCGAAACGGTTAACCGATTAATCCATTAATCAATGATCAATATCTTGATCATTCCAAAAAGTAATTGATCGATTAACCGTTACTTTTGAACTACTGTGTTATATGGGTTGACACAGGAACAAACTTGCTCCAAAACAGGCAAACGTTGTCACACTGACTCACATCAATTATACGAGACAGCGTAAAGCATGCAAGTTACTTGCTGACATACTTGTTTACTTGCATGATCATCATACTGTATCAGAAGCTGGAAATGGTCATTCTTAACCCTTTACCCATTGCGGGTAGCAGACGATACTTGCAAAATAAATTCATGAATTACTAAACATTTTCAATTTTTGTCTTAAAAGCATAGCTTATGACCCCTCATTGGAACGAGCTTAACGAGCTCGTTCCAATGAGGGTTCATAAGCTATGTTTTTGAGACCAAAATTGAAAACATAATAAATTTGAATGGAGATGTTTGTATATAGGCCTAGGCGGTTTTATTTGTTACGTTGGGTAAAGGGTTCATGCTGTCATGGCAACGCCAGTCTAAAAGGGAGGAGGCCCCCTCCCCTACTTTCAAGTTCAAATATATGTATATATATTTATTCTCTCTGTGTTGTAAGCACACATGTTTTAATTAGATAATTAGCCTAAGGCGATTCACAGTGGGATACTTCCCTTGCATATCACAAGTCAGCATAACATGTTTCCATACTATCTGAGGTCAATTAATATCGAAGTGACCGACACTTTCAATCATCACGGCTCTCAAGTATATTATTTCTCGGGATACGCTTGATAGCAGAAATGTCGCTTGCCAGTCTTAGGCATCTTGACATATTGCTATCTGATCATCACAAGACGAGATATAAAGTGTGGGGAACAAGCTATTTCGGAGAGACTTGGGTTTCGACAGTTTAGGAGTGAGACGCCACATAGGTCTCGTGCGAGTGGAATTGCTGGGTAATCCACGAAGCCCCGTTGTACGCCGCTATTATCAGATTAGGTTGACGTAAGAGGGCTACAAGCCCGAATTTAGGGAGCAGATTACGAACCCAAGTAACGGATAAGTTTAGATATCATTAGAGAGGACCGACTCGCACCTGTGTCAAAGTGTTGGCTATTGCATTGTGGCATTAACCCTTAGGAACGCAGATGTTGATCGCGTAGTAGCCTGTTTAGTACCAGGGTGCTGTGAGTATCGACTCAGCGTCGGCAGTGACAATTCGCGCAAGCTCGAAGCGCTTATTGAATTTGTGAGTTCCGCATGAACTGTGTGTATTTCAAAGGACAGGAACATTCAAGGAGAGTTCTATCAAAGGACACATGAATAAGGTATGTGACGTAGACCTGATAAACTAGCCGACAGAGTGGATAAACTGAATCCAAATCAGAACTGTGTTGCCACAAAGTAACTGACATTGCTAGTCGGGATTCCCCGGCAGTCAGAGCTGCGAACGCGTACAGGCGCAAAAGATTAAGACTCGGTGTTTTAAGCTCCTGTTGCGAGCCCGCGACAGAGACATTTTGAGAGTGTACTATAGTGCCAGTGCAGGGCTATAGATAAACTGAATTTGATGAAAAACTATTAACCCCTGTGATAAATCTTCTACCATGTTGATCAAATTGTTGAATGTGTGGAATACGGAAATCAGTATATTTTGAATGTAAATAAAATAATCGTTGTTACTTTAATCATTGTTTCCTTTCCGCAGCCTGAAGTGATTAGGAATCACACCTAACAAAGAACGAACCTATATTTCGAGTTCACTGGGCAGGGAAGAAAATCATAGTGCGGTCCGAACTCAGCTTCGTGAGCCGAGTTTGGCCCGTGTCCGGATTCCGACCCTCCTAGTGGGCTCGTCCCCCAATATTTTTAATGGCGAGGCTAAACAACTCCAAGCCACCCCTCCCACGTGGATAGAGGTGTTCTGACACATGTTGTAAATCATCAGCGGTATGGCATTTATTCAGATATCTATTTGGACAAGTGATTAATCGGTTAACCAAGGTTAATCCACGTGATTAATCGATCAAGAAAACTCCTTAACCGTTTCAGCTCTAATGACCGGAAAACTGTTGAGCTGAACCTCAGGTTTTGATTCTGGAAAATAATATATTACTTCGACGTGGTTAGAGATGGATTATCTGAAGCATGTCCCACTGTCTTTTGTAAAGAGTAACAACTTCATGGTTTTGAAAACGGATCACTTAAAATTCTTGGATGTTTTCCCTATGAATGGATTAATTGCCTTGGTAAATTGGACACTAGCGAATTACCTCCCCATGTTTCTTTTTATAACTCCTTGAAAAAGAACTACTGAGGAATATGCCTACTGCTAGCACGTTTGGGAGAACAATGGAATGAGGACATATAGGGACTTCCTTATCTTGTACAGCAATTGAAATGTCCAGCCATTCTTAGAGGCTATTGAGAAGAAATCACAATTTTACTTGGAAAGGGGGATCGACATGTTTAAGGATGGGATTAGCGTTCCAAGACTGACGCTGGAAGATCTGTTTAGTAGCGTCGACGAAACTATATCCTTCGAGAACATCAACAAGAAGAACGGAGATCTTCATCATCTTATAAAGGACAACATTGTACGGTGTACTTCCATAATATTCAATCGTGATCACGAGAAGAACGTTACCAGTACAAGAGTTTTTAAATATGGAGTGTCAGCAAAGGGTTGCGGTGGTATTGAAGGTTTATGGCTTTTGATGCAAGATATCGCAACCGGTTACTACATTCGACAGAAGGAAGAGATGGACTTTAAACCAGAGTACTCCCATAAGTAGGGTGGGTTGGCTCATTGGTGGCTGGAGTTTCCGTCTGCCAGGCACGGTGTCCATATCCAACACGAATACAACGATACAGACAAGCAGGTTTGTAGACGTCATGTGCCCATAGATGGTTGGTGTAAAGTTCCATGGATGTTTTCGGCACGGTCACGAATGCTGTCTAAGCATGGAGGACGGTACATTAACCACTCACAATAGAGTACGGGAAAAGCCCCTGGGTGCATTTAGGGAAAATACCAAGGAAACCACCCAGTACATCCAGAGCCTTGGGCATGATGTTTTGGAAATCTTAGAATGTGAGTGGCATCAGAAAAAGACCGATTCCGCCCTAAAGACCTTTCTCCGAGAAAACATTGGTCCTTCGGTGGATGAGTGCATGATATCTGCCCCGGACCTCTGTAGATGAGTCACAAAGACAACATATTGGGACTTGTGGAGTGTGACATTTCCGTACCCGACCAGTTGAAGCCATATTTTTGAATAAATGAACAATCTTCTAAAACACTAATATTTCTCGGGAGGACATGAAGGCTTTTGCTGAAGCCAATGATATTATGCGCCAATCTCGCCGTAGTCAAACTGGTAATTGGTAGGTTGGCTGCATTAATTATTGCAATGGTATTTAGAGCACGGGTCGGTAGTCAGCTGAATGTATCAAGTCATCCAGTCCCAGCCCAACACATGCTTCAAGAAAATTAGTGATCAGATAACACAGGTCCGACGGGGTGAGTGGGGAATATGACCCCAGTAAAGCCATCGTAGCTGACATGATGAAATTACTAGGTCACTCCGGCTGTGGGAAGACAGTCACCGACAAAGCAAAACATGGAAATGTAGTGTATATTGTGACGAAGATAGTGTATCAAACTTCATCAACAATCTGGTCTTTCGAAAACTGAACACTTGCTGAAGAACAGCACGAAGCTGAAATGACTAAGGCTAGAATCAAACTCGACTTGCCCCATCACATAGGATTTGTTCATCAGTATGTCAACTTACTTATGCTCCAGATCTACTGTGGGTTTTTTGGGGGATATTCTTGTTGATCGTAATGAGTTTGAACTTTGTGAATCGTACACGGACAGCCTTTACATAGCCCATTTCAGATCTACCCTTGAAGAAGTAGTCGGCCCCGAAAAAGAACTGAATTATGCTCTCTCCAAGCCCGTAAATGGTTACCCTCTGAAGCTCGTGCGCCCATCGGGAAGATTATGTTTAAACTAAATGAAGTGGAGATAACATCTCAATGTTGCAGGAACAGGAAAGGCTTTGATAAAAGAACCCCGGGTCTTTACAAAAATGAATGGTGGTGGTGGATGGGGGGGGGGGGGGGGGGGGGGGGGTTGGCGGGGTTATTGGATTGTGCAGCAAAACTTATTACTACTTTGGCTTATGAAATATGTCCAGTTGTAAAGGAATAAATGAACAAAATGATTTGACAAAGGAAACTTCCTTGAAACTAATACAAGACAAACAGACAGGAACAGGAAAAAAACAAAGGATTAAGACTTAACGGTAACGACATGTTTACATACGCAGAGACTAGACAGCTTATCTTACTACTGCAAAATAAGGGTGTATCTACTTTACCATTAACATTTTTTTCTCTACAACAAGTGAATAGTCTCTCACAATATTCACAAAAAGCCAGAGGTAAGCACAAGTTTTATAGCAAATGTATTCAATCAATATTAATATACATACATAGATGGTTATCCAGGATGAAAATTTTTCTTCTTTTTTTCTCTTGAGGTGAGTGAAAGTATTTTTTTTCACAAGAGGGAACTGCCTTTGTACATAATTGTAAATAGTTTTGAATTTATTAATAGGGACCTGCGAATTGCCGATTTTGATCGAATGGAATATCGAATCGAATTGGTGAAAACGTATCGAATTTCGAATCGAAATTCGAATCGGATCACAGTTAATGGGTTTGTTGTCACAAGATCGACTCCATTCCGGTTGTAAAGCCATTTATTTTAACCCTTTACCTAACCTGAAAAGCAGACGACACTTGCAAAAATAATTCTTGAATAACTAACATCTTTCATTTTTTGTCTCAAAAACATAGGTTATGACCCCTCGTTGGAACGAGCTCCACGAGCTCGTTCCAACGAGGGGTCATAACTTATGTTTTTGAGACAAAAAATGAAAAAATAATGAAAATTAATTGGCGATTTTTGAGAATAGCGCTGGCCGGTTTTGGTCGTTACGTTAGGTAAAGGGTTAAATAACAATGCAGAATTTCTAAAACGAAACGATAATTCGACGCCGAATGGAGTCGACCCGCTTGTAAATTAATGCCTGCTCTACTCACGTTTATACAATTATTATTATAATCAGGGATATTCTTTTGGAAAACCGTTGCTTTTGACGACGTATCCAATACTGTGATCGAACAGAACAATGCTCAGTATACAATTTTGTGTTCATGTTGTGTAACAAATCATTTATTGAAGTTGAACAGCTGAATAAGTTCGAAACGTAAAATTTTCATAAATGGTCACTGGTCATAATGCATAATATATGAAAGGAACAGTTGTAGCGGTAACAATATTTGTAGTGCTGTAGTTGCAACTGTTGTACAGTTGCAGCTACATCACTACAAATACTGTTACAACTACAAGTCAATTACGTTTCTACTCAGAACTGTCACAAACTCTATGGCCGAAGTATATTTGAAAATATTCGAATTTCCGATTTCGAATCGAATCGAATCGAATATTGACTTTCGAATCGAATTTCGAATTTTCGCAGGAGCCTTTTTTGAAAGGTCGTTTGTTCTTTAATCACAATACAGAGAACAAAATCATTCGTATTGTACACTCCTATCCCTATTAGGACCGGGATGCCCAATTATATTCATTACCAATGCACACCGCAACTTATGTTTATTTCACAATGTTGATTCCTGGTATCCCTTAGGTTACCCCTATTGAAACCAGATGATACCTAACTATATTTATTTCCACTGCTCTCACCAACTTATGATTTGTTCTGATGTTGATTCCTGGTATCCTTTTGTTTACCCTTATTGGAACGAGATGAAACCAAAATTAATATTTATTTTAACTACTCTCGAACTTATGTTTAGTTTACAATGTTGATTCCTGGCATCCCTTAGATTGCCCCTATTGGAACCGGATGAAACCCTGTTATATTTTAGTTAACAAATGTATAGTTTACCCCTACTCGGAGTATTTCATGTTGTCAACTCATAGAGTTAAAATCGTCATCATTCATTTCCTTCTACTTTTTAAAGAGAATTTGAAAAAAAAAAAAATAATAAAGGGATTTTTTTTTGAAAGACCCGTAGTAATTTGAAATGCTCACAAGTAATTTGATCATTATCTTCTGACAATGATCAATATGATCAATAAACTTGATCTGTCCCAAGTTCATTACAAAATGAGAGGGACACTTCTAAAAGGTTATGAGTCAATCAGATTAAAGTGAATCAACCAGTCAGATTAGTGTATGCCTACTGTGTTTCTTTTCTATTACTTTCTATGTTAATTTTCTATTTTTTTCTGACTGTAACCTATAACAAACACAAATCTCTATCGAGGATCGAAAAAGTGGATCAAAACTGCACGATGTTTTAATTCACTCCTGTAATACATAGATAATCACAAGCCAGAAAATAAGCAGACTGTCATCTGCAAAATGAGGTCCCCAGAGAGTGAATTTAGTGACGCTGCCCCGCATAGCAGGGTAGCATCACTGAATTTACCCTCTGTGAACCTCAATCTGAATCAGGGTCTCAAGACTAAACAGAAAGCGGTACCCAGAGAATAAATTGACCCACTGTATGGGATAGCATCATCAAATTCAACCTCCGGGGGGCTCATTCTGCAAATGTCAGACTGTTTATTTTCAGGCCTGGATAACCATCATCATTCTGCTTTGAACCTGTGAACTGAACAGATCAAGATGCTGCGCCTCGGAACCAGAAATGCGCATGTCAATGTGAATATATTCCTAGGTGAGTTGAAGATTCACATAAGAAGATTTTATGATGGGAAACCAACCAAGACTGGAACTGACTTATCTGTGGAGGAATGACATGCTCTCAAGAGGCACATAGAAAATGTCGATGCTGATGTTAAAAAACTGCTTCTTAAAAAACTTTCCAAGAACAAGAGAAAATTGGAAGAGAAAAAGGGGAGAAGATACCCTATAATAGGCTCTGTATGTTGGATGAAATCGATTATGAAATAGGTAAAGGGAGAATTCAACGTGAACTTTGTATAGTGAGTGCATAATGTACTGCAGAACTAATTGGAACTCTAAGCTACCTGTTGAATTCCCCTGGGCAAGGAAGAAACGTACAAAAGGCTAGAATCACGACCATGTTGGTTCGAACATAATCATGGATCCTCGCTGGAAGTATCCATTTACTTGTTTAGTATGTGGTCCCACGGGTAGTGGAAAATCTTCTTTTATAAATCGAGTTATTCAAAACATTACAAAGCTTATTACACCTATTTCCAGTCATACATTATGGTGTTAAATTTAATGGCAACAACTATACGATGCTTTACTCCAAGTAGAATTTGAAGAGGGTCTTCCCCGGGAAGTTAAATATGATAATCATTTTGGACAATCTGATGCTCGATGCTGACGACTGAATATCTAAATTGTTCACAAAGGATAGCCATCGCCGTAAGATTAATGTCATGTATATAGTTCGATAAAAATAAAATGCGCATGATGGTAGCGCTCCGCACACATTACATGAGCTTGTTTAAAAATCCCAGGGATGGTTCCCAGATCAGTCACTTAGCAGCACAGCTATATCCTTGTCATTCAAAATTTCTAAGAGAAGTTTTTGAAGAGGCCACTTCGGTCACACAAGGTTACCTTTTAAATCTGTGTAAGGCAAGGCTCTCCTGAACATATGAGATTGAGAACTTGAGTTGTTCCTATGGAAATCCAGTTTGTCTATTTCCGAAAGGTATAACATTGGGCGGCATGTCTGCCCTCGAGTCAAAATCATGACTGACCGTCACAAAAGTAACATGGCGATACTCGCCCTCTTGATTAAATCAAAACCTGTGCTAGTCAGATCCATAATGAAATACGCTGACAAAGATTTGATCACTTGTCTGTGTGACTGTGCCTCGAATATCTTGAAAGAGGAAGTACCCCTGACCAAAGCTCAGAATAGACAAACTCGTCCGTCAGAAACAGTTAGTGAGAGAAGTGGCAAACAAAGGTACGTCTGACAAAAAAAATAAGACAAATCTCGCAGAAGGGGGATTCTTGGGTGCTCTTTTTCCTCCACTGTTACGGAGTGTGGCCAAGGGTATATTAGGGTAATGGAGTGCACAAAGAAGATGGCTTTGTCAGAGCCCAGATTATTGGAACATCTACAAGACGCTCCGAGACAACCGAATGGAACGGCTGCTTCGTTTTTGGATCGAAAAATGAGAGATATTCTCGATGTCCATTTTCTCACGGCTGACGACGAAAAGATAACACACTATAATAAAGTTTTACAAAAATACTTGACTTTTCAGCGAAAGGCAGTGGCTCCTCGTCCCACCAAACTCGAACTCGAGACAGACACTACAAATTACCACATTTTAGATTCCATACCTGTAAGTACGAAGAGAAAGGCACAGTTATTACTAAATCGAATGAAACATGAAAAAACATATCTTGGAATGAAAAGGGTGAACTGGTCCACAAAGATCAAACGGTGGTAGAGGCTAATGTGACAGATCTTCTAAACGATTTGCTTAGAAGAAGGAAGTCTTTTCAACCCAAGGGTTGTGAAGTGCTAACGTACCCCAACAATAAAGAACGCTGGGATTTTATAAGACAGTCAGAGACTAAGTCAGAGAGTAAGTTAAAGATATTAAGTCGGAGACTAAACCTTAGCAATGAACGAAACCTAAAATAGCTGCTTGGACCGAAAAAGTTGTATAAATAGAGTTGATACTTGGAAAAAAGTAGCATGGATAAATTATACTACCACCCCGAAGACCCCAGAAGTTTTGGGGGAGTGGACGCCCTTCGGAGAACGTCTAAGAAAAAGACCAAACGAGTTGTAGACTGGTTAGAGACTCAAGACACTTAAACACTTTACAAACCGGTACGTCGCACATTTGCCAGAAAGAAAGTGATTGTCAGTGGTATTGGTGTATAGTGGCAAGCTGTCTTGTTGGATTTAGCAAATATAAGTAAATACAATAATGGCACAGAATTTCTGTTGACATTGACATATCGTACCCTGAGTTCCAATGTGGTCTATGTACCTACCGGCACATAGAACACATTGGAACTCAGGTGACGATGTATTGAGATGTATTCAGTGAGTATGCTTAGGCCATACTTCTCAAAAACAGACTTTGGGTCTCTATTGTTAACGCTTTTACAATCAGTTTCGAACAAGTTCGTAGTCCATTGGAATTACAAACCGATCAATGTAATGAATTTCTGAAAAACTGTTCCATAGTTGAACGTATCAGTAGAATTTTGAAAACTAAGATGCCACCACCAACAGCCAAACCGGCAATAGATGGGTCACAACAAGAATAGATCTTTATGGGGGCTTTAATATAACAGAGAGTGATAAGGATTATTATGAGGAGAAAAATCTTAGGAATTTGAACGATTTAACTAGAGACAATGACCAAAACAATATTCAAGAATAGCTTCAGTGACTGTCAAGGCTTTCGAAGATGTTAGGAGCTCAGAAGAGTGGTATCAGAAGAAGACACCACCTCGCACAGCAAGATATGGGTAGACTTGCTACCATTGAGCAAGAATTGGCATCCATAAGCAAATACAGGAATGTGTTGAAGAGACTACAGATGACAGAGAAGGGACTACCCATAAGGAATTACACTATCTCACTAAAAAGATTTATTAGAGACAACATTTTATCCATGGGATATGCCAAGGGGTCCAATAAAATGGTGCCTGCTTCTGGAGCTAAGAGGATGTCCAACAACGTAAAGAATGTGGTGTTAAAACCAACTGCTAAGCAGCATCCAAACCTGACAGATGGTAAGAAGGAATTTCTGGAGAAAATCTACATGAATGCAGGCAAAATCCATCTCCTTTGCAAACCAAAGCAATCAGAGGTTCTGGGGGTCTTCACTTCAGTGCAAGAGATAGCTGAGAGCATTCAGGTGCTGTCCAGTGAACTATGGGCAGGTAACACATCAATCAAACTGAAGAACGAGCTAGCCGACTTGCTTCACTACCTCTTCAAACAAAGAAACATCAAAATGGCTCGCAAACATTGAAACTTAGACAGAACATAGATATAAGCATGAGTACTCTGCAAATCTCAACGACTAATGCCAAGACTGAATTAAACAGCAGGCTTAGGTATGCTCTCAACAGTCCCATGAATCTTGACAGCTATATAGCTCTCAGCAATATAGATCTGTGGTATAATTGACGGAATATTACTGACAACTGAACAATAATACTTTCCGTACCAAACGCCTGAGGGTGGCTCATACCAAGTCAGTCTCCCTGATGGGTCATACACATTAAAGTCCATTAACAACTTCCTGCATCACATTTTTGAAAACAATGGACATTTTCACAGTACAAAAAGCAAACAATTAGGCGAGAGATATGCGATTCATCTTTATAAAAATTCTTTTTATAACCGAATACCTTAAAATTTGGTCTGGGTATACAATAAGTTTCGGTGAAGGCCTGAGTAAGGTGTGGGGTGATAATGCCAATACGTCCTACAACCAAACAGAAAACTTTCCGAATGTGCCTCAGCTGGAAAATGTGACCAGTTGTCAAGTACATTGTAATGTGGTTTATAATGAATATCAAACTGACTCATCTCTCCTCGAAAGCTTTTCACCTAATAGTTCTTTTGGCTCTCTTCTAACAATCACATACAGGTACCCACAGTGGAGGAACACAAGGAGTGCAACAGAGAGTGTGTTGGAAGTGTGGCTCACTGGTCAAAAGAGGAAATTACTACCTTTGTAGGATAACTGGGGTGTAGTTATACAAGTGGCTAATAAAGACCTCGTTATGATTTAGTCTGGAGAGCTATTATAAGTTAATGATGCGGCAGACAAGATATCACAGCAACTATGGATATATAAGTCAGACAGGCGAAGATATTGGTGATGTGATTATACTTCTTAGATCAGGTATCAGTCAGCTACCTCCATCAGTGACAGCAGCGACAAAAAAGCGGTCACAAGCATTGCCTCACAGGGAATCACAGCAGCTGGTGATCGAAGTGGTAGTAAATTAGTGAACAGAATTGCTTCAAAGAATCAATCTCCAAACCAGCCAGATAGAAATGAGATCTTAAAAAAAATTGAAATTAGCTGTGACACCAAGATCTGGCCAGTATGCACCAAGCCTGACCAATATGGGTTTGGACGAAGAAAAAAGATGAAAGGAGAGGAGGTCAAAATCCTGCAATAGGTTTAGTCAGAACTATATAAATAATCAAGGATGGACTACCAAGAGCTTGATAATTTGTTTGACGAAGAAATTAGTTTGTCTAAATATTCACACAAAAGGTTTATTAAAATACACCCCACTCAGAATGTTATTGACGATAATGGAAATGGCTTGACTAATGCTATCAGCTAAAATTGTAAGACGGCATCGGACAAGCTGGTGAATTATGGCAATGGATATATCCTGCTCACTGCAACGGCTTCCAGAGACGCTTTTGCTGCTAAGGCTGTGGCACCCAAAGGTTCGTTTGCCTTCATCAATCAAACAGTAGTAAGAATTAATGGAGCCGAAGTGGATAATTCCAGGCTGAACTTTGTCAGTGTCTCCATTCTTTACAGTTTGGAATACTCCAACGACTATGTAAGAGTGGCGGCACAGTATTGTTTTAGTATGGGCACATCAGATAACCATGAGAATAATACTGGGCATACTACCAGAAAGGGGCAAATCTCTGATCCTAACAACAAACAAATACAATTCAGTGTGAAAATCCCCTTGTCCTACAGATCAACTTTCTTCAGGGCATTAGATTTCCCGTTGGTTAATCAAGTGTTTAAGTTTGATATCACATACCGCACTTACAATGCATTGTCAAGAGAGGATGCCAATACTGTTGATTGCGCTATTAACTCTGCTGCTCTGTATCTTCCAAGGGTTGAGCTACCTAGGGGGTACGAGGAAAAACTGCTCAGGAGAATGCATGCAGGATCAATGACAAAAACTCTTGTATGGAACTGGCTTCATTACCCGGCAGAGATTGTTGGTGCCAATGGTCACCAAGATATACTTTTAGAGGCGTAATTGGATGGGATGAGGAAATTGTATTGTGTAGCAGTACCAACAGTAAGATGGAATAGCCAGCAGCACATCGAGAACACATCAATCACGGCCATAAACATTGTCATAGATAGTGAGGACTTTTTCCCACAGGATATCCAAAACGACATTGAAGTGTATGAAGTGCTGGCGGAGAATTTCAACATGGGACGAAAGGACAAAAATACAGTACAGGTGCAATACTTGACTACAATGATTGGCTAGCAACCCACATGTATTGTGTGTTTGACTTGTCAAGGCAGAAGGTATTTGAGAGCGACCCTAGGAAGGCTCAAACAATTAGGTTTAGAGGCACACTGTCGGGTAACTCAAGGCTGTTGTTCTTTATAGCTAGAGAAAAAGTCTACATTTGACTTCATAAATCACTCAGCTACCAGGACTGTTTAATCTGAATATTATTATAGTGCATAAACATGTATAACCCAGTTGAATTTGCTTTACCAGAAAGCCAAATCGACAAACTTAGAAAGAGGAAAAGAAATGGAGAGGCTATCACCTTGTTGTGCTCACAGCAAATTGGTGGTCAGCATCAGCTATACTTGACAGAAAAGTAAATCAAGAAACTTCAGAAAGCGCCTATAGCTGTCAGAATTTCGTTCTCCAAAACACAGACGAGGGTACAGAAGGGAGGCTTTCTTGGAGCTATTTTGAACGTTGCTAAGACTCTTTCTTCCCAAAGTTTTGCCTGTGCTTGGCACACTTGAGCTCAGTGCGGCATCAGGGGCAATATCAGCAGCAACACATAAGGCTACTGGCGGGGAGGGTTACAGAGAGCCGTAAATGGTGTAATGCCTCTCTACTTTACGAGAAAGGACACAAATGATCTCTTGGGTATTGTGAAAGAGGTGGAGGAAAGGGGTGTGCTACCCTCAAACGCCTACCAAAAGTGTTTGCTTTCCATTTCAAAACAGGAAGGAGGATTCATTGGCACTCTGATAGCGTCACTCGCTAGCAGCCTACTACCTACACTTTTAGGTGGTAAAGGTTTACGAAGAGCAGGGCGGCCTGGTGGAAGAGGATTGAGGCGGGCGGGGCAGCTAAAAAAGATAAAGGCTCCTCTTACAAGCTTTGTTTTCATGAACTGCTACGAAGACAATTACTACTTCGGGGGTGTGTTTGCAAAGGACAACCTGCCAGAACTAGAGGAGTTATTTTACATAGTGAATTTAGATGTCCAGGAGGGACCTGGCACTCACTGGGTAGTCGTCTTCAATGTAGGTTCCTGTTGTATTTACTTTGATAGCTTCGGAGTTTACCCACCAGAAGAGATTTTGAAAAGGGTGAGACGGACTAGGAAGAAAATGATTAGAAACTCCTATAGGATCCAAGATATCAACTCAATCAATAGTGGCTTCTTCTGTATGTATGTGATTGATGAGTCGACTAAAGGAAGTCAGTTTATTGATGTACTAACCAACTTCAGCCCAAGCGATTATAAGAAAAATGATAAATTAATCAGCGCATATTTTAAAAAAAAACATGAACTCATACTGTGTAAAGTGTAAGAGACCCACATCTACTGTCAATGTTCAAGTTGTAAGAACAAGGAATGGAAAGTATCTCGCCAAAGGGGTATGTAGTGTATGTGATAGCAGAAAAAGCAAGTTTGTGTCTATCAAAGAAGGACAGGGACTGCTAGAAAAAGCGTTAGGGATTGGTAAAGTACCTTTCTTGGGTGATATTCCGTTGTTGGGCACTCTGTTTTAATATTAGTTACAATATGCGATGAATGATTCTGTAATCAACAGGTTTGTGAATAATCTCCCAATTGAGATGCACTTACGGGACCCTATCGTGGGGACATATTCGGCGGCTGGTCGTTGCACAAAGCATAAAGCTCACCTTGAAAGGTATTTACAAACATTGGACTTAAGTCACATGTTCAAAAATGAATAATATGGAGCTTGTTTTTACCATGATGCCGCTTACAGTGTATATAAGGATGTAGCAAGCAGACTCATTATTGATGAAAAATTAATGAGTGAGACTATTAGAATTGCCAATGACACCAGTTTAGATGGCTATCAGAGAGCACTTGCTACTTCTGTTTATAAATTCGTTGAGAAGAAGATTGAACTGGGAAGGGTCTGAACAGAACAGACAGAATCAAGCTGAAAAAAAATTATTACGACCCAGCACAGTGATTTTCTTCAGTAGCTGGGCTTTCCCGGTATAAACCCATGGGATGTCCTTACCTGGTTGCAAGAACAATAGACTTATACCAAAACCCAAGCCTTACAAAGGCAAGCATCCCACTAGAAGAGTGATGGTAAGAGGCACTGATGCACAGTGGCAGGCTGACTTGGTTGATATGAGGAGGCTTTCAGCCGCTAACAAGAACACCAACTACATCCCGACAGTTATAGACGTATTTAGCAAGTATGCATGGGGACTCCCTATCAAAAAGAAGACAGGGAAAGTGATTTGTCAAGTTTTCCACAAAATATTCAAACAACGAAAGCCCACAAGGTTGCAGACAGACAAAGGAACAGAGTTTATTAATTATGGTTGGCATCCATTGGTTTGCTGCAGAGAATGAAACCAAAGCTCAGATTGTTGAGGGGTTGAACAGAACTCTGAAGGGCAGAATGTTTAGGTATTTCACTGCTAACAAGACTAAACACTGGCGTATTACCCAAACTTATCGAGAACTGCAATACCTCCTACCACAGATCAATCATGATGACACCTATAGAAGTCAGCAAAAAGAAAAATGAGGCTGTCGTTTGGGAAAATCTATACGGAGATATGCCTCCAATAACTCGAGGGTTGTTGAAGGTTGGGGACCAAGTAAGAATCTTTAAAATGAGGGGCAAGTTCAAGAGGAGTTATACAGCAAACTATACGGATGAGATCTTTACTATCAGTCAAGTGCCTCCAACAGTCCCACCAACTTACAGGATAGTAGATGCTAATGGGGATGTTGTGCAGGGTTCATTCCACAAAGAGGAGTTGTCCAAATTTAACCAGAATTAATAATATATGTCAATGAATGTATTTGTGTTTATACAACAAGAGTGGGAAACTCATGAAAAACGTGACTCGGATCAATATGCTACCAAGACAGAATTGCCTAACTGTGCGCAAAAGAGGCTGATGGCTCCGTTGATTTGGAGAGTATGAAGCTGTCTGGATAAGCTCTTCCTATCGATCATAAAGACGCGTCAAATAAGAAATATGCGGATGGAAAGCTTAGGGAGAGAGTAGCACAAAAAGGTGGTAGCATGAATTACAACCAATTACTAAACCTCCCACAGCCTACGCATGGCGGAGATGCTGTACCAAAAAAACTATGTAGATGCTGAAGCCCTTTTCAAGTCGTGTGGCGTTATGTCAGATCCCATAGATATGGGTAACAATAAAATAACTAATGTTGCTGCTCCAGCGGAGCCTAAGGATGTGGTTAGTAAGGAATACCTCCAACAGTCTCTACAATCACTTTCAAAACCAATGATATGCATAACAGCTGAAGCTGTTGGAAAACTTAGTGCCGAGACATTCAACTTTTACTTTGGAGTTAAATCATATCGTTACGCAACTTCAAATAAAGCAGACAATGGTAAAAACGGAGTACTGATGCCTGCATCTGGTAGAATTAAATATTTTACAGTATGCTCAACCGACACCAGTGGTAATTCTGTTAAAAGACACAAGGGTCTTAGTTTTTCTATTGCGATTAATAGTATTGTGAATGTCGATTCTCGGTGTACACCAACAATCCAAGGGGGTAACAGGTCAGCAGTTAAACATCCTTCCTCCATTGTCAGTAAATGCTGGTGATAGAATAAACTTCTACAATAGAAGTGATAGTGAGTTTAGCCTAATTATAATAGCGGCTGCCTTCATAGAACTGAATATGTAGTTTTAGTCTGTTTTATTATATACTGAAGAGTATCAAGGAAGAAAAACAGAAACACAGAGGTTATATCCCGAAGTCCCGAGTGCTTCACTGAGTGGGGGTGATTACAGGCTTCGGGGAATTAGTGAGATCGAACAGCTGTTGAAAAATGAGGTAAACATTAAAGAACGATTGTATAAGAGATACAAAAGGGGTTTGAATGCTTTGCAGGCTGTTGATGGTGTATGTCTCAGTCTCGGCATGGATTCTACAGCTACCAATCTTGGTCGTTTAGCTACAGGAGTGGGTGTCCTTCTTGCTTGCCATTGCAGGGTTTAGGTATTGCTACAGGGGCGTTAGGTGTGATTGGGAAGGTAGCAGAGAGGAAGATTAGCGCTTAGCGTAAAAAACATGATGAAATAAGAGTCTTGGCACAAGCTTAGTACAATAGCTGTGAAGGTTACTTGCGCATTCGAGGATGGGTGCATAACAGACGAGGAATTTAGAAACATCACTAATGAACAAAAGCAATATCAAGAAATGAAAAAGAAACGATACAAAACAAGGCTATATCAGCCAAACTGACTGGAGCACAAAAAAAAGAAAAATTGTGCAGGATGCCCTCCAGAATATGTTAAAAAGTGGCAAATCTCGGTAAAATTTACGTATACCAGGCAGTCACAGCCGCCATACATGTGAAGAATATTCCAGCTTGAACAATACAGAAGTTGAAGAGTGTGTGAAATGATGAGGAGGCTGTTTTGTAGTGATTTTAGGGTCCTTAGAAAGGACTAGGTTAGCACCCTCAATATGCATAGCGTTAACCACAAACAAACGTTATCTCTTATCTGTGGTAAAATACACTGCTGTTTTATCTGGTAAAAAAATGTGGACTTTGTAAATATGTGTGCGTCGTATATTGTCATCTCTATTTTTAATAAAAGATAATACTGGAGAATATGTAGGATGTAGCCCGTTTGGAGTAATTTGTGTCACGCCGGAAATAGCGTGACAAGTTTTTTAACAGCTTGGGTCATATTGTGCCGTGACAGTGTTGCGAGTACCGGAGAAACCACCGAACAGCGACGAGTCACTGTCAGACTTTCCAACTTATTAAACCCACGGAAGCGTGTTAGCATTGCTTGAAGGCATGATGTGCTCCTAGTGTACAAAATCATTTACTACACTGTAACCATAGACAATGTCGGAAGATACACTTATATACACAACAAAGTCAATAATAAAGCTCTCTTATCAGTATTATTTACAAATCAGTTTTCAACTAGTTTTGAAGAGGTAACATTACTCAGTAACACAGTAGTCATTCAAGAATTCGCATCTGACTGATAGGAGGAATATGGCAGGCGAAAGTATCAAACATATTGCATTATTTTCAACGGATGCGATTGAACAAGCAACACACATAATTTTATCAGATGAAAATAAGAGAGTGGTGTTTACTTCAATATTATCAGAACTTGCAGCCATATTGGAAACCCCACCTACAAAAAAAGTTGAAAAGAGGAACATTATCCCAACAGTTAAAAATGCTAGAATTTCTAGGGAAGAATTCAACACTGATCCAGATATTGGTTACTAACACTATTTTTATGACCCAGCCTAATTGCTTTATCACCCTGTCAATAACCCACACCACAATTTTTTTCACCAGTTGAGAGTGAAGCTAACTCTCACACGGGTGTTCCTGTATGAACGCCCTTGCTATGCTATTGTGTACCTCAGATACCATGTTCATGTGAACTCGGAGTGAACCTTCATTGACCGGCCAGGATAGTGGAATAGGGTGAATGGCTGGGGTGTTGTCCTAGAACTCGCAATTAAACAAATTCAGTCCAGTGGTGTTGTGGCAACATGCTCCTCTGGAATGCCAGTCTGGAGGCAGCTAGGATCGTTTATGGGACGAAATACGGGGATCTGAGGAGGCTGTCCTGGTACCCCCAAGTTATATACTACTCATAGCGTCTGTGTCAAGTAATTATCTCATGAGGTGTGTGCTGGGAAAATTGCTTGTTAGACGCAATACAATTAAATTCCAGCAAGTACACAGATCTCCCATCAATTGGGATCTGTGTGCTTGAACTGATGCCACAGACCAATATAACACTAATCTGTTCCAGGCGCATTGACTGTTGAAAAGTATTCGATTTACTAAATATCTCACAATTAAACAGACAGAAATTCTTCGCCTTAGTGCTAGAATGTTCTATGTCCCTTAGGGGACATAGAACATTCTAGCACTCAGGCGACGAATTGACAATTCTCGCATATCGAACTCGTGGTGGGTTCTCAATGCAATCCAAAATAATGGCCCTGCCTTCTGGTGAGGTTGCGTTAGATTAGCCGTCAATCCAAGGAAGCAAGATCCGCGAAAAATCGTGTAAAGCGAGTATGGTCCACGAGATTTCTGTATAGCCCGGCTAGATCGGATTATCTCGGCTGGAAACTGTATGGTCTTAACAGAATCGTGGAGGAGCGTATTGAAAACAGTAGAATTGATCATCCACAGAGCAGATAAAGTTGAAAGAAACAGTCTTGCCTCGTTTTCGTTAATACCGCAGGTAAACACAAATCGACAAGCAGTTTCAGTTTTCTAGTCAAAAAAGGAATACTCTACATTTTTGCACAGATAAAGTAGGACTAGCATTGTTTGAAGAAAGGTGTAACGTGTACAGCATATTGAGCATAGATGCACATGCATAGCACACTACACGTTTCTTTTACTGATGCAAAACCTGCATCTGCATGAGCGGATATAGTAAATAGTGGTTATCTCCGAGTACTCTGGCTTCGCTCACCCGGAAAATTATTCGACGTGATATGACCCAGGTTGTTAAAAGTGTCGTTAAGTTACAATGGATAAATAAACGAAACATAAACATATACGCATCCACCTTTTCACGTACAAATATGGGTAGCAGTGATTCTCGGTAAATTTTGAGTAGTATACTAACGAATTATGCAATGTGCTGAATCGATTCTTTTTTTCCTACAATTCTTATACTAGATATTTTGAGACTTTTTTTTTTAAAATCTGCTTTCCTTTTGGTGTTTTTTTTGTGAGGTGCAATGACGTCTGGAGGGTAGTGTGGGACGGGGAGATTAGCGTTGCCTCGCACTATTCTCTAAAAGTGTTTTGTTGGATATTCTTTGTAAGAGTGAATATTTTGTATCTATGACAAATAATCTCCCTCACAATTTTCTTTTATCAGCGGTCTTCTCGATATTCACCGTTTTAAAGTTGTTTATTCATGACCCTCTTTGTCTGTAGGAATTTTGTTTAAAGACAGTAGCAACACCAATGTCAGTGGTGTAGTGGTGTGTTTTAATTTCATAACTATCGTCTGTGGCGAATACGGTTATGCTGATTGTTATATCTCCAAAAAACGTTCGACGAAACAAGCCATGAGCAGCATGTCAACCAAAATGTTTTTAGAAAGTATCTTATCCGCAGTGTTCTCCGAGCACCTCTTCTTCCTCCGCCCAGAATGTTTTTGGTGCTAAGTGGAATTTTTGTTCGTGCCAAATGATTTTTGTTTTTGGTGCCAAATGAAAGATTGGTGTCAAATTGAATCTTATTGTAAAGAAGAACAGGTTAACCCTTTACCCAACGTAACGTTCAAAACCAGCCAGCGCTATTCTCAAAAATCGCCAATAAACTTTCATTATTTTTTCATTTTTATCTCAAAAACATAGGTTATGACCCCTCATTGGAACGAGCTCGGCGAGCTCGTTCCAATGAGGGGTCATAACCTATGTTTTTGAAACAAAAAATGAAATGAATTAGTTATTCAATAATTTTTTTTGCAAGTATCGTCTACTTTTCATGTTAGGTAAACGGTTAACCATGTGTCGTCCTTTGAGTGCAAAACGGCGCCATTTGCAATCATAAACCATTGCAAATGGCGCCTTGTTGCACTCAAAGAACGATATTTTAATTTGTTTATTATCTAATAAATAATAAAAATATAGACAAGAAACTAAAACTAATAAATAAATATATAAATAATAATAAATGAATAAATAAATAATAAATAATGAAGAAATATATAAATGAATAAATAAATAGAAAAAGAGCTATTATTAAAATTTTCAAAATAATTCCATGATTATTGTTTACTCACTGTTTATTCACTCAAAATAAACTGGTAGCGAATTGTTTATTATCTTCCGGAAGGATTATTAAAAGACATGAAGCAAAATAAAAAAAAATATTAAGTAACAAAGCAATATTTTGATAAAAATCAGATTAAATGGATAGATACACTGTTAATTCGGTTCACTCATGGTATTGCTGAACTAAATATTTGAGTTAGAGTTACCCGCCTTGAAATGATGCATGCAATCTCTAAAAATAAACAGCCTTGCGAAAATGTGTTGTTTCATTAAACGTTTGAAACATTCTATTGACATCTTGCATTATTGATGAATATTCCTGATAAAAAAGAGCGTGATTTGATGACTTTTGGACCTAAAAAATACAATTTACTTTTTGTTTGTTTTTGTAGGGAATTCCCTGAAAAAAATGTGCACGTGACCGGTACTTTACTTCGTGTATTTTTTTCCCTCTTATTTGTTGCACGACCCCCTGTTTTGGGGTCAGAAAAAGTTGTCTGAAAGGCTATTCTTGACAAAGATATTTGAATGCCAAAATAAAAGCGATGCGATCATATTATAATGGTGGCCTATGGGAAAATGTTTAGTTCTGTGATACCCCATATCAAAGCATCGCCATTACACTTGTTACATAGCGATTACCCGGTAGGCCTGAATACTGTTTTTTTCTGCGTCGTCAGACAGCGATTTTATGGAAAACGACATACTGAAATAAACCACAAAGCCTTTGAAACCTGTACCAAAAGTATAATTCTTTTGCCACATTCTGTATTTTTGTTGCCAAATGAATGTTTTAGAGCAAGTAGCATCATTGACATCCCACCGCATGAACACGGGTTATTAGACCTGAAACGATTAAGGAATTTTCTTGATCGATTAATCACGTGGATTAACCTTGATTAACCGATTAATCACTTCACTGAATAATTGCCATACCGTTGATGATTTACAGCATGAACCCTTTACTCAACGTAACAAACAAAACCAACTAGGCATATATACAAAAATCTCCATTCAAATTTATTATGTTTTCAATTTTTGTCTCAAAAACAAAGCTTATGACCCCTCATTGGAAGGAGCTCGTTGAGCTCGTTCCAATGAGGGGTATTAGCAATATTTTTGAGACAAAAATTGAAAATTTTAGTAATTCCTAATTTATTTTGCAAGTATCGTCTACTACCCGCAATGGGTAAAGGGTTAAGAATGACCATTTCCAGCTACTGATACAGTATGATGATCATGCAAGTAAACAAGTATGTCAGCAAGTAACTTACATTCTTTACTCTGACTGATGTGACTCAGTGTGACAATGTTTGCCTGTTTTGAGGCAATTTTGTTCCTTTGTTAACCCATATAATACAGTAGTTCAAATGTAACGGTTAATCGATCAAGTACTTTTTGGATCGATCAAGATGTTGACCATTGATTAATCGATTAATCGGTTAACCGTTTCAGTTCCACGGGTTATCCGTATTAAACTGTACGAAACGTATTTTCACCAGCCTTAGTTTATATAAATGTGCTCTTGATAAATCACATATAACAATGGCTTCAGAGTTTTTTTTGGCGTGTGCGTAAATAATTTTATTACACGCCTGTTCTACGAAATCCCCATCTATGGCAACACTAAGCCATGCGGAAAATGAAAATCCGTTCCGCACACATGTGCGGAACGGAAATCGTTGACAGACTATTTTTAAATAGAAGCTAGATTTCACTGGAATTTTCTACAGATCGTGCACAACAATTACATTATCAATTGCCATCGATAGCTAAAAATAGTAACACGGATTCCACTCGCAAAATAGGTTGTGATAAAATCGGTTCTTTTTGTTGATACTTCGTCCCCTGAGTTCCAATGTAGTCAGTAGTCAGAACCAAAGCTTGTATGTGCATGAACAGCGAAGAACGACACCACCATGAACGTCACAAACCTGGTTACTAATATATATAATATCAAGAAGCCGTTTTAACTCACGATTTGTCAATACTGTAAGCAAATTAGACGAGTTTAGATGTGAATACCGGAAATCCATCGCTTCGATGGCATATTCTTTTCCAATTGAAAACTGCAACTGTCCAAAAATTCTTATTATATAATATAAAATGTTTTTGCTTTGAAAAAGCGAGGGAATAGGGGAAATCAGGGAAAAGTAGAATATTCCAGTGCTCTGTCATGTGATTCAGGTGCTCTGCCGAGTGCATCTTGGCAATTCTGGTGCTCTCCCAAGGAAAAAAACCCCGGATATTTGAACGAAACATGCAATTGCACGGCACTATCCTTATCTAATTTATTAGTTTTTAGAACGCAGTTTGTTTAGCGACATTGTTGAAGACCTACAATTTTGTTTTCATTTCATTTCTATGAAAGGCATCATCTTGATTTATAGAGCAGGAATCAAATTTAAACTGGCCTTGGTTAAAGGTGTCAGTATTTTCTTGAATGTTTAAGTAATGGATAAAGAACGAGTCTAGGTTGGATGGATTACAGAAGACATTCCGTCGAGGGCCGAAAGGACCAAGACGGTAGGGTTTCTCTAAGCGATTCAGCGAAAGTAGTAGGCCAGGTGGTTTTGAACCCCCATTTGCATGTTCTCATTGCATGTTCTCATCGTGGACGTGGTGTGCATGTCCGGAAATGACGTCACAGGAAGTGGTGTATTATGGGTAGGGCGTCATGATTGTAGCGATATGTGATGTCAGTGCGCATGCGGACACGTGTTTCTGAGGTGTTTACTGTTTAATTTTCTCGAAATCTCTGGAGATGTCTTTTTCGAACCATGCGGGCCAAGATTTTGTTTTAGGATAATGCTTTTTGCACTCGTCCAACAAGGCGGGGGTAGGTATTCATGTAGCAGTACTCTCTCCTGCTCGGGGGTTGGGGCAATTTTCCCCCTTCTTTCACCGAATTAGCCAATACAACCCTAAATTTGCCTAAGATCGCCCTATTAGGGTATTAAAGCCATACTTTTTTCCCTATGTGTGGCCATGAAACAAACTAGTTCCGCAGCCCTTCCCAGCTAGCCCATAAGGCCTTGCCCGAGGCCCCGATTACCCCCAAAATCCTGAAAGTTGTCCAAAATAGTCACGGGAACGACCATAACCGCAGGTTTCTGGCATCTCAAATGTATATTTCTATATCCTTCCCCGCAAATATCAGTTATAGTAATGAACTTCATTAGCACATGGACACATACGACCTGAATAACCACACTAACACTGCACCTAGGTCTCCCCTACGCACCTACGAGAAAGGGCTACAGCTCGCATAAACTTCCCCCAAACGCACACAAGAGGGCATGTTCGAAGGCGAATGTATAAGGCCTTGCGCGAGGCCTCAATTATCAAAAGAATCCTAAAAGTTGTTCAAAATCAGCACGGGAACAACCGAACTGCAGGTTTCTGGCATCTCAGATAGATATTTCTATGCCCTTCCCCGCAAATATCAGTTATAGTAATGAACTTCATTAGAACATGGACACATACTACGACCTGAATGGCCGCACTATCACTGCACCTAGGTCTCCCCTACGCACCTACGTGGAAGGGCAGCAGCTCGCATTCGAAGGTGACGTCATGGATATTGGTGTGTTTTTGGTATAACTTATATGCTGATTTTTTTGTGTTATGGCGTAGATTTGCGTCAGTTCCCATCCTGAATTCACTTAAGGTAAGATCGGATCAATATGTATCATAATATCCATACTCACGAGTAACTGTATATTACTATTTTCTTGAGTTTGGTATCAAATAAAGCCATGGTTGCTATAGTAGCCATGATTTGATTTCATGCCAAACTCAACAAATGTGAAGCAGGTGTACGTGTGTGTGTGTTGGGGGTGGGGGGGGGGGGGGGGGGCGGCGGTGTGGGACTTACTTTTACTTCGTGAACCGCCTCAACAATAGTCAACACATTTCTTCAACATTTTGTGTGACGTCACGAATTTTGGATTGTCAGGAATGTATTTCGCGAGGATCAATGTAGTTTATGGATACACCACGGGAAGTTTAAGCTATGCCTTGGTTTGGACAGGGCCATAGCGGTGGTTCGAAATTGAGTAGCGACAAGGCAAAGTCCAGTTGGTGTATGGTTAAAGAGACTAGGGTAATTAGAAATTACTTATCTATTCTGTATAAATTTTCGCTCACATTTTGTTGCATAAATTATCAGATAATGCAAAAACATATGTTCAAATTAGTATAGAACAGATCAGTAATTCCACGTAAATAGAACATAGAGACGACATAAGTAGAAATGTAACAGATTTTGAAATGATTTTGAATGGATTTCACTGACAATATGACCTGGAATGCAACAATCACTCAGTTATGTCACTGCGTGCATACAATAACTCCATATCATTTTCACCCGAGTAGGGCTGTCGCGATTAATCGATTAATTGATTGTCGATCTCTCACGCCGAAATCGATTAGTATTTTTCGTTGTTGAAGAATCGGTAAATTTTAACCCGGTTTAGTCGTTTAATAATTAAAAAAAAAATTAGATGAAAAAACTTGTTTCTGAAGGTAAAAGGCCAAGAACGTCGACGTTAAACCCCAAGAAGCCGTTAGAAACTATTGTTTTTCAGGTGCATTCAAAGCTTTGATGTTCTGAACTTTTGAACCGACAGTGTAATAATCAATACCGGTCGGCAGTTGCGAACTTGCGAAGTTCGCAACTGACGACCGGTCTTGATTATTACACTGACGGTTCAAAAGTTCAGAACATCAAAGCTTTGAATGTACCAAAAAGAGGATCGTCGTCGTTGTTTACTTGAGGTTGGTCAACTGACTTGAACTTCATTTTTAACGACTTCAAAGAGAGGGAGAGGGGGGGGGGGGGGTCATCTAGATGCGATTAATCGATTATTATCGATTATTTGCGACGATTAATCGATTCCTGACCTAAAAAATCGTTTCAGCCCTCTTTCCAAGAATCGGCTCTTTACTCGGGAGGCCAATGCACTTTGGGGTTACGAACATCAAAATGGTCTGCCGAGAGGACCCCTATCTGGGCAGTAATGTGTTTTGATGATTTTCGATTCATGTCCACTCGAGAGAGCACCGAAATAAAATGACAAAATGCCCACTTTTGTGCATTTCTGCTTGTTGTTTTTCGTATTATCGACACATTTTTGTGATACTTAACAGTAGCGATGAGATCGGAATCAAAAAGAAACTAAACTTCAGTTTTCTTCACTTTCTTCCGAGAAAAATTAAAAATCTTCCTTGAGAGAACCGGGAAATATTTACAAAATTACCACCAGTGGCATTGTGCCAACGGTTCAGGGGGAGGAGGGGGGGGGGGGTCGCCCCCCCCCCCAAAAAAAAAGATTCGGTGAAGGCCTGGGAACTGCCATTTCCGGCAACCTGGGAGGCATTTTTTGCCAAAATGTTTGTGCACGCTACGCGCCAACCGATGGTGGCGCTCCGCTCAGATGCCGTTACCGATCCGCCCCCTCCCCCCAGATTTTTCCCTAGCATGACGCCCCTGATTACCGCCAGAACACGGGAGAGCACGCAGAGTCGGTGACTAGTTCCTCCACAGTGATGTATGATATATGATATGTGGAGATTTAATACCTGGATGTCTCATTTAAACACCGCTTCTGCGGCTTGGTGTTTAAAAACCGACATTTGGCAGAGAAGGAATCACGGCGTCGGTCTAACTCAGCTCCCTGCGCCGAGTTCGCGACACTTGGATTCCGACCCTCCACGTTGGTCTAATTTTCCCGCAACTTCATCAGCGGGACTAAATAACCCCACGTCCTTCTCTGCCAAATTGTATTGTATTGCCACCAAGTGTTGTCACACTTTTTTGTGCTCCTGCTGTTTCGTAGTTTTCTACTGGACATTTTTGGATTTATCTGCTGGAAATTGCAGTACATATTCCTTACAAGTTGTGCATTATTTTAATGTGACTTTGAAGATAAAATTTTTCATCATTTTTGTGTTTTTTAACAAACAAAAAACTCTGAAATTAACTGAATATTTCTCCATCTTGGATTCTTTCCTCAAGTGCAGAGTTAATCCTGATTATAACACCTGTTGTTCTGAACCAGATTGGACTGTTAAACCCATTTGCCACTCTATTCACTGCTAATGAGAGACACAACTAGTGCCATTACATTCATGTGTTTCAGTAATGACAATTAAAATGTGTTTATTTAATTACACCTCAGATGAGCTCCATTCAATTAACAACACAATGGATCACCTTAAGCATCGACCTAAAGCATATGTTTTTAAAGCCTTGGAAAAACAAAGAATACTAAAACCAGAATTTTGTTTTACCAACAACAGCTCAGATAAAGTATACCAACCAAAGAGATTAAAAATTCAACACAGACAAGCAATAAGACCAAAGCATATTAACTCTGGTGTGAATACCAACAACATTCATGTTATCAACATAGATACCACTACTCTTTCCCAGAAAAAAAGTACCTCTTTTGAACTTCGGACTACTGAATACAAGATCTGTTGCTGGAAAGGAACATGACCTAAAGGACTTCATACAAGACAACAATCTCAGTGTTTTGGCTCTAACGGAAACATGGTTGAAAGAAAATGATAATGACAGTTTTTCTATTGGACAACTATTGCCACCAGGTTTCTCCATTTTACATAACTCACGGGGGAGCCGAGGTGGTGGTGTAGCTGTCATCCACAGCAATGCCCTAAAAGTGCAACATCATACTGACACCTCTAAAACTCAGCCATCTTTTGAAATGCTAGACTGCCTCATGTCGACCAACAGTTCACTTCGATTACTCATAGTTTACCGACCGCCACCATCAAAAAGAAACAAACTTACATCAGCACAATTTTTAAATGAATTCTCAGAATGTCTGTCCTTCTATGCCTTGTATGGAGGAGATATAGCTATTGCCGGCGACTTCAATATCCATGTTGACAATTTAAATGACACTTTTACGAAGCAATTTACTAATCTGTTCGATTCATTCGGCTATTCGCAACTGGTTTTGAAACCTACCCACAACAGAGGACACACCTTGGATCTAATTCTTGTTCGTCAAAGTAACAGCACGTCAGTACAAAACATCTATGTCACAGATCCAGCATTATCTGATCACTATGCAGTCTTGGCTGAATTGACACTAGCAACCTCCAAAATTCTTCCCAAGAAAATTACTTATCGAAAATATAAATGCATCAACATTGATTCCTTGAAAATGGATATAAGTTCATCAACACTGTCTCCAAATTATTTTTGTAGTAGTCATGGATCATCTGAGCAACTGTTATGTTTATTTGAAGAAACTCTTAAGGGCATCATGGCTGAACATGGACCACCAAAGTCAAAAGTTATAACTCATAGGGAAAAAGTGGAGTGGTTTACAGAAGACGTTAGAGCTGCTAAACAACAGCGTCGCAGACTTGAGCATCTATACAACAAAACAAAGCTTGAGATTCACCGGCAGATGTTCTGCCACCAAAGAAATACAACTAATAAGTTCATCAAAAAAGCGAAGAGGGAGTACTACAATTCTCTGATAGAGGGGTCATCAAATACTAGGGTGTTATTCTCGGTAACCAATAGTCTCCTTGGTAAAGAACAAAAAGTCATTCTCCCAGATCATCTAAATACCAATGAAATTCTGGAAAAATTCAGTGATTTTTTCATAACCAAAATTCAATTAATCCTGGATAGTATACCATCACGTGAACCACCAGAGTTTGATCAACTTGACATAACAAGAGATTTTTCCAGTTTTCACACTGTCTTGGAAGAAGATATTCGAAAAATGATTTTGTCATCATCCAATAAATCCAATGAGCTAGATGAAATTCCAACATTCCTTCTGAAAGAGACAATTGATCATCTTCTGCCAGCCATATCATCTATTATATCTGCATCCCTTCATGAGGGATTTGTTCCACGCCCACTGAAAAAGCACTTGTTACTCCACTCATCACGAAGCCATCTCTTGATCCTGACAACCTGAAGAATTATCGCCCAGTATCGAACCTCTCCTTTCTGTCTAAATTGTTGGAAAAGGTTGTTGCTTCACAACTCAAAAAACATCTGCATGAAAATGATCTTTTAGAGCCTTTCCAGTCTGCATACAGAGCCAATCACAGTACAGAGACAGCTTTACTGCGAGGCAACAACGACATTGTTAAATCAGTGTCTGAGGGTAAGGCTGTGCTGCTTGTTCTCTTGGATTTGTCAGCAGCATTCGACACAGTCGACCATGATATTCTTTTGCAGACATTGACACAGCATGGCATATGTGGAACTGTCTTATCATGGTTTGCATCATATCTAGAAGGTCGCAGTCAACAAATATATATCAACAAGACCGATTCAGACAGCAAGATGTTGAAGTGTGGTGTTCCTCAGGGCTCAGTTCTTGGTCCACTTTTGTTTACTCTGTACACTTCTTCTCTGGGTCGTCTTCTTAAAAGGCATGGCATATCATATCATCTGTATGCTGATGATACCCAACTGTACATTACATTTAATTCATCTCTTCAAAGTGACTCAATCACTGCAGTCAGCAACATGGAAACTTGCGTAAATCTGGCGAGGGAATGGATGATAGATTTTAAACTGAAAATGAATGACTCTAAAACAGAATTCTTAGTGATATCCGGGTTCGCATGCCTACACCCACTGTTACATCAATTCAGGTTGGAAACAACATCACCATGAAAAGTGAATCGGCCAGGAATATTGGACTGATTATGGACTCAAATTTAAAGCTAGACATCCATATCAATAAAATATGTCAAAAATGTTACTGGCAGCTTCGGAATATTGGAAGACTGAGAACTTATCTTAACCAGTCAGCACTTGAAAAACGTGTGCATTCTTTCATCACCTCACAACTAGACTATTGTAATTCAGTGTTAGTGGGGCTGCCGCAGTATTTGATTCAGAAGCTTCAAAAAGTTCAGAATATTGCTGCTAGGATAATTGCTGGTACCAAATGCTCTGAACACATAACACCTGTTTTAAGACAATTACATTGGCTTCCAGTTAAACAGAGAATTAATTTCAAAATATTGATCTTAATATTCAAATGTATCCACAAACTGGCTCCAGTTTACCTGCAAGAGCTCATCACTGTATACACTCCATCACGCAGTCTGAGATCTAAAGATCAAATTCAACTAGTCATACCTTTTAGCAGATCTAATCTGGCTAATGATCGTGTGTTCTCCATCGTGGGTCCAAGATTGTGGAATGCGTTGCCTATTAGTGTCAGAAATTCAGAAACTATCAACATCTTCAAAAGAAATCTTAAAACTTTCCTATTTACTGAAGCATTCTCCTGAATCTCCCTAGAGGAAACTGAAACATGTGACTCTTTATTTTCAGAAAAGTGTATTTTATTTCTGTGAAGCGTTTTAGGGCACTCTTCGTGGTTTTACGCTTTTACAAAATCAATTATTATTATTATTATTATTATTATTACATCCAGGTATTAAATCTCCATATACCATACACGTTGGCGGAGACAACTTATAATAGACAATGTACAGTCTAAGTGCCATTTTGTATTTGTTCAATAAATTCTGTTTAAAACTGTCAGGGACACCTGAGGCCCCGTAAGGCCTGGGCTGACGTGGGGTTATTTAGTTCCGCTGATGAAGTTGCGGGAAAATTAGACCAACGTGGAGGGTCGGAATCCAAGTGTCGCGAACTCGGCGCAGGGAGCTGAGTTAGACCGACGCCGTGATTCCTTCTCTGCCAAATTGGCCTGAAATAGGTTCGATTTCCGTTAGGTGTGATTCCTAATCACTTCAGGCTGTATAATGGAAAGAATGATTTAAAGTAACAACGATTCTTTTATTTACACATAAAAATAAATCCGTTTCAATATTTCAACAATCAACAATTCGATTCTTTTCACAGAAAATGGATCGCTAGGGTTAAACAATTCTCAACAATCATATAGTCATTCTATAGCCCTGTACTGGCACTATAGTCTACACACTGGAAATGTTACTACCGTGAGCTCGCCATAAGAGCTTCACAAATCTGAAATGTTATTACTGTGAGCTCGCCATAAGAGCTTCACCCGCTTAGGCTCAAATGTCAACGTCTGCGCGTAACTGTACCTCTGGCTGTCGGAGTGTTCCGACCAGCAATGTTCGTCATCTATAAAGCCACCGTACTTCTGATTTGGGTCAGATATTGTCTACTCATACCTTATGTGCCTTTTGAAAGTCCTCCGTGAAAGTCCTATTGAAATATTCACCGTTCCTGGTTGAATTCACGGTTCATAAATGCCCCTTTTGTGCTAGGGCTAAATTGTCACTCACACCGATCTCCAGTCGGTATTACGATGCTTCGACAGCAAAACCAACTACTCAGAACGCAATCAGTCTGACGCTTAAAAGGATTAATACGCACAATACAATTAACCTACACTTCTGACTATTCAGGCTGATACCTGCTACTCGACAATCTAAACTTTAACGTTCCACCTTGGGTGTTCCTTCTCACGAATTCGGCCCCGTAGCCGCCTATCAACGTTAAGCTAAATCAATCGTGGAATGCCCTCTCTGGCGATTCCAGCCGTTTCAGGGTCCTGTGATCGAAGGTACCCTTATGCCAGGAAACAGAGTCCGCCTGTCCTGGACTTCACCAACGTGTGTGTGACCCCAAGTGTGTGTCTAATGCTCTGCTCTTCCAGGTATATATACTTTTTACCCTAAACTGTCAGGTGGACGGACGCTCATCCATCCATCTGTCAAAACGGTGGGAGATGACGTATATCGAGACAGAATCAATACAAGTCATCTCGCGCGTGACTTACCGGTTATTTCACTTGTCGAGACAACCGATTCGTTTCTGCCATTTTGCTATTACTAATGATGACACGACATTTCTATCTTTATCGGCCGTGACTATATCATGCCACCAACCGATTACGTCTCGTAAGACTCGCGACTACTGCATAAATTAAATGAGATTAGACCTTATCTAACATACCGTTTCTTCCCTGGGTCCCTGCCCTGAAACTAGATATACACCACATGTGTTTTTTCCATGTCCAGCTTTGCAGAGAGGTGAAATTCAAGTAGGGTTTTCGCCTTGATGCGGAATATATTTTGAACTTACAATATCTTTAAATATGAGGCCCCTTGCCCCTATATTTAGGCTGGCTTTGCCCTGACAACTCCCTTCCCGAGAGAAACACCCTGTGTATCTCTTAAACACAAGGGGCAAAGCCACGCACGCTCGCCTCTCACACCTTTTTACAATCTACCCATCATGTTCAAGACTACAAAGCTGTACCCTAGTGGTCTTGGGACTCATGACCGGGCTCATGCGTCGGCCATGTCGATTCCCACGACACACACGCCACCACATGCTCCCGTCTTGCGGGTTTACATAAGGAGAGTAGCCTTATCCTTAGATTTGCAGCACTCTCTCTCTCTCTCTCTCTCTCTCTCTCTCTCTCTCTCTCTCTCTCTCTCTCTCTCTCTCTCTCTAATGCTATATATTTACACTTAAACATACACATCTTTATACACATTCGCCCATTTTGCAAACAGTTCACTTGGCACTCACTCCGACGAGTAACACCGTCCGCGCCTTTGCGTCAGATGGGTTAATTCCAACGGAGTGTAACTTCGTATCCCATTCCCCTATGTCTTGTGAAGGAGCAAACGACCCCTGCATTATGTTGAGCCTCACCCTCGCAAAGCTCAACCAGGGGATTAAAATTGTGCCTCACACACTCACACATTCAACACACAGATTTCCCGACAGCGCCTTTGCGACAGACGGGGTTAGTGTGCCTCACACTCACAACAAACTCTCGTCAATAAAAACAAGCGCGGTTTCCCCGGGCCTTAACACCGGGTTTGTGCATCCCATACTTACAAAACTCGACACACAGGCTCCCCGTCCACGCACACGCGACAGACGGGGCAGTGTATCTGACATTCGCACTCACAACCAACTCTAGTCAGCAGTCAGAGCAATAATAATACTAAAATAAGAAAATTCCTCCGGGCCTTAACTCCGGGTTTACGAAACTCATCACCTCATCCACAAAAAACATTTGCGACTGGAGCCCCCGTCCCAGACACCAGGCCCACAGCCACCCAACTATTGCTGCTTTATAACCACCGACCATTGGTAGGGGCCCAGTTCCCAGTATCCCCTTGGGTAACCCTTGATACACCCCTACTTCTCGCCCCGTTATTTCTACGGATATTCCACCAGGGTCCCCATACCCTGTCATTGTCGCATTCCCAAGAGCTTCCCTTGGCGCTTTATCCCCCAGGCCCACTCGTCCCGGCGATTACCTTCGTTCGAACGACACTGGCCGTCCTTGGCCCTTGTGCCGTCGACCCCCCGGTCCATTGCGACGACTTCTTGCGCACCTTGGGCGCTGTGCGCCCCCGGCACTCACTGCGTGGTCTCCGCCACCTAGGATGCTTCTCCTTTGATTTGTGGACCCTTTCCTCGGCCCCCTGGGCGCCCACCTTAACGGTCCCATCCACTTCAACACCATCAACTTGTGTTGACCCGTGCCCTCTCAATTCTGGGGGAGTTTGCCCAGCCATTTGCGTGGGTCTGGCCTCCCCTCTCTACACTTGTGACACCGACTTCTTGGGGCGCTCAATGACCCCATTGGGTTCCCTCGCTGTTTGGCGTTTAGCCTGGACCGCCTGCGGCCCCTTCTCCCTAATTGGACAGGAGTCGTCCCTCCTGAAACTTTCCGACATTTCGTCGTGTAGGGGCCATCCCCCGGACCATCGGATTGGTTCCCCCTGGGAACCTTCCCTTCTTCACTAGGTACGTTACCTAGTGCAACCGCCGGGGGTCCTTGCTCACGGACTTAAACTTCCTTTGCCCTCGTTGGGCCCTCACTTGGCCCCCTACCCGTGAACCATAACTCATCAGGGCTTGCCCTCACCCCTGGGATATTACCTATGACCAGGTCATACACAGGTGATTCAATGCACATGGCTTCCACTTCGCCACAATAAAATGGGGTAGCCACAGTTATCCGTGCGATGGGGAACCTTCTAACGGTCCCATCTATCAAAATACACAAATGGTCGCGCCCCAACAATTGCTTGTCGTCAACCAGTTGCCTTCTAACCGCTGCAGAGGAGCACCCAGAATCCCGGAGCAGACGGATCTCCCTTTGTCCCACATACCCTGGGTACACTGGCATATTAACCTTCTCCTGCGAAGTTGTGAGCCTCTCACACATGCCACTTATTATCGGGACAACTTGCCCGCCTTCCAGCCTTAATTCTCCCTCTTGTATACATTCCCGGAGGGGACTGTGTTCTGGACCGATAGTTTGACAGAACGCTGCCGTCTGTCTACTGGGCCCTGGATCTACGCGGTCACCTTGCTTCCAACCCCTTGGCGCTGCGTTCCCGGCCCCCTGCTGAGGTGGTCTAATATTCGCAGTGGTCCTTACCTGCTTCTGCCAGCAGTCCCTGGCAATATGACCCCACTTGTTGCAGATAAAACAAGTGGTGTCCTTGGAAGCGCTCCCCTTCCGGCTGGTCTGCGACGCAGGAGGATCGGGATGGTGTTGCCTTACGGGTGCCATTGCCAACCCGTTTGCCCCACCCCTAGCCGATTCGGGTGCGTTTACACTCCCACCGTGGGCCTCGATGTAGCGTTCTGCCACAGTTGCCATCTCATCATAGGTGGGCGGACCCCTTTCCTTGATGAACAGGCCCAACTCCTTGGAGCATGTAGTTAAAAACTGCTCCCGGAGAAATAGATCTCGCAGGGCTCCATATGACTCATTCACTTCTGCGAGACCAGTCCAGCGGTCAAAGTATCGCCTAGCCCGGGCAAAATACTGAGGTACTGTTTCTCCCTTCTCCTGCTTAATTTCTCGGAACTTGGTCCGGAATCCTTCTTCAGTGAGCTGGTATCTCCGAAGGATGGCATTCTTCAGCTCACTGTAGTCGTTAAGAAGTGCAGGAGGCATACTGGTATAAGCCTCGAGGGCTTTACCTGACAACAAAGGGCTCAAGCACATAGCCCATGTGTCTTCTGGCCACATTTGACCGGAGGCAAAACGCTCGAACCTCTCCAAGTACGAGTCCAAATCATCTGTGTTTTCATTAAAATGAGCGAGGTGGGGGCGTGGGGCATGAATTGCTACCCCTGCACTCCCGTCCCCTGAGCGCCGACTTTCATTCTCCACATCGGCCCTTGCTCTGAGGAGCTCTAATTCTCTCTCGTGCCTCTTTTGTTCGAGCTCTCGTTCTGCCTCCCTTGCCTCCCTTGCTAATTGGGCTTCCCTCTCTCTCGCTTCATTTGCTAATTGAATTTCTCTCTCCCTCGCCTCTCTTGCGTCTTTCTCACGCTCTCGTTCTAATTGGGCTTCTCTCTCCCTCGCCTCTCTTGCGTCTTTCTCTCTCTCCCTTTCTAACTGAATCTCCCGCTCCTTTGCCTCCCTATCTAATTGGGCTTCTCTCTCCCTCGCCTCTCTTGCGTCTTTCTCACGCTCTCGTTCTAATTGGGCTTCTCTCTCCCTTGCGTCATTACGTAAGGCAATCTCCTTAGCCTCACGTTTCTGCTCATCTTTAACGAACTTATGAAGTTCGGCCCCCTCAAGGCCCATTTCCTTGCCTAATGATACCAGTTGGGCGAGGGGTGTAACAACATCCATTTTGATTTTTTCTTTCTACCTTCAACACTCGTCAGAAAGAATGAAGAAGGAAAAGAAAGAAAGAAAAAAAAAATATGGCAATTAATCCTAATTTACCTGTGTAATTTAACGTAATTAACCGCCCCAAATATTCTGAAACCTACCGCAGTTATAGTGGCTATTAAGTACCCTCTTTGGGACTACTGTGTTGCGATATTAAACCCTTGAACGGCATCAGCTGACCGAACGCGTCAAAACATAAACAGAACCGCCGTTAAAATAAAACAAAATTTCCATATAGCCATTTTTTACCTTTTAGAAATATCCTGGTAGCCTCGCCAATCAATGTCAGGGACACCTGAGGCCCCGTAAGGCCTGGGCTGACGTGGGGTTATTTAGTCCCGCTGATGAAGTTGCGGGAAAATTAGACCAACGTGGAGGGTCGGAATCCAAGTGTCGCGAACTCGGCGCAGGGAGCTGAGTTAGACCGACGCCGTGATTCCTTCTCTGCCAAATTGGCCTGAAATAGGTTCGATTTCCGTTAGGTGTGATTCCTAATCACTTCAGGCTGTATAATGGAAAGAATGATTTAAAGTAACAACGATTCTTTTATTTACACATAAAAATAAATCCGTTTCAATATTTCAACAATCAACAATTCGATTCTTTTCACAGAAAATGGGTCGCTAGGGTTAAACAATTCTCAACAATCATGTAGTCATTCTATCGCCCTGTACTGGCACTATAGTCTACACACTGGAAATGTTACTACCGTGAGCTCGCCATAAGAGCTTCACAAATCTGAAATGTTATTACTGTGAGCTCGCCATAAGAGCTTCACCCGCTTAGGCTCAAATGTCAACGTCTGCGCGTAACTGTACCTCTGGCTGTCGGAGGGTTCCGACCAGCAATGTTCGTCATCTATAAAGCCACCGTACTTCTGATTTGGGTCAGATATTGTCTTCTCATACCTTATGTGCCTTTTGAAAGTCCTCCGTGAAAGTCCTATTGAAATATTCACCGTTCCTGGTTGAATTCACGGTTCACAAATGCCCCTTTTGTGCTAGAGCGAAATTGTCACTCACACCGATCTCCAGTCGGTATTACGATGCTTCGACAGCAAAACAAACTACTCCGAACGCAATCAAGTCTGACGCTTAAAAGGGTTAATACGCACAATACAATTAACCTACACTTCTGACTATTCAGGCTGATACCTGCTACTCGACAATCTAAACTTTAACGTTCCACCTTGGGTGTTCCTTCTCACGAATTCGGCCCCGTAGCCGCCTATCAACGTTAAGCTAAATCAATCGTGGAATGCCCTCTCTGGCGATTCCAGCCGTTTCAGGGTCCTGTGATCGAAGGTACCCTTATGCCAGGAAACAGAGTCCGCCTGTCCTGGACTTCACCAACGTGTGTGTGACCCCAAGTGTGTGTCTAATGCTCTGCTCTTCCAGGTATATATACTTTTTACCCTAAACTGTCAGGTGGACGGACGCTCATCCATCCATCTGTCAAAACGGTGGGAGATGACGTATATCGAGACAGAATCAATACAAGTCATCTCGCGCGTGACTTACCGGTTATTTCACTTGTCGAGACAACCGATTCGTTTCTGCCATTTTGCTATTACTAATGATGACACGACATTTCTATCTTTATCGGCCGTGACTATATCATGCCACCAACCGATTACGTCTCGTAAGACTCGCGACTACTGCATAAATTAAATGAGATTAGACCTTATCTAACATACCGTTTCTTCCCTGGGTCCCTGCCCTGAAACTAGATATACACCACATGTGTTTTTTCCATGTCCAGCTTTGCAGAGAGGTGAAATTCAAGTAGGGTTTTCGCCTTGATGCGGAATATATTTTGAACTTACAATATCTTTAAATATGAGGCCCCTTGCCCCTATATTTAGGCTGGCTTTGCCCTGACAACTCCCTTCCCGAGAGAAACACCCTGTGTATCTCTTAAACACAAGGGGCAAAGCCACGCACGCTCGCCTCTCACACCTTTTTACAATCTACCCATCATGTTCAAGACTACAAAGCTGTACCCTAGTGGTCTTGGGACTCATGACCGGGCTCATGCGTCGGCCATGTCGATTCCCACGACACACACGCCACCACATGCTCCCGTCTTGCGGGTTTACATAAGGAGAGTAGCCTTATCCTTAGATTTGCAGCACTCTCTCTCTCTCTCTCTCTCTCTCTCTCTCTCTCTCTCTCTAATGCTATATATTTACACTTAAACATACACATCTTTATACACATTCGCCCATTTTGCAAACAGTTCACTTGGCACTCACTCCGACGAGTAACACCGTCCGCGCCTTTGCGTCAGATGGGTTAATTCCAACGGAGTGTAACTTCGTATCCCATTCCCCTATGTCTTGTGAAGGAGCAAACGACCCCTGCATTATGTTGAGCCTCACCCTCGCAAAGCTCAACCAGGGGATTAAAATTGTGCCTCACACACTCACACATTCAACACACAGATTTCCCGACAGCGCCTTTGCGACAGACGGGGTTAGTGTGCCTCACACTCACAACAAACTCTCGTCAATAAAAACAAGCGCGGTTTCCCCGGGCCTTAACACCGGGTTTGTGCATCCCATACTTACAAAACTCGACACACAGGCTCCCCGTCCACGCACACGCGACAGACGGGGCAGTGTATCTGACATTCGCACTCACAACCAACTCTAGTCAGCAGTCAGAGCAATAATAATACTAAAATAAGAAAATTCCTCCGGGCCTTAACTCCGGGTTTACGAAACTCATCACCTCATCCACAAAAAACATTTGCGACTGGAGCCCCCGTCCCAGACACCAGGCCCACAGCCACCCAACTATTGCTGCTTTATAACCACCGACCATTGGTAGGGGCCCAGTTCCCAGTATCCCCTTGGGTAACCCTTGATACACCCCTACTTCTCGCCCCGTTATTTCTACGGATATTCCACCAGGGTCCCCATACCCTGTCATTGTCGCATTCCCAAGAGCTTCCCTTGGCGCTTTATCCCCCAGGCCCACTCGTCCCGGCGATTACCTTCGTTCGAACGACACTGGCCGTCCTTGGCCCTTGTGCCGTCGACCCCCCGGTTCATTGCGACGACTTCTTGCGCACCTTGGGCGCTGTGCGCCCCCGGCACTCACTGCGTGGTCTCCGCCACCTAGGATGCTTCTCCTTTGATTTGTGGACCCTTTCCTCGGCCCCCTGGGCGCCCACCTTAACGGTCCCATCCACTTCAACACCATCAACTTGTGTTGACCCGTGCCCTCTCAATTCTGGGGGAGTTTGCCCAGCCATTTGCGTGGGTCTGGCCTCCCCTCTCTACACTTGTGACACCGACTTCTTGGGGCGCTCAATGACCCCATTGGGTTCCCTCGCTGTTTGGCGTTTAGCCTGGACCGCCTGCGGCCCCTTCTCCCTAATTGGACAGGAGTCGTCCCTCCTGAAACTTTCCGACATTTCGTCGTGTAGGGGCCATCCCCCGGACCATCGGATTGGTTCCCCCTGGGAACCTTCCCTTCTTCACTCGGTACGTTACCTAGTGCAACCGCCGGGGGTCCTTGCCCACGGACTTAAACTTCCTTTGCCCTCGTTGGGCCCTCACTTGGCCCCCTACCCGTGAACCATAACTCATCAGGGCTTGCCCTCACCCCTGGGATATTACCTATGACCAGGTCATACACAGGTGATTCAGTGCACATGGCTTCCACTTCGCCACAATAAAATGGGGTAGCCACAGTTATCCGTGCGATGGGGAACCTTCTAACGGTCCCATCTATCAAAATACACAAATGGTCGCGCCCCAACAATTGCTTGTCGTCAACCAGTTGCCTTCTAACCGCTGCAGAGGAGCACCCAGAATCCCGGAGCAGACGGATCTCCCTTTGTCCCACATACCCTGGGTACACTGGCATATTAACCTTCTCCTGCGAAGTTGTGAGCCTCTCACACATGCCACTTATTATCGGGACAACTTGCCCGCCTTCCAGCCTTAATTCTCCCTCTTGTATACATTCCCGGAGGGGACTGTGTTCTGGACCGATAGTTTGACAGAACGCTGCCGTCTGTCTACTGGGCCCTGGATCTACGCGGTCACCTTGCTTCCAACCCCTTGGCGCTGCGTTCCCGGCCCCCTGCTGAGGTGGTCTAATGTTCGCAGTGGTCCTTACCTGCTTCTGCCAGCAGTCCCTGGCAATATGACCCCACTTGTTGCAGATAAAACAAGTGGTGTCCTTGGAAGCGCTCCCCTTCCGGCTGGTCTGCGACGCAGGAGGATCGGGATGGTGTTGCCTTACGGGTGCCATTGCCAACCCGTTTGCCCCACCCCTAGCCGATTCGGGTGCGTTTACACTCCCACCGTGGGCCTCGATGTAGCGTTCTGCCACAGTTGCCATCTCATCATAGGTGGGCGGACCCCTTTCCTTGATGAACAGGCCCAACTCCTTGGAGCATGTAGTTAAAAACTGCTCCCGGAGAAATAGATCTCGCAGGGCTCCATATGACTCATTCACTTCTGCGAGACCAGTCCAGCGGTCAAAGTATCGCCTAGCCCGGGCAAAATACTGAGGTACTGTTTCTCCCTTCTCCTGCTTAATTTCTCGGAACTTGGTCCGGAATCCTTCTTCAGTGAGCTGGTATCTCCGAAGGATGGCATTCTTCAGCTCACTGTAGTCGTTAAGAAGTGCAGGAGGCATACTGGTATAAGCCTCGAGGGCTTTACCTGACAACAAAGGGCTCAAGCACATAGCCCATGTGTCTTCTGGCCACATTTGACCGGAGGCAAAACGCTCGAACCTCTCCAAGTACGAGTCCAAATCATCTGTGTTTTCATTAAAATGAGCGAGGTGGGGGCGTGGGGCATGAATTGCTACCCCTGCACTCCCGTCCCCTGAGCGCCGACTTTCATTCTCCACATCGGCCCTTGCTCTGAGGAGCTCTAATTCTCTCTCGTGCCTCTTTTGTTCGAGCTCTCGTTCTGCCTCCCTTGCCTCCCTTGCTAATTGGGCTTCCCTCTCTCTCGCTTCATTTGCTAATTGAATTTCTCTCTCCCTCGCCTCTCTTGCGTCTTTCTCACGCTCTCGTTCTAATTGGGCTTCTCTCTCCCTCGCCTCTCTTGCGTCTTTCTCTCTCTCCCTTTCTAACTGAATCTCCCGCTCCTTTGCCTCCCTATCTAATTGGGCTTCTCTCTCCCTCGCCTCTCTTGCGTCTTTCTCACGCTCTCGTTCTAATTGGGCTTCTCTCTCCCTTGCGTCATTACGTAAGGCAATCTCCTTAGCCTCACGTTTCTGCTCATCTTTAACGAACTTATGAAGTTCGGCCCCCTCAAGGCCCATTTCCTTGCCTAATGATACCAGTTGGGCGAGGGGTGTAACAACATCCATTTTGATTTTTTCTTTCTACCTTCAACACTCGTCAGAAAGAATGAAGAAGGAAAAGAAAGAAAGAAAAAAAAAATATGGCAATTAATCCTAATTTACCTGTGTAATTTAACGTAATTAACCGCCCCAAATATTCTGAAACCTACCGCAGTTATAGTGGCTATTAAGTACCCTCTTTGGGACTACTGTGTTGCGATATTAAACCCTTGAACGGCATCAGCTGACCGAACGCGTCAAAACATAAACAGAACCGCCGTTAAAATAAAACAAAATTTCCATATAGCCATTTTTTACCTTTTAGAAATATCCTGGTAGCCTCGCCAATCAATGTCAGGGACACCTGAGGCCCCGTAAGGCCTGGGCTGACGTGGGGTTATTTAGTCCCGCTGATGAAGTTGCGGGAAAATTAGACCAACGTGGAGGGTCGGAATCCAAGTGTCGCGAACTCGGCGCAGGGAGCTGAGTTAGACCGACGCCGTGATTCCTTCTCTGCCAAATTGGCCTGAAATAGGTTCGATTTCCGTTAGGTGTGATTCCTAATCACTTCAGGCTGTATAATGGAAAGAATGATTTAAAGTAACAACGATTCTTTTATTTACACATAAAAATAAATCCGTTTCAATATTTCAACAATCAACAATTCGATTCTTTTCACAGAAAATGGGTCGCTAGGGTTAAACAATTCTCAACAATCATGTAGTCATTCTATCGCCCTGTACTGGCACTATAGTCTACACACTGGAAATGTTACTACCGTGAGCTCGCCATAAGAGCTTCACAAATCTGAAATGTTATTACTGTGAGCTCGCCATAAGAGCTTCACCCGCTTAGGCTCAAATGTCAACGTCTGCGCGTAACTGTACCTCTGGCTGTCGGAGGGTTCCGACCAGCAATGTTCGTCATCTATAAAGCCACCGTACTTCTGATTTGGGTCAGATATTGTCTTCTCATACCTTATGTGCCTTTTGAAAGTCCTCCGTGAAAGTCCTATTGAAATATTCACCGTTCCTGGTTGAATTCACGGTTCACAAATGCCCCTTTTGTGCTAGAGCGAAATTGTCACTCACACCGATCTCCAGTCAGTATAACGATGCTTCGACAGCAAAACAAACTACTCCGAACGCAATCAAGTCTGACGCTTAAAAGGGTTAATACGCACAATACAATTAACCTACACTTCTGACTATTCAGGCTGATACCTGCTACTCGACAATCTAAACTTTAACGTTCCACCTTGGGTGTTCCTTCTCACGAATTCGGCCCCGTAGCCGCCTATCAACGTTAAGCTAAATCAATCGTGGAATGCCCTCTCTGGCGATTCCAGCCGTTTCAGGGTCCTGTGATCGAAGGTACCCTTATGCCAGGAAACAGAGTCCGCCTGCCCTGGACTTCACCAACGTGTGTGTGACCCCAAGTGTGTGTCTAATTCTCTGCTCTTCCAGGTATATATACTTTTTACCCTAAACTGTCAGGTGGACGGACGCTCATCCATCCATCTGTCAAAGCGGTGGGAGATGACGAATATCGAGACAGAATCAATACAAGTCATCTCGCGCGTGACTTACCGGTTATTTCACTTGTCGAGACAACCGATTCGTTTCTGCCATTTTGCTATCACTAATGATGACATGACATTTCTATCTTTATCGGCCGTGACGATATCCTGCCACCAACCGATTACGTCTCGTAAGACTCGCGACTACTGCATAAATTAAATGAGATTAGACCTTATCTAACATACCGTTTCTCCCCTGGGTCCCTGCCCTGAAACTGGATATACACCACATGTGTTTTTTCCATGTCCAGCTTTGCAGAGAGGTGAAATTCAAGTAGGGTTTTCGCCTTGATGCGGAATATATTTTGAACTTACAATATCTTTAAATACGAGGCCCCTTGCCCCTATATTTAGGCTGGCTTTGCCCTGACAAAAACAAACACCGATGGATCATTTCAGCCATTTGTATTCAATGAGCGAAAATATAATTGTCGAAAATACAAATATAAATATATTATATGATAGGCTTAGGTGACATACTCTCAGCCTAAGACATCAACCAATTGTACAGGACACATGTACGTAAACTTTACAATCCTTTCACTGTACTCAATAAAACTATAGAATATCTATTACACGGTCCGAGAAACACAAAGTTAGCGCCAACGGTACTCCTGTAACTTGACAGATGGTGTTTATCACGACATGCAGTATACATTATCAGAACATTGTGCATATTCTCACACAACTCTTGATTGCATTATCTGAACATTGTGCATACTCTTACATAACTCTTGACAACACGTGACTCAGAATATCTGAAACAATGTTCTTGAAAGTGATTTTTGTCATTGGGCTTGTTTCATTTGCAAACTGCACGTTTCACAAAATGTTCTCAAGCACATGCACTTTTACGTCGTGGTGTGGCACACGCTGATAAGTCTGTTTAAAATTGACATTCAGTTTTCATTTTTTTAACGAAAGTTTCCTGTTTCCTTTCCAGGACCAATTACCATTTCTGTACGAGATACTCAAATAATAGGTGCACTTGAAAAAGAAACGGTAATTGTTTTCTTAAACGAGCACCCCTTCTGCTCAAACAACTGTTTGATAAATATTCGGGATCAAGATTGGACATTTTCTCATACGGACAATACCACCATACTTAATTCTGAAAAGGTAATTTTCCCATATATGACAGTACTTGTGTATTGCGGTTTCCAGCTCACCAAAAATTCATTTCCAGTTTGCTAATAAAAACTAAGCTTGGAAGCGGTGGGAATTTAGCTTGAAATATTTTCTAGCTCAGCGTAAAAAACAGCCCATTTTCATACTGTGCTGTTATTCGAGGAGAAATCGGCTAAGGTTATGTAATGGGAGCCCTTCAAAAATATAGTGTCCTGTCAGAGTTTCTTTGGATCTCTATGGCTGGCTACAATAAATAATAAATTTTATATTTGTTTCATTATATTTATTTCAACATTAATCAAATGAATTCAATCTGAGGAGAGGTTCAAGGGACGGACCTTCATTTTGTTGGTATTAGAGGTGGAACTGTAAGCTAGAATTTAGTGAAGAATATTTATGGGGAGAAATGTATAGGGGTCAAATTTCGGGGGCACCACATATCATAACTATTCCAGGGTCGAAAAGTGAAGAACCAATAATCAGTATGGGACACGTTAATATGGTCCGAAATGTTGAGGACGACTTTAGGTGGGTACGAGAGCCAATCTCAAAAGTACGCGGAACGAACCTTCGAGGGTGGATCTTCGTAACCACGAAAATGCAATGAAAATACCCAGTGGGACTAACTTACAGACACATATAGCGACTGTAAATTTGAGGTAAACTAATGAAAGTTTGGTCCCAGAACTCTGTTAAACAGAGAAAAAAGTCAGTGAAATGATTCACCTTTGCGAGAAAATTGTCTTTCTTCCCGAATTCCTACTAGACCAGGTTTTTTATAGACGCGAGAATATAGTGGCCAATGGGAGAAGTTGAATTACCAAGTCCGTGCAGAGAATGCACGAACTGTCGACGCTCAGTGAACTGGGAGAATGAAATTCCGATAGATAATTAAGGGTGATGTTAAGTACATGTGAATTTTTACAATTAAAATGGAATTAAAGAGGGGACTGACGAGAAATGTTTATAAAATATTACGTCCGTCACATCCCCCCACCTCCCCAGATCAAATATGTTACAACTTATATTTATTTGTTTTTAGATGAAAGTTCATTTCTTATTTTGTAAATACACTCTTTCCCAATTCTTCTTCAATCTGACAACTCTCTTCCCTTCGATGAAAACAACTTCGTGATCTCCGGGTGGAAAGTCAGAAGTGTCCGATTTTGATGATGGGCGGGATTCAATTTCCTTCTTCACTTTCTGTCGATGAATCCTTTCCTCTTCTCTCCTTAGTAGTGCAGTGCATTCACTGGCAGTCCTCCGGCGTGGCATCGGAGTAGTTTCAGGATCAACATACAGTTTATTGTTTTTAACCCTTTACCTAACGTAACGGCCAAAACCGGCCAGCGCTATTCTCAAAAATCACCAATTAATTTTGATTATTTTTTTCATTTTTTGTCTCAAAAACATAGGTTATGACCCCTCGTTGGAACGAGCTCGTCGAGCTCGTTCCAACGAGGGGTCATAACCTATGTTTTTGAGACAAAAAATGAAAAAAATAGTTATTTAAGAATTATTTTTGCAAGTGTCGTCTGCTTTTCACGTTAGGTAAAAGGTTAACTATAGAAGGAACAGTAAAATGATTATTTTTATTTTTGTGATGGTCTCTGTGTAAATGTCTATTTACAGAGTTTCTGGAGGTTGCAGAAAAAGAGCATTGCCTCTCTGGACATACAAATAACTGAACTGTCCTGATGTGGAATTTCTTCCAGTGATTGGAGAATGTTGCTAATGATGAATAGTGTATGGAACTCTGGCACTTTGCGACGGGGCATTTCATCCCCCCTTTCCGGCCATAAAGGTCTGTCTAAGAAATTGAGCGTGATGCTGGCATCGGGTACCAATAAATCATCATTCAGTTGACACAGTTCATTCTCATCCACAGTCAGCTGTAAAACATCAGTATACTTCATTGTCTAGAAAATAGAACGAACTTTATTAAATAACAGTTCTCCTTAAATGCCACCCTGTCAACCCACGAGATATATTATCCGCCTCCTCAAAAATAATTAACAAAATAAAGCTTGGTTGATACAAGTCCCCTTAAAGACTTCCCAGAGCTCTCTCGGTGTATCCCTAAATCAGAATCCACACCACGAGATTGGGCTAAATTATTTTAGAAATGAACCCTACACAGTCAACGATGGGAAGGTTCATACGGAATTCCCAAAATTCCCCCATGCTCTCAAACTTTAAACAGACAGCTCCAGGCACACCGATATGTGGTATCTTCCGAAACGATTTTTATTTTTTTTTAAAAAATTTTTTTTATAAGGAAACGGGTAAACTCCACAAAGATTCACAAACGTGCTATCACTTGCATTCCAAAAAACATTAAGTTTTCTTCCTCTAGAACAGTGGGAGATATCAGTATGCAAGCAGGAGTTAAGACAGAATTGAAACAGAATGGACTGATGAAAATATAATTAACGTATTTACATAAGACAATTTCTCTATGGCGAATATTTATTGAGAGGCCTAACTGTTCTACCTGTACGTGTTTTTTCTATATTCAGCGGGAGGAGTGAAAAAGTCGAGGCTCATGCTTGATGCTGTGTCAAAAGACTCATTCTGGTCTTCCGCTAAAACAGTAACATCCCCATCTATACTATTCCCACTATCCCCATTTAAATTTCCAAAATATGGTTTCATGTCATCTACATGTATGGCAGCTGTACGGTTCTCAAGCTGTAATTTATATGTAACATCAGATAATCGTTTTAATACACAATATGGACCAGTCCACCCTTTTCCCAATTTCAGATTGGCTCGAGGTGGATACCACCTCCAGACTTTATCTCCTCTAAATTCACGAGGCTTTAACCCCTTATCATAATTACGTTTTTGTTTGGAAGCTGCTTCATTTAAAAATCCATAAGCAAACTCAAAATTCTCGGTAGTGGCTCGTTTTAACCATTCTACGTAATCAAATGGACAGATGGGAAACTCTGGAGCACCTACATTTTTCATCATTAAGTCAAGTGGAAGTGATATTTCTCGGCCAAACATCAATAAATTTGGACTACATTCAGTACTCTCTTGTTTAGGTTCTCAGTATGCCATTATAACACAGGGAAGGTGATCGTCCCAGTCAGTCGGATTCTCATCCACAAATGATGACTGCATTTGTATGAGTGTACAATTAAATATTTCCACAAAGCCGTCCGACTGCGGGTGATAAGGAGTAGTTCTGGTTTTGTCAATCTCTAATAATTTACATATTTTTGTGAAGAGGCGAGATTCAAACTTACGCCCCTGGTCAGTGTGTATCTGACGAGGTATACCAAACCTCACCATAAACTCAGTTACCACCTTATCAGCCACAGTCAGAGCGGTGTGATCAGGGACAGCGTATGCCTCTACCCACTTTGTGAAGTAATCCCCAAGGATAATAATCTACTCATTTCCATCAGTTGTTATGGGGAGCGGGCCCAAAATATCTGTTTCAATTTTATCTAAGGGTGCGCACACTTGTTTCTGTTGCAAGTGGAATTTACCCCTACCAGGACCAGGTTTGCACTGGGCGCAAATGTCACACTCTTTACACCATCTACTGACATTGGATGTCATTCCAGGCCAATAAAACCTTTTTCTGATAGCATCTAATATTCTTTCACGCCCCAAATGACCTGCAATTTTATTTGTATGCAACTTTTCAAATATTAAAGTTCTTATTTTTGAGGTGCAATTAATTTATTTTGACCAATTTCCAGTTCATTGTTTAGGAAAAAAATTCCATCAGAAATTATCAAGGACTCCCATTTGCTCCACAATGTTTTTGACTCAGGTAGAAGGTAACAAATGTCTTTACGATCTGGTTTGACCATTAATGTTTTTTTTTAATTGTAGAATTTGGTTTATATTGGAGTTCAACTGTTGCCATTCTTTAATTTCCAGTAGCGTCCAACTTCCTATAGAGTTAGTGACTTGAACTGGGGTATCGGAACTGTCTGGCAAAATAGGTGCCATCATAGATTTCAAAAAATCTTTCAGACCTTTTCGATGTTGAACACAATTCCCAGGACAGGCAGATCGTCTACAGTACCTATGTGGAATACGTGACATGCCATCTGCATTTCCATGTTGTGACCCTTTCCTATGAGAAATTTCAAAATCAAAAGTATCTAAGTTTGTAATCCAACGAGCCACCATCCCATCAGCCTCCTTAAAATTTTTCTCCCATTTTAAAGAAGCATGATCTGTTCTTATCAAGAATTTAAAGGTCACAACTGCATATAATTCTCTGTATGTCGTGCAGTAAATTTGCTTACTTTTATTTAAAAATTTACTTGCAATGACCCTTTCTTCCCCATTCTGAATCTGTGAAAGTACAGCGCCTATCCCATAAAGACTACCATCAGTATCCAAAATGAATTTATCTTCTACAGTTGGGTACTGAAGTATAGGTGGAGAGGTTAATGCCTCTTTTATTTTACAAAAAGCTCTTTCACATTCTTCATCCCAGCAGAATTTTATGTTTTTATGTGTTAATTTAGAAAGAGGATAAGCCATGTTGGAAACATTGGATAAGAATTTTCTGTAATACCCCGCGAATCACATGAAACTCCGTCTGATGCATTGGCAGGAGTTGGCCACTGGATGACAGACTCAGTCTTTTGAGGATCACAGCTGATACCGTCTTTCGAGACAATATGACCTAAAAATTTGACTTCTGTCTGAAACAATGTATATTTCTTAGGCTTCAACTTCAGTCCAGCCTTTTTAAGTCTACAAAATACCTCTTTTAAATTGTCCAAAGCAAAATCAAATGTACTCCCAAAAATGATGATATCATCCAAATAACACATACAGCGTTCTCATTGCAGCCCTGACAGAACTCCCATCAGGCGTTCGAACCCATGGGGAGAACTTTAAATTGAAAAAGCCCCTTACGTGTGGAAAACGCAGTTTTGGGTCGATCAGCTGTTTCAATTTCACATTGCCAGTATCCACTGGCTAAATCTTCTGTCGAACACCCATTTTGCTCCACCAAGCAATTCTAGACATCCATCTGTCCTGGGGAGTGGGTAGGCATCCTTACAGGTCACCTCATTGACCTTCCTATCAAAAACACTAGATTTTCTTTTTATTATACGCTTTGTATAAGAATCTGTTAATTCACCTCGTTTCAACCTTGAATTGATGCATGAAAGTAAACAGCGCATTGAATCATTGAAACACGGAAGTGATTTGATTGATACTTGAACAGATAGCGTCTTGCAATCTGATTCATCTGGCGGGTTTCTAGTCCAAACATGGCCTGAAAGTCCGTGATATAAGTTTTTGGTTTGGTACGTCCTTTGAAAGAAGGACGTACCAAACCCAAAACTTATATTACCGACTTTCCGGCCATGTTTGGACTAGCGGGTTTCATGCATCAATTCAAGGATATGTGTTGAATTATTGCTGGAAATGATCCACTCAAAAACACTAGAGTTACTTTTCATTATACGTTTGTAGAACAAATTGATCATTTCCAGTAATAATTTTACTCGTATTCAACTTGAGGTGTTGATTTGAAAGCCGCCATTTTGATTGATACCATGAAAATGAAAATGTCTATATCTTCACAGTGGGGGATACGATTTCTATCTTTCCTCAATTTTTTCAATAATTATATCGTTTAGCGTATAATAAAATGTGGCTACAATTTCTTAGTGTTAAAGTTACTGAAAATTTCAGAAAAGTTTGGTGAGCTAACTTTCCTATAAATCTCTTCCAATGACGAAAGTTGTCAGACATGTGAGATAACAGGAGGCGAACAGGCGCTAGGAGCTATCATCAAACAGCTGTCCTCTGAAGTATATCTCCAACAGTATGTCACTGTATCATAAATGTTCGCTAGTACCCATGTGTGCACATTTGATGCATGTGTTGCGTGAACATTGTGCACTGGGACGAAAGTACATCTCGGCACATCCAACATGTGCACACGTGCTGCAGCCTGCATATGATGTGTACAGTTTTTGACACATTGTGTGCTAGCAAACAGACACATCAGAGCAGATAGAAGTCCTAACATATGTACAACATGTCCAGGAATTGGGGGAAATAGATAGCATAAGGCACGAACCGAGGTTTCTAAAAGAAATCAAGCCAGTAATAGTACTCCCATTCAATGGAGCACACTTCTCCAACTGCATTGTGTACTAATCAAAATGGCAGATTTTGGGGTTCACAAGGGTAATTTTACTCATTTTCTAAATTTTGTAGGTGTAATGATTGGCAGTCCTTGGGTCATCTTCAGTATTTAGATAGAGTATTATACAATGAAAAATTTCCCACCAAATATACCTTCACTATAACAGAGGCCTTGGGCTCCACGGTAGCCGCATTCCACCACAAAAACCTAGATGGCGGCCTTCAGTAAACAAAATGGACAACAAATACGTGTCACCATAACAACACGAATAGTAGGAGATGTGGAGATCGTGCCTCATTGGGGGGATTTCATGGGGGATCTCATATGTGACGTCATAGTCACGTGACCTGGTGACGTCATGTTGGGTTGTCATGGTAACCCGCGTGAGCGGCCATCTTGTGACGTCATCTCCATAGTGATACGTGGTCCTAGTGCGCATGCGCAGCGCGTGTTGTTAGGGTGATACGTGTTTCTGTCGGCCATTTTGTATACTGGAGGTCGCCATCTTGGTTTCTGTGGTAGCACGTGGTTGCTATGTGACCCAAAACCTTCTAACAAGACAGGGGTATGTTCGGAGGGTGTGTTCGATTGTAGAAGAGTATTACGAATTACCACAAACAACCCGACAATCCCTCCAGTATCTATCTGGCCATGTTCCTTTACTCTAGAGTATACTCAAGTAGCGTAGAAGAGCCTATTAGTTGGAACAGCTTTGCTTATTATTACTATATTTAGCTATTTCTGGTCTATTCTTGTTAGTTCTGACCCTATTCCGTGTACTCTTATTGTTTCATTTATATAACTAACAATCAGATTGCTTGATTTCCCATAATATGTATGCCGGGTTATCTCCCCTTATTACAACGAAGTCGTATCCGATTCTCATCACCTCTATATCCAATGGCCATATCCCATATAATTTAGGTATAATTTACTACGACTCTTAGCCTCATTTCAGTATTTGAGGATACCTATGGCCTGGTATTGTATTATAATACGACTCTTATCCTCATTTCAGAAAAAAGGGATTCCACAAATGGGATTCCTAAAAAAGGGGTGCCTAAATTGGGGTGCCTGGGAATATGGCCATTGGATATAGGCTTTTATTATACACAAGGGAGATAACTCTGCATACAGATTATGGGAAATCAAGCAATCTGATTGGTTATAAATGATCTCAAAATTTGTAAAAATTGACGAATTCAGGGCCATAACTCTGTAACAAAAAATCGAGCCGGTGTGACAGGAATGATAGTCCGTAGGAACGTTAGTCCCTCTGGACTATTATTCCGCGGAATTATAGTCCTAGGTCTAACATTTCTAGGAATAGTAGTCCGGTAGTCCAGAGGGACTAATTTTCCTACGGACTATCATTCCTGTCACACCTGGCTATTTGTTTTATTGCAAAAGACCTGTATGGCAAATATTAGTCAAATCGAAGAACGTTTGTTCACGTTATTGCGCGATGGAGGACTTGGAAGTTCACCCACCAGCGCCTAACCACAGTTCTCTGTTGTTAACACAACTCTACCAAAGAACCCTGCAATCTGAGTGGCTGCATAAATTTTGTGAATTACTGAAATGACTTTGCAAAGCACCAATTTGACAAGTTTGGAACCAGCATTTTTGTACATTCTGAAATCATAACCTGCAAGGTATGAACCCCATATGGGCACCAAAAAATTGTATTACTAAACACTTTCTGCAGATTAGAAGGGCATTCATTACTTGTCTGTCATTGTTTCGCGTTGTGAACTTCAAACAAATATTAAAGCAGTGATACTGGAAGGGAAATGGGCTACATGACATGTTTTGCCTTCGGGAAGACAAATCAGCAAATGACCTTGTTGGGTTATTTCTTTTTACCCCATCCCCACCCCTGGGGTTGAAAGGCAACGGCACATTGACACCCCAGCATGCCCACCTCTAACAAACAAAACTGCTATTAAAAAACACCTTGGAGCTTCAGCCTTCAGAAATATATCTCATTTCAATTTATATTCTTTGTTATTATATGACTATGATATTTTTACCCTTAACCCTTTACCCAACGTAACGGCCAAAACCGGCCAGCGCTATTCTCAAAAATCGCCATTTAATTTTCACTATTTTTTTCATTGTTTGTCTCAAAAACATAGGTTATGACCCCTCGTTGGAACGAGCTCGTCGAGCTCGTTCCAACGAGGGGTCAGAACCTATGTTTTTGAGACAAAAAATGAAAAAAATTAGTTATTCAAGAATTTTTTTTGCAAGTGTCGTCTGCTTTTCACGTTAGGTAAAGGGTTAACCCTTTACCCAACGTAACGGCCAAAACCGGCCAGCGCTATTCTCAAAAATCGCCAATTAATTTTCAAAATATTTTCATTTTTTGTCTCAAAAACATAGGTTATGACCCCTCGTTGGAACGAGCTCGAGACAAAAAATGAAAAAAATTAGTTATTTAAGAATTTTTTTTGCAAGTGTCGTCTGCTTTTCATGTTAGGTAAAGGGTTAACTGTTTGACGATTTTATCCAGACTGGCGGATCACACCAGGTGAGATTTTCTCGGATCAAAAATCCAAATCACCCTCTTATGGAAATTGCCGAGAATTTCCGTATGAATAACGTCGGACTATTTATCCGTTAAAAATAGACTTCGCAACTGGGGAAGCCGTTGCCGTTGTTTACAAAGTTTCGTCTGCTGTTTTTATGTTTGGCTTTAGGGAATAAGTAAATCGAGGCGAGGTAAGCAAATTAAGTTACTTTTAGTGTGCCAGTCATACAATAAACCTATCATCATAACAGTGTGTTGATCCGTGTCGTAGTATCGTTGAGGTGACCAGATTTTCGTATCACACTCGCTCGTGTGATCCGACAATCTGGCCACCTCAACTCGACATGATACTACGACACGGATCAACACACTGTTATGATAACATGTATTTATCTGAAACAGAACATTTCTGTGTTGGTGGCTGTGGTTGTGGTTGTAGTGGAAAAGGGGACACAACTCTACTAATCCTCCAGGCCACCAGATGACCAGAGCTGCCTGTTGTTTTCGTTAATTAAAAGTAACAAACGGAAGGTTGGATTTATTTTCTACTGATTTCATAGGTTTTTATCAATAATTGCTTGCATCTTAATTGGGGTTTTCTCGCTCGTCTCATAATTTCAAGGGAGATAACTTTATCGAAAGTCCGAGATTTCTAGTTTCGTTGTGTGTCTTTTACTATCTATTCCAGTGAGTTCCCGCGTTTTATAGATCTTTAATTATTAGTTTGCGGAAAATACAAAATAATCAGCCTCGTGAGTTAAACAATTACCGTTTAACTGTTATATATAAGTGATATGCTGCCGCTGTTCGTCATACGCATTGAGCATATCCCTAGAGCCTACTAAGCAATTATTAAGTTAGGATTCATAGACTTTCATAGGAACTATCTATCGACCCCCCCCCCCCCCCCCCGCGCAATGGTCCTAATTGAACCCTTACTGTATATCTGTTAAACAGTCCATCCGTTGTCCACACTATGTTTGGACCAATTCGTCTAGCTTAGCAACCCGTATTTCTATAAATGTATTAACTGTACACAAAGTACCATACCTTTCCATCCTTGGGATACAAGCCAGTACAAGATCCGCGCATTCCCCCTCCCCGGTCAGGGTATGGACCCACCTCCCCAAGCGCCCCTTTTTAAAAATTCACCTCAATCAAAGGTGCTCGGTTTTAACAGAGAGGTCGATATATTCAACAGCATTTTCTGCTGATTCTATACAGCCCTTGTAATCAGAAAAAACACCACGATTTTATCTGTTTGCAGAAGCATTACAGAATCGACCATCTAATGTCAGTGGCGTAAAATTTTCGCTGCCCTCAAAACATTGGACCAATGCAACTTTTACGAAACATAGTGCTCTAAAATGATCTCTAATATAGGGCTGCATACGCTACAAATGCCCCAGATTCGCTCGACGAGCACTGAATTTCTATTTTTTATTTTTATTTTTTTTTTTTGGGGGGTGGTGGCTAGTCCTAACTAGGACCCTCCGGTCATTACCCCCTCCTTCCACTTCCATAAAAGGGGTAACGATCGGAGGGTCCTAGTTAGAACTGTGGGAGGCCCCCGAAACCCCACGCAACAACATTTCAAATGTCCTCTTTGCACCCCCACCCCTCTCCCCCCCCCCCCCCAAAAAAAAGAAAATAGCTAAGGCACCCCTTATTATAGAGTCCTGCCTACGTACCTGGTTAATGTTTCCAAAAGATTTTCTTCGACAACTCAAACATCCTCAACAAAGATCCTGTACTCTCAAATGGCTCGTGGAAGAACTTGTTTTACAGTCTAAGGGAGATAACTTCCAATACATACAGTGATTCGAATGTTGCGAAATGACATTCTCTGTCCAAAAATGCCAGAGAACAGCCTATGATTTGCCATTAACTTCAAAGATTTTTTTCGTTTTAGGGATATATTTTTTATATCCCGAAGGATAAGGCTATTTATTTTTTGCCAAATCCACAATAACTGCTATACCATAATAAGAAGACTGAATGTGGACAGTGGATAAAATTCAAGAGATCTGTATACCGGAGTACTGGATGATTCGTTTCAGTTCTCATTCGATTCACTCGCCCTACCTGTTGAATTCGCTAAGATGACCGATTGGAATGTGGGGTGGGGAGAGGGTTATACCTAATTTGTCTCGACTGTGATGGCTAGGCTCCCGACTGATAAAATGTCCCAACTGCGTCACTAAGACATGTCTTCGTCGAGAGCATGCCTTCATGATGTAGTTGATGCAGTTGGAAAAGTTTCCAGTCGGGTTTATTATTAAAAAGCTTAAGAGTTTAAGGGTTCATGGAGTCTAAACACACGTCGGGTAACAAAGGCCTAATTTTTATGACCAACCTGTGTGTATGATACAGAGAGTAATCGATTGACTGGACTGGTTACTGGTTACGTGAAATAATTCATGAGAGGTGAGGGACGTTGCACAAACACGAGTGCACGAATGCGTACCAGTGTTTACAATATAGTCCCTTTCGCCTCTCATGAATTATTTCACTTAACCAGTCCAGTCAAGCGATTACTCAGTTACAAACGTAACGGCCAAAACCGGCCAGCGCTATTCACAAAAATCGCCAATTAATTTGCATTAATTTTTCATTTTTTGTCTCTAAAACATATGTTATGGCCCCTCATTGACGAGCTCGTTCCAATGAGGGTCATATCCTATGTTTTTGAGACGAAAAAATGAAAATAATAGTTATTCAAGAATGTTTTTTGGAAGTGACGTCTGCTTTTCATGTTAGGAAAAGGGTTAAAAAAACAAAAAACAATGAAGTCCCCATTACACCCACGGCAAAGCTTCTTCGTTTGCGCGCACGGACACATGACACAATTGTTGATTGCATAATTAACTTGTGAAGTTATCGTTTATAATCAAACACGGAAATCCCAGTAAATCACACTTTGGAAAGTAATAAAAAAAGTTCAAGTAGCAAATCTGATCATTTCGCAACGTTCGAATCACTGTATGTATTAGAAGTTGTCTCCCTTGACCGTAAAACAATTTCTTCCACGAGCCATTTGCGAGTGCAGGGTCTTTGTTGAGGACGTATGAGCAGTCGAAGAAAATCTTTTGGAAACATTAAACAGGCACGTAAGCAGGACTCTATAATAAGGGATGCCCTAGCTATTTTTCTTTTTCTTTTTTGGGGGAAGGGGGGGGGGGGTGGAGGGGGATGGGGGTGCAAAGATAACATTTGAATGCTGTTGCGTGGGGTTTCGGGGGCCTCCCCTAGTTCTAACTAGGACCCTCCGGTCGTTACCCCTCCTCCCACTTCCTTTTATGAAGTGGAAGGAGGGGTAATGAATGGAGGGTCCTAGTTAGGACTGGCCTTGCCCCCCCCAAAAAAAAAAAATAAATAAATAAAAATTAAGTTCCAATGTTTTGAGGGCAGCGAAAATTTTACGCCACTGACATTAGATGGTCGATTATGTAATGCTTCTGCAAACAGACAAAGGTGTGGTACTTTGTGCACAGTTAATAAATTTATAGAAATAGGGGTTGCTAAGCTAGAGAAACTGGTACAAACATAGTGTGGACAACGGATTGACGGTTTGGGAGATATAAATAAGGGTTAAATTAGGATCATTGGGAGGGTGGGTCGATAGATAGTTCCTATGAAAGTCTATGAATCTTAACTTAATAATTGCTTAGTCGGCTCTAGGGATATGCCCAATGCGTATGACGAACAGCGGCAGCATATCACTTATATATAACAGTTAAACAGTAATTGTTTAACCCACGAAGCTGATTATTTTGTATTTTCCGCAAACTAATAATTAAAGATCTATAAAACGCGGGAACAGCTGGAATAGATAGTAAAAGACACACAACGAAACTTGACATATCTGACTTTCGATGAAGTTATCTCCCTTGAAATTATGAGATGAGCGGGCAAACTCCAATTAAGATGCAAGTAACTGTTGATAAAAACCTATAAAATCAGTAGAAAATAAATCCAACCTTCCGTTTGTTACTTTTAATAAACGAAAACAACAGGCAGCTCTGGTCATCTGGAGGCCTGGAGGACTAGAAGAGTTGTGTCCCCTTTTCCACTACAGCCACAACCACAGCCCACATACCTCAGGGTTATGATTTCAGAATGAACAGAAATACTGGCTCCAAACTTGTCAAATCGGTGCTTTGCAAAAGCACTTCAGTAATTCACAAATGCAGCCACTCAGGTTGCTGGGGTTTTTGGTCGAGTTGTGTTAACCCTTTACCTAACACGAAAAGAAGACGACACTTGCCAAAAGAATTCTTGAATAACTAATTTTTTTCATTTTTTGTCTCAAAAACATAGGTTATGACCCCTCATTGGAACGAATTCGACGAGCTCGTTCCAACGAAGGGTCGTAACCTGTGTTTTTGAGACAAAAAATGAAAAAAAACAATGAAAATTAATGGGTGATTTTTGTGAATACAGCTGGTCTATTTTTTCCGTTACGTTGGGTAAAGGATTAACAACCGAGAACTATGGTTTGGCGAAGATCGATGTGCGTCCGGGCCGGCGTGCGTTTTCGAGCGGGCTGGCAGGCTGGCTGGCGGGCGTTCCGGGCAGGCGTTCCGGGCGGGTGGGCATCGGGTGGGCGGACGGGGGGGGGGGGGAGGGGGAGCGTGCTGGCGGGCAATCGAGCTTTGGGCGGACGTTTTTCGGGCCAACGGGAGTCCGGGCGTCCTCGCACTGTTAGCGCAATAACTTGAACAAACGTTCTTCGATTTGACTAATATTTGCCATACAGGTCTTTTGCAATAATATCTCGAACAAGGTCGAAAAATGCCCCGGCTCGATTTTTTTTGTTTCAGAGTTATGGCCCTTAATTATTCAATATCTTCAAATTTTGGGCTCGTTAACGCAATAACTTGGACAGACGTTCTCCGATTAGTCCAATATTTGCCATACAGGACTTTTACAATAATATCTCGAACAAATTCGAAAACTGGCCTGGTCTAATTTTTTGTTACAGAGTTATGCGCCTTAATTCGTCAAATTTTACAAATTTTGTTCTCGTTACCGCACTAACTTGAACAAATGTTCTTCGTTTCAACTCATATTTGCCATACAGGTCCTTTACAATAATATCTCAAGCGAGGTCGAACACTGGCTGTGCCCAGTTTTTCGTTACAGAGTTATGGGCCTTAATTTGTCAATTTTTATGAACTTTGAGCTCATTAGTACATTTACTTGAACACACGTTCTCCGATTTGACTAATATTTGCTATGAAGGTCTTATGCAATAATATTTCAAGTGAGTTGGAAAACTGGCCTGGGCGGATTTTTCGTATCAAAATTATGGGCCTTAATTAGTCCATTTTACGAATTTTGAGCCTGTCAATTTGTACGAGTTTTGAGCTCAATGCGATGACATTTCTGTTTTTCCACAGAGTGTGCATGAAGAAAGTAGCAACAACTCGACGCCTGCATCTCCGATGCGCACCTCCTGTTTGAAGAGTTGAATCTTGTGACAGTTTGAATATGCGAGAATTGACTTGCAACCGTTCATCCATTTTAAATACCCATTGTTCTAATTATTACAAGCAATATTTATCTACCTTTACCGTTGACTCGGAACTGGTAAAAATTAGGAACTGGTCAAACGGCTGTATGGTTTTGTTGAAATTTTTTTTTTTTTTTTTTTTAACTGCACAATTTGTAAATTACACGGGTGGTTGCGGCCGATGTGTTAGGTAAAGTGCTAACACAACTTGTCTGAATTTAGTACGTGGGATGTCCGACAGGTGCTCGCTGTTAATCGGTAGTTCTTTCTAGTTACTCGGCTTCCTCCACCCGTAAAACTGTCCGACATGAGGTGAGCCTGACTATTGGAAGTGTCATAAAAGCCCAATAAATAAATAATGTCTGTCTTTCCTACTGCATTCTATCCCTTTTCACAGAAGGGAGCGCATCCCCCCCCCCCCTCCATACCCATCCAGTTGGAAATCCAACTGGTCTCACTCTGCAAAAAAAAGTGAAAGCTCACGGAGTCCAACATCTGCTAGACCATTCTTGACGTCCCTGCGCCTTCACCCACTGAATAAAAAATATTCCTATCTGCCTATTTAGATGTTTCATTCTCAGTGATGCTTTTCTTTTTCTTTTTACAGATGTCACAAACAGGGGACTTTTACGGGATCTTAGTATGTACATGACCGAAAATTCCAACCTCTGGAAGTTCAGAAAGAAATCAAATGTTGAATTCCGAAAGTCAGCATGTAAATGATCTCTACGAGCAACTATGTCGAAAAGAATATGCGAAGGTAGGTATTGGTTTTGCAGAAAATATATAGGTGGATGTCTGTACTAGCTAGAGAGGGAACAGATTACGCCCCCCCCCCCCCCCGTCGCAAACACTTTGTCCTTATTTCTAGCTAGCATCAAATTTACACAGCACCTATTGTTTATCAAAGGAAGTGCATGGCTAAATTTCAGGGAACTTGTTAAAAAGTTTCTTGAACAATTCTGGTACAGTGGGTAGTTCAGCAATCTGAATGTAGCGGCTACCCCACTATACAGTGGGGTAGCCGCTATGTTCAGATTGTTGATCCAGTATAGAGGGTAACTACGAAAACACTTGACCAGCGGCCCATGGGCTGAAAGATTCCATGACGCGATTTTTTTTTCGAATTGTAACTCCTCGCAGCACAGATGATCTCTCTCTCTCTCTCTCTCTCTCTCTCTCTCTCTCTCTCTCTCTCTCTTTCTCTCCCTCTTTCTCTCCTATATCTCTCTCTCTCTCTACATAATAGTATGCAAGCGTGCTGGAAGGGTGTAAGTGTAATTGTTGAATAGTAGTAGATGAGTTTTCACCGTTAATTTGGGGGATCTCATCGGAATTTCATTTGATATCATACGGCGCAGAATTGTGGGTGGGTGTAAGTGGCCTTGTTGTGATATCACTCATTAACCCTGGTGATGTGTGGAGTCAGCGCAAATACTCTGTGCGTGTTGTTATGGTGACACGTATTTGTCGTCCATTTTGTTTACTGGAGGCCCGCATCTTGGTTTCTGTGGTGGAATGCGGCTACCGTGGAGCCCAAGGCCTCTCTTATAGTGAAGGTATATTTGGTGGAAATTTTTCCATTGTATAATACTATATCTAAATACTGAAGATGACCCAAGGACTGCCAACCATAACCTAAAACGTTTAGAAAATGACTAAAATTACCCTTGTGGACCCCAAAAGCTGCCATCTTGATTAGTACACAATGTCGTTGGAGAAGTGTGCTCCATTGAATGGGAGTAAAATTACTGGCTTGATTTCTTTCAGAAACCTCGGTTTGTGCCTTAGGGTATCTATTTCCCCCAATTCCTGGACATTCTGTACATATGTTAGGACTTCTATCTGCCCCGATATGTCTGCTTGCTAGCACACAATGTGTCAAAATTTGTACACATCGCATGCAGGCTGCAGCACGTGGGCACAGGTTGGATGTGCCGAGATGTACTTTCGTCCCAGTGCACAATGTACACACAACACATGCATCAAATGTGCAGAACTTATGACACAGTGACATACTGTTGGAGATATACTTCAGAGGATAGCTGTTTGATGATAGCTCATAGCGCCTGTTCGCCTCCTGTGATCTCACAAGTCTGACAATTTTCGTCATTGGAAGAAATTTATTGGAAAGTTAGCTCACCAAAATTTTCTGAAGTTGTCAGTAACTTTAACACTAAGAAATTGTAGTCACATTTTATTATACGCTAAACGATAGACTATCGATGTAATTGCGGAAAGATAAAAATCGTATCCCCTACTGTAAAGATATAGAAAATGGCGGCTTTCAAGCATCACTTCAAGTTGAATACGAGCCAAATTATCACTGGAAATGATCAATTTGTTCTAAAAACGTACAATGAAAAGTAAATCTAGCGTGTTTGAGTGGATACATGTACCGATCATTTCCAGCAATAATTCAACATGTTTTCACCTTGAATTGTTGCATGAAACCCGCTAGTCCAAACATGGCCTGAAAGTCCGTAATATAAGTTTTTGGGTTGGTACGTCCTTTCAAAGGACGTACCAAACCCAAAAACTTATATTACGGACTTTCAGGCCATGTTTGGACTAGAAACCCGCCAGATGAACTTAATTCTCTTACAGAATTGGGTTTCTCATCCAGAACTACTGAACTTCAAACATTTCTTTTCTATGGAGGTGTAGCAACATAACACATCCGGTCAACACCAAGCCTGATGGACAAAGGTCAGCAACACCATGCTCGAGTGACAGAAAGGTCAAGGTAACAGGAATGTGAAAATTTAATTCTCCTGTGCGACAAAGGTCAGCAACAAGATATTCTAGTGACAGGACGGTCAAGATCCAACTTTATTTTGACTTGTACTGTATCTCAATTCAAGTGACATCCATAATGTGTATGGTTCTGTTGAGAAAGTTCCAACATATTATTTCCATAAGGTCAATACAGCTTTTTGGCTGCTATGTTCAGATGTATTTTATTAAATTCGAAACCTTATGGCCAACGGTGAACACCAAATACAACACAAAATTTTTCATTCCCTTATTATAGGCCATATGGCCATAGTTCGGAGACACCCGTGGCTGGGCGGTGACCGTTAGTCTTGTTCTTTTTTTGTAAGTATGATAGAAAGTATTTATTTAATGCTCAGGCATCAATTCACGCTGAAAAATTAAGTCATATTCCCCTGTCGGTCGGCAAAACGAAATATCAAAATGATATTTAGAAATCGATATTTCATCGTAGGTTCGGATGACGAATCACATGTACTTTAAACGAGTCAGCACATCAGTAATGAATTCCAGAGTCCCAAATACAAACGAATTCGAATAATTGATAGTGACAGTGACTAAATCAATTCATTAAATCAGCGGTTTCAAAGTTTGACTTTCTCATTCACCTTCCAGCGAAAAGCCGAAATCACTTTCAAATTTCTTCAGTTCAACTTCACACGTCTTCAGTGCATTGAGTTCAAAAAAAAATAAAATGACGTGTCTTGTTATTGAAAATAAGAAAGTGGTGTTTTTTGTTATTGTTCTATTTCTTCGAAACACATTGCGATTATTTCAATTCGCCAGCCTTGGTAAATCGTAAAGTTAGGGGAGAAATAAGACGAGACTACTTTTTGTGCGGATATTCACACATTCCAATGGTTGGAGTTTGGTTGTTGTAATTTTTGTATGGACGCCGGTTCGGCACATAAATTTTGCGCCTTAATGGCAAATAAAGGCCACAAATTGGAGAGTTTGTAGTCGTAGAGCATTAAATAAAAAGAAAATTCACGAAAATTTGATGAATACCGAAAATATCTCGTTCGTGGCTACAAGAAATATGAGGATCTTCACTCGCGACTGCGTCGCTCGTGAAGATCGTCATATTTCTTTGTAGCCACTCACGAGATATTTTCGGTATTCATCAAATTTTCGTGAATATCCTCTATATATTTTATACATTGCAGGCGTAAGACTCATTGACCTTAAAGTGTTTTCTCTTGACCACACAAATACCACTTTGTTCTGCGAAAATTGAGGTGTTTAATGATGATCTGCCGATTTGGATTTTCCATGATATCATCGCGACTAACGAAACTGAGTGGCTGAAACAAAAGGCGATAGAGAAGGTAGGTTCTTTGTGTACAAGTTGAATAAAGACCATGCAGTACCGTGGGAATATCCCCATTCACAGTGTATTTCATACCACTCTTCCCAATGCCATAGCTGGGAAAGGGATAATATAATAAATGTCTATCCTCTCCATGGACACAACTGAGACAGAGAGACGAAATTATCATTGTCCATACCCACCTACTATAAGACAGACCAGTAGCAGCAGAAAATGTAGGGGGATGCCCACATTTTTTGAGCTCGCATATATTCTCCCCTCATCTTTTGGTATTACCCATGGGCGTTTTTTAAGCAACATTTAAAAGTCAATAGTATTTAACTCATTACCTAATTAACAAAGAAAGAAACACCTACCAGACCGTGCCGATACCCTTGCTTACCTCTGCGCTTCACCCACCTGCTTAACAGATTTTCCACTCAGTCCAAAATTCTGTAATAACTAGAAATAAATCATTTTTTTGCCTCATAAGTATAGCATATACTCCTCTCATTGGAACAAGCACAATGAACTCATTCCACTGAGGGATTATAAGCTATCTTTGGGCAAAAATTGAAATATATCTAGTCCCCCTTCCCTCCCTCCACCTTGCACACACTCAGAGAAATCTGTACCACATTTGGTACCTGGTAGAAATAAGACCCATAGAAGAAGCCAAACAAATGAGTCTTCTGGTGAAAAAGAACCAGGCTATTTCATTTTGAGTTGCCTGTTTTGTTTATAAAAACATATTGCCGTTGTCGTGCATCTTAACCCTTTAGTAACGAATCAGCCGCACCCGCCTGCCCTTGAGAGCTTGATAGGTATGCTGAGAGTTAAGATGAACATCCGGTATCTGTATCTGTATACGGCGAAGAACCATAGTAGTCTTTTGTATACTATTCAAAAAAGTAGAGAATATCCAAACTGATGTTGATATTTTCGGAAAATGGTATTGGATACGCGAAATTTGACACAGTTGGGCATCACGATCGGTTATGGTGTGGGGAGGCATAACTATAACAAGCAGAACAACATTACATGTCATCCAAGGGCGTTCCACGGAGCAGTATTACCGTGACAACATGTTAGTAGCTCATGTAGCGCGATTTGCGCGACGTCACAGCCGCCGATTCATTTTCCAAGATGACAGTGCAAAAGCACACAGGTCCCGTTTCGCTACAGAGTTCCTCCAGGAGCAGAACATCACTACACTGCCTTGGCCAGCACTAAGTCCAGACCTTTCACCAGTCGAGCGCGTCTGGGATATGCTTGGCAGGCGCCTACGACAACGCCAACGGCCCCCTACCAATGTACAGGAACTCGCCGCTGCACTGCAGGAAGAATAAAATAACATCAATCATGCTGATATTGGACGTTTGGTGAGGAGTATGGCACGTCGGATCCGCGCTTGTCTCGCGAGCCGAGGAGGATTTACAAGGTATTGAGGTCTTGGACTGAATGTGGTAAATTCTCTGACTGACCGTCCATGGCTTCGGCAGCTCAGTGCGTGGAATGTGTGCCTGTCAGACACACACCTATCGCTGAAATCAGTCACCAGATGTCACAGTGCAATGCCTCAACTGTCTTTTTGATGAAAATATAAATATATTTCTTCATATATGTCACTTTTATCAAATATCCCCTACTTTTTTTGAATAGTATATGACGAGTCAGGGTATACACTAGTATGCTTCTTTTTTGTGCCATCTTTGAACTAATGATGCTAATGATGACCTATGATGTTGCTCCGATGATCTTTACACCGAACTTATTCCAGTCAATTCCGTGGCGGAGCCGGGGGGTGGGGGGAGGGGGTGGGCCTAGTGGTTAAACTCAGATGGAGGCAAAAACACTGATAGAGTGTTTGGGATTTTAGAACGTTCATTATTGACATAGATAATTACCTCCAGTTGGAAGCAAATTTTACCCCCGATTCATTCTCAGAGCACTAGTTATTTAAAAACTTTCCCAGGGGAGGGTCCAACTCTAGGGAGGGGAATACCCCTCCCAGACCCACCACCCACAGAGGCATTTATGCTTCGGAACATAACAACGGCATGACATGCCGTGCCCCCTGAATATTGCTCAGCCCCCTCCCTTATTTAAGAATCCTAGCTCCGCCACTGAGTCAGTTACTGACCTACCCAAGAATGGATGTCTGCGTTACTCAGTTTCACTAGTTGGTACTTGGTAGGAGTTTGAGATGTTTCGAGTTTTTTATGATGTTTTTGCTGTTTGGCTCATGCTATTATTTTGTGTCATGAGGGTAAGAAGAATTTTCAACATAGAGACCTAGTAGAGAAGGGGGGTGGGAGGTGGGGGGGGGGGATTGGAATTTTGAGTTTGGTATCAGTTTCGGTGTTATTAGTGGGTATCCCTCTGTATCGGTTCAGTATTTGGTATCTGACTTAACTTGAGATTTGCTAATATTATCAAAGAGGAATTCACATCAGGAAAAACAGAATAAGCTGTTGTAGTATCATTCTACCACAACGCTATAAATGACACTGCCAACGAGCTCAACAGTGGCATTCTTGTACGACCACAAATCATATCTACAGTAATTTTGTGACTTGATCTAAACGCACCTCCATGTTTAACCCTTTACCTAACCTAACGGCCAAAACCGTCCAGCGCTATTCACAAAACATCGCCAATAAGTTTTCATTATTTTTTTCATTTTTTGTCTCAAAAACATAGGTTATGACCCCTCTTTGGAACGAGCTCGCTGAGCTCGTTCCAAAGAGGGGTCATAACCTATGTTTTTGAGACAAAAAACGAAAAAAATTAGTTATTCAAGAATTTTTTTTACTAGTGTCGTCTGCTTTTCATGTTAGGTAAAGGGTTAAAGACATATTTCAGGATTTGCGATCTCAGAGCATGTGCCCTGCCATGACATCTTTAGGAAGTCCAACTGACAAAAGACTTGACTAGAAATTACTGCTAAGCAATTAGAATGTAGTCTAGTGGGAATTCAGGACAGCTGCCCAGTAGATTGAGGGTTAACAAAACTGAAAAGAAAATCAGTCACTTATTTCATGAAAATGAACCTTTCAACTGTTACCAAGCCTCGACAGAGACTTGTTAATAGCGAATGTAGGAAAATTTGAAACCACGGAGTTGATTTTCACGAATTTGTATCTGGCTCCTATAAAGATGATATATACCAACTGTCAACAGATTATGCGTGGTGTATTTTTTAAATAATATTCCTCCTAATGTACTAAGTTGAAATTTGGGCTCACGTACTGAGATGTGGCTAAAGGAGGGGGTGTCTCCCCCATCCCAAGTTTTGGGTAACAAATTGGGTAGTTAGAAATTCCATGGTCAAACATTTGATAGATCAAAATCCAGTCAAACTCCGGCACATGACATGAAAAACTGAAAGAGTCAAATTTCTAACTAAACCAGTCAAATTATTAAAGGGGCTGATTCCGATCACTCCATTCTGTGTTTTTCATGAATCTTCAACTACTATTTAACTGTCTGCCATCAAAGTCATGCACCTGTAAAATAACGAATTTAATCCAACCTGTTGGTGTATTTAATTGTCACGGTCTCTGTGTTTACCGGTTGTCAAAATTGTCAAACGTTGATCGGAAAATAATTATGTTATGTCACTATAAAGGCTAAATGATATAAACTCAGGTACAGATATGAAAGTTTGGAAGAGGTGATGTGTATCATTCTGTCAAATGTTGTGTTGTTGTTGACTTGTTGCTTCGAAATTAAGATAACATTTAATGACACAGCAAAACAAAATCTAGATAAAAACTGACTCAGGTTAAAATTAGCACATTCAATTCACACATGTTCCCCAGGCGTAACCTGTAGGCATACCATTGAATCAAGTTTAAACATCTAAATCCTTCAGTCTTCTAGACAAGAGATGCAGAAATGTGTTTTTGCCCCCAACGGAATGGGCGCGAAATGCTGTCAAAACGGTTGTCACTGGTTGAGTGTTCGTATCAGTCCAAGGTCTCAATTTGTAAGAAATGGGCAGTAAACCGAGAAAATCGAATAGATATCGACGTCATGGACGAACTGAACCCATCATTGAATACTGAAACTGTATGAATTTTCATCTTTTCCTACATTTGATACTTGTAAGGACTTGTTATGGCTCGATAGCAGTTGAAGGGTCCACTTTCCTAAAAGAATTCACTGATTTTCTTTTCAGTTTTGTAACCTATTAGGAGCCTGGAAAATTGTCCTGAATTGCCACCAGACTACAACCTCTACATGTCCAGTTGCGTTGCAGTGATTTCTAGTCAAGTCTTGGCTGCCTTAATAGACAGCCAAGACTTGACCAGAAATCACTGTTCAGGTGATTAATCTAATCTACTGTCAGCTGTACCTTCTAATGATGGAGTGTTAATAGCATATGTTCTTAGATCGCAAAAGCCTGACATTGGTCTTTGAAGGTTAAGATATGTTTGGAAATAAGTTATAAAATTACTGTAGATTATTATTTTCTCCCACCACGAAGGTACTGAGACATATACAAAGTCGCGTGAGACAGCTGGGAGAGATATGCCTGTCTCACCCCGCCCTCGTGACAGCTATCTCAACCCACCCACGTGACCAACCTATATCGGCTTATTAGCATATTTAATGCTTTTCAAGGGATGGATGCTTGAAGAGCGCATGCGTTGGAAGAGGACGCAACATTTTAGCTTGTCATTATTCTTGCTTTTAAATATCATTTCACCGGCATAGAATATTTTAAATCTCATTTATCATTAGTTTTTAACATGCCTTATTATAAGGCGGAAGAAGAGAGAGAAATTGTGGGACGTTCACCACGTGAAAGTGGTTTTTAAATTGATTTTTAGCATCTTCAACTGATATTGATAGGCAGCCATTTTTATCTCCATTCATCATCACGGCCGCCTTCTTTTAAAATTGTAAAATGTCACCCAAGAACCAACAGAGTTCTTGGGGTTTTAGCATTCATGTATTGTTAGCTTCATTGATAATCATTAAACAATCACCCTCATCTGTTTTTAAACTGAATAGCAACCTTCAGGGAGTACAAACAAATAATTTCACTTTTGATGGATACAGTCTTGTGAACTTCAACCTTCACCTTGGATCACTCCGTAAACAAAATACTCGTGTATTTTATCAGTCGACAGGTAGGAAAAATATTGCAATTCTCTTGATAATTGCTGAAGATATTGAACAAAATACAGGCTATGGCAGAACTAAATGCCCAACCTGTAGTAAATTCGTTAGAAAACAGGATAAGGCTATTCAATGCGATTCGTGCAAGGAATGGCTACACACCAGATGTCAAAATATAAACAATAAAGAATACAAAGTTCTTCAGAACTCTGAAGAATCATGGTACTGTCAGAAATATTGTACGCCGTATGGCATGTACTCAAAAGGCTTCTTTAATTCAGATCCCGCAATTCAATGCGAAACTTGCAATTTTTGGATTCACAATAAATGCGCTGATATAGATGAATCGATATTTTAAACCCTGCAATCATCGTTATGTACGTAGGTCTGCCCTCAGTGTGAGATACTGAATTTTACTGATTCGTTCTTTGAACCTAGCATTTGTGAAGATCAAAACCAGTTTGCAATGTTAGCAGATTACTCGCCAACACAAATAGGGCATAAAAATCAAAAGTTAAAAAAAGCATAAACAGGTAGGGAAATGTTTCAATATTCACTCACTTAACCCTTTTCCCAACGCAGACGATATCAAAATTTATTATTTTAAAAATATTTTTTTAAAATTTTTTGAAAAGATTTCAACAAAACCATATCATGTGACCCCTCATTGGAACGAGCTCAATGAGCTCGTTCCAATGAGGGGTCACATGATATGGTTTTGTTAAAATATTTTGAAAAATTTAATTTTTTCAACTGCTCAATTTGCATATTACGCGGGCAAATTAGGTAAAGGGTTAACATAAATAGCATTAAAGGGAAAACAATTGAACTCCAGTCATACTTAGCAGAAAATAATCCAGACATCCTGGCTATACAAGAAACTAAATTAGATAAAACTATTTACACAGTGGAAATATTCCCTGAAGAACTTGAATATTGTACATTAAGAAATGATAGAACATTAAATGTTGGGGGTGTATTATTAGCAATTAAAAAAGACCTTGAACCTATGCAAATAAATGACATAAATAATGCATCAGAATCTGTTTGGGCGAAGATTGAATTGCTTGGCAAATCACATTATTTTGGGTCTTGGTATCGTGAACCAAACAGCCCTTGTGAAGAAATCTACCTTCTCAGTGAATAATTAACTAAGATTAAGAGAGGACACTCACAGAAAAACCAACTCGAAATACATCTTTTTGGTGATTTTAATTTTAATAAAATAAATTGGAATACACTAATAAATAAGGATGGGACATCTTTGCTGCCCTCTGAAGGCCAGGCACTGACAGACATAACCCGCTATCACTTTATGGAGCAAATAGTAAAATTCCCTACTAGACTTGACAATACCCTAGGCCTAATTTGTACTACATTACCAGGTTTAGCCAAAGATGTAAAGTCCCCAGGATGCTTAAGTGACCATATTGCTGTTGCATTTAGTCTTGACGTGAAACATCAACCCAAGAAGCGACCTCGAAGGAAATATTATTTGTATAATAAAGGCAATTATGCTCTTCGAGTTTAGATACCTCCAAATTTATCGACAATAGGTACTTTAATGGCGAAGATACTATTGGGGGTGTAAACTTCGATTGAGAATTAATTAAACAAATTTTAAGAGAAGCTTCTGAGAAAAATATCCCCTCTAAACTTTCAAAATCACGTTCTTTGTTACCATGACCAAATCCCAAAATTAAGAAGCCCATTAGGAGAAGAGATAGGACTCATGCCAAATCTCGAAAACTTAAAAGTGATAAACTTGGGGAAAAATGGAAATCATTGAGACTTCTGATTAAGAAAGAAATCCAAATTGCCCACCAAACATATGTAAATGAAATGATCGGAGATATTAAAAATAACCCCAAATCATTTTGGAAATATATTTCATCTAAAAAAAAGATACAGAGGGAATTCCCCCATTAAAAAAATGAAGTAACGCAGCTCTGTGCTACTACTTATGCGGAGAAAGCAGCGGTATTAAATGAACAATTTTGTAGCGTTTTTACTAAAAACGGATAATATGCCATACCATTTATACGATGTAGTTTTCCACGCATGCCGGATATTTCTATAACGGCATCAGATCAGGAGTATCGAAAATCTTAAAAAACTTGAATGCATCTAAGGCATGTGGCCCAGATGACATTCATCCAAGACTGTTAAAAGAATTGTTAAAAGAAGGAGTTATGAGCGCCCCTTGCTCACCTGTTTCAAAAATCTATAGATAAGGATGTGGTACCCGATGATTGGAAACTTGCAAATATTTGCCTCCTTTTTAAAAAAAAATGACAGATCATTTCCTGCAAATTATAGACCAGTTTCTCTAACTTGCATATTGTGTAAAATCCTTTGAACATACAGTCTGCTCAAATATGATGAGTCATTTAGAAGAACATTCAATATTATCTGTGAGGCAACATGGATTTAGAAACAGTCATAGCTGCGAATCACAACTTATAACTGCTGTTGTTGATTGGGCAAAATAGAAACAAGTTGACATTTTTATATTGGATTTTGAAAAGGCCTTTGGTACTGTCCCCCATGAATTACTGAAATAAAAATTAAATAAATATGGTATATCCCTAAACGTTATCAATTGGATTGATTCCTTTTTGTGTTATAGGAAGCAGTATGTTATAGTAAATGGGACAAAATCAGAATAGTCTCCGGTAGTATCCGAGGTACCACAGGGTACAGTCTCAGGGCCCATATTGGTTTCATTACATATAAATGGCATCCAGGATAATATTAGCTCAGAAATTCGTTTATTTGCCGATGACTGCTTCTGTTACAGAACAATAAATTCAATTAAAGATTAAAAATTGATTCAGAACGATATAAATTCATTAGGAAATTGGGCCCGTAAATGTGGTATGAGGTTTCAACCAACTAAATGCAATATAATGCACTTAACAATGGAAAAAGAAAAAAATAAACAATTACACTTACTCTTTAGAAGGTACGGATCTTACATCTCTTAGTGCCATAAAGTATTTAGGTGTTACAATAACAAATGACCTTCGTTGGGATAAACATATAAATGATATATGCTCTAAGGCAAATCGCACATTAGGCTTTATTAAAAGAAACCTTGCCCAATGTACTGTAGATTTCAAAGAAACGGCATATAAGGGTTTAGTTCGACCAAGCTTGGAGTATGCTAGCCATGTATGGGATACGTATAATATTAACCTACAGGAGGAAATTGAAAAGGTCCAACGTACAGCCGCTAGATTTGTCTTATGCGATGATAATTTTGATGTAGGCTCCATGACTACTATTTTAAGTTAAAATGGAAACCACTTTTACAGAGAAGGAAAGAGAATAAATTAATTTTGCTTTACAAGAGTATTCAAGGTCAAGTTGAAATTCCAACTACAGTTTTACAGTGTACGGAACGTAACAGGAGAAGTTCCAACACGGATAAATATAATTCAGCTTTTTGGTAGAACAAATGTTTATAAAACTTTTTTCCCTCCACTGCACGAGAGTGGAACTCTTTGGATAATCAGATTATTACGAACTTAAACATTTTTCCCACCACCCAGTAGAAACATTTACAAAGGATATAAGGAGTAGGGATATTTAGGCAAAAGTGCCCTTCCAACTGGCGCAGCGGTTGCACAAATATCACACGACGCAGCAACTATAAAGGTGAAGGTATGCAGGTAATGCGCGCATGACTATTCAACTATAGCACGTTCTTCTGTAAACAAACAACATAGCGTCATGTTTCGGAATTATTAGCAGACGAACGTTTGTCTAAGAAAATAGAAATAAAAACACAGACCGCAAAACCAAAGGACAATTGACTCATATATATGAATTTTTGGATGAACGTGTTTACGAGTGGAACGAGTTGCACGAAATTGCCGTCGAAAAGTTATGCTAATACGTTGCAGAATTCATAATATGACGTCTTCGGAATGTATCAATGTTCATTTCGCTACAAATCTTTAACCCCTGTCTTGCCGACATTCGGATTTAATTTTGTGGTATATACCTGTGGTGTATACAGAACTTTTGTGTGCTCTTCCCGATAAGCAAATCTGTCTTTTTCAGAAATGGACAACAAAATTGTTCCATATTGCTGCACGTGCCCCTGAATTTCTTTTGATGACGTCAAACTGTTTTGTTGGGGGAGAAAATTATCCCCGATGGGCGGGTGTGAGGTGGGGGAAATCTCACCTTCGGGACAAGATATTTGGTCCAGACACTCAGCATGCCTCGTGTCTGGTCCAAATATCTTGCCCTCGGTTGAAATTTCCCCATCTCACACCCTCACCCATCAGGGATTATTATTATTGAATGCTTTCAACTTAGTTCAATATGAGGTTTAACTTAGTGCAATATGAGGAAATTTCTTTAAAAATCTTCTTCTTTAAAGCCACCAATTAGAATGCTTTCATGCTTTCATCATATTTGGTAAACAACATCTCTGTGGGGGGGGGGGGGGGGGGTGGTGGGGGTGGTGGTCAGATTCAAGCCTGTTGAAATCGAGTGCCTGGATTAATATCAGGGCTCGAAGTTTAACTTAGTGAAACATGAGGGAATTTCTTTAAAAATCTTCTTCAGATTCACCAATCAGAGTCCTTTTATATTCGGTTCGGTTTACAACATCTCTAGGGGTGGTCAGATTCAAGTGTGTTCAAATCGGGTCCCTGGGTTAGATGTGTGTGTGTGTGTGTGTGTGGGGGGGGGGGGGGGGGGGATTCACATTAAACTAAGTTAGAATTCGGAACCCGAATTTTAACTTAGCTTAATATGAGGGAATTTCTTTAAAAAAATTATTTTTCAGATTCACCAGTCAGAATCTTTTCAAATTTAGTATACAGCATTTCTAGGGGAGTCAGATTCAAGCTTGTTCAAATTAGGTCCCTGGGTTAATATTTAGGCTCCCCATGATAGCTCGAATTTTAACTTAGTGCAATATGGGGAAATTTCTTTTAAAATCGTCTTCTTAAGATCCACCAGTCAAAATGCTTTCATATTTGGTATACAACATCTCTAGGGGTTCAGATTCAAGTTTGCTTAAATCGGTCCCTGGGTTAATATTTGGGCTCTCTGTTGGAGCTCAAATTAGGTCCCTGGGTTAATATTTAGGCTCCCCATGATAGCTCGAATTTTAACTAAGTGCAATATGAGGAAATTTCTTTAAAAATCTTCTTCTTCAGATCCACCAGTCAGAATGCTTTAATATTTGGTACACAACATCTATAGGGGTGGGTGGGTGGTTACCTTGGTTTTGGCTGCGTTAAAATCGACAAGCCACTGCGATCATTATATAATTTGATTTATATCGCTATTTATTACACTTTGTAGTGTAGATGAATTGTTTCTACTCTGGGTTGAGCAAGTATCATCGGCAAAAAGCCTAGCTAACGATTCAAGGTTATCCCCTATGTCTTTGATATATATTAGAAATAGAAACGGACCGAGAACTGACCCCTGTGGAACTCCAGTCTCAACATCAAGATATGCGGAATATGAGCCATTTACAAGGACGCGTTGTTTTCTATGAGAAAGATAATCCGTAAACCAAGCTAGAAGGAGTCCATTAATTCCATATTACTTCAATTTAAAAATAACTCCTTTGTGCCAAACTCGATCAAAAGCTTTCGAGATGTCACTGAAGACTCCACATATTGCAAACCTGATGTCGATGGCGCGACATAGGTTGTGATATATTTTTCTTAAAGTTGAAATACAGTACTATCTTGTGGCAGGAAACCCGACTGGTAGGTATAAAACAAGTTGTTTTCTTTGAAAGAATTGTAAACATATTTGAATACAACCCGTTCCATTACTTTGCCAACACATGAGGGTAAGGATACTGGCCTATAATTATCAAACCTATCACCCTTTTTATATATTGGGATAACATTAGCAAGTTTCCAGTCCGATGGAAACTGGCTGCTGAGAAGTGATTTCTTGAAATTATATACAATGCTTTAGCCATTGTTTCTTTGAGAACCCGGTGCCCAATTCCATCATGGCCGCAAGCCTTTTTCGATGGAAGTAAACTGATAACGTTTATGATGTCTTCTTCTGTAAAATGAATACACGAAAAACTGTTTGCACACTTTAGAATAAATTGGGGAAGATTGTGATCATTACTATCGAGTCTACTATTTTTTAAAAACGTTTGATTAAGGTATTGAGCCTTTCCGACATTATCATCTATAATTATTGGACCAGTGTGTGAATTATTGATAAAGGGAGGTATCTCAGGATTTTCAATAAAATCATGAAGGAATCATTTTACTGTGTTCCAGAATATTTTGGGATTTGAGCGAGGTGTGAATGTTTCATCAATAGATTCGAAATATCGTTTTTTCGCAAATTGTTTCATATTATTTACACTATTTCTGACGGACTTTTAATTTTGCCAAACAGCAGGGCTATCAAATTTGAGAGCTTTTCTACCAGCTCTGTCTCTTTGTCGAATTGTCCGTCTTATAGTACCGTCAAACCAAGGTTTGTCGTTTTTACGTACACTCTAAAATCAGATGGGTTAAAAATCAACCCAAATCAACTGGGTTGAGTGAATATGAACCCAAATTGGGTTCATATTCACTCAACCCAGTTGATTTGGGTTGATTTTTAACCCAACGGATTTTAGAGTGTATTTGTGCACGATGGCGCGGTATGCATTGTTCGGCTATTTGAAGTATTTTTTCCGTAAAGGATTTAACCGTGTCATTAAGATTATTTTGGTCTACAATAATGTCTTTCCAATCTGTTTCCCTAATTAGATTGTAAACTTTACAAAGTCACCTCTATTATAATTCCAAATCATTCTGGTATCAGACATAATAACGGGACGGTTAACGTTAATACATGAATACGTCGCTCTTTGATCAGGCAGTCCAAATTCAATAGTGCCTGCATTAACATACGGGAGAGTATCACTTACAATAATCGGATCTAACAGTGACTCACAATCTGGTGTGATACATGTCGGTTCTGTTATAACGTTGACAAGATTTAATTTTGCTATAATGTTCTGGAGCCGACCATTTGGTTTTAGAAGATCAAAATTTAGGTCGCCTGTTATAACAATCGATGGGTTAATAGAGAGAACGTCCCAGTAATCGCTACAACAGAAGTCACGAGATCTATATGTCAAACAGAGAAGTACTCTCGGCCCAGTTCCCACCTCAATCCACAAGACATCATCATCAAATTGAAGTTCTGGGATCCATTTGTAATAAAGTCGTTCAGAAAAATACACGGCGATACCGCCACCGTATTGATTTCTATCCCGCCTTATGGGCCCATGATACCCAAACATACGTATCTGTGAAGATTCAAATTCCTCTTCAATATGAGTTTCAGTAAAAGAGATGACATCATACTCATCTAACGAGTCTCGCAGTTCATGCAATTTATAACGAATGCCTCGAATATTGCAGTGGAAGATAGACAAAAAGTGGACAGATGATACGTTTGGATCGGGATTCGCGTTCCTTGGTCCGGGATTCAATTCAATATCTCCAGAAAAAAATGAGCCTGCCACATATAAGAGTAGTTAAGATCATAAAAAATCAGGTCGAAGATGAGTTCAAATTTGAGCAATTTAATACAAGTTCGATTTTTCAAAACGTGACTAGTGCTTTTGTGAGAGTATGCTCGAATATAAAAGGTCCCCAATGCTACCCTGTACTGATCTGCATTAATAGCCATTATTATGAGTTAACCTAACTACAAGTGATGTATTGGTTGTAGGCAGTGGCAATACTGTGAGCTGTGACAGACCGTTATCGACCGCATTTTGAAAGGCATGATGTGCATTATTCAGTATTTTATGTGTTGGATTGTACTTGTGTGAGGCAGTTTGATACGTAATAAGAGAAAGAAAGAGGAAATTGAAAGCAAAGCGAAAGATAAAAAATGTTTGATACATTTGGAACTTCAAAAAATAGGCGAAACACCAAAGCTGCACTTGGGGTTCGGAAGTATTATTACTATCGAGGTATTATTTGGAACCGAAGATTCCTTTATGTATATGCATACATGTTAGAGATATGAATATAAGGAAAATCACAAAACGAAACCACCGCGGACCACCCCTCAGGAGGCCACACACACATATATATGCATATGTACGCACATATAAGTGTATATGTGTGTGTGTGTGGGGGGGGGGGTTGTGTGTGTGTGTGTGTGTGTGTGTGTGTGTGTGTATGTGTGTGTGTGTGGGGGGGGGGGGGGGATAGATGTATTCCCTATCACATGTCAGGAAAAAATAAAATTGGCTCGTTGAGATTTTTTCATTTTTTATTCATTTTAAACCATTTATCAATATCTGAATGGGGAGCGAATATAAGTAAACTGATATTGTTTAATGAAGGCATAAAATTATGTTAACAAGTAACAACAAGTGTCTGTAAATACTGAAAAAAATCAACATTGACCTCAATAAAGAGTTTAGCACTGGGCTCAAAATAGGATAGACCAGGAGACAGGAAACATGCCCTTTTTCGTTTTTGGCCTTATTAACATCACCTGCACAAAGATATTCCAAATCTTTCCCTCTCATTTCTTTAAGGCACAAAATACATGTTTTCATCTTTCTGGTCTCATCTCATGGACTACGAAAAGATAAAACTTGACACTTTTGTTTTTGTTGAGATTTTATAGCATCACATTATGAAGATCGACCTGGAAAAATATTTTTTTTAAATTTTTTAATTATTGTAATTATTGTAAATTAAAATTGTTTTTTTAACCCTTTACCCAACGCAGACGATATCAAAATTTATTATTTTAAATATCATTTTTTTAAATTTTTCAAAAAAATTCAACAAAACCATATCATGTGACCCCTCGTTGGAACCAGCTCGTTCCAACGAGGGGTCACATGACATGGTTTTGTTGAAATTGTTTGAAAAATACTATTTTTTCAACTGCTGAATTTGAATATTACGCGGGCGGATGCGGGCGATTCGTTGGGTAAATGGTTAAGTTTTTTATTTTTTTTTAATATTAGATGTAAATTGAGTGTTCGAGGCCAGCAAAAATGCATTTAGAGCCCACCCCCAAATTTAAGGTTGAAATATTTTCGACCCCGGCTAAAATCAGACTTACTCATTTTTCACCTGGGTTTATTATTTTGGCTAAGGCTAATCCAATGGGGTGGGGGGGGGGGGGGGGGGTGGGGAGGGGAGAGAAAATAAACTCGAAGTAGGCTCGAAGGAGATAAACGTTTTTCGATGTAAATATCCATAAGAAATTGCAAAAGTGTCAAGACCGCTGGCCTGGAACATTTGCGAAAATGACCTTTTCTGCACATCACTCAGTGCAATTTTCTCATAGGTAATTGTGATGTGCTTCCTTCATTCTCAATCCCACAAGTGGGCTCGAACAGTCGAAGCCTAAAAAGGTCACTTCCAGTGGAAAATTCCCATTTGAATGTGTAATGCGCGACTTTTTGAATACCGCTAGATTGACGAGTTCGCGCGCAATGTGGTTTTGCTCCGCATTATTCCCAATGGGGATTTTGTTATATTTGCAATTGATGCGCCGAGTGGAAAAAATGGGGAAACTCGAAAGCGATTGATTATTTTTTTTATCTAATATATCAAAACAAATAACTTAATTTTAATTTCTAAAAAAAACAACAAAATAAAAGGGGAAAAAAGGAATATTAAAAAAAAGAACCATACCATTTTTAAAGAACAAAGATCCTAAGTTGAGAGACAAGAAGGTTCATCGGTATCTACAACTGAAGAGGAATATTTGAGATAGCAATACGGGCTAAACACATGGGCGAGATCGAGATGAAACGAGAGCCGAGTAAGTTTTTTCAAACCTGTGACGGAAACACAGGAAGAAATGAAAAGAGAAACCGCCAAAGAGTTGAAACCCTTGAGAGAAGGAAAAAGCAGGACACCTAGTTACAGATCTTATGAACTTTACGTTCCGACTTACACGTCCTTTTGTCAACCTTGGTATACACCATCATCTCCTGCATACCCACATACTCCTTCTGTTCAATATCAGCACTTTCCACTGAGTCTCCCCGAGGTAGATAGAATTGAAACCGATTCTGGGGGTGGACTATCGACGGTCGTCATTCCCTGTCTGGTGACTGATTTGATCGATTTACCACAAGACGAAGAGATCCGGACCAACCAGGCTGGTTAGTAAATGGCCTTTACACCTCGACCGCAACACAGCTCTTCGGCTTTTGGGATTTCTTTTTGCCATTCACCATCTGTGAATCGCCCTCTATATTCCCTTAATTAGTAAGTTTCCCTCAGAGCGATCGAAACAACGCCTAAATGGTCACTAACTGCTGAAGGCTGGTCACGGTATGGATATAACAGACTGAGAGGGAAGTGCGGGAGCCAATGGCTTGAACCAACGACCCCTAGCACAGACAGCAACCGATTTAATTCGAGACTACGAAATGGGGGCCAACCAGACTGGTTGGTAAATGGCCTTTATACCTCGGCCGCAACACATGCAACCCTCATGTGTAATTCACGTCATTCAAAATGCCATCGTCATTCTGCCGAGTGGTTATAAAAAACAACTTTTGTCAATTTCTGGCTTACCAGTAGGCAGTCGCAATTCGATGAATACTGTTATGACCAAAAGCAAATCAAGGCCCAGAGTTAAGTAAAATGCCCAATTATTTGATGTCTACCATAACTGCGTGCAATTGGTGAAAAACAAAGTATCAAATAACAAAGGCCATATTGTTGTATATTGTTCCACGTAGACCATTGGCCTTGGGTTTATGGTCATCATTAAACTATAGTTGTGCCATCTGAAAGCTCGGGAACGCGGTGGTTCAGTTGTTAGGGTCAGTGGACTTCAAACTGAAAGGTCCAAGGTTCATTCCCTGCCAGTGGTAAATGCATTGTGCAATCCAGATTGTCCATGTGGATCACAGTGGCGCTGAGTACTAAGGCACACGGCACATCGATGGTCACTTGTTTTCAACCAATGCTGCCCCTGATGGGAGTCTGACGCTTACTCTCTGCTGCGCAGTGGTTCTCTCCGCGTACTCCGGCTTCCTCCACTCGTGAAAATATCTCACATGAGGTGGTCCCAGCTGGAAAAAGTGTCGTTGATAAATAAGGAAAAACATCTAAAAACACCAAAATCAATAACCAAACTCCTGAGTTTTTGCTCAGATGTTTGTCACCCCAGTTTGTTCTTGCAAGTGGCTGTTATTGCTGTTTCATTTTAGACACTCTTGGAAAAGTGTTTGGGGAGAGTGAGTGCTAGAATCTACTATCAGGGCTTTCAAAAAATGAGGGTACCAGAGCAAAAGCCAGCATTTTCCTTGCTCATGTTTCATATTCAGTCAAACGCAAATAATATTTTTGTTCATATAAATTTGTTAGCTCCGCGTGACAGGTGTCAGCGGGGCTTTTCTGGTAATGAGGTGACCGTTGTCTGTTATCTATGGATCTATCGCCAGTCTGTCGCCCGTCTGTCGTCAACGTTTTGTTTGGTCGAGCGATAACTTCTCAACCACTGAATATTTTTTGACAAAACTTTACAACAATATAGATTATCAAAAGACAGTATTCGCGAATTATAATATGGAATGTGCCTCTCAAGGTCAAGGTCACAGGCCCCATGTTAAGGTGACACAAAAATTTTGACATTTCATTGTCACTTTTGTGTGGACCATATAACTTAGTATAATTGACAAACCTTATTCATGCTTGGCACAATTATTGCTCATGACTCAAAGATGTGTACCGACTTTGATCCAAGGTCAAGGTTGCAGACAGCAAAACTTTGCTATTGTTTGCAGAAACTTGTCTGATCTGTATTATTGCATTTATGTGGGAGGTCTTGCTTTCATTATATCTTGTTTGACAGAGTCCAGTGCATCGAAAAATACCCTGCAAACTATGTACCGAGGTCAAGGCAGATAGACAAGCTGAGGCAAAAATAGTAAAATTTGACCGACGGTTACTTTATGTAAAGGATTACTCTATGAGTTTATGTTTTCAGGTACTCAATTATGGTACGGATGGTTTCCATGGGCTGCATGTTGATTCTGTGGTGAGTATGTTATTGTTTGTTGTGGCAGGGCTCAAGACCTCCATCAAGGAGTGGGTGCATGGGTGGTTGACTGGGTGGGTGGTTTGGGGTTGTGGTCTGGGGATTCTGGGGTTTGACCTACCTTTCTAACAGAGAGCGGTAGCTCCCGCTGACAACCCCCTCGTCTCCCCTCACCCACTCCACCCCAACCTTCCTCTGCCTTGGCCCACCTCTGATTAGGGACAAAATATCTGCCACATTCCCAGTAGGAGATAGGCAGTAGAATTCCCAACTGAACTCTTAGTCATGTTTTCTGACCTAACATGTTCTGGTAACCAGTCATTCAGCATTGCGTTCAAGTTGTGAGAAAACCTAAACTGCCATTGATGTCCACATAATTTACAAATTAACGCAGACGATATCAAAATTTATTATTTTAAATATCATGTTTTGAAATTTTTCAAAAACTTTCGACAAAACCATATCATGTGAACCCTCGTTGGAACGAGCTCATCGAGCTCGTTCCAACGAGGGGTCACATGACATGGTTTTGTTGAAATTTTTTGAAAAATAATGTATTTTCAACTGCTGAATTTGCATATTACGCGGGCGGATGCGGCCGATTCGTTGGGCAAAGAGTTAAGCAGTTGAAAGAATATGTACATTTAAAAAAATTCAACAAAACCATTTCATGTGACCCCTCATTGGAACGAGCATGTCAAGCCAATGAGGAGACTGGGTGTTGGACACTTGATATGATTTTGTGGAAATTAGTTTTTTAAATTTTAAAAGAGACATAATGAAAATAATATTTTGATATTTTGTCTGCATTGACAAAATGTCAGGCACCTCTGATCTTCTGGATTCCTGGGATTAGCGTACTTTGCTCACATTTAACTCTTTATCCAACGTAACGGCCAAAACCGGCCAGCGCTATTCTCAAAAATCGCCAATTAATTTTCAAAATATTTTCATTTTTTGTCTCAAAAACATAGGTTATGACCCCTCGTTGGAACGATCTCGTCGAGCTCGTTCCCACAAGGGGTCATAACCTATGTTTTTGAGACAAAAAATGAAAAAAAATAGTTATTCAAGAATTTGTTTTGCAAGTGTCGTCTGCTTTTCATGTTAGGTAAAGGGTTTTAATTAACAGGTTTTGTTGACTATAATGGAGTCTTACTCCCCGAAATACACCTTCCTGATATCTGGAGGGTAAACACTGCAGTTGGACAGACGTGGCTCATTTCCTACATGTAATATTGTAGGCAAATTAGCTGAATTAAGATTTTTGTAGTGTTGGAACCATTAGAAGGGGGAAAGATAGTTTGAGAGTGATGATCATGTCTTCCCCTTTCTCACTCTCCGTTCACCCTCTCCCCAGCAAGTAAATCTGAAAGGTTCAAACATGCTTCATATTTAATGGTTCCTTTGCATATATTTTGAAAGGTCATAGAGCTCCTTATATTTACAACGTTTTTCCCCTGAGAGTGGGCAGGAGAGGGAGTGGCCAGATAACTCAGGTTTATGTCAAAAAACTTGGCTATACACATGTATGTAATTCCGAGGATTTTCCTGCCTTACAGGGCCCATGCCATTGGGAAAATTTAGTGGCCTTACATTGGATGCGTCGGTATGTTTTTGCTCAAGTAGAGCAAAAAAAAATATAAAATTGTTCCGTTACAATTTATTGGAGAGTGCCAATTATTTAAGAACAAAATCTTGCTGAAGTTAGGCTACTGTTTCTGGTATCTTTGAAAAAAAATATCCATGTTTCAAATTACATTTGAAAAGTAATTTAGTACTCGACCAGTTAATGATTGATTCTTTCAGGCCTAGAAACATTTATTTTTTAAAGTCTACCTGTACACCATGACAGGCAAGCAATAGTTTATGTCTGCCAATCACATTTGGTGTGTTATTTTCCTTTCCTAAATACCAAGATTAATTGTACACAATCTACATGTTAACATGTATATTGTCGGTGGACCTCCACAAAGTTGTATCTTGAATTTTTCAAATATTGGGAACACAGAACAGAGTAACTGTGATTCATCAAGTAGAAAGCCCGGTTTGTTGTTTGTCTGTTAGAGGGGTTTTCAATAGGAAAAAAAATGACATTTAGGTGGTTGTACAACATTTTGAGAGTTAACTTACTGTAATGAAAGGGGCGGACTGGGCGTAAAAAAGTTGCCGGGAAACGTACCAAAAGGGCCCTGGATCCGGGCAAAATTTTTCGAATCAAATGGACGCTGCTTCCTTGCATCTGAGGGATCAATAGCAGTCAACAAAGACGGCATTGTTGTAACATATTTGTCGATCATTTGGCAAAAATAGTTGCACCAAGCGGGGCAGTCCACATAGAGGGCATTTCGATAAACCGACAGTCTATATAAACAGATCCATTTCGCCTTTTGGCCTTTTTGTCTTTTCCACGAAATTTCTTGCGTCAACAGGACTGGTGTTGGGCTGCGTAAATGTTGGGGGCCCTGGGGGCTGCCAATAGGGGAGCCCACTGGGAAATTTCCCGGTGAACCCTACGACCAGTCCGCCTCTGGTAATGGAAATTGTACAACATTTATAATTCATCATATCTCTAGCATTTCATGACCTATACCACTCAATCTTGGATTCGTTTGTCAAAGCTTCCTGTCCGTATCATTCCCACATAAGCTGATTACCATCATTCACAAGACAGAAATTTTGAGATACGAGATTTTAGAATCAGCACTTCATGTCCTTTTTAAAAAAAATGCTTTGAAGATTCGACATTTAGGAACTGCATATGAACATTTTGCACTCTAAAACACAATTTGTCAAAATCAATTGCTTCTGTTCTTATACATCTTATGTAATCGGACCTGCATATTCCAAATTTGTGAAAAAGTGTTTCGCACCAAAATGGGAGATACGACCTTCTGGAACCCACTTGTCTTGTTATCATTTATTTGAACACTCTCTGTAAGAGAGTTTTCCAACAAATAATAACTTGCCAAGAATATAGTGAAGCGTATTAAAATTGGATCCCTCATTAACCCTGTGCCACATTGATGTCAAATTGCTGAAATTTTCAGCTGCATTTTGTCCCATGATGCAATTGGGAATTTAATGAATTCAGTCTTGTTTGAAAGAGCTCAGTGACACTCTCAAACAAGATTGGATTGGTTAAATTCTTGCATTATGGGAAAACTCTGTAACTTTAATTTTTAATATTTCGATTTGTGCCATACATTCGATTAAATTACACATAAGAAAGGTTTGAAAAATGTGAAACACACTTATAAACGTACATTTAGTTCAAGAAATTGTCCAGATAACAATGAAGTACGCCAATATATTGAAAATCATACTTACAAATCCTGAAAAAGAGAATATGGTGGTCATCTAATGAGGGAAAGGTTATGGAAATTAAGGGCTATATGCTATGTATTTGAGGCAAAGAATGAAAAAACAAATAATGAAAATCGAAAGGCAGCTTTTGTGAATAGGGCTTGCCTTTTTTAGCCGTTACGTAGAGTGAAAGGTTAATAGACTGTTATCTATATACATATGCACCAGACCCGGTGTTATCACTTCAAAAATTCTTCGCTTCAAGAACTTTGGCATCTGCATCAGTTTCCCGACACTTTAGAAGGGGGGGGGGGCATGATAGAATTAACATTGGAGCCCGAATTTCATCTCCCCGGCCCTGTATACTATGCAGGCACCATATAGGATCAATTAGTTGTGATGCTTTCCCATCATCTCTGTTTTTACAACACAAGCCATGCTGTTTAGGTTTTAACAGAATATTTGCCAAAACGAATAGTAACAACTAAAGCTCGATCTCGCTCTTTAGCGAGATCGCGTGTTAGCTGTTGCTATTTAGTTGGGCAGAAATTCTGTTCAGACGTAAACGGCATGCAACGCTATTCAAATGTGGATGCAATGAGCAAACATTTTGTTGAATTGGTTTTAAAAGATCGTCAATTCTGACTTTGAAAAACATGCGGGATTATTTTGTCGTAACCAAGATTCCATTCTCATGTTTGACGATCGACGTGACCCTCAAGTAACATAAAGGAACGTTCTCGGCTTATTTCAACTCCGGATAGCTCTTCTGGTGGCTGTGAAAAATGTGCGCTCGACTGAGCAAACTGATCCACTTAAAACAGTGGTCAGTTATGGATGTAAACAATATCTACTTCTAGTAGTAACAGTAACAAAATACAAAAAACATTTTTTTTAACTGGAAATCCAAATTGCATCCCTTTAGAGCAATATGGCACCTCAGCATCGGAGATGGAACCTTGTTGCACCCAAAGGGACAATATGCCACCAAAGTGCAACACAATATCATTTCTGTTATGTTGGCAAAATGAAGCAGGTTGTGCCACCTGAAGAACTTTTTAGACTCATTCATAATAGTCAAAAATGTTCAAGAGTGATGTGCTGTTTTGGCATATCTGTCAGAGGACCAGGCCCTCTATACAAATGAAGAATTGTCTTCACTACTTTCTGAGAATTGAAAATTACTATACAATCATAAGAAAAGAGAGACATTTCTTCTTACTGTAAGGCAATTTGATATGCAAATCGTTAACCATTTGAATGCGAGAGGCCGATTTTCCGACCCAGGTTCATGATACGTCTTAATTTCATTAGTAGGGTGGCTGCTAAGTGAATGCGTGGGGTAGACTAATAAATATTTGCAACGTGCAGCCCCAACGCTGCATGTTGAAAATATTAATTCGTCCACCCCTAAACAATGAATATGGACTCTTCTAATTGCTGCCACTGAACTGACGTGGATGATACCACCAGGGTCAAAAGGATTAAGAATATATTATTCCCTGATCAAGTGACATCTGGAGTCTGTTTTTTTATTCAAATAGAAGAATGTTTGTATGTCACTGAGGGTTTGAAAGGGCACTGAGAGCGAGGCCTGTACAAATTTGTGAAACAATCGTTTCATCAGAATCTTTCATTCGCCTCAAAGGAAATTGTGCAACTGATTTTGTGTTTGCCTACACTACTCGACCTTAGACAAATAACAAGAATGGTATACTTAAATTACCATCGAAAATTCATTTGTTGTGTCTTGGAGACCCACGATTGACTTTATAATGTTGGTACATATATGATATCATCACAATGTGTTGATTGAGAAACTTGTATCAAACCGAGATGGTGTTCATATTAGATATTGTGACGAGCAATTTGGGGCGAGTTATGATACGAGAGGATGTCAACACGTTTTGAGCCTAACATAAATAAAGCTGGAATATCGGTACAAAACATATTTATTTCCCAACATTGTCTGCCAGTCGTTGATGCCGCGTCTGTAGAAGTCCATATCTTGGCCCTGTAGCCAAGCCTCCCCAGCAGCAGTAAGTTCCTCATCATTTTGTAATTTTTGACCAATTAAGTGTTTCTTCAAATTTGGAAAGAGATGGTAGTCACGAAGTGACTACCATCTCTTTCCAAATTTGAAGAAAGCTCGTACGTGGTCAAAGTGACTACCATCTCTTTCCAAATTTGAAGAAACACTTACGTGGTCAAAGATTTCAAGATGACGAGGAACTTACTGCTGCTGCGGAGGCTTGGCTACAGGATCAAGATATGGACTTCTACAGACGCGGCATCAACGACTGGAAGACCAGGTGGGTGGAACAAGTCTATTGAATTACAAGGGGACTATGTTGAAAAATAAATATGTTCTGCATCGATATTCCAGCTTTATTTATGTTAGGCTCAAAACGTTTTGACATCCTCCCGTACGTAAAAAGAACAACATTGAGGCATAACTGGTTAATGACAAATGTATCTCACCATCTCGAAAACCCATTTGGTGGTAATAACCAATTGATCTTACAATATTCCTCCCTTTTTTTGACATTTTCGCATATATAATTTGACAACCATTCAGTGTCTATTAATTGATTTTTAGCTCACCTTGACAATGTCAAGTATAGGCTATTGGATTAGGTTGCGATCCGTCGTCCATGCATACGTCCGTTTGCTCGTATGTCAATTCGTCTGTCCGTATGTTCCCCTGTCCGTCCACAATTCCTTTAGCACACCCAACAGGCCACAGCTCTCATCTGATCAGTTCCAAATTTCACCTATGGCTTTGGGGCAATGTCTAGATGGGGGCCATTGAATTTTTTTCGAATTTCGTCCAAAAACATGGCTGCCAGCGGCCATTTTAGATTTGGTATATACATTGCCAACAATTCCATTGGCACACCCTACAGACCGAGTTCCCTAACCCAATCTTTTCAAATTCCATATGTAGTTTTGGTGTGATGTCTAGATGGGAGCTCTTGAATTTTTCTGAATTTCGCTGAAAAACATGGCCACCAGCAGCCATCTTGGATTGGCACAAACATTGTCAACAATTCCATTAGCCCACCTCAGAGGCCACATTTCTCACCCGATCTGTTTCAAATTCCATATGTAGCTTTGATGTGATCTCTAGATGGGAGCTGTCAAAGCTTTACGAATTTCGTTGAAAAACATGGCCGCCTACAGCCACCTTGGATTCGACATATAAATTGTCAACAATTCCACACCCTACAGGCCACATATCTTACTTGATTTTTTGCAAAATTCATATGTAGCTTTGGTTTGATGTTTAGATGGGAGCTATCGAAATTTTCTGAATTTCGTCGAAAAGCATTGCCGCCATTGGCCATCTTGGATTTTGCATATAAATTGTCAACAATTCCCATTAGTACACCCCTACAAGTCGCATCAGTCTTCCGATCTTTTTCAGATTTCATATGCAACTTTGGTCTGATGTCTTTTCCGTAGAATCCTTAGTGAATGGCTTGGCTTAACTGGAGCTTTCTACTTAGTTCAGTCGCTTCTTGGACAAGTTGAGCTGAGTTATGGACACTTTCATTTATGAATAAAGATCATAATGACGTCATGGTATTACGTTCTTGAGCTGTGAATGACGTAATCTCCGTTCAGTGTTCCACTTATACGAGAACTGCCGGAGTTTATAGTGTTTCAGCTGTGTGTTATTTTTCAGCATTAATGCATGGTTAGCCCATACATAAATATCATAATGGTAAAAATTGATCTAGTCTAATTTATTTTGCTGAGTTGGTGATGTATTTGTCATGTAACTACTGTTATCAAAACGGTGAACTCGACATGCGGTATCAGTTTTCGATGAGTGTAAAAAATTTCTCTTTCTGAATCCAATGATCGCACATGCTCGCAGAAGTTATTGTGGCTGATACAAATGTTTATTAGTCTAGATGTTTTAGCTTATATCGGGGGAAAATCGATTGATTTTAAGATAAAACGTAGTCTTCTTTAACTTTGGAGATGGAGTGCTGTGGTATAAAACACTGTTGGAAAGGACTCTTAGAGCCCTTTTCAACAGTGTATAGTATAAGGTATCTCCACCAACATGTATGGTATATGGAGATTTAATACCTGGATGTCGGTTTTTAAACACCGAGCCACAGGCTATTTGTCCAAGGCATTCTGACCAATCAAAAGACCGAATTTATCGGGATATAGGGATTATATCACATCACTCCAAGAGCATTGTGGATCATTGGTTAAATCATTGAACTTAATCCGAAGGGCTGACAGCTCGATTCTGAGCCACTCCATCTGCGCTGTGTACATGAGCAAGATATTTGATGCTGATAGCATGTTGGGGCACAATGGTGCTGTATTCTGAGGCAATCTACATCAATGGTGCACTTGCCTTAAATCGATGCTAACTCTAGTGGTGCTGCGTTAGTAAACTGTAACCTATGACAGCTGCTTGCCATGGCTTGGTGGGTCTCTCTGTGTACTCCTGCGTCCTCCACCCATAAAACTGTATGGCCTGGGCTGTTGAAAGTGTCATAAAATTCCTATAAACAAACATAACAGCACCTCATTTGATCACTAAAATAATTTCATGAAATCAGCTGTACTATATTATAGGTAGCTCATATCAGATTTTGAACAAACATGCGTAATTAAAGATATCAGTTTTAACTCACGCTTATCTTAAGACCTAAAATAAAATAAAATTTATACCGAGGCTAGTATTCTAAAAACACAAGTTGATTCTACCCGAAGATGTGACTAAAATACAAGGCGGCCCACGTTTACTTGTCTCACCCTACACAAAACTGTATTGTCCAATATTCCAGGTGATGGCAGGAAGACAGCCATTCCGGCTATGCCATCGCCTTATAATGCACTTAGTATATTTGTATTATGTGAACAAACTCATCTTTGTATTACTGTTTTACCTTGTGTATTGCTAAATAAAATATCTAAAAGGCCCGCCCGGCTTCCTGCAAGGCCGCCCGCCCGCCCGCCCGCCCGCCCACCACGACTACGGGAAGGTTGTGTCGAGCCACAACAATTCCTCAACAAGTCTGCAATCTTAAATAAGAAATTGTTGAATAGTGCAAGATAGCTGTATTGTCGCAACGTTTCACAACATTTACACAGCGTCAAGTGAAATCTTGTTAACCCTTAGGCTCCAATTCGTACTCTAGTTAACCATTTTTTCTACAATAGAACATGTTTCTCAACGTGCTGTCTCTAGAGACGTTTGCAAGTTACATTCTGAGTACCTGGCAGTTGTTTCTAGACAATTCTTGGCTGCCTATTTTGGCAGTTGTTTCTAGACAATTCTTGGCTGCCTATGTAGGCAGTCAAGTCTTGCCTAAAACAACTGTAAAATCACCACCAGGTGGCCACAATGTCAAGTCAGAGGCTGGTAAATTTTGTAAGATGGATGTGTTGCCCACGTTTCATCAGTGTGTCTAGACATCGCCAAGTGGGAAGTTGCTTAATGGCTGTGTTGCCACAACATTTTCATGATGTGACTGCTACGTTAATTTGTTGACCTAATAGATAACTTTTCATTGCATTATATACTCTATTGGGAGGATCCTTAACTGGTAGAGTGCTAAATTATGTTTGGTTATCTAAATTTGTTCAAGTGTCTTGGCCTTGCTAAAATCTATGGGAGAGTGCAAGGAGGCACTCTGCCATAGATTATAACAAGGCAAATTCTTATAGACTAAATAATTTTGCTTCAAAGATAATACAAAGTCAACCCACAGAGTGTGAAGCCTTTAATTTTGAGCACTTGTACCAAATATGGGCTTCCAGCACTTACCAGTTAAAACATGGTACTTTTCATCTGCAGTCGGAAGTAGTCAACATTCCAAAATTTCTAGGAGCAACTTTTTTTCCACAAACTTGTAGTTCCATTCGGGAAAAAAAATTGTTGTTTGAGATTTTGATATTTCACCATTGGTGTGCAGAGGGTTGAATTGCATTCAAATATCACAATTCTGCCTTAGTAGACTATGGTGTAAATAGGTGGGTGTGTTCTCCCCCCCCAATATTTTTTTCCAGTCGGGACATTTTTGGAGGTTTGTGGTACCCAGTTAAGGCTGTCGGGGGACCTGCTTGATCAGTTTGGGATATGGTATGTTCCAGCCCCACCATTCGTCAAACTGACACCTCGTTTGAAATTTGAAACCCTAAACTGGAGAAAGTTACAAATTTCAGCAGGGCGCTAGAGGAATTTGTATGGAGTAGTTAGGATGAAAAGTAGTGAAAAACCTCCAAATATTGATTGAAAAGTAGTACAAATTTCCCTAAATATTGATTTGTTGTTGGGGTGTGTGATTACCACGAGCCTTAATTGGGAAGTTAAGAGTCAAGTGGGATGTCCAAATGGAATTCTAAATCTTAAAACCTGTAGTTGAGAAAGTTTAACTCACGTGGGGAGGGGGAGAGTGCTTATGGAATATGTTATGGTAGTCAGACGTTTGCCTACCAGGGTGGAGGGAGGGACGCAATAGGAAATCTAAAGTAGGTCGTTACGCTAAGCCTCATGGCCTACCTTATTTTTGCCCAAGGAGGGTGTTTTATCGCCTGTCAATGAATGGTAAGCTAGTGGATAAAATAAGCACGTCCCAATGGCAGTGTTCTTTAATTGTCCAAAATAATAATAAAAATCAAGCCTGAAACTTTATATCAGGATGATTCTGGCAGAGTCTGATCCTATTCCAAAGGCAGAGCATATACACCGATAAAGATGCAATTAAATTGAGTATGTAGCGAAATGCAGCCTACGGTAGGGTTAATAGCCCGGAATATTATATCTCACGTGACTTCCTTGCATTCTGAGTGGCTGAAAGATGATACCCTATTTCGTGTAGTTTGCATCCACAGAACTGACCAGGCACTACACCCAGGCACTACACGTTTTCTATTTTTAGCACACTACTATATCAGTTTTCTTTTCAAACTGGGCGAATAAAACTAATCAGGCTAAATTTAAATATCGATTCACAGAGGTACAACATCCACAAAACGAGCCGGAAAGAAATAGTTGTAGAAAAATGTATCGCTTTTACATTGTTGAAGTCACATTTTTCGAGGCGTTCATTTTATTCCTTGAGAAGATGATCCATATCTCGTTTCGAAGAGAATGATCCATACCTGGGTACAACTTTCATGAGAACGCGTCCGGATATGAAAAATCGGTTGTTTCGCTGCTTGTATTATTTCGCTATTCAATTGTATGTTTTGGGCAGTAAACGAATAAATAATGGAATTCATTTGAATCTTCGGCGTTTGGTATCCCGTACTGACTCATTCGGTAATGTATATGTGTGACAAATGTGTAGAAATTATCAAACTGCGTTGTCAAATTTCGAAACTTTTAGCTTTCATTCGCGAGTTGCGCGATTCTAGAATACACAGTTCCGTTTGGAGGAAATTTTTTGTTTACCCTTGCCGACCGATTCAAAATCTGTCTTCTGCTTATATCAATAATCCAAGTTAGCCATGTTTTGGAAGAAAAAAATGTTTTTTAAAAACTACATGGTATTTTTTTTCTATATATCGCTGGTTGGTAGGGCTGCTACCTTGGTAATAGATTAACAAATCGGACAGATGTTTTTCTTGATGGGTGTTCGATATAATATAAGGATTAGTGCATGTCTTGTCGTTGCCTACGCCCATATAGTGCCCAGTGAGGTGGTGTAGTTCCCTCCGCTTCGCTGCGGGAACTACACCACCTCACTGGGCACTATATGGGCGTAGTCAACTCCAAGCCATGCACTATTCCTTAAAAATAAACTCTACTAAGACAAGTGTTAGAATGAATAAATACAAAACGAGAGAATTAATTTGAGAATTAAACTTCGTAATTTGCAGTTTAAACACGTATTATAATTGATGGCAAATATATGAAACTGGACAAAGTAGGAGACGATTATCTGGCGATTGAGAGGCTAAAATCAAAACTTATATTGTAATTAACGAAGAAATTAATAAAACCGGGCAGTTTCATAGACAGTTGTCTGTGAAACTGTTCACCAGAATGTCATGCATTGTCACTAACACTGGAGATAGCCTGACATCTAAATAGTTTATAATCGATCGCTAACTGCCAGAGCCAATGGAGAGTCAACGGAGAGGTTGATTAAACTTTGATAATTCAGATAATTCAACATTGTTCTGTTCTTATCTAAGACACGTAGTCTTTGCCATGCTGGCGTGTGGAACTTGTATTATTATGCTAGTAAATTTGTTTATCCAATCAAATGAAGTTAGTAAGAGACATAGACTCCGCAATATGAGGTACAGGACGGCTGAAAAGCACCCAATATTAATTTAATATTAGGTGCCCGTCAGCCATTTTATTTTATCATTATATCCACACGCCTCAGCGTTTAATTTACACGTACGTACATGCTGCAGCGCAGTCGTACAGAAGACCCACCATATAAAATAGCCCCGCCGTATAAACATTGCATTCGATTGAATGAAACTGTTATAATAAAATGCCAAACCAGCCCAAAACATTGGCGGTTATAGAACAAGTCACGAGTGATTTATTAGAATGCGGAAGCAAAATTACTCCCCTTGTTGCGTATGTAAACATCGTCTGCTTTGTTTACATTTTTCGCGAAATTCGTTGAGTTAACTTCCCCAATGACATTTTAGCATGCTGTGCATAATAAATACGTTACAGGGCGTTTAAATAAGAAGTTTGGAGTGCCATGCCTTATGATTATTGCTTATGATTATTGCTCATATTTATACTCGCAAAAAATTCCAAGAACGCAGAGGTTAAACTTTAATCCCAACGGAGTGAAACTACAACATCGACAAGGCATGTCTTCCTTGAAGACATGCCTTGGCATGTCTTCCTTGAAGACATGCCTTGATGATGGAGTTGGATTTTTTCTGTCGGGACTTGAGCCACCGCAGTCATGACAAATCAGGTTAAATCCTCCCAAATTAGCCCCCAATCAATCAATTTCGAGATGCTCCTTTTAGTAGTTTTTAGATTTTAACCCTTTACCCTACACACACAATACCAACATTTATTTATTTTAATATTTGTTCTTTTTTAATTTTTCAAAAAGTTTCAACAAAACCAAATCATGTGACCCCCTCATTGGAATGATCTCAAATAGCTCATTCCACTGATGGGTCACATGATATGATTTCGTTGAAATTTTTTGAAAATATTTTTTTCTTTCAACTGCTTACTTGATAAATTACGCAGTAGGATATTCCCAGTTCATTAGGTAAATGGTTAACCCTTTACCCAAAGAATCGCCCGCATCCGCCCGCGTTATATGCAAATTCAGCAGTTGAAAAAATATTGTTTTCAAAAAATGTCAACAAAACCATATCATGTGACCCCTCATTGGAACGAGCTCGTCGAGCTTGTTCCAACGAGGGGTCACATGATATGGTTTTGTTGAAATTTTTTGAAAAATTTAAAAAAATGATATTCAAAATAATAAATTTTGATATCGTCTGCGTTGGGTAAATAGTTAAAACATTTTGTAAATTTCAGCTAAGTGATGTGGAATATGGTGGTGCCACAGTTTTTTCTGTTAAAAAGGTAATAAATAATATATCATTAGCGTATACATATTTTAGTTCAAGTGATGTGCTTTTCCAGATTGAGAATATGTTGGATTTGATATGAGAAAAAATGTTTTTTATGAGGAAAAATAAATGTGCTCACGAACAATTTTTGTCAAATTCACATTTTGTTTGGCAAATTAATTATAGCAAAATAATAAGTATTGGAGTTTCTGAAAACTGCCAATTTGGGCAAAATACAGATTCACAGCGAATAAAGTATCACTGTTTATTGATCTGTCTGATCTTAGTTTTGTTCATCACAATCAATGAATTAATTCTTGAGGAAGTTGTATACGATAAGTGCATAAACCCTTTACCCAACATAACGCAAAAAAAACCCCAGCCAGCATCACCGTACAATTTTCAATATTTTAAAACAAAATGTTGTCTCAAAAACATAGCTAACAGCCCTCATTGGAATGAGTTTGTGCCAATGAGGGGCCATCAGCTATGTTTTTGTTTGCAAGTGTCGTCTGCCTTTCGTGTTAGGTAGTAGATAGTTGTATTGAAACATAACCAAAGTTGGTTGAGTTGAGTGAGGTTGAACCCTGTCAGCCTGTTTGGGTTTTATCAGAAATATAATTATGAGGGAGTAGGAGTGTGTGCCCTTCCCCTCCCTCCCCAATACTTGCCTAGTTGGCACATTTTTGTCTGTATTGGAGACTTACGAGGAGATGTCAAAACGTTTTGAGCCTAACATAAATAAAGCTGGAATATCGCTACAGAATACATTTATTTTTCAACATAGTCCCCTTGTAATTCAATACACTTGTTCCACCTGGTCTGCCAGTCGTTGATGCCGCGTCTGCAGAAGTCCATATCTTGGTCCTGTAGCCAAGCCTCCACAGCAGCAGTAAGATCCTCATCATCTTGAAATTTTTGACCACGTAAGTGTTTCTTCAAATTTGGAAAGCGATGGTAGTCACTTTGACCACGTAAGTGTTTCTTCAATTTGGAAAGGGATGGTAGTCACTTGATGACTACCATCTCTTTCCAAATTTAAAGAGACAGATAGAGAGAAAGAAATGGATATAGCTGTTGACCAATGGATTGAAAGTGTGACAATTTGGTTATAAATTTTGAGAACTGGAGTTAACAGGACTCTGTAGATCAGAATAAACTCCAGATGAACAAATCAGTTTTGACATCTTCAGTTAAATCTTTTTGGGTGCTGCAGCATTTTGGTACAACCTGAAGAAAAATGGTCAAATTGACCACATAACTACTCTACATGCAGACTGTCCCGTGGTGATTGGTGATAAATGGAGTGAGTATATTCATACAAGTGCATCAAGTTTATTATGTCACCGACTTGAAAAGTGAAGGGGTATCTAGTGGAGACCTCCATCCGTCTCTTCGTCCGTCTGTCCGTCCATTCGTCCGTCCGTCCGTACCAACATTTACCCTTGTATCTCAGCCACTGCTGCTCCGATTTGAATGATATTTGGTGATGTGTTAGAGCATCATGGGGGAATGATAACTGTATAGAGTGGGTGTCTTCCATACATTTTTACCAGAGTTATGGTCCTTTTAAAATTTAAAATTCCTTTCATCCGAACATTGTCCCGAGTAGCTCAGCTACAGGTACTCCGTTTTGAATTATATTTGGTACAGTGATAGAGTAAAATTGGAGTAACGATACTTGTTTAGCGTGAGTTCTTCCACAAATTTTCTCCAGAGTTATGTCTCTTTTTCGACTTGGCAATTTCGAAATTCCCTCCCGTACAAATATTTTCCCCTTGCATCTCAGTCATTGCTACTCTGCTTTGAATGATATTTGGTGTGGTACTAGAGCATCATGTGTTCGCATTACACGAGTAGCATGAGTTTCTTCCACACATTTTGTCCAGAGTTATGGCCCTTTTTCACTCTTTCGACTTATATTTTTGCGATCGGGGACATTAGTAGCGCTTTGCGATGCTGGCCTCTTGTTTATTTTGATTGATAGTTTGATTACCCTTCCAAACAAAATCGGCTAAATCTGCCATGCACTTTAAATAATACAGTCGTTTGAGCACATCCGAACTTTTACCAGTTGCGGATCAGTTGAGAAATAACGTGCTGGTAAAAAAGTAAAGTAATTTATTATACCCCTCGCAACGAGTTGTGCGTGTGTGTGTGGGAGGGTGAGTGTGTGTGTGTGTGTGTGGGGGGGGGGGGGTATACTGGAATCACCTTGTCCGTCCGTCCGTCCGTCTGTAGACATAATTTTGTCTATGGTACCAGTCTGCTCGAAACGTGGTATGAATGTTCACCACGATGGGAACCTGTGCACCTGCTACAAAAGTTCCGGCTGGATTATTTTTGCAAGAACATGCCCCTTTTCGTCTTAGAATGCCGAAAGTTTATCCAGAAATTTTCTCGGATGTTTATAGATCGATTTCTTAGAAACTCTTTATGGATGTTCACTACCATGGGATCCTGTGCATCTGCGATGATAGTTTTGATCGGACGTTTTTGCCAGAGTTATGCCTCTTTTCGTCTTAGAATTCCTGAATTGCCCAGAATTTTGTCCGAAGATTTTCTCAGATGTTTACGGGTTCATTCCTCTGAAACTTGGTATGGATGATCACTACAATGGGAACATGTGAACCTGCGATTATAGTTTTGAGCGGACTTTTTTGCCAGAGTTATGCCCCTTTTCGTCTTTCGATTTTGTCCGGAGATTTTCTCATGTTTACGGGTCGATCCTTTTGGAACTTGGTATGGATGTTTACTACCATGGAAGCAAACCTGATTATAAGCAACCTGTCATTTGCAAAATGAGTTCCCCACAGGGTGAATTTGCTGATGCTATCCCATACAGTGGGCCAATTTATCCTCTAAGTACATCTTTCTGTTTTGGCTTGAGACCGTATTCAGATTGAGGCTCACAGAGGGTAAATTTTGTGATGCTACCCGGCTGTGCTGGGTAGCATAACCAAATTCACCCCTTGGGACCTCATTTTGCAGATGGCAGTCTGCTTATTTTCGGGCTTGCATGGGAGCCTATGCACCTGCGATTATAGTTCCGATCGGACTTTTTTCCAGAGTTTTGCCCCTTTTCGTCTTAGAATACGCATGGCGGCGGGGGTATGGGTAGGCCCATCTGGGAAAGTCAAATCTCTAATTTCAAACAAAGCATTATGCTAAATAATTTAGTTATTTTATTTTTCTTTAAAATCAAACACGTAGCTGTTTTGTAGCAGCATTAAATTGGATATAGATTTACCATTCACTTCGAAACTTTTAACGATCGATAAATCGAATAAAGTAATGGCTCCCTGCTTGTATTCTTGCTAGTTAACTTTTCGTTTTATTCACGTGTCAATGCAAACCATTTCTTTTAATTAACCAGCGTTATCTTTTTAGGACATTACCCCTTTTATGCGCCGAAGTGTTTTGCCCTGTGGCGTACCACCATGCATTTTCCTCTCTTTTCAATGAATCTTTCAGTTCCAAGTACTGTCGCAGCAAAAGTAAAGCCGGATTCCTGATGAGAAAACTAATACAAATCGAAAGTTGGTGAAATCATTTTGGCTTTGCCTTTGAACTGAACATAAATTCCAGCCGATTAATGTGAATTCTTGGCATGTCTTTCAATTATTTTATTTAATTTGGCTCTTAAATAATCTGGTTGTAAACTGGTCAAAGTCGTTCTGAATTGGAGCCTGTCAAAAATATGCCATTGTTTAACACCCTTGAAAAATATTTTACAAAGCATTTATTTCCTATGACGGAACACTTCTGTGGATGAAAAAGATGCTAATCGCTTCGTTCGCAAAACATCCGTTTCAACAAGAAAAGATAATTTAGGGAAAAGTGGTTCGGAAGTAGTCAGACAACTGTACCAGTACTCAAAAACTGCCCTTCAGACATTGTTACTGTTCTATTTTTCTTCCAAGCCACCGATTATAACGCCTCGTTGGAATGAACTGAGTGACCTTATTCCAATGAGGTGTCATAAGATATGGCGTGCAAGAATAATACTGACTGTTTTTACTTTAGTGAGAACAAAAATACTGCCGCTGCTCAGGCTGTACATTTTGTCAGGACTCGGGTAAAAGGGCCCGAGATCAGCTCCGACAGTGTTTTCCAAATACAACAGTCGGCCCCAAGAAAATATTTATTTACTTACAAGTTTGATGAAAGACAAGGTCTGCCACTGCCATCTTCAGTTCGTTTGATAAAGGCTTAGTCTAGGCAATAGAGGCAGAGTGCCCATGCTAGCATTACATCCACCTCAAAAAATGTTTTTGAGACAGATGGACGTCAAACAGAATGGCATGTTTTCTAAAATGTAGGTCAACATGCCATCCTACTTATAGCCTGTGGCATTCCTTCCGAACCAAAGATGTAGTTACATCTCAAGTTTAGTATCTCTAAATCACATAATATAGAAACTGTAAGCTAAAATTATTTTTGGACAGACATGTGCGACACACGAACAACATCAGCTATCATTGTGGCCTGTATTTATAATCTGTGCCAATTCCCGTCCCAAAGATGTACATGCATATCAAGTTTGATCACACTTAATCCATAAAGGCTTAAGTCAAACTTTGACCAACACTGCAATAAAACAGGTGCCCCCCCAACTAGCAGTATTCGGGTAAACGTGCAAGTTACTTCTCAGTACTTTGGCAGTTGTTTCTAGCCAAGCCTTGGCTGTCTTTATAGACAGCCAAGACTTGCCTAGAAACAAATGCCAAGACATAGGATAAAGGGTATCACAAATGTTTAAAAATGTCCAAGCCTTTAAGATTTTACTGTACAGTATATGAATTATGAGCCCAGTTTGTTTGGGGATGGATGGTAATGATGGCCATGAGACGTGGATATAGTATATTACCCAGCAGTGGTTGCAGGCAATACAAATTTAATTCACCGTAACAAAGTGTAGTTTGGCAGAGCTGTTTTAGCTCTGGCAAACAAGGCATAATAAATTAAATTCTTAAGGCCAAACAAAGTAGAATTTCTTCTCAGGCCTCTTTTATTTAAAAAAGGCATTTTTTATTTGATTTATTTTGCATTGTTTTTGTAATTATTATTTCCTTACCCTCAGAGGTTCATATGCTTGGTTTGTTTTATGTTTTTGACGCACGGATGTCAAAATATCAAACTTCCAAGCAACAAGTTTCTCCATAATTCAACTAGGAACTTAACCGATTCTGTCGTGTTTGACATTATTTATTTATTTATTTATTTATTTTTTTTTTTTTTTTGGGGGGGGGGGGTTAACAACACTTTTGACAGCCAGGGTCACCTCACGTCGGACAGTTTACGGGTGAGGGATATCAGTGGTGTATTTGACGGAGCTCAATGAGTACTGTCAAACAAGACACAATTGGTTAAATTCCTAGCAGCATTATGAACAAATTTGCTTCTTGACATTTTAACATTATGACATCAGTGTCTAGAAAATAATATACCGAAAAACATAGGCAATTGTGTATTTATTTCCATTTTATTAACTTGGGGAATTTATTGGACATAATCCAGTTAATTTGTTATTTTTTAAGTTCGCGTTGGTAATAAAAAGAGGCCAGCCGGCAATCAAAATCATCATATGGTGGGGCCTGAGAAACAGATTTTTTACTTTTTTAGGCCTAAAGTGTCAATAAAAAATTTGAATAATGGATATGATGGATTAGATGGAATATCTCTATTTTTTATATTTTTTTGCAAACAATATTACTTCAATGTTAACCCTTTACCTAACATGAGAAGCAGACGACACTTGCAAAAACAATTCTTGAATAATTAATTTTTTTCATTTTTTGTCTCAAAAACATAGGTTATGACCCCTCGTTGGAACGAGCTCGACGAGCTCGTTCCAACGAGGGGTCATAACCTATGTTTTTGAAACAAAAAATGAAAATCTTTTGACAAATTAATTGGCGATTTTTGAGAATAGCGCTGGCCGGTTTTGGCCGTTACGTTGGGTAAAGGGTTAACAAGCCACTATGTTGGAAATCCTGACATTGATCAGGGAATCAAATTTCATGTCACATATATTTTTCAGTTGCAAACAAGTGGATAAGAGAAGTAGGACAGACTTTTTTGTGCCCATGCTCTCTGAATGAAAATGTGTCGAGTGTGTACCAGCAATCAGTAACTCGAGTGCAAAACGGAGCCGAAAGAGAACGTCAACAGTTTGAGTCTCAGATGAAGCTGGTTCAACGTTCTAATGCTGCTGTGAATTAATCACCAATGGAAACAGGCACACACCAAAATCCTGTACTCATATGTTTGATATGCCTGTTATTGACGGATGCATTTTGGAAAACAATTGTCTAATCATTCATCCATCAGGCAGTCCATCTCTCTGACCAACATCACTAGTGCCGAGGGGTGGGGGGGGGGGGAGGGGGGACGTCTGAGCTGAACGTGCTGGGAATGCTTTTGGTACGGGCCTCTGACGCTGATGGGGGGTGGCAAGAAAACAGCTAGAAAACTAAACAGATTAAGCCTACCACAGCCTGGCAAGAGTACGTAGTTGCTTTTCTGACCATGTTCCATTCATATACAAAACAATACAAGTCCCAGTCTGTTGGTTTTCCACGCGGTTTTTCCTGCATCATGGGAAAAATGCACCATACACACAGAAATACAGGTAAACAATAACCCAGACTGTAAGGAAAGAATTGGGTAGATATTGTCAAGAGAATGCAGGAGAATGCTTCTCTTTGCACTAATTTTGAATAAAAGTTCTGGGAGAGGACCCCCTCCCCCACTTATCGCTTCATACCCTTCGGCAATTGCAGGGCCCATAATAACTATTCTGCACATAGCTCTGGGGCCATCCTCGCTCTCCGCGTCCCTGTCCATCATTCTGTTAATATGTTTTTGTATGATGACCACAAGTCAGCTTTACACATTCTTTAAAATGATAGTATGGATCTGTCTTTCTTTTGTGTCCTTAATCATTGCTGTCCAAGAGTTATGGTTTCTTGAGTGTACAAAATACAACTTTTTATCATATGTTACCTGATAAGTAACATTACCTTAACTCTTTACCTTACACAATATTTTTAAAAAATAAATTAAATTTCACATCTTTCGAAAACAAATATCACAATTTTTCAATAAAACCATACAAATATGGATATCATTAGTACAGTTCGACGAGCTAGTCTAATGATATCCACATTTGTATGGTTTTCTTGAGAGAATTCTGAGATATTTTAGGCTGTTGTGGGCTTATTCTGTTTAATTTTCTGGCCGTTTGTGGCCGTTATGTTAGGCAAAGGACTGTTTTTACTGGGAGTGTGGTGGCTCAGTGGTTAGAGCATTGGACTTCTAAACAAATGATTATTCATTTATATTCATTTAACCCTTTACCTAACCTGAAAAGCAGACAACACTTGCAAAAATAATTCTTGAATAACTAATTTTTTTCATTTTTTGTCTCAAAAACATAGCTTATGACCCCTCGTTGGAACGAGCTCGACGAGCTCGTTCCAACGAGGGGTCATAACCTCTGTTTTTGAGACAAAAAATGAAAAAAATAATGAAAATTAATTGGCGATTTTTGAGAATAGCGCTGGCCGGTTTTGGCCGTTACGTTAGGTAAAGGGTTAAAGTCGCATATTTCTGCATAATGGTTAATAGTGACTGCAACCTGGATATGAAGTCAAGTCCAGCCAGTCGTTTATACCCATGTTGTCCATTTTAGAGGACTTCCACCCCAGGCATTGGTGAATAGTGCCTGCTTTACCAGTAAAGTGGAGCTTGTTTACCACAGTAAACAAGCACTGCTTCCCTTCCCTGGGTTCTCATGGGGAAAATTGTCTTAAGTTTAATAAAATAGGCAAATGAGAAATCAGTCACCTCATTTCTTTTGGAGTAAACATAACGATTGTTTACCCATTTTGTACAGGCCTGGGCTTTGACAGCCAATGTTTGTTCAATTTCACATTACACTTTACCTACGAAATCTGCAAAATGTGGTCGAACCAATACATCAAATTACCATTTGATAATATTGTCAGTATTTACAAAAAAATATTGTAGCTAAAAACCACTCACTGGAATGAGCTCACCAAGCTCATTCCACCGAGGGAACACAAGCTGCTATGGATTAGCTTAAGACCACTCACTGGAATGAGCTCGCCAAGCTCATTCCACTGAGGGAACACAAGCTACTATGGATTAAAAAACTAAAAACAAACTATTAATTGGAAATAGAATATGTTTTTATTTTTATGGAATTCACCAAAAAAAAACCCTTTCCACAATTCATTCCAATGGGGGGTCATAAGCTGAGTATGAACACCTTCTTGTGAATAGTACTGGCTGGTTTTGGCCATTGGGCAAAGAGTTGGTATAGATGAGATTGAGCTCGTTTCCAATGAGGTGGGGCCGCGGTGGCGTTGTGGTAACCGGTTCTCGTCCGATCACCGAAGTTAAGAAACGTCGAGCCCGGTTAGTCATCGGATGGGTGACCGTCTGAGGTGACCGTCTGAGCGATCGATTCGGACTCCCGCGTTGTGTCCTTGGGCAAGGCACTTAACCCCGATTGTCCACATGGGGGCACGATGACGCCGTGTACTAAGGCGTACTGCACGTCGATGCATGTCTTCAACCAATCTAAGCCTGCCTGCACTGCAGTTCGGAGTTACGATGTTGGGAGCTGGCAGCTGCTCGTCGTTGCTCGGTGGTTCTCTCCGGATATTCCGGCTTCCTCCACCCGTAAAGCTGTCACGGTCATGATTAGCCATTGTGCATAAGTATGTGACCTTAAACACCAATAAATAGATAAATAAATAAATAAATAAATAAATAAATAAATAAATAAATAAATAAATAAATAAATAAATAAATAAATAAATAAATAAATATTCCAATGAGGTGGTCACATAATTTGGTTTTGTTGAATTTTTCAACTGCTGAATTTGTTTTTTTGTACAGTGCATAGGGTGGTCACATAATATGGTTTTGTTGAATTTTTCAACTGCTGAATTTGTATATTTGTACAGTGCATAGGGTAAGTTACTCAATTAATAATGAAAAATGTTTATAACTAGAAAGTGTGACTAACCCTGCGCAATGCGCAGGGTTAGTCACACTTTCTGGTTAAAAAATAGCAACTGCCATATCATATACTACATGAAAATGTTCACTCCGTATGGCTGTGCAGCGGACAGGGTTAGTCGCATAATAAAGATGCTCTTATTTATAACCAGAAAGAAAAGAGTAATTAACCCTATGCATTGTACAGATTACTTGGTAAGTTAACATACACTGACCAACCGTAGGCATTGCACAGGAGTAGTTGATAGGCTGCCATATAACACACTACAGGAAGATACACACTGACCGAGGCTGTAAAAATGCACAGTTTGTTGGTTACGTGTTACATAGGGTGTAGGAGTCAAGGAACTGATTGAAATACCTATTTATAATGGATTGTGGAATTTCTTTTGTAAAGTGAATTCCAAAAATGAAAACATTCTATTTTCAATTAAAAGCCCGTCTGAAATGCCTTATTCTTTTTAGAAGAAACATTGTAAGTCTGTTGTCTGCACATTGCATCATGGATGGAGATTGGTCTTTAAAACTGAAGGGGGTGAGTAAAGGGAAACCTGGGGGCGCGGTGGCGTTGTGGTAAACGGTTCTCGTCCGTTAACGGAAGTTGAGCAACGTCGTGCCCTGTTAGTCCTTGGATGGGTGACCGTCTCAGCGATCGATTCGGACTCACGCGTTGTGTCCTTGGGCAAGGCACTTGACCCCGATTGTCCACATGGGGGCACGATGACGCCGTGTACTAAGGCGTACTGCACGTCAATGGTGCGCATGTCTTCAACCAATCTAACCCTGTCTGTGCTGCAATGCGGAGTTACGATGTTGGGTAGCTGGCAGCTGCTCGTCGTTGTTCGGTGGTTCTCTCCGGGTACTCCGGCTTCCTCCACCCGTAAAACTGTCACGGCTATGATTAGCCATTGTGCATAACAGTGTGAATGCCTGTGCTGCAGTGCGGAGTTACGATGTTGGGGAGCTGGCAAATGCTCGTCGTTGCGTACTCCGGCTTCCCCATCCGTAAAACTGTCACCGACACATCGTGGCCTTGGCTGTTAAAGTGTCGTTAAATCTTAATAAATAAATAACAAATGAAGGGAAATCTTGACTGTAGAACCATTCCTTACAAAAGAAGTGCTATAGTATATACATATTATTATCACTACAGTAGATTGACCTGGTTGTCAAACCACGTCGAGTTGATGAGATGAGTAGGTCTGCACGATATTCTGCACGATATTCTGCACATACTACTCGGAATAACAACACCAATTTTCTCAAACGTAATTATTGAAGTTCAATACGTTTCTGCTCATTCCGTTTATTCTAGTTTAAAACCCACTTCCGACAATTTCCTTCGTTTCTCCTTTGCTGTTATCCGAAAGAATGACCGCTGCGAACGATAGCTGTGGATTGTTAATGTAATGCCTGGTCATTATTTCTGGGAGTGCTTGGCATTCTTGGAGATGATGTGCAGTTGTGCGTTGATTGTACGCAATTGTTGTTTGCAGAGGCGAGAGGCCATTCCGATAGATCGTGTGGTTGTGAAGTCAAATAATGCACTCGACACTGGATATTCCTCCAGAGAATGATGATTGGCTTCGCCCTCCATCATTCTCTGGCCGAATACCCAATGACTCGTGCATTATCCTCGTGCATTATCCTTTACGAAAATGTTTCCTTCCTTCCTTCCATGGTACAATAAGACTCCTCAAAATTAGCGTCCACTGTACTGTACGAATCATTTTTGAGTCCAGTCAGTTTGTTCAACTTCAGTGAAGGCTAGGCTCCAACCTGTGGTCTGTTATCTTATCTTATCTCATCTTATCTCATATTATGTTATCTAATCTTATTTCAACTCATCCTACCTTGCTTCATCTCTACTTTCCTAACACATCTTCATTCAGTGTTGTGCTTTCTTTTCTCACCGCACTATGAACATGCTTTTGCTTGCGACAACTTCTCATGGAAAATAAAATCACTTCTTCGGGCACACATACCTCCACGTTTATACGGATGGAGGCGGCAGGAAGTCGGCCAATCTGGCCATGCTGCTTCCCAAAAGAATATCATTATTTCCTTATTAATTATTATCACTTTGTACTCTTATATTCTCTTGAATAAAAATTTACTTACTTCTAAACCGAATACCGGTATCGGTATTCAAAAAAAAAAAAAAAAAAAGAAAAAAAAATAGCACGGTATACTGGTACATCGAAAGACTGTTCAGATATCTGAACATACACGTACCACAATCGGGACTCGAGTCATCACTGTGGAACGAATTAGCATGCCTTGATGATGCAGTTCGAATAACCCTTTTTCCCAACGCAGACGATATCAAAATTTGATATTTTAAATATTACTTTATCGAACTTTTCTCAAAATTTTATCAATACAATATCATGTGACCCCCTCATTGGAATGAGCTCGTTTCCAATGAGGTGGTCACATAATATGGTTTTGTTGAATTTTTCAACTGCTGAATTTGTATATTACGCGGGTGGATGCGGCAGATTCGTTGGTTAAGGGATTATTATGATCCCCGATGAGTCTGGAGGTGGGATGGGGAAATCACACCCGAGGCGCAAGATATTTGAACCAAGCAAGCCTCGGGTCTGGTTCAAATATCTTGCCCCGAGGGTGAGATTTCCCCATTCCCACCTTCAGACTCATCGAGGATGATTTTTCTCCCCACACACGAGGATTACGTCATTATAGATAACTGGCGGTCACGTGCTTACATACCCAATTTATCAAGTGGTAGTCCATTCGAAAAACGAACAATTTCATCGGAAAGATCGTACAAAAGTTAGGTATATACCATATGTATATACTAAAACATTCATTTGTAACACTGTCCGTTAAGGGGTTAATGAATTTGCGCGTGTCAATCTTTAATGTAAAGGGCATTGTGAGATTTTTGATCGATCGATAAATTCGCGCAGTGATATTATTTAATCTGCAGATAAACATGGGGGTTGAAACAAATCAACATTGTTGATTTTGAATGGCACGTGGATTACAATCGGGAAATCGTGAAGCCATTTTGTTTATTTACAATTGTGCAGACGATGATGAAATAGTTCCGGCGGCCTAAAAAAAATTGCAAATGAGTATGTCACGTGGGGTGGGTGGGATAGAAAAATCCCACCCTGCTGTCTCACCCGGGACACGCGTATGTTTCACGTATAGTGTGTGTGTGTGGGGGGGGGGGGGGGGGGGGAGAAAATAGTATTCATTCGAAACTACAGTTAAAACTCAAGACAGCTTGAAAATTAAATTCCGGGGAAATAGATAATGACGATAAACCAATAGTTTTTATAATTATACTTGTATTAAATCAATACTGGTTTGAATACCGGTATGTATTGGTTTGTCGATATATCATGCAGCTTTAGGGATGAAATAGTTAGATCAAATAAGCGGCTGGTCGCGAGTTAGATCCAGCTATCTCACCTCGTCAGTGAGACATGATACAACAACCAGACCAATCCACTGTGTTGATAAATGGTTTATTATACAGTACGTGGAGAGTGTATTATCACTAAATCACCCGCAGAGTGGAGATTCCACCCGAGGACTAATTGCAAATTTGTTGCAAAGCATAACCAGCACCAGCAAAGTTTCAGCCAATGGACCTCCGGGTTAAACCCGGAGGTCCATTGGCTGAAACATTGCTTGTGTTTTTTGTCGATATGTACAAAATTTGAAAGTTATAGCTCGGGTGATAACCCCACTCTGCGGGTGATTTAGTTACAATCCACTCTCCACGTACTGTATGACACATAATTAATTAAAAATCCCCATTCCGAATTAAATACCCATAACACTTTAAAAGTCTGAATATAAATATATTGATATCGTGAAACAATTGTTTCTAGAGCAGTCGAAAGTTTAAACAAACTCCAAATTGCAGTTTGTTAAATCGAGCATGCCCACTTTATATTCAGTCGGACATAGGAATAATATTTATTGTTGACCTGAGCATGTGCAGAATTACACCCACACACTCCTCTTACTTCCGAAATGATAATCAAACACACCATATTAATAGTCTGTATTAGACCAACACGTTTTGAAGCCTCGTTCTTATAGTATAGTGTATGACGCAGTTCTTTCCAGCAGTGGGGAAATGATTTTGATACAATGGTGGTATTGACATGAGAAAACTTATAATCATATAATACAACATGGTAATGTACGGAAACGTATTAGCGCCACATCCAATTTAGTTATTAATCGATAATTACGAATTAGTAATTCGTAATTACGAATTCGTTAATCTGTAATTACGAATTAGTAATCCGTAATTACGAAATAGCTAATCTGTAATAACGAAATACTAATCCGTAATTACGAATTTGCTAATCCATAATTACAAAATAGCTAATCCGTAATAACGAAATACTAATCATAATTACGGATTAGTATTACATTATTATGGATTAGCTATTTCGTAATTACAGATTACTAATTTGTAATTACGGATTAACTATTGGTAATTACGGATTAATAACTAAATTTGATGTGGCGCTAATACGTTACGGATAATATGTGTAATGAGTCATGTTTTATAAAAAGGGTATGGTGACATCCAATGCTTGCAGGGTCATACTAAACACCCAAATGTACCCATATACACTCAAATATTTATACAACTGCTCCCAAATACATCCTTAAATGAATAAGATAAGAATTGAAAAAATGAAAATGAAAATTTATTCAAGCAACTTACAGGCACCTAGCCTTAAATTTGCTTCAGGACACAAATTACAATTACTAAACATAACAAATATGAATAAGTGTTATATTTTTTATTTGTGTTAACCCTTTACCCAACGTAACGGCCCAAATTCTCAAAAATCGCCAATTAATTTTCATTATATTTTCATTTTTTGTCTCAAAAACATAGGTTATGACCCCTCGTTGGAACGAGCTCGTCGAGCTCGTTCCAACCAGGAGTCATAACCTATGTTTTTGAGACAAAAAATGAAAAATAATGGGTAAAGTGTTAAGCATGTTGCCAACAAACGCAACAATGAGAGAATTGCAAGTGTCGTCTGCTTCCCATGTTAGGTAAAGGGTTAAAACATCTAGATATTTGGGCAAAAATTGCCAGTTGGGCATTTTGAACATCTGTTCAAGCTTCCTCCATAATCCGTTTTACTTATAGCCTGGAGCGTAGCTAGCTAAGAGGCGCGGTGGCGTTACGGTAACCGGCTCTCGTCAGATCACCGACGTTAAGCAACGTCGAGCCCGGTTAGTCCTCGGATGGGTGACCGTCTGAGCGATCGATTCGGACCCCCTCGTTGTGTCTTTGGGCAAGGCACTTAACCCCGATTGTCCACATGGGGACACGATGACGTCGTGTACTAGGGCGTACTGCACGTCGATGGCGCGCATGTCTTCAACCAAGCAATCTAACACTGCTTGTGCTGCAGTGCGGAGTTACGATGTTGGGGAGCTGGCAGCTGCTCGTCGTTGCCCGGTGGTTCTCTCCGGGTACTCCGGCTTCCTACTCCCCTAAAACTGTCACGCCATGATTAGCCATTGTGCATAGGTATGTAGCCTTAAACACCAATAAATAATAAATAAATGGAGCATAGCTATTATATGTAAAATCCCAGTGCAGTAAAAACGTGAAGCCCATTTACTAATAGATAGCGGGTTACATAAGTTTGTACCTGTAGTTTATACTGCAGATTAGAAGGTGTCACCCACAGCATGATGTTTGTTATTGCATATGAAATATATAGGGTGTTGTATAATATGTTGCTTGGGATTGACAACAACCACCTGTATTATATTATATATTATTAAATACGTAATGGGGATCTGATTACAAAAAAATAATATATGAGGCAGTGACTCAAAATTAATAATCATCATCTCATGTCATGTAGTATGTCATTCACACCTTCGACTCCGAGGTGTCAACATCGGAACTATGGAGCGGCCATTAATAATCCAAGAGACACTGATCAAAGTGAAGGCCGCCCTTGCTACCACCTAAAGTATCCAGGTGCGCAAGGGAACAATTCACTCGACAGTGGACTTTGAGACAAAAACAGAACCGACGTCCTTGGAGAGGTGTAGCACCTTTCGTGGGGCGATTTCCTCCCACACTGGACACCCTCCTAGTGACTCGGACCAACTGGTTGAAGACCACCGGCGCAGTACAGCCACCACCAAGAAGAAGAGGAAGAGAAAGAAGGGACCCTCCGCCAGACGTCGAGATGCCCCGCCGAATAACGGAGTTTCTGGAGAAGAATAAGAAGGAAGTGAAGGAGGCAAGTCATGGCGTCATAGGGTCGACACCTGTGACCCCTGACCAACCCCTGTCCAGCCTGATACCCCGGTCGCAGGAGGAGGGTCCAGAGGACTGCGGGTCGTTGGGTGACAGATCAATCTCTAACCCACGAGACTCTTCATCTGAAGAGGAGACGGTGGAGGAAGATCTGTCTACGGTGCAGGAATTACTCCCGGATGACGCACCTTCCACCCCTCCAGCTCTTGCTTCTCCGGCTTCTTCGGACTAGGAAGAGAGCATCCCGGGCTCCGTGGAGGCATTCCTCCTCGGGGGGGGGGGGGGGGGGGCATCCAGGATGATCCTTTCGAGCTGAGTGCCAGGAGAACTCAACTTTTACACGGAAAGAGGAATTAACCCTAACATAATCATAGCGCTCCTAAAAAATCTCACAGCTCACAAAACATCCCAAGAGACAGCAGCACGGATCAGACCATTCGTAGCCAAACCACAACCTACTCTTCCTCCTGAGCAGACAACGCCGCCAACATCCATCTCCCCGACTCATCCTCTCCCATCCAAGAAGAACCGCAGGAGACATAGACGTCGCTGAATACCTTAACCCCCCCCCCCCCTTGCCATTGCCAGACAGGACAAACTCACACACAGTTAAAGAGGGCCGATATGGCGAGCGAAACCATTTGGTCTCCCGCGAGTTGACAATCATTCTTAATTGTTTCAGCAATATCATTTCCTGTTCGTTATTTCGTTATTGAAATCCACTTGTAATAGTTTATCAAAAAATTCAAACTGTTTAAATATGTCACAGCCTTTGTCCAAGAAACAAAAAAAACGAACAAGTGGCTCTGTGGAGTTTGTCAGGATGAATGTATTGGCAACAGTATTTTTTGTGACTGCAGCAAACATTGGTTTCATGCAGAATATGAAGACTTGACTGTAGATGCAATAAAGGTAAGAAAATAAAATTTTAAACTTTATTAAGGTCAATGTGGACTTTTCACTTAAACTACTCAAAATATAATTTTGGCATTATAAGGCATATTTAATGTACAAGTGTTTTTAAAAACTATACCATTGCAATGTGTACTACAGTTAAAACTAGAAGTCCTGTCATGAAATGCGCATAAATAGTACGTCGATCTGCGCGTTAATCTACGCGTCATGACCATAGTAAGGCTATCAAATTCTGTACATATGGCCTGTACACAAGCAATGTTTCAGCCAATGGACCTCCAGGTAACCCGGAGGTCCATTGGCAGAAACATTGCCAGTGTTTGCTATGAATAACCAGGAGAACTTGCCGTGCTTTGGATGCCATTCGATATGGCAACTGCGCGCAAATCCTACGGATAAGCCTAGATAAGGGCACAGTTCATGACAGGACTTCTAGTTTTAACTGTAGTGCTGTTTTGTCTTATATGTATATCAATTGTTAATTGGGTTTATTGAGATGATGCAGTCCTTCTAAAGTTGGAAGACACGATCAAAATAGATGTTTCATATCTATATAGCCATATTTCACGATAGTTCTTATAACACTGAACCCAAATGGGATTTCCAGTTGCAAAATGTCATATCTCCAAACAACAAATAGCTTAATCTGAGGAAATGTGATGTTTTGGACCTAAAATACACGCATAAATGACTTTTTTGGAGCAACATAGCTGTGCAATAAAGGAATTGAGGATAACATTTGCTTAAAATGCTCTAACCGGACCTTCAGAACTTCAAGTCCAAATTATTCGGAAAAGAGAAAAACGGACACACGACCATATAATTATCATGTGTCGATTAACTGGTTGAGTGCTGAAGAGCCACAATCATAGATTTAAGGAAATTGAGTATACCAGTCTTCTTATTCTTAGTTGCATTAAAGGTGAACCAAAAGCAAATAACATTTGATAGACGGAGATTTGCTATATTAAAAATTACTGGAGAGTGCCTGCTGACACTCTCCAATAAATTATAAAAAAACAAATTTTGGGAAACACGTTAATTACCCAAAATAATCTTAACACTCAACCAGTTAAAATAGATCCCCTGTTGCAAATTCTTGAATAAAAAATCATGTATTATTTTTTATTTTAAGGTGCTTCAAGATGATGGGCGACGCAAAAAAGTAAAATCTGATGTTTTGGCTTGCAACAGTTGTTTGAAGAAAGAAATTGGTAATGGTGTGGCATATAACTATGAGGCTGTTTTGTCCAGATTAACATTGGTAAGTACCTTTTAATCTTATTTAAGAAATAACAGTATAATGTATTCAGTGTCGACAACATAAGCACTAGTCAAAAGTGACCAATCCTACATGTACTACTGCAGGCCTGAAGCCAGGATCGGGTTCAGGGAGGGGTGGGGGGGGGGGGGGGTCATAACCCCCGACATGAACCCCTTCGTTTTTTTTATTTTTGAGCCTGACATACCCCTCCCCCATCTATGTAACAATTACACTGCGCACACCTGATACCATTTGCATTTGCAATAAAATAGCATCAATGTAACCCATACCCCCCCCCCCCCCCCCCCATTCATTTGATTTTTGTGTGCAAAAGTCCCCCCCCCCCCCTCGCCACCAACTGCCCCCCCCCCCTTCACTGATATTTGTCTGCACGCAAGGGGACAAGGGGAGATAAATGGGTCCTTTATGGGTCTACCATGGTTCGGCCCGTAGTTGGAAAATTTTGAATTCCTGGCTAGTGGAGAATAAGGCTTCTGGTGAAATAGATGAATGCAATAAAACCTGAAAGATGTGTGGGTCGGTTCCACGACATTTCGCCGCACGACGTTATGCAGCGCGATACTTTGCCGCAACGACAATGTGCCTATTCAGATGACTATGGAGTCTGGGATTTTAATCAAGGGACGACTGTAAATAGTTTATATCTAATTGAAAAAAAAGATTTACGATGTATATTCCTAACGGCTGGAAAATACTGTGTACCAAAAAAGACAAAAGAAAACGGACATATTTGCCACTCAACCCACAGCCATTAGATGAAACGATTGTTACCTGCAAAGGAGTTATTTCGTTTTAAAAAAGAGAGAATTCGTATAAAAGGAGCGTCTCATTTTTGACGCAGAATGGCTCAGATAATATACTAGATGTGGCTTTGGTTGAAGATTCTGGCACAATGCCACTTTCAGGAATACCACACGGCAATGCTAAACATCATGATGGTGATATTGTACGAACTGACCCTAGAGTAATGGTAGAAATTGAAGAAAGAGTAAGTAATAAAAACCTAGAGTGATTTATTCAGAAATGGTCAAGGACAATTCAATTTTAGCACCGCGAGATTTTAACCCTTTACCTAACATGGAAAGCAGACGACACTTGCAAAATAAATTCTTGAATAGCTAATTTTTGTCTCAAAAACATAGGTTAAAACCCCTCGTTGGAACGAGCTCGAAGAGCTCGTTCCAACGAGGGGTCATGACCTATGTTTTTGAGACAAAAAATGAAAAAAATAATGGGTAAAGTGTTAAACATGTTGCCAACAAACGCAACAATGAGAAGAAGAAAAAGAATAAAACCGAAGGTCATAACATAGCGGATGATATATTGGATGAAATTTGTATGTTCGGAAAAGAAAAAAATTGTTCAAGAAATTCTGTTCTCGTCAGATCACCGAAATTAAGCAACGTCAAGCTCAGTTAGTCCTTTGGTGGGTGACCATCTGAGCGATCAATTCGGACTCCCGCGTTGTGTCCTTGGGCAAGGCACTAAACCCCCCATTGTCCACATGGGGGCTCGATGACGCCGTGTACTAAGGCGTACTGCACGTCGATGTTGCGCTTGTCTTCAACCAATCTAACCCTGCCTGTGCTGCAGTACGGAGTTACGATTTTGAGGAACTGGTAGCTGCTCGTCTTTGCTCGGTGGTTCTCTCCAGATACTCCGGCTTCCTCCACCCGTAAAACTGTCACCGACACGATATGACCTTGGCTGTTAATGTGTCGCTAAATTCTAATAAATAAATAAATACGTCAAGAAATTCTACTTTCCCAAGAAAACCTTCTTTTATTTTGTATACAGAGGAGCAAATTCTAGATTTCAAAAATGTCTTTGGAACACAGTCACCAATTTCATTTTAAACTTGGAATTGACAGAACCGTTAATCTGGGACCATTTTTGTCACATCATTTGTATACAAAAATGTGCGACTTATTAAGAAACAAAATAAAGCACAGCATTCTCTTTTTCTTGGGCCAATATTCGTACACAGACATGCAACATTTAAAGATTATCACTCATTTTTAGCACATATAAAGTCGGCTCTTACTACTCCTATTTCAAGTTTTGACGTTGGGGTATCAAAAGATATTGGTTTCTCGTCAGATCACTGAAGTTAAGCAACGTCGAGCTCGATTAGTCCTCGGTTGGGTGACCGTCTGAACGTTCGATTCGGACCGATTTTCACTGAACAAACTTCAATCTTCAGCACCAAAGAGCGTTCCATACCAAATATTAAGGCATTCTCTCTGGTGGTTCATGAAAAGAAGATTTTTGAAGATTTTTACGCTTTTGGGGCATTAACCAGAGTCTGAAGATGGCAGCTGCTTCGTTTGAACAAAATAGAAAGGGTACACTCCAAAGATGGTTTGGGCAATATATGTTTGAATTTGGCTTAATGGTTGTAAAGAAGACAAGTTTCCAAAAAGTTAACGGACGACGGACGCCGGATGCCAAGTGATGGCAATAGCTCACACTGACTTGCAGTCAGGTGAGCTAATAATAATAATTGACAGAATGATCAGTACCAGATGGCAGGACCTACCTATCGTTTGAAGAGCCTCAGGTGTTTTCCATTTGTTATATTAGAAGGTGTAAGTTCTGGCGATTATGGGGGCCTTGTCCGGCTTGAGGTCATCTGGGACATCATCGCAGTTCTTGCGACTTGGAATGGGGATTGTCAGTGACATCCCCCGAACAATTGCAGTCGATATAATATGTCGTAATACAGTTAGGGTCAAGCAGCGTCTTAGCCACTGTAGTTCTGGGTTCAGCTCAGAGGTCCGTTGGCTCGACTTGCTTGTCGTGCCAATGACTCATCCAAGCCAAGGATTCTGGAGTCATTGAAAACCCATCTGAACTTTTTGTTGATGACCCGTATTCCACGCACTGCATCTTAAGTAGTTAGACCACAAGATCTAGGCTATACAAACTTATATTTTCCTGGCCCTGTGCCCCCCCCCCTCCCCACACACACAAGCCTGTGCCTCATCCATATCGAATCATGTCCCTATTTCTCTTATTTAAATCCCATTAAATTAATCACACTCCCCGCTGACATCAAACCACCTCAAAGATTAGCACCCTTTTCGTGGATTAAAAACAAATTCTTGTACATATGTTTTTCCTTCTCTTGTATTTCACTTTTCGTTTATCCATCATCAGTATGCCTTACTCCCAACAGTTTTTTTTACATTTCCTCTCTTTATCTGAAGCCGACTTGAATGTATTTTGTGCACAACAGACCGAACTGTTTTCTGTCATGAAGAGTACCATTCTCCGAGTACTCAGTTTGTGGTACTCAGATATTACACAATGTGTAACCTCGCAGTGTATCAAGTTCGGATAGGTACCTTCAAGCTAGCAGCCTACATTCGTCGCATCAAAGCAGGTTAGGACAATCGAGATCCATTTGCTTTTTGGTATATCTACTCATGCGCTTTCATGGCACGGAAACCTTGAATGTCTTGTTGCGATGGCTGTGCTGTTCTTTCTCACATTGCAGCCATCACAGAAGAGCGTTCAGGCAAATATATCTTATATGCCGAAGAGTCCAAAGAAACCCATCGTACCCAACAACCTTGTTTACATGATCCCTAACAATTTTCTGAATACAAACGTAAGATATTTTATCTTGTGCTTGCTTCCATGTTTCCTGGCCGTCCTGTTGTTAACTTGCGGAGACATTCATCCCAACCCAGGATCAATTAACGATGGCTTTCACCAAATCGATAACACGCTTAAAACCCTCGATCTTAACATACAAAGCCTAAAGCCCAAACTTGATATTATATAGCGTGAGTCCCGTCATTTGACATTGTGGCATTCACTGAGACGTGATTACATAATAATGACCCAGTTAATGAAATTATTATACGTGGATTCCAGGAACCACTGCTCTTCAATCGTCCGTCAATAGTAGGCGGGGTTGCTGTCTACATTAAGGTGGTATTGTATTTAGGCACATACCTGGCCTACAATTGACACCTGTCGAGTGCCTATGGGTGGAAATAATAAGAGAAAGGGGTAAGTCGCTACTGTTAGGAGTATTTTATCGCCCACCGAACAGTCCTGTTGATATATGGGATACTATATCCACTTCGATTTACAAAGCAACGGATACATCTGTTACTGACCTTGTCATTACCGATGATTTTAACGACAATGAAATTGCAGGTCCCAGAGGACATCTTTCAGATATTATTAGATATTTTAATTTTAGACAGCTTGTGGATGGGCCAACGTGTTTCACGGATTCCTCTACTTCACTGATTGACATTTTCTCTGGAAGCAAGACAGTCAGCGTGAAGACTTGTGTGATCTTGATCCATTCATACCTGGTATGATCCTCTATCACTGCCCTACGGTCCTGGGGCTCGACTTTATCAAACCATCGCGCATCTCCTTCAGGAGACAAATTTGGTTGTATTCACAGGGCCACTATCGCGAACTGAATGCCGCGTTCGATAGTGTAAACTGGAATATTATTTTCAATGCATCGAGCCTGGATATAATTGTCTCAGAGTTCACTAAAGAGCTACATAACATTGCTTCCCGTCATATACCCAACAAATGGATCACATGTAGAAAGGACTAACCAAAATGGATACATAACGAAATAAGATTACTAATAAGACAGAGAAAAAGGTTTTATCGTGTTGCCAAACGCAATGGTCTCCTACAGTCCTTTGAAAAATACAAACAAAAGAGACACGAAGTGGTTCTGGCCATCAGGAAGGCGAAGACAGTTTATGTTGCAAACGTACAGTCAGTACTCACTAGTCGTGCAACTACGCCAGCCCAGTGGTGGAAAACCCTTAAGACGTTCATTGGCAACACCAATTCAGATATTCCGGCCATCAGTCATTTGGACAAAACGCACGCCACAAACAGAGAAAAAGCTGACGTGTTTAATGAATACTTTAGCTCTATCTCATCAGTGGATGACTCTCAGTCCTCACTACCTATACTGGACACACCCGCCCCTTACGTAATAGACAGGATAACCATACAGAGCAGCGAAGTATACGAAGCGCTAAAATCCCTTAATGCATCAAAGGCTGCAGGACCTGATCTTATAAGTCCCGGGTTGCTGGAGGAATGTAAATTATCCTTATGTGAACCTCTCTCAGTAATCTTCAATATTCTCCTGAATAATAATTACTTTCCATTTATGTGGAAAAAGGCTACTGTAACGCCCGTTTTAAAAAATCATCCTTCCAATTTAGTAACGAACTATCGTCCGATTTCCCTTCTTAGTTGTGTTGGCAAGGTTTTTGAAAAATGTATTTTCAAACAGTTATGGAAGTACTTGAGCGACAACATCCTAAGTCAATTGCAGTCAGGATTCACCCCTTGGTGATACGACTATACTTCAACTAACTGACCTCTATGACGAATTCTGCCGAGCCCTCGACTACGGAAAAGATGTTCGCGTAGTTTTCTGCGACGTCAGTAAAGCATTCGATAAGGTGTGGCATGTGGGTCTCATTCGCAAGCTGGAAAATATTGGAGTGTCGGGTGATTTAGTTGCATTTTTAAAATCGTACCCCTCAGACAGGGTCCAGAGGGTCGCAGTTGCCTCTGAGACCTCATCCTCGAGACTGATAAACTCTGGAGTTCCTCTGGGGTCGATACTTGGCCCCTTATTATTTCCCATATATATCAATGACATAACAGATAACCTTTTAAGTAGCATTCGGCTCTTCGCTGATGATACATCATTGTTTCTTATAGCTGAGAATCCAACCCAAGCAGCAACTGTGATCAACCAGGATCTGACTACAATAGAGCATTCGGCCAAGACGTGAATGGTTGAGTTCGATCCTAAAAAATCTGAGAGCATGCTCATATCGCGCAAGGTTAGCCCTGCTCTGCACCCACCACTATTTCTTGGTATTACCCAGATATCGGAAGTTAAAAGTCACAAGCACCTGGGAGTTATCTTAAATGGTGCATGTAGGTGGAATGACCACATTGAACATATCTGCGGTAAAGCATGGTCTCGCGTAGATTTACCGAGGAGGCAAAAGTTTACTCTTGAACGCAGGGTCCTTGAAAAGATTTATTCTGCCTTTATTAGGCCTCCTCTTGAATATGGTAGCACAATTTAGGATAATTGCACGGCGAGTAATACAATCGATTTGGAAAAAGTACAGTTGGCTTCAGCAAGGACAGTGACTGGTGCAACCATGAGTGCTAGGACTTCCGCGTTGTACAGTGTAACCTGCTGGGACTCCCTTGAGGAAAGACGTCGCAAACACAAACTGAAACAATTCTTCCGAATGTTTCACCATACTACACCTCCATATATTGCTAATAAGGTACCTCCAACAGTCTTTGCCACCAGCCGATGTCTCAATCTCTGAGCAGGTAATGATCTCCAAGTTCCCTTCTGCAACACTCAACTGAACAAGTCTTCATTTATACCGAGAACTACAACAAGCCTATGGAACGACATACTGTTATCAATCAGAGAAAATTCATCAGTGAGTAATTTCGCAACTTATCTCAACAGGGGCAATCTGCGACCCCCGTCTTTTTATGGCCATGAACAATAACGAATAGGACAAATCTATCACTGCAGATTGCGGTTGTGTTGCAGTAATCTTAGCACCCATTTATTTAATAACCACTTGTCGCCATCGCTCCTGCGTCAGTGTGGCGTCCTCGAGACAAGCGAACACTTTCTTTTGTTCTGTCCTGTCTTTGAAGAGGCACGCAGGTCAACAATAAAATCACTTCCATTCAGACCAGATGTGACAACACTTCTATTTGGCTCCGAATTCCTTTCCAGTGAAGAAATTTTGTCTGTATTTGAAATGGTGCAGGACTTTATTCTACTTAGTAAACGCTTCCAATAATTGCGATCCTACCGCTGCTCACCTTATAGTTTACAATGGGTGGAATTTGGGCCTAGTCACCCACTGGGTGATATCTCAATACAACATCTCTTTCAGGTAGGCTCCTATCGTGTTTTCCAACTATCTCTTCTGTTAATGGACCATCAAACTAACCTGATGATCAGTGGCGGAGGGTTTGCTTGTCTGTCTTACGTGAGGTCTTTTTTTTAGTGAAAACCTACATCAAGTGAAATATCTGCGGGGTGAGGGACTGGTTCACTATTAGCTTCTCACACTGTTGGTTTTTTTTCGGTGGGGTGGGGTTCCGGGGTATTGTTGCCGCGCTGTGTGCCGCGGGTGGCTAACAATGTTTCGTATATCGTTGAACAATACACTGCATGCTAATGAATAAAGCGTCTTCCACTTGAGACATTGTTCGTTTCACGGCGGTGCATGGTGCTGGCGGCGGTCCTCCGGAGTCGTGTTCCGTACTGGAATGAAAAACGTTAACAGTGCTCGCACAGCGTTGTCCATTAGAATATCCTCCTCGTATACTATCGTTAGGCTGCGATCTCCAAGTGAGTCAGTTTCCTCACTGTTGTCGATCAATATTGATGTCTTGTGCATTCAAGTTGGCCCTTTTCATATGTTATCCTTCTCCTTCACTCGACCTCTCGTTGTACGTTCTTCATTTTTCCGTATTTAAACAATATCCAACCAACCCACTCGTTCTATCTGCCTGTCAAACTGAAATTGTGTGATTTTGCAGACTTGGGAGACGGTTCACATAAGCATTCAGCTTTCTTCCGAATCCCCTACTACAACAAGTTATTTTGATATGTTAGGTGTTAATTGTATTCACTGAAATTTCTGTACAAAACATTAATTAAATCCGTTTACACTTGTTTGCATGTATACAGTCAACTTATCTTTTTTCAATAAATATTGTTTAAACTAATAATAATAAGAATAAATGAAGTTTAAAGCCGAAAAGCCCCACAGAGCTCTTGGGCTTTACAAAAAACATATATATTTCAATTTCGCTGACGGTGTCTCAAGCAGACAAATCACTGATCAGTGGCCTTCACTGGAAGATTGTATACCAGCTGGAACAAATGTGTTTTGAGAGCCGATTACTCCATTTTCAGAAAGTAATGGTTATGATTACAATAACTTTGAAAAGGTAATCCATTACATTATTGATTACTCTGTATCTTATTCGTTAATGGGAGGTAGTTTATTCATACACTACTGACTTTAAGGCAATACCCATATAATGCATTAGTCTGTTTCAAAGTCAAAATGAGCACAATATTCTATTAACCCTTTACCCAACGTAACGGTCAAAACCGGCCAGCGCTATTCTCAAAAATCGCCAATTAATTTTCAAAATATTTTCATTTTTTGTCTCAAAAACATAGGTTATGACCCCTCGTTGGAACGAGCTCGTCGAGCTCGTTCCAACGAGGGGTCATAACCTATGTTTTTGAGACAAAAAATGAAAAAATTTAGTTATTCAAGAATTTTTTTTGCAAGTGTCGTCTGCTTTTCATGTTAGGTAAAGGGTTAAGTTTATTCTTCTTGCTCTCTTGTGTAGATTATATAGTATCGTCACTGGAAACAGTTTCTATAAAAATTCTACAGTGCATATATCAACTAACGTTGTGTTGGTTCGACATTCTTCACAGATATTTTGCATTTTCTGTTTAATGGATTTTGTCAGTTCTATCACGACACCTTCTAGAAATAATGTTTGTATTTTTTCTTCACACATCTTGCAATGTTCACACTGAATCATCTGTTGTAATAGTCAACTATCACTTCTCTAAATCTGTTTATCTCTATCTCTCTATCAAATTCGAACAATACCATCCCAGTAACTACTGCAGAGAATGTTATTACCAACAGAACCTACAATATTACTGTTTGTTGACAATATTGGCCTGCAAAGTTATGCCTAATATTGTCAACAGAACATCTGGCGTCTACTTTTCTGTGGGTACACAAAGTACACCTGTACTCTGATCGCCAGTTAATGTGATTCCATGTAATTTAGTTTTAACTCTACAAAATTGAGAGTCAACTTTCCCAATAGAAATTGTCTATGAAATTCTAGTATACTATAATGATTATCGCCATATAATTCTATGGTACGAGTGTATCTATACCTAGAAGAGATGTAGCTCTTCTAGCGAGCTTGATTACCCCCTGTGGGCGAACTTCGCAACAATAACAGATATATCACGTTGCTTACTGTCACGGAAACAGCTCTGATAAATCTTTTTATTTAGGTATATCCGATTAAATATAGTTGTAGGAAAGAAGTCAGGGCATGTATGGCCTTCCCGTGAGTCTACAATCTCACGAGCCTTCCTCGTATATAAGCAGCCTCATAAACTTCAACTTTCTTTGAGCGGCCTGTGTGATAAGAAGCCAATATTTGAGGAGCACCCGAATATGACCTTTAGGGAACACTGTTCTTGAAACCGAGGACGGAGCTGCAGAAGTTTAGAGGGGGGAATTTGGAAGTGTGACAAGGAGTGACATATGTGTTGTATTAAATTGTTACTGAACCTTCCAACAAACCAGGATGGTTTCTCCGATTTCGCCGTTGATAATATCGATTGAAATAATACTCTCCAGACCGCCGGTGTTAAAAAGGTTAAAATCCTTTTGATCCTTTTTCTGTTTTGTCAAAATGTGGGACTCCAGGAAACTTACTGACTTTTTGCTTCTGGGTAATTTGGGCATGTTGCAAATTTGCATTCGCTATCTTCACATTGGGGCTTATCACGCTGACCAATGGCATGCCCGGAAACTGAAAAGATAACATTTCTAGTTGAGTGATACCTGTTAGATAATATTTCTAGTTGTTGAAAATATCATACATTCATTATACGTTTTGTTTTTATATTCATATCATACGAAAAACCACCACCACAAATATCCCTGACCATGTTTAACTGTAAACTTGATTCATGACCCCATAAATAAAACACAAACACAAATAAACGCCGGCAACGGCATGCGAGGAACGTTCACTTAGTTATCTTATTACCTACAATTATAACTATGGCTCCAAGGACACGAAATCAAAGGCATGGTGGTTTAACCTCTCACCCCATCTCACGTCCGTAAGACACATAGGACAAGATTTTGTTAGAGCCATGTCCGCCCGCATCTGACCGCAGACAAGGTGGACCTTCTTATGACACTGAGGGCATTTGGACGCTTTAAACCCTTCCTCAGTTTTGTCCTAAAACAAATGCAATAACGTTCGGTTGTTCCACCGGTGCACTGTTCGAAACGTACAGTGGCAACACGAATTTTGTGGGCCTCGAGAGCCGTCTTTAGAAGAATGTACTGGAGTTGAGCTCTTTCCCAATCGAATGTATTTTGGACATCTCAGGAGTCGGAACTCAACTCCATGAATTCTTGGGTACAGTAAACAAGACCAACTCTTTCAGTTCGATGCTGCAGAATGGCCGAATCTGGGGAACGTCGTCCGTATAATATCGGCCATACCAGTGCATGTCGTTCCAGTACCTTACCACCCGGGTTGGGAAATCGATAGTCATCTCCTGACACTTTTTAGCGACTGCCCATAGACTCTCCCAATCTGTTGCAAGGCATCCACCTACTTCACATTCAGCGGACCCTGTAACATGTAAATGGAGAAAGACATATTTATCCTCATCAGTAACCAAATGTCTAAGATATACCTCATACCTTCGTACTACAGGGGTCATAATTGCCTCCTCGAAGTATATCTCATCCCAAAACCGAACTAATCGTTGTTGCATATGGCGTTTTCGCAGTAAGGCTGAAGCATTTATTTTTCTTTCTGGACATATTGCTTCTGTCCAAAATAATTATATTGTTCATCGTCAAATGTTTTCCACTCAGGGATCCATACCTATGCCATTTTGTCACTAATCTGTTCTCAAATGTCAACTATAAACACAATTACCACTTAAATGTAATGCAAGAAAAACTACAAAAGTTAATTCCAATATACGAAAAACTAAAAGAAACATTATATATACATTATACACTAATTCTTCTATGTGCACCTCTCCTTTCTCCCTCATCCATGGGTGTATGTGCTTCTAGTACTTTCCGCGACAGTCAAACCACACACGTACCAGTTTTGTGATTGTCCCGTTTTTCTCCACAGTCTACCGGCCAATCCAAAGCAAACAGTGAAAGAACACCGGGAGAAAAATCACATTTACGAATCGCGCAGTTTAATTGCAGGAAAGAAAAATCCCAGCATAATTGATAATGATTTATTGCATAATTTTGAAACGATGAACAGAGTACATAAAGGACATGTAATTTACAAGCCACATATCACATTTCTACGTTCACACAAGTAACAAATAAACGCACGACGACATATATATAAACAATTAACAGACAGAAGTTGAGTACATAAATATTAATCACTCGGCCTTTTAAGGAGACACCCCCTCCCCCCCCCTCCTTCCCGAAACCAATATTGAAATAAAACAACCTGTACGCGCTCCAAAAAACTGTACCTCGAAATTCCAGAAATAATATAAATTTGGGGAGTTAAAAATTTCGGGGAACAGTCCAAAGGAGCACTTGGATTAAAACCGTTTGCGCTTATGAAGGTAATGAACCAAAAAAGTATGCAATATATATATATATAGATATCATATAAATAACCCACCAAGCCTAAGGCGTATATGTTCAAACTTTTTCTACCCCAATCCCATAGCTCAAGAAGTCTATGGTTTCTGACGAGACGAACTAAATATAAGTTTGAAATGGATACAATATTCAAATGGTTGTTTTTTTTTTCTTTTCACAAATAAGAACACTCAAATATAACACAATATAATTCATAGAAACTGCTTTGAATGCACCAAGCAGAGAATTGAGAGAAAGGTGAAAATCAAAACTCTCCTGCCTCAACTCTGTAACCCAAGAAACCAATGGTTCTTGAGGAGACGAACTGCATGGAACATTAAATGTGGAACCCAATGAAATAAATCCTAAAAAATTGGATTATTTTTTACCAAACTTGACCAGTTATTAAAGGGTTAATAACCTAGACACCTGACCCAATAAAGCTACTGTAATGCAACAAGCGGAGAATTGAGAGAAAGGCGAAAATCAAATCTCTTCTACCTCAACTCTGTAACCCTGTAACCCAAGAAACCAATGGTTCTTGAAGAGACGAAGGGCATGGAACATTAAAACAGCTTATGTGGAACCCTATGAAATAAATCCTAAAAATTGGATTATTTTTTACCAAACTTGAACAGTTATTAAAGGGTTAATAACCTAGACACCTGACCCAATAAAGCTACTGTAATGCACCAAGCAGAGAATAGAGAGAAAGCTGAAATCTCGAGCCTCTCCTACCTCAATTCTGCAACTCAGAAAACCTATGGATTCTGAAGAAGCGAACTGCCAAGTACATTGGTAGCTCTCCCATAAAGGGGGCTATTGGGCGTGCCTGGAGAGACGAACTTCCAGGCATAACAACAAAGTCAAAGTAGGTATTAGATGGAACAGCCACACTGGAATGAACTGACTAACAGTGATGACTATTAAAATAACCCATTTACTACCTGGATAAGGAAATGCCTAAGTCTTCTGGAACCTTCTAAATTTAAGTGTAACCCATCTCTTTCCCCATAAAGTTCACGTTTGGGTCTACCCCCAGAAACAAAATGTCTGTAAATTCTAAGGAACTAAAAGTTCCTATCCTGGCAAAGCTCATTTAGTTTCTTATTGACTTCAAACACCTTAGCTCCATACTCATCATGATCTATTTGTCGAGGAAGAATGGAAAGAAAAAATAGTTTGATAGAGGGATAAAAACGATGCATAGAAGTTTTAAGTTTATTAAAGGCAGAAATAATAGTATCAGCCGATTCTGATTGGATATCATTCGTACCTAAATGAAAAATGACATGTGAGAATTTTTCCGTACTAGCCTTGATATCATTAATAATATATGTCATTCTTGAAACCGTACAACCAGGAAAAGGTCTTACTTCCAGATCTAAAATGTCATCTACAGTTAAAACTAGAAGTCCTGTCACGAACTGTGCGCTTATCTGGGCTTAATTGCGCGTAGGAATTGCGCGCAATTGCCATATCGAATGGCACCCAAAGCATGGCAGCTTCTCCTTGTTACCCATAGCAAACACAAGCAATGTTCCCGCCAATGGACCTCCGTGTTACCCGGAGGTCCATTGGCTGAAACTTTGCTTGTGCACAGGCCGTATGTGCAGAATTTGATAGCCTTACCATCGTCACAACGCGTAGATTAACGCGCAAATCCACGTGCTATTTGTGCGCATTTCAGGACAGGTCTTCTGGTTTTAACTATACATATTTACAAATGGAATCACTCAACAGAAGAACTTTACGTTGTTGTTTGGCTGAAAGTAAAAATTGAATAGATTAGAGATCAATGAACACTTGTTTGAATTGATTCTCTCATTTTACTCATAAATAGCATCTTGTCTTTCATTGTAAAATGTAAATAAGCCTTGTAGGCATCACTGGCCCAATCACCTGCTAATTGAATCAGTTCAGATTGAACATGGGATTGAAAAGCCCAGGAAGCACCCCCCCCCCCCCCCTCTGGAAACTATGGGAGGAATATAGTGAAGGGACTCTGACCGTACAAAGCAATACATGTTTAAGAAATGACTGTAATTAATTATAAGTGAGAGGTAAATTTTTACCATTTTTCCTTGTTAAAATGCTGGATCTGAATGTGAACCAGGAACTAATTCCAGCATGTGTTTGAATAAGTAACAGGACATAAAGGAGAATTTGGAATGCTAATTTAGGGAATCTTGAAAAAAATTTGTCCAAATTGTATCGTTTTAGTCCATTTTATAACAACTAAAATGATGTCGTCTTCAAGAAGAATGTCCCCACGAGTTAAATGTCAACTATGACTAAACAGAGAAATAGAAACTGGCACTAAATTTGATTTTCTAGCCATGGGGAAAAAAGGCAAAAAGGAATAAACACCAAAATGAAACATGCAATGGATTGTTGGATTGAATAAAATGATAAAATTCCAGAAGAATATGAGGAGTTATGGGTGAGGCTTGATGTGGACAATGTTGTTTAATTCTAGATATACCCCTACGTAAAAATTTTAGTTCATAGGCATCAAAGGCTGAACAACCTAACTCTAACAGTTTGTGTAAAGGTTTAACTCCACTTAGATAACAACTTATTGATTGAGGAGACTTAAAGGATCGGTTGAGGAATTGACAAAACAATTTCAAAGTGTTGTAAGTAGAAGGAAACCCTTGAAGTTAAAAATATTCACAAAACAGAAAATAGGCTCTCCATTGTATTCGAAGATTTTTATGCGTACCACTTACGAAGGCAGAAAAAACTGATTCTTGAGCTTCTCTCTCTAATAAGGCTAGTTGAGATTCTGGAAGGAAAGTATCTACCAATTATTATTCTATAAAAAGCATTCATCATAAACTTGTACTTCCTTCACATTTAAGTCTTTGATGGCATGTTGAAGCTTTTGCTGAAATATCCTTCCTTCACCCCACCTGGAAAGAAAGTCAGGAAGACGGTTATCACATCCCTCAATGTGATGAGCTCTGATTTCAAATTCATGCAAGGCAACTATGAAAGCTACTTCTCTTAAACAAGACTGCAAAAAAACATTCCTAGTAGCTCCCTTATTTATAATGGAGGCAGATACTGAATTGTCACAATAAACTAAAATCCTTTTGTCTTTAAGCTTGTGTGCCCACAGGTTCAAACAAACTACAATTGTTAACAACTCCAACTCATTTATGTGCAAATGCTTGTGAACAATAAACTCAGAGAAGGCTGCATGAAAAAAATCGTCATCACACTTTCCTCCACAGCCAGATAAACAAGCATCTGAAGCAAGAAACTGATCAGGGAGAGACCAAGATTCGAAAGACATCATCGAAACCCCATTGTACAAAGGCAAAAAGGTATTCAACCAAATCAAATCTTGTGAGACATAAACAGGCACTTTTTTGAAATGTGTTTATTACCTTTAAATGTTCTGAGCCATCTCAAAATTCTTGAAACAAAAATTTTATCTGGACTAACACACAAGTACAAACAAATTGTAGTTTCCCCAAAAACCATTCCTGAACCAATTCTAGAATTTCATTAAGTCTCTCAGAGCAGTAATCTTCAAAGTAAGAGAATCCGTATTCAATAGAATGCCCCCAAAAAACCATTTTAGTTGAAGGACAACACCTTGTCCACCGATTCTTCCAAACCACATAATTTTAAAACATTTCCCAACTTGAAAAAGGGTTCGCTACTTTTTTCGGACATTTCAGCTCCACCAAAATCATCTAAATAGTTAACAGTTTCTACCCCTTCACTGGCTGCAATAAAATTCACAGTATCTGTCAACCATTGACAAATTTGAGCTGCCGATCTAAGACCCATTGTTAGCACTTTGTTAAAATAAATTTTATTTTTTCACATGTAACCCAACAAATGGATATCCCCAGGATCTAAAGGAATTTGTCTACATGCTCGTTTAAGTTCTCGTTTAAACAAATGACACTCTCGAACTTTTTGCATGATAATTTCCACCAAGTTATCAACTCTTGGATACTTTAAATCTATAGACTCTCCCAAATAAGAATCGGAAGGTATTCCTTCATTTACGGAGGATCCCATAGGGAAACTTAAGTCCACAATAACTCGAATGTCCTTTGAATCTTTCTTAGATACAGTATTAATCGGACTAATCTTAATATTGGTATTAAATGGGTTAACAGAAAAAGTCCTATAATAGCCCTATATTCTAATTCTTTTTTGATATAACTATCAACATCTTTCTCAAATTGTAAGGCTCCTTTATGATTAGAAAACTTATCTCTATTGAAAGGCACTGGACCAAAAATAACCTACTGGAAAGCTAAACTCAATCAAGTCACAAATTAAAGAATCTGCATACTGTTTTCACTTTTGATGGAAAAACTGAGAATTTAAATGAGAAAATACTGGAATTCTGCAATCAAGATAATTGTTCTGCCCTGATTCTACTATCTGATCATGAGCTTGTAAATAATCAACAATCTGTTTATTTACCCTGGGACTAGCACTACAAGTAGAATCAACACCTGACCAACATTGAGGTTTTGAAGATATTAAATTTACCTCAGTATTGCTATTATCTTCAATAGAAAGATAATTCGTCGCCTGAGTGCTAGAATGTTCTATGTCCCCTATGGGACATAGAACATTCTAGCACTCAGGCGACGAATTGTTACACTCTGATTCTAATGTCTTATCATGAACTTGTAAATAATCAGTGAACTGTGCATTTAATTCAGGATCATCAATGAACTGTGTTTTTAATTCAGGACTATCACTACAATTAGAACCAAAACCTAATACACTCCGAGGCTTTGAATGTGTAGAATTTTCTTTAATACTGCTATAATCTTCAATAGAAGATGAAAAAATAACATATAATCTATCTGATGAATTGCATTGAGAATGATCAGAATTTGATTCTTTTACTTCAACAACTTTAATATCAGATGACTGTTAAAAAGAATATTTGTCGGAAAAGGTGTTATCCTTAGTCACTTGATTTTCCGACTCAGTATAGAAAGAATCAAAACATTGAGCTGCACTATTATCATGCTTAACCCTTTACCTAACATGGAAAGCAGATGACACTTGCAAAAAAAATTCTTGAATAATTAATTTTTTTCATTTTTTGTCTCAAAAACATAGGTTATTTGATTTGTCAAATGGCTTAAAACCTATGTTTTTGAGACAAAAACTGAAAAAATAATGAAAAATAATTGGCGATTTTTGAGAATAGTGCTGGCCAGTTTTGGCCATTACATTGGGTAAAGGGTTAACCCTTTACCTAACGTAACGTCAAAACCGGCCAGCGCTATTCTCAAAAATCGCCTATTAATTTTCATTATTTTTTAAAATTTTTTGTCTCAAAAACATAGGTTATGACCCCCTCGTTGGAACGAGCTCGTCGAGCTCGTTCCAACGAGGGGTCATAACCTATGTTTTTGAGACAAAAAATGAAAAAAATTAGTTATTCAAGAATTATTTTTGCAAGTGTCATCTGCTTTTCATGTTAGGTAAAGGGTTAAGTAAATAACTAGGATAAAAAGAATCAAGGAGTTCAATCACGTCTGTTTCACTCAAGATCGTTTCAAAAAATTGGCAAAAGGAGGTTGTTGACGGTTGAAATTAATTGAGATTTCCTCCCTTGACAGGAGTAACACTAAGGGGGGGGGGGGGGGGGGTGAATTGTATGGAACCCTAGTCCGGCCTTTTCCTAACTGCAATTAAGCCATTTGACGAATCAAATAACCAATAATCACTTTCTTCATCTAATGTACTCCCTAATTCTCGGAATTGCCTTCATATCCACCAATTATGCACTCCGGGATATAAAGAAAGTTTCAGACGAGGGTTAATATTATGCTCTATATGCTATATATTTCCTGTCCAATAAGGGTGTCGCCACTGATATAGCAGTGTTTAGGTCGGCACGCCCCAGGGAGAAGGTTCTTCTTCCCGTCGGTGTACTACCGAAGTTCTTAATGTTGGTGAGAAGAATATCTCACTATAATAATCATTTTGTGTAATTCTAAAAATGTGATTTCCTCAAAAATTGAAAGTTAATTTCGTAGAGGAACATACCATATGTTCCATGTGCCACTGTACCTGATCTGGAACTGATTCGCCATACAATAGACGTCTACACCCAAAAACTATTTGTTCAGAGGAGTCTCTGGCATCACAAAGTTTTTGACCTAATACACCTTCGACCTCTGCTTTGGTCAGACTGCCCGAGAGATCGCAAGCCATTGTTCCTTGGATAGCTCGTGAAAAACTTGGTGCACTGTTATTCGCTTCATTGTTTCTCGCTTCTGCCATAATTATTATTAAAGTTATGAAAAACACAATAAAACACGACAGACTATTTATAGATTAAATAATATGCAATAATATTCATAAATGTCAGCTCAACTCAAAGGCAGTAGTTAGTCAAACCTCTCAATATGGCCTAAGGACTCAAGACATAGCAGGCTCTGTCTCTCTAATTTAATTCAGTATGTCAGTATTCACAACTCCCTTTCCTGAAATGGCTTTCGATAACTGCGATAATGGTGTTGGGTCCCATCCTAAAATTAGAAACTCAACCATCATAGTCAGGATGAGTATCTTTTTGTACAACATAGTATTGATTATGTCTGGGATTTCCATTTAACCTACAACGAGCTCTTCATCGAGCTCTCCAACCAAGGAACCTCCCTTAGGGATTGGTTCTTACAATGTGGCTTCTGACAGACAACATGTTTCTTGTTAACTGCAATACGACTACTCAGTGACTATACTAATGTCGTGGCAGGTCAAGTCTTCTTGACTTCTGCATGTACTAAGTCAGGACAATTTAAAATCATTAAAACTTGCGATCGACTTTTCAGGTGATATGCACAAATAGAATCATACCAATAAACTGTATCTCTTTTAAGTTCAATTCTAACAGAAATATTCTGAAAATCATAGTACACACATCCGAACTCATCTTCGGATGTTAAAGTACGATGAGCTTTGAAATATTTCAGCTCATAGGTATGTGGTTGAACAACACTATTTATAACTGAGAGTGTTCTGCCAGTTTGTGGACAAACTGCAGGTGAAGGCGCACCATGGTGCGTATATTGATAAGTAGCATATTCCCAAGGTAATGGGTACGTAGTGTCCATAAAGGGAGTTCGAGAAATTTTCTCCTGACCACTCCATAGATGTTCCTCCTCCTCATTGGTTTGGCCCCTGCAATGATGCTCAGTTCCAATTGCTTCATTTTCATCACCATCTACTATTTCACAACTACTTGAGTCACTCATTGTACAACAAATGAAAACGCAAATAATATTGTTCAACATTATGTTGTTATTATTGTAAGTCAATATTTGTTAGAATATTGGGTTCTTGAGTTACTAAATTTGCAAGCACTTCTCTAGTTGTTACATCATAGTTCACAGATGGATACAATTGAGACTGAAACAAGGACGTTGTAGGTTTCTCCTGTCTCTCCTTTGTCATTCTGTCTTTGGTTATTTGTCACAGAATTGTCACTATTTCGTCAGAATGTGGTACTGTTGACATTGAAATATTTGTCCATTGTCCCATAGTCGTATATGTAGGATGGTTCTTGCCAGTACTAAATGCAACATTAGACATTCCACATACATTATCAGTTATCAGAAAAATTAGGTTTTCTATTCCGTTTATTCTTATACCATAAGATTATGATACGTAACTTAATATGGCTTTGTGTCCTAATACATCATATAAGTAAGTAGATTCCCAGTATAAGTAATGCACATCCAATAAAATACACCCATTTCGGTATCTCAAATGGTTCTGCCGGAGCTAACTGCATCTTATCTAATTCTTGAAAAAGGTCATTCATTTTCAACTCTTCGAGGTGTTGCAAAGATTTCCGAATTGCAAAGTTAGTTATATTCACCTTGTTAAACACAAGTTGCCATATTTGGCTTTGAGTCTATGAGATATTGGGCAAAACAGTCTTAGACACTAAACGATACGTCCTGTTATCTCGGCGATGAAAATAACTATTTAGTAATAGCTGATCACTAGTTGCAATACATAAAGGATTCAATTCTAATGTACCAATTGGTGGCACAATTCAGCATGGTTTAGGATTCTTATGCCCTGGACACGTAATGGAAAATTGTAATGGTACATCAGTAGTGATATGTACTTCTTCAATACGTGTTGCAAAAGGTAAGTCCGCATTCAGTTTTATATCAGTTGTACACAGCTTCTTTATCTCAGGCTTCTGATTGAGAAATAATGCTAAAAGGCAATGAGAGGTGTTATGTATTGTTCTCAATGCACCCACTAATAGACAGAATAATTTCTTTTCATCGACACATATATCATGACCTAATTCCGGTATATATCATGTTCTTTGTTTGTCTACAATCCATGTATTGGCTTCAAATCGATATATAGCTACTAGTTTGTTTGCAGTTTTTGATGCTTTCTGACTTACATTTAGGAATGGGATGGGCAATGCTTGCACTTTAAAAATCTCAAACTGAAAATTTGTATTAATCAACGGAATTTTCACTAGAATAACTAACTTATCATCAACAAATACTGTCGTAGTTGTTAAAAAATGATAGTATTGCCATAATTCTGTTTGAATTTTTAATGGAAGTTGGGTGTGGTCGTCAAACCTGTCTTGAATACTCGTTAATACCGAGGTTAACAAAGTAGGACTAACGACTCTTGGTGATAATTTTTCATCTGCGAGCACATCCATCTGCTCATGCAGATCATCTATATATATTTCAGCTGTTAATAACATTAATTCAACTTGACTTAACACTGTTTCAAGTTGGTGGAATGAATATATAAAATGCTCTGAAACTGCTCACTGATTTTCATGATCTTGTAATACACGATCTGCTTGTGCACGCAAATGTGATACTACTCGCGATAAATTTACCATAAATCCTCAATTCTCTTGTACGGCATGATACGTTAATTTAATTAAACTCAAACTTTGTTTTTGTACGTGTTGCATCATTACTTGATTCAAATACAATCATCTTAAATTTCTTTCATCCCCTTTAAATCAGATTCATTGACTGTTCCAAATAGGAAACTTAACCCTTCACCTATAAAATTTGCCAAACCTTGTTTATCTCGAGATGAGGGTGTATGCCCTTTTAACTTGCGATAATCGTCCAGGTCCCCATTTACTCAATCGAAACGATTATTGATAAACTAAAGATCTTGGTATAAATCCACTATTATCGAATGTAATGCAAGATTAAAAGTATGGTTTCTGGTATTGTTTCATTCAAATATTTTCAAGAGATCTTCATCAATTTCCTGGTAAAAATGATTCACAAACCATACATTATTGTCAACCCTTTGCATGTAATGAATGAATGACGCCACTTCCGTTACATACATGGTTTTCCAGTGACTGTTAACCATATCAATTTATTTTACTTTTGTAAAGATGACATTGTTTCAGATTATTGTTCTACCATTTACTGTTATAATCAACAGACTTCCAAATAAGTAGTACCAACTTAACATCTTGCTCCAACAATGAGAAGGAAGGCATGGATTAAAATCACAAGTGATTCTCAATACTGAGAGTTCCAAATATACTCTTTTGTTTCATGGCTGGCCACTTAAACTCAAGAAGTCTTTTCTAACACAGAAGAACTGCCAAACCGGTTGCGTAGGTCAGAAAACAACTCCTCCATGTTACATGTTTTAGCAAACTATAAGTCAATATAATTTTGTCTCTCATGGTGTACATCTTATCCTCTTCCATAGTTACATAGCACATTAAATTATGTCATCTCTATGTTTATTCCTGGGTACTCTAGGTTTTATGATGCATTCTTTGAGTTTCATGCCACCCATCCACTCGAAGGTGGCTCTAATTTTATCAACAAGGTTGCCTATTTTTCTCCCATTTGTAGGTTATAAAGTCGATTGTATGGCAACTACTTGTGTTTTAACTTTGTTTTTTTTTATCTCTACTACAATAAGAGAAACAGTCTGATTCGGATTCTGAGTCAGATAGAACTTTTAACAGATATACTGCCATTGACACATCGGCTACTTCCATTGGCACATCTGCCATCAGTACAGCTGCCAATGTATCAGCTTGAGCAGTTTGTTTATCCTCCCGGAAGCATCGTAATCTATGACATAATTCTTCCATAGGAACACCTTCATCTTCTGACAATGAATGTTCCCCAATTTGTCTCGTATTTATGAATAAGAGGAACCAAAGGTACAAACTCTTCGTCTCCAATGCTGTCACTTTTTCGGTCTGTGATGGGTGCTACATACCTTTGTTTTCACTGTGCCCTAACTGGGTCAGGCATCTCCCACTCCTGGGAAGCTAAACTTAAATTTCCCCATGACGCTTAATTATTCTACCTGTCAATTGATCTCTGGTTCTATAACTCACAGGTCCAGTTTTTGTGATAACTGGGAATGGGTATTCCCATTTTTGTTCTAATTTCCCTCTACTCATCCCATCTCTGTACATGTCTGGTTCTCCTACATTAAATTGAATTTGTTTGGATTTGATGTCCCCTAGACTCTTTTGTTTATCTACTCTTTTCTTCTGAGTATCTTGTTGTTGCATAAATGCTTTATGTTGTTCCTGTAAAGCTATCCTGTGTGCTTCCTCTCCCACATATTTTGCTCTATGTGGTAATACTGTGTCTAATGGTAAAAGCACATCTCTGGCATATGTAAGGTACTAGGGCGAGAATCATGAGGACACGCTTCCATTAAATCTAATAGCTGCCAGTGACTGGTTTAGGAACGAGTCTCATCTCTCCAATTCCTTATGAGACATCTTGGCCAAAACATCACTCAAAGTGCGGTGAAATATTTCGACTTTACCATTTGACAGCGGGTGATAGCAAGAAGTTGTTACATGATGTATCTTTAAATGCTCAGTCAAATATTTCATGATCTCATTACAATTCTCAGAACCGTTGTCAATCAACAGTTCAAGTGGGCATCCAAATCTCGGACAAATGTGATCAATCAACAAATTTGCAACTGTTTCTGCCTTTTTATCAGGAACTGGGAATGCTTCAGACCAACCAGAATATAAATCAATAAAGTAACTATGTACTTATTTCCAGATAGAATAGTTGGAAAAGGCCCACTCATATCCAAAGGAATCTTTGCAAATGGGTATGGTGGTCTATCAGCTTCTTGCCTAGGTAAAGTAACCGTTTTAGTATTTCTTACCCTACAGGTAAGACATTTTTCTACATGCTGGTAGATATTTTTATAAAGGTCAGGCCAATAATATTTTCTACTAATATTTCAGTACACTTTGTCTATTCCCAAATGTCCTACTTCGTCATGGTATTGTCTAAGTACTTCCCTCTGTAAATGTGCAGGAATATATAACCTCTCCCTTGGTTTATCATTGGTAGCATTTATATAATATAGTATTCCCCTAATCATCAAGTATCTACTACTTATTTTGGTTGTGGTATTACCACTGAAGTTTTTCTTTTGAATTTCCATTAATATCTTATCTTTTTCTTGCTCCTTTTTCATATCTAAATCTTTAGTTTATGTCTTGAGGTTCCATAGGTGAACTTTGTTGCTCAGTATTTACATGTGCATACTGTTTTGGGTTAATTCTAAGTAACACTGTTTATTATTCCCACTTGTAATGTTTTATCAGTCTCCACATTATCTATCTGATAATCTGGATCTGCTTTCGCAATACCTTCAGGTAATCGGGAAAGCAAGTAAGCATAATCGTGAAAGCAAGTTAGCACAGGTGTTTTGCTTTCCAGGTAAATATTCAATCTTTCAGTTATAACTAGTTATTTTCAAAGCCCACCTTTGAACTTCGGAGGGGTGGAATTTTTTTTTTTTTTTTTTTTTGGGGGGGGGGGGGGGCACACAGAACCAGTGTGGTTAGCAAACCACCTACTGTTTATTTTGGGAATACCTAACTAATTGAACCTTCCTCTAACAAAATTTCAGACAAACCGATAATAGATTGTAAATCACAAAATGACAGAACCCCTTTTGGAAGCCTTATGGCACAAAAAGGTGTATAATTTGTGAGGCTCGCAGAGCACCACGATGCTTCCCAGGGCTCCATCTATAAATCTGGGGAATACCAAGCAGATTGCCCCTTTCTCTAACAAACAGCGAGAACAACTGATAATATCACATGAAGCAAAAACATTTCCCTTCCTTTTTAGGGATGCTTTGTGTACCCGGAAGGGTGCAAAATTTGGGGGTCCCGCACAGAACCACTGTGGCTAGTAAGACACCTACCGTTTATTTTGAGAATACCGAGCTAATGAACCTTTTCTCTAAGAAGATCTCACACAAACTGATAGTAGGCTGTAAAGCAAAAATTGACAGAACATTTTTGAGAGCCGTATGGCACAAAAGGGGTGCACATTTTTGTGAGCCGCAGAGGCCATGCTTCCAAAGGCACCATCTATTAACTTTTAGAATATGGAGGATATTGTCCCTTTCTCTAACAAACTCTCGGAAAAACTGATAATACCCCAAATTTGAAGATATTTGGTACCACTTTTCGGAGCTTTGTGGCCACAAAAGTATGCGAAATTTGGAGGCTCCGCAGAAGTCAACTTTCGTCATCTAGGCACGGTCTATAAACATTTGGTACATTGAAATGACTGACCCTGCCTCCAACAGGTAGTTCGAAAAAGCAATAATACGCCTTACTGCAATAAGTGTGAGAACCCCTTTCCCGAGCCTTGCGGCACTAAAGGTCCGCATATTTTGGGCGCACACAGAGCATCACCGTGCTTCGCAAGGCACCATCTATAAATCTGTAGATTACCACGCAGATTCAGTCTTTCGTTGTGGTTAGCAAGACGACTACAGTTTATTTTGCTAATACCAAGCTAATCGACCCTTCCTCTAACAAGAAATCAGACAAGCCGATAATAGAGACAAAAGCAAAATATGTCAGAACCCTTTCTGAGAGCCTTGTGGCACCAAAGGGGTGCACATTTGGGGGAACCGCAGAGCAGCAAAATGCGTCCTAAGCCACCATCTATAAATCTGGAGAAACGGAGCAGATTGCCCCTTTCTCTAACAAACAATATCCCATTTAGTAAGGCAATTTCTGTATAATTTTTGGGAGCTTTGTGTGCTTGATTAACCCCTGTGGGCGAACTTCGCAACAAAATCAGAAATATCACGTTGCTTACTGTCGCGGAAACATCTCTGATAAATCTTTCTATTATGGTATATCTGGTGAAAATTGTTGGAAAGAGACCGGGGCATGTATGACCTTCCTGTGAGTCTACAATCTCATGAGCCTTCCTCAAATAAAAGCAGCCTCATCAACTTCAACTTCCTTTGAGCGGCTTGCGTGATAAAAAGCTACTATTTGAGGAGTACCCGCATATGAACTTTAGGGAACACTGTTCGTGAAACCTAGGACGAGTCCGCTGAAGTTTAGTGGGGAAATTTAGAAACAAGATGACAAGGGGTGAGAAATGTGTGGGTGTATTAAATTGTGACTTAGCCTCCCAACAAACCAGGCTGGTTTCTCCCATTTCGCCATTGATAATATTGAGTGAAATAATACCCTCCAGGCCGCCGATGTTGAAAAGGTTAAAATCTTTTTGTTCCTTTTTCTGTTTTGTCAAAATGTGGGACTCCAGAAAACTTACTGGCATTTTGCATCTGGGTGATTTGAGCATATTGGATGACTGCATTCGCCATCTTCGCATTGAGGCTTATCAAGTTGACCAGTGACATGACCGGAAACTGAAAAGATAAAATTCCTAGTTGATTGATACCTGTTGGATGATATTTCTAATTGTTGACAATATCATACATTTGCATGATCGCATTCGCCATCTTCGCATTGAGGCTTATCACGTTGACCAGTGGCATGACCGAAAACTGGGAAGATAAAATTTCTAGTTAAGTGATATTTTGTTGAATAATATTTCTAATTGTTGACAATATCATACATTCATTATACGTTACAATAGATGTTTTTTAGCTCGTCCGTTCGTCCGGGCCGCCGCAGATGGCCTTGCGATGTGACCGTCTGTGTACAGTCGTTACTTGTGAGGTTGGGGGATAAAACCGTTAGTACGCCAATCACTTGTGAAGTTTTGTCAGCTTGTGAGGTGCGCAAACCCACTTGTGAGTTGCGCAATTTTCCCATACCTAACACTAAAATCACATCGCAAGTACATCTGCGATAGAACGTCCGTTCGACCGTCCGCCCGCCCGTCCGTCCAAACCTAGCCCGACCAAACCACCCGCCCGCTCGAAGCCCGCTTGCCCAAACCCGCCCGTAAGTCCGCCGTCAGCCCGAATGCCCGCCCGTCCGAACGCCAGCCCGATGGCCCACCCGCCCGTCCGTTCGTCCGGCATGAACTTTACATTATCGACTTCTTCTCATTAACCACTGGATCGGTTTCAGCCAGATTTGACATGCACGTTTCTTGTTATATGAGGCAATAGCAAATTTTGTCCATTTTTCAGGGAGATGGAAACTAAAAACGAAAAAATCTTTCGTAATGTGATATTTGTTTGTTTTTTATGAGTGTGTACCTTGTATGTAACTAGACTTAATTATGTAAGCTCGGGCATTCAAGTGTGAAATTTTATCTTCCTGTGAGTCTACAATCTCATTGTCACTTTTGCAGTCGAAATGTATTTTCAGTAACTATAATTCAAATCATCACACTGTATTCAGAAAATGGATGTAGCAGCAACTTTTGATTTGAACTGCCAGCACTGCACAAGGAACAACGTGAAGAGAATCGGTTATCTTGCAATTACGTCTTTAACTAAGAGTAAATAAATTATTTTTTCCGAAATTGTTTTAAAGTATATAATATAATAACTGCTAGGAAAATTATATGCATCAGGATAGGCATTTCAAATCAGCAATTCTTTTGGTTCAGACTTGACATTTAACATACAAAAAACACTCAATTAGCAACACGAGGATTCACAGAAAAAAGTAAACTTCCAGCCTGTTACATGGGATATAATTATCGTGACGCGGGAGGTTTTTTAAGATCAGATATCCTTTCGATCACGGTAGTGCTCGACTGATGTGTTACTAAAATACGCAATGAAATTCCCGATGGTTTTAACAAATCAAAGAGACTGGATACCCAGCGATATGTGGAAATATTCAGAATTAGCATATGACTCTAACAAGCTGGGACAATAGACCTGTATATTGGGAATGGATAAACCGTGAGTAACCTGATGGCAGGGAGGGCAGAGAGGGTAGGTTGGCATGCCAACCATTATAATATATTTATTATTTTTTTATTTTTTTATTTCCTGAATATAATTCATCTAATGTGTATTAAGTACTAGTTGTCCTGCAACCGTCTTCTGTCCGTCTGTATGTCCGTCCTCAATAACCAGCTGGTAGGGAGGTAGGGAGGCTATATCAGCCATTCTAACATATATACTGTGTAAAAAAATCCTCCATGTGTATGATTCGTCTAATAACTGTTTGTTAGCAAGACACTTACTTTTTACTTCGGGAATACCGAGCTAATTGACCCTTTCTCTAACAAGATTTCAGACAATCCGATAATAGACAGAAAAGCAAAACATGACAGATCCCTTTTTGGAAGCCATATGGCACAAAGGGATACATATTTTTTTTTTGGGGGGGGGGGGGGGTGGGGGTGGGGTGGGTGGGGGTGGGGGTGGATACGGGGCGCAGAGCACCATTTTGCTTCCCAAGGCACCATTTATGCATGTGGAGAAAACCAAGCAGATTGTCCCTTTCACAAACAAACAGCGAGAAAAGATGATAATATCCCATATAACAAAACCATTTCCATTCTTTTATTCTTTTTAGGGATGCTTTGTGGACCAGAATGGGTGTACAATTTGGGGGGGGGGGGCACGCATAGAACCACTGTGGTTAGCAAGACAACTACTGTTTATTGTGGGAATACCGAGCTAACTAATCCTCTCTCTAACAAGATTTCACACAAACCGATAAGACAGGAAAGCAAAAAATAACAGAACCCTTTCTGAGAGGCCTATGGCACAAAGGGGGTGCATATTATTTTTTTGGATGGTGGTGGGGGGGGGGGGGGGCGGTGGTGGCATGCTGAGCCCCACTATGCTTCCCAAGGCACCTTCTATAAATTTGGAGAAACCCAAATCAGATTGCCCCTTTCGCTAATAAACAGCGAGAAAAGCTGATCATATCCCATATAACAAAAACATTTCCCTTCCTTTTTTGGGATCCTTTGTGGACCCGGAGGGGTGGAAAATTTGGGGGGGGGGGGCGCACAGAACCAATGTGGTTAGCAAGCCACCTACTGTTTATTTTGGGAATACCTCGCTAGTTGACCCTTTCTCTAACAAAATTTTAGACAAACCGATAATAGATTGTAAATCACAAAATGACAGAACCCATTTTGGAAGCCTTATGGCATAAAAAGGTGCATAATTTGTGAGACCCGCAGAACACCGCGATGCTTCCCAGGGCTCCATCTATAAATCTGGGGAATACCAAGCAGATTGCCCCTTTCGCTAACAAACAGCGAGAACAAGTGATAATATCCCATGTAGCAAAAACATTTCCCTTCCTTTTTGGGATGCATTGTGTACCCGGAAGGGTGCAAAATTTGGAGGTCCCGCACAGAACCACTGTGGCTAGCAAGACACCTACCGTTTATTTTGAGAATACCGAGCTAATGAACCTTTTCTCTAAGAAGATCTCACACAAACTGATTGTAGGCAGTAAAGCAAAAATTGACAGAACATTTTTGAGAGCCGTATGGCACAAAAGGGGTGCACATTTTTGTGAGCCGCAGAGTCCATGCTTCCAAAGGCACCATCTATTAACTTTTAGAATACGGAGGATATTGTCCCTTTCTCTAACAAACTATCGGAAAAACTGATAATACCCCAAATTTGAAGAAATTTGGTACCACTTTTCGGAGCTTTGTGGCCACAAAAGGATGCGAAATTTGGAGGCTCCACAGAAGTCAACTTTCGTCATCTGGGCACGGTCTATAAATATTTGGTACATTGAGCTGAGTGACCCTGCCACCAACAGGTAGATCGAAAAAGCAATAATACGCCTTACTGCAATAAGTGTGAGAACCCCTTTCCCGACCCTTGTGGCACTAAAGGTCCGCATATTTTGGGCGCACGCAGAGCATCACCGTGCTTCGCAAGGCACCATCTATAAATCTGTAGATTACCACGCAGATCCAGTCTTTCGTTGTGGTTAGCAAGACGACTACAGTTTATTTTGCTAATACCAAGCTAATCGACCCTTCCTCTAACAAGAAATCAGACAAGCCGATAATAGAGACAAAAGCAAAATATGTCAGAGCCTTGTGGCACCAAAGGGGTGCAAATTTGGGGGAACCGCAGAGCAGCAAAATGCGTACTAAGCCACCATCTATAAATCTGGAGAAACGGAGCAGATTGCCCCTTTCTCTAACAAACAATATCCCATTTAGCAAGGCAATTTCTGTATAATTTTTGGGAGCTTTGTGTGCTTGATTAACCCCTGTGGTTGAACTTCGCAACAATAACAGAAATATCACGTTGCTTACTGTCGCGGAAACATCTCTGATAAATCTTTCTGTTATGGTATATCCGATTAAATAAAGTTGTTGAAAAGAGACCGGGGCATGTATGACCTTCCTGTGAGTCTACAATCTCATGAGCCTTCCTCAAATAAAAGCAGCCTCATAAACTTCAAATTTCTTTGAGCGGCTTGCGTGATAAAAAGCTACTATTTGAGGAGTACCCGGATTTGACCTTTAGGGAACACTGTTCGTGAAACCTAGGACGAGTCCGCTGAAGTTTAGTGGGGAAATTTAGAAACAAGATGACAAGGGGTGAGAAATGTGTGGGTGTATTAATTTGTAACTTAGCTCCCAACAAACCAGGCTGGTTTCTCCCATTTCGCCGTTGATAATATTGAGTGAAGTAATACCCTCCAGGCCGCCGGTGTTGAAAAGGTTAAAATCTTTTTGTTCCTTTTTCGGTTTTGTCAAACTGTGGGACTTCAGAAAACTTACTGGCATTTTGCATCTGGGTGATTTGGGCATATTGGATGACTGAATTGGGGGCGCGATGGCTCAGTTGGTAGAGGTGCAGGCTGCAAGCCGAGAGGTCCTCGGTTCGAATCCCACCTGCGACAACCGCGTTGTGTCCTTGGGCAAGACACTTCGCCCCGATTGCCTACATGAGGGCACGATGACGCTGTGTACTGAGGCGTACTGCACGTGGATGGTGCGCATGTCTTCAACCAATCTAACCCTGCCTGTGCTGCGGTGCAGAGTTCAGAGTTACAATGTTGGAGAGCTGACAGCTGCTCGTCGTTGCTCGGTGGTTCTCTCCGGGTACTCCGGCTTCCTCCACCCGTAAAACTGTCACGGTCACGATTAGCCATTGTGCATAAGTATGTGACCTTAAACACCAATAAATAAATAAATAAATATGACTGCATTCGCCATCTTCGCATTAAGGCTTATCAAGTTGACCAGTGACATGACCGAAAACTGGAAAGATAAAATTTCTAGTTAAGTGATATTTGTTGGATTATATTTCTAATTATTGACAATATCATACATTCATTATACGTTACAACAGATGTTTTTTAGCTTGTCCGTCCGTCCGTCCTTTCGTCCGGGTCGCCGCAGATGGCCTTGCGAGGTGACCGTCTGTGTGCAGTCGTTACTTGTGAGGTTGGGGGATAAAACCGTTAGTACACCAACCACTTGTGAGGTTTTGTCAGCTTGTGAGGTGCGCAAACCCACTTGTGATTTGCGCAATTTTTCCCATACCTAACACTAAAATCACATCGCAAGTACATCTGCGATAGAACGTCCGTTCGTCCGTCCGTCCGTCCGTCCGTCCGTCCGTCCGTCCGTCCGTCCGTCCGCCCGTCCGTCCGTCCGAACCGCCCGCCCGCACCCCCCCAAACCGCCCGCCCACTCGAAGCCCGCTCGTCCAAACCCGCCCCACCAAACCCACCCGCAAGCCCGCCGTCCGTCCGAAATCCGCCCGCCCGCCCGAAAAGCCCCCCGCCCGAAACCCGCCCGCCCGCCACCCGCTCGCCCCCCGCCCGCCCGCCCGCCCGCCCGAACGCCAGCCCGAACGCCCACCCGCCTGTCCGTCCGGCATGAACTTTACATTATCGACTTCTCCTCATAAACCACTGGACCGAATTGAGCCAGATTTGACATGCACATTTCTTGTTATATGAGGCAATAGCAAATTTTGTCCATTTTTCAGGGAGATGGAAACTAAAAAAAAATCTTTCGTAATGTGATATGTGTTTGTTTTTTATGAGTGTGTACCTTGTATGTAACAAGACTTAATTATGTAAGCTCGGGCATTAATGTGTAAATTTTTATCTGGCTCACAGTGTCACTTATGCAGTCGAAATGTATTTACGGTAACTATAATTTAAATCATCACAATATATTCAGAAAATGGATGTAGCAGCAATTTTTGATATGAACTGCCAGCAGTGTACAGAGAACAACATGAAGAGAATCGATTATCTTGCAATTACATCTTTCACTAAGAGTAAACATATTATTTTTTTCCAAAATTGTTTCAAAGTACATATTATAAATTCCTGCTTAAAAAATTACTTGCAATAGGATAAGCATTTCAAATCGGCAATTCTTTTGGTTCAGACTAAATATTTAACACTCCATTACCAACACGAGGATTCACATAAAAATATAAAATTCCCGCCTGTTACATGGGATACAATTGTCGTTAAGCGGAAGTTTTTTCAAGATCAGACATCGTTGCGATCACGGTGTTGCTCGACTGATCGGTTATTAAAATACGCAAAGGAGTTCCCGACAGTTTTAACAAATCAAGGAGACTGGATACCCAACGATATGGGGAAATATTCAGAATTAGCATGTGACTATAAAAAGCTGGGACCATTGACCTGCATATTGGGATTGGATAAACAGTGAGTAACGTGATGACAGGAAGGGCAATGAGGGTAGGTTGGCATGCCAGCCATTATAATATATTTATTATTTTTTTCTCGAATATAATTCATCCAATGACTATTAACTGCGAGTTGTCCTGCGTCCGTCTTCTGTCCGCCTGTATGTCCGTCCGCAATAACCAGCTGGTAGGGAGGTAAGGAGGTCAGGCTGGTATGTCTGCCATTATAATATATATACTGTGTAAAAAAATATACATATCTATGATTCATCTAATAACTGTTGGTTAGCAAGACACCTACTGATTATTTCATGAATACCTCGATAATTGACCCTTCATCTAATAAGATTTTAGACAAACCGATAATAGATTGTAAATGCAATTGATGCAATAACTAATCACGCGACTAGCAATGAGCGGAATTTTAGGGGAAATCCCCTGATTTGGTGGTCGCTGGTCAGTCTGCAAGCAGCCCATGGAACGTACACACGCAAATAATATTTCACCGGTTACCTGTACCTGTTAACCGGCGGAATGTCCTAGTGGATTGCATAATTTGCAAGTAAGCATCACCTGATATCTTGTGATGTTCCACCAGGTTCATGTTATAATTTGATGACGGTTCGAACAATACCATCCCAGTAACTACTACAGAATGTTATTGCACTATCTATCAACACTTCCTACAATATTACTGTTTGTTGACAATATTGGTCTGCAAAGTTATGCTTAATATTGTCAACAGAACATCTGGCGTCCACTCTTCAACTTAGATTTTCTTTTTAGCAATTTTTTTAATGGAATAAAACCTGTAATACTTGGCAGATTACCATAAAACAGCTATAAATATCATGTACAGCGCTCTATGAATAAAATGGTAATTAGGGGTAAACAAAGTACGCCTGCACTCTGATCGCCAGTTAGCTTGATTAACCCCTTGGGGGCAAACTTCGCAACAATAACAGATATATCACGTTGCTTACTGTCACGGAAACAGCTCTGAGAAATCTTTCTGTTATGGTATATTCGTTTAAATAAAGTTGCAGAAAAGTGGTCAGGACGTGTATGGCCTTCCTGTAAGTCTACATTCTGATGAGCCTTCCTCATATATGAGCACCCTCATAAACTTTAACTTTCTTTGAGCGGCCTACGTGATAAGACGATAATTTTTTAGGAGTACCTGAATATGACTTTTGGGGAACACTGTTCTTGAAACCGGGACGAGTCCGCTGAAGCTTGGAGGGGAAATTTGGAAAAAAGATGACAAGGAGTAACAACAAATGTGCTGTTGTATTAAATAGTATCTGAACCGCCCAACAAACCAGGATGGTTTCTCCCATTTCGCCATTGATAACATTGACTGAAATAATACCCTCCAGGCCGCTGGTTTTGAAAGGGGTAAAATCTTATTGTTCCTTTTTCTGTTTTGTCAAAATGTGGGACTCCAGGAAACTTACTGACTTTTTGCTTCTGGTTGATTTGGGCATGTTGCAAATTCGCATTCGCCATGTTCGCATTGAGGCTTATCTCGCTGACCAATGGACTGACTGGAAACCGAAACGATAAATTTCAAGTTGAGGAATACATGTTGGAAAATATTTCTAATTGTTGAAAATATCATACATTCATTGTAGGTTACAATAGAAAGTCTTTATCTCGACTGTCCATCCGTCCGTCCGTCCGTCCGTCCGTCCGTCCGTCCCGTCCCGTCCGTCCGTCCGTCCGTGTCCGTCCGTCCGTCGGTCCGCCCGCCCGCCCGCCCGCCCGCTTGAAAGCCCGCCTGTCTCGTTTTGAGTTCGTCCGGCCGTCCCTCGTCCCTCCGTCCGTCCGTCCGTCCATCCGCCCGGCACTAACTTTACATTATCGACTTCTCCTCATAAACCATTGGACCGAATTGAGCCGGATTTGACTTGCATGTTTCTTGTTATATGAGGCAATATCAAATTTTGTCCATTTTTTCAGGGAGGTGGAACTTAAAAAAAATCTTTCTGTAATGTGATATTTGTTTGTAATTTTACGAGGGTCAAGCTTGTATGCAACAAGTCTAAATTATGCAGACTTGGGGGTTAATGTGTGGATTTGTATCTGGCTCACAGTGTCACTTATGCAGTCGAAATATATTTATAGAAACTATAAATCAAATCATCACACTATATTCAGAAAATGGATGTAGCAGCAACTTATGATATGAACTGCCAGCACTGCGCAAAGAACAACGTGAAGAGAATCGGTTATCTTGCAATAACGTCTTTAACTAAGAGTAAACAAATTATTTTTTTCCGAAATTGTTTTAAAGTATATAATATAAATTCCTGCTAAGAAAATTATATGCATCAGGATAGGAATTTCAAACCAGCAATTCTTTTGGTTCAGACTTGACATTTAACATACAAAAACACTCAATTAGCAACACGAGGATTCACAGAAAAAAAGTAAACTTCCAGCCTGTTACATGGGCTATAATTATCGTGACGCGGGAGGTTTTTTAAGATCAAATATCCTTTCGATCACGGTAGTGCTCGACTAATGCGTTACTAAAATACGCAAAGAAATTCCCGATGGTTTTAACAAATCAAAGAGACTGGATACCCAGCGATATGGGGAAATATTCAGAATTAGCATATGACTATAACAAGCTGGGACAATAGACCTGTATATTGGGAATGGATAAACCGTGAGTAACCTGATGGCAGGGAGGACAGAGAGGGTAGGTTGGCATGCCAACCATTATAATATATTTATTATTTTTTTATTTTTTTATTTCCCGAATATAATTCATCTAATGTGTATTAACTGCTAGTTGTCCTGCAACCGTCTTCTGTCCGTCTGTATGTCCGTCCCCAATAACCAGCTGGTAGGGAGATAGGGAGGCTAGGCTGGTATATCAGCCATTCTAACATATATACTGTGAAAAAAAATCCTCCATGTGTATGATTCATCTAATAAGTGTTGGTTAGCAAGACACCTACTGTTTATTTCGGGAATACCTAGCTAATTGACCCTTTCTCTAACAAGATTTCACACAATCCGATAATAGACAGTAAAGCAAAACATGACAGATCCCTTTTTGGGAGCCATATGGCACAAAAGGGATACATATTTTGGGGGGACCGCAGACCACCACTATGCTTCCCAAGGCACCATCTATACATTTGGAGAAAACCAAGCAGATTGCCCCTTTCGCTAACAAACAGCGAGAAAAGCTGATAATATCCCATATAACAAAAACATTTCCATTCTTTTTTAGGGATGCTTTGTGGACCCGGAAGGGTTCACAATTTGGGGGGGGGGGGGGGGCAAGCATAGAACCACTGTGGTTAGCAGGACAGCTACTGTTTATTGTGGGAATACCGAGCTAACTAACCCTTTCTCTAACAAGATTTCACGCAAACCGATAAGACAGTAAAGCAAAAAATAACAGAAGCCTTTTTGGGAGACCTATGACACAAAGGGGGTGCATATTATTTTTTTTGGATGGTGGGGGGGGGGGGAGGGCGTGGCATGCTGAGCCCCACTCTGCTTCCCAAGGCACCTTCTATAAATTTGGAGAAAACCAAATCAGGTTGCCCACTTCGCTAATAAACAGCGAGAAAAGCTGATCATATCCCATATAACAAAAACATTTCCCTTCCTTCCTTTGTGGACCCGGAGGGGTAGAAAATTTGGGAGGGGGGTGGGGCGCACAGAACCAGAGTGGTTAGCAAACCACCTACTGTTTATTTTGGGAATACCTATCTAATTGACCCTTTCTCTAACAAAATTTTAGACAAACCGATAATAGATTGTAAATGACAAAATGACAGAACCCCTTTTGGAAGCCTTATGGCACAAAAAGGTGTATAATTTGTGAGGCCCGCAGAGCACCACGATGCTTCCCAGGGCTCCATCTATAAATCTGGGTAATACCAAGCAGATTGCCCCTTTCGCTAACAAACAGGGAGAACAACTGATAATATCCCATGTAGCAAAAACACTTCCCTTCCGTTTTGGGATGCTTTGTGTACCCGGAAGGGTGCAAAATTTGGGGGTCCCGAACAGAACCACTGTGGCTAGCAAGACGCCTTCCGTTTATTTTGAGAATACCGAGCTAATGAACCTTTTCTCTAAGACGAGCTCACACAAACTGATAGTAGGCTGTAAAGCAAAAATTGACAGAACATTTTTGAGAGCCTTATGGCACAAAAGGGGTGCACATTTTTGTGAGCCGCAGAGGCCATGCTTCCAAAGGCACCATCTATTAACTTTTAGAATACGGAGGATATTGTCCCGTTCTCTAACAAACTCTCGGAAAAACTGATAATACCCCAAATTTGAAGAAATTTGGTACCACTTTTCGGAGCTTTGTGGCCACAAAAGGATGCGAAATTTGGGGGCTCCGCAGAAGTCAACTTTCATCATCTAGGCACGGTCTATAAATATTTGGCACATTGAGCTGACTAACCCTGCCTCCAACAGGTAGTTCGAAAAAGCAATAATACACCTTACTGCAATAAGTGTCAGAACCCATTTCCCGAGCCTTGTGGCACTAAAGGTCCGCATATTTTGGGCGCACACAGAGCATCACCGTGCTTCGCAAGGCACCATCTATAAATCTGTAGATTACCACGCCGATCCAGTCTTTCGTTGTGGTTAGCAAGACGACTACAGTTTATTTTGCTAATACCAAGCTAATCGACCCTTCCTCTAACAAGAAATCAGACAAGCCGATAATAGAGACAAAAGCAAAATATGTCAGAACCCTTTCTGAGAGCCCTGTGGCACCAAAGGGGTGCAAATTTGGGGGAACCGAAGAGCAGCAAAATGCGTACTAAGCCACCATCTATAAATCTGGAGAAACGGAGCAGATTGCCCTTTCTCTAACAAACAATATCCCATTTAGCAAGGCAATTTCTGTATAATTTTTGGGAGCTTTGTGTGCTTGATTAACCCCTGTGGGCGAACTTCGCAGCAATAACAGAAATATCACGGTGCTTACTCTCACGGAAACATCTCTGATAAATCTTTCTATTATGGTATATCCGATTAGATAAAGTTGTTGGAAAGAGACCGGGGCATGTATGGCCTTCCTGTGAGTCTACAATCTCATGTTCCTTCCTCAAATAAAAGCAGCCTCATAAACTTCAACTTTCTTTGAGCGGCTTGCGTGATAAAAAGCTACTATTTGAGGAGTACCCGAATATGACCTTTAGGGAACACTGTTCGTGAAACATAGGACGAGTCCGCTGAAGTTTTGTGGCGAAATTTAGAAACAAGATGACAAGGGGTGAGAAATGTGTGGGTGTATTAAATTGTTACTTAGCCTCCCACAAACCAGGCTGGTTTCTCCCATTTCGCCGTTGATAATATTGAGTGAAATAATACCCTCCAGGCCGCCGGTGTTGAAAAGGTTAAAATCTTTTTGTTTCTTTTTCTGTTTTGTCAAAATGTGGGACTCCAGAAAACTTACTGGCATTTTGCATCTGGGTGATTTGGGCATTTTGGACGATTGCACTCGCCATCTTCGCATTGAGGCTTATCACGCTGACCAGTGACATGACCAAAAACTGGAAAGATAAAATTTCTAGTTTAGTGATATTTGTTGGATAATATTTCTAATTGTTGACAATATCATACATACATTATACGTTACAATAGATGGTTTTTAGCACGTGCGTCCGTCCGTCCATCCACCCATCCGTCCGTCCGTGCGTCCGTCCGTCCGTCCGTAAGGTCGCCCGCCGGCTCATTCGTCCGTTCGTCCGTCCGTCCGTAAGGTCGCTCACTCGAAAGTAAGCCCACCCGCCCGCCTCTCGAAAGCCCTCTCGCCGAAACCCGTCCGCCGAAACCCGTCCGCCCAAACCCGCCCGAGCGCCCCCTCCCGCGATTCCGCTCGCCCCGCCACCACCCCAGCCCGCCCGGCCGTCCGTCCGGCATGAACTTTACATTATCGACTTCTCCTCATAAACCACTGGACCGAATTGAGCCACATTTGACATGCATATTTCTTGTTATATGAGGCAGTATCAAATTTTGTCCATTGTTCAGGGAGATGGAAAAAAAAAAATCTTTCATAATGTGATATTTGTTTGTTTTTTTATGAGGGTCTACCTTGTATGGAACAAAACTTAATTATGTAAGCTCGGGCATTCATGTGTGAATTTTTATCTGGCTCACAGTGTCACTTATGCAGTCGAAATGTATTTACGGTAACTATAATTCAAATCGTCACACTTTATTCAGAAAATGGATGTAGCAGCAACTTTTGATATGAACTGCCCAGCAGTGTACAAAGAACAACATGAAGAGAATCGATTATCTTGCAATTACATCTTTCACTAAGAGTAAACATATTATTTTTTTCCGAAACTGGTTCAAAGTACATATTATAAATTCCTGCTTAAAAAATGACTTGCAATAGGATAAGCATTTCAGACCGGTAATTCTTTTGGTTCAGACTAAACATTTAACATACAAAAACACTCAGTTACCAGCATAAAAATGTAGAATTCCCGTTTGTTACATGGGATACTATTGTCGTTAAGCGGAAGCTTTTTTTAAGATCAGACATCGTTGCGATCACGGTGTTGCTCGACTAATCCTTTATTAAAATACGCAAAGGAGTTCCCGACAGTCTTAACAAATCGAGGGTACTGGATACCCAACGATATGGGGAAATATTGAGAATTAGCATATGACAATAAAAACCTGGGACCATAGACCTGTATATTGGGATTGGATAAACCGTGAGTAACCTGATGACAGGGAGGTAATGAGGGTAGGTTGGTATGCCAGCCATTATACTATATTTATTATTTTTTTATTTTTTTATTTCCCGAATATAATTCATCCAATGACTGTTAACTACAAGTTGTCTTGCGTCCGTCTTCTGTCCGCCTGTATGTCCTTCCGCAATAACCAGCTGGTAGGGAGGTAGGGAGGGCAGGCTGGTATGTCAGCCATTATAGTATATATACTGTGTAAAAAAATCCTCCATTTCTATGATTCATCTAATAACTGTTGGGTAGCAAGACACCTACTGATTATTTCAGGAATGTCTTGCTAATTGACCCTTCATCTGATACGATTTTAGACAAACCGATAATAGATTGTAAATCAAAGAATGAGAGAAACAATTTTGGGAGCGATATGGCACAAAAGGGGTGCATATTTTGGGGGCCCCGCAGAGCACCGCTATGCTTCCCAAAGCCCCGTCTATAAATTTGGAGAATACCAAGAAGATTGCGCATTTCGCTAACAAACCGTCAGAAGAACTGATAATATCCCATATAAAAAAAGCATCTCCTTTCCCTTTTTGGGGTGTTTAGTGGACCCGGAAGGGTGCAACTTTTGGGGGGCCCGCACAAAACCACTGTGGTTAGCAAGATACCTGCTGTTTATTGTGGGAATACCGAGCTAATTGACCTTATCTCTAAGATGATTTCAGACAAACCGATAATAGATTGTAAATACAAAAATGACAGAATCCCTTTTGGGAGCCCTGTGACACCAAAGGGGTGTATATTTTATTTGGGGGGGGGGGGGGGCGCAGAGCATCATGATGCTTCCCAAGGCACCATGTTTAAATTTGGAGAATACCAAGCAGTTTGCCCCTTTCGCTAACAAACAGCGAGAAAAACAGATAATAGCCCATATAACAAAAACAGTTCCCTTCCTTTTTGGGATGCTTTGTGGATCAAGAAACGTGCAAAATTTGGGGTGCCAGCACAAAACCACTGTAGTTTGAAAGACACCTACTGTTTATTTCGGGAATATCGAGTTAATTGACCATTTTTCTAACTAGATTACACAAAAACCGATAGGACAAAGTAAAGCAAAAAAATGCCAGAACCCTTTTGGAAGCCATATGGCTCAAAAGAGGTGCATATTTTGGGGTGCCCGCAGAGAACGACCATGCTTCCCAAGGCACCATCTACAAATTTGGAGAATACCAAACAGATTGCCCTTTCGCTAAGAAACAGTCAGAAAAAAACTGATAATAGCCCATAAAACAAAACCATTTCCCTTCCTGTTTTGGGATGCTTTGTGGTGCCAGAAGGGTGCCAACTTTGGGGGGAGGGGGGGGGGGGGGCGCTGGAAACCACTGTGGATGGCAAGACACCTACTGTTTATTTCGGGAATACCGAGCTAATTGACCCTTTCTCTAACACTATTTCACACAAACCGATAAGGCAGTAAAGCAAAAAATAACAGAAACCTTTTGGCGAGCCTTATGGCACAAAAGGGATATTTATTTAAGGAGGGGGGGGGGGTGGGGGGGGGGGTGCGGGGGGGGGGGAGTGCGGGCGCTTGCAGCGCACCACTATGCTTCCTGTACCATATATAAATTTGGAGAATATCAAGCAGATTGCCTCTTTCGCTAACAAACAGCGAGAACAACTGATAATATCCCATATAACAAAACATTCCCTTCCTTTTTTGGGATGTTTTGTGAACCCGGAAGGGTGCAAAATTGGAGGGCCCGCACAGAACCACTGTGGCTAGCAAGACACCTACTGTTTATTTTGGGAATTTCATAAACACTGATAGGAGACTGTAAAGCAAAAAATGACAGAACCCTTTTTTTCCGTACCACTTTTCGGAGCTTTGTGGCCACAAAAGGATGCGAAATTTGGGGGATCCGCAGAACTCCACTTTCGTCATCTAGGCATGGTCTACAAATGTTTGGTATATTGAGCTGACTGACCCTTCCTCCAACAAGTAGTTCGAGAAAGCAATAATACGCCTTACTGCAAAAGGTGTGAAACCCTTTTTGGGAACATTATGCCACAAAAAGGTACATATCTGTGGGGTGGGGTGGGCGCAGAACACCACTATGCTTCCCAAGGCACCATCTATGAAGTTGGAGATATTGACCTTTCCCCCATCAAGTAGTTCGAGAAAACCAATACTCCCCTTAAAGCAAAAAGTTTTCGAACCCCTTTTGGAAGTCCTGTGGCACTAAAGATTGTCATATTTGGGGGCCTGCAAATCACCATCATGCTTCCTAAGGCTCCATCTATAAATTCTGGGAATATCTAGCAGATTGCCCATTTCTCTAACAGACAGAAAAAAACTGATATTGGTCCATTAAACAAGAAAACGTCAGTACCATCTTGAGCTTTGAGACCCCAGAATGGGGCAAAAATTGCGGCCCCTCACAGCACCACTTTGGTTAGCAAGACACCCTCTTTTTATTTTGGTAATACCGAGCTAGTTTGCCCTTCCTCTAACAAAAAATTAGACGAACTTGTTTATAGACTTTACAGAAAAAAAAATGTTAGAACTCTTTTTGGGAGTCCTTTGCTACAAAAAGGGTGCATATTTGGGGGGGGGGAGGCGCAGAGCACCACCCTGTACAGAGAGGCACCCTCTGTTATATTAGTGAATGCCGAGCTAATTTTCCCTTTGTCTTGCTGTAACGACGTGCCTATGGATCTACGATCGTAGGCTAGGTAGGATTAATGTTGTGTAGCTCACAGAACCGCGACGTTCCACCAGCCCGTGGCATTTAGAGTTTTTACAGACGAACCTGAAACATAGTTTTCCTCAACCTCACGACTCTTGTTGTGTATCAGAAAAGATTTAACGTAACGAACAGTTCAAGCGATTATCTATAATTTTAATAAGAAACTACCGACTTACTGTCGTCATCTCCTGGCAATAATTTACAACGAAATTATAGTCAAAATGACAAAGTTCAAACCTGATCTTAATACTTCGACAAGGTAATGTGCGCATGATGATCCAGGTGACAAAATGGCTCGATCAACCAGAAAACGGTGCTAATATTCACCAATTTTCTGATGCAAAGTTATGCCTAATATTGTCAGCAGAACATCTGGCGTCCACTCCTATGTGGGTACACAAAGTATGCCTTACTCTGGTCGCCAGTTACAACAATTCCATGTAATTTAGCTTTGAATCAATCTGTTAATAAAATCTGAGTCCAATTTTCCAAAAAGAAATTGTCACTGAAAACTATCATGACCCTATAACACTTTTAATAGGAGCCTAGAAGAGCTATATCTTTTCTATCGAGCTTGATGAACCCCTGAAGGCAAACTTCGCTACATTCCTCCCCCATATAGGATCAAAACCAAGAGGGACTTGACGAGAGTAAGAGAAAAGATTGCGAAGAGAACACAGAGTTAATCGGACCAAACTACAACATTACATTATAACCAGATAGCTATGGATGCCGCTAACAACCGAAAACCAATTTATTCCCCATTATTCTCCATATAATTCCACAATAACCGTTGTTTTATACACTACTATTCAACTATACATGAACTTTCCCACCATTCAAATAAGCACAGCCTCGGTACAACACGAACATGGAAAACCAAAACATCATTTCACGGGGCAAAAATCAAACTCGTGGGTTTAGGCGATCCCCCCACTTCACGTCCAAACGAAATGCTGGACATGTTTTTGCTGAAGCCGCTGGACCCATGTCCACCCACGTCTGACCGCAGACGATGTGGACTTTTTTATGACACCGAGGACACCTCTCAAAAGCGCCATACTCTTCTTCGCGAATGTCATCAAAACAGACACAACTACGTTCGGCATTTCCTACAGTACATTGTTCGTAATGTATGGTATCAGCTCGAATTTTGTGGGCTTCGAGAGCTGTTTTTACGAGAATGTACTGGGGCTGAACTATTCCTTACTCAAATGTCTGTCAGACATTCCAATAGTCTGAGTTGAGCTTCACGAATTCTGGTCCTGATCTTGAGTATTCGCCTGTGTTGTGCAGTTTGATACTGCGGAATGGCCGCAGACGGGAGATTCCAGTAGTATAATACCGACCATTCCAGTACTGGTTGTTCCAATACCTGATCACTTTGGCTAGGAAAGGAGTAGGCACTTCACGATACGCCTTGCCACAACCCCACAGACCCTTGGCATCTGTAGCCTTACGTCTGAATCCACCAGATACGCCAGCACAGTATAAGTGGGGAAAGGTACCTTTACCATTAGGGGTGACCACATTTCATAGATATACTGCAAATGTCTAAATTACGGGGTCATTCAAAGCCTCCACAATGTATATTACCTCCCAGCACCGAAGTATTTGTTGTTGCATATGTCTCCTACACAGAGACTCAATACTATTAGTTTTTTCGTGTGGAACCAGTGGTAAAAGACCACAGTAATGTTCCTGTTCCTCTCCGAAGCTCTGAAACTCTGGAATATGTACTGATGCCATTTTGTGAACTTTCAATACCCATAAATTCAACAACAATAAAAATGTTAAGAAAGCTCAATTAAAACTAATTACAGTTAAACCAATTAACTCATTAAGATAAACCAATAATGAATGTATCTACAAATACAAATACATTATACCCTTCTTCTCTTTCCCTCTCCGGTGGTATATGTGCTTCTAGTACACTCCCTGACAGTCAAGCCACAAACGTACTAGTTTTGCTGTTGTCTTATGTAGGGTTCTGGTGAGTACTTATCTAAACCATGCCTGATCCCCTACTGTTGATTCTCTATATACTCTTTTTTATAAAATCAGAATTCAAACGAAATTTGTTCGTCAATTTATATAGCCAAACAAAAAAAAACCAAAAAAAAAAACCAAAACAACCGCACACGACCCTATTTCCATCGGTTCGTCTTCACAATCTACCGATTAACACAGCGTAGATGGTGAAAGAATACCGATTGAAGTATTAATGGCTAGACTCGTTAGATGATTCAGTTTCTTAAGTTTCAGTTATTGCCTCATCCAAGGGGCTTCCCACCTGACGGAAATAGCGATGGACCCACCAGTTATCTACTTCAGGTCGCAATTGTAACCTTAAATTGGGACTGGTATATTCCCTTCCATCCCAACGTGGTAGTCGACAACTATAAAGTAAGGTAAATATTGGTTCATCTTCGGAAGAAGAAGAAGAACCTTCCAGATGCCATTGATGAACAACAGAAGTTCTTATAGTGGGCACGAAGAATCGTTCTCAAAAGTATTCACCATTACGTAATTGTAATTTCTTCATATTTTATGCTTTTACTTCTCAAAGGATAGACTCTATTCCATTGGCTATTGTGCACATGCAGGTACATCTTCTCCATATACGAGCCTTCGACAGCCACAAATTATTTGTTCGAAGTACGCTGATGCATCAGTACTTAACCTTTGTCCTAACTTTTCTTCAACTTGGGCTCGCGATAATTGATGCGAGAGATTTCTAGCCATTAATTGATTAGGGTTCACTTGTTGACTCCCACTTATTACACTTAGAATACTCGGTGCGCGAATCTCAGTGTCACTATATTTCCTGCTCCTACCATATTTCTTTCCTTATGAAAATACAAAATACAATGAAACACAATAAACTATGATATAACCAAATACAATCTCTACAATAGGTTTCTTGTCTCTTAACAGTTTTTAATATCGACAATTCCCTTTCCTGGGATGGCATTCGATCACTGCCATAAATGGTGTTGGGTCCCGTCCTAAAATTAAAAACACAACCATCATAGTCAGGATGAATATCGCTATGTACACCATATAACTGGTTATGCCTCGGATTCCCATCTGTTCTAAAACGAGCCCTACGTCGAACTCTCAAATCAAGAAACCCCCTCCCCCCCCCGGGTTGGTTCTTACAAAGTGTCTTCTTATAGACCACACATGTTTTTAGTTAGTCGAAGTAAGACTTCTCGGTGACTATAATAATGCCTCGCCATATCAGCTTCCACTTCTGCACATACCAAGGCAGGGCAATTTAAAATAAGTAAAACTCTAGATCGACACTTTAACATAATGTGATATGGACAAGCGGAATCACGCCAATAAACTATATCTCTTTTTCAAGTTGAATTGTTGCAGAAATATTCTGAAAATCAACGTACACACATGCGAACCTGTTTGTGGAGGTTAAAGTACGGTGAGTTTTGAAATATCTGAGCTCCTATGTATTTGGTCGCTCCAGAGATGTTCCTCCCCCTACCCCCTCGATCTGACCCCTACAATGATGCTCAGTTCCAATTGCTTCATTTTCATCACTTTCTACTGTTTCCCTACTACATGAGTCACTCATTGTACAACAACTGAAAACACAAATAATATTGTTCAACGTTATGTTGTTATTATTGTAAGTCAATATTTGTTAGAACATTGAGTTATGGAATTACTAAATTCGCAAGCACTTCTCCAGTGGTTGCATCATACTTCACAGATGGATACAACTGAGACTGAGACAGGGACGTTGTAGGTTTCTCCTGTCTCTCCTTTGTCATTCTGTCTTTGGTTATTTGCCGCAGAATTGTCACTATTTCGTCAGAAGGTGGTGCTTTTGGCATTGAAATATTTATCGGTTGTCCATAGTCGTATATATGGGATCGTTTTCGTCAGTGTTAAATGAAGCATTAGACATTCCACATACATCAGCAGAAAAATTAGGTTTTCTATTCCGTTTATTCTTATATCGTAAGATTACATTACATAACTTAATATGGCCTTGTGCCCTAATAAATCATATAAGTAAGTAGATTCCCAGTAAAAGTAACACACATCCAATAAAATATGCCAGTTTCGCTACCTCAAATGGTTCTACCAGGGCTAACTGCATCTTATCTAATTCTTGTAATAGGTCATTCATTTTCAACTCTTCGAGATGTTGCAATGTTTTCAGAATTGAAAAGTTTGTTATGTTTAATTTATCGAACACCGGTTGCCATATTTGACTGTCTTAGACACTAAATGATACGTCCTATTATCTCGGCCATGAAAACAAATATTTTGTGATAGTTGGTCATTAGTTGCAATAGACAAAGGGTTCAATTCAAGCATGCTGATTGGTGGCGCAATTCAGCGTGGAATTTAGGATTCTTACGTTTTGGACACGTGATTGAAAATTGCAATGGTACATCAGTCGTGATATACCAAAGTCCTTCTTCAATACGTGTTGCAAAAGGTAAGTCTATATTCAATTTTATATCAGTTGTACACAACGTCTTTATTTCAGGTTTCAAATTGAAAAATAATATTAATAGGCAACTAGAGGTGTTGTGTATCGTTCTCACTGCCCCCACTAAAGGATGGAATAATTTCTTATCATCGACATATTTATCATGACCTAATTCCAGTGTATATCGCTTTCTGTGTTTGTCTACAATTAATGTATTGGCTTCTAATCGATATTTTGCTACTAATTTGTTTGCAGTTTTTGAGACTTTCTGGCTTACATTCACGAATGGGACGGGCAAAGCTTGCACTTTAAAAATCTCAAATTGAAAATTTGTATTCATCAATGGAATATTCAGTAGAACAACAAATACTGTAGCAGTTGTCAACCAATGATAGTATTGTCATAACTCTGTTTGAATTTTTAACGGAAGTTGAGTGTTGTCGTCAAGACTGTCTGGAATACTCATTAACCCTGTAACCAACATAACGGCCAAAACTGGCCAGCGCTATTCTAAAAAATCGCCAATTAATTTTCATTATTTTTTTCATTTGTTGTCTCAAAAACATAGGTTATGCCCAATCGTTGGAACGAGCTTGTCGAGCTCGATCAAATGGGCGGTCATAACCTATGTTTTTAAGACAAAAAAATGAAAAACATTGTTATTCAATATTTTATTTTGCAAGTGTCGTCTGCTTTTCATGTTAGGTCATCTGCAAGCACATCCATCTGCTCGTGCAGATCATCCATATACGTTTCTGCTGTTAATACCTTTAGTTCAACTTGATTTAACACTGTTTCAAGTTGATGAAATGAATGTATAAAATGTTCTAAAAGTGTTAACTGATATTCATGCTCTTGTAATACACAATCTACTTGTTCATGCAAAAGCAACGCTATTCTCGATAAATTTACCATGAATTCTCGATTCTCTTTTACGGCATGAAACATTAATTTAATTAAACTCAATCTTTGTTTTGTACATGTTGCATCATTGCTTGATTCACAGACAATCGTCTTAAATTTTCTTTGATCCCCTTTAAATCAGATTCAGTGATTGTTCCAAATAGGAAACTTAATCCTTCACCTGTCTAATTTGCCAAACCTAGCTTATTTCGAGGTGAGGGTGTTAGCCCTTTCAGTGTGCGATAATCGTCCAGGTCCCATTTAACTCTCTCGAAACTCTTATTGATAAACCTAACCTCATTGTATAAATCCATTATTATCGAATGTAACACAAGATTAAAAGTACTGTTTCCGGTATTGTTTCATTCAAATATTTTCAAGAAATTTTCATCAATTTCCTGGTAAAAATGATTCACAAATCGTACATTATTGTCAACCTTTTGCATGTAATGAACAAATGGTGCCACTTCTGCTACATACGTGGTTTTCCCTCCACTGTTAACCATTTAAATTTATATTACTTTTGTAAAAATGACATTGTTTCAGATTCTTGTTCTACCATTAACTGTTATAATCAACAAACTTCCAAATAAGTACCAAGTTAACATCTTGCTCCAACAACGAGAAGGAAGGCATGGATTAATATCATGAGTGATTCTCAATATTGAGAGTTCCAAATATACTCTTTCACTTCACGACTCGTCGGTAAAACTCAAGAAAGTCTTTTATAACACAGAAGAACTGCCTAGCCGATTGCGCAGGCCAGCAAACAACTCATCCATGTTACATTTTCTAGCAAACTATGAGTCAATATAATTTTGTCTCTCACAACGCACATCGTATCCTCCTCCATAGTTATATAGCACATTAAATTGTGTCCTTTCTATGTTTACTCCTGGGTACTCCAGGGTTTATATGTATTCTTTGAGTTTCATACCACCCACCCGCCCGAAGGTGGCTCAAATTTTATCAACAAGGTTGCCTATTTTTCTCTCATTTGTAGATTGTACAGTAGATTGTATAGCAATTACTTGTGTTTTAACTTTGTTTCTTTGATTTATCCCTTTACCCAATGTAATGGCCAAACCCGGCCATCGCTATTCACAAAAATTGCCAATTAATTTTCATTATATTTTTCATTTTTTGTCTCAAAAACATAGGTTATGACCCCTCTTTGGAACGAACTCACCAGTCCTGAAAAAAATTAGTTATTCAAGAATTTTTTTTGCAAGTGTCGTCTGCTTTTCATGTTAGGTAAAGGATTAAACTATACTGTCCAAAAAAAGTTAAGCCCTCCCCCCCCCCTATAATACCAGTGGGCATACAGTAAATAGATAAATTCTCATAAGAGAAAACCTGCTATTTTTAATAAGCTTAATATGCTGTATTAGTGAAACAAGGGTTTCTAAAGCATTTGCTTTACTGAATGAATATTAAGCACTGCGGACGTCATCACAATATCAAAAAATGTCGCGCTGTTCAGTATCTGATCCGCCTCGAGCATCTCTAACAAATCTTAATCGGCATAGCATGCTGTTGACGACCTTCCGAATTTCTCTCAATGTGATGTTGTCCCATTCCTCTACAAGTGCATGATGGAGACTGTCGATGTCATCAGATGGAGGCTGTCTTTTAACCACTCTCCTGCCGAGTATGTCCCACACATATTCTATCGGGTTGCAGTCTGGGCTCTTTGCACGGTGGTGAAGTGGGCAACAGCCAGCAAATGTTTACCAGTTTTGAGGATCTATGCCCGTTCCAACAGAAGAATGGGGAACATCACAATAAGAGATGTTCGTATACCCACATGTATTTTGGGGGGAGGGGGCTTAACTATTTTTGAACAGTATATAATCAGAGAAACATTCTGATTTGGATTCTGAGTCAGATTGAACTTTTAACATATCTTCTTTTATTGACTCATCTGTTACGTCCATCGATACATTTGCCGATGTAGCAGCTTGAGCAGTTTGTATATTCTCCCTGAAGTGTCGTAATCTATGACGAGATTCTTCCAAAAGGACAACTTCGTCTTCAGACGACGAATTCCCTAATGTGTCTCTTATCACGGATGAGAGGAGCCAAATGTACAGGTTCCTCATCTTCACTGCTGTCACTTTTTCGGTCTGCAATGGGTGCTATATACATTTGTTTTCACTGTGCCCTAACTGGGTCAGGCATTGCCCACTGATGGTGAGCTAAACTTAAGTTTTCCCCATGCTACTTTATAATTCTACCTGTCAACTGATCTCTGATTCTATAACTCACATGTCCCGTTTTCTCAATAACTCTGAATGGGTATTCCCATTTTTGTTCCAATTTACTTTTACCCCCCCCCCCCCCATCTCTGTACATGACTGGATCTCCCACATTAAATTGAATTTGTTTGGCTTTGACATCTCCTAGACGCTTTTGTTTATCTACTCTTTTCCTCTGAGTAGCTTGTTGCACAAATGCTTTGTGTTGTTCCTGTAAAGCTATCTTGTGGGCTTATTCTGCCATATATTTTGCTCTAGATTGTAAAACTGTATCTAATGGTAAAACCACATCCCTGGCATATAAAAGGTAATATGGCGAGAATCCTGAGGACACGCTTCCATTAAATCTAATTGCTGCCAGTGACTGGTTTAGGAACAAGTCCCATGTGTCCAGTTCCTTATGAGACATCTTGGTCAAAACATCACTCAAAGTTTGGTGAAATATTTCGACTTTACCATTTGCCAGCGGGTGATAGTAAGAAGCTGTTACATGATGTATTTTCAAATGCTCAGTCAAATATTCAGTTCAAGTGGACATCCAAATCTCAGAAAAAATTGATCAATTAACAAATTTGCATATGTTTCTACCTTTTTATCAGGTACATGGAATGCTTCGGGCCAGCCAGAATGTAAATCAATAAAAGTAACTATAGAGTAGTTGGAAAAGGTCCACTCATATCCAAAGGAATCTTTGCAAATGGGTATGGTCGTATGATGGTCTATCTGCTTCTGGCATAGGTAAAGTAACCTTTTTAGTATTCCTTGCCCTACATGTAAGACATTTTTCTTCATACTGGTAGATATTGTTATATAGGTCAGGCCAATAATACTTTCTACTAATGTACCAGTACACTTTGTCTTTTCCCAAATGTCCTAAGTCGTCATGGTATTGTCTAAGTACTTCCCTTTGTGAATGTTCAGGAATATATAACCTCATCCTTGGGTTATCATTGGTAGCACTTATATAATATAGTATTCCCCTAATCATCAAGTATCTGCTACTTATTTTGGTTGGGGTCTTACCACTCAAGTTTTTATAGTTTATTTTTTTCCATAGGTGAACCTTGTTGCTCAGTATTACCAGATGCATACTGTTTTGGGTTAATTCTATCACTGTTTATTATTCCCACACGTAATGTCTTATCAGTGTCCATATTATCCATCTGATAATCTGGGTCTGCATTTGCAATACCTTCAGGTAATCTTGAAAGCAAGTCAGCACAGGTGTTTTGTTTTCCAGGTAAATATTCAATCTCACAATTATAACTGGCTATTTTCAATGCCCATCTTTGAACTTTTGCATTGTTCTGTGGTCGTTTGTATTATAATAGAGTGTGGTCTGTTTTAATAACAAACACGGCCCCATGCAAATAATTGTCAAACTTATCCAAAGCATAAGATACGGCAAAAGCTTACTTTACTTTTTTGTCACCTAATTTGTGTGACAGAAATACAATTGATGTTTCATCAAGTATACCTGGAATTTTACCTGTCTCACCTTCACAAGGTTGAGTTAACACTGCCCCTACACACGAATGAGAAGCGTCTGTATATAAGATAAATATAATTATAGCACATAGTAATGTAGCATATCGTTAACACCTATATTATCATAATATCGCGCCTTATTACCCTAGTCACACCCTTCCCATAGCATGACAGGTCGCCTAGCTTTTACTCACCTGGCAGAGACACCACCTGACTTATGGGGAATAGATAGTTCATTTAGTCAGACTTAAAATTACTAAATCTTGTCTACATGTACTTGTATTTGAAAATATAACACATGGTTAATACCTGTATTATCAGGAGCTGGAGAAATATCATTCATTATCACCCACCCTTACCCCCTACAACATGCTAGGTCACCTAGTATATTTGAACTATAAATATTGCATATGCTGAATATTTATATTATCAATATCTGGATAATAATAATAATATACTACTTAGGGATCTGCGAATCACAAATTTCTTTTTGAATCGAATCTCGAATCGAATCGTGTTTCTGATATCGACATGGAATCGAATCCCGAATCGACTCTTAAAAGACAAGTTATTTCATATTGCATCAAACGGAAGTTACGGAACACTGTGATGACCTTTGCACAACGGCGTGAATACCTTAAAAACCAATAACTAAATATTCTCTGCAGCACCGTCGCTGAAACAGCTAGGCCTATTGTCCATAGTTTTAGTTTTTGAAGGCCTAACTTGTTACTATTCACGTTCTTAAGAACGTGAATAGTAACAAGTTAAGCCTTCAAAAACCAAAACTATGGATAATGTTCTGGGCCAAATTCACACCTTACCTAACAATTAAACATTGTCAAAACATTATCAGTTACTCAAATAAATAGAAATTGAGCCTACATGAATGAATTTTCTAATGACAGTTTTATCCTATTTTTGATGGAAATGTAACCAATTGATGTTAGTACGAGAGATTCGAAAAAATCGAATCCTGAGACTGATTAGGGATCGATCTCGAAGCATATGTATGGTATCAATATCGAATCGAATCTCGAATATTCGCAGGACCCTAATACTACTGAAAGTTTGCTAAACACCAAGTATATCCAACTACCTGTATTACGTTTCAGTTAAAATATTGTTATGAAAAGTGTATATATTTTTTATTTAATTATATCTTTATTGATTAAGCACAGAAATTAAGATTTTGTTTGTGTTTGACTTTATTTCTTAGCTTTTGAATACGATAACCATGGAAAATGGATATTATTGGTAAAAGAGGAAATGTTTTCAAATTTGCTAAAAAGTTGACAGAGCGAACTGATGTGGGTTCAATATCGAGTATGAGACCCATTATTGTTAATTACAGCTCAACAACGCCTTCTCATGCTCCCAATCAGGTTCCAGATGGTCCTTTGTGGGATGTTGTTCCATTCTTGGACCAGCGTGGCACCAATCTCCTGGACACTTCTTGGTTGGACTGGACGGACTGAAATTGCAAGCTGCAACTCATTCCAGACATGTTCGATTGGATAGAGGTCAGGGGATCTGCTGGCCAGTCCATATGCTCAATCCCCTCCCTCTGTCGGTACTCCCTGACAGCATGGGCAACATGAGGATGGACATTATCGTCCATCAGAATGAATCTATCACCCACTGCACCTGCATACAATCTGACGTGGGTATTCAGGATCTCATCAATATACCGCGGTGCAGTCAATGTACCATGGTCAAGGACACAGAGCTCTGTATGTTCATCCCAGCTGATGCCACCCCAGACCATTATTGACCCTCCACCATAGCGGTTATGCTCAGAAATGTTGGCTGCATGGAATCGCTCTCCTGGTCTTCTCCATACACTAGAACGCATATCTGTGTTGTCTAGGCAGTACCTTGACTCATCTGTAAAAAGGACAGGTTGGCAATCTTCTCTGGTCCATCCAACGTGATCCATGGCTCATTCATATCGTGCCATGTGGTGGTTCTGGGACAACTGAATGCGAATACATGGTCTTTTTCGATCGGAGACCACCTTTGTGCAACCTTGCTCGGATAGTCTGCATCGAAACATTTACCCCGGATGCATTCTAAAGTTCACTGCGAATCTGGGTTGCTGTGTCAAAGCAGTTCCTATGAGCCTGAATGATCCAAACTGGTCTACAGCTGCAGATGTTGCCCTGTCTCTGCCACCATCATGTCTGACTGGTGTGCCATACTGCTGAAATCTTATCCAGGCCCTGGTGATCACCGTACGGTACACACCAATTGCTTCACCAACCTGACGATGGGTAGCCCTTTGTTCCCCCATCCCTACAGCCCGCCACATTTCTGCTTCTTCTTACATTTGTATTTGCCATATTCAATCATTAAATCACAAGGGTTTGTGTTGAAATGAAGACGACTGAATACCATACACATCTCATGTACATGTCAACAGTACACGAAAACATCATGAAAATCAAGGGGTACATGCTTTCTATGACTGTCAAGAAAAGTCTGCCTGCCAAGATAGCTAATGTAAACAATGGGGACCATCTCAATACATTCCTCAATCATATCCACAAAAAATATCGCAAATGTGTCACAAGAAAATTTCACAATGATATGTCAAATATGTGGTGCTCAGCAAACTTTGAGTAGTATGATAATAATAAAGCAATGTTAACGTCTAGAATCCACCGCAGTGCTCTCTGGCTTACATTATTATTAATATAACTCCTCATTACTCACCACCATCCTCCCCTCCCCACTGCATGATAGGTCGCCCAGTTCTAACTGTCTATACATATTTGAATCATACATGTAAATATAAACATAGCACATAGTAATGTAGCATGTTGTGAACACCTATATTATCAATAGCTGGATAACATAACCTCTTATTACTCCCCACCACCCCTTCCCTCAGCATGACAGATCACCTAGTCATAACTCACCTGGCAGAGACACCACCTGACATATAGAAAATAGATAGTTCATTTGGTCAGACTGAAAATTGCTAAATGTTGTCTACTTGTATTAGAAAATATAACAATTGATTAATACCTGTATTATTAGGAGGTGGAAAATGTCATTCCTTATCACCCACCCCTACCCGTCTTACAACATGCTAGGCCACCTAGTATATTTGAACTATAAATATAACAAATGCTAAATATTTATATTATCAATATCTGAATAATATAATTCCTCATTACTCACCACCATCCTCCCCTCCCCCACTGCATGATAGGTTGCCCAGTTGTAACTGTCTATACATATTTGAATTATACACATGGTACGTGGTGTTTACCTATATTATAAGTAGCTGAATGATATTCCTTATTACCGACCCCTCCTCCCCCTCCCCACTATATGGTAGGTTACCCAGTAGTAACTGTCAATACATTTTTGAATCATACATATAAATAAAAATATAGCATATAGTAATGTAGCATGTGGTGTACACCTATATTATCAATAGCTGGATAATATCTAGAAGATATGGAATGAGTGTTTTTCTCATATAATATTTATGAAACGAGTCTAAAAATTTTCCGTTTTGGCGAGCCTCTGGCTATTTATCATAAGACACACACACGCAGAAATTAGCCACTTAGTTTGACTTTTTAACCCATCACCTAACTTGAGTTGCAGACGGCACTTGGAAAAAACATCCTCATATAACTAAAAAAAAAAATTTTTTGCTTCCAATACGTAGGTTATGACCCCTCATCAGAACGAGCGCGACACATGGTAGTTTACCCAGTAGTAACTATGAATACATATTTGAATTATACATATAGTACAGGTCAGGATGAGTTGTGGGATGGCCGCAGTGTGTTGTGTATCTTTCTCTTCCCACACTGATGAGACCGGAGGCTGACATCATTTTCTAGTTGTAATTGTCTACACATTTTTGATTTATATATATAGCATGCGGTATATACCTTTAGTGTCGATATCTGGATTATATCACTCCTTTTTACTCATTTACCTTTAGCACAGGTCACCTAGTTCTAATTGTTAAACTTGTCTTCACATACTTAAATTATAAATATAATAAATAGTGAATACCTATATTATCAATATCTGAATAATATCATTCCTTATAACTCATCACCCCCCCCCCCCCACCCCCAACCATTGCATGGCAGGTGACCCAGTTGTAATTGTCTCAATGAATTTGAATTAATAATATACCATGTGGTGAATATCCATATTATCAAGAGCTGGATAATATTATCCCTTAATACTCACCCCACCCCTTCCGACAGCATGGCAGATCACCTAGCTATAGCTCACGTGGCAGTACCTCCCCCTGATAGTTGAGAAATAACTAGTTCATATGGTCAGTCTGATAACTGCTAAATCCTTTCTATACTTACTCGAAAAACAAACATAGAACATGGTGAATGCCTGATTACCTATCATTAGCTGAAAAATACGATTCCTTATTACTCATCACCCCTCTTTCCATATCATGACTAGTCACCTAGCTGCCACTCACCTGGATGAGACAGCCACTCACAGATGATAAATATTTAGTTCAAGGGGCTGGTCTTAAATTGTTAAATATTTGAAATACAAATGCAGCACATGGTGAAAACCTGTATTATCAATAGCTGGAAAATACCTCTTCTTTTGGTTACCCCCCCCCCCCCCCCCTCCCACTGCCTGGCAGTTCAGCTAGTAAAAATTGTTTTTATATTTTTGAGTTATAAATATCGCATATGGAGAATACCAACATTATTATAACTTTATCTCATAAATGGATGTTTATTTCAACAATAAAAGTCTTGGATAATTGTTTGCTTTATTCACCTAGTAGCAGCTGCTAGTAGGGTGATAAATTTTCCCTGTAGGTTTAACACTGAAAGAATTTATTCCTATAGTAGAGACGGACTTGTTGACCTCTGACCTCTACCGTATTCGTGTTGTCATGACCTGTTTTACGTTTGTGTGTGACAAAATGAACTGATGTTTATCAAACGTTGATGGTCGCTGAAATGTTTAGTTTTAGAAGATATGACACATTTCAACTCTGTCTAACAATAAAACGAACAATAATTAACAAAGAAAACACAAAGTAAATCAATCGAAACCAAGCGTTGAAAAGCATACAAGTTCGATTCTGAAAGGCAGGGGCATGATGAGTGATGTTTCATTTTCCAAATTAGGAAAGTGTAAATAAACAAATGCACGTGTCGTCTGCTCTATTTATGAAACTCAAGTTGAATCGTCGATGAAAAAAACAATGAACTTAAGAAAGATAAACATTGTTCATTTAATAAAGTATTTTTACAACTTTAGCTCAAGTTGTATGGGAATTATTTTTAGATAGAAATGTATCACTGCGACTTGTTTATTTTTGAGTTTTGCTTGTCGATCGATTTGGACCAATGTGCCCCTCACTTCTCGCAGTTTTTTGCAGAGAGTAACAGTACGATTTCGCCACGACTGCCCTGTAAATGAAATGATTTTTGGGATAAACAAAATAAACACATAGTGTTTTCAAGTAAAAAAAATATGTTACTCGTAGGATAAAGAATGAAACCGACTCGTCAGAGGTGCGTCGGTTTCATTCTTAATCCTACTCGTAGACTAATTTTTTTAGTTGAAAACACTATACGTTTATTCTATATGTTTGTACATTTTTGAATTATAAATATAGCACATGGGGAATCGCAACATTATTATTAACTATTAATATCTGAATAACATCATTCCTTATAACTCACCACTACCCCACCACTGAATGGCAGGTCACCAATTTGTAACTGTCTGTACATATTAGGATTGTAAATGTAGCATGATTATGGTGAATCCCTATACTATCAGTATCTGGATAATAGCATTCATTATTAGTCGCCATATAGCATGTGGTGCATTACAAGAATTTAAATTGTCAGTCTTTTCATATTTGAATTATAAATATAGAATATAATGAATACCTATATTATCTCCCCAACTGCATGGTAGATCACCCAGTTGTAACAAGTAATTCAAATATGTAACTATCTTTATTTCCAAATGAAACAAAATAGTGTGTTTTGATTGGCTGAGAGGTACGGTGTAACTTGCTATCCACTGTAGCTTTTTTTACACTGTGGTTAACCATGGTGTAAAAACAAGAATACACAATAGCAGGCTATATGGCTATAAAAAAGTACCCATTTTTAATTATTAATTCATATCTTCTGCTTGGTTATGTTAAAACAAAAATAAAAATACAGGAAATTTAATATGTATGTGCAATAAAAAAAATTACAGATATGGGTGGCATTGAAACTGGCTCATTGAGCTAGTTCCAATGACATCCATATTTGTCTGGTGTTATTAAGAAACTTACAAAGTACAAATTTTCTGTCTGTGTTCGCCCACAATGTAGGTTAAAGTATTAAGTACAACACAATTCTTCGAAATAAATCTGTTATCCTTGTGTTTTCCAACGTGTATGGGAGTTTACACCAGTCTGGGATCTCATACATCCTTTGGCTTCGCCTCAGGGTGTATGAGTTCCCAAACCAGTGTAAATTCCCATACACCCTGGAAAACACAAGGATAACTAATAATACATATTTGAATTACAATTAAAGCATGTGATGCATTACAGGTCTCCAAGCTGTATGACTTTTCATATTTGTATTATAAATATAGCATATAACGAATACCTATACTACCAATAGCCAGATAATACATATAATGTACCATTCCTTATTATTCAACCCACCTCTCCATTGCATGAAAGGTAACCCAGTTGTAACTATCTATACACATCTGACTCACAAATATAGCAAATGTGAATATCTGTATTACATTATATATATTATTAACAACTGGATAATATCCTTACTACTCACTCCACCTCCTTTCCACGGCACGACAGGATCATTTAAGAATTTAATGCAATTTTTATAATCTTTATTGGAGTATGAACGTGTGGGAATGGGTACAAATTATGTATGAATACTGAAGGGATTCATACAATTTGTACCCATTCCCACACGTTCATACTCCAATAAAGATTATAAAAATTGCATTCAATTCTTATAATTACATTCCGTAACTGTTTAAACTACTTCTTACCCAACAACAAAGCAGAAAGACGAAATAAATCATGTACGAACGAACGAGGCGAAAAACCACCCTCACTCAAAAGACAAAGCGCACAACTCTGTGTTGAGCGCCGGTTTCGTCTAAATGATATCCCAAAGGCAAATAAGCTTTAATTTTCACAACTTTAGAAATGGAAACGAGTATTTTAGTAACGAGCTTTATGTCACAATTGGGAAATGTCACCAAAGAAACAGCAGTGGAGTTGATGACTGCGAGAGGCACTAAAAGTTAAAAACCCGCCCAAACTCCGCCCGAATTACATTCTGTCAACTGCGCTCTACCGTAAATGCGGGTCAAAGTTCGACCAAATGTATTCATTGGAAAATGAATTACATTTGGTCATGACGTTTTCATCCAGCTGACCAATGGGAATTGAGTATTTGGACCCAAAACATATAACTACATTAACAATGTAATTATGTAGCTATAACTCACCTGGCAGGGACACCCTCTGACATATGAGAAATAACTGGTTCATTTAGTCAGACTGAAAATTGCTAATTTCTTTGTATACCTATTTACAAAACGCTTATAGCACATAGTGAATGCCTATATTATCAATACCTGGAAAATATCATTACCCTTTACTCACCTCACCCCCTCCTGCAGTATTCTAGATCACCTTGTTGCAATTGTCTACACATTGTAAATAATAAATGTAGCATATTTTGTATATCCATATTAGTAATAGCTGGATAATATCACTCCTTATTAACCACCCCACCCCCACTCCTACCACAGCATGACAGATCACCTAGACGCTCTCTGACAGATAAAAAATAACAAGTTCAAATGGTCTGTGTGAAGTAGCTAAACACTGTCTATATAATCTGAAGTTCATAGTATATCACATGGTGATTACACATATTATCAATAGGTGGAAAATATTATTTCTTATTACTCGCCACACCCATCCTACAGCATGGCAGGTCGCCTGGTTGTACCTGTCTATACATATTTGAACGATAAATATAGCATATGATAAATACCTATATAAGTGATATCTGGATTATATCATTCCTTATTACCCACCAAGACCTACCCACCCCACCCACACCCATCCCCACTGCATGAAGGTCACCAAGTTGTAACTGTCTATACATATTTGACCTATAAATATAGAATATAGTGCATGACGGGTCACCAAATTATAACTGTCTATACATATTTGAATTTTAAATAATGTGCATAATCATCGTGAATACCATGCCTTATTACCCACCACCGCAACTCCCAATAACAGCATGGTAGGTCACCTAGTAGTAACTAGTAATTCAGGTGTGTAACTATCAATACATATTTGAAATACAAGCATAGCAAATAGTAAAAACCTATATTATCATTCCTTATTACTCCCTCTCCCGCGCCACATAGTGGTCACTCAGTTGTGACTATCTATACTACTCTGGATTATAAATATAGCACACGTGAACATCTATATTATTAACTGGATAATATCACTCCTTATTACTCACCCCCCCCCCCCCCCCCTGCTGCAACAGGATGACAGAATCACCAAGCTATAACTCGCCTGGCAGACACCTTCTGACATATGATAAATATCTAATTCGTTTGGTCGACTGAAAATTGTTAAATCTTCTCTATTCATAATTGAAAAAAACCCAAATATAACACATGGTGAATAATTGTATTATCAACAGCTGATAAATATCACTCGTCATTACTCGCCCCACTCGCTCCTACGTCATGCTATGCCACCTATTCATTATTGAAAAAAATAAATATAGCACCTGGCGAATACCTATATTATCAACAGCTGATAAATATCACTCATCATTACTCACCCCACCACTCCTACGTCACGCTATGCCAACGAGTTGTAATTATCTACACATTTCTGAATAATACATATATAGCATATGTTGAATACATGTATGAGTAATAGCTGGATACTATCACTTCCTATTACTCACCCCATCCCTTTACCACAGCATGTCTAGCTATAAGTCACCTGACAGAGGTACCCCTCGGACACATAAGAAATACCCAGTTCTTATGGGCCGATTGAAAATTGCTAAACACTCTCTAGACATATCTGAAATTCATAGTATAACACATAGTGATTACCTGTATTATCAGTAGCTGAAAGAGTTATTCCTTATTAATCACCGCAACACCCCCCCCCCCTCCCCCATCGCATGGAAGGTCACCCACGTTTCACTATTTATACATATTTGAATTTTAAATATAGCTTATGGTGCATGACAGGACACCAAGTTGTAAGTGTCAATACATCTTTGAATTATAAATATAGCACAATTATGGTGAATACCTATATTACCTATATTATCAATAGCTGGATAATGACATTACTTACTCCACCACCCCCCCCCCTCCACCACTGTATGTCAGGTCACCCAGTTCTAACTATATATACATTTGAATTATAGATAAAGCATATGTGAATATCTACATTAACCCTTTACTCAACGTAATGGCCAAAACAGGTCAGTGCTATTCTCAAAAATCGCCAATTAATTTTCATTATTTTTTCCTTTTTTGACTCAAAAACATAGGTTATGACCCTCGTTGGAACGAGCTCGTCGTTTTTGAGACAAAAAATGAAAAAAATTAGTTGTTCAAGAATGTTTTGGGCAAGTGTCGTCTGCTTTTCATGTTAGGTAAAGGGTTAAGGGCCTATATAAGTAATGAAATTTTGTTTATTTTGAAGATTCTCACCTCTCATATTCCTTACATTCGAATTAAATATACACAAATTATACATCACAATGAAGATTGGGATGTATAGAACACGAAACACATATATAATCAACTCATAGAGTCGACTGTAGGCACCACTGGTTCCCGGAAGTCTGCTATCGTATTCGCACCAGAACTGATAATAAAATAATATTTCATCAGAAGAACTTGAAGGAATATCAGAGGTGAGAATTTTCAAAATAAACACAGTTTCATTACTTATATAGGCCCTTAATAACTTGATATTATCACCCCTTATTACGGCATAACAGGTCAACTAGCCATTACTCACCTGGCAGAGGTACCTTCTCACAGATAAGAAATAACTAGCGCATATCGCCAGTCTTTTTATCACTTTTGAGGGAGGGCAGTTTGCCTCAGGGACGTTGCAGATCTGTATATGTATGTATATGTTGAAACAGATTTGTTTTGTTTTGTTTTTTTCAGACTATAGACCTTTTATATATTTATATATAATTCAATAAATATATAAGTATATATATGTTTGTAGTGGGCAAATTGCTTTCATCAGAGGTATATACAGTGTGTGGAGGGTGTTTTGTCACTACATCACCCAATAATTGCAATTTATTACAAAGCATTACAATTACAAGCAAGGTTTCAGCCAGTGGACCTCCAGGTTAAACCCGGAGATCCATTGGCTGATTGAAAAATTGGATGTGTTTTTTGTCCATATGTACAGAATTTGAAAGTGATGCTATGGGTGATAGCTCCACTATGTGGGTGATTTGGCTGCAGTCCACTCTCCACATACTGTATATCCGTGTGAGTGTGGGTGTATATAATTATGATATAAAAATACTATGTCTGATAGTAAATATAGAACTATTTGTTTATATGTGCATATAAATTTCTATATAAATATCTTGTATACTCAACTGTCTATGTTCACGCACTTTAGCAGGATAATGTCTTTCACATATCTGTTTGACAATGCATGACTAAAATACAAATAATTATCTGCAGCAAAAATCCGCCGCCGTGTAACTATTCAAACTTATCTTCCAGTGACTAGCACTAGCAACACAGTTGTGCTTTTGATTTACCTAATCATTCAATTTGTGACCAATGTAATTCCTCTAAACATAACTCTCTGTATCATATTCACAACAATCTTCATTTGTTTAGTATCAACACTCTAAGAAATAGCGTGGCTTATACGAAATATCATATATAGTTATGGATAAGACATTATTTGATAAGATTCAGACAAGCTGTACATAAGACTTGAGTTAAATCATCAAACAGCAACATTGATGATTCAGAGTGTGATTCACCATTTAACCCCATACAACACTCTTGTAAATATTACAGCCCAACACAGTTCAAAACATTTTCCCCCAAACATCACTCATTATTGCTGTTTAGCCTTAACTGTAGAAGCCTAAAAGCGAACTGGGATGAGTTAGTACATTTGCCTAGCGAAATGCAACAACATGACAACATATATCCAAAAAAAGGTTATTCGAATTATTAATCACAAAAACTATAATTCACACATGGAGCCATTATTTAAAATTAACAAGATACACAAATTACATGACTTATACAAGCTGCATATTCTACTGTTTGTATACGATTCATTTTATGGAATACTTCCTCCAAGTTTCAATAATATTTTCAAAATTTATGTCAGTCCAACTGGAATGGTTACTCGACAGTTTGGACAATTACAAACATATAAACCTAGAACCAAGTTTTCATCCATACTACCTAAACATGACTTTTCCGGAGTATGGAATGCCCTTCCTTCAGGACGAGATAAAGAACACAGAGACAGAGCCCAGTTCAAAAGGTCTTTCACCCAAACAGTGATGAATTCATATTTGTTACATCAGGTATGTAACAATTCAGTTTGCAATGACTGCTCTCATGGTTAACCTACTCAAGAGTGGGATTTAAATTGTTGCAGCATATCATCGTTGTTGCTGTTTTTTTTGCTCCCACTGCCTGTGTTGTTGTTGATATTGTTATTGATGTTGTTGTTGTTGTCATTGTTATTATTGCTGGTGTGTTTAATATTACTGACAATGCTTTGGTCATTGCTATTACCGTTATTACCACACTTCTTCTGTGTTAATTGTCACCGGCATTTCCGTCCTTTATTTTTGAACTCCTGCACACACAAGCATAAGATAAGGAGCGATACACTATCTATGGATGTCTGAATATCACCCACTGCTCAATTAGATTAATTAATACTAATTTCCATATGTACATATACAACCCTCTCTGGATCTAAAACGTTTTATAGGGGTATCCGTATTAGAGCTAATCATAAATTAACTATTTGCAAACAATCCACCTGTGCCACAAAAATTTATCGTTTTAGAGAATGGCAGGAAGACAGCCTCTCTGGCTATACCATCTCCCAACAATGTAATGTGTTCTGAGCTTTTGTTTTATGTACGCATTGTAAATGTTGTAACACTGTATGTTGTTGAATAAAAGTATATATCTACCAAAGACATATGGTTTTCATGGGTTAGGATACGAAAGATGTTCTACTTGAGTTAAACTTTCCTTCAGGTATTCAAATAATTTTTGATGAGCCTCTTTTCAATGAAATCTAGCCTTCTTTTTTTGTAAGTCCTATCAATGGCTGTGCAATTTCACTAAAGTTTGGTATGAATCTCCTATAATATGACACCATTCCCATAAAACTTCTAACTTCAGTCACTGTTTTTGGAGGTACTAGTTTTCTTATGATCTCGACCTTTGTGGGTTCTGGTTTGATGCCATCTTGGCTAATTACAAAACCAAGATAAGATGTTTCACTTTGAAAGAATGTACACTTTCTAGCTTTTTATTTCAACTTGTGCTGCCTCAGGCTTTTATATACATGCCGAATATGCTCAATATGTGACTTTATGTCTTTACTAAAAAGCAAAACATCATCTAAATATGCTAGGAAAAAATCCTCTAGTCCTTGCTGGACTATGATCATCAGCTGCTGTTGATATTTGGAGGGCGTGTTGACAAGGTCAAAGAGTATGACATTGAACTCATATAACCCTTTATGACACGGGAATTCTGTCTTAGGTCTATCGGCTTTATCCATCTTGACTTGCCAAAAACCTGACTTCATATCAAGAGTTGTAAAGTATTTACATTAATTAAATAGGGTAAAAATATCATCAATCAATGGGAGTGACCGGATTAAGCTTGCGGAAATCCGCGCAAAATCGCATAGATCCGTTTTTCTTGTCAATTAATAGACAAGGAAAACTCCATGCTCTATTTGACTGGCGAATAATTCGCTGCTTCAATCAGGATGGCATCATCTATTATTTTCCCTGTTGTAAGTGGTACCCTATAAGGTCGACTTTTGATTGGCTTAGCATCACCTGTATTAATCGTCATGTTGACTGTGTCTGTTTGGGTTAAGTCCTTGTCCATCTGTGCAAACAAGTCTCTATTTTCATTAATTGATTTCATAGTTATGTCCCTTTTATCAGCTGGTACTTGAATATCTTTGTCACTAAGTTGAACTTTCTGTTTAGGCTCATCAGATTTGTTCAAAATTTGTTTCACATCAACTAAGTTTTCACCCTGTCCTACAGGTTCTAATTTTCCAACAATACAACCTCTCTTTAATGTATAGTGTTTGTTAGTGCTATTCACTAACATCACAGGGATATGTCCCTTATTGTTACTCACTACACTATTTCTAACGAGCAAACCTGGTTGCTTTGCTATATATCCTTGCTTTAAAGCATGATGTTCAAAAAATTGAGAGTCAAAGGTTGATCAGGCCCCTATGGCTTTGGCTGTACAAACACAAGTGATCTGAGGTTTAAGATCAATATGATTCACCAATCTAGTCAAACAACTAATATGTAAGTCTTTCACAATAGATATAAGCTGTCCCTGTAATTTTAATTTTCTAAGTTCAAAGTAAATGTTTACTTCATTATCATTGATCCAATCTAAACCAAGTAATACATCTATGACTAAGAACCCATGCACCTGAGAAATTTCATTAATTGAAAAGTAAAGTCTCACTAGATCTCTGCCTCTAATGTCATTTCCTGTTACTCCCTCAATTCGAGGTAAATTATTTCTATCCCCCAATAACCTTGGCCTATGCCTCAAATTTGTCCAAATTTTGTACTAATACAAGATGTTTGAGCTCCAGAATCTAACAAAGCTCTCACTCGTTGCTTCCCTACATTAATCATAACACTATCTAATGATAGAGAGCCATAATTCACAGTAATTGTTTTTGAAGAAGACTGTTTATTTTAATGCCTGTTGCTGTAGGAAGTTGTTTTGGGTATTTATTCTGACTTTATGTCATCAAAGGAAGTTGTTCTGATTGACATTCTGTTCCTACAGGTTGTTTTGGTTTCACTTCCTGTACTTCATGTTTACTGATATTTTTCCCAGTTACTTTCTGTTTCAGTTCCTGGGAAACTTCCTGCTTCATTTTCAATCTATTTTGATCAATTACCTCCTGTTTCGGTTTCTGATTTCCTGGGTTATTCCCTGTGGGATTTTGATTGTTGTTTTCCTTGTTTCTGTTTTTCTACATTTTTCTTGTATTTCATTTGTACTGTTTAAGGGAGCTTCCCTATTTAGTAGATGATTTCTTGGGTATCTTTCATATCTATAACCATTTTTCTCCATATTTTCAAGTTCTAATTTAATAAATTTCCTTTCTGGTACAATTCGGGTGCAACCTTTTGTAAACTGCCCTCTCTCTGGGCATCTGTCACACTGTTTAATACCCTCACAATAATGAGTATAATGGCACACACTTCCACATTTCTCACACTCATTATTGTGATCAAATGGGTTAATTTCAGCTGAATTTGTCCTTGTTCTACCAGTCGGCTCTAGAACAGGTTCTTTTTTTACAACTAGTTTTAGATGTACTAATGGATTCAGAGCTTGAGTCTATCTTTGTTTTACTGTCTGGCTTGGTTTTCTCACTCTATTGACCTGTTGTCTGTTAGTTAATCGGAACCTGTTTGTTTATTTCTGTTTAAGGTTACTTGTACATGTGTGACTGAATATGAAAACCCAACATAAAGACAAATTTATCTGAGTACTGAAAATTATGCCGGCCACTTTCGAGCACTCTTACTACAAGTGTTCATTACAAAGCTCTTTTTAACGGTGAAAAAGAATTTTTCTTTGACTGTAAACCAGCACTGATACACTTTCGGAAATGACTGCCCTAAGTGGCATCTCTTGGGTAATCAATAGTTGTCTGAGTTATTCTTCGACAGATCTCAATATTTATATTCAATTAACTTACGCCCCACCACCATGGGAACCCCAAAGGTTTAATAGTGCGGGTTTACAACCGTAGGCAGGTTCTGTTTCAAGGTGAAAGAATACCCTGATAATCAAATGTAGTTGTCGGAAGGCTTCTGTGTACCGGGTCGATGTTGGGTTATTTAAGTTTTGGCCTAAATGTTGTCAGAATGTATGTGTATGGTGAGACTTTACCTTCTGGTTTCTTAGGTTTGGTCATTTTTATTTTTTAATTTGGGATTTTGCCCTTTAGGTTATTCTTCCACTACTCATTCAATTCCGAGACAAGCTGGCTATTTTGTGTCGATAGGGGTTTTTAACCGCGGTGTTTTTCTAACATTTTGATGTCAGCCCAGTCATGTAGGGACATGGTTTGGGGGGGGGGGCGAGGGTCGTAGGGCTATGCGTAAAGCGTGGTTTTGAAAGTATCCGAGCTTTTTGAGGGGTTGTTTAGTGATAAGTGCCTGTATTCGGGGAATGGTCTAACGAGTCATTCAACTAGTTTTAGTATGTTGTTTTTATTGATACACCAGTTCTTACCTCTTATCATTTTTGGTAGATTAATTCGTTTATTATCGTGGGTTACAATGTTGCATGCATCGGTGTTTAGGGGTGGTTTCCTATCCATAGTTATTCCGAGGAACATGGTCTGGTCGCAAGTTTTACATTTGTTGTTTTGGGGGTATAAGTCGATATGTTTTGCTTGGACTGAGATTGTTGCGTTATTTGGCTCACCAATCTTCTAGATCCTAGAGGATATCCTAAAGTTGACGTTCAATGATGTCACGGGAACTGTAAGTGGTATAGAGTCCATTGTCATCGGCAAAGTGGGAAATGTCGACCTGATTTAATTATAAATACTCAGTTAAATTCGTCTTTATGGTGATGTTGTAGTTGTGATATTCAGATTCATATGTACCAAGTAACCTCCAATAGTAAGAAACAAACAAGTTATGAATAATTTGGATATTACTATTTATTTGGTAGTGTCTTTAAACACCATCCGATGAAGTATAAGGAATCATCGAATGAACTTTGTAAGCCGAAATTGAGCTTACTCCAAACGAATCGAAAAATCCACACATCTTTTGCACACACATTTCTATTCATTTTCATCTTTCATATTTGCTTCAAACATAGGTCATAATCCCATCATTGGAATTGGCTTGCTGAGCTCGTCTCCACAAGATAAATGAAAATATTTACTCAAGTGAACAATAGTTTGTTAGTGTCTCTTCTTTTATTTTAGAAAAACGGGTTAATATAGCTTTAACAGAAAAATGGAAAAAAATTAAAATTGAAATGTTCTGGTTAAGTTGATGAGTGTACTTTTGTATGGAGAGAGTCATGTAACATGATCAGCGGGACGATGCCACTATCAATACTGGGACCACATTGTCATATTGTTCTGGGGGATGGAAATACCCATTTTTAACTTCAGTGCATAAAATGTATCATGTGATACACATGAAATTCAACCCCACTACGACTGATAGTTCAGTCCGTCACTTTGATAGTGGAGAGTCGCTTCACCATCTGCCTTTTTTTCTTGAAAATCAGAGATTCTCTCTGTCTAGCACAGCTTCCACCGCAGGCCAGTTTCCGCCGTGATTAATATTTAAAAATATTTATGCCGTGAGTGTTCCACGGCAGAATTAATATTTAAAAGTATTTGTGCCGTGAGTAAGTGTTCCGCGCCAGAATTAATATTTAAAAATAAGTTTTATCGTGAGTTTTCCATGGCAGAATTAATATTTAATAGTAAGTTTTGCCGTGAGTATTCCACGGCAGAATTGATATTTAAAAGTATGTTGTGTCGTGAGTTTTTCAACGGCAGAATTAATATCTGAAAATTAATTTTGCCTTAGCAGTTGTGGGCCATCGTAATTATCCTATTACGTTGAGTAAATCTGTTCTCAAAACATTATACAAGAAAGGAGACCGACATGACCCTAACAATACAGGGCAATAGCCGTAAGCTTGGAAAGATGTTCAACAAAGTTATTTTTGAAAGTATTAATAACTGTCTGGAGGATAACTGTCTCATCAGCGATAATTAGTTTGGGTTCAGGAAGGGACTCAGCACAATTGATAGCGCATTTATATATACTTAATATATCGGTAAATAAACAGAGAAGAATTAAAAAAAACGTTATACAGGGCCTTTGTGGATTTTAGGATTTATCGAGAGGAAAATTGTGTTCGAAAAGTTGCAAACTATTGGGGTATGTGATAAAATGCTAAAAATACTTCAACCCTTCCACAATTCAAGCTATTATCAAGTAAAAACAAAAATCGGACTGAGCCCAGCTTAATAATTACCATTGTGGTGAGGTAAGGCTGTGGGATCTCCCCAACATTGTTTAAAATTTACATTGACGACATAAAATCATACTTGGAGAAAGACTGCTCTCCTGTTTCTATCAATAATACCTACATTAACCATTTACTTTTCGCTGATGATTTAGCTTTAATTTCAGACTCTGCTGGTGGACTCCAGCGGTGTCTAGAAAAACTAGACGAATACACTAGAAAAAATCCCATCGACGTAAACATCGAGAAAACAAAACTTATGAATGCACTCACACTGAGAGGTCTTTCAATGGAATTCATGATGACAAAAGAAAATGTGGTAAAACGACCTGAGGACATTTAGGGGGTTCAAGGAAACATTCAATCTGGAACCTTATCTGGTACACACCACGTCAATAGAAGCGAGAATTATATTTACTCGGTTACATGTAAGCAACTATTAACATTAACTTCGTATAGTAACACGGAGGCATGTGCAGACACCCGTACCTGTAAACGAAACGGTGTGTCCCACATGCAATTCTGGTGCTCTAGAAGATGAGTTACATTTTTTAATAGATTTCAGGGAGTATGAGGCGATCAGGTCTACTGCGCTTCAGAAAACTGAATGCGAATGTCCTCAATTTTCGGAAATGACTAGCTTAGATCGGTTCGTGTTTCTTATGAAAAACGAAATACCATCATAATGCAATGTTATCTGTGATATGATCCGACAGTTCTTTAAACAACGGGAATTTTTGTACAGTAAATAAATAATACAATGAAACTCTCATGAAAGAATGTGTATATAAATATTTGGATTACATTATTCACCATAGATATAATACTATGGTTTTGTATTTTTGCAGTCTGCCTTATTTTTGGTGTATTTGCTAAATAAATAATGTAATCTAATCTATGATCCATGTTAACTTGGCCACCAAACTTTAGCTACATGCCAATTGAACCCAGCCAGAAATACCAGCTGACATTCTATCCACGAGAGAGACCTACTAGACAGCTATAATTAGAACTTAGCCTGCTGCAGTAAATTTCCCAATAAAGAAATAACAGAGCTTCATGCAAAAGTATCATGGAACAGGTCAGCTCCTCAAATCAGTTGTCTGCAGTGTTTGTGGAGACTATTAGCTATTGTGTTGCGCCTAACCGTCCACCATCACCGCCAAAATCTCCGAGTATAGTCAATCAAACAAGACCTCTCATGGTGGTGTTCTACCTTATACTTTCCTTTTCGTTGAGGTTACATTCAGTTTGATCTCCAATGGAGGCAATGTCGATCATTTTTTATATCTTTTCAGCTGATGATATACGGGCGGCTTGTTTCACAGATCTTACATGCGCAGGGTCATTTGGGTTCATTCCGAGGTACAGGTCTGGGCATAACTATGACGTGCACCTCATTAAGCACATGATTGCTTGCCATAATTAATCTATACTACACAGCCTAGCATCTAACTTCGGCTTTACATTTGGAAATTATATCAGAACATTAGTGTGATGAATGCTTCAATGGCTAGTTGACATCTTTCAGCTAAACTCAATATATTGATATCATCTTCACGGTTTAACGTCCAGTTATCATCATAATATAAACTTTTATACCATGATTACCTTTTCTACTATATATACAAAGCCTATGACATCTATTTTAGCTTCCGGGTCACAAGGGATTTGTAAATCCCACATCGTCACTGCACGCCTTCGGCGCGCTAAAACCTTTCATTCATCTATTTTAGCTTTACACACCAACCGTGGTGAACACGCCAGCAATGGGATTTCAATAGTTAAAATTTACACCTACAGTGGAACTACATCCAAGTTGACCTTTGGTGACCTCGCCTTGAATGCAAACTTGTCTAAATTTACCACGCGTTGCCCCGTGAAGAGTGAAATGAAACCGGCAATTAGCAAAACGTTTTTAAATAGGTTTACCTCATAAGACACTAAACATCAATAAACATACGTTGTCTCATATTAATAAAGCATCCATAACTCGAAATGGTATGTTATTATGTTATTAAAATGAAAAAGGCCCACAAATTTCCGCATTTCGTTTTCTATTTCGTCTCGGCGATAAAATTGCCAGTGGAAGTATCGCCCACTGGTGCTCATGTAAACACAAACATATTAGCACGTGTGAATATTGATTTATTTAACATTTAATCTGGTGATCATTGCGTTTATAAAATATACCCAAAGTAGCTTGGTGTATCAACTGTTCCCCACTCGTCGTGAAGTGGTGTTAACCGCGCGCCAAAGGCTCGCGGTTAACACCACTTCATCACTCGTGGTGAACATTTGGTACACCAAGCTACTATGGGTATATTCTATATATGTTCAATAGCATCCTTATGGTTTAACGGCTAGTTATCACCATTGAAATTTGAAATATATTATTATATTAATGTGATGAGTGGTTCAATGGCTAGTTACCCTCATTAGTCTAAGCTCAATGTTTATGGTTTAACGACTAGTTACCATCACTAAGTACAGCAGTAGTTAATATCATCTTTATGGTTCAATGGCTAGTTACCATCATTAAACTACACGCAATGTAGTAAGTTCAGCCATTTGGTTTAATGGCTAGTTGCCTTGGCTTTATGGTTTAACGACTAGTTGCCCCCACTGATGTAGTAGAAAGATGAAAAAGAAATCTAGGACAGTGAAACACTCCACTTTGCCTCCAATAAGCCACAGTTCATTTCTATTTGTGTAACAAACGTAAATAAAATGCATAGAAGTTATAATGCTTATTAGATGTTCTTAAACTTAAATGGAAGCTCAGTGTCTTTAATATGTTTTCTGTTGAGCAAGCTTTGGGGTCAACGTTATTTTCATTCATGTTTATTTCCTTTCGCGCCTTCTTCAAATTTAGACAAAAGTTATTCACGATTTTTAATTTATATTACACCAACTTCTTCTCGGGTACTGTTTCTTCTTGATCTCGCGCCAAATTCAGTCTTAAGTTGATAATAATTAGAAATCAGTTTCACGCCATTTACGTGTTTCATACACCGGAAGCGACGGAAAACTTAAATAACTAACTGATCTGCACGAAATAATTGATTCGGCAAAACGTTCATTATGATGACAAAACGTGAAGATCTAGTCAATGGGATATCTGACCTCAGCATCTCCAAGTCCGCCATTTTATTGGCGTTCTTCTAACATAGAACCATCAAAATTTGGGTTTAATATATTTTTTCTGGTGTAGAAGGGACCGGGAACGGGAATGAAATTACCCTCAGAACCGGGAACTGGAAACTTCTCGAGTAATATGAAGCAAATTTACGAGAGTAACAAGACGCATTTATTATAATGAAAATGAACATTTTCATTGGTAGTTCTTTCCCTAAGAACAGTTTGACCCCTCCCCCCCCACCTGCAATCTCGTCTTCATTTACATAATCACTAGTTTTATCACCCCTGCCTCCTCTAACATCAACCATCTCTTCACTTCCGTCACCAGTCTCATTTGCTTAAAGCGGGGGGTGGGGGGGGGGGGGACTGGTGACAGCAGTGAAGAGGAAGTTGATGTTAAAGGAGATCTTGAATGATTCTGAAAATGAAGATGAGTTTGAACTTTGAAGCGGTAAACATTTCAGGCATGGACGGGCTAACGTAATCCTCCAGCGTTACGTTTGGCAGTTTTCAATTCAGAAAACTCCAGTTCAACACACAAACAGTAGAGCGCTTGATTTCCGGTTCCGTGCTATAGAGTTACCGAGTTTCGGGATCGGCTTTCGGAATCGGGAATCAAGGAATTTCCTTTCCCGGGATTAAACTCTAATTAAAATACATGAACTTTATAAAAATGACATCCTTTTACAATTCTAAGGCTTTTTCGGCAAGGTGCTCGTAAACTCTGATGCACTGGCCAGAATTGTATCATTTTGGTTGATCGAATTTGGCCTTGATTAGACACATGAAGTCAGGGAATTGTGAAATGTCATAGCATTGGTCTTTACCTATGAACATCTAAAGTTAAAATTCAGACACAATTCTTATATTTGTCACGGATGGAGGCGAAGAAGTAGTCGACATAGGAATCATGGAATTAAGAGTTTAGTATGGATACTCCAGTATTCCTGTCATCAAGAGAAAAAAATACTATTTGTTAAACAGACATGAATGGTGATAATTAGCGAAGAGTGAATTGTAATGAACGATAAGTTATCCCATTTTCGCAAAAATATTTACTTTTATTCACCAAATTTAAGATGAACATATGTACGCCGTGGGCTTTATTGGCCCATTGGTGGGAAACAAAATGAGAAGTATAGATAGGGTTTGCGCCGAATTTTAGGCATTTTGTTGAGTATGTTTGTAGACCTATCGATCGTTTAATAACAAAACACGACGTATCAAACTAATCCGTGTTTCCAATCTACATCCCAGGAGATGGAGATCGAAACATTATATAATATTCTTTTGACTCATGATCCGCATTTAGCAACTCCAGGTTCTTCTAATTTGCTTTACACAACATGTTAAAGCTGCTTTCATAATTTGGACACTACTCACAGCAGTGTTTCGTTTTATCATCCATCATGACTGAATTAGGTAAAAAAAAGTATAGTTATCATTCTGTTTGCATTTTAGATTATAAATACTAGGAAACTTGCGTGCTTTATCAAGCTTTAGGTCTGTCCCATTAACTTGCATGTGATTGCAGAGCAGCTATCTTATAAATAATAGTGACATTAACAGACATGTCATACAGACCTGCTACAAAATCTATGTTGTAGTAAGGTGTAGTCATCTTGGAGCAGATGGTATTTCTCAACAGAAAAGATAAAAGGCAGAACTATTGATTGCATTATATCTATAGTTCCTCCCGTGAGTGCTCCTAGGTGCCATCTGTAAAGCTAAAGCATTGCAGATGCATTGCAGCTTGAACGAAAATGCACACAAGGGACGATTTGCTGTCACATATTGTATATATTTGTGTTTTTCATTATCAATATTTATTTTTATTATATCTGATGTGGCATTTTCATTTTGCAATGACCATTTTGTTTACATCAGTTTTTGTACTTATGTCTTTTTGTGAAACCTAATTTTATTATTAATTAGATATGCAATTTTCAATTAGGGCGGTCACGATTAATCGATTGTAGATCGGTCACTCCTAAATCGATTAGTATTTTTCGTTGTTGAAGAATCGGTAAATTTTAACCCGGTTTGGGCGTTTAATAATTAAAAAAAATTGGATGAAAAAGCTTGTTTCTGAAAATAAAAGGCCAAGAACGTAGGCGTTAAACCCCAAGACGCCGTTAGAAGCCGTTCGCAACTGACGACCGGTCTTGATTATTACACTGACGGTTCAAACGTTCAGAACATCAAAGCTTTGAATGTACCAAAAAGACGATCGTCTTCGTTGTTTACTTGAGGTTGGTCAACTGACTTGAACTTCATTTTTAACGACTTCAAAGAGACGATTAATAGATTCCTAACTTAAAAAATCGTGACAGCCCTATTTTCAATATAAATATTATGTAACATATATTGACGAATGTTTATTTCGAAATTTAGTTAAATAATTAAGTGGACTATAAGTCATAACCTTTGATGACCCGATACAGAATTAACATTTCTCGATCGTGCCACTGCATTTCCCTACTTAAATTTAGAACGTGGGACAAACGGCATGTCACCTTACGCGAGCGCCTGATTTGTTTTCAGATATGTTACATATTCGGACCAAAAACATCGCACAAATTGAAAGAAGATTTGTCTTCAGAAGAAGGCCTCTTGAATTAAAAAATCGTGTATAACATCCCACTCAAGTTGATAACGGGTACTGAAAGATAATGCCAGATGTTGGATTATAGCCAGAGTTTAGTAGGCTTGACTGTCTAGTTAATGTGTTAATGTGACATCAGACCAAATATTTCTCATCTGCATTAATCATAGAAACAAATCCATTAAAGTACTTACTTTTAAATTCATTGCCGTTTAACCCTTTGAAAAGGAGGGACTCTTCCAATTGCTGCCATTGAACTGACAAGGAAGATGCCACCAGTGCTCAAAGGGTTAAATGTGTGCATGTTGGGAAATGGCGTTTCTATAGACACTTAACACTTGATTTCCTAGTGAAGTAAAATGGTGTCGGTAGAATCCAAGGTGGGTATGGTTCGGTAGATACCTACGAAGCAGTGTAGAGGACATTGATGGGTAGAGGTTAACCATTAAGAGTGCCAATGTTTCAAGTTGTAGTCGGAAGGTCGTTGAATATCATAGAGAATAACTGAGGTCAATAAGAGATCTATCTTTCAGACAAATGTCGAACAAACAAGAAAATATTTTATCGGCGCGACCCAATCCCCGACACGTTCACAGTAATGCCCGGATGATGTCTGTATGGTTGATATGAAAGTTTGTGTTTGATTTCAGTGTGACTGTAAATGAAAAGCTATTGAAACGTATTTCCTGACTCCGTGCCAATCGATCTTTTGTACTGCTCCGTGTGTAAGAGTAAAAGTTATGCTACCTAAAATTTAAAAAAATTAACCTACCTGATATTGTTTCACTAGGAAATTATGGGGAGTAACATCTTTGTATATGGGTACTATTTACAGTGCCAATAATTTCAAGTTTCGTTTTCTTAAAAACGCGGAAATTTTTTTTTTGTCTTAACGGTTCCTATTTATTTCTTTGGGGTGGGTTTTGAGAGGCTGGATAACCAATAAAAAGGGAGTATAATGAAGTCATTTTAAAGGCTGGGGGGTCCATATGGAAAGAGAATCATTTCTGCCCTATTCAACATCGGATTCACCGCTCTTCAAGTCAGTTATTAAAAAAGTCTTCGTAGTATGACGTTGGTGTTTGCTCTGCTATATTTCATATAGAGCTGGTTGGAACATTTTTTTTTACAATTACAAACCTGAGTGATTTAACCCTAGAGGAAGTGGCATGACTTTTGAGTTCAGGTTTCCAGAGTTTTTTTTTAAAGAAATAGATCTTTTTAACTCTAGTTTTTCTCTGGACGGCCAGGGTCACTGACAAAGGGTCCTATTTGTTTCTGTGGAAGATATTTGTACCCTGACGTTGTTGTGATATGTCGTATAGTTGTAAGATGCGAAATATGTTTATGTAGTTAATTAAATATGAAGGTTTTAATATCTTTCCGGTCCATAAAGTATTAAATCAAAATATAATTTTAATTAATAGAATGCAAAATAACAGCTACAAAAGTTTAAAAAAATATAAAATCGTTATGGACAATTTATTTTTAAAAAATTCTCCGAGGGATATTATTTCCAGTGGATACCTTATGGTTGAATCTAAGCTTAGAGGCCACCAATCTAATTCGGTAGGGAACTCGATGCAGTTACAGTACCGGCGCCGTGGCCTGGAAACTTTCCACGAGTGGGCAATATTTTCACGGATGCAGTAATATTAGATTCATAACGCTAATTATAACTTTCTGGAGCATTGCTTTTTTGTCGAATGAGGCCATGTTCTTCTACTCTACTGGAGTATACTCCAGGGCAAAGAACATGGTCAGGTAGACAAAAACTATTGCATATATAGATAGAAGCAGAGAATTCTGAAAGAATTCGAAATAGTACAATTTGTCGGGTTGTTTGTGGTAATTCTATGAATCGGGAAATTACTCGAACATAACCCTGTCCTATAAGAAGCCTTTGGATCACATAGCAATCACCTCCTACCACAGAAATCAAGATGGCGGCCTCCAGTATACAAAATGGACGACGGAAACATGTATCACCCTAACAACACGCGTTGCGCATGCGCACTCACATCACGTATCACAATGAGGATGACGTCACAAGATGGCCGCTCACGAGGGCTACCATGACAATCATACATGACACCACTGGGTCTCGTGACTATGACGCCACTTCCCCTCCGGCTCTCCCTCCGGCCAATGAAGCACGTTCGGGTACATGCTATACAACTCTTCAAGATATTAACATAATTAGTAATTATAAACCGATGGTGCACTTGTCTTCAACCAATGCTAACCCTGCTTGTGTGGATTTAGCTGACATTTGCTAGCCGTTGCCCAATGGTTCTCTCTGGGTACTCCGGCTTCCTCCACCCGTAAAATTGTCATGGTCATGATTAGCCATTGTGCAGAAATATGTGACCTTGTCCCTATATCCCGATAAAATTGGTCTTGTGATTGGTCAGAATGCTTTGGACAAATAGCCATGGCAAATGATGCACCCATCATCCAAGGTATATGTGACCGTGCAACATTCAGGGTATAAGCGCACGCAAAACATCGGGGGTATATGGTTTAAACGAAGGCTTTCCGCTTTTGCTAGACTCGAAATAAAAATCGAACCAAAAAACCCCAAAATAGTCACAAATATCATTAGATTTCCGACAATTCATCATAAAAATAAAATAAGAGCAAATAATTCGTCCCCTGAGTACCAATGTGTTCTATGTGCCAGCAGGCACATAGAACAAATTGGAACTCAGGGGACGATATGTCAACAAAATACTGTTTACACGTTTCCTTAATGACTCAAGGGATGTAACACTATATGTTCTCTTCTACGATTATAAAAACAGAATAATTATCACGAATTTGGTCCAAGTGACTGTGGAGCTGAGAAATGCGTCCACAAATTTATTTCCACTATGTATTGTGTTTCAAACGGGACAAAAACGTTATCTCCGCCGGCTCGGTGTTTACAAACCAACATCCAGGTATTAAATCTCCATATACCATACATGTTGGCGGAGATAACTTATATTAAACACCAATAAATAAATAAATGGTAATAGTAGGTAATAAAGGCGGATTCACAGCCACTTTGTACATGTACGTGTACAGTACATGTACACGATGCATTTACCAACATGGGATTCAGTGTTAAATCGCATGCTTGTTCACAAAAATGTCTGTGGCCTAGAATCCGCTGTTTTTTTGAGACTCCTAGATCGCACTTTTAACGTTCAAATACTCGTGGTGAACGTCGAATGTACACGTTTTTTTCAAAAAAGTGAAAATTGTACATTTTCACTTTTTTTTTTTTACTTAAACATTTTTTGTCTACGTTCCCATCGCGGATCAGACCATCGATCCATCGTTGGTGAACGCGAGCAAAAAATGGTTTGCGGATTCTGGGCCAGCATCAAAAAACCAGTTTGCGGATTCTAGGCCAGTGGCCTAGAATCCGCAATTGTTTTGAGGCGTGGATTTTTTATTGTTCGGTCACTGAGGGTTGAAAGGGGCTTGTTCCCCATACCGTTCCTGCGCGCCTTCAGCGTGTTAAACCATTTCATTTGAATGTCAATCTACAATCGTCAGTCTGTGTTTGTATCAAAACTGACAAGCAGGTCGCATGTCAAAGTGACATTTACTGTATAGACACTTACTGAGAACGCTATTTTGTCACGCTTGAGATGTATTACAGGTTTTTATTCAAATGAGATTAATTGCCAAGTTAAATGGTTTATCTGAAAAACTATTTCTATGGATCAAAGCGGAAACAGTTCAAAAGATCAATTGATGTTTTGACTGAACGATTACCATGTAAAAATTTTAGAGAATTAGCGTTGTTCAACGTGCGAGTACTAACGCGGTTTTAACTCAAAATATTACAAGATATTCATGGAGTATTATTTTTTCCCATATATTTTTTTTGCAAAAAAATTCTCGCCAGAGAATTTTTTAAAAATATTTTTTCAACTCTTGTTTTTTTGACTGAACGATTACCATGTAAAAATTTGAGAGAAATAGCGTTGTTCAACGTGCGAGTACTAACGCGGTTTTAACCCAAAATATTACAAGATATTCATGGAGTATTATTTTTTCCCATATATGTTTTTTTTGCAAAAAAATTCTCGCCAGAGAATTTTTTTTAAAATATTTTTTCAACTCTTGTTTTTTTGACTGAACGATTTCCATGTAAAAATTTTAGAGAAATAGCGTTGTTCAACGTGCGAGTACTAACGCGGTTTTAACCCAAAATATTACAAGATATTCATGGTGTATTATTTTTTCCCATATATTTTTTTTCGCAAAAAAATTCTCACCAGAGAATTTTTTAAAAATATTTTTTCAACTCTTGTTTTTTTGACTGAACGATTTCCATGTAAAAACTTTAGAGAAATAGCGTTGTTCAACGTGCGAGTACTAACGCGGTTTTAACCCAAAATATTACAAGATATTCATGGAGTATTATTTTGAGAATGACTTCAAGTGTGAGGAAATAACTACCTGTATGATTTAACACTTTAAAACGTTGTATTTATAGATGTTTATTTGAGACTAAACTCTAAGTTTCTCATTGTCGGAAATAACTGTTGATGTGATCTTTAATACGTTCGAGGGCAAAACGCATTTAAAGAGGTTTATTTTGTAAATGTTTTTCCTTAACTGGTTTTAGTTATTATATTAAAGACAGAAGATTTTTATTTACTTAAAACATAAAAAAATAATTATACATTTAATTTTGAAAATAATAAATAACTCACATTAGCATACTGAAAGGAACATTAACAATTAAAAACGAAAAATGTTTTTACAGATGGATTCTAGGCGCCGAGATCAAATTTTAGACGAGTATGAACGTGCTAAGAAGGGCATTCATTCGGCTGACAGAAGCAGACGTCTTGGTGAGATTGAACTCAAACGTGAAGCCACAAAAATATTTAAACCCGTGACAGAGGGTCAAGAGCAAAGCAGGAAGGAGATAGTCGAAGAATTGAGACCCATAAAAGAGAGTTCTTTGAGAATGGGTTCGTTGCCCGGTAGTTTTGGAAATCGGCATTCCGTTCAATCTACACCAGATTACGTTCCCACGGGAATTCAAACAGACTTGAGCGAGAGCGACGATACAGCTTCAACTATCACGACTGATAGCGTCGCGTCGTCCGAGGATGGCGGTAAGAGAGATCTGTTGTATGGATTTTATAAGGATTCGGATGGTAATACTTTTATCGGCGACACAGAAGTAGAAATAGATGATGATGAATTAACCGTAGGCTCGGATAGATACGAATTAACTGATGGACTGCACAGATTGCTCCTTTACGACAAGACTAGTGATTACACGGAACAGGATTTCAACAATTACGGCGACATTCTGGTTCAGACCCACGCCATGAAGAGAAATAACGATGCCAGAGAGATGAGACCCAAAGCCAACAGAGGTTACAAGTGGACGAAAGTGGTGAAACCCATATGGGATATGAATAAGAAGTTCGTCGAATCGGTGACTGGCAAAGGGGTGAAAACCACTTTTCTTCCGAGCGATTCTGATGCTCTGTCTCAGAGATTGAGTTTGTTGATGGCGAGCAGATGGGCTGGTAACACAGGATTAGATAATCAGATAGTTACTATATCTGACGAATTGTTAAGACAGAAGGTTTTGAATAAAAACCATTATAAAAGGCTGATGAACGAATTGAAGGATTGATGTATATATAATAAGTAGAGAGAAACAAACAAACAAACAAAAATATATAAAATAAAAAACAGTAAATTTTACACTAGAATAATAAAAGTATTTAAACAACAAAACGATTTACCAGTGAAAAAAAACAAAATATATTATAAAAATAAAATATGTAGGTGATAAAGAACAGGGGATACGTCAGAACTTACGTTCAAGGCGGTTCTGGCATTGTCGATTCTATAATGCGAGCGTTCACGAGCGATGCGGGTAGAAAACTCGCATCGACCGCGTTTGAGGTCAGTAAGAAGACGGCTTTGGATGCTGGTTAGAAAGCCGCTTCTGAAGCCAGTGGTAGGATGGCTTCTGTGGCTGGCAAGAGGGCAGCCGACACATTGATTGACAAGTTGGTCAGTCCGCCAGCGAAGCGAGCTGCGTTAGAGCGAATGCCGAAAAGTTGGAAAGATTTTAAGGATGCTGTGGTACCCATACAAGATTTAGCCAAAATGACGAGTGGATCCGGATTGAAGAGAACTCGCGACGGTGTGATATAAATAAATAATAATTTTAAAAAGTGAGTTTGAAAAAAACATAAAAAATTGTGTTTGAAAGAGTCTAAAATAACAAACAAAAAAAAACAAAAAAATAAAACAAAAAAGATGAACATCAAAGATATGTCTTGGAATGACACCGCGACCAAGAGGTTGAATAACGAGTTCTTTCCCAAAAGCATAAGAGGCTTGATAGTGGGAAAATCGAATTGTGGAAAGACCAATCTGTTGATGAATCTTTTTGTCCTGACCCGACTGGTTGGATTATGACAGATTGTTCGTGTTTGGCAAGAGCTTGTTTCAACCTGAATACAGATTGCTTCGAGAGTGCATGGATCGTAGATTGCCCAAGGACGTCGTAGCCAGAATCTTTGACAGTAGGGAGGAATTCGACAAGAGTGAAGCTACACTTTCGACCATTTTGGATGGTGTGGTGATGGAACTGATGAAGAGAAATGCATCTTCGAACGTCGAGTGTCGATTTTATGAGAACGCTAGCGACGTTCCGGATCCTAGAGAATTGAAATCGGAAGATAAGAATCTCATGATTTTCGACGATCTGCTTTTGGAGAGACAGAACCGATGCGAATCGTATTATGTTAGGGGTCGACACAGCAACGTGGACTGTTTCTACCTGTCGCAGAATTATTTTCGATTGCCCAGACAGACGATAAGGGAGAACGCTAATTTTCTATGTCTCTTTCGCCAAGATCACATCCGCAAACGACATGAGCGTGGTGGAATTCAGGAGATTCTGCAAGAGGGTTTGGGATGGAGGACTTTACAATTTCATCGTGATCAATTTGACAAGCGAATTTAATCGCAGAAAATATCGGTGCGGATTCGACAAGTTTTATGTTTCTGATGATAATAAGATAGAGCGTGAAAATAAAAAAAATATAGAAAATAATAAATTTTCAAATAATTAGTTTTGAAAAAAAAAAAAAAATAAAATAAAATTAAAATATAATGTTGGGACAAGGAAAATTGTTAGAACGGATAACCGGGAATACGGCTGCAAAACAATCCATTCAAATCGTGGTGAGTGGCGATTCGACTCGATTCGCTACGAAATTCGAACCTTCCATCAAATTGAATAGAGAGAAAAGATACGAGATGACGTTGGTGAATCTGGAGACTTATTATTCCTTTCCCAACGTCACCGAAAAGAATAACTTATTCAAGTATTCCGACAGAGTGGATTGGTTGGAGATTCGAATTCCCAAAGGACGACATAGATGATTTGAACAATTACATTCAGACGCAAATGAAGACAGATGGAAAGGGAAGCAACAAGATCAGACTCGCTCCCAATCCTAATACCTTACAGACGATGTTGGATTTGGAAGATAATTTTCGAGTGGATTTCAACAAGGACGATTCTATAGGCAAGATGCTGGGATTCGATCGAAGGATGTATCGAGGCCACGCAGCATCTGAAAATACGGTCGACATTCTTGCAGTCAATAGCATTCTGGTGAATGTGGACGTGATTGCTGGAAGCTACGTGAATGGTAGCACTCAACCGATGATCTATTCCTTCTTTCCAAACGTGTCGCCGGGTTATAAGATCGTGGAGCGACCTCGAAATTTAGTTTATCTACCAGTGATTTTAGACACATTGTATAGCCTCAAAACCACGTTGACGGATCAAAATGGTGAACTGTTAGATCTTCGCGGAGAGAGGGTGACGATACGATTTCACATAAGAGAAATATAAAAGCCAAAAAAAAAAATATTGTGTATATATATAAATAATAAAAATAAAATAAACGCAATATTAATTTTACAAAAATTATTTAATATATATAATTATCATTAAAACAAGAAAACAATTGAAGAAAATATATATTTTAAAAAAAAAGAATTATGACAGAATACGTGAAAAAAAATGTGAACATATCCGCAGGACAGAGGAAGAAACTTGAGAGAGCGTTAAGAACTCAAGGCAAGGCGGTGAAATTCAAATTCACTCACGAAGATCTGATGAGAGGCGGTCAGGATTCGATCACCTGGACCAAAAGTCAAATCAAAAGGATGGAGAAAGCGATTTGTGATGGAAGAGGGTTGACGGTGAGATTGAGTCCCGCTCAATTGAGATACAATTTGAGAATGAAAGGCCGTTTCATACCGCTATTGGCAGGAATCGCCGCAAAAGCATTACCCTTCGCCGCAAAGGCACTACCCTTTCTCGGAAAGACTCTCGGCGTGGGAGCTCTCACGGGACTCGTGAGTTCAGCAGTTGAGAAATTAATGGGTGGCAGCGGACTGTTTTTGAAGAAGGGAGGAGCCGTGTGTCGCGTTCACATAGACGACAGCGGTAAAGGATTGTATCTAGAACCCGTTAGAGGTGGCAACTCTTTGAGTGGAAATGGTCTCTATCTGAAGTGTGGACAGAACGTTGAGCGACTCGGCAAGGGTTTGTTGCTTGGTGAGAATTCGCCATTTAAGAATATACCGATTTTGAATATGTTATTATAATATAAGAAAAACATTATATAATTATATAAAATATAAATCATAGAAAGTATAAAATAATATATAAAATGGATAAAAAGGTGGAAAAACAATTAGACGATAATGATGAATATCGGGAGACAGAGTGCGAAAAAAAAGATGTGGAAAAATGGTTAGATGCTAATGATGGATATCTGAGGAAAGAACTGATGAAAGAGTTAGATAAACAGCAGGATAGACGGTTGAAAATGAAAAGAATGAGATGCTTTCCACCGTCACCACTACCTTCTGAAGAGAATGGTAATGATGCGAGTGTTACCAAAAGATGCACAACATTCGTTCATAATTATGATTCGGATAAACAAATGTGTTGTTATAAAAACATATCATATTTCAAAAAAAAGAAAAGAAGAATCGACGCTGAAATTTAAGAAAAAAGGAAACGTTATTATAATATATGGTAATAGTGAAGAAGGAAAACAGAAAAAAAAGTAATGAGATCTAAAGATGATCTCATTACATTTTTTTTTTCCTTCTTCTTCGCTAAAAAATATCAATCTGTCTATTGTTTATATTTCCAAGTTCGTTATTAGCATGTTGACACTTGTGTTTTCAAGATGATCTCATTATGTTTTTTTTTTTCCTTCTTCTTCGCTAAAAAAAACAATCTCTCTATTGTTTATATTTCCAAGTCCATTATTAGCATGTCGACACTCGTGTTTTCTCCTTTTTCGCAAATGTGTTGAATGTTTATCTTTACTCTTTTGAGTTTTGTTACTTCGGTCAACTCGCTCTCACCACCCAATTTCTTCACGAGTTCGAATGAGATGTTTGGAAATATGTAACTTCCATAGGGCAATGACAAATCGTCCTTGTCGAATTCTCTATCTTCGGTGATGACGATGTTCTGCAGATCGCTTTCGTACTCGTAAAACAAATTGAGCGCGGCTTCGTCTAATTTCAAAGGCATGCGATATTTGTCGTATTTGTGCTCTAAGCCCTTTGTCTCGACCTCGTTCAATTCGATGGGATTGTGTTGTTGTAATCTATAGATTTTAAAACCTAATTTCTTACACGTTTCGACTCATTTTAATTTCAATTCACATCTTTTAGGTGTTGTTGTCATGATCGATTATTTGGGTTTTTTTTGTTTTATGAATTCTTGCAAATAATGTATATTTTAAATTTTGTATTTAAATAATAATTTGTTAAAAAAGTTTGTTTATTTTTTTTGCTCTTTAAATATATATAAAAAAGTTGTTTTTTTTTTAATTTTTAATTTTCTTTAATGTAAAATTTTTTTTAATAAAAGTTTTTTTTTCTCTTTATATATATATAAATATAGAAAAGTTACATTTTAACATCCTTTTTCTTCTCGTATCAAATCAATTTTTTTTCACGTTTAGAACGTGCAAGACTTCAAACGTTTCTTGACTTTAGAAGATTTGATTCAATTCGTGAAAGAAGCAGACGAGTTATCATCATCTATTGAGAAGGAATCGGGTGACATGAACATGCGTGTGCTTCATGGAAATTTGTTTTCAACCTCGTGCAAGACTTCGCGTAAAAGTTGTAAGAGTTCTATTTGTCTTGAACCTTCTTCTTCTTTTTTAATAGTTCGAACGACATGGTTGATTAATTTTTGTTCGCTAATAGTATTACGATTCGATTTTCTATCGCAAATCGTATCGTTTTCTTTCGAAACGCGTAAATATAAATTACAATTTTTTTCTTCCTGGTTTTTTGGAGAATAACAATTTGTTAAACAACGTTGACATTTATGTCAAGATTCCGTCGTCGATGTTGTCGTCATGATCGATTATTTGGGGTTTTTTTGTTTTATGAATTCTTGCAAATAATGTATATTTTAAATTTTGTATTTTAATAATTTGTTTAAAAAGTTTTTTTTTTTTTTTTCTCTTTATATATATAAATAAAAAAGTAAAATTTTTAACATCCTTTTTTTTTCTCGTATTAATTCAATTTTTTTTCACATTAAGGAACATAAAAAAATTGATTAATTTCATCAAAAAAAAAAAAAATTTCACATTAAAGAAAAAAATTGAAATTAAAAAAAAATCGGACGTTCGATGAGGTGTTGAAACTCAAAATTCACATAACTAAAAACGATTCATTGAAAGGATCTTCCTCCTTGGAATTACTGTATTTCTTGGCTAAAAAACACCCCGTGGTCAACGTGAGAAATAAAGATAATCAGTGTTTTAAATGGGCAGTCACCTCCGCTTTATACCCTGTCAAAATGCATACCTATAGAGTTTCTCGTTACGAGGAAACTTCTAAAAATCTAGATTGGACCGGAGTGACTTTTCCAACAGAGTTAAAACACATCAAATTTTTCGAGGCTCAAAATCCCACCGTAGCTGTGAACGTCTTGGGATACGACGATGAAAGCTGAACGATTTATCCTCTCAGACAGACTTCGTATCTCGAAAGAGAAAAGACAATTATTTTATTATTGATTTCGAATGGTGACAATCATCATTATTGTTGGGTTAAACATCCGAGCTGATTACTGTCGAGACAAAATAATAAACATAAAGGAAAGATATCTTTATGTTGCAACTGCATGAACATGTTTAAGAGCGAAAAATCGTTAGCGAAACATCAGGAATATTGCAACGAAAATCAAGGTGTCGCCGTCAAAATGCCCAAACCCAACACCATCTTGAAGTTTGAAAATCACAATAGAAGGTTAAAAGTACCATTCGTCGTGTACGCCGATTTCCAATGTTTCACCACAAAAATGAGTTCCTGTCTACCCAACGCTCTTGAAAGTTACGTCGAAAGATATCAAAAACACATGCCTTCAGGCTATTGCATTTACGTGAAATGCGCTTTCGACTCGCAACACGACATGGGTCCCTTCACCTACACGAAACAGTATGAAGATGACAACGTGGCTCAAAGGTTCGTGGAAGAGTTAGAATCGAAAATTCAAATGTTATATGACAAATTCAAAACTCCGGCGAAAATGATCATCATGCGAGAGCAGCAGGACGAAAATAACAGAGCCACCGAATGTCACATATGCAGACAATCGTTCGACGAGAATTCAGAGGAAAATAAGAAGGTCAGAGACCATGATCATTACACGGGTCTGTATCACGGTCCGGCTCACAGCAAGTGTAATTTAAAATATCGAGACGCCATTTTCTATCCGGTGATATTTCACAATCTCTCAGGTTACGACAGTCATCTGTTCGTAAAAAATCTCGGCACCTCCCAAGAAGAATTAAATTGCATCGTGAACAGCGAAGAAAGATACATTTCATTCATGAAATGGAAGGTCATGGAGAAGAAAAGAGTAATCGATGGAGAGGTGTTGGAAGAAAAAACGAAATCCATTTGTAGAAGCATACGTTTCATCGACAGTTTTAAATTCATGTCGACCGCTCTGGAAAAATTAGTCGATAACATGAGTAAGGATAAATTTAAAATCACGAGCGTACATTTTGGAGAATGAGTAGATGTCATGTTGAGGAAAGGAGTCTATCCTTACGATTACATGAACGATCTAAAGAGATTCGAAGACAAAGAAGATTTTTATTCAAAATTATACGAATCCGACATTTCTGACGAGAATTACGAACATGCAAAAAACGTGTGGAAATCATTCGATATGAAAACCATGAGAGATTATCACGATCTCTATCTGAAGACCGACGTTCTGCTCTTGGCAGACGTGTTCGAAAATTTTCGAGACGTCTGTCATCGATATTACGATCTGGATCCCGCTTGGTATTTCACCGCACCCGGTCTGGCGTGGGATGCTCTGTTGAAGACCACCGAAGTCCAATTGGAATTATTATTATCTGACGTGAACATGTTGCTCATGTTCGAAAGGGCTGCGAGAGGTGGCGTCTCGATGATCTCCCACAGATATTCTGAAGCTAACAATCCCTACATGAAAGAAGATTTCGATTCGAAATGATCGAATAAATACATACAGTATTGGGACGCTAATAATCTGTATGGCTGGGCTATGAGTCATCCTTTACCGATTGAAAATTTCGAATGGGTGACGGAACCGGAAGAGATGCAAAAATGGAGAGACTATCCTTGCATTTTATAAGTCGATTTGAACTATCCAGAAGAATTACGCGATCTACACAACGATTATCCACTGGCTCCCGAACGAATGGAACCGAACGAAGGAGACGAGGAAAAACTCATTCCCAATTTATTTAACAAACGTAACTACGTCGTCTACAGCGAGAATTTGAAACAATATGTCGATTATGGGATGAAATTAGTTAACATAAATCACATCATTCGATTCGACGAAGAGCCTTGGATGAAAAAATACATCGATCTCAACACAAATCTCAGAATTCGAGCTGAGAACGATTTCGAAAAAGATTTCTTCAAACTCATGAACAACTGCGTGTACGGTAAATCGATGGAAAACATCAGGAAGAGAACCTACGTTCGACTCGTCACGTCTGAGAAAAGAGCTAAAAAATTAGTGCCAAAACCCAATTACAAACACCGAACCATATTCGACGAAAATCTAGTAGCCGTTCACATGCAAAAGATGCACCTGAAGTTTGACAAACCATATTATCTCGGACCGATCATCTTAGATATCAGCAAGCAATTGATGTACGAGTTTCACTACGATTACGTCAAACGAAAATTTGGTGATAAAGCCAAACTACTGTTCACCGACACAGACAGTTTAGTTTACGAGATAGAGACGAAAGACGTCTACTGAGATATATCTCTGGACGTGGCCGCATGGTTCGACACAAGCAATTATCCCGTCGATCACCCGTCCAACATTCAATCGAACGACAACCAGAAGATGTTGGGTAAATTTAAGGACGAGAGCGGCGGTAAACAAATCGTCGAATTCATAGGCTTGAGACCCAAACTGTATGCTTATCGTCTAGAAGATGAAGAGATCAAGAAGTACAAAGGGGTTAAAGCGTGCATGGTGAAGAAAAACATCTCTTTCCAAGAGTATAAAAATTGTCTGTTAGGAAGTGGTCCGGTGTATAAGACTATGAAATCGATTCGAAGCGAAAATCACGACTTGTATACCGAAATAGTCAACATGATTTTGCTGACGGCCGACGACGATAAGAGATTCGTGTTAGATGATAAAATAAACACTTTGGCACCTGGACATTGGATTTCGGATCTAATTAGAGACGATATGAATGTGGATGATTGGATTCCAGATATGAGTAAGGATGATAGGATTCCAGATATGAGTAAGGATGATAGGATTCCAGAAAATCAAGAGGAATTAGACGGATTCGAGATTATGGAAATCGATAGAGAAATCGAGAGTGTTAGTTTAAAAAGAAAAAGAAAAAAAAAAGAAAAAAAAAATAACGTCATTTTAGTGAATTATAATATAATAAATAAATAAAAAAAAATATATACGCATTTATGAATAAGAAAATAGAGATATCCGTAGAAGGTGTCGTCTTACCTAATGAACCCCTATCCAACATCGATCTGTCGAATGTGGCGAAGGATTTGAAAATCAAAGATTTTCTAGGCATGTTTTCCAGAGATGCCCTGCCGAAGAGAAGACCTCGACAATCGGAATGCGGAATTTTAAATCTAGACGATTCATCGGGTGAAGGCACTCACTGGGTGGCGTGGTTTAAGAACGGGAAGAAGAAAAATTATTATTTCGACAGCTACGGAATCTCACCGCCAAAAGAAATAAAGAACTATTTCAACAAATCGATGGTTCGTTACAACACGGAACAAGTGCAATCACCAGATCAAGTGTTTTGCGGTCAACTGTGTCTCTACATTCTCAAGAGATGGTCTGAAGGAGATCGGTTTCAAGACATTCTCAATGATTTACATTAGAATGAGATTTTTTATTTTATAGTATTTATAAAGATAAAAAAATTATTTTAAAAAATTTTAATCGAATAAAAACGAAAAATAAAAATAAAATAATTCATTTTTTAATAAACTGCGTTTTGAATATATTTTTTTAAAAAAAATCTCAAAAACAACATGCCAGTTGATAAATTTGGTAGAAGTGACGACAAAAAAGTCAACCTAAGAAAGAAGAGGAAGACGTTCGAAGTTGACGATGGTTACGACGTTGCCAACTTGGACGAACGTTACGTTCGGAGATACGAACCTCGAGAGGAACCTTTGAACATGAATGATAAGAAGCTCTACAATCTTCCCGAGCCGATAGATCTCGCAGATGCTGCGACTAAAAATACATCGACAGGGGGAATGCCGATTTCGAATGAATCATGCTAGATAATTACCTGGATAAAACCATGACCGACGATCTCGATCTGAAATCCAAATGTTTGGTGAATGTCGCGAATCCCATAGATCCCACCGATGCTGCGATCAAGAAATACACGGACGACTCTCACACGAGATTCAGCGAACACCTGAGAAATAGATACGTTCAGAAAACGATGCACTCGGAATCGAACACCAATTCTAACAAGATAAGAAACGTGGCCACTCCCACGAATCCCAAGGACGTAGCGACCAAACACTACGTAGATCTGGAACAGAGAAAGTCTGACAGATGAGAAATGAAATCAGATCTGAATGCGGGATTCAACAAGATATTGAATCTGTCGAAGGTTGATGACAGGGATGCGGACTCAACCACGGTCCTCAAGGGCTATGTGGATTCTGCCGTGATATGATCACAAGAATACCTAGAATCGCAAGTGGACGATCTCTACCTGAACAAACAATCTGACGGAACCATGGAGGGTGGTATCGACATGAACGGTAAGAATTTATTCGGACTCAGTCATGATCCCGAATTCGATTCCAGCGCAGTCAGCAGAAAGTACGTGGACGATAACTCGGTCTGGAGAAAGGGTGACATCATGGAAGGTAAACTAGACATGGGTGGACACGCGCTCACGAATCTACCAGATCCCGTGAACATGACGGATGCCTGCACCCTGATTTCGGTGGTGGAGAAAGTCAAATATGCTAAACAATTGATCACCGTGTGGGCCGAGGAGGCCGGCACCTTAGATGAGGGAGAAGCTGAGTGGTCTTTCGGAAATGGAGGTAGCGGATCGAAACATGGTCAGGTGGGATATCCCATGCTGCTGGGAGGTGAAATCCTTTGAATGAGTCTGGCTTCCTCGGATTTGAATAACAGAGCGGTCGTCAATCTCATGGTGAATGGAGTAGAGAGCGATAAGAGATACAGCGTCGAAAAGACTGAGAATCAACACGCGAATGTTAGCACGTTCAGCACGCCTCTCAAACTGAACGCCGGAGACAGGATTAATTTCGTTACGAAAACCAATAATCCTGAAGCCGCCACTTCCGTGGTGAGTCTACTGATCGAACTAGTTCCTTTGAACAAACAGTGAACGCGTGGAAAATAATGAATTAAAAAAAAAAATAATGTGTGATTTATTAAAAAAAAAAAAAAGTAATGAGATTTAGAAAGATGTTCAATCTCTCTAGATCACATTACTTTATTTTTTTTTTGTTTTTTTTTTGTTTTTTAATAATTACTAATTACTTTTTTTTTTATTTTTGTTTCATTTTTTTTCACACACGTCTCTCATCGAATGATCGACATGTTATTTCCGTCCGATTCGAATTGTAATTCTCTGTCCGACAGGACCAGGGCGAAGGCTTTGGTTTTTCTCAGAACGTTCCTATCGAATTGCATCTTGATCTGAATGTCTAAGACGCTACTCTTGAGTCGTTCACTCTGTTTACTGACGTCGAATACGAACATGGGATACATCGACTTGTATTCACCGGGAGATATGTTAGGGTTGCTCATCAATTTGTCTAGACCGTGATACTTCTTTCTAAATTCAGCGGCGTCGCCGTACAGTCTGCAGAAATCGTTCTTGTCGAACGACGTGTTGTAATCGATTGCTGGATATCTCGTGGCGTTCAGATACACTTGCATGTTTCTCAAATGGCAGTGATCGAACAGCGACGCATTCTTTTCCTGAGACCCGTCCCTATCGGTCTGAAATGCAACCACGATGAAACGCGGTCTCTCGGAAGCGGATTTCACCGTCAATCTCCAATCGAAGTGATTTGTGGAGGGAGGAATGCTAGCCGTGTCGCACTGTCTCATTCTAAATCCCACGGGTAATTTACTCTTGGATTCTATGATCTTGTAGAGACGCGCTTTCTCCATGATCGAAGGCTCCACGTGCGGAACGAACCACGATATCTTGTGTAGAGTTATCTTACCTGCATTGGTCACAGAGAGTCTCACTATTGCGTCGTCATCTCCTTTTCGAATCAACGTCAGATTGTGTTTGAATCCGTACATGATCTTGTTGTAATCGTCCACAAATCCAAAGATGTGTTTCAAAGGTAATTTGAACGAAAACGTTCCTTTAGGTCTAGACGTCTTGACGATGTAATCGAATATCAAGGCGGCGCCGGCGCTAGCAGGGCCGACGGTGTCTTTCACCCACAACTGATTAAGTCCTCTGGATTTCGAAAAATCATCAGGATACGTCAAGAGTCCGAACATCGTGGTGGCCTGACCGGGATGAAACACAGATTCTATCTCTTGTCCGGATAGCATGTATTTTATATTACTGAATAGATGCATGATGCCATTATTGGCTAGAGTAACCGTGTCGTCGTCGGCGTAGTCGCTCCCATCTTCCTTGGTGAGACGTCCCTGCACCACTATGTAACTCTTGCTAGGATGTATGAATAGATCTTGAGTTTCGACGTTGATTCTTATCTCTCCCGCATTGTTCAACTCGTTCCGGTTTCCGGTTCGTATTCGTGAACCTCATATTCTTGAATACTTTCATCTTTCACTATGCTTTGTGCTATATCTAGTATATTTGTCATTTTTAAAGGATTTTTTTTTTTTGTTTTTTTGTTTATTAATTAGCTTGCTTTTTTTTCATCTAAAAATAGTTTTAATTATTTTTTTTTATTATTATTTTTCTCTCTTATATATATATGTGTGTAAACAAGAAAATGTTAAAGAGAGTAAATAAACGAAATTTGTTTTCTTTTTCAAAACTTTGTCTTCTGTAATTGTTGTTCGTAAAACTTTCCGATGATCTCTTCTCCATCCAAAGCTTCGATTTCGTAAGTCACCAGATCGGTGTGAAATATTTTGATTATCACGAAGATTTCCGAGGTCCATCGAGGAGTATAACCCTTTTTGAAGTGCTTCTTATAAGCGTAGATTCTCACTTGATCACCGACCGCAAATTTCGGTGTTCTAGACTTCTTCCTGATCTTAGATCTTTCAGGATATAGATTCGCGTAGACCCGTTTTTCATTTCGAGGATCGCTAGCTTCCACGGGAGTCATCTTGATTGATCTGTGTCGCATGTTGTTGTAATCTTTGACCAGACCATTCAGAGCGTATATGTATTTCTTGGTCGAATTCGCCATGAAGTATCTTTGCATCTTTTCCTTCGTCGTTCGATTCCAACGTTCCACCACGCTGGCTTTCTGTTTGTTTTTGATCGAGTAGAGGTCGACCAATCGATGAATGTGCTTGTTGTAGAATTCCTTTCCCTTATCTACCCACAATTTACTCGGTTTTCGAGAAGACGAGTCGAACACGCTCTTCAGAGCCTCGGCGACGCAAGGTCCCGATCTATTCTTCAAAGCTCTGATCCAACCGTATTTGGAAAACACGTCGATGACCATCAATAGATATTTGACACCTTTGTTCCACCTCGAAAACGATCTCATGTCGACCAAGTCGGCAGACCAAATATCATCCAAACCCTTCACGAACACCCTTCTCTTTCGAAATTTACGCACGATGGGTTTGTGTAACTCCTCAGCCAATTCGCTCGTCAATAATCGTTTCTTCTTCTTCTTTTCAGATGCACTTTTTTTGAACGCCCCATCTGAATCGACGTTTTGCTCCGATCAGATTGCCGACCAGCGAACGTTCTATCTCCTCTCTCCTGGTCGGATTCGATATGCCTCTCATTTTCCCAAACATGTTTTTATTACAGACGTCGTTGCGAGTCTTGGTGTCGGGATGTCTGGCGTAGCACAGATCGTGATCATACGCGTCCGCGTCCACCCTATTCACAGGTTTGCTCCAAGATTTGGGAGTCAGATCGGCATTGAGTCTCTTGTTCAATTTCGCTCCGGGTCCCGTGAAACTGTGACCGGGCAGATGCATTTCGAAAGGTAGATTATTGATCATTTTATTACGATGCCTTTACCTTTGCTCGCATTCTTTTTTTTTGACGAATCGAGTCTTGATAGAACCACACACGTCACAAATTCCGCGAAGCATCTGTCTGTCGTTTTTAGTTTGTACTTCTCGAGAATTACTCGTCTCGGTAACTCTCTTACGCCTTACGCAGTACATTTTTAAGAGTTATTTAAATTAATTTCGTTTTTTTAATTTAATATATAAATTTAATAATTCTGTTGTTATTATATATATATATATATTTTTTCAATCGCTGCTCTTGAGTTCTATCATCTTACTGAATTCCTCCCTGGCCTCTTTCCTCCCCTTTTCCACGAGAGAATCCTTCATCTCTTCTTTGATGATCTGCCGAGTCTTGATTCTCACGGCTTCTTTCATGGTATCGTATTTCGTTTTCTCGCTCAATATCGCAAAGTATTCTCCGTCCGATATCCTACTGTCTTTCAACGCCATCGAGATCATTTCGGATATCGTGTCGATCTTGGAGTCGGCCAAGACGCGAATCTTGTCGTGTTTCCTCGCCTTCATATATAATTTCCTACTTAAAAAGTTTCCGAGCGTGCTAAACAATCGGGCAGCAAGAGCCACTCCTTCTACAGTCAACACGATCGGAATGCCGCCCGCGGTCGACAACAATCCAATGCCGGCCGCGTGTAAACCCATGGAAATCGTGATGAGTGTCGTGTCGATCGCGTTGACGAATTTCACGAAACGCGAATACTTCTTCTTGATAGAACGGCGAGAATCTCTCTCGAGTTAGATACTCTTGGATTCTACTGATTTTATCGATGTGATACCTCTCTCCTCTTTCTCTTTCTTCTAGCGACGGTGCCGTTGGCAAAACGCTGATCAGATTCTCATCCTCGTCGTCCACTAACGTCGGATACAATTTATTTCTAGTTCTCATTTTGGTGTTTTTTCATCCTCGTCGTCATCTAACGACGGATACAATTTATTTCTGGTTCTCATTTTTGTGTTTTTTTTTTCTTTCTAATATTAGATAAAAAATTTATGTGTGTATTTATTTTTATTCTCTATTCTCCTTTATTTTTATATCAACGAGAAAACTTAGACGTATGCTTCATTGAACAATAATTTTATGACGCATCCCTTGTCTTCTAAAGTCAGACTTTTACACGCCAATTTCAATTCTTCCGAAACTGTGGGCTTGCTTTGATCCTTACAGAAGAGTAATCTCTTCCAAAACGCGATCACTTCGTCGATTTGAACGCGTTCGAATGCCGGTTCGAAATACTTGACGACCATATCTTCCCTTTCCATCGTCAGACACGAATGATCTCGTGATCGAAGTCTAGGTGATCCCGACATCCGACGCATCGTTCTAACAAGAGGTGACCTAATTGTTCGTTCACACAGATTGCGTAGGCTCTCATCAGCATTTTTAAAAGAAACCTTGCTCTAATAGTCTGGGAAGCACTCATGATTTACGTATTTATTTTTTTTTATTATCTATTCGATTTGATATATTTATTTTTTAAATAACTATTTATTTATATTTTTTATCCTCTCCTATATATATCATCACTTTTTTTATTTCCTCGGGTATTCCCCCCACTCACGTCAGAAAGGGAAGTGTCCAATAGTAGTCTGTTAAGTTTTGGGGAAAAAATCCGGGTATTCCCCCAATAACATCAGAAAGGGAAGCGTCCAATTGTAGTCTGTTAAGTTTTTTTGGAAAAACCCACCGCCTCAAGAACAATAGCCACTGGCCCAGAATCCGCAAACCGGTTTTTTGATGCTGCCCAGAATCCGCAAACCATTTTTGCTCGCGTTCACCAACGATGGATCGATGGTCTGATCTGCGATGGCAACGTAGACAAAAAATGTTTAAGTAAAAAAAAAAAGTGAAAATGTACAATTTTCACTTTTTTGAAAAAAACGTGTACATTCGACGTTCACCACGAGTATTTGAACGTTAAAAGTGCGATCTAGGAGTCTCAAAAAACAGCGGATTCTAGGCCACCCGACATTTTTGTGAATAAGCGTGCGATTTAACACTGAATCCCACGTTGGTAAACGCATCGTGTACGTGTACCGTACACGTACATGTACAAAGTGGCTGTGAATCCGCCTTTATTACCTACTGGTAATTATAAAGATACGACTGTAGTGAAATTCATCAAAACCTCGGTCGAGCCATGTCTCGGCTGTGCCACATGGCTCACTTGTTTCACAGAAACTGAATATTGATGTTATTTTTAGATTCAATCGTCTGGAATAGATGACTTTTTCGGAAAATGTTCGCCTTTCGTACCAATTGAAATATTCCAGCGAGATAAATCAAAACACGGTTAAAACTAGAAGTCCTGTCATGAAATGCGCACAAATAGCACGTTGATCTTCGCGTTAATCTATGCGTTATGACCATAGTAAGGCTACCAAATTCTGTATATGTGGCCTGTGCACGAGCAATGTTTCAACCAATGGACCTCCGGGTAACCCAGAGGTTCATTGGCAGAAAAATTGCCTGTGTTTGCTGTGAATAACCAGGAGAACCTGCCGTGCTTTTTTGGTTATCATTTGATATGGCAATTGTGCGCAATTCCTGTGCGCAATTAAGACTAGATAAGCGCACGGTTCATGACAGGACTTCTAGTTTTAACTGCAGGCGATTAGCTATTTATGGGCTTTACTACTGATTCCAGGCAGTAGCATCGCCGCATTCCATACCGAATAAGACTGGAGCTACTTGGATATACTCTAAACAAAGAGGATGAAATATTTAAGAGCTAGCCTGGTTCCAGGTCATAACAGCGCGCAATTCTTTGTAGAATATGACTGGTGTTACGCCCACTTTTGAAGTAACTGACCGCTTTTGAAGTAGTAGCTCACCACTTTTGAAGTAAAAATCGACCACCTTTGAAGTAGCTCACCACTTTTGTAGTAACCGTCGCCCACTTTTGAAGTAAAATGAGATTTCCCATTTCTCATGGCTGTGGGACTTAGAAAATTTTTACCTAAATTTTTTCTTTTTATTTTTTTGCACGAAATGATCAGAATTTGATCAGAGTTTTCTTTTTTTTTACCTAAACTCCCCTTGCGTTTATGCCCTCAATAGCCTCTTAAATCTAGGTTGTTCGGACGTTCATCTGCCGATCCGTCCGGGTCAACATATCGGTTTTATGTCCATCCACCCAAGAAACCCCACCCGTCCGCCTCATCTAAAAAGATAGACTCCAGCCATCGTTTTGTGAGGAAGTGCAAATGGTCTAGATGGTTTAGGTGTTGGGCTCTTGATGGCCAGGCAGTGTGTTGCCGAGGGTTCGAATCCAGACGGGGGATCAGAAACCAACATTCTAAGTTCATCTAAAACATAATTGTGCCGAGAGAAAGAGAGAGATAGAACTTTCGCAAAAGTTGTTCTGCACATACTTTTTTTAATATACAGTTGACCAACAGTTTTGTTCATTCTCGTCTTAGTTCCATATAGGTGACAAATTGGTTCTATTACCAAATGTTTTTTGCAATATGTTAACTGGGGAATGAAATCTGGCCAAGAAAACACGGGATGGTCAATAAGTGATGCTCGTGTGTCACAGAAACATCCGTAGATTTATATGATTGGCATTTCTGGAAATTTCTGACCTGGGTCGGGTCCACACCTCTCTTCCTTGTGAGCGAGAATATTGTGGATCAGGGGCGAGGGCAACTGATGTCGGTTGGAAGCTGTTATGGTTTCCTTGGGAGTAATATTTAAGAAAATAAAATATAAACTGTTAGAAATGCAACCAATTTTTCCATTATACTTGAACAAGGAAACCACAAAATTTCCGACTGAATGGGCTGAAGAGCTATGAATTAAAACGTCTTAGAAAAAAGATTTACTTTTAAATGAAACGAAAACTATAGGACAGATATCCACTTGGCATCATCCATTGACACTCAGTGGCAACACTTGCCATTTGCCAACAAAATAGTATGTATATATTTTAATATTTGCAACTTATGGAACAATAGCAACTCAAAATAAATTGAGAATGAAAGGACGCATGTCTTTGAACAGCGTATTTATTTCGTTTCATTCCACTGATTTTACATAACAAATTAAGGGTATATTTACACTCACCAAAAGGTGGTTTTAAAGCTTTAGAAAATTTAGAATGTATAGCAGCGCGCGCATCATCAAAACATTTGGGTAGATTAAGCGCCATTCCTATTTACAGGAAAAATATTATTCAGTGTACTTCCACCGCACCGCACCGCACCGCACCGCACCGCACCCTACCAAACACCACCTCACCATTCATTGACCAACAATTTCATCACCGTGTCACAGATTGCCACAGAGCGACCCGCTGTAAACATGTGACAGGATCAGAGTTTGGGATGTTGCATTATATTTTTATTTTAACTGTATATAATATTTATTACTGTTTTAAGTCAGTAGAAATTAGTCCTGTTTTTAGGTGAAGTACTGTGGTGTAGAATGGAACATAATTTCTATTGAAAACTTTATTTTGCCCCAAGATATAAATATGTACAAAATGTTTCAGGGTTCATATTGTTATTTTGCCCCAAGATATAAATATGTATAAAATGTTTCAGGGTTTATATTGTTGCTGAGCATCTGAGGCAATGATGTCCAGTTACAGGTGATTGATTTTCTCAATTACGTAAAGTCAAGTTTGCTTCACAGGTTATTCAGCAAACCTGCATGTACTGTTCACTAATTAACCTAACATTAAACTTATAGGGCAGTCAAATCTGTCTATGCAATTCTATTGGACGGGTTTGTTTATTGCTCAGTGCTCTCCAGTGTCTGTTAGGGTGGTTTTTCTGGACCAGGAGTTGAAACTATTCCCCCAGTTTTGTCCAGAGAAATAAGCTGTGTAAATTGTGATATCTGTGTTTTATTGAAATTGTTATATTTGTTTCTGTGAAATTCATGGGAAGATGTAAGAAAAATATTAATTGTAATAACCTGGAATGAGGAGGATATAAGGATTTCTTGATTCAAGGTAGAGTCAAATTACTGCATGGGCTAAATGTATCTATTAAGGGGACGTCCAACCGAACTTTGGTCAAATTTCATGTAATTTTCTTTCAAGTCTAAAAAAGTCCCAAAATGAATAACCCCAATAAATTATATACCGAAATGCTTGGAATGAAACATAGAACATGTGGAAACTGAAATTTGCCATGGAACTGCTGCCATGTGTAAATAACACCACCTGAAAGTCTGCTATGGCATAAGTAAGAGAACAAAATTTTTACAATAAAATACCTCAAAATAAAATAACAGCTGCATTCTATAAACATTGAAGTACATACTCGAAGAAATCTTTTCCTAATTCATGAAAGTAATAAAGATTGAGACCAAATGGTACAAGTGGAGTGCTCACTGATTGAAGGCAGACATTTTCTTTTGTTTATGTTTTGATTTGGGGAGTTCAACAAAGGTCAACTTGAACTTAAAAGTACATTGTTATTCAAAACACATCAAATCAACCTTACATAACCATTATTGCATGTACTTTCCCCAAGGAGGCTTACTAGCATATTGGGATTAGAAGGGCACATCCGGAGGGCCTCACCTATTTTTTTCAAGAACGCAGTACATAAAGCAATCCCCAAAAGGTGACAAGTGAGCTCCATTTGACACAAACAATTTCCCGGGGGGGGGGGGGGGGGGCTCTCTTCCTTGTATGACACTACCCCGGCACTCAAGGCATATGCCCTTTTTCTCAAAGTTTAACTCTTTTTTTCTTTTTGACCACACATGTTCCAAACACTATCAGGCAGGTAACCCTCCAAATAAGTGTATCTGCAAAAATCATGTTACATTGCAAAACATTCCTTTTTGACTTTATGTTCTGGACCTTTCATGCTTCTTACTTCCAACTATAACACTTAATTTATCGATTAATGGGTGAATAGAAAAGTCCTGCCATAATCAACATTTTGAGTTCCATAAGCCTTCATAACAGCTCCGATAAAAGTGTCAAACATCAGATTGGTGGCTTTAGACAGAATATTCATTAGGTTGCTGCTTGATAAGTAATAGGAACAAAATCTTCACCAGAAATATTTTGTAGCAATACATTTGAGGGTATCGGAAGGCACTTTCCAACAAATTGTAACAAATCAACTAGCTATAAACAAAATTTTCTAACTCAAAAGAGTGAAAAAGTAACACAACTCTGAAAAAATGTAGGAAGAAATACATGCTGCAGCAGCTACACAGGCATTGCTTCCCCATGATGCTTGATCACAAAACCAAATATCCTTCAAATTGGAGTAGCAGTGGTTGAGATACAAGGGAGAATGTTGGTACATGTAATGATGAATGGGTAAGACTAAGAGGTCACCACTGCACGGCCCCAGATGCACCTTTGATTTTACAACTTCCAGGTCTGGGGCATAATAATCGCAACACACACACCTTATCAGTTCATAATTTCAGTAAAATAAAAGGAATTATCAATTTTAATTAATTTATAGATGATGGGAAATATTTGGCTTCCTTCGCCTTCTCGTACTATTAATTACCACAAACAATATCAGTTTGATGCCGACAAACGAAACTGAACGCATGTGGTCTGGTTAAAAAGTAACTCGGCATGGATAATAAAGAAATTGCGAATATTTCGTGTATTTCATTTGTTTAAAGGCCAATTGCAGCTATTTTTTGACCGTGGATTCGATAATTCGTTTCAGTTTTGACCACACGGTCACGCTGACAGCGATTATGTTTATTGTGATATGCAAATTGAGAGATAGTTTCCGGTGAAGGAGATTTGTCACATTTGTCAATGTGAAACGATGACAAAAGACAGTGATCGACGCTTGTGTTAGTATGGTTGGTTGCAAGAAAAAACTAAATTCTCAGCATCGTCCAAACCACCTTATTTAAAAGCGCGAATGCATCATTTTCAACCCATCTTGAATCGGTCCTTTGCCGACATCAATGGTAACTAAATAACTTCACAACATCGGGGGAAATCAACACGCTCAATATAGTTCCAGGTCACTTGGAATATACTTCGTGAAAAAGTGACTTCTGAAGCATTCTGCTTACTTTGTTATGAATATTGCCTTATTTTTTTATGTGTATTGTCCCGATTTTATACACTCGGTTATTTTTTAACAAGTGGTTCATGTTGTCTTTCTAGTACGCAATAATTCAGATTGTTTGTCAACAAAAAAGTTCAGACGGCCTGTAAACACGAGAGGGAATTTCGAACCATATTTTGCAGTTATGACATTAACAGCTCAAGTATTTGCTGTCACCTGTTTGCAAATCCGCTCATACATTGTCTCGAGCAAATAAAGGGCGTGATCACGTCCTTGCATTCTTACGATTGCCCAAATTGAGTATTTCTGCAAGAACCACATCGTAATCACATGACCGGAATAAACATCATTGAAACATGGCCACATCCGGAACATCCAAAATTTGTGTTGGTGTTATTACATTCAAACATCAAAACCCACCAGAGTGTGTGTCAAAAAATGCTTTCTCTGAGTCTGTAGAATGTTATCATTATATTGAGGACAGTGCTTTCGAATTACCGATTATTTTGTGTTTTTTCCGGTTCGTTACTTATGCCATTGGCAAATTAATCTTCTTCAAAATCATAAAATTCACTTTTTTTTCCCGAAAAAAATTATATGTACCTTTTCTATGCACTTTACTCATTATTTTGATGTATAATTTGCCTTTCTTTACTTCTCTTATCTGTTTCTGAGGCATTGGGGAAAATGTCAACAAATTGACCAAAGTTAGGTTGGGCGATATAAGTAATGGAATTTTGTTTATTTTGAAGTTTCCACCTCTCACATTCCTTAAATTCAAATTAAATATACACAAATTATACATCAAAATGAAGCATGAGATGTATGGAATACGAAACACATATATAATCAGCACATAGAGTTGACAGCAGGCACCACTGGTTCCTGGAAGTCTGCTACAGTATTCGTACCAGAACTGATAATAAAGTAATATTTCACGAGAACAACTTGTGGCCAAATGTGTTTCACATACTCAAGAACAAAGCTAGGCATTCAAAACACTTTCGCATTCAGCGATAGGACTACATTTGGGAAAAGGACAACACTGTCTGCATTTTTTATTGAAGATGGATTTCATGTTTAACGGACATGCGCAAACCACTCGATACCACGAATGTCCATAAAAAACAAAATCGTAATTCTAAGAAATTTCACCAGGTGTCATGATACCTTGCATTGAATATGGCAACTTTGCAGTCTATATATATTGATAATATGTTGTATTAAGGCGATCTTTCTCATTATTTGATTTTAGACGGCGTTGTTTTTCGATGCTTCTCCCGTCCGATGACGTAGACCGGAAATTGAAAGTAAGAATATATGTAAACAAAACAGTCACCTTGAGAATTTTCCCCCATGCAGCTCTGTCGCTGTGTTTTGAAGGATTTTGATGCCCAAACCTTCTTCTTGGATGTGTGAAGCACATTTGGTCACAAGCTGTTCTCCTGAAAAACAATTTTATTATCAGTTCTGGTATGAATACGGTAGCAGACTTTCTGGAACCATTGGTGCCTGCTGTCAACTCTATGAGCTGAGTTATATATTTTTCGTGTTCTCTATCGCCCAGCCTTCATTTTGATGTATAATTTGTGTATATTTAATTTGCATTTAAGGAATATCAGAGGTTGGAATTTCAAAACAAACAGAATTCCATTACTTATATAGCCCCTTAAATAGTGCAGTATTAATACACTGCAGTGGTAGTCTATAGGTCATTTGTTGACCGAGTTTCCATAAATTACAAGGTAACAGGTGTTGAACCACTTTTGTAGAACTAGGTGTTATTTTTATAGTTCTGGTGTAACCATATATGCTGAAAGTAACTTTGAACTATCAGTGGAATTGTGTGTTTTAGTAATTGTTCTGTTCTATGACTGCACTTCATAGTTAATTGATGTTTCTGTGGATTTATTATCCGCCATTACGTTTATAATATTTGTGCAGAAATATTACCTGGATTATGAGTTTCTGGAAAGATCTTGTATGCTTTGTGATATGCTAATGAGCACACCGACATAACATATTGGCAGACTTCGGTCTTCGGATTGTTCTGCGGTGTCCACATGAGTAGATCATATTGTTTGATAGTTTAAATTGTTTTATTACAATTTATTGGATGTCAGAAAATGGAAGTAACTCTATGCTGCTGATTAGTGAATCTTATTGAATAGCCTCATCATTTTATTTACATTAGCTTTTGGTTAACTTATTGCACCTTAGCATCAATAATCTACCGGCTGTTGTATCTCACTAGAAAGAGCCTATTGGGCTCGCCCTGGTGTGTCTCTTGATGGGATATTACAGTGAAATACACTGTAGTGTATCTCAAGAGCTTATCGTCTGCTGTACCTCACTGGAATGGGGTCATGGAGCTTGTTATGGTGTTACTCATCGGATTGTTCTTTCTTTGTATCAGCTCACTGTTGATTACATTACGGCGATTGCTGGGATTTCACTGACTGCTGTTCCTCACTGGAATGAGCTCTTTTGAGCCTGTTCCAGTGTGGAACATCGGTTTGTGATTCCTTGGAAAGAGCTCAGTTAATTACACTTCTTGTGTGGAAAACTGAAATGATGGGGTTAGAGTTGAAATGTCCGGGTTGTATATATATATACTGTCCAAACAAAGTTAAGCTCCCCCCCCTCCCCGCCACCTCCCCATAATACCAGTGGGTATACAGTAAATGGGTAAATTCTCCTGAGAAAACCTGCTATTTGCAGTAGGGGGAATATGCCTTATTGGTGAAGCAAGGATTTCTAGAGCTTTCTTTTTTATTGAATGGATATTAGGCACTGCGGACGTCATCACAACGTTAAAAAAACGTCACGTTGTTCAGTACCTGATGGAAGAGCCTGGAGAATATCTAACACATTTTAACCCTTTACTTAACATGAAAAGCAGACGACACTTGCAAACAAAATTCTTGAATAACTATTTTTTTTGTCTCAAAAACATAGATTATGACCCCTCGTTGGAACGATCTCGACGAGCTCGTTCCAACGAGGGGTCATAACCAATGTTTTCGAGACAAAAAATGAAAAAAAAGTAATGAAAATTAATTGGCGATTTTTGAGAATAGTGCTGGCCAGTTTTGGCCGTTACGTTGGAAAAGGGTTAATCGGCGTGGCATGCTGTCCATGACCTTCAGAATTTCTTTCACTGTGATGTCTCATTTCTCTATAAGCACACAGCAGTGAAGTGGTCAATAGCCAGCATATATTCGCCAGTTTTAAGGATGTATGCCCGGTCCGATTGAGGAATGCAGAACGTCATAATATGAGCTATTCGTGTACCCATCCACAGGTATTATAGGGGAGGGGGGTGCCTAACTTGTTTTGGACAGTATATATATATATTGAGAAATTTGTATTGTTTTTACTTGTAGAGTTCAGTGTGTTTTGATGATTGGTTGATATGATTTGATGACAATAAACTGAACCCACTTTAAACTTTACCAAACAACTTGTTGTTTTCTCACCCCAACACAAGAACTAGTTACAAACATATAGCGAGGAAACACTGTCTATTATAATATTAGAACGTTCATTTTCATGTTCTGTCGGTCGATAGTACCTGAGTATGTGTGATTTCTGAAATAAAACCTGAAGCAACGAAGCTGCTGAAGGTTTTATTTCCGAAATCACACAAACTGAGGTACTATCGACCGATAGAACATGAAAAGGAACGTTCCAATTATTTTATTATGCCGAACAAAAAACAGATTTCATTGTTAAGCGTTAACTGCAACATGTCATCAATCTTGTAATAACAATGTAGTCGAATCCAAAAACATGACGTCATTTCGAACGAATGACGTCTCTTTAGAAGTTTCTAGAACATCAAATGCGAAAATGACTTGTCACAAGTGCCGTCGCTTTGGGAGATTTTATATCACCAAATCCAGTGTTAACAACTGTATCATGTTGTTCATGTTATAATTCATTATTAATGCTTGTGTGATAAGTGGTATAATGGAATATAAATTCATGTTTCTTGGACGACAACAGTTGTTAAAATTAAGTGGAGTGAAACAATTTATTTTGAACTTAAGGCGGAGGCTCAGTGAAGTCGAGGAGTACTAAACTTGTGGAAATATAATTGATTGAAGTCATAACTCATATTCAGGATTCACTGAAGTGGTGAACAACACGTGAGTTTTTAATATTTCTGATTCTTTTGAATTCATTGTTTTCAGTTAAAATTGAAAATACACACACTGAAGATGATGTATTTGTTGGTAAGTTTGTGTCTATCGGTGACGAAAAAAGTTAAACGCACACGGCGCCAGCGTTTGGTGTTGAGAAATTGAGGGCGTACGTAATCGACGCTGATCAGTCGAAGTGGAGCTTACATTTTCTTTGTTCTCTTGTCTCCAGAGAAGAAAGTTCCGATAGTACCTGTGTTTTGCCCCAAAACTCCAGTACTATGACTGTTAGAAGGTGTCAAATTAACCAATCACGACTGATGTTACAAACGTGAGACATAATAATGGTATATAGTGCCGACTTCAATTCTACAGAGGCCCTGCGGAATGTCCGGATACTTAATTCCATACTAAGACCCATCGGCCGTACCCTCCAACCATAATAACTTCAGTTCAAGTTTCATAAAAATCCGTCCTATAATTTTATGCCAGATATGGGCTTCTGTAGTCTAACCTAATAATCGCAGGTTATAACAAATGTGCTCTGAATAGGTGTAACTGTTTAACCTGCGATTGTACACCAGCTATTTGCTGGTGTATAATCGCAGGTTAAACAGTTACACCTATTCATAGTTTACACAGATTTATGTAATATCATGTTAGTCCACACAAATTCAAACTCCCGTATATTGCAAATTTATATACGGGCGATTTCTTATGGAACTTTAACTGGCATGACTGGGTGCAGAGGGCAACTACAGAAGAAAACATTTCTGCGGATAGCAGTCTTTTAGGTGTGGGCGATACTGCTATGCAGGGAATGGGATGTTTGTAGTTACATACTCGTAACTAAACAAATGTGCATAATTGTAGAAATAATTTTTGAACTCTGTTCTAATCTTAAAAAATAAATATAATCACGAGTGATTGCTTTAAAACGTCTCGCTTTTCGAGCCTACCAGACCGTATGAGCTAAACTTGATAAATGCTTGATAAACTTAAACTGATAACAGTTCCAAGGCTTTGTCCTCCTTTCAGTAATAGAAAAATGATAGAACGGTTGCCGATATTTTCAGTGTTCAATATATCACATGCTTGAAACAATTATATGACCGAACGGTTGGATATGCGTTTAAAGCAAGAAAATAAATTTTATTTTTTAACATGCACGTGTCAGTTAGTACGGAAGTGTGGAAGAGACCTTGGCTGCCGATATTTATCTCGCCAAGGCGAGATTTTATCTCACCACGGCGAGATAATATCTTGCCTCGGCGAAAAAGTATCTCTCCGCGGCGAGATATTTATTTCGCTGCGGCGAGATAACTTGCCGCGGTGAGATAATTATTTCGTCGAGGTGCGATAAGTTCTTATCTCGCCGCGCCGAATGTCCTCTATAAGCTATCGGCGTGGAAGGTACATTAGCTTCCAATATTTATCTCGCCGTGGCGAATTAATTATCTCTGCGCAGCGAATTAATTATCTCGCTGCGGCGAGATAATACCTTGCGAGGTCAAGACAAAGCAAGAAAATTAATTTTATTTTTTAAAGCAAAGCATCCATATTCTAGAAAAAAGAGACGAAAATGTCAGACTGGGGTGGCGATAGCGGGCCCTATTAGCCTCGGGCCTGATAACACAGTCACCTACTTATCTCAAAGACACTTCACAACCCGGATGTCAACAGCTATACCTACGAACTTGGAGACCTTCCTCCACACCGACCGAGTCACCCAACTTGTCCCGGTAACTTAACACCCCTATCGTTCGACTCAGTCCAGTGATTCAACACGACTCAGTAACATAAAACGCCTACCTTCATACACGATGTACCGCCCCAATCATTTAAGGGCGATACAGTCACCCGACCTGTTCCTATAAAACATCGAATCCAACCTCGACCAAGTGGTCGACTATCTCTGCATACCCACCCACTGATCTTGATCCCCCATCTGCCGCATCTATTTGACCCAACCCAAAACTTATACACCACAACGATCAAGTGACTTCAACACACAACTCTGACAATCTGGTGGCCGAATCTCCCCCATCCCACAACCTATTCGACCTGACTCAAACTCCCATATTTCACGTGTTACCCAACCCAAACTACGCATTCGACCCAGTTCTTGACCGGCGACCCGACAATACCACTTTACCCGACTTGCAGCGGTTTGGTGAGCCACTAATCTCATATTTCGGTCGCCATCCTACCCAAATGCCTCCCCCTCCCCGTTCTAATCTACCTCCGCGACGTAGTTGACCAACACCCTATTCCAGCAGTGGCGGTGCCAGGAATTCAAAGGTAAGAGGTACAGGCACCTCCTGAGGGGAAGGGGTCCAGAACATGACTGAAAGGATAAAGACGGAAGCGCGGAAGGGAATGAAGGATCCGAGAGCCACTTGCTTGCCATATTTAGTGTAGCACCTGCACGACTTCTTTCTGCCGTTACATCTTTCGGGGTTGACCCCAAAGTCTCAGTAAGTCTGTTTACGAGGGTAGACCTACCTGGGCAAGCTGTAGTAGTCTTACTAAGACTCTACCACTCGACCAGACCACTACACCATCTCCAGGTAGCGATAAATTTACTTGAGCGATTGCGCGGTCAAAATGCCCAAGTTCCATATACTCTGGAAAAAGAGTAAACCCGATAGGGGCGAATTCCTAGTGACAACACGATTTGGACCAGAGCGAACAATTGAAAATTGAAAAAGTGAAGGGACATGTGATAAATACCTATGACATCCATATAATTTGAATGGCTCTATTGATCAGCAAAGGATTCTAACGTGGTACAGAACCAACACTGTTGAAACTTTCAACCTTAAGATAAACAGACTTCGATTATTTCTATTACATCGATATCTGTATGGCTATATTGATAGGTAAGAGGTCAAAACGAGGTCCATGATCTTCAGTACGACATCCCCAACAACAGTAAATATTTCCGTCTAATAACTGATAGATAGATAGATAGATCCATTCCTGTGACATTCATATTTGCAAGGGTATAAGTATAAGTAAGGGGTCAAAAATTGTGCAGGTCGTTCATCATACCATCCTTAACAACTATTGAAAGTTTCAGTTTCAACATATGTACAGTGGCTCTGAAGAAAAATGTAAAACTTTCTTATCATCTCTCCTTTGCTTCGCTTAGATGAGCTAAAAACTGGATCGGAAAGGCGCAACAGCCTACTTAGCGACGAGTCTGGTGGAAGCTCGGGTCCGTTCTGCGCAAACATTACGATTTGAGTTCAAATAGACCGATTCGTAAAAAGAAAATGAAAACAAAATTGGGTAAAAATGTTCATCGGCCATGAGAAAGGAGAAATCGTTTTACTTCAAAGGTGGTAAAATATTACTTCAAAAGTGGTGACCTTGTTCTTTTACTTCAGAAGTGGGCGATGGTTACTCCAAAAGTGGTGATTTTACTCCAAAAGTGGTGATGTTTACTCCAAAAGTGGTGAACTACTATAAAAGCGGTCATTTACTTCAAAAGTTGGCGTAACACTGGTGACTTGTGTGCCTGATAATCCGCGTGAAGTGAACATGACCAATGAATCAGGTCAATGTTCTACGTATGCATTCCCGTTTGATGTGTGGGAAGACATCGGACACACAGATGTTTGGGTCGCAATCACTACAGTAATAACAGAACGATAAGTTATACTGTCCTTTGCATCGATTTCGTATCTATACGTCTGTGCTGCATTATTGATCAGTTTAATTTAAAGGACACATATGGCACAGCTTTAATTTGCAACAGAAGCGCAATGGAAATTACACGAAACCCACAGCTAGGAACTCCGTGTCAAATCACTCATTGATGTTAAACTCACCTCTTCAATGAAATTTAACATACGTATTTGGTTTGTCATGTTGCAAAGGGTACAAGTGCCGAGTTTTAATGAAATCGGACCAGCGGTTTCTAAGATATGGCTCAGCATAATTGGCATTTTTCTGAATAATGGCATGACATGTAATTATCAAATTGTTGTCATATGTTAGGAAGTACTCAACCATTCTTGATGACCTTGGTGTCACATGTTATCCTGTGGCGTTGCTGAATTATCATTTGAGGTGGTGAAGCATAAACGGATTGAATTGTTGATGATTGTTTTCATTTGACCATTAAACTTAGATGGTCTGAGGTGGAATCAGAGATAACTCAGTCAGATCCACTTCAAGTGAAGTTGAACGTTTCTGAATTTTTCACGTGAGATAAATGTTGACGATAATGGTATTATCCCTCTGCCAGAGCATCGGTGTCAGACACATTTGATCTGTGATGCACTCTTTGCGAATTCAAAGAAACGCCCTAATGTTTTAAGAGACAGTCAACGCAATGAGAAGACATCAGTAGCTACAACGAGACGACATGGAACCGAAGAATTCTGAACTCAAGCCCAAGCCACCAGTCTAATTCTGTAAGGAATTCGATGCTATTGTGGTCTAGATGCAGTCTAGCTCTTAAATAGTCCACCGCGTATATCTGGAATTTTCAGATGTTCGGAAAATCGACCCGATTAAATCTAAAAAATGCGATAACATTAATATTCTTTGAATTTACGCTAAAAATTTCTTAGTCGAGGCTCGATTTGATCGGATCTTTAACCCTTTACGTAACTCGAAAGGCAGACGGCACTTGCAAACAAAATTTTTGAATAACTTTTCTTTTTCGTTTTTGCACTAAAAACATAGCTTATGATCCCTCATTGCAACGAGCTGGTTAAACTGGTTCCAATGAGGGGGTCATAAGCTATGTTTTTGAGACAAAAATGACAAAGAATAATAAAAACTGAATGTTGATTTTTGTGATTGCACTGATATGTTACGTTGGGAAAAGGGTTAATGAATTTACCAATACAATACTATTAGACACCTTTGTTTACTAAATAATTATAAAGACCCACCACAGCTGCAGTTTTATGACTACGCCAGGTACTTGCACTAATTGTATGAATAGCTCGATATTTTCAAAAGCGCATTAAATACTCACTGATTGGAATATTTATAGGTGGAGCACGATAGAATATATGTGTAGAGTATATTTGTTTGTAATTAAACGGACATCACATTCAATCAACGGTAGTCTGCGCGTAAACAACACAAAAAGTGGGTAAACAAACATAACATCGTCAGTTTCCTTACATGATTTAACAGATGGTTTTAGAACTTGCATGAACTGTTGATTCATTAAATTTCCAAAAGACTGTGTTTTTTAAATTGTGGAAATTGATGTGCGTAGTAATTTATCTTTTGTTTATTTGAATGTAAATAAATTATCTTTCAATGGACCATCATTGACGTTCTTTTAATACATACTGGCACTGACTTCAGTAGTAGGAACAGTCCCAAATACGGACGACTGGGGAAAGGTTTTAGGATTTCCGACCAGCAGTCTCTGACTACTGGCAGCAGCTCTCAGTGATCTCAAACCTCTCTCCACAATAAATTAACCACCACGTCTCCAACACCTTCCATTTGTACTCCATTGGTGCATTGCTGAGCAGTGTGTGAAACGTCATAAAAACCTACAATAGATGAATGCGTTTAGCGTCTTAATTTCTCATCAAGTTACCATTTTATGTGTCCGTCTGCTCCGATATGTTCACATACACCATGTCGAATGCCATTTGTTTTATATTTAATCCTTTTACCACTATGCAGGGGGGGGGGGGGGGGGGTGGCATTGCGGTAACCGGTTCTCGTCAGATCACCGAAGTTAAGCAACGTCGAGCCCAGTTAATCCTCGGATGGGTGACCGTCTGAACGATCGATTCGGACTCCCGCGTTGTGTCCTTGGGCAAGGCACTTAACCCCGATTGTCCACGCGATGTCGCCGTGTACTGAGGCGCACTGCACGTCGATGGTGCGCATGTCTTCAACCAATCTAAGCCTGCCTGTGCTGCAGTGCGGAGTTACGATGTTGGGGAGCTGGCAGCTGCTCGTCGTTGCTCGGTGGTTCTCTCCGGGTTCTCCAGCTTCCTCCACCAGTAAAACTGTCACGGTCATGATTACCCATTGTGCATAAATATGTGACCTAAAAACACCAATAAATAAATTTTACCACTTTGCACTAAAATGTACTTTGTATAAGTTACATGATCTCGAAGTGGCGGTGTTTGAGATGATGATTATACCGGGCGGTATAGAGTTTAGAATGGACATTTCTGCCGACCTCGTGTAATCCCAAGTTACCAGTCAAATTCCTTAACTGCTTGACTGCTAGAAGCCACTATCAGGGCTTTGTAAAAAATGAGGATACCACAGCAAAAGCCAACGTGTTCCTTGCTCATGTTTCATATTCAGTCAAACACAAAGAACATTTTGTTTATGTAAATCTGTTTAATCACATATTATTGAAGACCGTCCTCCGTCACTCTTCAATAATCTGTAATAAAACAAATTCCGATGAACAATTTCACACCATCATAAATATTGTAGCCCTCAACCAGTTCATTTTTAAAAACCGGGGAATCAGAATGGATTTATTGAACATGACATACCGTGAAGAACGTACAGTAAAGCAGGTGCTTCTAGTCGAGTGTCGTCTGCCTATTCAGGCAGACGACACTCGACTAGAGGCACCTGCTCAGTGTTTAATTCTCCCCCAGCCCAAATATAACAGAACCGTCACAGCCAGATTACCTGCCGTATTACATCACAGGCAAGAAAACTCGACTCCCGGCTTCCAAGAGTTAATGAATCTGACACCTTGAACAAGTCTATCTCTTCAATAAAACATCGCCTATTTTTTAGATTCAATCGGATGGAAAATTTCAGTTGGTCGGAAAAAGAATATCATCGGTTCGCTTTTCAGAAAAAAATGAATTCTTCCATCTCACTGAATCTAAAGGGGAGACAGGACTAAATATTTGAATCAGTGTCACTCGACTTGAAAAACTACATTCGGAAATGATGCAGTCTCCGAAACTAAGAAGCCATGAGAAAAAATATAAATATAATGTAAATATAATATAAAATACAATTGACTGTTGGTGTGTTTTTAATGGGAATTCTCCGAAAAAACATGGCGGTGACCAGTAGCTTCCTTCCTGTCAATTTTTCTCGCTTATTTGTTCCATGCCCCCCAGTTTTGAAAACAGAAAAAATTGTCTGAATGTCTACATATTTGAATGCCCAAATTAAAATGATGCGATCAATTTTTTCACATAAACGTTGTAATGGACGCCTATGGGAAATATTTAGGACTGTTAAAAAGGACAGTCGCCGTGGACTGGTCGTAATCCACGCGTGGGCTGTGATATCCACGCATGCGTTGATCAGGTATAAAAATCATCAGCGCGCAAATTTTAATTAAAGGATCACCGGGTAAAACCCAGAGCTTCATTAATTAAATGTTTGGTGATTATTCCTGTAATTAGTGTTTGGAATCTAATATTATTGCGTCCATGGAAATATTGCCCACGCGAGAGGTGCGAAGTCCGTGGCGTACTTAAAACACCATAAACATTCATTTTCTTACGACTAGCGGCAAAAATATGGAGACTTGATCTGGCCAAGTTTTCAATGAAATTAGCGTGGGACATCTGTGTTTATTAAATATATTATGAATGAAAGTCGCCACAACTGTAGTTTTATGATTACGCTAGGTATTTCCTCTAATTGTGTTACTGTTTCTATGAAACTCAAATACTTATTAATTGGAATATCTATAAGTGGAGCATAAAAGAATATCTGCATATCTTAGTGAGAGAATCACATCACATGAACGATCGTCTGCTCGAAACTTCGCGAAATGTAGGTTCACAAACCGCCTCTAACAGCGTTGAATTTCAAAAGTGATTAGACGGATGTCCAGAGAGAATGGTATCACCCCTTAGGCGGTCAGTTTGAGCATGGCTGACAATTGTCGCCATTGGAAGACATTTACGGGAAGTCAGCTTCCCTTAGTTTCCTAAAGTTGCCGGTAAATTTAACACCAATGGAATGAGAATTTTATGTTAAAAATTGAAATTTTGAAATGTTAATGAAATTGTATCATTGATAGGCGCCTCATTTCAGAATCTCCAGGCATCTTCCTGTGAACTCTTTACCTAACATGAAAAGCAGACGACACTTGCAAACAAAATTCTTGAATAACTATTTTTTTTCATTTTTTTTTGTCTCAAAAACATAGGTTATGACCCCTCATTGGAACGAACTCGACGAGCTCGTTCCAAAGAGGGTCATAACCTATGTTCTTGAGACAAAAAATAAAAAAAATAATGAAAATTAATTGGTGACTTTTGTGAATAGCGCTGGGCGATTTTGGCGTTACGTTGGGTAAAGAGATAAGTTGCATAAAAATGAAGAAGCTGGCTTTTTATAATTTTTTTCTCAATCAGTTTTAACTTTTGCCCACTATTCTCTTTATTTATTATATTTATTGGTTGGTGTTTAAGGTCACATATTTCTGCACGATGGCTAATCATGAGCATGACAGTTTTACGGGTGGAGGAAGCCGGGGTACCGGGAGAGAACCACCGACCAACGGCGAGCAACTGTCAGCTTCCCAACATACTGACTCTGCTCAAGCAGGGTTAGCATTGGTGGAAGACAGGTGCACCATCGAACTATTCTCTTTAGAAAAAATATTTAAAAATAAGAAAAGCAGGTTTTAACCATCTGCGATGTTCTGTAGATTTTTGTCTGTTCATTATAGCTACTTTGCGCGCATCATGGCATATAAAACACACATATCCGTTCCATATCCGGGGTGAAATTTTCTTCATTTAGTTCATGCGACGAATAAAAGCTTGCAAAGTCCTGTGAAAACGAATTCGCTTCGCTAAACAAAAGGCCAACGTGGAGGTTAATGTTGGAAGCAGGGCTGGAAGCAGTTAACGTTTCAAACGTTAACGAGTTAATTTATTTTAACATCGTTAAAAAAATTTAACCAAGTCAATAACGTTTAACTTTGAAGATTATAATTGTTTAATATGTAGCATTGCGTCGTTATCTTGTGTTTACCCAAACCGGATCGCGCGTGCCGATGACGTCGAATTTTGCGTCATGTGACGAAATTGAAGAACACGAATAATTTAGATGTCCGTCAGTTATAGACGACCCATTGATTTGGTGGAGACACCATGAAGCCCTCCTACCAATGCTTACGAAGTTGGCCCGCCGATATTTGGCGATACAGCAATATCAGCTTCATCCGAACGCCTATTTACCATGTAAGACTGGTATTCGAGCAACGGCGAATGTCTCCTTCTAAAGGTACGGCCGCAGCGATTGTATTCTTAAATGAAAACATCGCTGAATGTTAGAATTTACGATAACCTGAGAGAACTATATTGACTACTCGTCCCCTGAGTTCCAATGTGTTCTATGTGCCAGTTGGCACATAGAACACATTGGAACTCAAGAGACGAACTGTACGTAAGTTCAATCATATTCAAATTCAAATCAATAAAAATGGCCGAAGTTATTACAATTTGATCATTTCAACATTTAACGTAATTTAACTCGTTAACGCAAAATGATTTAACACGTTAACGTGTTAAGGAAAATTTAACTCCTCCCAGCTCTGGTTGGAAGATGAATAGTGATAAATATTCTTAGTGGCGGATGATCTGTTAACTAGTTGCTTCTAATAAGTTGCCATGGGGCGCGGTGGCATTGCGGTAACCGGTTCTCGTCAGATCACCGAAGTTAAGCAACGTCGAGCACGGTTAATCCTCGGATGGGGGCACCGTCTGAGCGATCGATTCGGACTCCCTCGTTGTGTCCTTGGGCAAGGCACTTAACCCCGATTGTCCACATGGGGGCACAATGGCGCCGTGTACTAAGGCGTACTGCACGTCGATGGTGCGCATGTCTTCAACCATTCTAACCCTGCCTGTGCTGCAGTGCGGAGTTAGGATGCTGAGGAGCTGGCAGCTGCTCGTCGTTGCACAGTGGTTCTCTCTAGGAACTCCGGCTTCCTCCACCAGTAAAACTGTCACGGTCATGATTAACCATTGTGCATAAGCATGTGACCTTAAAACACCAATAAATAAATAAATGAATAATTAGTTGTCATAAAATCGGAGCTGTGACTTGTTTTCGTTTATTAAAAGAGGTAAAAGGAATTTTTTCTTCATTTTGTTCTGATGTCATTAGTGTTTTCGCAGTTATTGTTTGTTTCTTAATCAGACTTTCCTTGTTTGTCAAATTTCAATGGACGTAACCCTATCAAACGTCGACTCGTTTGACGATTTAAATCAGGGATTGAGAATGTAACGTATTTAACACAACCTAACACTGGGATGTACATGCAAATGAACTCATAAAATAATGCGAATAGAATGGAGGTGAATGAAACCAGAGAGAATACAACGCATCAAACTGAATACGGAAATGAATTCCGGAAAGCAAAAACGCCGATTGACTATGTTTGTCGTTGGTATGCAAATTGAAACTAACTGTTCCAATGAAAATGAATACTTCGATTCAAACCGATTTAGGTTGTTTCTTCTTTCTAATGTAGGCAGTAACTAATGTACCGTTTCGTTTCAAGCAATTGAGCGAAACTTCATTTCTCTTCACATTTTACGATTGAAGAGAGGTAACTCCAAACTCATTAGAGGGGATACCAGGGGACATAACTTAATCAAGTTGTGGTTTTGCGTTCCGTCTGCCATGAACCACGTATGATGTAAGTCTCGTTCCCTAACTCACTGGACTACGAGTGTAGTTGAGTGAGTCAAAAAACCAGACATTCAAAAAGTAGTCCAGAGCTTCCTCGGGACGGCTTTTAACCAATCGCTTAAAAAATTAACACAGAAAGTATTTAGAATGGCGTGCAAGTCGGTTACTACATTTTTTGTTATTTTATGCAATTCCCTCTTGTCTTTTCAAACTGGAGTACGCAATGATCAAGTACAAGATGCTTCGATGAGGTGAGAATATTAATAAATTTAGAAGAATATTTATTGGTTGTGCCGTTGTATGACAGATGATAATAGTTAGCATAGTATCAACGAATCACTTGCTCTCGATCCAATAATTTGCCAGTTTACACGGCGAACACTGGCCGTCATTGGAAGAGATTTACAGGAAAGTGAGCTCCACATAATTTTCTAAGATTGTAGGTAAAAGTAAGAGTATGAAAATTTCATTTAAAAATTTGAATTTTGAAATGTTAGTGAAGATGTATCGTCGATGTGCGAATGATTTTACAAACCTCAGGCATTTTTCCGTGGAGTAGTATAAAAATACGGGAACCTGAGAGAACTATATTGACTACTTGTCCCCCGAGTTCCAATGTTTTCTATGTGCCAGTAGGCACATAGAACACATTGGAACTCAAGAGACGAACTGTACGTAAGTCCAATCATATTCAAATTCAAATCAATAAAAATGGCAGATGTTATTAAAAAAAGAAAATACAGGAACTAGTTTTTGTTTTAATGTTTTGCTCAGTCACTTTCAACGTTTGACCATTAGTCTCTGTCGAAAACCATTTAAAAGTATAAAACGGTCTTTTCACCCTATTTTTATGTTCAGTAACTGTTCTATTCATTTTATTAGCAGTGTGCTTATCGTGATATAAATACACAGACCCGCACATACGTTTGAATAGGATAAGAATTATCGCACGAGATTGCTTTGGTCCAGAATATCACGAGAGGCAAAGGCTCGAGTTATGTCCTGAGCCAAACCAATCGACTGTATCTTTTGTTTTGAATTTCCACAAACGACAAAGATAAACATTACAAAATAACATCTACTTGGAACTCATACTATCTGTTACAGCTCATATCATGCTTCTATTCTTAGCAAACGTGATGAAAAAATTTCTTCCAGTTGTAGGCTCGTTGCGGAATGCTGCCGTGCCTTCATTCAAAGTAAATATTTTCATTGGTTTTGTTCTGCTACAGATTTTATAGAAGGCTTTCAGAACATTAAGTTCATAAATTGTTCCATGTTAAATGTCTTATTTATTCTAGTCTTACAGTTCAGTGATGTCCACACATGCGTTTACCAGCTACTACATATACAGAACCGCACATACTTTTGAATGGGTTAAGAATTACCGCACGAGAAGGCTTTGGCCAAGGATATCGCGAGAGTCATCCTGCACGGTCATCCTAGGCGTTTCCTTTACGCTACTCGGTTTCTTCTCCCTAATCAAACAATGTCATTTCGGGGACACAGGATGCCATCAACTGCTCCCTGATAAGTAAGTCTTTCAGATAATTCGACCTATCTGTCGAAAAACCTCGTGGACCTTGACACAAACTGACACACACTTTCACCCTTCTCAGCCTTACACTCTCTGAATTTCGTCTTGAACCCCTCCTCGGTGAGCTGGTACCGCTTGAGGATAGACCTTTTCAGCTCACCGTAGTCTCCAGCTTGGTCAGGGGGTATCCTCACATACAATTGTAGCGATTTTCCCATCAGCAGCGGACTGAGACTGCCCCCAGGCGTCATCGGGCCAACCCTGACTCGAAGCAGTCCTTTCAAACCTCTGTAAGTAGGCGTCAATTTTCTTCAGTATGTTCATTGAACTTGGCTGACTTGGGAAAAGGTGCCCTCACGTTTCCCACGGGACTTTCTCCACCCTGTCTACTATTAGCTCCGGGTAATTGCGCCCTAGCCCTTAAAACTTCTATTTCTCTCTCGTGTTGCCTTTCGGCTTCCTCTCGCGCCCTTTTAGTCTCCTCACCCGCCCTTTCAGCTTCCCCACGCGCCCTCTCAGACCTTTGCGCTCCACCTGAATCTCTTTCTCTTGCTTTGCAGTTCTTAGTGCTGCCTCTCTCTTTCCTGTCACGCTATAACTCAGCTTCTCCATCGGCTATTTCTCGCCCTAACGCAGCTTCTCTTTCAGCTCTTTCGACCTCTTTCTCTCGTTCGGCTGCCCGTGCTTCAAAGGAACCTGGCGCTCTAACTCTGTCCATTTCTTTCGCCATACGCGTTTGATCATCTGTCACAAATTTCTGCAATTCACTCGACGCGAAGCCCAATCGCTTGCCCATACTGTTCCAAGCTTGAGGTATCCATTACTGAAATTTACCACTAAAAATTTTAGGCAATTTTTTTTTACTCAAAGGGTTAAGTATTCCCTATCCTACACTGCGTATTATTAATAAGAGAGAATCTCCACCACCGTTATATCCAATTGGCCGATCGAATTGGAGAGCTAATTTAACCAATGGTTAACCCCTACACAACTTATACAAACTATTAAAATTTCAATGTGATAATCTGTATGAACATTAAAAGTGAGACAAGTATTAAAATTGTCATTGAGTGATCCCGTTGATTATGAAACTTTTAGGACAATCTTGGTAGCCTCGCCAGTTATCGGAAGCCGGGCTTTGGTGCTGCTGGGGAAACGGATTCGTATTCAGCCAAAACACAACGAGTTTTGCCCGAATCAGTGCGTGAGCGTATGTCTCACCGTGACGAACCCGCCCGTTTCGTTGTTGGGATGGTTCTTATCCTAAATGGGTCAATTACTTTTCCTCAAAAAACATGAATCAACAGGGGGTTACTGAAAACAACAACATTAATGCATATAAAGAAGATATAGTAACTTGTGACTTATATGAAATCCAATGAATAAGAAAAACAAAACGCCAACCACACCCTATCCAGACTGTTTTGAGTCACTTGCGGACCCGCGTTCTCTGTTGTCGCTGGTTCCTTTCTCCTTGTCGCTGGTGTTTGGGCTTTGGTCGCCTTTTCACGTGATACAACTGGAACTTTACTCTTTTACTGCTGCCGCACGGCTACTAAAGCATTGTTAATTTACTGCACGCCTTTGCTCCAATATGTGACGGAATGTCACTCCACCACTGCCGTCACACGACCACTAACGTATTGTCACTGGATATCTTTACCATAACATGTGACGGAATGTCACTCTACCATTGCAGTCGCGCGGCCACTAAAACGTTGTCACTTGACTGGACGCTTTTCACTTAAGCAGTCGCCACTTATGGGGTTAAATGCTCCCCTCCTTTTATCTCAGAAAAATGTTAATACAGACAAAGCCTACCTTGCCTGCGTATGACTTGCCTTCTACAGCAGGTAGGTAATACCGTTTACCTAAATGCAAGTAGCTACCCGAGCTCGTACCTCGTATTTCTGATCCGACACTACAAAATGGCCTCCGACTTGGCCTGCGACTGTTCCTATTCTAAATATGAGCTCTGTGGCACTACGTACGCTACAACGTGCCTTTACTTTCGCACCTATACGGCATCTCCTCTAACCTATAACATGGGACAACCACAGTTCCCCGCCTATGACCTGCAGACTTACACGCCTTCAGACTGGAATTATTTTTTCGAGAACCACCCCGACTTTTAATTCGATAGTCAGAACATTAATTGTCATTTTAATTGCTTCTCTTGAATCTTAATTTAATATTCGCTTTTAAATTCCTTTGAAAGTCTCACAATTTTGGTATATGTTGACATTCGTGACATACCATGTGCATAATATGGGTGTATGCCCAGAACAGGTGCGATGTACTGTTTTACAACAATTACCTATTAACTGGCCATAATTACACAGATGATGACTGCGGGCGGGTGGGCGGGCGGGCATGCATGCATGAATGTGCATGCATGATCGACATTTGGAATTACTGAAAGCGTGAGCAGATGCAGAGACAGGAAGTCGGCGCTCAGTGAATGGGTGTGCGGGGTAAGTAATTTGTGTAACCCGTCCTAAGCTCGCTACCTTTATTGAGCTCACCGACGATCTGGACTCCTACTTGGAGAGGTTCGAACGATTCGCTTCCAGTCAAAGGTGGTCAGAAGACACATGGTCTATGTGCTTGAGACCTTTGCTCTCGGCTAAAACCCTCGAGGCTTATGCCAATATACCACCTGCCCTTCTTGAAAATTTCATTGAGCTGAAGAACGCCATCTGTCGTAGATATCAACTAATTGAGGAGTGATTTTGGTCTAAGTTCCGAGGAATTAAGTAGAAAAAGAGAAAAACAGTGCCACAGTTTATTGCCAGCCCTAAGCGGTACTTTGACCGCTGGACAGATCTCGCAGAAGTGAATGACTCATATGAGGCTTTGCGAGATCTGTTACTCCCGGAGCAGCTCAGGACAGCCTGCTCCACGGAATTGGGTTCATTCATAAAGGAAAGGTCACCACCAAATTTCGATGGGGCCCATGGTCAGAGCGTGAGCTCAATCGAAACGGTTAGGGATGGGCTTAGCGGGATGACAACGGCACCCGCAAAACAGATCTATCTCAGCCTACCTACAGCGGAGGGTAGCCAGAATGGGGGCGCTCCCAAAGAGACAACATGCTTTATATGCAGCAAGCGAGGGCACCTGGCCAGAGACTTTTGGAGAAGGGCGGTCATGGGGAGGCAAAGCGGGGGTTCCCCCAAAATTGGAGGGAGAGACCCTTTCCCGATTGGAAGTAGAAGAGGGAGTAACGCGATACAGCAATTGGGCCAGATAAGAGTCCACTATGCCAAACACTCGAGGCTGGGCAGCTCAGGCTGGATGGTGGGTAGGTATTGCCCATTATTAATGGACTGTGCGAGGGATATCCCGCCCTTGGTGAAAAGGAAGAGATGCCGATGTACCCAGCGTATGTGGGTGCCTGAGCAGTCCATATGCTACGTGACACAGGGTGAAGTAGAGCGGCAGTAAAGAGTGAACTCGTTGTCACCGGACCGTGACGGGACACGATCCAATGTGCGTGCTAATAGATGGCACGATTAGGAGGTTCCCCCTTGCGAGGGAGAGAGTAGATACCCCATTATATAGCGGTAAAGTAGAGACAATGTTATCGAGGCACCCATCTATGACCTCGTACTTGGGAACATACCCGGGGTATGTTCAGAACCCGATAAGGCATGGTCGGAGAGGAAAGCACCTAAAGAGGCATCGGGGACGGTCACCTGAGCCCAAGTCACAAAAACAAATTGACCGGTGAAATCACTGGAAGGGCCTGTGGAGTCAAGTAATGAAGCACATGTAGAGTGTACAATGGAATCCCCCAGGTTAACCCTTCGACAAGGAGCCGTGATCCGGCTGACGAAGTCTGGTAGACGGTGTTTACAGTGGGAGGGGCCGTACGCTCTAAGAGAATAATGGGCAAAGGTTATTACTGAGTGAGCTTAGATGAAGAAGTGGTTTACCACGCAAGGTTTTTGCGGAGATGCCAAAATATAAAGGACACTGAACCCATGCTTTTAGCTGGGGGAAGTACATTAGGTCAGGAGAGTCCGCGAGAGGTGGCCGGAGTAGTCATTACAAAGGGAGAGTTAGGGGGCCCTGGAACTTGGAGAGGGGAACCCAAGGGAGGATTGGCAGGAGCAATCAACGAAGCGTTGCATCTGGGGCAGCAAACTCTGGTACGGCAAGTAGCACCAGGGACCTGTAGGTGTTGGTGGGTGAAGATGAGTGGGGTCTTTGGTGGAACACGCGCCAAAGGAATAGTTCCAGGTGGAGGAGTCTGAGGAGCTCTCCAGGAGATAGTAAGGATCCCACGACACCTAGGAATATTTAATGGTAGTGCCAAACGGACACGTGACCCACCGACGGGCTTGAGGGAGAGGGGAGGGGAGGGGTGGGGATGGGGAGTGGGAGAGGGAGAGGGAGAGAGGGAGAGAGAGAGATTGTGTTGCGAGTCTGAAAGGTAGAGCTGGACTCAGTATGGTAACCTATCTGCTGGTGAGTGTAGAGACAGGACCACATGGTTGAGTTAGTGCGTAGTGAGCTCTGTACGTAATGTGCCGATCGTAAGTATGCGTGAGTGGTGGCTGAACGTGGCATTGCCCTTTTTATGTTTTTTAGAGAAACGCGGGGCGTTTCTCTTGAAGGGTGGAACTGTCAGTTTAAAGCCTGTCTAAACGGGGGTGGGGAGTTCCCCCCCCCCCGACTTTCAAGTTCAGATATATGTATCTATTTCTTCTCTCTGTGTTCTAAGCACACATGTTTAAATTAGCCGTAGGCGAATCACTGTGGGATGCCCCATTGGCATACTACCTGGCAGACGAGGAATCTCTCCTGCTTGTCGTCGGGCATTTAATCTAGCAGCGACTGGCACTTATAGATTGATTTCAATCGACACGGATATCAAGAACTTGTATAAATGTTTATTCCTTTCTTGTAAGTAATAATCTTTTGACAAAACTGCAGGCTGGATTTATTCCCGGTGTCAGTACAGTAAGTTTACTTATTGACATGGACAATACTATTAGGCAAAGACTAGATAAAGGTAAAGATATTCGTCTTATATTCTGTGGTATCACTAAAGCATTTGATAGGTTATGGCATAAAGGTTTGATACACAAATCGGACAGTATAGGAATACGAGGCAAAGTATTAAGTTGGTTCCAAAACTATTTAACCAACCTTACGTAGAAAGTGGTTATCGATGGTCAAGATTCATCAAGTAACTTTATCCCGGCAGGCGTTCCGCATTGGTCCGTTCTTGGACCCCTTCTTTCTAACATATATATTAATGACATTATAACTGATATTACACCCAATATTCATTCATATGCTGAAGATGCTTCATTAAACTTAATAGCTGAGGATCCCCATCGTGCAAGTATGAAACTAAATGAGGATTTAGAAAAAAATGGTAAATGGTCAGCAGAATGTCAGGTTGTTTTCAGCCCCGAAAAAATAGTGACTATGTTCAAAAGTTGAAGGACAAATCCGCAGTCGTACTTGACTCTATATCTACTTGGACACCCAATTACTGAAGTTAACTCTCACAAATACCTGGGCCTACATTTTCACTCATCGGGATCGTGGGATTTTCACGTTCACGCTATCATTGGCAAAATGAGCCCTATGATAAAATGTCTGCGCAATCTAACGAATTGACTGAATAGACTAACACTAGAGACAATCTATAGATCGTTCCTCCTACCTTTGTTTGATTATGCTGATATAATTTGGGACAACTGCTCTGTATTTGAAGCAGATTTACTAAAACAACTACAAGTGGACGCACTTCGTACTATCAGTGGTTCACTTATGAGAACAAGCCACCGACTGCTGTTTGAAGATACAGGTTTTACTACCCTCATTGAGAGAAGAAAACGACATAAACTAGTGGGTATCTACAAAATTATCACAAGTCAATGCCCAACCTATTTGTCATTATTAGCACCCCGACCTGTTTCAAGTCTTTCTCATTGTCCATTAAGGTCATCGACTTTATTACGGGAGTTTCAGTGTAAAACTAGGAATTATCAAATGTCATTTCTACCATCTGCAACTAAATTATGGAATGCTCTGGACCCTCAGTATTTTCATACAGTCTCTTAAAGGTAGACATAAAAACAGCGGCATAAAGATTCCCCAGTACCACAACAGTGGTACAGGAGAAAGTCAAATCAATCACTGCAGACTATGTCCCAGGTGTAGCGTGCTGAACGCGCACATGTTTGAAAGATTTTTAACTGACAACCCACTTTATGCATGTGGCTACATATATGAAGACACAGAACACTTTATGTTTTATTGTCCTCTTTATCATGACCAAAGACTAACTAGCTTCCACAAACATGCAGACAGAAACGTTAACGTTAATACAACAACTGTGGTGGAGAATATAGCATTGTTCGAAAAGGTCCACAGATTTATGAATCTTACCGTCAAAAGAGTATTACTTACTAGAAAGGAATAAAAATTATTCTCTTGAATACTTTGCTCACACAGCTAGTTAGAGAGACTGGGCGGTAATTAGTTTTACTGTTTGCAGAATGTTTTTTGTGAATTGGCAGAACGTTAGCGTTCTTCCAGGAAGTAGGGAATACACCTGTAACAAGTGACATGTTCAATTATACGCATCAGTTGGGAAGCTAACTCTGCGGAGCAAGACTTTAGTATGGTGTTACTGATTAAATCAGGTCCAAAAGCCTTACCGTACTTATATCCAATTTTGCTAACTCACTTTCAACTTCATCATTCTGTATTTCAAACTCTGTCAGCACTTATTCCGAATGTTGAATTGTCGACAGATGTGTACTTTTAAGAGTGTCACATTGATCTGAGAAAAAGTTTTTAAAGAGTCCGCTAACGTTCGCCGAATCCTCAACAAAACACCCATTTTCTAGCAGTGGGGGGAACATAACATTTTTATTACCCTGATTTTTTGAGAACTGTTTCACAGTTTTCCACCACCGTCCCGAGGAAAAGCTGTTCGACGAGGTAAAATCACCTATCCTTTGATCATATGCTAGTTTGGCTTTTCTTACAGACTCGATAGATTCGTTTCCCAATTTTTCCCAGTCCTGAGGGCGATTCCTACGTTCTGCAATGTTATGGACATTCTTCCTTTTTCTTATTATTGTGCGGACATGGGAACTCATCCAAGGCTTGTCAATTGGTCCGATGTGTACAGTTATGAGGGTATATAGTGTTTTGTAGTGCCGAGAATATATTCGGTGAATTGGAAGTAATATCATCAATGTTGTTCATATCTAAAATGGGATTCCAATTAGTTGTCGAGAGGGATGTTTTTAAACCATTTACGTCCATTTCTCTGTAATTCCCGATTTGTCTATATAATGGTCTAAACCTCGATCATTCACTTTTTATGGTGATGGCTGCAGAACGGCAAAATAACACCACTACTAGAGACTGATTCTGAGCATGATGTTAGAATCAAATCGATAAATGTTGCTGACTTTTCTGTAATACGAGTTGGCGTATTAATAAGTTGAGTAATATTATGCGTTAATTCAAGGTAGGAAATTTTTGCATTGCAATTTGCATTAAAATCACCCATAATAATACATTTGAGAGATAGGTCATTTCGAGCTGCTGATATAGATTCATCTATCAAGTCCCAGTAGCCAATGTTCGCAGATGGCATACTGTAGAAAACCCCAATCAGATATTTGTGGTTCTGCTGTCGTATTTCACACCACAATGCCTCCAATCCGGGGAGATCTAAGTCCTCACGAGATTTAAAGACAACATCCCGTTTTATATATATGACTATACCACCCCCTTGTCCAAGTTCCCGGTCTCTACGGATCGGAGGGAAATGATATCCATCACTTTGGAGGTGCTTATCACCAACATCTTCACTCAGTTTCGTTTCTGTTGGGGCAATACTATCATTCTCATCTAGTTCGGCAGTAATACATTCTCTCTTCTTCCGAAGTCCCCTGACATTCAGATGAACGATTTTTATGCTATCTGTAATGCCCCCGGGATTTGGTTAAATAACTCCACAATGCATAAGGAGCGAAAATATACTTACAAGTACACGCCCAATGATGTAGTTTAATATGTTTGAATTGCCTACGGGGCACAGTGCATACTTACAGTCGTTAAATCGGCCAGTCCTGATGCGATAAGTTTGTATATCAATAGCCATTCATATACAAACCTGATATCACAACAGTAAAGGACTGGTCAATATTCGTAATCGGGGGACAACTATCTTTAGGTGACAAGGTTGATAGTGTTTTGCATCTCAAACTAAGTGGTGGTGCATGGAAAATAGAAATTGATATGATACTTTAAAACATCAATAGAATGTTAAAAATATGTGGCGGCTGGCAACAACTACAACATTCGCCTAGTGAACTTATCGGGGATGGCTGTCCCCTTAGACCTTGCGTTAAGATGCTATACAGGTAACGGAAAGCTAGCCCAGAACCATGCCATCCCCGATACAGTCAAAAATCAAAACATAATAATAATTGGTAAATTTTTGGTTGTCTATCCGTATTTATGAACAATTCTTTACAATGTGGAACACACACACACACACACACACACACACACACACACACACACACACACACACACACACCACACACACACACACACACACACACACAAACACACACACACACACACACACATCCACACACAATTTTTAGAAATTTTGAACAATCACGATCCAAATATTAAATTGAAAGCTACTATCAGTGAAAATTCTGTTGATTTTCTCGATGTGACCGTGTATAAAGGCAAGCAATTTCGGGCGTCCGGTCATTTAGATTATAAAGTATATTTTAAACCAACTGATTCACATCAATTGTTGCACACAAAATCATTTCATCCTCAACATACATTTAAAGGTATCATCAAATCACAGCACATTCGTTTCCACCGCAATTCAAGTGATAAGGTAAATTTCAATGAGGCTTGTTCTACTCTATTTGGCGCCCTCAGATCGAGAGGGTACTCGCTGCGCCTTTTGCGTAGCCTGAAATCCCAAACCCTGAAAAAGCTCGAAAGTCCAGCTGAAACTACCGATTTCGAACCACTGAAGATTGTACACAACAGACCGTTGCAAAATGGTAGTGGCGCGGTATTTAATTGCAAAAAGCCTCGTTGTAGACTGCATACTTTTATGCCTGATCAAAAAGAGGAATTTTCCTCCGAACAAACGAAAAATCATTATCAGATCCGTAACCCCCTCCATCGTGATTCACCAAACATTATTTACCTTATCACTTGTGAGCGATGTCGGAAACAGTATGTTGGTCAAAGTCAAAATCCTTTCCGAGAACGTGCTACTAGACACAAACAGGATATAAAACATAATGCTGATGCCCCAGTAGCACAACATTTTAACCTTCCTGGCCATTCTTTGGACGATTTCGAAATCCATCCTATTGAACAACCACCAATTAAAGACACATTAGAAGAAACGGATGAATTTAGAAAAAAACGTGAAGCTTTTTGGATCAATACGCTTCAAACCCTCTGGCCATTTGGTATGAACATATCAGAGGGCGAATGCGAAAGGAGGTCCATCATTCCTTTCACTTTAACATACAACAGAATGAATATCGAAATAGCAAAAATGTTAAAAGATGAATTCAATTTTACCAATGCTAAATTAAATGAACCTTTGAATCTTCGACCTGTCATCGCCTATAAGAAAAACAAAAGCTTGCGTAACATCCTTGTAAGGACTAAATTAGAGCCCATCGATGAATAACATCAATTTTTGCCAGTCAGTTTAACCAGTTCCTAGGCTCATCACTTAGTTTAAATCAATTTTATGTACTTTTTTGTCATGTTTGAAACCAATCAGGGTTCAGTAAATGAAAACAATTTTTCGGCGGCATATTAAAAGAAAAAAAAAAACGTTTCAGTAGGAAATGTCTGTGCCAGTGCGATTTTTTAACCTCAAACACACACAGGCGAGTGCCAGAGTTCATATATGCCCCAAAACAAAATAGGTTCCAATTTCAATCATGTGTATGTATTTCTTTATGTATTTATTTATTTATTATATTTATTATTTTTATTTTTTATTTTTTATTATTTATTTATTTATTTATTTATTTATTTATTTATTTATTTTTATATTTATTTTTATATTTATTTTTATTTTTATTTTTATTTTTATTTTTATTTTTATTTTTAATTTTTCATACCTTTCACACAATGTAGAGGTTCAGAAGGTAAAACACACAATTTCTACGTGGTGTAAAATATTTTCCGTCATAAACCTCCGTCGGGGGATATTCATTCCAACTTATAACATTCGTGAGGCATCTTGATCTTTGGCGTTATTTTTTCATTTATTTCTTTAGTCTCAATATATTTTATCAAACCATTTTTTCATATTATTTTCACATACTTCTGAAGCCAGTAAAGCAAACCGCTCCCGATTGGTTTTACTTAAACCAAAGCCAACCAATAGGGCTTCATGGGGTCAGTAAAGCAAACGACTCACTGACTGATTAAAATTCAATGGAAGCCAATCAATAGGGTTTCATCTAATTTGTTTGGACGACACAAACTGAGTTGTGAAAAACAAACTTGGGACATCTCAGATTGAAAAGAATTAATTAGATGAGTGACATTTGTCAGCTTGTTACCGAGTTTAATTATGTACTGAGCTGTGAAAAACACCCCCAGCCCACATATGGATATATACCATGCATGCCCTCCCAAAGTTGGATTCATTTTCCTCAAAGTCTCTTTGAAAAAGCCAAACCAAGCGAAACGCGTCGAGACAGACGGATTATTTTCTACCTTTGCTGAAGACTGCAACCAATCCAGGTATCTTCTTTAATAGGTAATATCTAATTTTCCAATTTTATTTATTTCATCACTTTTATATTTTATTTATACTTAATTCAGCTACTTTCTTTAACAATGGCAAGAAAAGGGCAGAGGCATCAGAGGCAGAGAGTTGCCCAGTCCGGAACTGGCCAGGAACAATCGTTCCAGGCTTATTCTAGGCTGGTCAAGGCTTTGTTTCAGGTGCTTCAATGTTTGCACCACATTGGGCTATTAGAGCACCATTTGGCAAATCGGGATTTCCCGAAACAGCTGGAGAAGAAAGTAGATGAGTTAGGTGGCTTTCTAAAGCCAGCTCTTCCCACCCCACACATTTTTTCTGTTTTTCGACAGATTAGTGTGGGATGGGCCAATCAAACGTTAAATGCTTTAGTTGAGCATTATAAGGTAAATTTAAACCAGTTGAAGTCTAAGATAACTTTGGCTATGCGACCACCTCCTGGACTCGAAAAAATAGACTTCAACAGCGCTTCGGCGCGTGCCTTGATCTGGGCTCAAAAAAACTTTAAAAATAAGTTGACAGATAAGACGATTTCGGCCTATGAGTCTTACATTTCGGAACTTCGCCCAGCGTCTGGAGTAAGGAACAATACGGGAGGGAGCAAGCAAACTCCGGCCCGTGTTGTCCCTCTACCCCAACGCGAAAAGCAAAATAAGAAAAGATCAAGGCAAAGCACTTCTCCCTCTTCTTTTCCTTCTACTTCTTCTTTCTCTCAGAGTAAGCGCCTCAATTTGAAAACATCTCCGGTCCATATTGTGACTGAAGATGCTCGCAAATTGAGTAACGCTGTCTCGCCTCGTCTTGTTCCTCTACCTCCTACTCCTCCTCAGCCTTTCTTCTCTGGTTCTCCTAGTGCTCTCACTAGAACTCCTCCTCCTCCTTCTGTTTCTTCTCCTGCTTCTGTTTCCTCTCCTGCTTCTGGTTCTTCTCCCACTTCCCCTGCCTCTAGTGTGGTTCAACCAGGTATATCGTACTCAGAGAAAGTCAAATCACCGAGCCGCAACTCGGGCCGCTCATTTGATTCTAAATTCTCCCAGTTTCGGCATAAAAGCGGAGTTAATTTTGACAAAAGGAATTGGCGCCTCCCCGATGTTTGTAAAAACATCCTTATGATTGGAAGTTCAAATTTAGGACGCATTGATCGAAATCCCCATCCGGACATCCAGGTGGAGTGTTACCCCGGCGCCAAATTCAATCATCTGCGCTCTATGTTTAAAGGGCACAGGGGCCAGTCCAGTCCCCCCAAAATATTATTAAATATTGGCGTGAATTCTCGAAACGATAATTCTGATCTCGTAGTTAAGCAGTTGCGGAATATGCTTAGCGATATCAGGGTCAAGTTTAGATCAGCAAAAATTTATTTCGCTGAACTAAACTTTTCGCAAAAACTCCCTCAGGCTGAGAGGAGAACCCTGAGCATCATCAACGAAACCATTCGGAAAGTGAAGGACGTTAACGTTATACCTAAAATTGACGACGCGAAGTTTGATGTTGCTCAGGATTTAATCCATTGGACCACGAGAACCGCCAATATTATGTACGATCACTGGTTGAACCACCTAAATTTAAACTAAGTAAAGGCAAAGGTAACAGCCGCCTAACAGATGTGGGATTAGGAACTAATGTGGTTAACCTGTCTGGCACCAATGACCTAACAACCCAAGAGAAATCTCTTTTAGATCGCGGTTTAACTTTTGTACCAGCACCAAAGCCTAAAACTGATAACCAAACAAATTTACCATCATACAACTGTAATTTTCTTAGGCAAATGAAATTAGCCGACCGCTTCAGAAACTCCAGCGGTCGGAAACTTCCTTTTACAGAATCATCTGGTTGGTCACCTCCAGATAGTGAAGTAGATCCCGAAATTATTGAGGCTAGCAAACGAATCATCCAAAAGGTGTTCAGCATGAACATACTCTCCGATAAAGACAATTTAACAGTAGGTGAACGGAGAGCCCTCACGAAACTCCGAAAAAATAAGAAATTAGTAATTAAACCAGCCGACAAAGGTGGGTCGGTAGTTGTTCTATCTCGGGATAATTATATAAAGGAAGCCATGAGACAACTCAGCAATGCTAAACATTATAAGAAAATAGATTCACTTATTTGGCCTAGTAATATCGAAAAATTCAATAAGATCTTAAAATTTCTCCTCGACGAAGGTCACATTACCAAAAAACAATTGAAATATTTAACAGCTAAGCTCAGTGCTCAAACAAGACAATTTTATATCCTACCAAAGATCCACAAGGACCGTTCTTCATGGACGGATGACTTAACTCCACCCGGGAGGCCAATTGTATCAGATTGTAATTCGGAATCTTATGCGATCTCGGAATTAATTGATTATCATCTGAAACCTATAGCAAATAGACATCCGAGCTATCTAAAAAATACACAGGATTTCCTGTCAAAAATTTCGAAATTGAAAATATCGAAAAATGCAATTCTGGCTACTTTGGATATCGACAGTATGTATACGAACATTGATATTGATAAAGGTGTTAAACCAGTTAAAAATGCATTTGAAAAATATCCGGATGCGAAACGCCCGGATGAACAAATTTTGGATCTTTTAGAGCTGAGCTTAAAAGGTAATGACTTTCAATTCAATGGAGAATATTTTCTACAAATAATGGGTTGTCCTATGGGCAAAAGATTCAGTCCTAATTTTGCAAGCATTTATGTAGCGGAATGGGAGGAAAATGCCTTAAGCAAATGTGCAAAGCATCCTCTCGTATATCTCAGGTATTTAGATGACATTTTTATTATTTGGGAACATTCAAAAGAAGATTTTGATGAATTTTTAGAAATTTTGAACAATCACGATCCAAATATTAAATTGAAAGCTACTATCAGTGAAAATTCTGTTGATTTTCTCGATGTGACCGTGTATAAAGGCAAGCAATTTCAGGCGTCCGGTCATTTAGATTATAAAGTGTATTTTAAACCAACTGACTCACATCAATTGTTGCACACAAAATCATTTCATCCTCAACATACATTTAAAGGTATCATCAAATCACAGCTCATTCGTTTCCACCGCAATTCAAGTGATAAGGTAAATTTCAATGAGGCTTGTTCTACTCTATTTGGCGCCCTCAGATCGAGAGGGTACTCGCTGCGCCTTTTGCGTAGCCTGAAATCCCAAACCCTGAAAAAGCTCGAAAGTCCAGCTGAAACTACCGATTTCGAACCACTGAAGATTGAACACAACAGACCGTTGCAGAATGGTAGTGGCGTGGTAATTAATTGCAAAAAGCCTCGTTGTAGACTGCATACTTTTATGCCTGATCAGAAAGAGGAATTTTCCTCCGAACAAACGAAAAATCATTATCAGATCCGTAACCCCCTTCATTGTGATTCACCAAACATTATTTACCTTATCACTTGTAAGCGATGTCGGAAACAGTATGTTGGTCAAAGTCAAAATCCTTTTCGAGAACGTGCTACTAGACACAAACAGGATATAAAACATAATGCTGATGCCCCAGTAGCACAACATTTTAACCTTCCTGGCCATTCTTTGGACGATTTCGAAATCCATCCTATTGAACAACCACCAATTAAAGACACATTAGAAGAAACGGATGAATATAGAAAAAAACGTGAAGCTTTTTGGATCAATACGCTTCAAACCCTCTGGCCATTTGGTATGAACATATCAGAGGGCGAATGCGAAAGGAGGTCCATCATTCCTTTCACTTTAACGTACAACAGAATGAATGTCGAAATAGCAAAAATGTTAAAAGATGAATTCAATTTTACCAATGCTAAATTAAATGAACCTTTGAATCTTCGACCTGTCATCGCCTATAAGAAAAACAAAAGCTTGCGTAACATCCTTGTAAGGACTAAATTAGAGCCCATCAAGGAATAACATCAATTTTTGCCAGCCAGTTTAACCAGTTCCTAAGCTCATCACTTAGTTTAAATCAATTTTATGTACTTTTTTGTCAGGTTTGAAACCAATCAGGGTTCAGTAAATGAAAACAATTTTTCGGCGGCATATTAAAAGAAAAAAACGTTTCAGTAGGAAATGTCTGTGCCAGTGCGATTTTTTAACCTCAAACACACACAATTCTAAATTATTCTGGTTCTCGACGACATCGAAAGTTCTCAACTTCGAAATATTCTATGTATTCAATCAACTCGCCCTCCACGATTATTTTCCATATGACACCAACTTTTCACGGATGCAATGAACCCTAAGAACTCAGATTTATATGTTCTACACTTTAAGGGTTCGACAGATATAATTCTTGGTGTGTATTTTCGACATAAAACAAAAAAATTATTATTACTAGGATTGTTATGTGCTTGTTTGATTTACACATATTAGCAAGAATCGACGTGGCATCCATACAGGGACGGACGCATGAGACATTCGCAGTGTATAAAGTGTGCAATGGAGCTTGACATAAACCCTAAATAGACACCGCAACTATTCCATGCATCCCCACACGAAAACCGTACCAACTGTTTTCCCATTCACGTGCACCCCCCCCCCCCCCCAACGAAAGCCTTACCCATTCCAAAATTACAAATTAAAGAGTTAATCAGTTAAATATTATTAAACGTCAATCATCTCACTGCATCACATTACATGCGCATGCATTATTGACAGAAATATGAGCATTTTCTATTCCGTTAATTATGTATGACCATGGAACTCTATAGCGATTGTTGATACTTGCATCAATACGTGGGTGGAGAAAAACATGTTCCCTCATACTGTGAGCAGAATTGCATTTACTGAAAAATGAAATGACTCCTCCTATCAGTTTCCACTAAACCCGGGTAAACCTATTATACTATCATCTTCCTAAAAAAATTTCATTTACCTCTAGTAAACGTGTACTATCGTCTGCCATAACAGCACTAATATACCACCTGTAATTATGCATTGCCATTCTACAAAAGCCAATTCTTCTTTCTACAACGCTTCCATAGCAACATTTAGTATTCTGTAACCAACTAATAGTACTGCATGCAGTACTGCAGTTGCTGTCAAAAATACTGTCTCATTACAATGTTTATGTGTTCTCACTGTAACGATTCGGTAGCCACACGTTAATATACATTTAACGAACTTATATCCTTGAGTACGACAGTACATTTGATGTCAAACGCGAGTTACTTTATAAGTGTTTTTAACATTAATAAAGTAATCTATTCGACAGCCTTCATTATTTTAGTTACTGACAAATTCGTTTAACATGTTAACATTATTTCATATTACATGCAATACCACAGCCTCTGACAAAATGAAAGACTTCTGTCACAAGAGTGGCAAGTATCTCCCATCATATACTTTTTGTCAAGAGATTCTGTGTGTGTGCCATTTCATTAGACTGTATATAAATAGCTTACACCGTTTCATTCATCGCGAGACACGCATTAGAAAATATTTGGGTCAGATAAGTCCAGTCAGTGAAAACAGTATTATATTGCGAGGAATTGAATGTGCCATGACCTTGGGATTCATTGGATGTTAAAGGGGGGGGGGGGGGGATCTGGTCTTCAATTGGATGTAGGGAAAACAGAGTATTTCAAGAGGAAAAATATCGCAGAATTGAAGCTTATTATTAAGTCGGCGCTATATCTATATAACCCTTGCATAATGTTTTAGTAATCTCTTCAACGAAGTACGCGCATTCACTTTAGCGGGAAAGAGGTATTCTCGATCCTATCAAAAATATAAAACCAACATATTGGGGCCAGAAAGCCAGAACAATGTGATATTTTAAGAGCGTTAGGTCGTGTATGCTTGGGTGGATGGAGAATTATCAAAAACTCCGAATTTATATGAAGTCACCCGGTGAGGAAGTCTCATAGATAAGGAGAGGCTAGTTGTCTATCAGTGAATATAACTGACGCAGACGAGGGGTCGCTTATCTGTGAGATAGTCAGTGGAATATCCTGAGCTGAAGGGACTGTGTTATGCTATGCAAGGGACAGACATATTCAAGCTACGTTAACCCCCTGCACACTGATGTTGAAATATCTAAAGTTCAAGATGCAAATTTTTCCCATAATGCAACTAGAAATTTAACCGATTCAATCTTGTTTGACAGAGCTCATTGAGCTCTGTCAAAGAAGACTGAATTGGTTAAATTCCCAGTTACATTATGGGAAAAATGGCTACTTGAAATTTGGATATTTTGACATCAGAGTGAAGGGAGTTAATTAGCCAAGAAAATCCTGAGTTGAAGGAACTGTGTTATGCTATGCAATGGACAGGCATAATCAAGCTACATAATTAGCCAAGAATATCCTGAGTTAAAAGGAACTGTATTAAAGCTACGTTAATTAGCTTAAATACTTCGGAGTAAAAAGGAACTGCACACGCTACACACTTGGAATTGCACAATGGAATTACGCATATTGGCCAAAACATCCGGACTACTCAATAAGATAGCTTAAGTGGATGATATTCAAAACTGTGTTCCATTGTATGGATTACCATGGAAAATTATTTGGTGTCATAACGGCCTCAGGATAAATATACTGCTCATACGTGTCCGACAGGCATTCTCACAGTGGATTCATTGGAACAATAAAAGGGGTGGTCGCGAACAGTAACTGTAAATTGGTAATAAAATATATATATACTATATTTCAGCACATGTGTTGTTTGTTCGAACAATTTGAAGCCATGAGATGTGGCACCACACGCAACAGGTGAACAACGCCAAAATCTACATGTCACGGGTCGCAGGCTGAACTAACCGGTAGAGTGCGAGTGATTTGAAGGAAGGATATACCACGAGTACACCCATTGCCGGCAGTAAAGCTCTCCTATAGCTTGACACTTTTAGTTAAAGGAACACAGTGGAGACTCAAAATGCCATAGAGAGTAACTTTTACAAACATTTGTCTATCACATGAGGAGTAAATAACACCCACCATATAACCACCACATACTTTTAGTTAGTGGGACTCGGTGAAGGGTCAAACTGCCCTAGAAAGTAAATTTCATAAACACTTGTCTATCACATGAGTAGCAAGCCACATCCATCACACACACCATCAGATACTTTTAGTTAGTAGGAAACAGCAAAGGCTCAAAATGCCCTAGAAACTAAATTTCACAAACACTTCTCTATCGCATGAGTGTTAAGCAACATCCACCCTATATCCACCATATACTTTTAGTTAGCAGAAAACAATAGAGGCTCAGATTGCCACAGTATCTATCACAAACACTTCGTCCACTGAGTTCCAATGTGTTCTATGTGCCTACTGGCACATAGAACACACTGGAACTCAGGGGACGACTTGTCTACCACAGTGTATATCACATACACTTGTCTATCACAGTGGAGGCTCAAATGCCATAGAAATAGATTTCTCAAATACTTGTCTATACTCATGAGTGGCAAGCACACCTATCGTATACTTTGAGTTAGTGGAACACAGTGCCTTAAGTAAATTTAACAAGCACTTGTCTATAACATGAGTGGCTAGCAAAGCCCATCATACAGCCATCATACACGTGTTGGTTAGTGGAACACAGTGAAGGATCTAAAGCCCTAGAGAGTAAATTTCACTAATGCTTGCCTTTCACATGAGTTGCAGACGACACCCTTCATATGCTTTTAATTAAAGGCTCAAAATTCCCTAGAAAGTAAATTTCCTTGATACTTGTTCATCAAGACTTATACATGTATATTTTTTCAGTATATATAAAAATGTATATGAGGGGTATTGTCTGTCACCCAAAGAGTAGCAGGCAACACCCATCATACATCTATCACAGTGTCTATCACATACACTTGTTTATCACACTGGAGGTACAAAGTGCCATAGAAAGTAGATTTCGCAAATACTTGTCTATACACATGAGTGACAAGCCACACCTATCGTATACTTTTAGTTAGTGGAATACAATGGGGGCCCAAAATGCCTTAAGAAGTGAAATTTTACAGACACTTGTCTATGTCATGAGTGGCAAGCAGCACCCATCATACGCCCACAATATACTTTTAGTTAGCGCAGCACAGTGGAGGCTCAAAATGCCCTAGAAAGTAAATTTCACAAACATTGTCCATCAAAATGACTTTCAGGCCGTTACACCCATCATATACCTTTAGTTTAGTAATAAGGAATCGTAAATATACTAAATAAAACAAAGTGATGGCTTTACTTATTCTTTATGTACTGATATATGTTTCAATATATATTGAAAGGTAAATGATGGGAATTGCCTGTTACCAAAGAGTGGCAGGCAGCACACATCGTACACCCATCATATACTTTTAGTTACTGGAACAAAGTGGAACAAAGTGTTGGCATCTGATGCCCTAGAAAGTAGATTTAATTTCTGAAGTAATTGTAATAAAACCAGTGTTTCCACAATAATTTTATCAAGACCTATGTTTCTTTGTGAACTGTAATATTTTTGCAATATATATAGAGGTATATGATGGGCATTGTCTGTCACTCCATGAGTGACAAGCAGCACCCATCACATACCTTTAGTTAATGGCTCACATTGGATGCTCAAAAGCCCTATAAGGTAAATTTCACAAGAACTTCTTTATCACATGAGTGGTAATCAACGCCCATTATACACCCATCATATACTTTTATTTAGTGGGAAACAGCGAAGTCTCAAAATGCCACAGAAACTAAATTTCACAAACACTTGTTTATCACATGAGCGGCAAGCAACACCCATCCTACTCCCCTCTTATACCTTTAGTTAGTAGAACAAAGTGGACGCTCAGAATGCCCAAGAGAGTAAATTTGACAAACACATGTCTATCACAGTGTCTATCACAAGCACTTGTCTATCACAGTGGGGGCTCAAAATACCACAGAAAGTAGTTTTCACAAGTACATGTCTATACACATTAGTGGCAGACCACACCTATCGTATACTTTTAGTTAGTGAAACACAGTGGGGGTCCAAAGGCTCTAAAAAGTAAACTTAACAAACACTTGTCTATCACCTGAGTGGCAAATAAGGCTCATCATAACCCTCAAATACATTTTGGTTAGTAGGACAATACATTTTGGTTAGTAGGACACAGTGAATGGCTCAAAATGCCCTGGTTAGTAAATCATACACCCCTCATGTACTATACTTTTAGTTGGTGGAACGCAGTGGAGGCTCAAGATGGCTTAGAAAGTTAATTTCACAAACACTTGTCCATCAGATGAGTGGCAGGCAACACCCATCATATACCCTTAGTTTAGTAATAAGAAATGGTAGATACTAAAGAAAACAAACTGATGGCCTTACTTATTCTTTATGTTCTAAATTATGTTTCAACGCATATTGAAAGGTAAATGATGGGCATTGCATGTGACCCAAAGAGTGGCCGGCACACACATAATACACTCATCATATAATTTTAGTTAGTTGGACACGATGGAAGTTCAAAATGACCTAGAAAGGAAATTTAACTAACACTTGTCTATCAAATGAGTAGCAAGAAACACCCATCATCCACCCATAATAAACTTTTAGTTAGGAGAACAAAATGGAACACATATTTTTTATATTTTAATATATATGTATAGAAAGGCATATGAGGGGCACTGCCTGTCACAGAAAGGGTGGCGGACAGCACACACCATACACCCAAAGGGTGACAGGCAGCACACCTCATACACCCCTCATTTTCTTTCAGTTTCTGGAATAAAGTGGTGACACAAAATGCCCTAGAAAGTAAATTTTATTTCTGCAATAAATCTAACAAAACCAGTGTTTCCCCAATAATTCTATCAAGACCACTGTTACTTTATATACTAGAATGTTTGGCTTAATATATATAGTGCGGTACATGACGGGCACTGCATATCACTCCAGTACTGATAAGCAGCACCCATCATATACTTTTAGTTAGCAGAACACAGCGGAGGTTCAAAATGCCCTAGAAAGTCATTTTCATTTCTGCAATAATTCCAGCAAAACCAGCGTTTCTACAATAATTCTATCAAGACCTATGTTTCTTTATGTACTGAAATATTTTTCAATATATATAGCGAGGCAATATGATGGGCGCTGCCTGTCAGTCCAAGAGTGGCAAGCAGCACCTATCATATACTTTTAGTTAGTGGCTCACTGTGGAGCCTCAAAAATCCCCAAAAAGTGAGTTTCACACACACTCATCTATCACATGAGTAGCAAGTAACACCCATCAAACACCCATCATATACTTTATTACATGACTGGTAAGTTGGTCTATCAATGAGTAGCAAGCAGCACCCATCATACACCCATCATATGTTTTTAGTAAGTGGCACACAGTGTAGGGTCAAAATGCCTTAGAAATTAATTTCACAAACACTTGTCTATCACATGAGTGGCCAGTGATACCGTTCATGCAAGTAACACCCAATCATACACCCACCATATTCTTTTAGTTAGTGGAAAAAAGTTGAACACAGGGGTGTCTCAAAATGCCATAGAAAGTAAATTTCACTGACGCGTGTCTATCAAGACCTGTTATTCTTTATGTACTGACATATGTTTCAATGTACATAGAAAGATACATGATGACCATTGTCTGTCACCCTATGATAAGAAGGCAACACCCATCATTCACCCATCATATACTTTTAGTTTAGTATTAAAGAAAGACAATGATGTGGAAAACAGTGGTGACCCCCCCTTTTTATGTAATGACATATGTTTCCATGTTTAAAGAGAGGTATATGATGGGTAATGTCTGTCACCCAATGAGTGGCAGGCAACACCCATCATACACCCATCATATGCTTTTAGTTAAAGGAACACAGCGGAGGCTCTAAACCCATAGAAAGTAGATTTTACTAACCAACACCCATCATATGCTTTTATTTAGTGACTCAAAATTCCCTAGAAAGTTAATTCCCTTGATACTTGTCCATCAAGACTTGTGATCCCTTGTGTTATGATATATTTTCAGTATATATAAAAATGTGTATGAGGGGTATTGTCTGTCACCCAATGATACCAAATGAGACATAGTGGAACAAAGTAGTGGGCAAAAATAGCATTGAGAGTAAATTTCATTTCTGTAATAATTCTAACAAGACCTATCTTTCTGAATCCAATCAAAACCTGTGAAAATAATTTTCACTGACTCTTGTCTGTCAAGACCTGAGATTCTTTATGTGCTAGTATATTTACAACATATTTTAGAAAGGTGAATGATGAACTCCACCTGTCACCCAAAAAGTGGCAGGCAACACCCATCATATACTTTTAGTTAGTAGGACATACAGGTAGATCAAAACACCCTAGAAGGTAAATTATGTATATGGTATGATATGTATAAGATATGTATAAGAAGAGCACTAGCTGTCTTCCAGTGAGTAGCAAGCAACATCCACCACAGACCCATATACTTTTATTTAAGGGAACAAAGAGGTGGAATAAAGTGATGGCTCAAAATGACCTATATGGTAACTTATATAAATGATATATGTATAAGATTAGCATTGCCTCTCATCCAAACAGTGGCAATCAATATCCATCACACATCCATCATATTCTTTTTTTTATTGGTGCAAATCTGTGGCTCATAATGACCTAGAAAGTAAATTTCCGTGACTCTAGTGTATCAAGATCTTGTTTATACAAGTACACATGTGTACGTATATGTATATAGAAAGGTGTATGGTGGGCATTGTCTGTCACCCAATAGGTGGCAGGCAACGCCCATCATACACCCATTACACACCCATCATATAATCTTTGTTAGTGGAGGTAATGGAACAGTATGGAGGCTCAGAATCCCTATGAAAGTAGATTTCACTGATAGTTGTCTGTCTGATAAATTTTTCAAACTTCACCCATGTCAGCTAGACTTCTTACTAGGGTTATTCTACCAGACAGGTTCTTAACCCTTTACCTAACATGAAAAGCAGACGACACTTGCAAAAATAATTCTTGAATAACTAATTTTTTTCATTTTTTGTCTCAAAAACATAGGTTATGACCCCTCGTTGGAACGAGCTCGACGAGCTCGTTCCAACGAGGGGCCATAACCTATGTTTTTGAGACAAAAAATGAAAAAAATAATGAACATTAATTGGCGATGTTTGAGAATAGCGCTGGCCGGTTTTGGCCGTTACGTTGGGTAAAGGGTTAATGAAGAGTTTGCCATCAACAGTCCAAGTTTGGTCTATCTTCTTCGTTTTTTTAATTTGAGAGTCACAGTAAACAAGGAATGTTTATACTTGGTAAGGTCCTCATTAACATAACATGGTTTATTGCTAATAAGATTGTTTTACATTTTTTTTACCATCGTTGAAACGTTTCCTTGCTCCGTAGTTTGTAAATCGGACGATGATTTGTCTTTTCCTACCCTCTTTAAAGCTCCCCACCCTGTGCGACCTGTCCACATCACTGTGACTGATGCTGACACCCATTTTAACTGCCACGTCATGAACTAGCTTGTCAGTTGACACCCATTCCACTTCTTGAATACCACTTATCCTGAGACTGTATCGTCTGGTATCTTGTTCCAACTCGTCCAAACGAAGTCCTAGCTTATCTACCTTCTTCATTAATGTTCGCGATACATCAATAATCTTTAGCTCAACTTGACAACGTCGGATATGAGCTATTAGGATGGGTACGATTCGTTGTCAGTCCATACGTCCGCAATTTCTTTAGCATACTCCACAGGTCGCAGCTCTCATCCGACTAGTTCCTAATTTCACATGTGGCTTTGGGTCAATGTCTAGATGTGAGCTATGTTTCCAGTGACATCTTCGATTTGCACATAAATTGTAAACAATTCCATTGGCACACCTTTCAGATCGCATCTCTTACTTGATCAGTTCCAAATTCATACATGGCTTTATGCAATGTCCAAATGGAGCTTTTGGATTTTTTCCGAATTTAGTTGAAAAAAATGACCGCCAGCGATCATTTTAAAATTGGCATATACATTGCCAACATTTCCATTGGCACATCCTATAGGCCTCATCTCTCATCCGTTCTTTTTTAAATTTAGAGTGTGGCTTTGGTGTCATAAGTAGATGGGGGCTATTGGATTTTTCTAAATTGCGTTGAAAAACATGGGCGCCAGCAGCGATTCTGTTATTTGGCATATAAATTGTCAACAATTCCATCAGCACACCCTACAGGTCACATCTCTCATCTGATTTTTTTTCAAATTCCATATGTAACTTTGGAGTGATGTCTACCTGGGAGCTATGAAACTTTTCTGAATTTCGTTGAAGAAAATAACTGACATTGGCCATCTTAGATTTGGCATCTAAATTGTCAACAATTCCATTTATACACCCTATAGGTTGCAACCCTCACCTGAACTTTTCAAATTTCAAATGGAGCTTAGGTGTGATGGTTTTCTGTAAGAAACTTGATTGAATGGCTTAGCATTACTGGGCCTTTCTATTTAGTTCAGCCCCTTCTTGGAAAAGTTGAGTTGCAGTGTCATTGACACTTTCATCTTTTGTATGAGACCACGAGGGCCATGAGACAATTCCTCAATGACGTATAATCTACCATCCCTCTTATCCTCGTCTGTGTATTTAACGGCCACCTCCCGTGGAACCTCAACTCCACCACCCCTAACTAACAAACTATAGGCCCTTGGTGCCCCTTTTCTATCGTAAGAGGCCATGAGGGCAAGAGAAAAATTCCTCAATGAGGTATAATCTACCATCCCACTTATTCTCGTCCCGGTGTGGAATGATCACACCCCGTGGAATCCTTTCCTGTGGTCCGGGTCTATACCAAACTAATCATGTTTTATCATATGAGGCCACGAGGACCAAGAAGAAATCCCCGAGTGAGGTATAATCTACCATTCCTCTTATACTTATCCGGGTATTCAACGGCCATGTTCCGTGGTATCCCTTCCTGTAGTCCATCCTTACCTATAGAATCCTTTTATCGTATGAGGCCATGAGGGTCACGAAGAAATTCTTCAATGAGGTATAATCTACAATCCCTCTTATCCTCATATCGATATTTGATGATACCTATGACAGGGTGATATACTATTTGATGATACTTTTTGAGGATACCTTTTGATGATATCTTTTATAGGATACTTATCTGAAGATACTTGTCGTAGAAACCACTGTTTTTTACATCCGGGTACTTCACGCTACATCCGGGTACATCTGTCTGTTAGGTAATTGATAATAAACAACATGAGAGTATATAACATTTCATTCATTTTTATTCCATTCAAAGGGTCCTGATAGTAAGTACAAACTATAGGATATGGTCCTCTGCATTTTATACCGGCATTCGAATGCATTTCCACCCATACAGAAATGCCTGTGTCCCCGTCGGAATCCAAGAAGCCAAAAATAGAAACACTATCATCTAAAAGAATGAAAACAATTTTGTCTTAAAAATGGAAATAGTATACTACTCAAAGTTTGCTAAGCACCAAGTATACCCAACTACCTGTTTTACATTTTAGTTGAAATATTGCAATGAAAAGTGTATTTATTTTTTTATTTAATTATATCTTTAATGATTTAAGTACAGAAACTGAGATTTTATTTGTGTTTGGCGTCTTTTTGTAGCTTTTGAATAAGATAACCATGGAAAATGAATATTATTGGTAAAAGAGGAAATTTTTCAATTTGCCAAAGCGTTGACGGAGCGAACTGGTATGGGTTCAATATCGAGTATGAGACCCATTACTGATAATTACAGCTAGACAAGGCCTTCTCATGCTCCCAATCAGGTTCCCGGTGGTCCTTTGTGGGATGTTGTTCCATTCTTGGACCAGCACTCCTGGACACTTCTTGGCTGGACTGGACGGGTTGAATTGCAAGCTGCAACTCATTCCAGACATGTTCGATTGGATTGAGGGCAGGGAATCTTGCTAGCCAGTCCATACGCTCAATCCCCTCCTCTGTCTGTACTCCCCGACAGCATGAGAAACATTAGGACGGACATTATCGTCCATCAGAACGAATCTATCACCCATTGCACCTGCATACAATCTGACGTGGACATCCAGGATCGCATCAAAATACCGTTGTGCAGTCAATGTACCACGTTCAAGGAACAGAGCTCTGTTCGTCCATCCCAGCTGATGCCGCCCCAGACCGTGATTGACCCACCACCATAGTGGTCATGCTCAGCAATGTTGGCAGAATGGAATCGCTCTTCTGGTCTTCTCCATACCCTAGAACGTATGGTCTAGGCAGTACCTTGACTCATCTATAAAAAGGACAGTTCGCCAATCTTCTCTGGTCCATCCAGCGTGGTCCATGCCCCATTCATATCGTGCCTGGCGGTGGTTCTGGGACAGCGGAATGCAAATACATGTTGTTCTCGATCGGAGACCACCTTCGTGTAACCTTGCCCGAATAGTTTACGTCGAAACATTTACCCCGGATGCATTCTGAAGGTAACTGCTAAGCTGGGTTGCTGTGGCAAAGCGGTTCCTGAATGATCAAAAACCGGTCTTCATCTGCAGATGTTGCCCTGCATCTGCTACCGCCATGTCGTCTTAGTGGTGTGCCATACTGCTGAAATCTTGCCCAGACTCTTGTGATCACCGTATGGGTCACACCAAGGGATTCGCCAACCTGACGATGGGTAACCCCTTGCTCCACCATCCCTACGGCCCGCCACATTTCTGCTTGAGACAAATGTCTTCTTACGTTTGCATTTGCCATAATCAATCATTAAATCACAAGAGTTTGTGTTGAAATGAAGACTGAATACTCTACACATGGCATGCACATGCAGACAGTACACGAAAACATCATGAAAAATCAAGGGGTACATGCTTTCCACGACTGTCACGAAAAGTCTGCCTGTCAAGAGAGCTAATGTAAACACTAGGGACCAGCTCAATACATTCCTCAATCATATCCACCAAAAGTATCGCAAATATGTCACAAGCAAATTTCACAATGATGTGTCAAATATTTGGTGCTTAGTAAACTTTGAGCCGTATACTTTATTGCCAATTCCAGGGAAGGGAACATCAATTCGGGTAAAGTATTTGCAAACAGGATGTGGACTTGCAGATTTCGTAGCCACTGTTAACTGGCTGATTGCTAGAAGCTATTATCTTGGCTTTCAAAAATAAAGTGAGAGCAACATAGCAAAATCCTACATTTTCCTTGCTCATGTTTCATATTCAGTCAAATGCAAATAACATTTTGTTTATAGAAATTTGTTCTGTTACAATTTATTTATTATGGGCACTCTTCAATAATTTGTAATAGAACAAATTTTGAATAACAAGTTCAGACAACAGAAATAATCTAGTCCTCAGGCAGTTAAAGGTGAGAACTGTCCCTCTCTCTAATAAACTAGTGTGATAATTTTTCATACATTACTGATTTGTGATTTTCAGTTGTTTTCAATAACTATAAATACACAGAACAACACACGCGTGTGAATGGGTTAATCGGTATGGCAGAAGTGCCATGTCGATTAACCCATTCATACGTGTGTGTCGTTCTGTGTTTATTACACACCTTTCTGTCTATAAAAAAATCAATTATTAGAAGGACACTCAGCAATTCATTTGACAACTCTCAACAAAAAGATTACATTTTATCGCGAACCAAATCTGTGACGGGAAGCAGTGTTACTGTCTCGTCTCCTGAGTTCCAGTGTGTTCTATGTGCCTAATATAGAAGACATTGGAACTCAGAGGATGATTTTTTGTTACCGCTAGCCATGCACATTATAATTGCGGTGCACGATTTGTAGAAAAGTCCAGTGAAATTTCGCTTCTATTTAAAATAGTCCCTCAAGGATTTCCGTTCCGCACATATGTGCGGAACGGTGTTTCATTTTTCGCAATGTTTAGTGTTGCTGTAGATGGGGATTACATAGAACAGGCCTGTAATAAATTACAATTCTTAACAATTTCCCCATTCGAATAACACGGAGTAAAACGGCGATAATTTCAAAATTACGAGTCTGACGGGGACAAGATCGCGACACTTTACACATTCCAATGGGAAATTTGTATGGAAACGGAGCGTTTTCGACATCGTCTTTTCTGGTCCACTTCAATGGGGTGAGAACGAAGGGAGCGCTCTACAATTCTCGACAAAATCTCCATGCGAATAACACTGAGCAGGTAGGCGACGATGGGTAAAAAAAATTCGTTTTCGCAAATGTTCGAGACGAGCTATCTTCAAACATTTTCACATTCACATGGGAAATTTGTATGGAAAACAGATCGTTTTTTTCTAGACCACTTCGAGCTTAATTTTCTTCTTATTCTCACATTCATATCCCCATTTGATTAACCTTAACCGAAATACTAGCCCAGGCGGAAAGTGGTCTAGAATTGATGAAGTCCGATTTTAGCTGGCCAGAAAATTTTCAAACTAAATTCCCAATGCTTTCAAGCTTAAATTTGGGGTGGCCCAGAAATGAAATTTTGCTGGGTATCGGAAACCGGGCTTTGTCGATGCTGGGGGAAATAGACTCACACCGCGTATTCAGCCAATACTCAGGGAGTGTCGCCCGAATCCGTGCGTGAACGTATGTCTCGCCGTAACGAACTCGCCCGTTTAACTTTGTTGGGGTGATTCTTATCCTGAAGGGGTCTGTGACTTTTCTTCAAAAGGCATGAATCAACAGGGGTTCACTGAAAACAACAATCTCAATACATATACATATAAATAAATATGGTAATTTGTGACTTACATGGAATCCAGTGAATATGAAAAACAAAACGTCAATCACCCCCTACCCACACAGTTTTTGAGTCACTTGCGGGCCCGCATTCTATGTTGTCGCTGGCTTTCCTGCTTCTCGCTGGTGTTTGTTCTTTGGTCCCCTCTTCAGTTAACTCTTTCACTGCCGTCGCACGGCCACTAGCTTATTGTCACTTAACCGGATGTTTTTACTCAACATGTGACGTAGCGTCACTCTACGCGTGCCGTCGCTCGGCCGCTATCGTATTGTCACTTTAATATGTCGCCTTCCCTCTGCCAAGTGACGAAATGTCACCCCTCCACTGCCGTCGCACGGCGACTAGCTTATTGTCACTTCAATTGACGCTTTTTACTCAAGCAGTCGCCACCAAATAAACGCTCCCCTACGTTTATCTCAGAATAATGTTCATACGGGCAAAGCCAACTCTGCCTACGTATGGCTTGCCTTCTAAAACGGGTAATGCCGTTTACCTAAATGCGAATAGCTCCCTGAGCTCGTACTTCGTGTTTCTGATACTATTCTCATATATGGACTCCGACTTGGCCCGCGACTGCTCCTATTCTAAATATGAGCTCTGAGGCTCCCCTACGTCACAACGTGCCTATACTTTCGCACCGATGCGGCACCTCCTCTAACGTATAGCATGGGACATCCGCATCTACTCGCAACGACCCACAGCCTTATACACCTTCAGACTGGAATGAATTTTTCGAGAAATCCCCCATTTTTTATTTCGATAGCCAGAACATTAATTCTCAGTTTAATCGCTTCTCTTGAACTTGGACACTTAGATCTATCTTAATTTAATCTGAAAAAGATTAAAAGTAAGAGAGACAGTATTCTCCTGCAAAGCGTTATCTGTGTAATTATGGCCAGTTAATAGGTAATTGTTGTGAAAACAGTACATCGCCCATGTTCTGGACACACACCCGTATTACGTATCTAGCTTGTCAGCGAATGTCAGGAGATACCAAAATTCGAGTCTTTCAAAGAACTTTGAAGCGAGTATTACTGTTGTTATGGCACTGCTATCACCTAACAGATTGGGTCACGATTCTTTTCGCTATCCGTTCTGTGGTTGGCTGCCACAACGTCTACGAACTGAGATGAGCTGAAAGTAATGAGTGCAATTGTCTGAACGGCAAACACTATATATGCAACTTCGACTCATTTGCTAGGAGTGCTGCAGGTGATGATTCTAACAATATTATCACGGATGTGCCTTGATTAAATAGGGAGTAATCGCTTGACTGGACTGGTGACGTGAAATAATTCATGAGAGGTGAGGACCGTTGTGCAAACACGAGTGTTTTACAATATAGTCCCTCGCCTCGAATGAATTATTTCACGTAACCAGTCCAGTCAAGCGATTACTCTCTTTATTACTTTTCATTATTAATTTTCATTATTTTTTCCCTTTTTGTCTCTAAAACATAGGTTGTGGTCGATGAGCTCGTTCCAATGAGGGGTCATAACCTATGTTTTAGAGACAAAAATGAAAATAATAGCTATTCAAGAGTTGTTTTTTTTTTTTGCAAGTGTCATCTGCTCTTCATATGAGGTGAAGGGTTAAAAAAACAAAAAACAATGAAGTCCCCATTACATCCACGGCAAAGCGTCTTCATTTGCGAGCACGGATACATGACAAAATTGTTGATTGCATAATTCGCGTGTGAAGTTATCGTTTATAATCAAACCCGGAAATCTCAGTAAATCACACTTTGGAAAGTAATAAACCTGAATAAATTATGTTTGCTATAAAGATTTGACTTAACTTTAGAAAGATGTTTGAGCACAATACAGAGTAGGCAGGAAGATCTCACTAGAAATAAAGAGAAAAGGGGGAAAAAAGGATATATTTAGCGTGCTAAGTAAAGGATGCAGTTCGATGTGTCACGGTTTCTCATAACATGATATATAAATACACGACCGAAGGAGATGTCAACAAAGAATAGCAACACCCATTTCTAGATCGCCCCGTATCAGTGTTGAAAGGGTCAACGCCAAAGTGTAGAGTGGGACAAAACGAAACAGCGAGAAAGACTAGAAACAATAGCTTTTCGAGGGAAGGGTGCAGTAGTGCTATGTGTCCCGTTTTCTCATAAAAATAAAAATACAAATATACATATATGACCAAAGTTCATGTGGATACAAGATAACAACATCCAGTTAAAGTCGTCCCGAATCAGTGTTAAAAGAGCCAAAGCGAAAGTGCAGATAGGGAGAGGTAGAAAGAGACAGAGCGAAACAGTGAAAAAATAATAGTTTGCCAAGTAAAGGGTGCAGTCACTGCAGTGTAGAGTGTACCGGTGTCTCATGACACGGTAAATAAATATACAATATATGACCGAAGTTCACGTGGACAAATGATAATAACCACATACATTTCTAGATCACCCGATATCACATATGACAGAACCAAAGTCAAACACAAACATGTCGGATGACCCGCGTATTGAGAGAATAAAGAAGCAGCTGACACCGTACGAGGATTTCCCTAGGCCTGGCTTTCCATTTCGGTATTTATTACTCTCTAATTTTGATTTTTTGCGTAATATTCCCAAATCTGTAACCACGAAAATGCTTTGTTCTGCGGTATGGTCAAGTTTCGGTATGTTGAATTTAGTTTAAACAATATTGATTTCCATTAAACTTGTATTGTATGCATATCGGTACAATAAATTGGATCCGACAGTAAGCTTTATGCTTTTTCGAGGTCATTTCCAGATACAATACAATTACAAAAATAGTTGAATGATAGAGGTATCAGGTGTGTTCACATTCTCTTCTGCATGTAATATATTGGTATGATGACGACATATACTGATTACAGGGATGATCTGGAAAAAATACACGTCAAACTGAGTTCTTGATAAAGGATGGTTTAAAGAGAAAGCGTCGGAAAAGGTGGATTATCACAAAACATTCACGGGCTTGTCCGAAAGGCTGCACTGACATACAGTACGTGGAGAGTGTATTATCACTAAATCTCCCGCGGAGTGGAGACTCCACCCAAGCAATAACTGCAAATTTGTTGAAAAGCATAACAAACACAAGCAAAGTTTCAGCCAATGGACCTCCGGGTTAAACCCGGAGGTCCATTGGCTGAAACATTGCTTGTGTTTTTAGTCGATATATACAAAATTTGAAAGTTATAGTTCGGGTGATAACTCCACTCCGCGGGGGATTTAGTTACAATCCACTCTCCACGTACTGTAGCACTGCGCTAGTTTATGAATATCTTTATAAGCCAGAAATAGAGGGGGGCAAATTTCCTCACACAGGTGATCTTCCAGTAATAGAGACAAAACAAGGAGAGGGAGAGGGAGCATCCATTTACATTTAAATATATATACACACATACAAACATGCACACCCATGGGCGCAGATCTCTTCCAAAAAGTGGGGGGGACGTGCAGATGCCGAAGGCATCTGCAGCGAGTGCCGCAGGCACGAGCCGGCAGAGGGGGGTTTGGGGGGGTTCTCCCCCCCAAGAAAATTTTTAAATTGCGCTTTCAAATGGTGCATTCTGGTGGCCTCTGGGGTATAATTTCTCTTAATTATTTAGTAGAAAAAAATATGTTTTTCAACAGCCTGTTGTAATTTTGTCAAAATGCTTAACCATAATTGTTCCCGCTTTACCGAGCGTTCCCTATTAGATTAACACAATTCAACTGTGCGGTGGATTAGCATAAGGGCCCAACAGATGGAGCGACGACGTATGTGTCGGGCCCGTTAATGGATTAACAGATCCAATAACAGCCCGACACATACGTCATCAACAAGTCGCGTGAATTGAATGAATTCGATCGATAAATTTCGTTCTCAAAATATAAACAAAGCAGACGATACTGTCTTGCACATTTTCACGAGCTCAGTACCGGCCTATTACTCTCTCTGCATAAGAATTCTGTCGGCAACATTGATATTCCGATATCAAATAGTTATGCTGCTTATGCATTTGTGCAACCCACAGCTGTGTCTGGCTGAGTAACAACTTATTTGAAGGCGCAGTGTTGAACAACTGTTCGTTGAACGTTACGTCAGTCCAAACATGGACCCACAGACATAGTCCGTAATATAATTTTTGTGGTTGATACGGCTACAGTACAGGCCGTACCAACCCCAAAATTATATTACGAACTGTGGGTCCAAGTTTGGACTAGTTGAACGTGTATCAGAAGTGAATCTCGCATTAAAATTGATGAGAGGGTGCAGCAGTGGGGGAGCATAGTGGGGGACATGTCATACCATGTCCCCCAGTGGTGGGAGGGGGGGACATGGCATACCATGCCCCCCCCCCTTGATGAGATCGGGGAGGACACGTCTCCCCCGTCCCCCCCATGATCTGCGCCCATGTGCACACCCACACACACCCTTGGAATAAAACCGAATATCAACCTCGTTGGAGGTAAAGGGTTGAAAACGCAGAGGAATTACAAAATAGGAAGCCATGGTTCAGTAAGGACTGCCTTGACGCTAGGACCAACCTGAGGCGTGCTCGGAAATCTTATAAAAATACGTTAATCGTATGTAGACGCAAATATAAAGCTGCTCTTCAGAACAGTAGATTCCACTGCAATAATCAATTAAGGGGGAAACCACGTCGCGTTCAAAGACAAAACAGTAAAAAGTTCTGGAAAATATATAAACTATTAGACAATAAGAAATGTGAAAGTAAAATGCCATCGGCAAAAGAGTTCTACGAATATTACAGTAAATTAGAAACCGACACACACCCTAACCCCGTAGAAGAAGAAAACGGGGCTGATAACCTCTCAAACCAATCTGAAAATATTGACAGAAGAGTACTTAACGACTGCATTACAGTCGACGAGATAGAAAAAGCAGTTAAAAGATTAAAAAATGGAAAAGCTCCGGGATACGATGGAATAACGAATGAGTATATTAAATCAACTTTTCCTAAATTTAGTAACAGCTACTCAAAGTTTTCCAGTATAATATTAAATACTGCTATCTTCCCAATAGAGTGGACAATTGGAGTTATTAAGCCTATATACAAAAAGAATGGCCCCCTTCAACAACCAGACAGTTATCGTAAATTTCATTATTGTGTAATATATTTAAGTTATTTACTAGCGTTTTAAGTGCACGAATTTCTAATTTTCTAAACGAGAACAACTTATTAAGTGAAACAGAAGCAGAATTCAGGGGAGGCTATTCAACAATTGATCACTTATTTTCAATCAGGGTTGTAATAGAACTGTTACGGATGAACACACACAACATGTTTTGTGCCTTTATCGACTTCTCGAAGGCCTTTCACAAGGTCTGGAGAGCAGCTCTGTGGAAAAAAAACTATTTGATACACATATAGACGGAAAGATACTCCAAGTAATTAAAAACATGTATAGCGACATAAAATCTATTGTTATTGTCGACGGACAAATATCTGATCCTATCGCGAGTTACACTGGTGTTAGGCAAGGGGAAAATTTATCGCCGATACTTTTTACATTGTACCTGGATGACTTAGAATCCTTTTTGAGTAACACAGACTGTGGAAATACGAATTTTATAACGCGATAAAATTGATGTTTTGTTTCGAAGATTACCTTCTTAAACTACCCATTTATTTGGCTACTCCCCTCCTCCAGTTTCGAGTCAGGAATCATAGGCTCCCAGTCGAAACTGGTAGTTGGACGTCAATGGAATTTTCCCAACGAGAATGTAATCTATGCCACGTTGATATTGGGGATGAATTTCAGGATATCCTTGTCTGTGATAAATTGAAAGAACTAAGAGCAAAGTACATAAAGCCATTCTACAGACGAAACCCGAGTATGTACAAAGACCAGAGTCTTTTTACCAGTGCAAATACTAAGCAACTCTGTAAACTAGCAAAATTCATCAGGGCCCTTAAATCAGTTTTAACTTCCTTCTCCGGCTGAAACTAAACGATCCTCTACCATTACACTGAGTTTACTAAATCCTACCGACCATAGACGAAACACAAATATGCACAAAGCCTAGACCACCGTAAACTGTACAAATGCAAAGCAACCCTACAAACTTGGAAACATTTTTACTAGAGACGAAAAATTATTGATAACAACCTATACAGCTGACACCAAACAATCCTCTCCCATTATGGTAAGTTAACTGAACCCTATCGACCATGAACACGGATAAAGCTCTATCATAATAATGTTTCAACCAAATGAAACAACCAAAGTACCCGGCAGCCTCTTTCTTAAAAGCGATAGCGGCTATTTGGGTTCACAGCCTATCGCAGCAACGGTGATGCATGAAAAGCGGTGTGAGGCTGTGGAACGGAAAGATGAACTCGTCCCGCGGCCGGATGGCGGTGTACGGACAGCCTCGTGGGGCCGTGGAACGGGTTTATCATTGATCGAAGTAGACACGCGTGCGTGCGTGCGTGCGTGCGTGCGTGCGTGCGTGTGAGGTTAAAAAATCGCACTGCACAGACATTTCCTACTGAAAAGTTTTTTCCTTCTAATATGCCTCAGAAAAATTGTTTTCATTTACTGAACCCTGATGGGTTTCAAACATGACAAAAAATTACATAAAATTGATTTAAACTAAGTGATGAACTGGTTAAACTGACTGGCAATAATTGATGTTATTCATATTGATGGGCTCTAATTTCGTCCTTACAAGGATGTTACGCAAGCTTTTGTTTTTCTTATGACAGGTCGAAGATTCAAAGGTTCAATTAATTTAACATTGGTTAAATTGCATTCATCTTTTAACATTTTTGCTATTTCGATATTCATTCTGTTGTATGTTAAAGTGAAAGGAATGATGGACCTCCTTTCGCATTCTCCCTCTGATATGTTCATACCAAATGGCCAGAGGGTTTGAAGCGTATTGATCCAAAAAGCTTCACGTTTTTTTCTAAATTCATCCGTTTCTTCTAATGTGTCTTTAGTTGGTGGCTGTTCAATAGGATGGATTTCGAAATCGTCCAAAGAATGGCCAGGAAGGTTAAAATGTTGAGCTACTGGGGCCTCAGCATTATGTTTTATATCCTGTTTGTGTCTAGTGGCACGTTCTCGGAAAGGATTTTGACTTTGACAAACATACTGTTTCCGACAGCGCTTACATGTGATAAGGTAAATAATATTGTGTAAATCACAGTGGAGGGGGGTACGGATCTGATAATGATTTTTCGTTTGTTTGGAGGAAAATTCCTCTTTCTGATCAAGCATAAAAGTATGCAATCTACAACGAGGCTTTTTGCAATTAAATATCGCGCCACTACCATACTGCAACGGTCTGTTGTGTTCAATCTTCAGTGGTTCGAAATCAGTAGTTTCCTCTGGACTTTCGAGCTTTTTCAGAGTTTGGGATTTCAGGCTATGCAAAAAGCGTAGTGAGTACCCTCTCGATCCGAGGGCGCCAAATAGAGTAGAACAAGCCTCATCGAAATTTACCTTATCACTTGAATTGCGGTGGAAACGAATGAGCTGTGATTGGATGATACTTTTAAATGTATGTTGAGGATGAAATGATTTTGTGTGCAACAATTGATGTGAATCAGTTGGTTTAAAATATACTTTGTAATCTAAATGACCGGGCGCTTGAAACTGCTTGCCTTTATACACGGTCACATCGAGAAAATCTTCTGAATGTTCCCAAATAATAAAAATGTCATCTAAATACCTGAGACATAGGAGAGGATGCTTTGCACATTTGCTTAAGGCATTTTCCTCCCATACCGCTACATAAATGCTTGAAAATTAGAACTGAATCTTTTGCCCATAGGAAAACCCATTATTTGTAGAAAATATTCCTCATTGAATTGAAAGTCATTACCTTTTAAGCTCCGCTCTAAAAGATCCAAAATTTGTTCATCCGGGCGTTTTGCATCCGGATATTTTTCAAATGCATTTTTAAACCAAAGTACTCGGTAGCCTCTATGATAAACGTGATAGCGGCTATTTGGGTTCACAGCCTATCGCAGCAACGGCGATGCATGAAAAGCGGTTTGAGCTGTGGAACAGAAAGATGAACTCGTCCCGCGGCCGGACGGCAGTGCACAGACAGCCCCGTGGGGCCGTGGAACGGGTTTATCATTGATCAAAGTATACAAGCGTGCGTGCGTGCGTGCGTGCGTGCGTGCGTGCGTGCGTGCGTGCGTGCGTGCGTGCGTGCGTGCGTGCGTGCGTGCGTGCGTGCGTGTGAGGGGGTCGATTTGTGTGTGAGGGTGTGTGTGTGCCGTTCTCTTCTCATATATTAACAGGCTTTCTAGACTGCCACGAATATAAGACATATAAGACATGTGATGTATGTAAATATATCCCGTCGTCCTCTCATATTGACAAGATGGGACTTGTGATGGTTGGGTCACGCGGCCCTGTGGGGCTGCATCAACATCCCTGTGGGGTTGTGTGATGGTGTTGTCACCAGTACCCCCTTCCAAAGTTATGTGCTTATTGTCCTGCCCACTTAGGAATTGGTAGTGGCTTATCAAGAATATATACTTCAGCTGTCGGCACTTTCCCCGTTTCTATACATCATTCGGCTATGGACCTGTAAGCTTAGCTGGCCCAACCAGAAGTGATTCATTTATACAGACTTAGACGTCGTGGCGTGGGGCCGGCGGGTTCTGCCTTCTGGTGGAGGACAGGGCCTTCTGGCCTACACGCGGCGACGTTTACTCTCCTCCTGAACAAGATTTGGGAGAAGCTGTTGATATGGCCAGATGAGTGCGCCTATGAATGAATTTCTATATGCCCATACCTCCACCATCCCTCCGGGGAGTGTGTTTTCGGTGTATACCGGCATGTATTTACCAACATTCGGGTATGTCTGAATGTTGGCAGATATATGCCGGTATATACACGAATGTTGGCAGATATATACCGGTATGCACTGGTTGCACGCATAAAATCAGAGAGAGGGTGGGGGGGCGGTGAGTTCTGGGTAAACGCTACATGTTGATTCACATTACAGGGCATAATTTGCATCTCGCTACACAGACATGCTAAAATTTCTGATGATTAATCGAAGCCAGGACTCTTTATGCAAATTATTGCCAAGGCACGTATTAATACATTTTGTCTGATAACGTTGAATATTGTGGAGTGCATAACGGTGCGACTGATTACCGTCGTTCGGTTGAGCATTCTATAATGTTGAGCGTTGTTGACGTTTATTTTGACTGAACAACCTTGTTCTATTAGGGGTGGGGGCACAACACAATATACTCATTCGCGAGGGCGAGAGAGAGATAGAGAGAGAGAGCGAGAGAGAGAGGGGGGAGGGGGGGGGGGGAGAACATGTATAATCTGTAAATACCCACCACGGACACATAACATAAACTCATGTATATTGAAATACTATTCGTTTGTACTTTACTCCATGAAAATGGAAAAAAGTAATGAGATAAATAAATAAATAAATAAATAAATCGTACACACGCGCATGCACGCACGTACGCACACGCAAACACACACGCGCGCACATGCATACACACATAACTTTACAATGGACCAAAGCAAACACTCTCTCCCCTTCCTGGATGTTCTAATCACGTTGGAAGAGGAAGTTCTTCCAACAGACATATACCACAAACCAACAAACAATAAACAATGCCTGCACTTCAGATCCTGTCATCCCGGCCATACTTAAAGAAATGTACCTTATAATCTACCTCGGAGAGTTTGCACAGTAGTTACGAATACAGAGCTTATAACCAAAAGACTTAACGAATTAATAAACTCTCTCGAAAAACGCGGATATTCAACCTCCTTGATAAGGAATGGTTTTCACAGAGCAAACTCCCTAAACCTCGCAGAATTGAGAACTCCAAGAGAAGGAATCTAAATAACGATATTCTCACTTTCATAACTACTTTCAATCCAAAGAATCCTGAACGTTTCCCTTCAATCCTATCCAATTTGGACTTGTGAAAAGGAAGTGAACGGGTGAAGAAAGTACTGGAAAAAACACAACTATTCAAATGTACGAGGCAACCAGCAAATCTCAAACAAATTTTAACGTGAGCGAAGTCTGAGGAGGAAACGAACACCTCAACGATCTCTGAGTGCAAAGATAAACGATGCGGAACCTGTGAAGTCATAATCGAGGGAAATTCATTCAAATTTCAAAATTCCATTCCCCCCCCCCCCACATCTTTGTTGTAACCCCCCCCCCCCCCCCCACACACACACATGTACATCACCATGTGTCCTGTATGTTATAGAGTGTTCGGGCTGCAACGAAGAGTACATTTGGGAAAGTAATTACCTCAGAAAAGAAGTCTCTGGCCACAAAAGCCACAAAAAGGATGAAAAATCAAGAAAGCTTTACGTGAGTGACCACAATGCTGCCTGTAACAAAGGAAAAAAAACAGGTTTAAAAATTTTCCAATTTTTCAATGCAACGATGAAAGAGCACTCCTTGCGAAGAAAATATTCTTCATAGATAAGTCCAGGCCCAGTTTGAATCGAGGCTAAAATGGATTGCTCTGTCAGCTACAAAAACACTCGCAGCCACCCACTATCATGAACAGAACCGAATCGAATTCAGGCCCGCCTGTGGCACTTATGCATAATAACCTCTATCAACGGTAAAACTGGAAGGTATTACGTCCCGGCGAGACAGGGAGAATATCCGAAGCTACCTGCATCGTAAACGATCAAATAAACGAAACCAATACAGCCTCATAACGCGACTGATCTAAATTAGAATTCATTTGTTTGTTGGGAGGCTGAACTGTACCCTTTCGCACTATAAAGTGCGACTTGTCTTGTGCCGGTTCATTCTCACCTACGCGTAAACGCGACTAACCTAAATTAGAATTAATTTGTTTGGGAGGAGAAGCCCAAGCATGTATGTGTGTGTGTGTGTGGGGGGGGGGGGGGGGGGGCAGTAATAGGAGGAGACAAGCCTGGAGTTACCTTGTTTATACAAGCAATTCCCATCTCACAATTATTCATTTAATACCTTGACACCTCCTGGGTTTCTCCGAGCTTGCAACCCCAAATTATGAAAACGTTGTTTGTACACACAACTCTCGAAAGCAGGTCAATGTTTATTTTGGAGATTATATACCATTATTCGAGTGTGAATAGATTAGAAAGTCACATCTCTCGCAAAACTTAATGTTATCAGAAGAATGACTTGTAAATATTTTTAATCCGGCCCTTTATTCTACAAATGTATAAAAAAGGATCACTTGTAGAGAGTTTTACTTCTGAAGACATGTATCTATCGAAATATATTAAATTAACTTTGGCGACTACTTTGTGTTAAGTGTATATTTTCTGCATAGATGTAATTCATGTTTCTTTAGGATTATATTTTCTCTATGTAAGGATGTCGGAGGCATGTGATCCTTTGAATTTTGCTTTAAACCAATTTGCACATTTGAATCTCCCATACTCTGAAAAACTCTTTCGCCTAACAAAACTCCAAAGTGACATTCAATCAAAAATTCTCCATCTCAAAAATTGCTTCCCACAGCCCATTAAATCTGACTTTTCACCCATCTCTCAACATGCCCCCAATATGCCGAACAATCGGAATCATCCCGAAGGACTACTCCCACACACAATAAACCAATTCTGGCGAAAAAGGGTTAAATAGAAAATTCCGTCTCGGTATATTTTTAGATTTTGTGACCCTCTATGCGTTATTAAAATTGTGTGGAAATCGGCTCGAAAATGGCTTCTGAATCGTACGGACAAAATGTGTGGACTCCCCTCCCCCCCCCCCCCCCCTCCAAAAATAAAATAATAATCCGTAGAATAACAATAGTCTTTTCCAGGGGGGAAAGCCTAACTATTCTCAAACAGGGGCGAATCGCCCTCTCGGTTTTTACCTTTTGCTTTCTACTTTTACCCCAGTTTCTTTTCTTTTCGGGTGGTATTACAGAATCGTTCAGTCAGAACTTGACTTACGAAAACTTTTTTTTCGCCACATTTAATTTCTTTCGACGCCTGTGTGTATTTTTTCTTGTTGTGTCTGTACCGTGAAGAGGTCTTCATCACACCGAAAACTAGGTGAAAATTGTTTTTTGTTGTTTTTGCCCGTGCTGTTTAAGCTTTATTTAGACGAATATATATACATACATATATATACTTAGATAAATAGCATCACACTGGTACATTAATAGACTAACACAAAGATCCAGCGAAAAGTTTAAACTTTAATTTTCGAGTGGCACAGCACTCTTCTTCGGAAAACTAAAAACTACTGATTTAAAATAATTTACGAAGGGTATTAAATACATTGAAAGGTGTGAAAAGATAAAATCCATAAAATAAACAAGTTACATACATTACAAACGGGATAACCCAAAGGCTGATTAAATAATAATGGGAGTAAATACAAAAGAAAATATCTATTAGGCAACTAGTTCTGGTTCGTTCATCGCCATCATTCGCACCTCTGACCCAAGAGTGTGAGCACCTGATCAATCAATCATGGATACACTGGAATTACCAGAAGACTCACCAGAACCATCTCAGCTCTGGGCATCTCTTGCCCTGTCACCTGGACTGTCCAGGAGACAGGCAAGAGAGTCCACCTGAGCCTGGAATTTGAAATAGAGACAACCAAGACACCACCCTATTCGGAGAGAGGTAGTACCTTTGGCGAGAGGATCCCCTATCCCACTGGTCCTCACCCGAAGGGGGCATGGAGGCCCTGGAGAGAGAAAACAAAAGAACAGGAAGAAGAGTCCATCGACCAAGCGCAGGGACGCCCGGCGCTTGGAGGCCTTCCGGAATGAGAAGAAAGAGGTGAGCGAGAGGATGGAGGTTCTGGAGGCAGCTGCCAGTTCCCGTCCTAGTCCCACTAGTACACCCAACCAACTGCCAGCTCCTGAGCCGGTACTGTTGGATGAGGAACGTCTGGTGGAGACTGGGGAAGGACTGGAGGTTGCATTTTCGCCACCTCCCACCCCTCACTCCCTTCTCTGCCAGACAGCCCGGGTGAGTCGATCACAGCAATACAGCCACCTAAGTCTGTAGTCACCGCCGAAGACTTAAGGAGAATAATAGAGGATGGAAAACGAGCAGTTGAGATGGGAAACAGAATCGCCTCCGAAACCGACGAGTTCAGGAAAATATCCAAAGCAAATTCCAAAAAGGCATTAGACGCAATCCAGTTACTAAACTCAACATCATCAACTTTCACATCACCATCTCAACCACCTCCAAAGAAAAAGAGCCGGAAGAAGCACTGACGGAGCTAAGCCACCTCCGTCCTTCCTTTTCCTCCTCTACCATGCCTTGACATCCCACAACAACAAACAGCTAACGAGGGTCGAAAGGGGCTTGCCCCAAACCGTCCCTGCGCGCCTTCGGCGCGTGAAACCATTTCTTTCGTTTCAACGACGATTTTGGTGTGAACTCTGGGTGATGGTATGGTTTAGACAAAGGCGCAATACTGATTCACTGAATGAATGATAATTGCTTTAAGGTGCTGACTGTATGGGGCGCGATGAAACAGGGTCTTGTTTTTTTATTTCTTGACTTATTCATTCCGATTCTGTGTGACTCTGAAAATAATTTAGGAAAGATAAGGTGAATGAATGAATGTGAAAGAGAGGAGAAAAAGGGGAGAAGAGAGCGAGAGAGAGAGAGAGAGAGGGGGGGGGGGCTTTGGAAGCAACGGTCAAAAGTTTTGCTCGATAGGATGGGGGGGGGGGGGGGGTGCTAGATGATGACAACCGATAAGAGACGCATCACCCGAGAGATTTTTCTCAGGATCACATGCGAGAAGTAACCGCCGCGATTAAACAGAGCAAAACCCTGGACTGTAGCATCCCAAGGCCGACCATCTCCCTTTCCTCGTTAGGAGCTAACATTGTACGTCCCTTGCCGATGTAATGTTTTGTGTTGTTATACCGGCGTTATTTCTTGGGAGGGAAAGGCTCATATAAGAAACTCCGTAATGTTGCTTCCTACTGGTTTTCTGGCTACATTTTCAAAACTTCACTTTGGGATAGGCATCCTCTGAGAGATTTGCCCAAGAATAATATACACAATGTAAGAGAGAGAGGGGGCCCTTTCCTCTGTCACACTCATTCACCAACCCTCTCTTTATGGAAGAAGGGGTGGGTAAATGAAAGAGTGCGAGAGAGAAAGGAGGGCAGAGGACTAGGGACAAAGTGGTCAAAAGTTTTGCTTGAGAGGGGGAGGGGGGGGGGTGCCAGATAGTGACATCCCAATGGGGGTCACATCACCCGAGAGATCTGTCTCGAGATCATATGCAAGGGGTAGCCGCCGCGATTTAACAGAGCAAAACCTTGGACCGCCTCATCCCAAGCCCCATCCCCACCCACCACCTCCCTCCTTAGGAACCCACATTGTCTGTCCATTGTTGCCCCATTTTATTTTTACAGGTCGGGTGCTGTGTAGTTTAACCCTACTTCCTACTAGTTTTACGATGTTTCCTAGTCTGAGTGTGGAACCCATCATTGACATTAAGGCCCTTAGGCGCAAGTGTTTCCAGTTTCCAGATCCATTCCTTTTCCTTCTTATCAAGAGCTTTGTTCAACTTAACGTCCGAGTCTGATTTTATATGTTCCAAAATTTGAAGTTTGAACGTTTGTTGGGACTGAGCCCGAAGGTGGTCATAGATGTAGGAACAGTCGCTTTTGAAACTAGAATTTCCCAAACAGTTTCTTAAGTCGCTCTTGTGCCCATTAGTTCTAAAACGTAAATTATTGGTTTGTCCTACATATTGCAGTTCACAAAATGGGCATGATAGAACAAATATGACCCATTTTGATTTACAATCTGTATTGGCATTTTTACAAGGGAAAGTTCTACCATTTGTAGTGCTTACAACCTGATTGTTTGGATTAAAAATACCACAGATTTTGCACCGACTGGCATTACAGGGTTGACAAGGTTTGTGGTTTTGAGGAGGCAGTGAGTCCTAAACCTTAGCTCTAACCAATGTACTTGCCAAATTTGGGGACTGTCTGAAACTGACTATGGGGGTACATGGAACTACTTCCTTAAGTTTTTCCGATTGGTGTAGGATGGGGAGGTATTTACTAAGTATGCCCTTGATATCAGCTAAGTCCGGATGGTAGTCAACCGTGAAATAAACGCTCCCTTTTGATTTGTTATCAGGTTTTTTGTCTGGATTTTGAAAATTGGTTATGGCCCGTCGGACTTGGGCCCTTACTTTTTTTCTGTTATAACCCCTACGGATCAAGTGAGTCGTGAACTCATCACATCGTCTTTTAGCAGCTTCGATGTCCGAGCAGATCCGGCGGATCCGATGTGATTGGCTATATGGAATACTCTTTTAGTGTGGTTAGGATGACAACTTGTTGCAAGAAGATATTGATGGGTATCGGTGGACTTGGTATATAGATCAGTTGAAAGGACGCCATCTTTCAGGGTAACTGAAACATCTAAAAAATTCACAGTTGTATAGGAGTACTCACTGGTAAATTTAATTGACGGGTGAATGCTATTCCGAAAGCTTATCCTCACCCGAAGTCCAGATAAGAAAGATATCATCTATAAACCGGAGCCAGACGTCCGGGGAGTATGAATAAGAGGCTAACATATCTTTTTCAAAAACATAGTCATGAATATATTGGCGTAGGCTGGTGCCATTTTCGTCCCGATTGCAGTGCCCGCGGTCTGTAAAAAGTATTCCTTGTCAGTGGCGGTGCCAGAAATTTTTTTTTGTGGGGGGGGGGGGGGGGGGGGGGGGCAACTAGGGGGGCAGACTCAGTTATTTTTACTTTTCATTATTAACGATAATTATATTATAACACTTTACCTAACGTAATGGCCAAAAACGGCCAGCGCTATTCTCAAAACTCGCCAATTAATTGGCTCCGTCGCCTCTGTTAGCAGCCAGTGGAGGGTTAACAAATGCTTAACGGACTATTTTGTCTATGCAAAATGTAGGATCAGACAAAGACCTACTAATGGTCATTTTTTCTTCAAAGTCTGCAAAAAGATGTTTGGAGAAATCTACAGAAAATGGGAATTTTAAGCTTTTAAGGGGTATCTCTCTTTAACCAACCCAAAATGGGTTAAGATTTGGATGTTTGAATATCCTTACCACACACAAACATTATCCCTATAAATTTTGCGTCTGACAAAAGAAGTTATGTTTCTCTGTTGCATATCCGTTAGATGCCGTTGCTGTCTGAAAACAGCCCATTTTATCGAAATTTTGATATTTAGCAGCTCGTGGAGAGTTTACAAATGCTCACCGGAATAGTTTGTCCATGCGGCTTGTAATGGCACACTAAGACCTATGAATGGCCATTTTTTTCTTGAAATATATAAGATGTTTTTAAAGAAATCCAGGGAAAACATGAATATTTAAACCTTTGATGGGAATCGCTGTTTAACCAGCCCAAAACGGGTTAAGGCTTGGTTTTTGAATACCCTGATTACTTACAAAAACTATCCTCGGTGAATTCCACTTCCAGTAAAGGAAGTTATGTTTATTTCCCAGCTACAGGTAGGGTGCTGTGTGGGGCTGAAAACAGCCTATTTTATGAAAGTGTTGATATTGGAGAGCCCGTGGAGGGTTAACAAACGTTATCAGAATATTTTGTCCTTGCCGTTTGTAATGTCACACAATGACCTGCGACGGACCAGTTTTTTCCTGAAAATCTACTCGACATTTTTAGAGACATCCACGTAAAACATGATTATTTAAGCAATTGAGGGAATCACTCTTAAACCAGTCCAAAACGGGTTAACACTTTGTTTTTTTAATTATCTTATTACTTACAAAATGGTCCTTGGGGAATTCCACTTCGAACAAAGGAGATTATGTTTATATCTCAGGTACACAGTGTGAGCTGTAGGTGCCCAAAAACGGCCAATTTTCTTAAAATTACAATGCTTGGCAGCCTGTAAAGGGTTAATAAATGCTCACCTGAATATTTTGTCCATGCATCTTGTAATGTCACACCAAGACCTACGAATAGCCATTTTTTCTTGAAAATCTACAAGATGTTTTAAGAGAAATCAACAGAAAACAAGTATTTTAATATTTTAATGGGTATCTCTCTTTAACCAGCCCAAAATGGGTTAAGACTTCGACTTTTGAATACCCATACCACTTACAAAAAGGTTTCCATATCAATATTGCGTCCGATAAAAGAAGGTGCCTTTCTCTGTGATATACCCATTGGGTGCTATTGGTGTCCAAAAACAGCCCATTTTGTCACAATTTTTACGTTTACCGACCCGGGGAGGGTTAACTAATGCTGACCGGAATATTCTGTCCCTGCAGCATGTAATGTCACACCAAGACCTGAGAATGACCAATTTTTCTTGAAAATCTACATGACTCGTTTAGAGAAATCCACGGAAAACATGATTTTTTTTAGCTTTTGGGGGTATTGCTGTTTAACCAGCCCGAAACGGGTTAACGCTTAGTTTTCTGAACACCCTTATTACTTACAAAAATAATCCTCGGTGAATTAACTTCCAATAAAGGAAGTTATGTTTATCTCTCGTGTATCGTTTGGGTGCTGTCGAGGCCCGAAAACAGCCCATTTCATCAAAATGCAATGATGAATGTTTAAAAAAAAATCTACAAGGCGTGTTTCGAGAAAGTGCCGATAAACCCCAATTTTGGCAGTTTTTTACCAATTCTGGCGAATAAGAGTTAAATTGAAAATTCCGCTTCGGTACATTTTTAGATTCCGGCCCGGAACTTGATACGCCAGAACGTCATTATATGTGTGGGGTAGACCAATCAATATTTTCAACGTGCAGACCAGAGGCTGCACGTTGAAAATATTGATTAGTTAGTCTTCCCAAAATAATGAATATATATACAGAACCACACTTATGTTTGAATGGGTTAACGATTACTGGACGAGAGCGAGTGGCGCAGGGATACCACGAGAGCCGGTAGGCTCGAGTGGTTATCCCAGTGCCACACGCTCGAGTCCAGTAATCGTTAACCCATTCAAACATAAGTGTGGTTCTGTATTTATTACACACCCAACCATGAAAAAGAATTCACTATAATTAATCTCTAATTTAATTAAATAGTCGACAATTTGAACGGTTGAAAGAATTTTAGAGAGAAACAGGCAATTTTGTCAGAGAGCCAGTCTTAAGTCTTTGACCTTGTCATCTGTAGAATCGCTGTTGATTCATTTTATTCGCAAAAAATGTCGCTCCGAACACTCAAAACTCAAAAGATTGCGTTCAGCATATCAGACGTCACAAATTATGAGGTCTCAAATGTGTTTTCAAAATTGAGTGTGCAGGCATCATAATATCTGGAGGATGGAAAAAGTGCAAGGATTTTAATTTGAATACGGTGCGAACTGGCCACTCTGTTTAAATTTCGTGCTTTTTAAACTGAAACTAAAAATACAAGTTTGAACTCGGCTTGACGATACATCATGCACTACTGCCACAAGGCTATCGCATGTGGACTGTACATCGGTCATTTCTGTTCTGCACTGTAACAAACGTAGTACACACTGGACGGGAAAAGATATTTTGTGCAATAATTAACCTTTCGGGGCAGTCATACGATCGTTTGGAGTAACTGAGTCTGAGGGCAGTGAGGCAGTTTGAGATTCCATTCTGACTCTGAGTGAACTCTGCAGTCTTGGTAAGTTTGCACTTTATTTTTCAACATTATAAAGTTTCTGACTTGAAATTTAGCCTTCTTTTTATTTTACCTCAAGTCTTGATAACCTTTGTTTGAAATGGGCTGCACTTACAAATAAAAGCTTTAGGTTGTCCACATAATACTACACAGATAATATACAAAGGGAGAAATATATTGCATGATAACTGCAAGAAAATGTCATGTCTTGTCTCCACAAGTAATTTAGTTTCTACACCTTTTTTTCAACCCCCCCTCCCCCCCCCCTCCACCCATCTATAACCTGACAGCATTTTCTTGAAAGTCACAAAATGAGTATCCAACAGTCTTAGTCAGAGGCTGAGAGAGAAATAAGGGGGGGGGGGGTGTGTTCTCACCAGTAAGCTCCAACTTATTTTGGTTGATAATATTTTCAAAGATTGATTAATGTTTACATTATTTTGTACTAGTAGTACTATAGTTCACCAGTTTGTTATCTGAACGGTTATGTCAATATTTTTTTCTTGGTATCTGGTTCAAAACAAAATAATTTTTTATGTGTCTGCTCCAATATCTCAATATCTTGTCAGTCTTAAATTTGGAATTTGGTATTCTGAATTTGCATTTTGTAAGTAGTTTTAAAGAGGACTGATAGAACGTGGCTAAAATGATAGGCTTTTGGAGAACATTTTCTTGGGGATCCGATGGGCGCTGACCAATCAAACTGCCCAGAACTTTTGTTTCAAAATCAAAATGCAGGCCCTTACCTCGAATTTGCCTATGAAAATGCTCTTCCCACTGCCCTGATATTTGCCAAAATTATAAAAATATCCCCTCCCTCTGAACACTCTGTTCTGAAAATACCAGTCCTTTTCAATGAAAACTGCAAAATTAACTGCTCATTGGTGAGGGGGTGAGAGTGCCTCAACCCCCGCCCCATCTCATACACCCATGTAACTAAGTCACATAGGTGGCATTCAATTTAAGTTGAGAATTAAAGCAAAATAAGAAATATCCCTGTAAAACAGAAATACTAGCAAAAATCCTAAATTAGTCATTTAAAAATACACATCAATCTGTGTCTGGAAAATATTGTCATATTGTCTATGTTTCAAATATTTTAATAATTATTTTTGAATTTCAGGGAAGTCATCTCATAAAATTGACAATATATTGCATTCATCAGACCACATGTATTTGCCACCCCTCCCCTCTTCATGGTCTCATTCCCACCCTACTTGGGATTTTTCAGAATTTCTGTAGTGGGTAGCTGGTAACATTTTTTAATTTCCCCAGTACAGACTCCAGAAAGTCATATTTTAGCAATACTAGATCCCCCTAAAAAAGCCCTCCCACCCTGACCCCACAAAAAAATAAATAAAATAAACCTGTTGCCCCAACACCCACTAGCACGTAAAAAACATTGGTTCCACAAATGTAAAATACCGCGTTTTTCTTACACAACCAGGCTTTTCATTCTTCCGAATTTATTTTCTTTACTCAGCTAGGGTGGGGCGGGGGGGGGGGGGTCATCTGGTAAGGCTTAAGGGTAGAATTGGAGATAGTTAATTAGTAACTGCATGTACTACAATAGCTGTCAAACATCTCCATGCGCGGTCGGCGTGTCGTCGTCTGTTTTTCCGCTTCATGTTAACCAGTATTCAAGATTCATGTTCAGTCTTGCTTCCCGAGGACTGCTTCACCTTAATATGCTTTCCAAAGTATGTTTGCGTTGGCAAACGTGCTGCTTCATTGCCGAAGCGTGAATCGAATAAGATTACAGTTACACAGTAGGCCTCGTGTCGACTCGCCGGCAGCACGCAGCGGTGAGGGCAACATTGTAACAAAGTTTTAGAGGAACTGTACTAGTGGCTGGCTGCAATATCGAACCCAATTGGACTTTTTTTGCACTAAAATTAATTAAGTTTTCCTCGATTTTCAATAACGAAAGCAAAGGTTGAGTTTCATTGTTCAATTTCTTGGCAGAGATCATGTGTCTTTCATGACTTTCAACAGTTTTAGCATAGTTGTGCATCAAACATTTTGTAATGAGAATTGGTAATTCCGACAGATAAATATAGCCAATGGTTCTCATTGGTTATATTCCACTGAACGCTGCAAACTATAAGAACCAGTCTAACGAGAGAACTTGTGCACGCGAAGGGTACTTTTTATCGGATTGCACTAGAGCTTTCTGGTTAAAATTACCGCATGCCCCTAAAATCCACGTGATCGTGACAAATACAGTTACGGGTGTGTAATAAGGACCCTTCTAATTGCATGGAAGATACCACTAGAGTTCAAAGGATTAAAGTAAAAAGACGCACCGGTAAAGATGTTTTTGCTTGTAATATGCCGACGAAATATTATTTTTATAATTATATTTTTTGCTCTAATAGATTTTAAGTAGGGAATGATAATTTAATATTATATTCAATGGTTTTCCTTTTTTATCTCCATCCGAAAATAAAATCGAATAAACAGTACGCGGAAGGTGTGTTATTTCTAGCCTCTTCCCCACAGTTTCGAGTTTTCTGAATACATTTTCTTTGTCTTCGTTGATAGAAGGTTATCCGATGTGACAATGTTGTACCAGCTGATGGACAAAGAAACCTCTCGGTGGTAAAATTCGCACCTGAAAATCACTTCAAAATTTCTAAAATCTTACCACACATTATATCAATTATTTTCAAAGAATAGTTTGTGTTCATAAAACTCTTGCACAAATAAAATAATACAATCTCTCTTTGCTTGTTGTTTCGAGTAACTTTTTTCAAGCTGTTCTCTGTTTCGAAACGTGAATCGTTGAAATGCCTGGCCTGGCAGAGAAATAAATTATGTGCTTCTTCAAAATAAATAGTCTCGTCACGCCCCTTCGCCCAGCATCACAATGCTGTACCCCTCAATGTCACAGGAGAAACTCTTTCCTGATGTTTCTGTAGTCAATGGCTTGTAGCGAAGTGAATAGGTGACCCGGGGACATTCAGTTTCGTTCTGATGTCACGATCACGTTCCATCTTGTGGACTCACCTGTGATTGTTTTCACGTTTATGAAACGGAGTAAGGTTTCCCAAACATATCGACTTCACTTCCACGAACACCAACCGTAAATCACATCGGAACTTTGCTGTTAACACGCCAAACAATTATATTTTATTCTAATCCAATATCGATGCTTTGGAACGGGTGGCTTCCAAACACCATGAAACACGTTTTACAGGCAGCCGTGAACAGGCGGGCATCAGGTTTAGAAGTGACTGGTTTCATTCTGGCACAAACAACAATTTTGTGAATAATGCGGATTGGTATATGCACATTCTGGACGGTTAGACGATAAGGCATTTGCTCGACGTGGGACAGGGGATCAGCTTTGAATATGTCACCATCAACCTACTCCCGCATTTAATTCCTGCTCAGAAGTTGACAAGTTATGAAAATCCAATAAAACTTTAATCTGTTCCGGTTGCATTGGAAAAGGAAGCAAACGATCCACAGTGGAATTCAAAATAAAGAACAGGATCTACTACCACGGCGGCCTGGTTCAAGTAAAGGTACCGGGGACTGCACCAAGAGGCCCCCGATCTGCAGAAACTTTTCATTTTGCGAACTGAACGAAGGCGGCTTCCTTGCATTTGAGCGATCAATGGCAGTGTACATAGAAGCCATTCCAATGGCTTTGTTGTGTCATCTTCATCGATCATTCGACAAAAAATGTTCTAACGGTTGGGGGTAGGGACCCATCGGGAAGACCCGGTTTGTGCCCATTAGATCTATTTCGCATTTTGGTCATTTTCACGAAATTTCATGTACCAACATGTGTAGGACTGGATCAGTTTTGGGGTCGAAGCGGGGAACGCAATAGGGGGGCCTGCATGTATTTTCCAGGTGGACCACACGTCCTGTCCACCTCTCGCTACCGTAGATTACCACACATATAGTCATTCTGTGAGTGTCAATTCTCCTGTATTAGACTTGGGATGGGTTCAGAATGTGAACCAAAATACTTGATTAGTGAGTACGTATATGCTGTGGGGTTGTGCATAAGCTCAGTTGGAACGGTGGCACATTGTTCAGCAGCTGCACGTGACTGACAAACAAACAACTGAAATTCCCTGTTCAACATCGACAAACGATCATTATGTATGGAGAGTATCTGGTAGAAGCGATTGTTATTTTGTTTAAGAGCATTTCAGTACGCAAATACTTTTCTCTGGAAAGAAGAGTTTTATCTTTGTTACTCTCTTGACTAACCTGGACATATCGCGTTTAACCGATATTAACACTGCTTATGTCACGTAAGTGAGCTGGAAAGTCCGATAGCTACTTGTAGCTTCACAATGGTTCCCTCATGGTCTACCGGCTTCCTCAAACCGCAAAACTGTGCGGCTCTGTGTTGAAAGTGCCTTAAACCCCCCAAATAAGTAAATATTGTCTTTTCAATTGAATCACTCATTTTAGTGGCTGTACCCCCATTTGAGTGGTGCATATAAATAGAGTGTGGCGGATTCAGTTTTTCAACATACAAACCGAAGCCCGTAAAATAATTGGGCGTACTGGTCTATCCAAAGGCCCGAGTGGATGAACATTCTTAAAAGTCCGAGTGTCATGAAAAACTAGCACCACCTAGACACAAAAATCCAGTGAAACCATATCGCAACTAAGTTTTTTTTTATGTTTAACCCTTTACCCAACGTAACGGCCAAAACCGGCCAGCGCTATTCACGAAAATCGCCAATTAATTTTCATTATTTTTTTCATTTTTTGTCTCAAAAACATAGGTTATGACCCCTCGTTGGAACGAGCTCGTTGAGCTCGTTCCAACGAGGGGTCATAACCTATGTTTTTGAGACAAAAAATGAAAAAAATAGTTATTCAAGAATATTTTTTGCAAGTGTCGTCTGCTTTTCATGTTAGGTAAAGGGTTAAAACTGTTAATTTATCAATGAACACATTTCCAGATGCAATAGTAAGACATTTCTCTCAGCTCACCATTTATGAGCTCCCTAGTTCATATATATTTCTGTTACTGGTCTGGGATGTTTTGTCCTTCGAACGTTCCGATCTTCAGAAGTATTGGCTGACAACTTTTGTCGTGGAAGAGATTTACGGGAAAAGCAGTTATCCTTAATTTCCTGAAGCTGTCAGCAAATTTAACACTAAGAGTATGGGTACTGAATATAAAATTTGAAATTTCGTAATGTTAGTAAATTTGTAGAGTCGATGTGCGTAATATTTCACGAACTTCGGGCACTTTCCTGTAGAGTAGTATAAAAATGCAGAAGCTGACGTTGTACATTTTTGCACAATCAGTTTGGACGTTTGACTATTATTCCCTTAAGAAACTCATGTAAAAAAAATGTTTAAAAATGACGTTTTTGCCATCTTTTATTGTTCTGAAACCTTTTGTTCCGTTCATCATATCAACGGCGTATGCATCGGGACATATCATACAGGCACTGTCGTTTCCATAAATACAAAGGTCCAGAAAGTGAGATTTGCTAACTGTTGGCCTGGGAAGAATAAAAACATCCGGGTTACTTTAAAACATATTCCCTCAACAAGTAGACAAAGTGGAAAAAATTGTGCCTGTAGATGTGACACTGATAAATAGTCTGATCTCATCTACAGTACGTGGAGAGTGGATTGTAACTAAATCACCCGCAGAGTGGAGTTATCACCCAAGCTATAACTTTCAAATTTTGTACATATCGACAAAAAACACAAGCAATGTTTCAGCCAATGGACCTCCGGGTTTAACCCGGAGGTCCATTGGCTGAAACTTTTGGTGCTGGTTACGCTTCGCAACAAATTTGCAGTTATTCCTTGGGTGGAATCTCCACTCTGCGGGTGATTTAGTGATGATACACTCTCCACGTACTGTACACTCTAAGAAGAAACAACCCGCGAATCTCATGTGCCACTAGACAGCAAATTGGTGAGCGTTTAATGAAGTGATATAAAATGTATGTAAACGTATGCATCAGTAGTACAAATGAATGACAACGACAAACATGTTTTACAACATGAACCTCGCTATTAGTACCCATGTCGACCAGGAACAATCAGGGATTAACAGCCTCCGCTCAACTAGAAGGAACAAACCCTGGAAATCTGCGACCGATATCAAATACAAGGGTACCACGAGGAGGCGTTCGAACCTACGGGTGAGAAAGCTACTCCACTGACCGGGATATTAAAAGGAGGAAAGAGAGGAAACTAAACGTCAGTTCTCGAAGCGTGCGTGTCTAGAAATAACAAACCCAATTTCAATCCAATCATTCCTAACATGCGTAACGTAGTGAACCACATTCTCACTGATTAACAAATTCCCATGCACAGCTTCAAGTCTCAATACAAAATCTTAACCTTTCTCGCAACGACAAGACATACACAGAACGACACACGCGAGTGAATGGGTTAATCGATATGGCACGAGTGCCAGCGCGGAAGGATAGAATGAGAGGCCACTGTCCTCGAGTGTTATCCTTCCGCGATGACACAAGTGCCATATCGATTAACCCATTCACACACGCGTGTCGTTCTGTGTTTATTACACGCCTTTGCGTCTATAAAACAATTATGAGAAGGACACTCAACAATTCATTTGATAATTATCACCAAAAAGAACACATTTTGTCGCCAACCAAACTTGCGAGGGGAACCTGTGTTACTCTTTCGTCCTCTGAGTTCCAATGTGTTCTATGTGCCTACTGGCACATAGAACACATTGGAACTCAGGGGACAACTTTTAGCTATCGCTAGGGATTGAAACTGTAATTGCGGTACACGATTTGTAGAAAATTCCCGTGAAATTTCGCTTCTTTATAAAAAATAGTCCGTCAACGATTTCCGTTTCGCACATATGTGCGGAACACAGTTTTTATTTTCCGCACGGTTTAGTGTTGCTGTAGATAGGGATTTCATAGAACAGGCGTGTAATAAAGTGTTTTCGCTCTATTCTTCGAAACGCGAGAAAAATGTAGTCTGATCTTAGCTACACTCTTAGAAGAAACAACCCGCAAAACTCAATTGCCACTGGACAGAAACTCTGGAAATAAAAAGAACTGGAGCACAACATTGAGCTGTCTCGAATGAGCAAAGAAAAGTTACATCAGGTGATGACGCACTACACTGAGAAATAATCCCGTGCAGAAAAGGAAGGTTACCATATATGAGATGCTTTCCCCCAAAACGCGTTGAAAAATATGCCAAAATAAGTCATAAACCTAGTTTACGACTAACTTCCAATGTAGATTGGAGGGAATCTAAAACATACAAGTCTTTAGCTGAATTGCTTCTCCATCGGCCATACCGTTTCCAACACCTTTCATTAACGTTTGCATTCGCTGTCGCTGTGGCACCCCGGCCCTCAGCGAATGCAAACCCACATCTAAACCACCAGGCGCCGATTTCAATTTCGAAACACTACACTTGCGAGCCCGAGTGTAACTAATACTTCTATTCTTGTAAATAAGTATGCTAAAAATAAAACACGGGGTTAATTCTGTGACGGCTCCCCATTCAAACATGTCGGGATAGCGCACAGATGATAAAGGCGAGTGCCGAGGCGTGATCGATCACAGATTCGTTGGAGGGAGGGGGGGCGGGGGGGGGGGGGTCGTTTCTCCCCCAACAACATTTTTAAATCAGTTATTAAATGGAGTCTTCTGGCGGCTTTTGGGATAAAAAATCACGTTATTCTTGGCGTCAAAATGACGTTTTTAGCAGCATGTTTCAAATTTCCAAGTTGATCAATGAGTATCCAATAACCTACTACCCATAGCTATATTGACTGCACAATTCATGAAGTGATAACATGGTTACGTCAAGTTGATTTAATAAAGTTATTACTTCAAGAATCATGCAGTACAGAATTACAGCCGTTGGTCAAGTGCATAGCTTCATTCACGATACAGCCCCCTTCTTAACTGTTGGCACAGGAGTCAGAAACTTGGGGGATGGGGACTAGATCAAACATGGCCTGAAAGCCCGTATTTTTTTTTTGTTTTCTTTTTGTTTTGGAACGCCCTTTGAAAGGACGTACCAAACAAAAAAATTAAAATACAGTCTTTCGGGTTATGTTTTGACTAGAGGCTGGGCAGGCGAAACCAAACTCCTTTGTCCTGGGCCAACCGCCCTCCCCCTTCAAGTTCCAGGCTCTGGGAGGTACTAACCTGGGCCCCACCCCCTTCGTGACCCCGGATACATGACCAAAATGTCCATACGTGGATATTGTATTACAGCACACACAGGGTGATTTTGTACTTCTCCTCTAAGTAGGTGGATATACATATATTTCCAACATAATCTTGCCAGTTTGTAGAAAGTTTGGGACTCAACAAGCTAATCTGCAATTTATGGACCACCAGATAACTAACTTATCAGTGCTCCTTAAACTGCAGATTTGCTTTGTGAGTTATATGTTTTTACTGGCTGTCGGGTATGGTCAGTGGTTAATGCCCATGTGCATTGTTTTGCACAAGCACAATTCCAGCCAGCGGACCTCCGAGTGGAATTCAGAAATCACTTGACTTACAGTACGAGTCGAAATTCGTCGTAGAATAACCACTATAAACTACTAGTAGGTATCTTCAACTACACCAGCCACACAAGAACCTGACATCATTTTCGGGAAAACTCTCACAGAAAGCTTTCCGGAAAATGATTTCGGGTTCTTGTGCTATTGGTGTAATGGCAGTGGGCTACTTTGTTCATTGCGGTTGTACTCCGACTTATTTTGATTCATACAGTATTTGTAGACTTGAACATATGCTTATACCTTATACCATGCATTTATACTCATAAGAGGTCTTTTTTCCAGACATTTCATATTTGGCTATTAAATAAATAATTGTTCATTTACAGATTAGTTCTATTAAAAATTATTCGACTGTAGCCATGGTCACATTTCAATATTTCGTGATTATAAAACAAATTTAAAATAAGAAGTTTTGTCTTGCTGAAATAATCTACATTTGTAGTCCTCTGATCACAAAAAAGCAGTATAAAATATATTTTGTACTTTACTTTTTAAACCTTTACCCACAGATAACATTAAAACTGGAAATTTAAATTTAATAAAAAGCCTAAGCAAATCGAATCATGTGATCCCCGGAGGAACAATCTTATTCCGATGATAGATCACATTATGTGTCTTGTACAAAACTTTAAAAAAAAAAAATACCTGCTAATTCATGAATTATGTGTGAAGTTGCAGTCAGTTTGTTAACTGAGGGTTAGGCAGTGAGGTGTTTGGATTATGGAGATTCTTATCAATCCATTTTCAGTACCAAAAGGGTAAGTAAATTCCCACCACTCAGGGGTATGTTTTTTGGCATATAAAAGCTACGTCAACCCAAAAATAGTTTTCCTGAAATAATTTTCTTTCGTGGACATTATAAATTACATTTTGAATTTCTATGCATTGGAAACTATTATGCAATAGGAATTCCAGTGCAATTTACCTCTTAAATGTTGTGTATAAAGACAAAACATGTTAAAAAAAGGTTGCAGAATACATGCACATGTACAAATATTTTTATGTCCGAGTCTTGTGGTATTAGTATAGGAAACATTACATCTACAGTTTATACCGGTCGTGGTTATTCTTCAACTCATTTTGACTTGTAAAGTATATGGACAAAATATTATTAGTAGACACGAGACACCGCTACTAGCAGACGATTTTCATTCACTTTTTAGGGACCATGCCCCCTCCACCACCAACCTCCTTCAGCTGGAACATGTGTGTGTTATGCTTGAAAATATTTGTATGGGTTGGTTGTTTGGATACCCAGGGTTTGCATTTTCACTCACTCAGACATTTTTTTATGTAATTTCGGTGATATGTCTGCAGTAGTGTCACTCGTCAACAAAACAAAACCGTGATGCCGAGTCTACCTTCGTTTGTGGGAAGGGGTTCATTGCGGTATTCATTTCATTAAAAAATTAATATTATTTTGCCCTGTCCATTAAATGAAGTGTTGAAAGTGTGTTATTTTTTCTCTGTTTTTAGTATTAAATCGAAAATGCACATTTTCTCGTTTCAAGCGAAACATTTTGGTTGTTTCTATCGCATGTATGACAGTCTTGAAAGATAGTCGGATCGAAGTGTTTATCCGAAGCTACCTCTGACCTTGCATATCATTAACGCCAAAGATGGCTAATCGGCAATAAAAAAATGAGCTTATTGATCACAATCACTTTATTATTAAAAGTCTATAAGTGTGTGTAGCTGTGTGTAATATTCGACCACATCTCTTCCACCATAGCTCGCTAAATACATAACACATATACTGGCATCTATGTTCGCTTCAACTTTCTTGAGCAACTTACATACTCCAGCCATTAAACCTGAAGAACAAAAAAATAAATGTTAAAATGTTATAATAAACAAAGGTACAAAAGGGACGGACGACAGTTTAAGCAAAAGTTCGAGAAAGTGAAAGGCCATTCATTTGAAATATAATAAAACTTTTTTTCGGTTCATGCGTTTTCAGATAAAACGATTGGCTCACACCATTCTGTTTTTTTTCTTTTCATAACTCAATGAACCGAAAAAAACACAATTAGGTCCGCCCCCAGCCACGCCCCTAAAATACCAGTCTTCGGAGTTGCAACATGGTGTCAAATCAATAGAATTTAGAACAGTGGCACGTTCTAAATGTGAAAAAGAAAAATAAATTTATATTACTAATTTATCACCATGAAATTATTTATAAAATATTTAAATGACCGTGGTGGGTTAATTTTTCTTTTTCTTCACAACTGTATTTATTTGACATTTCAATTTTTACGCACACTGGGTGATAGTCTGCTTTCATCGTTTTACCCAAATCGATTGTAAACAATGGCTGGTCACGACGAATACGGCAATTTTATTAACGAGTTTTCAGTTTCCAACTCCAATGAATGAACACTACCTGAATTCAACTAATTTCATGTCATCTGGCTTTATATCTAACTCCACTTTTACAAACTGTGTTTTTCAGTTCTCGGGAAACGGTCAAAACCAAAATACAATGTAATACTGATGGCCTACTTCCACCTACCACGAAACGTAACTTTTACGTGAAGTGAACAGTTGAATGAAATTTGAGGGAGGCGTGGCTTATGACGTTTTTTTTGCATTACGTAATTCATTGGTCAATAAAAAATTTAATGACATAAGTGCATTTGACTTGGAAAGTGTGTAAATTGCTACCTGCATTTCAATAATATGCGCCCTCTTTATGCCAGAAAAATAATATGTCTACCAGTTTTAGTTTTTAAGTCTTTGTTCGCTGAAGTAGAGGACGACTAACACTATTTATTTATTTGGGTCGCGAACGTTTAACTATAAGGAATGATCGTTTCTTTTTGTCTATTTCTTGAGTTATGAACCCCAAAAAACAAAGTCCAAACATCGCGTAAATGAGCCCATTTACGCGATGTTTGGCCTTTGTTTTTTGGGGTTCATAACTCAAGAAATAGACAAAAAGAAACGATCATTCCTTAATTATGTTACCGTTGTAACTGTCTCCATTCTGGGTAAGATAATAGCCATAAGCCATTTCAGTTTTACAGGGCACTCATTCCCACTGTAAATTACCCTCAGATCATTTAAGTAATTATTTAACAGGCATGTAGAAACGTAAAAAAAACCTCACAAATATTGGAGGTTTCAAAGAGAAAATAAATCAGATATTATAAAAATCAGAAGGGGAAAAACGCAAAGTTGCAAAATAATACTTCCGTATTCGGGTCTGGTAATAACATGAGATCATTACATAAAGACGTAAATGCGGAAATTGTCAAATTAAGTGACTGGTGTAATGCTAATCGCTTATCCTTGGGCACTCAGAAAACAAAATATATCTTATTCATCCCCCTCGTAAACAAAATATGGAATCGGATACTCGCCTAATTTTAAATGACACTACACTCACGCGCATAACTACCGGAGCATGGGAAAATGCCGTGAAATTTCTTGGTGTTCTATTTGATGAAAAGATAAAATTTAAGAAGAATGTTTCGCATATCGCATCGAAAATTGCTAGTTCTTTTTACTTTATCAATAAATCATTCTCCCACATAAAACGCCGAAAACGCTCTACTATGCTTCAGCGCATAGCCATTTACTATACATGTTTGGGGACATTCAAGTGAAACCAAGAAACTTAAATCCTTGCAGAAGCGAGTCATTAGAATTATTAACATCCATAAATATAACTATCACTCAGACCCATTATTTAAAATGAATAAATATTTGAAACTTTAAAGACTTACGTGAAGTTCATGTGGAGTTATTCATGATTCGATAAGTGATAATCTTCCACGAAGTTTCTCTCAAGTTTTTCAAACAAGACAATCCATTATGAACCGTGGACGATCGGTCCCCAATACTGTAAAACATTTACAATTGCATTTTCTATAATTGTATTTTCTCCGCATTTATATAACTGACTAAAATGAATCGTTAGCATTTTAAAAGATATAGATAAAAAGCCACATCTTTTAAAATGCTAATGGTTCACTCCAACCCATTTAAAGTCATACTAGAATATACTATTCTAGAAAATACAATTCTGAACGTTTTGTAGTATTGGCCTAGCCCCAGGTCAACTACAAGTGGCTTTGCGGTGGACAGAGTTTTTGGCACTGTTCCCTAAACACTCCTTCCCGAAAATATGGAATGATTTCAGCCAAGGATTGAGAGCAATCACATTAAGATACAGATTTAAAACGACGTTTACAAGGTCTAATGTTGAGTGATACAAGACGTTAGTAAGTTTCCTTAATGCAAGGTGTCCAGAGTGTTGCACTCGCTAGATAATATATACTCATTCTGCAGTCTTCACTAGCCACTTCAAAGATAATATTATATCTCATGTGACTTCCTTGCATTCTGATTGGCTGAAAGATGATACCCTATTTCGTGTAGTTTGCATCCACAGAACTGACCAGGCACTGCACCCATGCACTACACGTTTTCTATTTTTAGCACACTACTATATCAGTTTTCTTTTCATACTGGGCGAATAAAACTGTTCAGGCTAAATTTAAAAAATCGATTCACAGAGGCACAACATCCACAAAACGACCCGGAAAGAAATCTTTGTGGAAAAATGTATCGCTTTTCCATTGTTGAAGTCACATTTTTCGAGGCGTTCATTTTATTCCTTGAGAAGATGATCCATATCTCGTTTCGAAGAGAATGATCCATACCTGGGTCCCACTTTCATGAAAACGAGTCCGGATATGAAAAATCGTTTGTTTCGCTGCTCATATTATTTCGCTATTTAATTGTATGTTGTGGGCAGTAAACGAATAAATAATGGAATTCAATTGAATCTTCGGAGTTTGTATCCCGTGCTGACCCATTCGGTAATGTATACGTGTGACAAATGTGTGGCAATTATCAAACCGCGTTGTCAACTTTCGAAAATTTTAGTTTTCATTTGCGAGTTGCGCGATTCTAGAATACACAGTTCCGTTTGGGGGAAATATTTTGTTTACCCTTGCCGACCGATTCAAAATCTGTCTTCTGCTCATATCAATAATCCAAGTTAGCCGTGTTTTGGAAGAAGAAAATGTTTTTTAAAAACTACATGGTATTTTTTTCTATATAACGCTGGTTGGTAGGGCTGCTACCTTGGTAATAGATTAACAAATCGGACAGATGTTTTTCTTGATGGGTGTTCGATATAATATAAGGATTAGTGCATGTCTTGTCGTTGACTACGCCATATAGTGCCCAGTGAGGTGGTGTAGTTCCCTCCGCTTCGCGGCGGGAACTACACCACCTCACTGGGCATTATATGGGCGTAGTCAACTCCTAGCCATGCACTATTCCTTAAATAGAGAGCATCGTCTCCCCAAAACCTTCATCAAGATGCGCAGTCGTAATCCATGTAAAATAATCATAAGAAACAAGAATAATTGACGACTATGTTTGTCACTCGATTTGCTAATCTTTTAACCCTTTACCTAACATGAAAAGCAGACGACCCTTGCAAAAAAAATTCTTAAATAATTATTTTTTTTCATTTTTTGTCTCAAAAACATAGGTTATGACCCCTCGTTGGAACGAGCTCGACGAGCTCGTTCCAACGAGGGGTCATAACCTATGTTTTTGAGACAAAAAATGAAAATATTTTGAAAATTAATTGGCGATTTTTGAGAATAGCGCTGGCCGGTTTTGGCCGTTACGTTGGGTAAAGGGTTAAGGACAGAGGTTTCCATATTTGGTTGATCTACCATTTTCAACATCAGTCATGCTGAATTTAATATGAATATCAGTTATCCTTCATTGGTGATGAAATGACAGCTTTTGTTAGATTTCTCCAAACAACCCCATCTTAAAGACAGAGTTTCAGTAGGTTTTTATGTATTTGTTGCATTTAACCACACTTTCGACAGCCAGGGTCACTTCGTGTCAGAGTTTGAGTAGCTATACACATCCAACAACCCTTTTCATGGAAAGCAACGGCGTCACAAATTATCTTCATATCAATGGTATTGATAGTCCGATTTCCTCAAAATGCCTTCAAATTTACATTGAACTGCCTCAAAGTTCACTTCCATATTCACTTTAGGCATATATGGATGACATCTACGAGAGGGTTGTATGTATGCCTGTATACGACAAAGTTTAATAAAATTTATGACATAATAGAAACTCTGTCACCTGATTAATCTGTGATTGACAACAGTTTTAAATCCTCTTTAATGTACATGTCAAGACCTCCCCCGTTTCCCTGACCTTCATTTCGTCCTATACTTATCGACACGCACACCGTTACTTGGTCTACTCGTTTCCATGTCATAACCACGCCCCGCTTAAACCCGCGACACCAAGGTCCTCTACCGTGATCAATGTTGCTATTTCACTTACTTTCATGTGGAGACCCTGGATGGTGCTGTATCCCACCTTTGGAATACCGGGATTCGCTGACTTCCCCTTATTAGTCCCATTATTTCCTGAACGCAACCTCGATAATCGCGTTATTGTTCGCCCCAACTATGTCCAAGTTTGCTATTTCACCAGGCCTACCATCCCGCTCGTCCCAAAAGAGGCTCTGCAACCTGAAGAATTTGTTTTCTACCAGCACCCGTGATCCCATCCTGGTAAGACGAAGCTCCTCTCGCCCGTACATGCTACCCTTACCCCAAAACTTGTCACAGTGCTCAATGAAGGGTATTCCCCAATCAGCAGAATAATCCTCAGACTTATTATTCAACTGTTTAATCATCGAATTCTGCTCATCCCCACCCGAAGGACAGGAAGGACCCAGATACCACAGCACTTGCTTTTCTACTGACCAGTTTCACTAGTCTACTGATCTTCTCTCCCTGATGTTATTGGCCCACACATGAACCACCACTACCGGCTTTCCAGCTGCTATGTGACGTTAACCCTTTACTCAACGCAGACGATATCAAAATTTATTATTTTAAATATCATATTTTAAATTTTTCAAAAAATTTCAACAAAACCATATCACGTGACCCCTCGTTGGAACGAGCTCAACGAGCTCGTTCTAACGAGGGGTCACATGATATGGTTTTGTTGAAATTTTTTGAAAAATAATATTTTTTCAACTGCTGAATTTGCATATTACGCGGGCGGATGCGGGCGATTCGTTGGTTAAAGGGTTAAGCACCAATAAATAAATAAATTACCGGATCTGATCCTGACCCCATCACAATACCATCCACCCTGGCCTCCAAATCTTCGACCTTTGTCCCAGGGAAACGCAATACAGTCCGATTTGAACTGTCAGGACCACATACAACCTCGTCATTTCCAAGCAGAATAATGACTTCTACCACAACTAACTTTATTTAATTGTCCTTCCTACTTCTCTCCTCAGACACTATATCACCTAAAACTTGCATCCTTTGCTCGGCAATCGCTCTCTTCTTCCCTATGACCGTTCTTCTTACCCCATCTGGCATATCAACACCAGCACCCACCTCATCTCTCTTGTCATATCCTTCGTCCTCTCCCCCAGATGCATCAGGCATTGAATATATTTTCCATGACACCGCTTAGGCTTTGGACTCCTGTCTCTACATGTTCCTGACCTGCATCTCCTATTGGGCCTCCCTCCTCACATGCATACTCAACATCAAACATCCTCCTTCCACGTTTCTTCACTCCCGCCTCGCCTTTCAATCTCCAGTCATCCTCCACCTCACCATCGTAAGTAACTTTCATTAAAATAGGTAGTGGTGCTTTTCTTCCCAATCATCATCGTAAGTAACTTTCATCTACATATATCTATATATTTATCCCAGTTAATTTGTCGTTACTCTAATTCCACCTATGCTATTTCTCCAAGCATATTTTAAACTTCTCATTATTGAATCGGGGTGATATCTAAAATAAATGACAAGATATTATTATCTTATAATACACAAAACACTGGCCCGTACTAACTCACCCGACGAATGCAGATGGGTTAAATTAACTGTTCTCTTAAAGTTTGATATTGAACTGTCACAAATTGTAGTCATGCACTTGGTTCATGCAGACGGCTTTCCTGTAACGGTTTTAGCAGGGTTAAGATGGAAAGTGAAGTTATTTACTTCAAATCCAATGTTAGTCCTTTTTGACAAGGTACACCCAATCTACAGTCTCCTTTCTTCTGTTCAACCTGCATCTTTGCCCGATTTCGTTAAAGAAAGGTAATCATGGAGAAATAGCTGCCAGTGTCATATTCGATTATATAGTACGTAACCAATTATTCGAAGATCACAACCTTACAAAAGATCCAAACCCCAAAAAGCTACTTGGTGACTGAGATTTATTTGTCTCATACATCCACCTTTGCGTACCCCTTTGATAGACATACAGTTTGAATAAAATTGATGAACCATTAAAATCATAAACAAATACAGTACCCATAGTATAAGTTATTACACTTACTTCCACCCATTAATATGTCATCAACTATTACAACTTTTTCACCTTCATTGAGTGCATCTTTCTGTATTACAAGTGTTTCCTAAATAGTGACATAGAAAGCAGAAATAATTACATTTGTTTTCAATCTGTAAACATTTTGGAACAGCCTTTTGGTGGAAAAGCGGAAGAACAAGTGTACCACTAATCAATATCGAAGTAAGAATAAACAATGCTCGTTATTTCATTCCATATATTTCGCCGAGAAAAATTATTTACAAGCACTATAGTGAAAAGATATAGAGGATACCTGTAGTTTTTGAGGGGATACCACAGCTGTTCTTTGAGTGACTAGCAGCTGACATATAGAATAAATAGGTACTAGGGCCGGTGTGACAGGAATGATAGTCCGTAGGAAAATTAGTCCCTCCGGACTATTATTCCGCGGAATTATAGTCCTAGGTCTAACATTTCTAGGAATAGTAGTCCGCCGGACTACTATTCCTAGAAATGTTAGACCTAGGACTATAATTCCGCGGAATAATAGTCCAGAGGGACTAACGTTCCTACGGACTATCATTCCTGTCACACCTGTAATCAGATTCAAACCGTGAAAAGGATATGGTTTTTAACCACTCGGCTTGCCGAGTGGTTAAAACCCTTATTCTACGAGTGGTTTGAATCTGATTACCGGCCCTAGTACCTATTTGTTTTATTTATAGCATGTCCTTAATAAATATTTGACTTTGTAACTTAAAATGGAGAAAAATGACACTTTCTATCGCAAACACACGGGTTTGCTTTGTTCACAAAAACGCCGGTGGTAAGTACTACCGGCTGCACGTGAATGCTTGATTGACAGCTGGACACATTTTCAAAGTTGATTGAATTTACCTTGCTTTTTCAGTCAAATTATTTTAACAATTCTTAAATTTTAATATTTAATTGTAAGTGTTTTAAACTTAATGAGTCGCTGTGCGTAGTAGATAGTACGGCAAAATGTCGTATGTTTGAAGGAAACATCGCGAAGTGTGAATGTATCGAAGTTGTCAAATTATGTCATGTCAAAGGTCAAATTGGATGAACTTCCCACAATATGTGTAAATATTTTTAACGGTAGTAGAAGCTTTACACCTGTAGTGGGGTTAAAAACCAAAATTTAACTTTTACTTTAACTTTACTTTTAACTTTTACCTTTTTTGCTTTTCACCTGAATTAACAGTGGCGGCGCTACGGGGGGGGGAGGGGGGGGCACAGGGGGAGGGGGGCATTTGCCCCCCCCCCCCCCCCCCCAAACGAAGGTTTTGCCCCCCCCCCCCAATTTGCCCCCCCCCCCCCCCCCCCCCAACCATCTAGCATGCATTTCCATCCACCCTCACACACAAACACATTCAGTCACTCACTCTCACACACACAACACACCCCTCTCTTTTTTTATTCCCAATAATTTCCCATACACACTTAGCCCAAAGCCTCAGGCTAGCTGATGAACACATCCAGACAGTAGAGATTTAAAGACTCGGATGCAGATACTTATAAGTTATAATTAAGTTATGAGCCAACAAAGGCATGTCTATCCATATCCCTTGTCTAAAAAAATTCATGGATTTCGCATTACGACAGACGGGCATTATGAGTCTCTCTCTCTCTCTCTCTCTCTCTCACGCACAGACCCACCAGACGCGGATCCAGGATGTTTTGAAAGGAGGACCGCTAATTACCATTACATTTAGTCAAAACTTGGACCCAAAGTCCGTAATATAATTTTTTGGTTTGGTACGTCCACAGGACGTACCAAACCAAAAAAGTATATTACGGACTTTGGGTCCAGTTTGGACTACCTCATAACAAAGTAATGATATGATCCTTTACGTATTTGCCTCCCTTCATGGGAGTCTGCCCCCCTAGTTGCACCCCCCCCCCCCCCCCCAAAAAAAAAAAAAAAAAATTTCTGGCGCCGCCACTGGAATTAACATAGGCATGGTGTAAATATAAATTTTCAAAGAGCGTGCGCAATTTATATTTCATCTGCTAGTCAGAAATGAAATAATTATGGTAAACCACACAGTGCGTTGGCTATTCTAAAACCTTTTACGTTTTAATCTCACATTAATGTGAAGTAATTGATGTAAAGTAATTGCTTCGAAAACGACAAACATTTTAGTTTAAAAGTAATGAGCGGTTTGCGAAGGAAATTAGTCGTCCGCGAAACAAAACAGTTTCCTCAGTTTTTGGGTATTTCCTTATTTTTGTAGCGGAAACATAATTATAATAAAAAATATTTTTTATCACCACTTTTGGGATGGAAAATGTTTTCACATTTATTGATGAGAAACATGACATCATACACACTCATGACATGTCCATTGAGGTCAGTAACGTAGAACATGAAAATTTGAGTAGACATTTAATTCCCCAAAATTGAAGAAATGACATCATATAATATTACCTCAAAATCGTTACACTGGTGGATAACTATACTGCATATGGTACAGTTTCCCCAGCCTTTGTGTACACTTCTGTGAGATGGGTCAGTCCAATATCAATATACAGGGAGGATACAATAATAACTGTAGACGCCCGGCTGCAGATTGCAGTTTTTATTTTTTAATAAAAGCTCCGTGTATGGACCTTCCATAATAAGAAAAAAAAAATGGGACGGAATTATGCCTGGGGCCGAAAAATCGGTCTAGCGAGTTCACTGTGTATTACAAGTCTTTTGTCACGAAAAGTCGAACAAGCCAGTACCCATCTCTTTACATTATTTTCCTTTTTGTCTCGATGTTTTTGGGAATCTCAGTTAACAGAAGGGTGATTCGACGACATCATCACTCGATGGATGAAACGCGGGTTCGAGCATAGTTCCAATGACGTCAGTTATATAAATATATTTATTGGGGTTTAAAAACACTTTCAACAACCACGCTCACCTCGTATCGGACAGCTTTACGGGTTGTGGGTTAAGTCGACCACGTGTGAAGTTGGGTGTGTGGGTCTATGTCGCCGATAGCGGTGATTCCCAATTCAAAGTTCGTATTAGAATTCGTGTAGAACCTGAAAGAAATACCGAAAGACGCAACAAACACAAGACGTGGAAACCTGCTGCTTCAATATTACATACATGCGGGGGGATGTGGGTGGGTGGGTGGGGGTGGGTGGGGGTGGGGTGGGGGGGGGGGGGTTGTGGGGGAGAATTCGATGGAAAAATGTGTTGGGGTGCGATGAGGGGCAGTGTTTGAGTAAGGGTGTACACTTGGATTGGAGACACAGTGATATGCGTATGCAGACAGGGTTGCGATATGGTCACTAGATGTTTTACGACACATTGATGTCTTCATTTAGTGCGTAGATATGGGAACGCTTGGATGGGGACACGATGATCTGAGCGACACGGTTATGTCACCGGAGGTGTTATGACGCGTGGATGTCTCTGTTTAGGGGAGCGTCAGCAGAAAGGCGGCGGCCTTGGATTGGGACATAAGGGCCTGGGTGACACGGTCGAGATAATGCCACCAGAGGTATTGGGAGACATGGCTGACTTCGTTTAGGGTGGGGTGGCGCCTTTGGTGAGCAGATGTGGGACTCTTGGATGGGGACACAGGGTGATCTTGCTGACAGTAGTCGTCCGAATTATTATAACTGAGCAAACGCATGTTTGAGTGTTGGTGATGACAGATATATAAATTGACTGGCCATTATACAAACACAGGTGGATATGGATGATTGACAGGTTTGATAAACATAAGTTGGAACACTGCCGAGCAGATGTCCATTTACCATGAACCGAACTGTGACCTTAGATGACCGCGAGTTGGGATTTCCCCGAAAAGCGTTTAAAACTAACTTAAAATATCAATTAAAAAACATGTAAAAAACAATAACAAAATTTAAAAAACAAATTAAAAAAATAATTTAAAAAAATTAAAAACAGACAAAAACAATAAAAAAAAAAAATAAAATGATGTCATCCCCTTTAAAATTTAAATCCACCGAATCCACCTTTAGCAAAAGGGGGTTCTCGGGGAACATCCTTGCTACTTGCATTAAGGAGGAGTTAGGCCCTGTGACTGCGTTATCTTTATCAAAAGTAAAACAAACCAAGCTGAAAGCGAAAAATCAAGTTGAAAAACAAAAGCCTTGCAGTTGTTTTTATATTTGACGACAGAAGGGAGTAATCCTGAGTAGAACAATGGAATTTATACGACACCCAGATCCAATGTTACAGAACTGGAAAACTGGGGGCTTCATATTGTACTAATGGGGGATTTTAATGCATACATTGCAGACGGTTGGGGCTGTTGTGGATGGGGAATGGGGATATAGGGGTGAATGATACAGTCATTAGAAGTGCCAAAGACGTATATGAATAGCAAGAAAAAGGGATAATATAATCGAGGCCAAAAATTAGGAAATGGCGGAATGGAAATAGCATTGAGACAATTAGGAAAACATGGAGCGGATGGAGTTCAAGGTCCAGTATATTCTCTCTACATGTCGGTAAATAAAACTAACAAAATCAATATCTTACAGAGTTTTAAGGGGAATGGCAATAATACGGATGACCAGGACAGCATTGCCGTAGAAATGGTTAAACATTGAGAGAGGGTGAAAAACGGCCAGCGTTATTCTCAAAACTCGCCAATTAATGTTCATTATTTTTTCACTTTTTGTCTCTAAAACATAGGTTATGACCCCTCTTTGGAACGAGCTCGTCGAGCTCGTTCCAATGAGGGGTCATAACCTACGTTTTTGAGACAAAAAAAAATGAAATTAATAGTTATTCAAGATTTTTGTTTTTGCAAGTGTCGTCTGCTTTTCATGTTAGGTAAAGGGTTAACATGATAATCAGAAGAGAGATCCCAAAATGAGTGGAAAGAAAAGAGAGTAATATTTGTTTATTAAAAAGAAGGCTGGGAAGTTATAGATAATTATAGAGGAATATACGTTAGTAGAACATTTTAGGAAGATTTTCTACAAGGTTCCCATTAAAGGCTTGTGGAAGAGAGGGTATTCCAGAGGGAAATCCAAAATGGGTTCCGTAAAGGAAGATGAGTTACTAACAACTTATTTAATCTTTCGCAACTGATAAAACAAACAAGCGTCAATGAGAAAATGGCATTTATGGCCTCCCCAGATGTGAAAATAAAGCATACCACGGAGTATGAGTATGAAGAGAGGGGATATGACGGAAACTTGAAGGCCGAGGATTTGGAGGAGATTTTGTCGGAATCACGAAAGCATTATACAGGTTGTGCAGTGTGTACTCTACCAGAAAACAGCACCAGAGTCCCAATGGAGATAGACCTTAAGCGGGGGTTATCCTGTCTCCGATTGTGTTTGCATTGTACAGAAAAGTTTTGATGGCAAGTGGGGGGTGGGGGGGGGGGGGAGAGACAAAGATTCCAGGGCTATTCGCTGTTACTGATATTGACAGTGAAGAGGGATTGGAAGACATTGTTAATCATTGTAGTAAACGATAAATGGAGACTTGAAAGAAAACAGGAGTAAGGTAATACCAATGGGTTGTAGAGTGGATGAGTCCCGAAGTTGAAATGTGAGTTTTCTATTGTTGAAGGGGAAAACAAGGATATAACATTGTGTGAAATAGGAGAATATAAATACTTAGTAGTGAACGTATGCGTTACAGGTAGAGGCATATACATGAACCACACTAACATGAAAAGCAGACGACACTTGCAAAAAAAATTCTTGAATAACTAATTTTTTTCATTTTTTGTCTCAAAAACATAGGTTATGACCCCACGTTGGAACGAGCTCGACGAGCTCGTTCCAACGAGGGGTCATAACCTATGTTTTTGTGACAAAAAATGAAAAATAATGAAAATTAATTGGCGATTTTTGAGAATAGCGCTGGCCGGTTTTGGCCGTTACTTCTTGAGAGGAATAGCTTTAACAAGGTGTTCGTTGGAAATTGTGGGGATACCACGTATGACTTGAGGTCCCTTTGAACCAAGCGGTAGTGAAAAACTTGGATATTCTGCAAAATGATGCGGGTCGGTGAATAAAAGGGCATCTTGCCAGTCGATGTGGAAGCGGTCAGAGAGGAACTTGGTTCCATGCCTGCTAAAGATAGAATAGATATGGGAATAGTATGTTACTTGAATTACTCGGTAAGACGACATTTAACTATGTATAGGGTTTCAATATCAAGACAGGATGAACAGGGTTGTTTAGGGAGGTAATGGCGAATGATTTCATTGAGACATACGATCTAGAAGGGGAGTGAAGCACTGGCAGTTTTACTAAGGGACGGGTTCTCGGAGACTGCTATAGAAGCTAGCGAGCTGGAGTTAGTCCAGAAGGTCTTTGGAGTGCTTATATAAAAAAGATACGCCAGCTTTTGAGGGGTTCCTCGATGGATCGATTAGGGGTGTCATTGTTGCCCCAAAACTCGAGTTGATGGTGAAATAGGGAAATTGAGAGGCAAGAGGGTGTCAAAAGTGCAGCTTAAGAGTAACGGAGACCCTGGCACATTTCATTTTAGAATACCTTAAATATTTGCCTAAATATTTTGAGATTATAAGATTCCTTGAAGGAGAAAGCTAGAGTACCCGGAGAGAACTACAGAGGAACGTCGACCAACTGTCTGACTCCCCCACCTCAGCAGAAGCAGAGTTAGCAATGGTTAAACGCACATGCTCCATCGACGTGCAGTACTCCCCAGTACACTGTGCCCTTGATTGGGCAATGGGGATTAGGTGGCTTGTCCAAGGACACAACGCAGATGCCGCTGGTCAGCATCGAGTCGTGGATTTTTCTATTTGAAGTACAATATTATAACCACTGGGCCACCTCGATCCCGTTGTATGCACTGCTGCCAACAAAGAAAGGAGTGAGTCCTTGCTATATCTCTACGGGTATTGACACCCAGTCAAGCAGTCTTTATTTCGAGAACAAAGACTCACAGCGCAGTTCACTCGCTTCTCCCCATTTTACGGGTATCCGTATCACTGTTTATACGATTGGAGCCTCCCATTTTACTTTGTTTCACTTTGGGTACCCCAAGCATGAGATGTATTGTTTTCCACTGACAGTTTTTATCGGAGTGAACATTTTTGAACACTGAGATGGAATATAGAGCTCTCGAGTGCGAATGCGTATTAATTAACTGGCATTTGTTTCACAAATGACCATATTTCCTCGAAGGAAACTAACTTCTTTACCAGTGAAGGATGCCTCCATTTCAAACCAAAGTTTTGTTCCTCTCAGACCATATCTGGCCTGAATATTCTTACAACATGTTATTATATGGTGGTATTCTAGAAAATATCAGCTGTTTCGTTTATGATGGGAAAAACTAACCTGACTCACTATTTACTTCACTATCACACGTTTATTAATGCACGACCCCCCTCCCGCCCACGTTGTGTTCTTGAGCAAGACACTTCATTCGACTGCCCACATGGGATCACAGTTGCGCTGTGTAAGGCGCACTGCACGTAGGTGGAGCACTTGACATCAGCCAATGATAACCCTGCTTGCGCGGTGTTAGAACGTTGGGGAGTCTGACAGTTACTCGCCGTTGCTCTGTGGTTCTACCAGGGTACTAAGGCTTCTCCAACCGTAACACTGTCCGGCACGACGTGATTCTGGCTGGCAGTCGAACGTGTCGTTAAACCCAATAAATAAATAAATAAATAAATAAATAAATAAATAAATAAATAAATAAATAAATAAAGAACGCCCCCCCCCCCCCTCCGTTTATTTTACCCTACTTTAATTAAACAATGCATGATATCCAGTGTGTTAAAGTCTTCCACACATTTGTTTTTCAGGTGAGCATTCAGTTGGGCCACACCCATGACGATATCTTTTGTGGCTGAACGATGAAATTTACCGATGTTCGTAGAATAAAAGAGTAATTTATTGGACGTGTTAATGAGTACTCAATGAGAATCCATGCTTATCGTAGTTGGGAGTGGAGAGCTGGTAATATAATTTTAGGGGTTCCAGAATGTTCTTACTGTTATTTTAATGACGAAAAAAGGTGTACTTCTTCGAGACAGACGGAGAACATGTAAAACATCTGGGACAGCACAAAGTGAGTGCGATCAAGCACACCCTTTTAGGACAGTTGGTGATGCCACAACTGTTTTACCTGTTTTGTTAACGGTTTATATAAGCTGTGAATGGTTACCATTTAGGCAAACAAATCATTTGTTGAAAGTTTATGGTCGCCGGACATTTCCCCATCTGACATTTCCCCATCCGGACATCACCCCATCCCATTTAGGCCGGACATTTCCCCACCGGACATTACCCCATTCTGCTTAATAGAAAAACGGACAATTCCCCATGCGGACTTTTCACCATCCATTTCTTAATTTTTTGTGGGTCCGTCTGTTTGAAAATTTTCTATTGATTTGTTGTGTATCATTCCTTTTTATTAAGCTGACATGGGTAATATTGTTTGAATTGTTCGATTGATGTGCTTTTATCACTATAATTGACGGGATTAAACCTAATCAGGATTTAACAGTATTTATATATTTTTATTTGTTCTCTCTGAGAAGCTACTTTTGTTCAAAGATTTTGTCGAGTTGATTGATAAACAGTGGTTTCTCCATTAAAGGAAATGTCAATGAATGCATCAGTGTTTATCAAACAACTCTATAATTTATTTATTTATTTACTGGTGTTTAAGGTCACATATTTCTGCACAATGGCTAATCATGACCAAACAACTCTATAAAAAATGTTTATAAGACATTTGTGTTCTGTTTTCGAAGCAATTTAGAGCTAACTTTTTTGTTGAGATGATTGATAAACGGTCATGTCTTCACTGATGTGAAATTCGATGAATACATCACTTTTTATCACGCAAGTGGACTGAACAATATGGATGTTTTCATTGCAATTTTAATATTTGTTCTTTCTGTCAAGCTACGTTCGTTCAAAAATATTGTTGAGTTAATTGATAAACAGCCGTGTCTTCATTGAAGTAAATGTCAATGAATGTATCAGTGTTTATCAAACAACTCAACAAGAATGTGTAAGAGATTTATAAGCAAACATATTTATATACATATATACATACACTTGTAACCAGATAAAAATTCTTGTTTTTTATTATTGATGTTGTGTTTTCATTGTTGTGAAATTCAGATTGTGCTAAAATGTGCTAATGCCTATACCATATGCCAAAATTTTGTTTTTTTTCGAGTTATAAAAGAATAAAAAATGAAGACGTTTTAAGAGTTACTTGTCACTCATTCACATGTGGAAGCTGTCAGCTACATTGGACATGGGGCAATGTCCAATGGGGAAATGTCCACCTCCGATAGGTAAAGTCTGATGGGTAAATGCCCGCCCTCGATGGGGAAAGGTGTTAATATCCGATGGGGAAATGTCCACCTCCGATGGGGAAATGTCCACCTCTGATGGGGGAATGCTGATGGGGAAATGTCCGCCCTTGATGGGGAAATGTCCGGATGGGGAATTGTCCGATGGTGAAATGTCCGGATGGGGAAGTGTCCGATGGGGAAATGTCCGCGCACCAAAGTTTATACCTCTTTGTTGATCAATTCTCTGAAGTACGTTAATTCTTCTGTTTCTCCTGGTAGCTTTCCTTTCTTTCTTACTGGCACAAACTTCAATTTTAAATCTTTTGCTAGTATTGTCGAAAAGAGAAATCCTTTAGCTTCTACTCCAATTATAGCTGTCGCATTAGGACAGTATTTGCCAATGTATTCCTTCAAAATATCAACTAAGTCTGTCAGAAGATCAGGATCATAAAACACTGGGAAAATATCTCTGAAAATATCATAAAATGAAACCTAATCTAAGACAAATTAATAACTAACACCAGATATTTCCAAATGAAACAAAATACTGCTTTTTGATTGGCGGAGAGGTAGTGTGTAACTTGCAGTCAACAGTAGCCACGGTGTAAAAACAAGAATACACAATAGCAGGCTCTATGGCTAAAAAGAACCCATTTTAAATTATTAATTCATACCTTCTGCTAAGTTATGTTAGAACAAAAACAAAAATACAGGAAATTTAATATTTATGTGCAATAAAATATTACAGATGTGGATGTCATTGGAAATGGCTCATAGACATCCATATTTCTCTGGTTTTATTAATAAACTTACAAAGTAAATATTGTCGGTCAGTTTTTTCCACAATTTATGTTAAAGTATTAAAAATACCAAACTTCTTGGAAATAAATCTGTTACCCTTGTGTTTTCCAGGATGTATGGGAGTTTACATCGGTCTGGGAACTCATACATGTACACCCTTTGGGTTTGCCTCAGGGTGTATGAGTTCCCAAACCGGTGCAAATTTCCATACACCCTGGAAAACACATGGATAACTAATATTATGAGCACAATAAACATAAACATAATTTTTCTTTCTACCTTGGATCATGTACTCCCTGTTCCAGTCCGATATGAAAAACGAAAATATAGGACTGTGGATAATTTTAAAATATTTTCTAAAACGGAAATGTGATAACAGTAGTTTTATGAATGATTAGAAATATTATTATGTAAGAAAAATAAATAACCAACAAAAAGATTACACATCTACTGATATGTTATCTGACACAAACGCGAGTGGTAACTATAAAACTCTGTTATAAATATCGTACGGTTTGTAGTTGACTGCAAAAATACTGGTCCTATTCTTCCGGGTGGATCACTATTTGGGCAACGGCATGGCGTGAATTACGAGTTATATTGTATCGAACCAACCGAGGAAGAATTTTGCTACCGATTAGGATTCCAATCTTAAGTACACAGCCTAGTGTCAGGGACATTGCCCGTGGCAAACATTTTTCATTCATGAACATTGATAACACAAACTAGAATTCTGGGAACAAGATCTCTTAAAAGGGCACACTGTGCTCCGAAAGCAGAGCGTCATTGAATATTTAACGGTTATTTTAGAAAGTGCGTACACTCTAATATAAGTTGGGTTAAAAATATAATTTTTAACCCAAATGATTTTAGAGTGTAGTACACAGGAAGAGAGAGTACTAACAGTACTGTCGCCGTGGACAGTGATGTCCACACATGTGTTTGCAAGGTAGTAAATATTACCATCAGCAAAATTTTAATTAATGAAGCATCGGTTTGTACCCGGTGCTTCTTTAATTAAAATTTTGATGATTATTCCTATAATTAGTGTTTGCCACTTATTATGGCATCCGCGCAAATATTGCACCTGCATGGAAAGTAATCACTCTATTGTGTCTGAACTGTATGAGTTCAATCCCCGATAGGTAAAACTATCGGATGTAATATTGTACCCATTAGCCAATCGGAGGAAGGGGAAGTAATGTGAGATATAATGTGTCTAAATTAGCAACTATCAATATTTTTTGTTTTCCAAAATTTAATTTAATCAGTATTTGCCGACTGTTTTGCTGCTCTGGTAAGCTTGTTAATGTCAGTATCACTTAGAGGCGAGGTGGCTTATTTGTTGAAGCATTAAACTTAAGACAGAAAAGTCGACGGTTCGATCCAGACCGGCGTCATCTCCGTTCTGTCCTTGATAAAACACTTCATCACCATCACATATAATTACAACACTTTGGCCGACCACTGATTTGTCGAGGTTCTCAGGTGAGAAGCCTTGATTAACTCTGTATTACCAAATGCCTACCTATCACCACGCCTATTCTCTCTTCGCGACTTCCGGAAACGAACTGTTTGATGACATCCCATACCCTATTCTTCCCAATCACTCCGGCAATTTAACTAACCCTCTCCTTTGTGTCACCCACTAACAACATATCATTCATTCACCTATCCCACCTCCCCATTATACTCCCAGTCAAACTTATTCTGTTAGCCTGGTGTTTTGGACATTCTAACAGAAAGTGTTCCGGGTCCGCAGTACTCTTTAATTGCACATTACACTCCTCTTCATTGCTTTCCCAGTTTTTTTCCATGCCCAGGCGATCGTTCTCTCAGCTCAACAGCTGCGACCCCCAAAAGATACCATCGATATACTCTTGAAAACTGGTTGCTCTTTATCACGTAGGCCAATCAAGGACCTTTCCCTTTGACCCCCTCACCCCCGCAACATCCGGTTACAATCCTCCATGACCTTTACTCTGTCGTTTGTTTTTTCTTTGCCCTGGGCTGTAGCCACGCCTCCTATCGATATCTCCATGGGGTAGTTCTTAATTAACCCTTTGAACCATGGTGCTATCTTCCATGTCAGTGCATATGCAGCAATTAGAAGAGTCCATATTCATTAGTTGGGGGTAGTACAATCAATATTTTCAACGTACAGCCATTGGGCTGCACGTTGGAAATATCGATTGGTCTACCCACCCCTTAACTTAGAAGGCATCCTTCTTAATGAAAGAGTGACGTACCACGTCCCTGGGCCGGTAAAGCGGCCTCTGGTGTTCAAGGGGTTAACACCCTCATTTGGTTCGCCCTGTCTTTGTATTTGGATTTTATATATTTTTGAACATTAGTTTACATCATCGTGTCGGAGAGATTTACCAAATAATTGAGATAACAGAGTTTCATCAAGCCTATCCTGCCATTAGTCCTCATCCACCCAAGATAACCCATGATTGCTTCTAGTGCTGGGTCATTACTCGACCCCGTTATCCATCGACCTGCATCGTTCGGCAACGTTTCCAACCTCGTTTAGTTTGGAGAGTTTTTTGTTTGTTTTCGTGGGGCTTCTTTCATAAGACGCAATTTTTAAGGTGGTTTCCCTTCATCGGCAGTCCTGAAATTTGACACACCTATTGACAAAATAATTGCAGATTTCAAAATCCTTTTACATTTTACACATTTACAGCACTATCCAAATAACGTCCAATGTGGGGTATAAGGTATGTTTTGAGACAAAAATAAAGAATATAATTAAAACTGAATGCTTATTATTGTGAATAGCGCTGGCCGGTTTTGGTAGTTGCCTTGGGTAAAGGGTTAGGGATTAGCTTCTCCTCACAGTCAGTTTTTCCTGTGGTTTCGGTAGCAGCCTTTTCCCGTTATGTTTAGATTTACGTTTCACATGTTTCTCCCACACTATGAAGTTTGCAGCTACCTTCCGGAATAAAGACCCCCCCCCCCCCCCCCCCACCCAAACACACACACTCTCCATCTTCGAAGTTGGTTCCACTTTACAACCCACGGGTATAACTTTGCTGTTGCTTTCATTTAGTTTGAGTCTCCATTTTTATCTAAATATTTCCCAACAATTGTCAGCATCTCCCCAACCCTTATTCTGACACTTGTGACATATTATTTGCGAATTTTAGCCATGGGATCTTCAGGTGCCCAACTGCTACCCCCTCGTCGCTATGGAGGTGTTCATCTCCTAAATCTTTGATGCACACTGCAAAAATAATTGTAGAATGGATACACCCCTATTTTAATGGTCATAAGTTTGTTGTTATGTTACCCACGGCAACGCATTAGGGTCATTATAATAAAATATATACAACCTTTATAACAGTTAGATATCGTATCAAGATTCTCACCCTCCCCCAAAGTCACAATTTCGCTTATTATCCTGCGGATACGCTGAATATTGCTGCACCCTATTTTTCAAATGCGTGAGTTTTCTCAGATGTTATTCTTGTCACTTCGTGGGGCCCAGCTTTTTGGCTCTATCTTTTTAAGCTTACCCTTCTCATTTTCCTTTTGAAACTAATCTTTTCCAACCCACCCTACCTTATGTCAAAAACCTTCCACTACTTAGAACATGTTCCAAACCAACTCCTGTGTACCCCCTGGACTAAGATGGAGACTGTTTTTGCAATACAACTCCCGCTCACCCCAGATTGTCCCCCAAGATCACTTCAGTAATTGTTTAGTTCCGCTGCATCCCTCCACTCATCACAGGACGAAGCATTACTACAGTCGCATTCCTACTACGTGATCAAGATCCTTTATGTAGCCATAAGCTGAACTGACTTCCTTTCCCTACTATTGTTCGTAACCACATGCATCACAACAACAGGATCTATCCCTGAATCCTTAAGTGTACCATCCACTCTCTATAAAATATCAACCACCTTGGCCCCCGGGAAACGCGGATTTGTTTGGTTCAGACTATCCGGACGACAAGCCACCCTATCTAGCCCCCTTACTATACTACTCTAAGATAACATCACTTTTCGCCTAGAATGCTAATGCCAACCTCTCCACCTTTTTCGGGCCGACGTATACCACACCACCAACCGACAGCATCTCCTCCTCATCGCCTACCACCTCATCATGGCCATCAGAACTACCTGCTGCTCCTCCAACTCACAGAACCTATTTTTCAAGCTACATCTACCCTCACCATACCACTCTCTAATTTCCTACCAGCTACCTTCCTCACAAGAGCTCTTTCTGACACCTCCTTATTAAAGCGTCTAATAGGTATTGTCCCTATATCCGGATAAATTCTGTCTTTTCATTGGTCAGAAAGCTTTGGACAAATAGACATGGCAAAGGCTGCACCCAACACCCAAGGTATATGAGAGCGCGCAATACCTAGGGCATAAGCGCACGCGAAACATCGGGGTATATGTTTAAATGAAAGCCCTTCGCTTTTGCTCGCCTCGATATAAAAATCGAACCAAAAAACTTGAAAATAGTCACAAATATCACCAGATTTCCGACAATTCCATCATATTGTGCTATTATAAATTAATTAGTCGAATAATGAAATGAAACAACTTGAGAAAAATAAAATAAGAGCAAATATCGACCCCTGAGTTCCAATCTGTTTTTTGTACCAGTAGGCACATAGAACACATTGGAATTCAGAGGACGATATTGTCAACAAAATATGGTTTACTCGTTTCCTTAACGACACAAGGGATGTAACTCTATCTGTTGTCTTCTGCGTTTGTAAAAACAACAATTAGTCACGAACTTGGTCCAACTGATTACGGAGCGTGAAACACGCGTCCACAGATTTGTTTCCACTATGTTTCTTTATTGTGTTTCAAACGGGACAAAAACGTTATCTCCGCCAACATGTATGGTATATGGAGATATAATACCTGGATGTCTCATTTAAACACCTCGCCTGCGGCTTGGTGTTTAAAAACCTACATCCAGGTATTAAATCTCCATATGCCATACATATTAGCGGAGACAACTTATAATAGATAAAATAAAGAGATCATCCTAAGCCCTCTCCCTCTAAATACTGCCCATACTGCACTATCATAGCAGACAACCACACACACCCAATAAGATCACATAACCTATAATAGCGACCTACAGTTAGCAACAACACGACGGGTTAAAGCATTAGCTGCTTTAGTTGTGCTAAGAGCAAATCGTATAGTATTTTTGTGCGACTGGAAAAAAGTAATGTCCTATTTCTGAGACGGAAATGGTAAGATTTGTTGTTTATCTGTTATCTTTTATACGCTTTACCGTATACTGATTGCAAATTAAAACATGTTTAACCCTTTACCTGACCTGAAAAGCAGACGACACTTGCAAAAATAATTCTCGAATAACTATTTTTTTTCATTTTTTGTCTCAAAAACAGAGGTTATGACCCCTCTTTGGAACGAGCTCGACGAGCTCGTTCCAACGAGGGGTCATAACCTATGTTTTTGAGACAAAAAATGAAAAAAATAATGAAAATTAATTGGCGATTTTTGAGAATAGCGCTGGCCGGTTTTGGCCGTTACGTTAGGTAAAGGGTTAATTGAAATTAAAGCACCCAAACGACGACAAGCGTGCAGTTATTATCATCTGAAATTATCGCGTAATGCGTGCCATTACCGAGAAGATATTCTCTTGCATCTACCTCGACATTACATATTGAAAAATATTTGCTGGACATTTCTCGATATCTTAATATCTTATAAGGCAATATAGAAAGTAATACTGAGATTTGTTGTTACGACGTGTGAATATGGAATGATGCATAGATTATGCGTGTTTTGCTTTAGAAAGTTGGGTTCTCTTTCTTTTCCCTACTCTTTTTACGACCAGTTAACATGGTATTCTCCAGTCTGTAACAATTTATGCAGATGGATTAACTGATTGGAGATGCTTTCTAATTCGCTAATGGGCTAAATTCAACATATCTGAGACGTCGGGTCCAGATCTCTTTAGTCCTTTACTCCTCAAAGAGTGTGCATCCTCAGTGACCGAGCCTCTTACATTATTGTTTAATATTCTATTGACCCATAGCTATTTACCTTCATCTTGGAAAAAGCTAATGTAACACCAGTTCTGAAGAAACCTCCGTCTAGTTCGGTTACTAACTATCATCGGAATTTTTTTGGAGAAATGTTTCTTTACGCGACTATGGCACTTAATTGAAACCAACAAACTGCTCAGTCAGTTCCAGTCAGGATTCACAGCCGGTGATCCTACTGTCTTACAATTGGCAGACTTGTATTACGAGTTTTGTAAGGCACTAGGTGATAGAAAAGCATTAGGGTCGTCCTTTACGACGTGAGTAAGACGTTTGATAAACTGTGGCATGTGGGCTCATTCACAACGTAGAGAAAATTGGAATTAGAGGTGACTTGTTAAACTTTCTAAAGTCATACCGTTTTAGTAGGACACAACGGGTCGTAATTTGGTCTGATTCGTCAACCTGGTTGCCCATTTACTCTGGCGTCCCTCAAGGCTTAATATTTCCCCCACTGTTGTTTTTAATTTACACGAATGACATTACTGAAAATCTAGTTAGCAGCATGCGACTATTCGCTGATGATACGTCACTTTATTTAATTGTTGAAAACCCACAACTTGCCTCTGAACTGCTTAAACTCGACTTATCCACAATTGAACAGTGGGCACTAACATGGTTAGTGGAATTAAACCCACAGAAAACCGAAATCAGGCTGATATCACGTAAGACCAAACCTATTGTATACCCCCTCTCTATTTAGCTTGCATTCATTTGGGTGAAGTGACCGAACAAAAACTCCAAGGTCAAATTCTAAACAATCAGTGTAGACCCTACTTGGAATAATCCCGTTCGAACACATCAATTCTAAAGCATGGTCAAGAATCGACATGATGAAAAAACATAAACACTCACTGGACCGTGAGGTATTGGTGAAAATTTATTTGCATATCGTCGCGTGAGAACCACAAGGTTCTATCTTCCAGTGGAAGATAGAACCTTATGGTTCTCACACGACGATATGTCAGTTCTCTTCTTCAATATTTTCGAGATTAGTTACGGGTGCGACTATTAGTGCTAGTAAAGCTGCTTTATACGCTGGAACTTTTTGGGGAACTATCCAAGACAGTCGCAAAAAACCCAAACTTGTTCAATACTTCCACATGTGCCACCACATTACGCCTCCATATCTTGCCAATAAGGTCCCCCAGTGATATCGGCCGTCAGCCAGTGCCACCAACTTCGTAACAATACAAATCGCCGTGTCACGGTCTGTAGCACTCGGTTATGTCAGACATCTTTCATCCCTAAAGTCACACGTAACTGGGAAAATATCCCATTCGATGTTCGAAATAATAACTCTGTATATCAGTTTAAGATCTTTTTAAGCAAGGACAAGCGCCGAACGCTCTCCTTCTTCAATGGAGAGAAATCGCGCCGGGCCAGATCTATCATTGTGGATTACGATTTGGATGTAGTTTGCTTAATGCACACCTGTATAGTAATTACCTTTCTAACTCACCTTATTGCCGATGTGGGGGAACTCGAGTTATGTTACCTCAGTGAATTCAGTCCCCAAGTCCCCATTGAACTCAGACAAAACCAATTCTTCTCTGTAGTTAATCTTAGTTAAAAAGAGCTTCCGACAAATGAACTGTCGTTACTTGCAAAAGGAATGAAATTCACCCCTACACCTCCCACTGTTGACAGACTGGCGCTAAAAGAAAGCCTTAAAACGTTTGATAGGACTATGCGCCCCAAAGAATATTTCCATGGCGATGAGGGTACTTTGGACAGGGGTACATTGAAATTTAGACCAGTATCTACTTGGACCCCACCCGCAAATAGAAACAAACATTTGGAATCTTTTCTTTCAATTGTAGAAAGTGAAATTATGAACGCCCCCAACCAAAAAGTCTTTGGTAATGTTTCATCAGCCGAAAAACACGCTATCCGCGACTTAACCCTTTACCTAACGTAACGGCCAAAACCGGCCAGCGCTATTCTCAAAAATCGCCAATTAATTTTCATTATATTTTTCATTTTTTGTCTCAAAAACATAGGTTATGACCCCTCGTTGGAACGAGCTCGTTCCAACGAGGGGTCATAACCTATGTTTTTGAGACAAAAAATGAAAAAAAAAATAGTTATTCAAGAATTATTTTTGCAAGTGTCGTCTGCTTTTCATGTTAGGTAAAGGGTTAAAATCTGATACGGATATTGTGATTCGGGAGGCAGGTAAAGGCTCAGCAGTGATGGTTATGGCTAAAGAAAGATATCTCGCAGGGGGCTATAGGCAACTTGATGATGACTCCGTCTACAAACGTGTTACGCCCAGTATTTCATTTGATATTCAGAAAGAAATAAATACTCTTTTGACTGATGTGCACGCAAAAGGTATTATCACCGAGGATATGCTAAATTTTGCAAGGCCCATTGGCAAAAAACCCGCACGGTTCTATCTGCTTCCTAAAATGCATAAGCTTGGAGTGCCTGGTAGACCTGTTGTGTCGGCATGTGGTTCACCTACAGAGGGTATTTCTGAATTGGTAGACCACATTATTCAACATTTGGTCCCAAGTATACAATCTTATCTTCGGGACACAAATGATTTTCTAAACAAAATCCGAGAGTTAGGGCCCCTACCCCCAGGAAGCATGCTAGCCACGATAGATGTAGTCGGCCTGTACCCAAGCATACCACACGCGGATGGTATTGCGGCACTCAGAAAATTTCTTAACGAACATAATTTTCCTTCCGAAACGGTAGAAGGTGTCTGTAAAATGACAGAACTAGTTCTCACACGGAATATGTTTGAATTCAACAAGGAACAGTGGCGGCGCTACGGGGGGCATGGGGGGGGGGGGGGGCATTTGCCCCCCCCCCCCCCCACCGAACGAAGGCTTTGCCCCCCCCCAGTTGCCCCCCCCCCCCAAAAAAAAAAAAAAATATCTCGCATGCATTTCCATCCACCCTCACACACAAACACATTCAGTCACTCTCTCTCACACACACACACACCCCTCTCTTTTTTTATTCCCAATAATTTCCCATACACACTTAGCCCAAAGCCTCAGGCTAGCTGATGAACACATCCAGGCAGTAGAGATTTAAAGACTCGGATGCAGATACTTATAAGTTATAATTAAGTTATGAGCCAACAAAGGCATGTCTATCCATATCCCTTGTCTAAAAAAATTCATGGATTTCGCATTATGACAGACGGGCATTATCTCCCTTGCACTGTTCAATTATTTGAAGTCTCTAAGTCCCCCCCCCCCCCTCTCTCTCTCTCTCTCTCTCTCTCTCACGCACTGTGACGCACAGACCCACCAGACGCGGATCCAGGATTTTTTGAAAGGAGGACCGCTAATTACCATTACATCTAGTCGAAACTTGGACCCAAAGTCCGTAATATAATTTTTTGGTTTGGTACGTCCACAGGACGTACCAAACCAAAAAAGTATATTACGGACTTTGGGTCCAAGTTTGGACTACCTCATAACAAAGTAATGATATGATCCTTTACGTATTTGCCCCCCTTCATGGGAGTCTGCCCCCCTAGTTGCCCCCCCCCCCCCCCACAAAAAAATTTCTGGCACCGCCACTGACAAGGAATACTTTTTACAGACCGCGGGCACTGCAATCGGGACGAAAATGGCACCAGCCTACGCCAATATATTCATGACTATGTTTTTGAAAAAGATATGTTAGCCTCTTATTCATACTCCCCGGACGTCTGGCTCCGGTTTATAGATGATATCTTTCTTATCTGGACTTCGGGTGAGGATAAGCTTTCGGAATAGCATTCACCCGTCAATTAAATTTACCAGTGAGTACTCCTATACAACTGTGAATTTTTTTAGATGTTTCAGTTACCCTGAAAGATGGCGTCCTTTCAACTGATCTATATACCAAGTCCACCGATACCCATCAACATCTTCTTGCAACAAGTTGTCATCCTAACCACACTAAAATAGTATTCCATATAGCCAATCACATCGGATCTGCTCGGACATCGAAGCTGCTAAAAGACGATGTGATGAGCTCACGACTCACTTGATCCGTAGGGGTTATAACAGAAAAAAAGTAAGGGCCCAAGTCCGACGGGCCATAACCAATTTTCAAAATCCAGACAAAAAACCTGATAACAAATCAAAAGGGAGCGTTTATTTCATGGTTGACTACCATCCGGACTTACCTGATATCAAGGGCATACTTAGTAAATACCTCCCCATCCTACACCAATCGGAAAAACTTAAGGAAGTAGTTCCATGTACCCCCATAGTCAGTTTCAGACAGTCCCCAAATTTGGCAAGTACATTGGTTAGAGCTAAGGTTTAGGACTCACTGCCTCCTCAAAACCACAAACCTTGTCAACCCTGTAATGCCAGTCGGTGCAAAATCTGTGGTATTTTTAATCCAAACAATCAGGTTGTAAGCACTACAAATGGTAGAACTTTCCCTTGTAAAAATGCCAATACAGATTGTAAATCAAAATGGGTCATATTTGTTCTATCATGCCCATTTTGTGAACTGCAATATGTAGGACAAACCAATAATTTACGTTTTAGAACTAATGGGCACAAGAGCGACTTAAGAAACTGTTTGGGAAATTCTAGTTTCAAAAGCGACTGTTCCTACATCTATGACCACCTTCGGGCTCAGTCCCAACAAATGTTCAAACTTCAAATTTTGGAACATATAAAATCAGACTCGGACGTTAAGTTGAACAAAGCTCTTGATAAGAAGGTAAAAAAATGGATCTGGAAACTGGAAACACTTGCGCCTAAGGGCCTTAATGTCAATGATGGGTTCCACACTCAGACTAGGAAACATCGTAAAACTAGTAGGAAGTAGGGTTAAACTACACAGCACCCGACCTGTAAAAATAAAATGGGACAACAATGGACAGATAATGTGGGTTCCTAAGGAGGGAGGTGGTGGGTGGGGATGGGGCTTGGGATGAGGCGGTCCAAGGTTTTGCTCTGTTAAATCGCGGCGGCTACCCCTTGCATATGATCCCGAGACAGATCTCTCGGGTGATGTGACCCCCATTGGGATGTCACTATCTGGCACCCCCCCCCCTCCCCCTCTCAAGCAAAACTTTTGACCACTTTGTCCCTAGTCCTCTACCCTCCTTTCTCTCTCGCACTCTTTCATTTACCCACCCCTTCTTCCATAAAGAGAGGGTTGGTGAATGAGTGTGACAGAGGAAAGGGCCCCCTCTCTCTCTTACATTGTGTATATTATTCTTGGGCAAATCTCTCAGAGGATGCCTATCCCAAAGTGAAGTTTTGAAAATGTAGCCAGAAAACCAGTAGGAAGCAACATTACGGAGTTTCTTATATGAGCCTTTCCCTCCCAAGAAATAACGCCGGTATAACAACACAAAACATTACATCGGCAAGGGACGTACAATGTTAGCTCCTAACGAGGAAAGGGAGATGGTCGGCCTTGGGATGCTACAGTCCAGGGTTTTGCTCTGTTTAATCGCGGCGGTTACTTCTCGCATGTGATCCTGAGAAAAATCTCTCGGGTGATGCGTCTCTTATCGGTTGTCATCATCTAGCACCCCCCCCCCCCCCCATCCTATCGAGCAAAACTTTTGACCGTTGCTTCCAAAGCCACCCCCCCCCCCTCTCTCTCTCTCTCTCTCTCTCGCTCTCTTCTCCCCTTTTTCTCCTCTCTTTCACATTCATTCATTCACCTTATCTTTCCTAAATTATTTTCAGAGTCACACAGAATCGGAATGAATAAGTCAAGAAATAAAAAAACAAGACCCTGTTTCATCGCGCCCCATACAGTCAGCACCTTAAAGCAATTATCATTCATTCAGTGAATCAGTATTGCGCATTTGTCTAAACCATACCATCACCCAGTGTTCACACCAAATTCGTCGTTGAAACGAAAGAAATGGTTTCACGCGCCGAATGCGCGCAGGGACGGTTTGGGGCAAGCCCCTTTCGACCCTCGTTAGCTGTTTGTTGTTGTGGGATGTCAAGGCATGGTAGAGGAGGAAAAGGAAGGACGGAGGTGGCTTAGCTCCGTCAGTGCTTCTTCCGGCTCTTTTTCTTTGGAGGTGGTTGAGATGGTGATGTGAAAGTTGATGATGTTGAGTTTAGTAACTGGATTGCGTCTAATGCCTTTTTGGAATTTGCTTTGGATATTTTCCTGAACTCGTCGGTTTCGGAGGCGATTCTGTTTCTCAACTGCTCGTTTTCCATCCTCTATTATTCTCCTTAAGTCTTCGGCGGTGACTGCAGACTTAGGTGGCTGTATTGCTGTGATCGACTCACCCGGGCTGTCTGGCAGAGAAGGGAGTGAGGGGTGGGAGGTGGCGAAAATGCAACCTCCAGTCCTTCCCCAGTCTCCACCAGACGTTCCTCATCCAACAGTACCGGCTCAGGAGCTGGCAGTTGGTTGGGTGTACTAGTGGGACTAGGACGGGAACTGGCAGCTGCCTCCAGAACCTCCATCCTCTCGCTCACCTCTTTCTTCCCATTCCGGAAGGCCTCCAAGCGCCGGGCGTCCCTGCGCTTGGTCGATGGACTCTTCTTCCTGTTCTTTTGTTTTCTCTCTCCAGGGCCTCCATGCCCCCTTCGGGTGAGGACCAGTGGGAGAGGGGATCCTCTCGCCAAAGGTACTACCTCTCTCCGAATAGGGTGGTGTCTTGGTTGTCTCTATTTCAAATTCCAGGCTCAGGTGGACTCTCTTGCCTGTCTCCTGGACAGTCCAGGTGACAGGGCAAGAGATGCCCAGAGCTGAGATGGTTCTGGTGAGTCTTTCTGGTAATTCCAGTGTATCCATGATTGATTGATCAGGTGCTCACACTCTTGGGTCAGAGGTGCGAATGATGGCGATGAACGAACCAGAACAAGTTGCCTAATAGATATTTTCTTTTGTATTTACTCCATTTACTTACTTGTTTATTTTATGGATTTTATCTTTTCACACCTTTCAATGTATTTAATACCCTTCGTAAATTATTTTGAATCAGTAGTTTTTAGTTTTCTGAAGAAGAGTACTGTGCCACTCGAAAATTAAAGTTTAAACTTTTCGCTGGATCTTTGTGTTAGTCTATTAATGTACCAGTGTGATGCTATTTATCTAAGTATATATATATGTATGTATATATATTCGTCTAAATAAAGCTTAAACAGCACGGGCAAAAAAAGGGGAGTCCACACATTTTGTCCGTACGATTCAGAAGCCATTTTCGAGCCGATTTCCACACAATTTTAATAACGCATAGAGGGTCACAAAATCTAAAAATATACCGAGACGGAATTTTCTATTTAACCCTTTTTCGCCAGAATTGGTTTATTGTGTGTGGGAGTAGTCCTTCGGGATGATTCCGATTGTTCGGCATATTGGGGGCATGTTGAGAGATGGGTGAAAAGTCAGATTTAATGTGCTGTGGGAAGCAATTTTTGAGATGGAGAATTTTTGATTGAATGTCACTTTGGAGTTTTGTTAGGCGAAAGAGTTTTTCAGAGTATGGGAGATTCAAATGTGCAAATTGGTTTAAAGCAAAATTCAAAGGATCACATGCCTCCGATATCCTTACATAGAGAAAATATAATCCTAAAGAAACATGAATTACATCTATGCAGAAAATATACACTTAACACAAAGTAGTCGCCAAAGATAATTTAATTTAATATATTTCGATAGATACATGTCTTCAGAAGTAAAACTCTCTCAAGTGATCCTTTTTTTATACATTTGTAGAATAAAGGGCCGGATTAAAAATATTTACAAGTCATTCTTCTGATAACATTAAGTTTTGCGAGAGATGTGACTTTCTAATCTATTCACACTCGAATAATGGTATATAATCTCCAAAATAAACATTGACCTGCTTTCTAGAGTTGTGTGTACAAACAACGTTTTCATAATTTGGGGTTGCAAGCTCGGAGAAACCCAGGAGGTGTCAAGGTATTAAATGAATAATTGTAAGATGGGAATTGCTTGTATAAACAAGGTAACTCCAGGCTTGTCTCCTCCTATTACTGTCCCCCCCCCCCCCCCACACACACACATACATGCTTGGGCTTCTCCTCCCAAACAAATTAATTCTAATTTAGGTTAGTCGCGTTTACGCGTAGGTGAGAATGAACCGGCACAAGACAAGTCGCACTTTATAGTGCGAAAGGGTACAGTTCAGCCTCCCAACAAACAAATGAATTCTAATTTAGATCAGTCGCGTTATGAGGCTGTATTGGTTTAGTTTATTTGATCGTTTACGATGCAGGTAGCTTCGGATATTCTCCCTGTCTCGCCGGGACGTAATACCTTCCAGTTTTACCGTTGATAGAGGTTATTATGCATAAGTGCCACAGGCGGGCCTGAATTCGATTCGGTTCGGTTCATGATAGTGGGTGGCTGCGAGTGTTTTTGTAGCTGACAGAGCAATCCCTTTTAGCCTCGATTCAAACTGGGCCTGAACTTATCTATGAAGAATATTTTCTTCGCAAGGAGTGCTCTTTCATCGTTGCATTGAAAAATTGGAAAATTTTTAAACCTGTTTTTTTCCTTTGTTACAGGCAGCATTGTGTTCACTCACGTAAAGCTTTCTTGATTTTTCATCCTTTTTGTGGCTTTTGTGGCCAGAGACTTCTTTTCTGAGGTAATTACTTTCCCAAATGTACTCTTCGTTGCAGCCCGAACACTCTATAACATACAGGACACATGGTGATGTACATGTGTGTGTGTGTGTGTGAGGGGGGGGGGGGGGGGGTACAACAAAGAGGTGGGGGGGGGGAATGGAATTTTGAAATTTGAATGAATTTCCCTCGATTATGACTTCACAGGTTCCGCATCGTTTATCTTTGCACTCAGAGATCGTTGAGGTGTTCGTTTCCTCCTCAGACTTCGCTCACGTTAAAATTTGTTTGAGATTTGCTGGTTGCCTCGTACATTTGAATAGTTGTGTTTTTTCCAGTACTTTCTTCACCGTTCACTTCCTTTTCACAAGTCCAAATTGGATAGGATTGAAGGGAAACGTTCAGGATTCTTTGGATTGAAAGTAGTTATGAAAGTGAGAATATCGTTATTTAGATTCCTTCTCTTGGAGTTCTCAATTCTGCGAGGTTTAGGGAGTTTGCTCTGTGAAAACCATTCCTTATCAAGGAGGTTGAATATCCGCGTTTTTCGAGAGAGTTTATTAATTCGTTAAGTCTTTTGGTTATAAGCTCTGGATTCGTAACTACTGTGCAAACTCTCCGAGGTAGATTATAAGGTACATTTCTTTAAGTATGGCCGGGATGACAGGATCTGAAGTGCAGGCATTGTTTATTGTTTGTTGGTTTGTGGTATATGTCTGTTGGAAGAACTTCCTCTTCCAACGTGATTAGAACATCCAGGAAGGGGAGAGAGTGTTTGCTTTGGTCCATTGTAAAGTTATGTGTGTATGCATGTGCGCGCGTGTGTGTGTGCGTGTGCGTGCGTGCGTGCATGCGCGTGTGTACGATTTATTTATTTATTTATTTATTTATCTCATTACTTTTTTCCATTTTCATGGAGTAAAGTACAAACGAATAGTATTTCAATATACATGAGTTTATGTTATGTGTCCGTGGTGGGTATTTACAGATTATACATGTTCTCCCCCCCCCCCCCCCTCTCTCGCTCTCTCTCTATCTCTCTCTCGCCCTCGCGAATGAGTATATTGTGTTGTGCCCCCACCCCTAATAGAACAAGGTTGTTCAGTCAAAATAAACGTCAACAACGCTCAACATTATAGAATGCTCAACCGAACGACGGTAATCAGTCGCACCGTTATGCACTCCACAATATTCAACGTTATCAGACAAAATGTATTAATACGTGCCTTGGCAATAATTTGCATAAAGAGTCCTGGCTTCGATTAATCATCAGAAATTTTAGCATGTCTGTGTAGCGAGATGCAAATTATGCCCTGTAATGTGAATCAACATGTAGCGTTTACCCAGAACTCCCCCCCCCCCCCCACCCTCTCTCTGATTTTATGCATGCAACCAGTGCATACCGGTATATATCTGCCAACATTCGTGTATATACCGGCATATATCTGCCAACATTCAGACATACCCGAATGTTGGTAAATACATGCCGGTATACACCGGAAACACACTCCCCGGAGGGATGGTGGAGGTATGGGCATATAGAAATTCATTCATAGGCGCACTCATCTGGCCATATCAACAGCTTCTCCCAAATCTTGTTCAGGAGGAGAGTAAACGTCGCCGCGTGTAGGCCAGAAGGCCCTGTCCTCCACCAGAAGGCAGAACCCGCCGGCCCCACGCCACGACGTCTAAGTCTGTATAAATGAATCACTTCTGGTTGGGAAAGCTAAGCTTACAGGTCCATAGCCGAATGATGTATAGAAACGGGGAAAGTGCCGACAGCTGAAGTATATATTCTTGATAAGCCACTACCAATTCCTAAGTGGGCAGGACAATAAGCACATAACTTTGGAAGGGGGTACTGGTGACAACTCCATCACACGACCCCACCGGGATGTTGATGCAGCCCCACAGGGCCGCGTGACCCAACCATCACAAGTCCCATCTTGTCAATATGAGAGGACGACGGGATATATTTACATACATCACATGTCTTATATGTCTTATATTCGTGGAAGTCTAGAAAGCCTGTTAATATATGAGAAGAGAACGACACACACACACCCTCACACACAAATCGACCCCCTCGCACGCACGCACGCACGCACGCACGCACGCACGCACGCACGCACGCACGCACGCACGCACGCACGCACGCACGCACGCACGCACGCACGCACGCACGCTTGTATACTTTGATCAATGATAAACCCGTTCCACGGCCCCACGGGGCTGTCTGTGCACTGCCGTCCGGCCGCGGGACGAGTTCATCTTTCTGTTCCACAGCCTCAAACCGCTTTTCATGCATCACCGTTGCTGCGATAGGCTGTGAACCCAAATAGCCGCTATCACGTTTATCATAGAGGCTACCGAGTACTTTGGTTTAAAAATGCATTTGAAAAATATCCGGATGCAAAACGCCCGGATGAACAAATTTTGAGCGGAGCTTAAAAGGTAATGACTTTCAATTCAATGAGGAATATTTTCTACAAATAATGGGTTTTCCTATGGGCAAAAGATTCAGTTCTAATTTTCAAACATTTATGTAGCGGTATGGGAGGAAAATGCCTTAAGCAAATGTGCAAAGCATCCTCTCCTATGTCTCAGATATTTAGATGACATTTTTATTATTTGGGAACATTCAGAAGATTTTCTCGATGTGACCGTGTATAAAGGCAAGCAGTTTCAAGCGCCCGGTCATTTAGATTACAAAGTATATTTTAAACCAACTGATTCACATCAATTGTTGCACACAAAATCATTTCATCCTCAACATACATTTAAAAGTATCATCCAATCACAGCTCATTCGTTTCCACCGCAATTCAAGTGATAAGGTAAATTTCAATGAGGCTTGTTCTACTCTATTTGCCCCTCAGATCGAGAGGGTGCTCACTACGCTTTTTGCATAGCCTGAAATCCCAAACTCTGAAAAAGCTCGAAAGTCCAGAGGAAACTACTGATTTCGAACCACTGAAGATTGAACACAACAGACCGTTGCAGAATGGTAGTGGCGCGGTATTTAATTGCAAAAAGCCTCGTTGTAGATTGCATACTTTTATGCTTGATCAGAAAGAGGAATTTTCCTCCAAACAAACGAAAAATCATTATCAGATCCGTACCCCCCTCCACTGTGATTTACAAAATATTATTTACCTTATCACATGTAAGCGCTGTCGGAAACAGTATGTTTGTCAAAGTCAAAATCCTTTCCGAGAACGTGCCACTAGACACAAACAGGATATAAAACATAATGCTGAGGCCCCAGTAGCTCAACATTTTAACCTTCCTGGCCATTCTTTGGACGATTTCGAAATCCATCCTATTGAACAGCCACCAACTAAAGACACATTAGAAGAAACGGATGAATTTAGAAAAAAACGTGAAGCTTTTTGGATCAATACGCTTCAAACCCTCTGGCCATTTGGTATGAACATATCAGAGGGAGAATGCGAAAGGAGGTCCATCATTCCTTTCACTTTAACATACAACAGAATGAATATCGAAATAGCAAAAATGTTAAAAGATGAATTCAATTTAACCAATGTTAAATTAATTGAACCTTTGAATCTTCGACCTGTCATAAGAAAAACAAAAGCTTGCGTAACATCCTTGTAAGGACGAAATTAGAGCCCATCAATATGAATAACATCAATTATTGCCAGTCAGTTTAACCAGTTCATCACTCAGTTTAAATCAATTTTATGTAATTTTTTGTCATGTTTGAAACCCATCAGGGTTCAGTAAATGAAAACAATTTTTCTGAGGCATATTAGAAGGAAAAAACTTTTCAGTAGGAAATGTCTGTGCAGTGCGATTTTTTAACCTCACACGCACGCACGCACGCGTGTCTACTTCGATCAATGATAAACCCGTTCCACGGCCCCACGAGGCTGTCGGTACACCGCCATCCGGCCGCGGGACGAGTTCATCTTTCCGTTCCACAGCCTCACACCGCTTTTCATGCATCACCGTTGCTGCGATAGGCTGTGAACCCAAATAGCCGCTATCGCTTTTAAGAAAGAGGCTGCCGGGTACTTTGGTTGTTTCATTTGGTTGAAACATTATTATGATAGAGCTTTATCCGTGTTCATGGTCGATAGGGTTCAGTTAACTTACCATAATGGGAGAGGATTGTTTGGTGTCAGCTGTATAGGTTGTTATCAATAATTTTTCGTCTCTAGTAAAAATGTTTCCAAGTTTGTAGGGTTGCTTTGCATTTGTACAGTTTACGGTGGTCTAGGCTTTGTGCATATTTGTGTTTCGTCTATGGTCGGTAGGGTTTAGTAAACTCAGTGTAATGGTAGAGGATCGTTTAGTTTCAGCCGGAGAAGGAAGTTAAAACTGATTTAAGGGCCCTTATGAATTTTGCTAGTTTACAGAGTTGCTTAGTATTTGCACTGGTAAAAAGACTCTGGTCTTTGTACATACTCGGGTTTCGTCTGTAGAATGGCTTTATGTACTTTGCTCTTAGTTCTTTCAATTTATCACAGACAAGGATATCCTGAAATTCATCCCCAATATCAACGTGGCATAGATTACATTCTCTTTGGGAAAATTCCATTGACGTCCAACTACCAGTTTCGACTGGGAGCCTATGATTCCTGACTCGAAACTGGAGGAGGGGAGTAGCCAAATAAATGGGTAGTTTAAGAAGGTAATCTTCGAAACAAAACATCAATTTTATCGCGTTATAAAATTCGTATTTCCACAGTCTGTGTTACTCAAAAAGGATTCTAAGTCATCCAGGTACAATGTAAAAAGTATCGGCGATAAATTTTCCCCTTGCCTAACACCAGTGTAACTCGCGATAGGATCAGATATTTGTCCGTCGACAATAACAATAGATTTTATGTCGCTATACATGTTTTTAATTACTTGGAGTATCTTTCCGTCTATATGTGTATCAAATAGTTTTTTTCCACAGAGCTGCTCTCCAGACCTTGTGAAAGGCCTTCGAGAAGTCGATAAAGGCACAAAACATGTTGTGTGTGTTCATCCGTAACAGTTCTATTACAACCCTGATTGAAAATAAGTGATCAATTGTTGAATAACCTCCCCTGAATCCTGTTTGTGTTTCACTTAATAAGTTGTTCTCGTTTAGAAAATTAGAAATTCGTGCACTTAAAACGCTAGTAAATAACTTAAATATATTACACAATAATGAAATTTACGATAACTGTCTGGTTGTTGAAGGGGGCCTTTCTTTTTGTATATAGGCTTAATAACTCCAATTGTCCACTCTATTGGGAAGATAGCAGTATTTAATATTATACTGGAAAACTTTGAGTAGCTGTTACTAAATTTAGGAAAAGTTGATTTAATATACTCATTCGTTATTCCATCGTATCCCGGAGCTTTTCCATTTTTTAATCTTTTAACTGCTTTTTCTATCTCGTCGACTGTAATGCAGTCGTTAAGTACTCTTCTGTCAATATTTTCAGATTGGTTTGAGAGGTTATCAGCCCCGTTTTCTTCTTCTACGGGGTTAGGGTGTGTGTCGGTTTCTAATTTACTGTAATATTCGTAGAACTCTTTTGCCGATGGCATTTTACTTTCACATTTCTTATTGTCTAATAGTTTATATATTTTCCAGAACTTTTTACTGTTTTGTCTTTGAACGCGACGTGGTTTCCCTCTTAATTGATTATTGCAGTGGAATCTACTGTTCTGAAGAGCAGCTTTATATTTACGTCTACATACGATTAACGTATTTTTATAAGATTTCCGAGCACGCCTCAGGTTGGTCCTAGCGTCAAGGCAGTCCTTACTGAACCATGGCTTCCTATTTTGTAATTCCTCTGCGTTTTCACCCCTTTACCTCCTACGAGGTTGATATTCGGTTTTATGCCAAGGGTGTGTGTGGGTGTGCATGTTTGTATGTGTGTATATATATTTAAATGCAAATGAATGCTCCCTCTCCCTCTCCTTGTTTTGTCTCTATTACTGGAAGATCACCTGTGTGAGGAAATATGCCCTCCTCTATTTCTGGCTTATAAAGATATTCATAAACTAGCGCAGTGCTACAGTACGTGGAGAGTGGATTGTAACTAAATCCCCCGCGGAATGGAGTTATCACCCGAACTATAACTTTCAAATTTTGTATATATCGACTAAAAACACAAGCAATGTTTCAGCCAATGGACCTCCGGGTTTAACCCGGAGGTCCATTGGCTGAAACTTTGCTTGTGTTTGTTATGCTTTTCAACAAATTTGCAGTTATTGCTTGGGTGGAGTCTCCACTCCGCGGGTGATTTAGTGATAATACACTCTCCACGTACTGTATGTCAGTGCAGCCTTTCGGACAAGCCCGTGAATGTTTTGTGATAATCCACCTTTTCCGACGCTTTCTCTTTAAACCATCCTTTATCAAGAACTCAGTTTGACGTGTATTTTTTCCAGATCATCCCTGTAATCAGTATATGTCGTCATCATACCAATATATTACATGCAGAAGAGAATGTGAACACACCTGATACCTCTATCATTCAACTATTTTTGTAATTGTATTGTATCTGGAAATGACCTCGAAAAAGCATAAAGCTTACTGTCGGATCCAATTTATTGTACCGATGTGCATACAATACAAGTTTAATGGAAATCAATATTGTTTAAACTAAATTCAACATACCGAAACTTGACCATACCGCAGAACAAAGCATTTTCGTGGTTACAGATTTGGGAATATTACGCTATAATCAAAATTAGAGAGTAATAAATACCGAAATGGAAAGCCAGGCCTAGGGAAATCCTCGTACGGTGTCAGTTGCTTCTTTATTCTCTCAATACGCGGGTCATCCGACATGTTTGTGTTTGACTTTGGTTCTGTCATATGTGATATCGGGTGATCTAGAAATGTATGTGGTTATTATCATTTGTCCACGTGTACTTCGGTCATACATTGTATATTTATTTACCGTGTCATGAGACACCGGTACACTCTACACTGCAGTGACTGCACCCTTTACTTGGCAAACTATTATTTTTTCACTGTTTCGCTCTGTCTCTTTCTACCTCTCCCTATCTGCACTTTCGCTTTGGCTCTTTTAACACTGATTCGGGACGACTTAAACTGGATGTTGTTATCTTGTATCCACATGAACTTTGGTCATATATGTATATTTGTATTTTTATTTTTATGAGAAAACGGGACACATAGCACTACTGCACCCTTCCCTCGAAAAGCTATTGTTTCTGGTCTTTCTCGCTGTTTCGTTTTGTCCCACTCTACACTTTGGCGTTGACCCTTTCAACACTGATACGGGGCGATCTAGAAATGGGTGTTGCTATCCTTTGTTGACATCTCCTTCGGTCGTGTATTTATATATCATGTTATGAGAAACCGTGACACATTGAACTGCATCCTTTACTTAGCACGCTAAATATATCCTTTTTTCCCCCTTTTCTCTTTATTTCTAGTGAGATCTTCCTGCCTACTCTGTATTGTGCTCAAACATCTTTCTAAAGTTAAGTCAAATCTTTATAGCAAACATAATTTATTCAGGTTTATTACTTTCCAAAGTGTGATTTACTGAGATTTCCGGGTTTGATTATAAACGATAACTTCACACGCGAATTATGCAATCAACAATTTTGTCATGTATCCGTGCTCGCAAATGAAGACGCTTTGCCGTGGATGTAATGGGGACTTCATTGTTTTTTGTTTTTTTTAACCCTTCACCTCATATGAAGAGCAGATGACACTTGCAAAAAAAAAAAAAAAAAAAAAAAACAACTCTTGAATAGCTATTATTTTCATTTTTGTCTCTAATACATAGGTTATGACCCCTCATTGGAACGAGCTCATCGAGCTCGTTCCAAAGGGGACCACAACCTATGTTTTAGAGACAAAAAGTGAAAAAATAATGAAAATTAATTGGTGAGTTTTGAGAATAGCGCTGGCCGTTTTTGGCCATTACGTTAGGTAAAGTGTTATAATATAATTATCGTTAATAATGAAAAGTAATAAAGAGAGTAATCGCTTGACTGGACTGGTTACGTGAAATAATTCATTCGAGGCGAGGGACTATATTGTAAAACACTCGTGTTTGCACAACGGCCCTCACCTCTCATGAATTATTTCACGTCACCAGTCCAGTCAAGCGATTAGTCCCTATTTAATCAAGGTACATCCGTGATAATATTGTTAGAATCATCACCTGCTGCACTCCTAGCAAATGAGTCGAAGTTGCATATATAGTGTTTGCCGTTCAGACAATTACACTCATTACTTTCAGCTCATCTCAGTTCGTAGACGTTGTGGCAGCCAACCACAGAACGGATAGCGAAAAGAATCGTGACCCAATCTGTTAGGTGATAGCAGTGCCATAACAACAGTATTACTCGAAGTCGGAGGTAAACACGTGGGGGCGGGGGGTGGGGGGGGGTGGAGGTAGTGTTGATAGATGCCGGTAGTGTGTTGAGGGAAAGTTGACTATTAATCGAACTGATGGAGTCTGTTCAAACCTGCAGAACTGCTACAAACTAGTAGTAGCGGTGGGAGGCTATTGGTCTGAACAAGGCATTAATAGGAATCGGTCATAGAACTGAGGTATAGGTCAGTCAAAGAAGAGATCATGCGTGCGTTAAAAGACGGTAGAGACTTAGAAAACTATAGTAGAGGATGAAGGCTGTTGAAGCTCAACATAGTGAATTATCATAAAATGTAGGTACAAACGACCAACACTTACGAAGAACAAACCTCACCGTCTATCGTTTTGCCTCGCAATGGAAACATTTTCAGTCAACGTCCTTCTAAGGTTGTAGCCATCTGCGTGACGTCACATATAAATAGGCATGGACATTTTTGACGCATAATCTGGCCTTTTTCACCATTAACGTCAAACGTTAGACGCAGAAAAATACGAAACGTTAACAAAAAAACCAGGAGGAGCTCCAGGTGTACTTAGAGCTTATTATTATAAACCAAGTTGTCCCCGTGATGTGTTACTAGGCGCAGCCATTTTGTTTACAGCAAATCTTTCAGACGTCATTCTTCGACAGGAACCAATCAGTAAATTTGGCATCACCAGACAAAGGGGAATAGTTTTTCTTATACATGGTTGAAAATTAATGATAGTAATACGTAGGGGTTTGCCCATGCGACAGAAGAGGTAGTTCAGCTATCAGAACGTCGCAGCTTCCCCACTTCATCTTGGGATGCCGCGACGTTGAGATAGCTGAACTAGGAGAAGAGGAAAGTCCCGACTTGAGGAAAGGTATGAGAAACAATAACACTGTCAGAAAACTGCAACAAATCTGAAAACATTTTGTTATTATTTGATTTGGTTTATCAGCCTAAGACTGAAGTTCTTAGGCTAATGTGAATTTACCGAGTGCTGGTGAGTTTATTTATCCACTAAATAGCCACTAAAATATTCATCCAGTAGTCTTACTAAACAGCGGTGTCTTAAAACGACACAAATCACCCACTATCAACCAACATCCCCTGAATATTCCAAAAGCTCCGAAGAAGTAGATGTACTCTGCGGACACATTTGTTTGGGGGATTGCATGTGGACTACCTGATGTCGTATAGCTCTGCATGTTGAGTGTCAAGTTCATTGTCATTATAGTCGCGGCCATGTTGTGACATTATTATTTTGGTGATATGCTGTCAGAGCGCATAACAAACGTGTTTTGTAAGGGTGATCTACATCTCCGGTGCCCATTTTCTTTGATGACTGGAAATTGTGTACCAAAATGTATTATTATGCCTCACGTCTGTGATATCAGATGTGATTGGTTAATTTGATAGCTTCTAAAAGTCACAAAACTGGAGTTTTTGGACAAAACATGGGTACTATCGGAACGTTCTACCCTGGAGACATGAGAACAAAGAAAATGTAAGCTCCACTTCCATTGATCAGCATTGTTTCCGCACGTTCTGATTGGAATTTCTCTACACCAAACGCTGGTGCCGTGTCTGTTTAACATTTTTCGTCACCGATAGACATAAACTTACCAACACATATGTCATCTTCAGTGGGGGAGTTTTCAGTTTTAAATGCAAACAATAAATTCAAAAGAATCAGAAATATTAAAAAAAACTCACATGTTGTTCACCACAAAAGTGAATCATGGATGTGACTTCAAGCATTTGTAATATTTCCACTAGTTTAGTATTACTCATCAACCTCACTGAGTCTCCGTCTCAAGTTCAAAATAAATTGTTTCACTCCGCTTAATTCTGACATCTGTCGTCGTCCAAGAAACATGAATTTACATTCCATTAATCCTCTTTATACCACTTATCAAACAAGCAATAATAATGAATTTTAACATGAACAACATAATGCAGTTGCAAACACTGGCATTTGGGGATACAGAAACTCCCAAAGCGACGGCACTTGTAACAAGTCATTTTCGGATTTGGTGATCTGGAAACTCCTAAAGAGGCGCCATTCGTTCGAAATGACGTCAATAAAAGCACGTTTCTGGATTTGACTACATTGTTGGAAGACTGATGGCATGTTGTAGTTAACGCTTAACAATGAAAGCTATTTTTGTTCCGCATAATAAAATAATTAGAACGTTTCTTTTCATGTTCTATGGGTTGATAGTACCTGAGTTTGTGTGTTTTCTGGAATAAAACCTGAATATACTCTAGCAGATCAATTACACAATAAAAAATCAGTACACTCAAAATCAACGTGCCCTCTATTTAGTGTTTTTATTGAATAGGGCTCAAAATAATATGGCATATAACATACCTGATAAAGGTGACCACTATAGTGGTACAACCAACATCATATGATACACGTATGTGCGAAGTTGATGTTCCACTGCCACTCTGTCTTGGGCGAGGAGCCATGTTTTGTCACATCTGATATGGTGAAAGACTGCATTCCTGTGTCATGTGTATTAAACGTAATTATCCCAATATACATGTACATGTTGGAATACATTCTGTTTGTGGATTGCTTGGACTGTTATTGTAAGTTGATGTTCTGATGCCTCATTCTTAGAGAAGAGAATGCGGATTCAAGTGTGGCGTGTTCTGGTGAAAATTATCAGGAGGTGGTATGAAGAAAGCACACTATTGGAGGAAACCCGAACTACGATTCGAGTATTTCAGGAGAGGCTGCCTCTACCCTCTCTCTCTCTCTCTCTCTCTCTCTCTCTCCCCCTCTCTATCTCTCTACGTACACCTACCCCCCTGGCCTTTCTAATCCTCTTCGAATTGATCAGCACAATTTCATTATTGTCCAGCTATGCACACATTCCGTGATACAATGATTCAATTGTACATATAACACCCTGGCCACACACTCATCTTCACTGATAAAGATAATTACATGTGCTGAACAATCGATGTCAAACATATTGACAGATATCGTCAATCTAAAATGTCCTTACGGTTATGAGTAAATTCAGCTGTGTGTGGCATTTTCTTTGTTTATAATCTATTAACGATAGCGTAACTGTAGAGACAGCCATAAATATCAACACGGTCTCACCATAAGATGTAGTTTCAATTGCACTGACTCAAAACAAAACTTTCCATGCATCTTCCTGGGACACACCATGACCTTTGCCTTGATTTTGCTTAATTAAGATAGAATGTGTCTCGCGAAAAAATACCACATACAAAGGAAAATGCTGATATAGTTTGCAATGACCGCAGCTCTCATACAAATTTCAACACTTGGAACTGCTATTTCGGCCGTTCCTTCTTTGCTCATTTTATTTTTACATGACAGTTCACGAGCTTCTCAAAACCTTGCGAGCAATCATCATACGCTCCGCGAATGATACTCGCCCTTGACATAGTTCAGTCGCCTCCTTACATTTACTCTCGTTTAGATTATTCACTACAATCAACAACAATTAGCGTCCGGGAGGAGGATGGCAATTTTTGCATTATGCCTTTACTATTCGTTGAACACACAACAAATGACTAAAATCTAGGGACTGTAAGCAACGGAGGCCACGAGTGAAGCGAACTGACTGAGTGGTATTTCCACCTGAATCGAACATATATTCGAAGATTCGCCTAGAGATTTTGAATTGAACGAATATCGAACATCGAATATGAACGATAACACATTTTTCTGTTTCTGACCAATCCGGCACGTTGGGGTAAGGAGAGTCGCGAAGATGGGGTGGGGGTGTAAACTTTATATGTCCCGACTGATAAAATATTCCAACAACATCATCAAGGCATCCCTTCGTCGAAGACATGCTTTGATGATGAGGCTGGAATTTTAGTTAATCGAGGTAATTAAACCTTTCAACACTGGTGGTATCTTCCATGACAGTTAAATGACAGACATTGGAAAAATCCATATCCATTATCTGGGGGTAGAGCAATTAATATTTTCAACGTGCAGCCTTCAGGCTGCACGTTGAAAATATTAATTGTTCTACCACACACGTTCACTTAGCAATTGTTCTACCTCACACGTTGACTTAACTTTATGAAATTATGACGTGTCGTGTTCCTGGACCGGAAAAGCGGTCTCTAGTGTTGAAAGAGTTAAAAAGCAAAAGACTTCCTGCATTGATTTTATCAACCATATTCGAAAATTCCGTCTTCTCTTCTTCCATTTTGACTCGAATTCGATTCGATTATACGATTCAGGTCGAATTTGTTTCGAATATCAAATATTCGCGGAACCCTACACCCTTGTCTGGAGAATTTTATGAACCCTATAACAATAGTAAACTGAAACTTATTGCAAAAAGAACTCGTGGACATAATGTACAGCGAAGAAAATATTAAAATTAAACATTTTAGCGATAAACCTAAAGTTCGCTGTAATTTTTACTTTGTTTTGAGTTAATTACAAAGCACACGGATATGAAATGAAATGCAAAAAATAGTTTTCAACCCATTGTTTCAAATGTTATCAAAGTAATGAAGAAAATAATATATCACATATCACCATCAAATAACTTATTACGGAAATATCGTTCCCAAAAACGTCTTAAAAACAAGCACCTGACATCAGAAATCAACGTCGACGTCGTGGCATAAAATTTGGGTAGTGATTTTTCATATATTTTCTCAACCTTAGTTTAGACATTCCATATCAAATCGTGACTCATTAGATAGCCTCAAAATTCAGTACATTTTTTAAAGAAAAACATTAACCCTTTACCTAACATGAAAAGCAGACGACACCAGCAAAACAAATTTTTGAATAACTAATTTGTTTCATTTTTGTCTCAAAACACATAGGTTATGGTCCCTCATTGGAACGAGCTCGACGAGCTCGTTCCACAGAGGGGTCATAACCTATGTTTTTGAGTACAAAAATAAAAAAAAAAATAATGAAAATTAAATGGCGATTTCTGAGAATAGTGCTGGCCGGTTTTGGCCGTTACGTTTGGTAAACCCGCTGAGTAATTTCCAAACATTTTTTATCAAATCTAGTCATGGGTTCTCTGAAGCAGCCATGACTAGATTTGATAACAGATTCCACTAAATTTAACAAAGGAATAACTGGCGAAAAACATCAAACAATTTACAGAGGTAAAATTGTACTAAGTGCCCCGAAATTATACTTATTGCGATGACAAAAGGAATTCTATCCATGGCGGAAGTATCCGCCAGCATCATGTAAGTAGTTAAACCCTTCGTTGGTGTGGGAGTCATAAGAATTCTATATACATGAAAATATGGCTTCAAACACAAACAGAAATAAAAACGGAGATTCGTCTTTGGAAATGAAACGGACTCTGACTCAGATGATAACAATAACACACCATTCTCACAAAACTGTCCGAAATTAATAATACTCTACTCAGCAGTAGAAGGCAAGCCGGCAACGAACACCAATCCGTTTGGAAAAAGCAATACAAGGTATAGCCGGTGTCAATAAAGATGTTAAAAAATTGAAATCGGCTGCATTATTGATAGAATGTAAAAAGGAAATGCAAGCAAAAACTCTATTGAAAAATGATAAACTTGCTGACGTCGATGTAAATGCTTTCCCCACAAATTTCAAAATGTTACTAAGAGCGTTTCTTGAACAAACGATTTGACGGGTAGAGGTGAATCAGAAAGTACGAATGAATTAAAACCACAATAAGTAACGGCAGTTAAACGAATTGGAATTAAAAAGAAAACAATACAACAATCAAAATAATATTTTTACTTTTGAGTTATCACAGCTGCCATGATTAATTAAAATATGTTACATGAACACAAACGTGGACTTGCATATCCCAAACCAACTTGGGTGTTTCAAATATGGCCATAGTCAGAACAGATATAAGGGTCAAGCTCATGTTTCACATGTGGTCAACAGCATCTAGACACATGCACAAATGCTTTGAAATGTTGTATATGCCAGGTCAAAGGATTGTCCTGTATGAAAGGAAGCAAAGCTCATTTAAAAACAAATATGAAAAACATATTAGTCCCAAAGAGGCCAGAGACGTTGTGACATCCATGCCCGATATGAATACGTCACTTCCGTCTTATTTTGCGATATTGAAACAGAAAACACAGGAAACATCAACCGATAGTCAGAAGAAATTTACTTGGCTCGACTACATTCTACTTATGTCGGTGGACCCATTTACAATCAGTTTCTTCAAACCTAAAATCTACACAAACCCAGTCTGCTGCAGAAGAGAAAAGAAAACAGAAGAAAAAAGGAAGACAAGCCGAACGCTAGACTTAACGATAAGAAAGAAGAACCCAAATCTGACCACAACAATGAACAAAATAAACCAAAAGCCTGGTCAAAAACAAAACAGAACAAAAATCGAAACCGGAACAAAATCTGAGTCAGAGTCAGAAGACAGAAAAACAGAAATTACAATCGGACAAAATATCCAAAATGTTACAGAACGTGTTACCAAAAATAAAATATGTTTGACCAATGGATTTTCAGGATGACGTCGATGACGCAGCAACCAATTTACTACGTCTGAGTTCATCTCAGCCTAGGTCCCTCACTAAAGAAAAATGCTAGGACAATTTCACCTAAACATCCACTCGGTAAATCTCCAACCAAATGAGGATAATATAAACAAACACAATGGAGTTGTCGAGGTTTAAGAGCGAATGTTAATGCAGTGGGTCTGCTTAGTCAAAAACAGAAACCTGTAGCTTTTTTCTTGCATACAATCTACAAGACATTTAACACTCAAGATCAATCACAGTTTAAGCATTATACTTCGCAGGATTCTTGGGCTGACGAAAATGATCTTCATGTTCATGGAACGTCTGTCTTAGTCAGAAACGACATTATTCACAGTCCTGTTTCTTTACAAACAAATTTACAGGCTGTAGCAGTGCGTCTAACTTTAGACAAGACAGTTACATTATATCCTACACACCTGGAACTTATTTAAGCACCACCTGCTTTTTTTCGCAATGGTGTTAAGAGAAACTGTCATTACTTTCATGGTATCTTTAAGGTGACCAAAAGTGATAATGCGGAAAGAATGGTCTATTGACAAATGAAATAGAACAGAATGATGAAAATGTGCAGAATCTTAATCGCGTAAGTTATACATATCTGACACAAATGTTTCGATGGAAAATGTTCTCTCCGCAAGTATGGTGCTGGATTATTATGAAATAATGCTGGTAATTACTGACAACAAATGTAACTGGTGGTCTCCTGAATACAATAGCAGTGTCTGACGTACGTCAATAGCGAATGTATCCACCACGAGCCCGGATGACAGCCTGAACCCTCCTCCTAATGCCGCCAGCGAGCCTTCTGACACGGCCCAGAGGCAACTGTTGCCACTCGTCATGCAATGCAGCTTCAAAATTGTCCATATTCTGTACAAGCGGATCCCTTGCTTACACACAACGTCCAAGAAAGTCCCAGGTGTGTTCTAAGGGATTCAAATCGGGACTCATTGCAGGCCAAGGTAGCGTTGTTCGGAAGGAATGCCCTCTCAGCATTGGAACGATGTGGCCGTGCATTGTCGTCCATGAATACACGGCGAGTGGCGAATGGGTGGTTGTCAAAATGAGGTACGTCAACCGGATTGAGAACGTCCCGGATGTACTGATGGCCATTAGAGACCCCCACTTACTGTCACCATATCAAGATTACAATCATGAAAGAGGCATTCCCAGACCATTACTGACCCTCTGCCATAAGGAACAGTAGGTCTGGCGTTCCTGTACGTAATGTAGTTTCCTCCATGTCCTGAGATCCAATATTGCCGTACACCACCCCAAACGCCGTCTTGGATGCTTACCGGACAGAGATGGACTTCTGATGACCGTTCCGGACCTCATACCCAGTGCTTTGAGACGATTTCGGACAGTTCTGGTGCACAAACGCCTATTGGGGAGCCACAGGCGTTTCAAAGCCCCACTTGAAGAAAAGAGTTCACGCCTAACGAAGCGAGTCAAACACCGATCTTCCATGGGGAAGGTATTTCGGGGTTGTCCAGGTCTTGGGCGGTCCTTAACATCGTTGGTTTGTTGGTTTTTCCGGCATGCATGCCAACGATTTTCCATCTTAGTGCTTCTGACAGTCTCTTCCTTGCCATGTCAACATTTACTGATAAAAGAAGTGACATATTTTCTTTTATACTCAGATTCTGCTTGTGGATGATAGTGTTTTTGTGACATTCGTGAGTAACATGCTTCACAGACACGAGAGGATGTGTTTGCGGTACGCAATAGACCAGAAACATCATGTTTCACGAAATGAAATGTACTGCAAGACATAGCAATCATTAAAACATAACAATCAGTTACAGCAACTTCACTGCCATGAAACATTTCATGGGGTGCTTATTTAAGTTCCATGTGTATATTTATATTTCACCAAATAAGACTCTTCAGCTGAAGTACCTTCACCGACATCCAGCCCCATACATTTTGTTGGGAGATTCTAATGCGCGCAACCCTCTTTGAGCTGGCTCCTGCTGCAAAGACGACCTCAAAGGGAAAAAAGTCAAAGAACTAAATTCAAAATATGATTGTGCTTGTTCAATGAATGTTCAGACACTTATTTGTATCCCGCGTCTGGTTCGTATACTTCAATTAAGCTTACAATCGATGTCCTCTAGTCTTCCTTGATTTTCTTGATTGTTGAAGATCACTTGTACTGGAGTGACCACTTACCGATTTTGTTGGAAACTGTGGTTTCGGCGGATGATGTGAGAGTGTCCCAATGGAACTTAGAAACGGCCCACAGGGACACATTCTTGTCGCATTGTTCTGAATGATTGACAAGAGAGAAATATGTAGACAGCTCTGATCCAGTAGAATAGTTTAGTAAATAGTTGCTTGACGTTGCAAGCGTTCTAAAAACCTTGGTTAACCATAAACATTTCACCAATCCATGGTTCGAGGAAGATTTCAGGCAGGTTATAAAGGAACGCAATAAAACTGAACGGGAAATTACCAACTGTTGTTAATTTAGATAAACTAGGTATCGATCGGACAAAGACCATACGACCTTTAAGACAAAAAAAAGAAAACGTCTTAGGAAACATTTTTTTTACACTTTTCCGATGCTCTCCCGCCCAAAAAACGGAAACTGATTAAATCAATTAAAGGTAAGGAAACAATATCAAATCTACAACACCAGGAAGATAACAATAAAAAAATGAAATAGCAAACATATTGGCCTCAACGTGTTTTAACGTTCGTCGTCTGGAAATTGTAATGCAGAATTCATAAAAATTAAAAAAACAACAGGAGAAAGAAAACATCAATTTCACCTCTGACAACTTAGAGGATTACAATTAACATCTTCCCATTTAATAGTTAAATAGCTCTCTGCATAAAGAAAAAGATACGTTCAGTGGACCCGATGAAATACACTTAAGCTTTTAAGACATCTGCCTCAAACTTCTTTCGAACTTTTACAATGCATGTCTAATGCGATTAGAGTGACTGGCCAGTTTCCACCTTCCTGGCGGAAAGTAACAATAATTCATATTTCAGAGCCCGATGAAAATCACTGCATTACAAGTAAGTACAGACCTATTGCATTAACAAGTTGTCTGTTCAAAATCATTGAAAGGACTTGTTTGGTTTCTGGAGACGAACGATCTACTCGCGAGTGTACAATGCGGTTTCAGAAGTCTATGAAGCACCGTGGATCATTTGTTTGGGCATGAAAAGGTCATCAGAAATGCCTTTGCGAGAAAAGAACATGTTGTCACAATTTTCTGTGTTCTGGAGAAGGTATGTGGTACTAAATGGAAGTATGAAATTTTAAAAGATCATTTCAACATGGATAGATTGGGCATATGTCTCTCCGTATAGAAAATGTTTTAAAGGATCGTCGATTTCAAGTTCGTGATGGGTCTACGTATCTGATCCACGCGAGCAACACTTGGCTGTTTCCCGATGTAGTATTCTATCTGTCACTCTGTTTTCTGCGATAATCAATGGCATCGTTGACGCAGTTGAGATCACGGTAGATTCATCGTTGTATGTCAATGACTTTTTGATTTGCCATAGCAAAAATCATGAATGTCACTGAGCGCCAACTTCAATTGTATTGAAATCGAATTCAGAAATGGGATACAGAAGACAGTTTTAAGTTTCGAAAACCAAAATGAATTGTGTTCATTGCTGCCAAATCCGGAAACACCTCCTTGATCCGGAATTGAAAATAGATGACAGAACTTAAAGTTGTTAAGAAAGTAAGCTCCTTTCACAATAAACTGAATTTTACATCTCATATCACACAGCTAAGAATGAGCTGCAAAAAGGCACTTATCAAAATTAGTTTATGATTGTATGGTTTATGTTCTGTGAGAAAGTCTAACGTCAAACCACTTAATACAATTCATAATAGTGGTATTGAAATTAGCGTGGGTGCGTTTTGAACACCACAATAGATTCGATGCTTGTTGTGGCAGAGAATCCTTTTTTGAGAAGCGCGGAATTAAAGTATTATACCAGTATATTTTTAAAATGATGGCTAATCCATTAGACAGTGCCCATAATTGTGTCTCATTCCCTCAAAATGTTGAATTTTTTAACTGGCAACAGAAAATCACTTGCATCTGATTCGATAAAGGAGAACCGTGAACCCCATATTCCTCCTCAGCGTCTCAGGAAACTATCTGTTATTTTGGACCTTGCTTCTTTCAATTTAGTCCCAGACAAATTCCTTGCAGTTCAAGCAAACATATGCCGGCGTTAATGTATATTGTGTATACACGGATCTATAAAGATGGATCTAAAGATGGTGACAAAGTATTAAAACCTATTATTACTGGTGATCACGTCATCTGAGCCAGAATACAAAATAAAAGTTCTGCATTCACGGCAGAGGTCGCAGCTTCACACTTAGCGCTTGAACACATCCAGAATGTACAGGAAAGGAAGGCGATTATCTTTTCTGACTGTCTTTCCTTTTCACTGGCTTGACCCAACCCCAGGATGAAGAACCCTTTCACTTTGACACTTCGCGGTAAGTTGAATACTCTAATGACTAACCAATATGATATATTATATCTCACGTGACTTCCTTGCATTCTGATTGGCTGAAAGATGATACCCTATTTCGTGTAGGTTGCATCCACAGAACTGACCAGGCACTACACCCAGGCACTACACGTTTTCTATTTTTAGCACACTACTATATCAGTTTTCACATACTGGGCGAATAAAACTAATCACGCTAAATTTAAATATCGATTCACAGAGGCACAACAACCACAAAACGGCCCGGAAAGAAATCATTGTTGAAAAATGTATCGCTTTTCCATTGTTGAAGTCACATTTTCCGAGGCGTTCATTTTATTCCTTGAGAAGATGATCCATATCTCGTTTCGAAGAGAATGATCCATACATGGGTACAACTTTCATGAGAACGCGTCCGGATATAAAAAATCATTTGTTTCTCTGCTCATATTATTTCGCTATTTAATTGTATTTTTTGGGAAGTAAACGAATAAATAATGGAATTCATTTGAATCTTCGGAGCTTTGTATCCCGTACTGACCCATTCGGTAATGTATATGTGTGACAAATGTGTGGAAATTATCAAACTGCGTTGTCAAATTTCGAAAATTTTAGTTTTTATTCACGAGTTGCGCGATTCTAGAATACACAGTTCCGTTTGGGGGAAATGTTTTGTTTACCCTTGCCGACCGATTCAAAATCTGTCTTCTGCTCATATCAATAATCCAAGTTAGCCGTGTTTTGGAAGAAGAAAATGTTTTTTAAAAACTAGATGGTATTTTTTTCTATATAACGCTGGTTGGTACGGCTGCTACCTTGGAAATAGATTAACAAATCAGACAGATGTTTTTCTTGATGGGTGTTCGATATAATATAAGGATTAGTGCATGTCTTGTCGTTGAATACGCCCATATAGTGCCCAGTAAGGTGGTGTAGTTCCCTCCGCTTCGCGGCGGGAACTACACCACCTCACTGGGCACTATATGGGCTTAGTCAACTCCAAACCATGCACCATTCCTTAAATAGTATTTTGCTGGTTATCTGGGCATGTTTGTATCTCCGGTAACATCTGGTCAGACAGTACTGCAAGACAGCGATTAAACAAGCCACTCACTGATTTTAAAATTGCTTTTTGTGATTTTAAACCACATATCAATATGTACATCCAAGGGATGGAGTGACAAATTACAAGCACCATCACTTCCGAACTACTATTACCGATACGTATTCGTCGAGTATCCATTGTAGAAAAGATCACGTCATTCTGACACGATGTCATGTCGTCCATTCAAGACTTACACATTACTTTTTGTTAGAGGGTAATATGAGACCGTAATGTGTCCCATGTTCCGTTGACAGTCCAACACATTGTACTAGGTTGTAATGGTTTTAGTAACATCAGACGGCGATTTTATAGAATGCCGTCTCTGATTCTATATCTTACTTTCTTTCCTGTGAAAATCAGTGACATCATTGACACAATTGCGAATATGGTAGATTCTTCATTGTATATCGATGACTTTTTGATTTGTCATAGAAGTAAAAACATGAATGCAAATGAGCGCAAGCTTCAGTTGTGCTTAAACAGAATTCAGAAATAGGCTACAGAAAACGGTTTTATGTTTCGAAAACCGAACCCAATGGTGTTCATTTCTGCAAGCTCCGGGAACCCCACCTTGGTCAGGAATTGAAAATTGATGGAAGTACCATTAAAGTTGTAAAGAAGTGCAATTCTTTGATTTATTGCTTGACAATAAACTGAATTTCACCTCTCATATCAAATAACTAAGGCTGAAATGTACAAAGGCACTTAACCTCCTAAAGGTAGTTGGTAACACTGATTGGGGTGCCTAACAAATATCAGTATTCCACCCGTATATATCATTGATTACATCAAAATTAGAATTCGGTTGTGTGATTTGCGGTCGTACCGCAAACCACTTGAAGCAATTCATAATTGTTGTACTAGAATTAGCCTGGGTGCTGTTTGAACATCACCAAAAGATTCAGTGCTTGCTGAAGCAGAGGACCCTTCTCTTGAGAAGTGCCAAATTAAACTGTCACTCCAATATGTTTCTAAACAGTTGGCTAATCCACAAAACCCTGCTTATAACTGCGCCTCAGACCCTCAAAATGCTGAATTTTTAATAGATATCAGAAACATATTCATCCATTGGGAATTAGAATTAAACCACATGTGGAGTCATCCACCCTTGAATCTGGTGAGATAAAAGGGAACCGTGCGTTCCATACTCCTCATCGGCATCTAAGAAAACCTACTATTATTTTGAACCTTGCTTCTTCTAAAACGCACGGGACAATTGTTGTACAGTGTAAACAAAGATATGCTGAAATAACGTCCAGGTGTAGTACATATGCAAGGATCTGCTCAGAGGGATTCAAAGATGACGACACAGTATTATCGGATGGTGTTACTGTGATCAGATCACCTCAATCAGAATACCAAACAGAAGTTTTATTGTCACAGCTGAATTAAGGCTTTGCAACTAGTGATTGAACACATCGAGAATGTACAGGAAAGGAAGTCGATCACATTTTCCGGCTCGCTTTCCTCTTTGGTTGCTTTACTCAACCCCGAGTTGAGGAACCCTCTCTTTCTGAAACATCATGAGAAGTTGAATACTCTCATGTTTGACCAATGTAATATTGCGTTTTTTCTAGTTACCTGGACATGTTGGTACCTCCGATAAGTCGATCATTGATCATCATTTCCATTGTTTTACACAGACAACTTGTTAACGCCATAGGCCTGTAATTGCCTGGATTGTTGTGATCTTTATCAGGGTTTGGAATGGGAATTATTGTTGCTTTTCGCCAGGAAGGTGGAAACTGACCAGTCACCCATATGTCATTGAAAATAAAATTGAGAGTAAAAGTTCAAGTGAAGTTTGAGGCAGATGTTGTAAAAGTTGATAGTGTCTTTCATAGGGTTCAGGGGCAAAATATTTTGCTTCATGCGCAGAGGTATTTAATTCTCCCATAGAAAAGGATTCATTATAATCCTCTAAATCATCAGAAGTAAATTTGATCTTCTGTTTTTCCTGTTTTTTAATTTTAGCAAATCCCGGATTACAATTTTGAGACGATGAATGCTTGGAAAATGTTGAGGCCAATTTATTTGATATTTCTTTTTTTGATGCAATTTGTGTGTTGTTATCTTCCAGGTGTTGTAAGTTGATTTAGTTTCTTTACCTTTAATTTTTTAAATCCCCTTTCAAATTTTGTTAATGGGTGTTTGCTGGTTAGGTTTAAAGACATAAGTTTCCCAAGAACATTTCTTTTTTTTTATATGTCGTCTTGTTTTCGCCCGACATATACGCAGAAGTTCCAAATTATGTATGATTGGTGACTTATTAAATTTCCGTTCTGTATTCTTGCGATTCCTTGTAGCCTGTTTTCAATCATTATCAAACCATGGTTTGCTGAAATGTATTGAATTTACTGAAGTTTGAGGAATGATTGTGTTTCCAATGTCACGCACTCTTTTTCGGAATGTTCTATTTTGACAGCACATCCCTCAAGTTTCTTTCGTGCGAGGCGTTCAGAACAAGTAATGAGAAAGTGTCCCAATCGGCCTGTTGTAATGTTCCACTGCGGCACCCTCTCTACGTCCGCCGGAGTCACTATTTCCAACACAATAGAAAATGGCTACACCCACATAAGTCATCTTCAACCTTCCAAGAAAATCACGGAAGACAGAAGGACATGTTACTGTGAGATCAGTGGAAGTGTATGAACCATATGCGGGATACAATTAAGTATCTGAACCATCAATGAACAAACACAAGTCATATTTTGAAATAAGTTCTTCAAATGTTGTGCCTTTTTTGTCTTCTTTGCTACAGGAGCCACCCCAACGATGAATATAAGCACTGAAATCACCCAACCGAATGTATGGAGTTGAGAGCTGGTGAATTAGTTGTTCAAGATCAATCAGCTAAAGGGGTTTATTTTGGCGACACATAACTGAACCTAACGGGTCCGTCTTGTCTGAAGCTAGACGTATCGCTACAGCCTGTAAATTTGTTCCGTTTCTGACTAAGACAGATGTTTCACGAACATGATCATTTTCGTCAGCTGAGGCATCGAACGAAGTATAATGCTAAAAAACTGATTGATCGTGAGTGTCGGGTTTCTGTAAAAAGCAAAAAAAGCAGCAGGTTTATATTTTTGCTTAGACGCTCCAGTTCGTTAAAATTCGCTCTAAAACCTCGACAATTCCATTGCATTACATTATGTTTGGTTGTAATTTCCACATGTGGTTGGGGATTTAGAGGGCGGGCGTATGGGAGAAACTTCCTCCGTATTTCTTTTCAGTGAGTATTCACTTGGGATCTACCCGGAGAATTCAGGCGTAGTTTAGTCGAGAATGTGTCACCGATGCACTCATCGACTGATATTCCTCAATGCCTTCAAGTTTGTTACTCGTGACAACATTGTTCAGGCGTTTAGGCATTCTGTCGGATTCTAGTTTCTGTTTTTACTTTTCTTTTTTCTCACCGGGCGTGTGGGGGGGGGGGGGGGGAGGGGCGATTGGTGGCCATCCAAAACTAGGCGGATCCTCCTCGGGGGAGGGGGGTCGGATTAAGGACGGCCTGCTCAATTGGGGAGGTTTACTGGTTTAAAATTAGCAGGTTTGCTCAACTGAGCTTGTTTGCTGTGGAATATCAAAATACCCAGCCCTGAATCGAAATGGTTCTATCCTGCTAGTACAACATCCTGCAGGCACTTCTCCCGTGATGTGCGCTTCAAAGGCCCCGGAGGAAAGAATCCTAGCAGTTGAGGACAGAAGTGGCCCCGGTTAGGGCACTCTCTATTTTGGATATACCTGTCCAATACCCTGCTTTGGCCCCAATTTCGGTAGTAGACAGATGGTCGGACGGTCCGTTCTGTCCAATCGGAAGCCCCAGCAAGGGTGTTATGTCGTGGGATATTTGTAGGTCATTCAGTCAGTCATTTTGTTTATCAAATCCCGCCATTGCCATTGTTCACTGACTTTTAACTGAATTATTAAATTTTTATTTTTGTTAGGTATTCCTGCACTGTCTGTGTTAGTTTGCAGTTGCATCTTTTATTACAGTGCATTGTACAATGATTGATTGAATTACCGCCATCTCAAGACATGGCACTCCCACACACGGGCCATTCAGTCATTGGCATGCTTCGGCATCAGCACTGGCTGAGTTTACTGCTCCGCGCCAAGTATTTGAGAATACTTGCAGCCTGGCGGATTCACAGCTTAGCAGTTACTCTATCCCTTTATGGACTAAGCGGTGGGGGACGCAGGGGTAGTGAACGTTGTAAAAACATTAACATGTATAATATACCATACAAAAAAGAAACGAGTTCGTGAAATAAATTTAAATTAGTCCGAATCTGACTCAGATAAAGATCCTGATACATCATCTAAAGCAACACTTGGCCCACATTCGTTATCATATATGCAGAAGAAAAAGGGAAAAATATCATCTAGAGTTAACCCATTTGTACTGGAAAAAAAAAATCATTAAAGGAATAGCTGGGACAGTAAAGGACGTCAAAAAGAAAGAGATTAGGAGGAATACTAGTCGAATGTAGGGCGGAATTTCAGGCAGTTAATTTATTAAAAATAGAACAGTTTCTAGATATGAAAGTTGTGTTTCCCCATAAGACTCTCAATTCCAGTAAAGATGGCATTAGAACAAGAGCAGGGATGTGGCTAGAGGCTTTCAGCTGGGGGGGGGGGGGGGGGGTGCCACCGGTGTAAATTCCAACTGTGAGTGGTTTCGATAGGTGGTTGCACTGCAGCGCTGGGTGATATCTTTTATGCACCCTTCTGAAAATTTTCACTAGTCCTGAAACGGAAAAAGCATAATTTATAATGTGTCTGGGTCAGAACATTTACCGGATTGATGTCAAAGTCGAAATTTTGAGGCCATGTCAATTTTAGAGTAGGAAATTTGAAACTCAAGTTTCTAGTTGGAAATAAAAGATCAAAATTTCTCATCATTAGTTGGAATTTTAATATTTTTCATGAACAATGTTAATTTATTGAATTTCCAACTATTTGATTTTTGACCTCGGAATTTCCAACTATTGAAAATAAATACCCCTAGCTGGGGGGGGGGGGGGGGGACACCCCCCACCCTGTCGCCACATCCCTGAACAAGAGAAATCGCCAGCAATGATGTCTTAGAAATGAATCAAGCACTAAATCGACAAAATATTACAGATGTTAAAAGAATGGAAATTACAAAAAAAGGTAACTTAGTAAACACAACACAAACATACTACACATACTATTCGAAAGGTGAAGTGTGAAAAACAAATAAGTTTCCAGAAGGCCAGAGAAATTGTAATATCTATGCCTGGCTTCAGGGATGTGGCGACAGGAGGTGTGGGGATGTGGGGTGTGTCTCCCCCACCCCACCCCCCCACCCCCAGCTAGGAGTAATTCTTTTCAATAGTTGGAAATTCCGAAGTAAAAAATCAAATGGTTGGAAATTCAATAAATTAACATTGTTCATGAAAAATATTAAATTTCCAACTAATGATGAGTTTCAAATTTCCTACTTTAAAATTGACATGGCCTTAAAATTTCAACTCTGACATCAATCCGGTAAATTTTCTGACCCAGACACATTATAAATGATGCTTTTTCCGTTTCAAGATTAGTGAAAATTCTCAGAAGGGTTCATAACCCTTTACCCAACGCAGACGATTTCAAAATTCATTATTTTAAATATCATTTTTTAAAATTTAAAAAAAAAAATTTAACAAAACCATATCATGTGACCCCTCTTTGGAACGAGCTCGACGACCTCGTTCCGAAGAGGGGTCACATGATATGGTTTTGTTGAAATTTTTCGAAAAATAATATTTTTTCAGCAGCTGTATTTGAATATTACGCGGGTGGATGCGGGCGATTCGTTGGGGAAAGGGCTAAAAGATATCACTCAGCGCAGCAGTGCAAGCACCTATCGAAACCACTCACAGTTGGCATTTACACCGGTGGCACCCCCCCCCCCCCATCCCCCCAGCTGAAACCCTCTAGCTACATCCCTGCCTAACTTCAATACATCAACACCATCATATGCCACAACTTTACAACAAAAGATTCCCAGAAAGTCAGTAATATGCCAGACAGAGTATACATGGCTCAACAGCACAATTCCCTCATTATTACAGAAATTTACTATAGAACACCACAATCAAATAGAAACACCGCCAACTCGAACAAAGTCAACTGCTCCCTCAACAACCGAGAAAACAACAAAAAATAAAGACGCTCAAGACCAGACAAGCAGTTTAACACCAACAAGTAAACACCAAGCCTGAAACCTGAACAGAAACATGAACTAAGTAAATCGAAATCAAATCAGCAACAAAGATCCCTGCTAGAAAATCTGAGTCAGTAAACGTTCTCTAAGGCGAAATACGAGGACAATATCTCCCATATGACCCTCACCAAAATCATCGCCCAAACATGGATAAAACAATCAAAAACAATATAATTCAGTGGAATTTTCGAGGTTTTAAAGTAAACTTTGATGAATTTGGCCTTTGATGTCAAAACTATAAACCTGCTGCTTTTTGCCTGCAGGAAACTCTTTTGAGGAACCCCTGTTATAACCAGTAGTGTATAAATGTACCAGTAATGTCCAAATCGACCAGTAATGTCGAAAAAATTAACCAGTAATGTCCAAATCAACCAGTAATGTCGAAAAAATCGACCAGTAATGTAAAAATCCGTTATGTCGAAAAATTAACCAATAGTGTCAAAAAGTGACGACCAAAATGAGGAGCACTAACACTTGCCGACGGGGAGGAAGTATAGCCCACCACACCACCCCCACCCCCCCCCCACCCCCACCCCCCGATGACACCCTGGTCGTGTGCTTTAATGACTGACTATTATAATGTCAGTCACTACCCGATATTTGCTACATGTCTATCATCTAGTTCTACCAATTTGCTACCTGTCATTTTATCTACATCCATCAATCAGTCAGTCTGCGTCACCCGCATGTACCCGCGTGTACCCGCATGTATGTGGGGAGCACTATTAGTTCAATCGGGAAATTGCCTCGCAATTCAATTTGATGAATATCTGGGTTCTATACCTGACGAGGTCAGTTAAGTTGTGTCCTTGAGAATGACACTTTATCCCAGGTGCACGTTGACTTCGTGTGCCGAGCCACATGCCGAAATGACACGTGTATTGTGCCGCGTTCTTTAAACTAAGTGTCGTAAACGAAATCAATCAATCAACCAACCAATCAATCTATATATGTAGGTCTGCCTGTCTTTCCGTCATTCAGTTGTCATATCCACGTCTAGGGGTTATTTTTCACACGCCACATTGTCTGTCTGTCTGGATTTCTGTCCGTCTGCCTGGATGCTACTAACCTGCCTACCTACACACTTGCCAGCCTACATGTGTGACTGTATGTCTATCTGTGCGTGCGCTAAATACTAGACTAAATATTTCAGCGACGTATCAATTCATTATCTATCCAGAGAGAGAGAGAGGGGGAAGGAGGGAGAGAGAGAGAGGGGGGAGACAGAGAGAGAGAGAGAGAGTTGGACAAAGACAGAGGGAAAAGGCGATAGGGAGAGAGCGATAGAGAGAGAAAGAAGGGGAGAGAGAGACGGACAGACAGACTGACAGACAAACAGACAGACAGACAGACAGACAGACAGACAGACAGACAGACAGACGATAGATGGATGGATGGATGGATGGATGGATGGATGGATGGATGGATGGATGGATGGATGGATGGAGGATGGATGGATGGATGGATAGATGGATGGATGGATAGATGGATAGATAGATATATATATATATATATATATATATATATATATATATATATATATATATATAGATAGATAGATAGATAGATAGATAGATAGATAGATAAATAGGGCAAAGGTAGAGAGAGAGAGAGAGAGAGAGAGAGAGAGAGAGAGAGAGAGAGAGAGAGAGAGAGAGAGAGACAGAGAGAGGGATGGGAAAAGAGAGCTGGGCAAAGACAGACGGAGAGGGGGATAGAGAGAGAGAATGATGGAGAGAGAGAGAGAGAGAGAGAGAGAGAGAGAGAGAGAGAGAGAGAGAGAGAGAGAGAGAGAGAGAGGTGGCAAAGGCAGAGTGACATGGGATAGAAAGATGGGAGATAGATGGAGAGAAAGAGGAGAGAGAGAGAGAGAGAGAGAGAGAGAGAGAGAGAGAGCAAATAGGATGGGATATGTTGTGCATATGAAAGAGGGAAATAATTGTTAAATATAAAATTCCATATTTACTGGGGTAAATGTGTTTAAACTTGCGCGAAAATGGTTAAAAGTCGATAAATATAGGCAAAAGTACAATTCGAGCAACCCGAAAAAATATTGAAATTTTTGCGAAAAATCGTCATATTGGTCGTCACTTTTTGACACTACTGGTTAATTTTTCGACATTACGGATTTTTACATTACTGGTCGATGTTTTCGACATTACTGGTTGATTTCGACATTACTGGGTAATTTTTTCGACATTACTGGTCGATTTCGACATTACTGGTAAATTTATACACTACTGGTTGTAACAACCCCGAAACTCTCAGGATCACTCCGCTTTTAAAACATGATACGTCGTATAATTCCTGGGCAGATGGCAATGATCATCATGTTCGTGGAACCTCTGTCGTCATTAGCGACAACATTATTCACAGTTCTGTACTTTCACACAAACATTTGCAGGCTGTAGCGGTGCGCCTAACATTAGACAAAACAGTTACACTATGTTCGATTTACGTTTCACCAAGTAAAACCCTACAGCTGAGTGATTTTGAGCTGCTAGTCCATCAACTCCCTCCTTCATACATTTTGTTGGGTGATTTTATCGCTCATAGCCCCTTTGGGGTAATTCCTGAAGTCAAGAAGATGTAATGGGGAAGCAGTCGGCGAACTTATTACAAAAATATGTTTGTTCAATGATGCGTCTGACACTTATCTGCAACCCGCATCTGATACGTACACATCAATTGACCTTTCATTTGCATGCCAGTCTATCTTCCTCCATGTTTCTTGGAAGGTAGAAGATGACTTTTGTGGGAGTGACCACTTTCCAATTATGTTGGAAAGTTTGGTTCCAGACGACGATGAGAGTGTGCCCCAGTTTAGTAAAGTCCAAAATGTTCCCATTTCCTAGTTCAGCTATCCAAACGTCTCGAAACCCCAGCGTTTGGTTTGCTGAACTATCTATTCTCCCACCTCGACGAATCTCCACTCATCACTCTGGGTCTTAGTTTAGGTTGAATTCTCTGTACAACTTTCTTCTTTCTTCTCTTCATCCACCTAATCATTATTACCCATTGCCATCTTTAATTCCTCATCATACAAAAACTCTGCTTCAAGTCACTCCATCGTGCCCGATCACACCAATTTTTCTGATTGCGTTCGGCAAAAACAGTGAAAGGTTTTCCCAAGTAAAGCATCAAGAGGATCAACTCTACCTTGGTTCATATCGGAAGGGATCGGCTTCGTATCAGCCGAGTTTGAAATCATAATGGGCAATTCTGGGGATGCATGTATCTAATGCATAAGCTAAAGCTTGAAGTTCAATTGAATTCAAAGAAATGCACGTGATGACTGTCTTCCGGTTGAGCTTGCACCAAACGGGGATCATACATCCATGTTACTTTTAAGAAGAGCTCTTTTAGTAAATGGAAGTAATAATACATGTACGGTGCTAAATTGGAACGGACGAAAAATATGGCTTAATTTATTGGAAATTGGAATGGGCAGAACATACCTTTTTCCAAGAGGAAATAAGCTTCGGCAAGTTGTGAACATGTGTTCATTCCAATTGGGTGCAATAAACTTGAAAGTCAAAGTGAATGCATTGAAATGCAAGTGATTGTTGCAATATCTTATGACTGTAATTAGAACATCCATGCTGTGCTCAAATAGCACGACGGTCTGCGCGTTAATCTACGCGTTATGACCAAAGTAAGGCTATCAAATTTTGTACATGGCAATTTCGCGCAATTCCTACGCGCTATTAAGCCTAAATAAGCGTACAGTTCGTGACAGGACGTCTAGTTTTAACTGTAGAATATCCATGCTGTGCTCATCCAGTGATGTGTACACTATGGTTTGCAAGTTCAATTGATCATTGAATACATGGGGTGACTGCCTTTGAATCAAATTTGCTCCGAATAAGGGTCATACGTAGTACACAGTTTAATTCCAGTGTTCATAAAATCAACTGCATCGTGTTAATATTCAGGCAGGTTTGATTTCAATTTAATTTTTTTTAATGTCATCGCCTATGACCCCCTATGGAAAACAGTCGTGCGGTGACTCAGTGGTTACGGTAAAGGTCAACGCTTCGATTTCCTCCAGGAGTAACGCTTGTCTTCAACCAACGCTAACCCTGCTTGTCCAGAGTCAGTATGCTGCAGAGTCTGACAGTCTCTCGTCGTTGCTCCGACTTTTCCATCCGTAAAACTGTCCAGCACGAGGTGACTCTGGCTGTTAACCCTTTGATACTTTGTACGTGTTATTACGTACGAAGTCTTTTGCTTAATTTAACCCTTTGATACTTTTGCACGTGTTATTATGTACTACATCAAACAGCACGTTGATACTCTGTGGTAATTTGTTTTGTTATTATTTTTCGATTTCTTAAAAGTTTTAACCTCAAATTTCTATTTTCTCCCGAATAGTGCTCAGTGACAACCGTTGAGCCAAATGTTATCGCAGCTTAAAATACTAATATAATCCTACTGTCAAGACTTCTTAACTGGTTGAGTGCTAGAAGCCACTAACAGGGCTTTCTAAAAATGAGGATACCAGAGCAAAAGCTAACACTCCCCTTGCTTATATTTCATATTCAGTCAAACACAAATAATATTTTGTTTATATAAATTTGTTTTATTACAAATTATTGGAGAGTTTTGTGGGCACTTTCCAACAATTTGTAATAAAACAAGTTTTGAATAACAAATTCAGACCACCAAAAATAATCTAGTCCTCAACCAGATAATCACTAATGTGAAAAAATATCTTGCTATTTGTACTTTCCGACGTTTGACGTCGCATTTTGAAAAACGCTGAAGAAACTGAATTCCCAGTGACGTTTGAACGTCAGAATAATTAAAGTCTTAAAGGTTTAAGTGCAATAAATAAATCTACTGAGGCGTAATAAGCTAAGGTTTGAAGTTAACCCTTTGAGACTTATTATATCCTGGCGTTCAAACGTCGCTGGGAATTCAGTTTCTCCCAGTTTTTCAAAATGCGACGTCAAACGTCGGAAAGTATAAATAACAAAATATTTTTCACATTAGTGATTAACCGCTTTAGGGCTAGATTATTTTGGTTGGTCTGAATTTGTTATTCCCAACTTGCTTAATTACAAATTATTGGAGAGTGCCCACAGGCACTCTCCAATAATTTGTAATAAAACAAATTTATATAAACAAAATATTTGCGTTTGACTCATTATGAAATATAAGCAAGGAAAGTGTTGGCTTCTGCTCAGGTATCTTCATTTTATGAAAGCCCTGATAGTGACTTTTAACGCTCAACTAGTTAAGATGTTTTGACAGCACGATTATATTAGTATTTTAAGCTGCGATAACATTTGGCTCAACGGTTGTCACTGAACACTATTCGGGAAAAACTAGGAATCAGGTTAAAAGGTTTTAAAAATGGAAAAATAGTAACAAAACGAATGACTGCAAAGTATTTACGCGCTGTTCGATTTCGAACGTCATAAGACGTGCACAAGTATCAAAGGGTTAAATTGCTAAACACATTAATCATCAGCCACTTTCAGGAAGCAGTTACATAGATCTGCCATATAACCCCGAAGTACCAGTGTCCTTGTAAATGTTGTTAATACTGATGAACTGTGTTATGTTGGAGTGCATCAGCTGCCTTATTCCTTTGCTCTAAAAAATGCCATTAATGACAATTAAACATTTCCAGGATGTCATTTCCACCTCATATTTGCCATATAAGTAAATCTGAAAATCAAAAGGATATATCATAAATACATTTGCATGGGGATAAAAAAGGTCAATTTGTTACTTGCTCCATCGGGAAATGTCAGACATTATGGGTGTATAAAAGATCAACAGACTTTTGCACAGAACAAGAAAACAGTTAAGCCACATACATTATTACGCTTATTTTGATAACATTTATGAACATTAGAATTAAATGCTTTCATTCCATATACGGTACAAGCTCTTCTAAACAAACCTCCTCTGTATGAGTCAAGTGTGTTCTTATAATGACCCCCTTATACACACTTGAAACTAATGTGGGTAGAGGAATCCGGGGTATCCGGAGGGAATCACTAAGCAGTGGCGATAACTGTCAGCTCTCTAACTTACTACCTCGGCATAACAGAGTTAGCAGTAGTTGGAGACAAGTGCACAATCAACGTGCAGTAAGCCATAGAACACAGCTCCATCATATCCACACCTGGGTAATTGGGATTAAGTGTATCCTTGCCCAGTCACCCCGCCCCCTCCGCGACGATGTAACTAGGCGAACGATAACAAGTCTTTCCATATGATATCATAAGCTAAAGATAGAAAAAGATATACAGTGAAACCTGTATTAAGTCCATCACTCGTTCACTCCTGTTTGTTTGACCCCTAATTGGAAAGAGCATGATAAAATCCCTGATTCACCCATAATGTTTGTCTGACCCCTAATTGGAAAGAACATGATAAAACAAGTGGTATATACCCGCACTTGACCGATTTCGACCTTGACCTTTACACCAACACGTTTGTGACGTCCCGCACACCCCACATGACGTCATGGCCTTATACGGAAAGAAATGACGCCCCAGCACTAAACATCATCGCCATGCGGGCTCTCCCAGTGTTACGTCATAGGTGTAGGGATGCATGACGTCACGTACGCGTGGGAAGGTATGTTTTTGATCCGATAATATCTTTGAACGTCACGATCGCGTGGGGGTGGGGTGGGATTGTTTCGTCCGACAATAAATCTCGACGTCACGTACGCGTGGGAATGAATGTTTCAAATAATAGCTCTCCCCGTCACGTACACGTGGCGAGGGTTGTTTCTTGAAAGCTTCGATGTTTCGTGACGTTCATGGTATAAATACACGTGAATCACCCCCGTGACACAATAACATCAATACGCTCCCCTTAAAATTCAACTGCCCTCAGAAAAATTTAGATTCACGACCGCATGTCCCTCGACTGCAACCGCAGTCACGTCCGCGTATATTTCCACTGACCCACTTCCGCTTGTCTGTAGATATTGCCCATGTCACTGCCACTTCGGCTGCGATCACGCCCCAGTAAAGTTCCACATGCCCGCTTCCGCCTGTCAGATTGTATTGCATATTTCACTGCCCCATTGACTGTAACCGCAGTCACGCCTCCGGTAAAATACCACAGGCCCGCTTTTGTCTACCCGAAAATATTGCCTCTTAATATATCACTGGATCTTCATGAGGAAACGCAGCACAGTTCTGCGAGAGAACGACGATAATGATACAACCGCCCCTGAAAAGTAGAAACATTTTGGAAATGTTAATAGTTATAGAGAAAAAAACAATTTAATCAAATATTCTACCGCAGGGGCGCTGGAGCCGCCCCGACCACCCCGACCAATGTCGGGGCAAAAAATTTGCCGATCATGACATTTTCGTGATCGACCTTCAGCCGAACGTCATTCATATCAAATAACTAGGCTATAATTTTTTTATTTTGTTCTGCGGATATCCGAAAATAGTGCGCGCATAGATCGTCTTGTTTCTTTAATATTGGGCACACAATGGCGGCTATTAATGACGAGTTAACGTAAGATGAGGAGATTTTTGGGGCTATTTCTTTAGTATTCCAACCGCTTCGGAAGCGGTTGGAATAGTAAAGAAGTAGCCTCAAAATTGGTCTGAGAGAGGTCATTTTTCAAACAGTTTTGGGGGGCAGTGCCGGATTTACGAATTGGCAGACTGGACGGACGCCCAGGGTCCCACATTTGTGCCCCCCCCCCCCCACGTTAAAGTTCGTCTTTCGAGGAACGAAATATGACAAAATACCCTGCTAAATTGCCTTTGGCAATTTGGCAAGGAATTTTGTCATATTATGTTCCTCAAAAGACGAACTGCATGCACTGTCATTTTTTCTCTCCACCACATAATCGATGGCAACAATTCGAAAAAAACAGAGATCTGGGTGTTATGGTCGGGCCAATGTTTGGGCCGTTCCGGCGCCCCTGCAGTACCTACACGCGTTGAGAACAATTGATCACCCGATTGTTCATTATTGAGACAAGAAATGTGTTGTTGTTGTTCAGATGTCGTGGGGTGTAGTTTGTGGACGTTGATCAATAATTTTCGGAAGGCGTGCCGGTGTAACTAACACTCGCACCACGTGGATTTAAAAGCAGCGGACGTGACTATTGTTCGCCACACCGGAGGAATAAACAACGCCGTTAAAAGCAAATTGAGACCACAATTACGTGGAGACGTTTGTTGCGCCCACTTTTGTAATAATTTGCTCTTTTGTAAGAGGTCCCCACTTTTGTAATAGTTTTTTAGCACTTTTGTAAGAGGTCCCCGCTTTTGTAATAGTTTTTTTGCCCTTTTGTAAGAGGTCCCCACTTTTGTAATAGTTTTTTAGCCCTTTTGTAATAAATTCTTCTTCTGACCGGGAAACATCATTTTAATGAGTTTCGAAGTTTTTTTTCATAACATTTGATACCTGACGGAAGGATTGGAGTTGGAAATAAATAATTTTCATCAAAAAATCGAAATTGGCCAAAACTAGCAGAAAATTTCGTCGTCTGTTTTTCCGCGTTAATGGCTTGTTTTTGAACAAATTCGCGCTCCCCATTAAGAATTAGAACGCAAATCGCCCGTTTTCGCGATTTTTCAGCGATGTAAAATGTCCCACTTTTGTAAGAATTTTTTAGCTCTTTTGTAAAAGGTCCCGACTTTTGTAAGAAGTTTTTAGCTCTTTTGTAAGAGGTCCCTACTTTTGGAGGAATTTTTTAGCCCTTTTTTAAGAGATCACCACTTTTGTAAGAATTTTGTATCCCTTTTGAAAGAGGTCACCACTTTTGTAATAGTTTTTTTTAGCACTTTTGTAAGAGGTCCCCACTTTTGTAATAATTTCTTCTTCTTTTGGCCGGGAAACATCATTTTAATGAGTTTCGAAGTTTTTTTTATCATAACATTTGATACCTGACGGAAGGATTCTAGTTGAAAATAAATAATTTTCTTCAAAAAATAGAAATTGGCCAAAACTAGCGGAAAATTTCGATGTCTGTTTTTCCGCGTTAATGGCTTGTTTTTGAACCAATTCGCGCTCCCCATTAGGAATTAGAACGCAAATCGCCCGTTTTCGCGATTTTTCAGCGAGGTAAAATGTCCCACTGTTGTAAGAATTTTTTAGCTCTTTTGTAAGAGGTCCCCACTTTTGTAAGATTTTTTTAGCTCTTTTGTAAGAGGTCCCCACTTTTGGGGGAATTTTTTAGCCCTTTTGTAAGAGGTCACCACTTTTGTAAGAATTTTGTAGCCTTTTGTAAGAGGTCACCACTTTTGTAATAGTTTTTTAGCCCTTTTGTAAGAGGTCCCCACTTTTGTAATAATTTCTTCTTCTGGCCGGGAAACGTCATTTTAATTAGTTTCGAAGTTTTTTTTTCATAACATTTGATACCTGGCGGAAGGATTCGAGTTGGAAATAAATAATTTTCTTCAAAAAATCGAAATTGGCCAAAACTAGCGGAAAATTTCGATGTCTGTTTTTTCCGTGTCAATGGCTTGTCTTTGAACCAATTCGCGCTCCCCATTAGGAATTAGAACGCAAATCGCCCGTTTTCTCGATTTTTCAGCGATGTAAAATGTCCCACGTTTGTTAGAATTTTTTAGCTCTTTTGTAATAGGTCCCCACTTTTGTAAGAGTTTTTTAGCCCTTTTATAAGAGGTCACCACTTTTGTAAGAATTTTCTAGCCCTTTTGTAATATTTCTACTTCTGGCCGGGAAACATCATTTTAATGAGTTTTCGAAGTTTTTTTCATAACATTCGATATCTGACCAGATGGGTCGAGTTAGACAGAGAATTGTCATCAGAAAATCGAACTTAGCCAAAATTGGCGGAAAATTTCTATGTCTGTTTTTCCATGCTCCCTATTAGAAATTAGAACCGAAATTCTCGATTTTTCATCAATGGAAAATGTCCCACTTTAGTAAGCATTTTTTTAGCCCTTTTGTAAGAGGTCACCACTTTTTTAGACTTTTTTTACCTTTTGTAGGCGGCCTTGTTTTTGACGAGTTTCGCACTCAACATTGGGAATTAGAACGAAAATCGTGCGTTTTCTCGATTTTTCATCCAAGTAAAATTTAAAATTTGGAATTTTTGTAATAGGTTTTGTTGCCTTGTATAAAAGGTCTCCATTTTTGTAAGAGCTTTTTGGTCTTTTTGTAATAATTAGTTTCTTACGGACCTCAAAACATGCTTTCGGTAAGTTTCAATTTTTTTTTCATAGCATGTGGCTTCTTTTCCAACGGTTTCTCGTTTTTAATACCGAACCCTGAGGGACTTTGAATATTTTGCCCTTATGTCAAATGGGAGTGCGTCACGTGGAAATTTGTGTCGAAATAGTCGATATTATACAAAACTGCCAGGTGTGTTGCTTTTGAGATTAAGGGTGCGTTTACACAATTTGCAAGAAAATTGCAGCGGCGATTGAGTTGTTTCTGAACTATTCATAAAAAAGATCAGGTTCTGGTAAAAACATACCCAGGCGGGGACACCTGCCGAATACTGACGAATTAAGTGACTCATTTTCGTCACTGACTCAAACATTTACATTATCGTATGGCTGTGAACAGCCGATCGGCTTGGTTCCTAATGATATTGCCTGTTCTCATCCTTTATCTTGAAACTATTACGGAATGGTATCGTCTCTATAGAAAGAAGCGATGCTTTCACGATATGTTCACTACATACGTATTTTTCAAGTATATATGATTACGAGCATACACGTTCAAAAATCTTGATGACTCGTTCCGCAGAAATGGTTCACGTCGGTCGTGAAGTTGTGCCTTTCCATCTGTTTTAAGGGGCAGATACGGAACCATACATTTTGGTTAATATCACATAGAGCGGTTTTACACATGGTTGCGGAGAGGTGGGTAACTGGCCCGACAAATGGACGGACGAACGACGGAAGGACGATTCGGACGGCGACATGTTTGTTTCTATACTCATTTGTGGGTAAACATGAAAAAGCGTGATAAGTCGATATTTTTTCACCTTGTGCATGTTATGTATTATCAACACCGACTAAAAATTGTTTTGTGAGGTGTATTTCATGCAGTGATAAGGGGACGTTGAATTCAATTCAATTGCTCTCAAACAAATCAACTCTCGCACTAACGAGCGTAATCCTTCTAACAATTCTTTGCAGCCTGAAGAGATTGCAGCCATTAATTGCCAGCATTTTCGAGCAGTGCATGTAGACGCACCCTTAATCTCGAATACTTCAATATGCGGTGCTCCCCGTTGATGGGTGAGGTCTGCCTTAGCCCATCTGATGCGGTGCTGTAATTTTTTTTTTCTTTGTTTCTTTAACGGTGCTGGGGGTTGGGATGATTCACTTTCTCGAAGACAAAGATGGTTGACTTTGAATGCGGCTTACTTCAAACAGTCAAATAGGTGGACTTTATCGATGATCGTTTTGCAGTCTCAATGAATGGCACATGTGTTGAAATAGAAGGGGGGAGGGGGCTCAATCGTTTGAAAAACTTACCTCAACTGCCTGTTTGGTCTTGATGAAAACTCTCTTCACATTTATTTATTGTTCGATCGGCAAAAATTATGTGTGAGAGGATCGATGTTGGACGTAACCCAACTCAAAATTTCCCGCGCACAAAATTATCAAAGCATCATTATCATCATCGTCATTACCATCATGGCGGTCGTCGAAATTGTCATCTTCATCAACGACGTCGTCGTCAACATCTTTGCCCTCATTTTGTTTGGCCGACAAGGTACCAAACCGTGTTCAGTGGCGCGTTATTAGTTACTGCGCTGTGGAACACTGAACTGTTGTAGATCTATATAAAAACGTAATTGTGCCGAAGCCTCCCGGTGATGCGAAAGGGGCGGGTGTGCCCTCTCCTATTTGGGGATTTGAAGGAAACAGAGTGCAGCATTGTGCCACAGGGAAAGAGCTTAAAGCGTTTTAATTAATAGGAAAGAGGTGAGTACCCAGGAGTCCCTGTATGCATGCTTAACACTTAGCTATATTTATTTTAAAATTCGACTGCCCACCCGACCCCACGAATATTTGCGGAGTGAATTTTAGGTGGTTACCACTTTCCCCAGTAACAAAAATATAATACGGTATAATACAAAAATATGTACATTTAACAATAAATTAGAACAACGAGTTTTAAAAATTTACTCATTTCCTTTGCATAATCTGACTCTGAATCGAAAATCTCAAGAGCTCAGGGAAAAAGAGGTATAATGCTAGGCCCTAAGTTACCTCTGAACTTAAAAGAGTGAGTTTCAGTGTATTTATATTGAAAATTGATTCTCATTGAATTTCTAGAGGTTGTGTGCAATACTTACAGCAAATATCATGTGAGTAATCTTCTTGCAAACTTTGTAATGTAAACCGGCCTCTTGGTTGACGGGAGCTATTAACTGACATAAACTAGCTCAAATCACACCAGCGACCTTATAACTTAGCAAAAGTGGGGGAACTGGAAGTTTTAAATCCAGTTGTTAACCTGTTTTCTAGAGATCACAAGTTCCCGAAAAACTCTTAAACATTCAAGTCCAACTTGTTTACTCCGAAACATAAGATAACTCAGCGAACTAAAAACAACCGGAGGAAGTCAAACTTACCGAGGATTAGGCACATTACTATAAAACCCAGAGTTATCCTTTACAAAGATCACGTTTAAAATGGTGGGAAATCATAGGATTAGGAAATGTGCTCATCGACTAAAATATATAATTCTCAATTAAAGGTTAACAACGAGGAAAAAAAAAGAATAAATTATCATTTTTTCTAAAAATATAATTTGTAGCACATATTCTGTAGGATCCGAAAGCTAGAGAAACTGAATTGAGAAAAGAGGAGAGAGAGATCGCCTTTCTTCTCTTCAGGGGTAGGTTGTCTGCTCACAAACCATTGGTTTTCGAGAGAAGTTAACTCTTTGGGCCCTTTCGGCCCCACTACATATGACAATCGTGTCAAGTCAACAACAACAACAACAACAAAACGAGAGGAAGAGAGAGAGAGAGAGAGAGAGAGAGAGAGAGAGTGTTGCGAGTCTGAAAGATAGAGCTGGACTCAGTATGGCAACCCATCTGCTGCCTTGTGTTGAGACAGGACCACATGGCTGTGTTAGTGCATAGAGAGCTCTGTACGTAATGTGTCGATCGTAAGTATGCGTGAGTGGTGGCTGAACGTGGCTTTGCCCTTTTTGTGTTTTTAGAGACATTTCGGGGCGTTTCTCTTGAAGGGTGGAGCTGTCAGGGTAAAGCCTGTCTAAAAGGGGGTGGAGAGCCCCCCTCCCCCCCCCCCCGACTTTCACGTTCAGATATATGCGTCCATTTCTTCTTTCTGTGTTCTAAGCACACATATTTAAATTAGCCTTAGGCGAATCACAGTGGGATGCCCCATTGGCATACGACCAGGCAGATAAGGAATCTCTCCTCGTGGTCGTAGGGCAATTACTCTAGCAGCGACTGGCACTTATAAATTGATTCCAATCGACACGGCTATCAAGAATTTTTACAAATGTTTATTCCTTTCTTGTAAGTAATAATATTTTGACAATTCTGGATTTATTCCCGGTTACAGTAAATTTACTTTTTGACTTGGACAATACCATTAGGCAAAGTCTAGATCAAGGTAAAGATATTCGTCTTATATTTTGTGATATCAGTAAAGCATTTGATAGGGTATGGCATAAAGGTTTGGTACACAAATTGGACAGTGTAGGAATACGAGGCAAACTATTAAATTGGTTCCAAAACTATATAACTAACCGTACGCCGAAAGTTGTAATCAATGGTCAAGTACATTTATGTAGGCGTTCCGAAGGGTCCGTTCTTGGATCCCTTCGTTTTAACAATATACATTAATGACATTGTAACTGATATTACATCCAATATTCATTCATATGCTGGCGATATTTCATTATACGTAATAGTTGCTTATCCCCACCGTACAAGTACGATACTGAATGAGGATTTAGAAAAAAATTGGCAAATGGTCAGCAGAATGGCAGGTTGTTTTCAGCCCTGAACAAATAGTGACTATGTGGGTAAGTAGAAAGACAAATCCCCAATCGTACCCGACTCTATATCTACTTGGACACCTAATTACTGAGATTAACTCTCACAAATACTTGTGCCTACATTTTCACTCATCGGGATCGTGAGATTTTCACGTTGACACTATCCTTGGCAAAGTGAGACCTATGATAAACTGCCTACGCAGTCTAAAGTATAGACTGAATAAATTAACTCTAGAGACAATCTATAGATCGTTCATCCTACCTTTGTTTGATTATGCTGATATAATTTGGGACAATTGCTCTGTATTTAAAGCAGATTTACTAAAACAACTACAGTTGGACGCACTTCGTACTATCAGTGGTGCAGTTATGGGAACAAGTCATCGACTGCTGTATGAAGATACAGGTTTTAATACCCCCACTGAGAGAAAGAAACGACATAAACTAGTGGCTATCTACAAAATTATCACAAGTCAATGCCCAACCTATTTGTAATTATTAGCACCCCGACCTGTTTCAAGTCTTTCTCATTACCCATTAAGGTCATTTAATAAAATTATTAATTTGTTGAAAGCTAAAGTTGAATCACAGAAAATTCTAAAACTTTCTATTATATATTTTGATTTAACACAACGAGCAGATGACACTATAAGAACAGTTTTTATTTTCTTAAATTCAAGAGAGCGAAAAAAATTAATTCTGATTAAACCAAATTTTTCACATTGTATTATTTCACCTCATATTATTATTTGGACCAAAATATTAAATTAACACTATACCCAACGTAATGCCCAAAAATAGCCATCTAAAACAAAACTTAAAAATGCCCTCCAAATTTTATCATTTTGTTTCATTTTTTCTTCTAAAAACATGGATTATTACTTATTACCCTTCACTGGAACGAGTTTGTTGAGCTTGTTCCAGTGAAGGGTCATAACATACATTCTTGTAGAAAAAAAAAAAAATTTCCCATAATCCATTATTTTAACAATGACACATGAATAACGTGATTGAGATAAATTCCTTCCATTCACAATTTTAATAAAATTAAACATGTATTTCTTTGATTTTGAATCAAATTTTCACGAAAGTTATAAAAGTGTGACTTAATGACCTTTGTGTGCAGTTTTGTGGGAAGTTCGGATGGGGTTGTTACAAATAAACATTTAAACTTTCATCTGTTGTTAAACTACAGCCTGTAGGAAGTTTAATCAGTAGAACATCGCCCGCGATTGGATAATCTTTATGTTCCTTGGGTGTCATAAACTTTTGTTCAGAAATGAAAAATGTGAGATTAAAAAAATGACTAAATTGTGTATAGATCTGAACAATTTAATGAGAACAGTTAAATCTGATCAACCCTTTACATAACGTAACGTTCAAAACCGACCAGGGCTATTCACAGAAATCGCCAATTAATTTTCATTTTTTGTCTCAAAAACATAGGTTATGACCCTGTTTGGAACAATCACGTCGAGCTTGTTCCAAAGAGGGGTCATTACCTATGTTTTTGAGACAAAAAATGAAAACAATTTGTTATTCAAGAATTTTTTCAAGTGTCGTCTGCTTTTTATCTAAGGTAAATGGTCAAATAATTGATGACATCAATACAAATTCAACATAAACAAATCTTATTCTCTTTGTTCGTTTCCAAACTGTTATCTCTGGAAGTATTTATTAGGTTCCGCTATCTACATGTGCAGTGGGTGCCTTCTAGTGATCAGCCTGTCCGTCCATTCGTCCATTTGTCTATTCGTATGTCCGTCCGTTTTCCACACATTTATTGATAGAAATGTTGAAATGATTCTTGTATGAAGCTGATGGGAACTTACAGATCAAGTTTCAATTCCATTCCGCCCAGTTTGTTTATTGCCCTTGAACTTAGGAACTTGACAGTTAAAACAGGTTATCCGCTCTTTATGTAGCTATGGATAAAAAAAATGAAATGGGTTTCTATACATGTATGTAGCTTCCAGATAGGTAGTTATTGATCACGTTTCCATTTCAATTAGTTGATTAATTACAGAGTTGTTGCCCTTGAGCTTGGAAATTCTACAGTTATGTCAGGTTTTCCGCACTTTTTTCAGCTATGGGAGGAAATATTGAAAGCTTTTTGTATGTACACTTTAACTTCATGATGAGCACTCACAGGACAAGTGTCAACTTTATTCCACTCGTATTGCTAGTATAGAGTCTTAACATTAAACTTAGAAATTTGACAATTTTTAAAGACTTTCCACACCTTTCTTCATTTTTTAACAGTATTTTATTTCCTTAGAACAGAAATAGGTTTAGTAAACAGGCATATCCTATGTGATACCGTACCCTACATGAACAAATTACACGTAAAGCTCACAGAACAAACAAAATAACAGAATAACTACAATAAAGGTGCTTGCACTCTTTTGGCTGAGATGTCGTCTATATACAGACGTCAGCGCTGCCAGCAGTCTCGATAGCTGCCCCTCTAAGGCCCCAGGGGTATCTTAAAGGATCTATATCCCCAGATCTCAATATCGAGATGTCGCTGCACGGTGCATAGAGCCAATGTTCAATGCGCCACTTCTCGACATGGCGAAAGCTTGACTCCGGTTAAAGAGGAATAGTAGTCCGCAGGAAAAAACAGCCCCCCCCCCCCCTTCCAGAGTACGAATCCGCGGAAGCACAGTCCCCGGTCCAACATCTCCAAGAATTAGTAGTCCAAGAGATGCCGGACTCGTGGCCACAATTCCGCGGACCTACGACTCTGGAGAGTCCTCCTCCACCCCTCCCTCATTACACTGGACCCAAGACAGGTCCATGGACAGAATGTTTAACCCTTACATCCTTTCAATTGACAATCGTCTACGACCTACTATTATCTCTAAACCTTTCGGTAAGATTCATAAATCTGTGGACCTTTTCGAACAATGCTATATTCTCCATTACAGTTAGTATATTAGCGTTAACGTTTCTATCTGCCCGTTTTGGAAGCTAGTTAGTCTTTGGTCATGATAAAGAGGACAATGAAACATAAAGTGTTCTATGTCTTTATATATGTAGCCACATGCACAACGTGGGTTGTCAGTTGTTAAAAATCTTTCAAACATGTGGGCGTTCAGCACGCTACACCTGAGACATAGTCTGCAGTGATTGATTTGACTTGATCTTGTACCACTGTTGCAGTACTGTGGATTCTTTATGTCGCTGTTTTTAAGTTTACCTTTAAAAGACTGCATGGAAATACTGCTCAGCGTAACAGGGTCCAGAGCATTCCATAATGTATTTGCAGATGGTGCAGAAAGGACATTTGAAAATTCCTAGTTTTACACTGAAACTCCCGTAATAAAGTCGATGACCTTAATGGGTAATGAGAAAGGCTTGAAACAGGTCGAGGTGCTAATAATGACAAATAGGTTGGGCATAGACTTTTGATAATTTTGTAGATAGCCACTAGTTTATGCCGTTTCCTTCTCTCAGTGAGGGTACTAAAACCCGTATTTTCATACAGCAGTCGATGACTTGTTCCCATAACTGCACATCTGATAGTACGAAGTGCATCTAAGTTAGTTGTTTTAGTAAATCTGATTTAAATACAGAGCAGTTGTCCCAAATTATATCAGCATAATCAAACAAAGGTGGGATGAACGATCTATAGATTGTCTCTAGAGTTAGTCTATTCCGTCTATACTTTAGACACAGACAGTTTATCATAGGGCTCACTTTGCCAATGATAGTGTCAACATGAAAATCCAACGATCTCGATGAGTGAAAATTTAGGCCCAAGTATTTGTGAGAGTTAATCTCAGTAATTGGGTGTCCAAGTAGATATAGAGTCGGGTACGATTGGGGATTTGTCTTGCTACTTATGCACATAGTCACTGTTTTTTCAGGGCTCAAAACAACCTGCCGTTCTGCTGACCATTTACCAATTTTTTTTCTAAATCCTCATTTATTATCGTACTTGCAGGGTGTGGATCCTCAACTATTGCGTATAATGAAGTATCATCAGCATATGAGCTTATATTCGATGTAATATCAATTATAATGTCATTAATATATGTTAAAAAGAAGGGGAGTAGGTGATAAATGAGAGTTCTAGGACAGAATTTACAAAAACTGTACACGTACACGTACATGTACGTGTACCGCCATAGGGATTCAGTGTTAAATCGTGTACAGAGTGCAAAAAAATGGCAAAAAATGTCGTTTTTTCATGGTGTCCCAGAACTCTCGGTGTTTTTTGACAGTTCGAATCGCACTTTTAACCGTTCAAACAGCTGTTGGCGAACTAGTGAAATTCGACACATTGCTCGGAAGGTAAAAATGTACGAAAATTTGAAGAAAACGTAAATTTAAAAATTTTTGTCGACGTTCCCATCGCGGATCAGATCTTCGATCTATCGTTGGTGAACGCAAGTAGAAAACGCATTGCGAGTTCTAGGACAGCATCAAAAATGCGTTTTGAGAGTTCTAGGACACCGACGTTCGCGATCGCGTTTCGGACGGTCGAGGGTGCGATCCGATCGGCGAAATACGATTGAGAGTTCTAGGACAGGAAAATCGGTCTCAAAACCTTTTCTCGACGATCGCCAACGGTGAAAAATGAGTGTAAAGTGTAGTCACTCATCGAGTATTTTTTAACTTTTTTTTAAAAAACGATTTCGGCCTCCGGTACATTAAAACATGCGGTTTGAGAGTTCTGGGACACCACCACGTTCGCGATCGCGTTCCGGACGGTCTAGGGTGCGATCCGATCGGCGAAAATGATTTGCCGATTCACCTCGCGAGTTTTGTGAGGTGAATCGTGATAGAATCGGTTTTGTCGAGAGGAAATAAAAAAGTGATTGATATATATAGGAGAGAAAAAAAATATATAAATAAATAGTTATTTAAAAAAATAAATATCTAATCGAAATAGATAATAAAATATACATAAATCATGAACAATTCTCAGAGTTTGAGAGCAAGGTTTCTGATGAACTGCGTGAACGAACAACTAGGTCGTCTCTTGTTAGAACGATGCGTCGGATGTCGGGATCATTTAGACTTCGATCACAAGGATCATTCATGTCTGACGATGGGAAGGGAAGATATGGTCCTCAAGTATTTCGAAGCACGTTCGAATGCGTTCAAATCGACGACGTGATCAAGTTTTGGAAGAGATTAGTCTTCTGTAGCGGGCGAGGTAAGCCCACCAATTCGGATGAAATGAAATTGGTGCGTAGAAGTCTGACTTTAGAAGACAAGGGATGCGTCATGAAATTATTGCTGGAGGAAGCATACGTCTAAGTTTTCTCGTTGATATAATAAGGGAGAATAGAAAATAAAAATAAATACACACATAAATTTTTTATCTAATATTAGAAAAAAAAACATAAAAATGAGAACCAGAAATAAATTGTATCCGACGTTAGATGACGACGAGGATGAGAAGCCAAACGGCGTTTTGCCAACGACACCATCGCCAGAAGAAAAAGAAAGAGGAGAAAGGTATCGAATTGATCAAATCAGTAGAATCCAATTGTATCTGACTCGAGTATTCGCGCCTCGTGAAATTCGTCAACGCAGTCGACATGACACTCATCACGATTTCCATGGGTTTACACGCGGCCGGCATAGGATTGTTGTCGACCGCGGCCGGCCTTCCGATCGTGTTGACCATAGAAGGAGTGGCTCTCGTCGCCGGATTGTTTAGCACGGTCGGAAACTTTTTGAGTTTTGAGTAGGAAATTATATCTGAAGGCTAGGAAACATGAAAAGATTCACGTCTTGGTCGACTCCAAGATCGACACGATATCCGAACTGATCTCGATGGCGTTGAAAGACGGTAGGATATCGGAGGATGGAGAATACTTCACGATATTGGGTGAGAAAATGAAATACGATGCCATGAAAGAAGCCGTGAGAATCAAGACTCGTCGGATCATCAAGGAAGAGATGAAGGATTCTCTTGTGGAAAGGGGGAGGAAAGAGGCCAGGGAGGAATTCGGTAAGTTGACAGAACTCAAGAGCAGCGATTGAAAAAAAAAATATATATATAACAAGAACAGAATTTTTAAAAAAGAAAATATTAAATTTATATATAAAATAAAAAATAAATACGAAATTAATTTAAATAACTCTCAAAAAATGTATTGCGTAAAGTGTAAGAGAGTTACCGAGACGGGTAATTCTCGAGAAGTACGAACTGAAAACGACAGACAGATGCTTCGCGGAATTTGCAATGTGTGTGGTTCGATCAAGACTCAATTCATCAAAAAAAAGAACACGAGCAAAGGTAAAGGCATCGTGAATAAAATGATCAATAATCTACCTTTCGAAATGCATCTGCCGGGTCACAGTTTCACGGGACCCGGAACGAAATTGAACAAGAGACTCAATGCCGATCTGACTCCTAAATCTTGGAGCAAACCCGTGAATAGGGTGGACACGGCCGCGTATGATCACGATCTATGCTACGCCAGACATCCCGACACCAAGACTCACAATGACGTCTGCGATAAAAACATGTTGGCGAAATTGAGAGGCATATCGAGTCCGACCAGGAGAGAGAAGATAGAACGTTCACTGGACGGCAATCTGATCGGTGCGAAATGTCAATTCGGATGGGGCATTCAAAAAAAAAATGCAGCGGAAAAGAAGAAGAAACGATTATTGACGTGCGAATTGGCCGAAGAGTTACACAAACCGATCGTGCGTAAATTTTGAAAGAGAAGGGTATTTGTGAAAGGTCTGGATGACATTTGGTCCGCCGACTTGGTCGACATGAGATCGTTTTCGAGGTGGAACGAGGGCGTCAAATATCTATTGACGGTCATCGACGTGTTTTCCAAATACAGTTGGATCAGAGCTTTGAAGAATAAATCGGGACCTTGCGTCGCCGAGGCTCTGAAGAGCGTGTTCGACTCGTCTTCTCGAAAACCGAATAAATTATGAGTGGACAAGGGAAAGGAATTCTACAACAAGCACGTTCATCGATTAGTCGACCTCTACTCAATCGAAAACGATGAGAAAGCTAGCATCGTGGAACATTGGAATCGAACGATGAAGGAAAAGATGTACAGATACTTCACGTCGAATTCGACTAAGAAATACATATATGCTCTGAACGGTCTGGTCAAAGATTACAACAACACGCGACATAGATCAAGCAAGATGACTCCTGCAGAAGCTAGCGATCCTCGAAACGAAAAACGGGTCTACGCGAATCTATATCCCGAGAGATCTAAGATCAGGAAGAAGTCTAGAACACCGAAATTTGCAGTCGGCGATCGAGTGAGAATCTACGCTTATAAGAAGCACTTCGAAAAGGGTTACACTCGTCGATGGACCTCGGAAATCTTCGTGATAATCAGAATATTTCACACTGATCTGGTGACTTACGAAATTGAAGCTTTAGATGGTGAAGAGATCATCGGAAAGTTTTACGAACAACAATTGCAGAAGACGAAGTTTTAATAATGAAAACAATTTTTTTTATTTACTCTCTTCAACATTTTCTTGTTTACATATATATATATAAAGGAGAGAAAAAATAATAATAAAAAATAATTAAAACTATTTTTAGATAAAAAAGCAAGCTAATTAATAAACAAAAAAACAAAAAAAAAACCCTTAAAAAATGGCAAATATACTAGATATCGCACAAAGCATAGTGAAAGATGAAAGTATTCAAGAATACGAGGTTCACAAAAATGAACTGATAACCGGAACGAGTTTGAATAATGCGGGAGAGATAAGAATCAACGTCGAAACCCAAGATCTATTCGTTCATCCTAGCGAGAGTTACATAGTGGTGCAGGGACGTCTCACCAAGGAAGATGGGACCGACTACCTCGCCGACGACATGGTTACTCTAGCCAATAATGGCATCATGCATCTATTCAGTAATATAAAATACTTGCTATCTGGACAAGAGATAGAATTTGTGTTTCATCCTGGTCAGGCCACCACGATGTTCGGACTCTTGATGTATCCGGATGATTTTTCGAAATCCAGAGGACTTAATCAGTTGTGGATGAAAGACACCGTCGTCCCTTCTAGCGCCGGCGCCGTCGCGATATTCGACTACGTCGTCAAGACGTTCAGACCTAAAGGAACGTTTTCGTTCAGGATACCTTTTTAACACATCTTCAGATTCGCGGACGATTACAACAAGATCATGTACAGATTCAAACACAATCTGATGTTGATTCGAAGAGGAAACGACAACGCAATAGTGAGACTCTCTGTGACCGATGCGGGTAAGATAACTCTACACAAGATATCGTGGTTCGTTCCACACATGCAGCCTTCGATCATGGAAAAAACGCGTCTCTACAAGATCATAAAATCCAAGAGTAAATTACCCATGGGATTTAGAATGAGACAGTGCGACACAGCTAGCATTTCACTCTCCACGAATCACTTCGATTGGAGATTGACCATGAAATCCGCTTCTGAGAGACCGCGTTTCATCGTGGTCGCATTTCAGACTGATAGGGACGGGTCTCAGGAAAAGAATGCATCGCTGTTCGATCACTGCAATTTGAGGAACATGCAAGTGTTTCTGAACGCCACGAGATATCCAGCAATCGATTACAATGCATCGTTCGACAAGAACAATTTCTTAAGAATGTACGACGACGCCGCTGATTTTAGAAAGAAGTATCACGGTCTAGATGAATTGATGAGCAACCCTAATATATCTCCAGGTGAATACAAGTCAATGTATCCCATGTTCGTATTCGACGTTAGTAAACAGAGCGAACGACTCAAGAGTAGCATTTTAGACATTCAGATCAAGATGCAATTCGATAGGAACTTGCTGAGAAAAACCTAAGCCTTCGCCCTGGTCCTGTTGGACAGAGAATTACAATTCGAATAGGATGGAAATAAGATGTCGATCATTCGATGAGAGACGTGTGTGAAAAAAAAAATAAGAAAAAAAAACAAAAAGTAATGAGTAATTATTAAAAAAAAAACCCCCAAAAAACCAAAAATAAAAAGTAATGAGATCTAGAGAGATTCAACATCTTTCTAAATCTCATTACTTTTTTTGTTTGTTTTCTTTTGTTTTTAATAATCACTCATTATTTTTTAATTAATTATTTCCACGTGTTTACTGTTTGTTCAAAGGATCTAGTTCAATCAGTAGGCTCACCACGGAAGTGGCGGCTTCAGGATTATTGGTTTTCATAACGAAATTAATCCTGTCTCCGGCGTTCACTTTGAGAGGCGTGCCGAACGTGCTAACATTTGCATGTTGATTCTCAGTCTTTTTGACACTGTATCTCTTATTGCTCTCTACTTTGTTCACCGTGAGATTGACGACCGCTCTGTTATTCAAATCCGTGGAATCCAGACCCATTCGTATGATTTCACCTCCCAACGGCATGGGATATCCCACCTGACCATGTTGTGATCCGCTACCAGATTGAGATCATCAGTCATGGCTTTATCCACGTAATTATCTAGCATGATTCGTTCGAAATCTGCATTCCCCCTGTCGACGTATTTTTTAATCGCCGCATCTGCGAGATCTATCTGCTTGGGAAGATTGTAGAGCTTCTTATCGTTCATGTTCAAAGGTTCCTCTCGAGGTTCGTATCTCTGAACATAATGTTCATCCAAGGTGGCAACGTCGTAACCATCACTGATCTCGAGCATCTTCCTCTTCTTTTTGGGTCAACTTTTGTCGTCACTTCTATCAAATTTATCGACTGGCATGTTGTTTTGATGTTTTCTGTTTTAAAAATATATTTCAAACGCAGTTTATTAAAAATGAATTATTTCACTTATTTTTTATTTTTCGTTTTTATTCGATTAAATTTTTTTAAAATAATTTTTTACCTTTATATATACTATAAAAAATCTCTCTCTAATGTAAATCATTGAGAATGTCTTGAAACTGATCTCCTTCAGACCATCTCTTGAGAATGTAGAGGCACAGGTGACTGCAAAACACTTGATCTGGCGATTGCACTCGTTCCATTTGTAACAAACCTTCGATTCGTCAAAATAGTTCTTTATTTCTTTCAGCGGCGAGATTCCCTAGCTGTCAAAATAATAATTCTTCTTCCCGTTCTTGAACCACGCTACCCAGTGAGTGCCTTCACCCGATAAATCGTCTAGATTTAATATTCCGCATTCTGATTGAAAGGTCTCTCTGGAAAACATGCCTAGAAAATCTTTGATTTTCAAATCCTTCGCCGCATTTGACAGATCGATGTTGGATAGGGGTTCGTTAGGTAAGACAACACCTTCTATGGATATCTCTATTTTCTTATTCATAAATGTGTATATTTTCTTTTATTTATTTATTTTATAATTCACTAAAATGACAGTATTTTTTATATTTTTTTTCTTTTTCTTTTTTAAACTAACTCTCTCGATATCTCTATCGACTTCCATAATCTTGAATTCGTCTAATTCCTCTTGATTTTCTGGAATCCTATCATCCTTAATCATATCTGGAATCCTATCTGGAATCCTATCGTCCATAATTATATCCAAAGTTCAATGTCCAAGTGCCAAAGTGCTTATTTTATCATCTAACACAAATCTCTTATCATCGTCGGCCGTCAGCGAAATCTTGTTGACTATTTCGGTATACAAGTCATGATTTTCACTTCGAATCGAATTCATAGTCTTATACACTAACCACTTCCGAACAGACAATCTTTATACTCTCGAAAAGAGATGTTTTTCTTCACCACACACGTTTTAACCCCTTTGCACTTCTTGATCTCATTACCTTCTAGACGATAAGCATACAGTTTGGGTCTCAAACCCACGAATTCGACAATTTTTACCACCGCTCTCATCCTTAAGTTTACCCAACACCTTCTTGTTGTCGTTCGATTGAATGTTGGATGGGTGATCGACGGGATAATTGCTCATGTCAAACCACGCAGCCACATCTGGAGATATATCTTGGTAGACGTCTTTCGTCTCTATCTCGTAAACTAAACTGTCCGTATCGGTGAACAGTAGTTTGCCTTTCTCACCAAATTTCTTTTTGATGTAATCATAGTGAAACTTGTACATCAATCGCTTGCTGATATCTAAGATGATCGGTCTGAGATAATAGGGTTTGTCGAACTTCTGGTGCGTCTTTGGCATGTGAATGGCCACTAGATTTTCATCGAATATGGTTCGGTGTCTGTAATTGGGTTTTGCCACTAATTTTTTAGCTTTTTTCTCAGACGTGATGAGTCGAACGTCAGTTCTCTTCCTGATGTTTTCCATCGATTTACCGTACACGCAGTTGTTCATGAGTTTGAAGAAATCTTTTTCGAAATCGTTCTCAGCTCGAATTCTGAGATTCGTGTTTTCTTCCAACGTCTCTCGATCAATTACTCTTTTCATCTCCATGAGCTTCCATTTCGTGATGGAAATGTATCTTTCTTCGCTGTTTGTGATGCAATTCAATTCTTCATGGGAGGTGCCAAGATTTTTCATGAACAGATGACTGTCGTAACCCGAGAGATTGTGAAATATCACCGGATAGAAAATGGCATCTCAATATTTTAAATTACACTTGCTGTGAGCTGGACCACAATACAGACCCGTGTAATGATCGTGGTCTCTAACCTTCTTATTTTCCTTCGAATTCTCGTCAAACGATTGTCTGCATATGTGACATTTGGTGGCTCTGTTATTTTCATCCAGCTGCTCTCGCGTGATGATCATTTTCGTTGGAGTTTTGAATTTGTCGGATAAAATTTGAATTTTCGATTCTAACTCTTCCACGAACCTTTGAGCCACGTCATCGTCTTCGCACCATTTCGTGTAAGTGAAGGGACCCTGCGAGTCAAAAGCACATTTCACGTAAATGCAATAACCCGAAGGCGTGTGTTTTTGATATCTTTCGATGTAACTTCGAAGAGCGTTGGGTTGGCAGGAACTCATTTTCACGGTGAAGCATTCGCAATCGGCGTACACGACGAATGGTACTTTTAACCTTCTATTGTGATTTTGAAAGTTCACGATGGTTTTGGGTTTAGACATTTCGACGGCGACACCTTGATTTTCGTTGCAATATTCCTGATGTTTCGCTAATGATTTTTCGCTGTGAAATGCATTCATGCAGTTGCAACATAAACATATCTCACCATTATGTTTACTTCTCTGGCTTGAGAGTAATCGGCTCAGATGTTTAACCCAACAATAATGACGATTATCACCATTCGAAATCAATAATAAAATAATCGTCTTTTCTCTTTCGAGATACGAAGTCTGTTTGAGAGGATAGATCATTCGTTTTTCATCGTCGTATCCTAAGACTTTCACCACTATGGTGGGATTTTGAACCTCGAAACGTTCGATGTGTTTTAACTGTGTTGGAAAAGTCACTCCAGTCCAATCGAGATTTTTAGAAGTCTCCTTGTAATGAGAAACTCTCTCGGGTTGGATTTTGACGGGGTATAAAGCGGAGGTGACTGCCCATTTAAAACACTGATCATCTTTATTTCTCACATTGATCACAGCTTTTTTTATCTAAGAAATACGGTAATTCCACATAGGAAGATGCTTTCAATGAATCGTTTGTAGTTGCTTGAATTTCGAGTTTCAACACCTCATCGAATGTCCAATTACTACCTTCATGTTGATAATTCGCAAGAGACGTCAGCATCTTGTCTTTCATCATTGTGAAAACGTCTGAACCTCGAAATACAGGTTCGACATTAGATCTGAAATATGCATTTTTCACGATGTGCTTACCGGAATTCACGTCGATTTTATTCATCACACAATGGAGTATCATCTTAATTTTTGGCCCCACGTTCATGTGTTCACGAAACAAATCCAATACCTTTTTCTTCACCCGTTCCATGAACAATTTTGGATCGACTTTCTTGAACAAGGGAACCACGTCGAAAGTTTTAAAAACGCCTTTCATCGCACTCTCCCATTCTACGGGATTCGATTGGAATGCTTCCATGACGAATCATGCTACATATTCTTCTCCTTTCCCTTCGTCAATTGCTCATCGAATTTCGTTCAATATATCTCGTTTGTCTAGATTCTGAACCACATCACTCGTTTTTTTTTTTTTATTTTCTTTTGAAACTTGCAGTTCTTCGATGGCTTTTCGTTTGATCGTCTTCTTATTTTTCGCAACCGTAACATTTTTTTTTTCGACATTGGCATTTCAATTCCTTTTACTATCTTTTTCTTCTTCTCATTTTTCACAACCGAAGCATTTTTTGACATTGATGCTATCAACATTTCGTTTGCCTTTTCATCGAGCAAACTACATATCTCCTCACGCATGATCTTTCTAATTTCATCACACTCCATTTTTCGTTTTCTATCGTCAGGCATTACTGTCATTGGCTTATTTTTTTCGCAATTCGAGTCTGTTTAAGTTTGTTCACTTCCGATCTTTCGATTTTTTTCTTTCCATCATTTCGCAGACGATATTCCTGTATGACAATTTTTTTTGATTTGGTTCTATGATTTCTGAAATGAGGAATGTTTAATTCTCTACACATCTCGTTTAACTGAGGTACGGTTTTCTCATTTAAATTTTCCATTTTTTTATTTGTTTGCTTCATTTGTAAGAATATTTTTTTTTTGAATTTATATTTAAATAATAATTTGTTAAAAAGTTTTAAAATAGTTTATATATATATGTTTGATTTCCTTCAAAAAAAAAAATTTTTGATGAAATTAATCAATTTTTTTATGTTCCTTAACGTGAAAAAAAATGAATTAATACGAGAAAAAAGGACGTTAAATTTAAACTTTTTATTTATATATATAAAGAGAAAAAAAACTTTTACAAACAATTTTTTTTTCACATTAAGAAAATTAAAATTAAAACTTTTTTATATATATATATAGAGAGTAAAAAAAACAAACTTTTTTAACAAATTATTATTTAAATACAAAATTCAAAAATATATATTATTTGCAATAATTCATAAAACCAAAAAAAACAATTAATTGATCATGACAACAACACCTAAAAGATGCGAATTGAAATTGAAATGAGTCGAAACGTGTAAGAAATTTGGTTATAAAATCTATAGATTACAACGACACAACACCATCGAATTGAATGAGGTTGAGACAAAGGGCTTAGAGCACAAACACGACAAATATAACATCCTTTGAAATTGGGCGAAGCCACACTCGATTTGTTTTACGAGTACCAAAGCGATCTACAGAAAATCGTCATTGCCAAAGATAGAGAATTCGACAAGGATGATTTGTCGTTGCCCTACGGAAGTTACATATATCCAAAAATCTCTCTCGAACTCGTGAACAAATCGGGTGGTGAGAGCGCGTTCACCGATGTAAAAAAACTTAAAAAGGTAAAGATAAACATTCAACACATTTTCGAGAAAGGAGTAGACACGACCATCAACATGCTAATAATGGACTTGGAAATATAAACAATAGAGAGACTGATTTTTAGAGAAGAAGAAGGACAAAAAAGTAATGAGATCTAGAGAGGTTGAACATCTCTAGATCTCATTACTTTTTTTTTGTTTTTTTGTTTTCCTTCTTCTTCTTCTTCTTCTTCTTCTTCTTCTTCTTCACTATCGCCCATATATATTATAATAACATTTCCTTTTTTCTCAATTTCGGCAACGATTCATCTTTTCTTTTTTTTGTGATATATTACATTTTTATAAGAACACATTTGTTTATCTGAGTCATAATTATGAACGAATGTGGTGCATCTCTTGGTAACACTCACATCATTACCATTCTCTTCAGAAGGTAGTGGTGACGGTGGAAAACGTCTAATTCTTTTAAATTTCAATCATCTATCCCGCTCTTTTTTCAGTTCTTTCCTAAGATATCCATCATTAGCATCTAATTGTTTTTCCACACATTTTTCCCACACTATCCCACAATATTCATCATTAGCGTCTAATCGTTTTTCCACATCTTTTTTGCACTCTATCTCGCGATATTCATCATTATCGTCTAATTGTTTTTCCACCTTTTTATCCATTTTATATTATTTTTTATACTTTCTATGATTTATATTTTTATATTTATATAATTATATAATTTTTTACATTATAATAACATACTCAAAATCGGTATATTCTTAAACGGCGAATTCTCACCAAACAACAAACCCTTACCGAGTCTCTCAATGTTCCGTCCACTCTTCAGATAGAGACCGTTTCCACTCAAAGAGTTGCCACCTCTAACAGGTTCTAGATACAATCCTTCACTGCTATCATCTACGTGGACGCGACACACGGCTCCTCCCTTCTTCAAAAACAGTCCGCTGCCACCCATTAATTTCTCAACTGCCGAACTCACGAGTCCTGAGGGAGCTCCCACGCCGAGAGTCTTTCCAAAAAAGGGTAATGCTTTTGTGGCAAAGGGTAATGCTTTTGCAGCGATTCCTGTCAATAGCGGTGGGAAACCGCCTTTCATTCTCAAATTGTATTTCAATTGAGTGGGACTCAATCTCACCGTCAACCCTCTTCCATCACGAATCACTTTCTCCATCCTTTTGATTTGACTTCTGGTCCAGGCGATCGAATCCTAACCACCACTCTTCACATCTTCGTGAGTGAATTTGAATCTCACCGCCTCACCTCGAGTTGTTAACGCTCTCTTAAGTTTCTTCCTCTGTCCTGCGGATATGTTCACGTTTTTAACCACGTATTGTGTCATAATTCTTTTTTTAAATATATTTTGTTCAATTGTTTTTTTTTGTTTTAATGATAATTATATACATTAAATAATTTTTGTAAATTAATATTGCGTTTATTTGATTTTCTTATTTATATATATACACAATATTTTTTTTTTTTTGGCTTTTATATTTCTCTTATGTGAAATCGTATCATCACCATCTCTCCACGAAGATCTAACACTTCACCCTTTTGATCCGTCAACGTGGTTTTGAGACTATACAACGTGTCTAAAATCACTGGTAGATAAACTAAATTTCGAGGTCGTTCCACGATCTTGTAACCTGGCGACACGTTTGGAAAGAAGGAATAGATTGTTGATTGAGCACCACCATTCATGTAGCTTCCAGCAATCACGTCCACGTTCACCAGAATGCTATTGACTGTGAGAATGTCAACTGTATTTTCAGATGCCGCATGGCCTCGATACATCTTTCAATCGAATCCCAGCATCTTGCCTATAGAATCGTCCGTGTTGAAATCCACTCGAAAATTATCTTCCAAATCCAGCATCGTCTGTAGGGTATTAGGGTTGGGAGCGAGTCTGATCTTGTTTCTTCCCTTTCCATCCGTCTTCATTCACGTCTGAATGTAATTGTTCAAATCGTCTATGTCGTAACTTCATTTGGGAATTCGAATCTCCAACCAATCCACCCCCTCCGAATACTTGGACGAGTTATTCTTTTCGGTGACGTTGGGAAAGGAATAATAAGTCTCCGGATTCACCAACGCCATCTCGTATCTTTTCTCTCTATTCAATTCGATGGAAGGTTCGAATTTCGTCGCGAATCGAGTCGCATCGCCACTCACCACGATTTGAATGGATTGTTTTGCAGCCGTATTCTCGGCTATCCGTTCTAACATTTCCCCTTGTTCAAACATTTTATTTTTAATTTTTATTTTTTCAAAACTAAATTATTTGATGATTTATTATTTTCTAATTTTTTGTTTTCACTCTCTACCTTATTATCATCAGAAACATAAAACTTGTTGAATCCGCACCGATATTTTCCGAGATTAAATTCGCTAGTCAAATCGATCACGACGATCATGTGGTTTGCGACGTGATCACCGTAGATGTTATTGAGATTCTTGAGATCCTAGCGAAAGAGACACAGTAAATTAGCGTTCTCCATTATCGTCTGTCTGGGCAATCGAAATAATTCTGCGACAGGTAGAAACAGTCCATGCTGCTGTGACGACCCCTAACGTAATACGATTCGCATCGGTTCTGTCTCTCCAAAAGCAGATCGTCGAAAATCACGAGATTCTTATCTTCTGATTTCAATTCTCTAGGATCCGGAACGTCGCTAGCGTTCTCATAAAATCGACACTCGACGTTCGAAGACGCATTTCTCTTCATCAATTCCATCGCTGCACCATCCAAAATGGTCAAAAGAGAAGTGTCACTTTTGTCGAATTCCTCCCTACTGTCAAAGATTCTGGCTATGACGTACTTGGGCAATCTACGATCCATGCACTTCAGAAGCAATCTGTATTCGGGTTGAAACAAGCGCTTGCCAAACACGAATAATCTGTCGTAATCCAACCAGTCGGGTTGCGACAACAGATTCATCAACAGATTGGTCTTTCCACAATTCGATTTTCCCACTATCAAGCCTCTTATGCTTTTGGAAAAGAACTCGTTATTCGACCTCTTGGTCGCGGATAGTTAAGGCATATCTTTAATGTTCATCTTTGTTTATTTTCTGTTATTTTAGATTTTTTCAAACACAATTTTTATGTTTTTTCAAACTCAGTTTTTATAAATATTATTATTTATTTATATTACACCGTCGCGAGTTCTCTTCAATCCAGATCCACTCATCATTTTGACTAAATCTTGCATGGGTACCACAGCAGCCTTAAAATCTTTCCAACTTTTCGGTGATCACTCTAACGTAGCTCGCTTCGCCGGCGGACTGATCAACTTGTCGATCAACGCGTCAGCTGCCCTCTTACCAGCCACAGAAGCTATCCTACCACTAGCTTCGGAAGCGGCTTTCTTACCAGCATCCAAAGCCATCTTCTTACCGATCTCAAACACGGTTGATGCGAGTTTTCTACCTGCATCGCTCGTGAACGCTCGCATTATAGAATCAACGATGCCAGAACCGCCTTCAACGTAAGTTCTGACGTATCCCCTGTTCTTTATCCCCAACATATTTTTATTTTATAATATATATTTTGTTTTTCACTGGTAAATCGTTTGTTGTTTAAATACTTTTTATTATTTTCTAGTGTAAAATTTACTGTTTCATTTTATATATTTTTTGTTTGTTTGTTTGTTCTCTCTACTTATTATATATATATCAATCCTTCAATTCGTTCATCAGCCTTTTATAATCGTGTTTATTCAAAACCTTTTGCCTTAACAATTCGTCGCGTATGCTCACTATCTCATTATCTAATCCAGTGTTACCAGCTCGTCTACTTGCCATCAACAATCTCAATCTCTGAGACAGAGCATTAGAATCGCTCGGAAGAAAAGTGGTTTTCGCCCCTTTGCCAGTCACTGACTTGACAAACTTCTTATTCATATCGCATTTGGGTTTCACCACCTTCGTCCACTTGTAACCTCTATTGGCTTTGGGTCTCGTTTCTCTAACATCGTTATTTCTCTTCATGGTGTGGGTCTGAACCAGAATGTCGCCGTAATTGTCGAAATCCCGATCCATGTAATTTCCAGGCTTGTCGAAAAGGAGCAATTTGCGCAGTCCAGGAGTTAATTCGTACCTATTCGAACCGACAATTAAATTATCATCATCCTCTTGCACTTTGGTGTTGCCTACGAAAGTTCTACCGCTAGAAGCCTTATAAATTCCATACAACAGATCTCTCTTACTACCATCCTCGGACGACGCGACGCTATCAGTGGTGATAGTCGAAGGGGCATCGTCGCTTTCGCTCACGTCGGTTTCGATCCTCATGGGAACGTAATCTGGCGATGATCTTTGAAAGGAAAATCCCCTCGTAAAAGTGCCGGGCAACAAACCCATTCTCAAAGAACTTTCTTTTAGGGGCCTCAATTCGTCAACGATCTCCTTTTTACTTCGTTCCTGAACCTCCGTCACGGGTTTAAATAATTTTGTGGTTTCACGTTTTAATTCCATTTCTCCCAATCGCCTGCTTCTGTCAGCTGACTGAATACTCTTCTTAGTACGTTCATATTCGTTGAGAAGTTGATCTCTCCGTTTGGAATCTGTGATGTGTAAAAACATTTTTTCGTTTTTAAAATTATTAATATTTCCTTTAGAGTATGCTAACGTGAGTTATTTTATTATTCTCAAAATTAAATGTCTAATTATTTTATGTTTTAAGTAAATAAAAATCTTCTATCTTTAATATAATAACTAAAACCAGTTAAGGAAAAACATTTTACAAAATAAAACCTCTATAAATGCGTTTTTGCCCTCGAACGTGTTAAAGATCACATCATCGATTATTCACTCCATGACGAACAGGAGGACTTTGAAAAGTTTGAAAGTTTAGCGCATAAGAAACCGGTTTCTGATTTAACACGTTTGAGAATAATTATATTCGTTAAAAGGGTTCATTCATATCTCCGAAACATTATCACAAGTCGATTAAAATTCAATTTACCTTTTAAAACCCGACTGAGTGGAAAACGCGATTTATTCTTCATTATTAAAACGAAATACCTTTCATTCACACCGGGACAAAACATGAAAAGGATTTTTACAAAGATTTTCATAGTGTCAATTTATAATGCAATTTTTATCTCTTAAACTCATCTATGTAAAACGCTTTATAGTTGAATTTTTATTTGAATGAAAAAATTCTACAAACTGTTTTATTAAGATTTACCACAATTCTCGCTATGACAAAACGTGAACGGACGATTTCCAGCGGTTCTAATTTTCCAAACTCGAGTTTTCCAATGTCATCCATTGAATGCAAACCTTTCATTTATACAAGAAAAAAAATGAAAGGATGTTTGCAAAGATTTCATAATGTTAGTTAAACACAAATTTTCTCGCTTAAAACCCATCTAAAGTGGGACTCAATTTTATAGTCAACTCTATTGAATGAAAAAAGCTATTTTATTTACACTGAGTACAAAATTGAAAAACTCCCCAAAACCGATTCTATCACGATTCACCTCACAAAACTCGCGAGGTGAATCGGCAAATCATTTTCGCCGATCGGATCGCACCCTAGACCGTCCGGAACGCGATCGCGAACGTGGTGGTGCCCCAGAACTCTCAAACCACATTTTTTGATGTACCGGAGGCCGAAATCGGTTTTTAAAAAAAAAATAAAAAAATCCTCGATGAGTGACTACACTTTACACTCACTTTTCACCGTTGGCGAATGTCGAGAAAAGGTTTTGAGATCAATTTTCCTGTCCTAGAGCTCTGAATCGTATTTCGCCGATCGGATCGCACCCTCGACCGTCCGAAACGCGATCGCGAACGTCGGTGTCCTAGAACTCTCAAAACGCATTTTTGATGCTGTCCTAGAACTCTCAATGCGTTTTCTGCTTGCGTTCACCAACGATAGATCGAAGGTGTGATCCGCGATGGGAACGTCGACAAAATTTTTTAAATTTACGTTTTCTTCAAATTTTCGTACATTTTTACCTTCCGAGCGATGTGTCGAATTTCACTAGTTCGCCAACAGCTGTTTGAACGGTTCAAAGAGCGATTCAAACTGTCAAAAAAAAAACACCGAAAGTTCTGGGACACCATGAAAAAACGACATTTTTTGCCATTGTTTGCACTCTGTACACGATTTAACACCGAATCCCTATGGCGGTACACGTACATGTACGTGTACGTGTACAGTTTTTGTAAATTCTGTCCCAGAACTCTCATTTATCACCTACTAAGGGGTCCAAGAACGGACCCCTGCGGAACCCCTGCCGGTATAAACTTACTTGTTGAAGCTTGACCATTGGTAACAACTTTCTCCGTACGATTGGTTAAATAGTTTTGGAACCAATTGAATAGTTTGCCTCGTATTCCTATACCGTCCAATTTGTGTATCAAGCCTTTATGCCATAACCTATCAAATGCTTTACTTGTATTACAAAATATAAGACGAATATCTTTACCTTGATCTAGACTTTGCCTAATAGTATTGTCCATGTCAATAAGTAAATTTACTGTTCTGTCACCGGGAATACATCCAGACTGCAGTTTTCTCGAGAGATTATTACTTACAAGAAAGGAATAAACATTTATTAAAATTATTCCCCCCGAATACTTTGCTCACACAGCTAGTTAGAGAGACTGGGCGGTAATTAATTTTACTGTTTGTAGAATGTTTTTTTTGTGAATTTGCAGAACGTTAGCATTCTCTCAGGAAGTTGGGAATACACATGTAACTAGTGACATGTTAAATATGCGCATCAGTGGGTAAGCTAACTCTGCGGAGCATGACTTTAGTATGGTGTTACTGATTAAATCAGGTCCACAAATTTTACTTATATCCTATTTTGCTAACTCACTTTCAGCTTCATCATTCTGTATTTTAAACTCTGTCAGCTCAAATTCCGAATGTTGAATTGTCGGTAGATGTGTATCTTTAACAGTGGCACATTGATCTATGGAAAAGTTGTTAAAGAGTTCGCTGATTTCCGCCGAATCATCAACGACAAAGTTTCTAGCAGTGGGGGAAACAACATTTTTATTATCCTGATTTTGCGAGAACTGTTTCATAGTTTTCCACCACCGCTCCGAGGAAAAACTATTCGACGAGGAAAAATCATCTATCCCTTGATCATATGCTAGTTTGGCTTTTTTCACAGAGTCGATAGATTCGTTTCTCAATTTCTGAAACTTTTCCCAGTCCTGCGGGAAGGATTTTGGCGCTAAATGAGGAGTTGGAGGACTTTTGTGTTGACCTGTGCATACCATTTATCGACCATTGGGACACGTCTTGGGACAACGCGAGCATGTACCGGCGTGACGGACTGCATCTCAGCAGGGTGAGGATAAAATTCTACGGGTAGCGGAGCCTTTTTTGGAGAGAAACGGGGTGGGTGGCCAGAGGCAAGTATAACTAGAGTGTATACAGGTGGGATGAACAAGAGCGGGGGAGAAAGATTAAGGTTACCAAGACTAGCGCCAGAAAACAATGGGACCAATAGGGGGAAGCCAATGAATCTCGGTACCCTGAACGTGGGATATAGCAACATCCAGGGTCTCCAAATAAAGTAAGCGAAATTGCTACATTGATCGAGGCAGAGGTGTTTGATTCACAGGCTTAAGCGAGACGTGGGTAAGACGCGAGGAAGTTAGGGGGTGCGTGTGGATAGGTGTAGTCTATTATACTATCAGTTCGTTTTGCCTGCAATACAACTGGGCTTGATCGTCAGGTGACTTACTACTCGCTTTAATTATATCAGCTGACCAGCTAGGCTTGAAGCACGAATGTAATCAAAAAAAAAAAAAAAAAGTCTGGACTTGGAGATGGTAAGTCGTGTGTTATTCTCCTCATGTATATTCCCAATGTTATGATGCAAATATACAACAATTTGGCGACGATCCTACACATTATAGGTGTTTGGGACATATTGTTATTATGGCATAAATTGGAAAACTTGAGGAATTCTATGAAGGTAAAGAAGACTGGAGATCTTACGTTGAACGATTGGACCAGTACTTCGAGGCAAACAGTATTGCTGACGACAGGAAAGTAGCAGTTTTTCTATCAATGTTCGGAGCTCAGACATGTGGTATTTAAAAGAGTATACTTAGCCCTGATTTGCCAAATACAAAGCCATTTGATGAACTTGTTCAATGCTTGACTGACCATGTCACCCCTATATCCACTGTCATAGCAGAACGCTCAAATTTCACAAACGTAATCAGAAGGAAGGTGTAAGTATTTCTGCTTATGTCGTTGAACTGAAACAACTTTCTGCTTATTGTGAATTTGGAACATTCCTTAATGATGCCTTAAGAGATCGTTTAGTCTGTGGGTTACGTAATGAACAAATACAAAGAAAACTTTTGGCGGTCAAAGTTTTGACTTTCACACGTGCATGTGAATTATCACAGGCAATGGAACTGGTTGAAAAGAATTCACTCGAACTCCATCCACATATTTCCACAAATTTTGTTAAAAAAAACTTTCGTCGTGGAAAGGCTCAGAATCCGAAATTTAATAGGTCAGAGAAACCTGTGGAATCTACGACTGGCTCCAAAATTAGGTCATGTTACCGTTGCGGTGCTGTTAACCATTATGCTAATACGTGCAAATTTTACCTGTTCGAAAGTAGGTCATTTGAGCAAAGTGTGTCGACACAAGTCGAGTACCACCACTTCCAAGTCGACACAGCAAAAGTATCTCTCTGCGTCTGCTGTGTCTGAAGGAAGTGAATATGACAGTTCCGACGATTTTAATTTGTTCAATGTGTATGTTATCAAAACGTCACGTGACAAAAGTGATGCATATCGGGTACAAGTTGACATAGACGGTAAAACTGTAAACTTTGAATTAGACACAGGTGCCGCCCTTTCGATTATTTCGGAATCTCTCTACAACAAACAATTGTCCCATGTACCGTTAAGTGAAGTTGTACGAGATCTCAGAACTTCCTCCAATGAAAAAAAACTGTGGTAGGTCAAATAAATGCTTCAGTTGAGTATAAAGATCAAAAAGTTAGTTGTTACTAGTGGTAACAGGCCATCCCGATTGGGACGGAATTGGTTGAATGTGCTCAAACTTGATTGGAAAGAGATCTTCAAAATAAATGTGAACACACACAATTCTGATAAGTCTGTTAATGATGTCAAAAATTCTAACAGTGTTTTTTTTCTAAACACAAACAACTTTTTGAACATGGTGGAACAATTAAGGGTTTAAAGCAAAATTACATGTGAAAGATAATGCAAAACCCCCGTTTCATAAACCACGACCAGTACCATACGCCCCTAAGGCAAAGGTCGAGGAAGAATTAAAACGGCTTGAGAAAACTGGAACTATTGTGAAGGTTTCGCAGAGTGATTATGCGGCTCCAATAGTTGTAGTCCCAAAAGCTAATGGTGCCATTAGTCACAGCGAACCGCATCATTGACACAGATCGTTACCCACTTCCGCGTGCGCAAGACATTTTTTCGACACTAGCAGGTGGTAACATTCTCTCAAAGATGGACCTGTCAAATGCATATTTACAGTTAGAACTGGATTCTTATTCAAAATAATATTTAACAGTAAATACACATTTGGGGTTGTTTCGTTATCAAAGGCTTGCTTTTGGCGTTTCCAGCGCAGCGTCAATTTTTTTTCAAATGGTTATGGATACCATCTTGCAAAACTGTTTCTTTGCTTAGAAAACTCTTTTCTGCTTATGGTCTGCCCGAGGAGTTAGTTTCTGATAATGGCTCCCAATTTACATCTGGTGAATTTTCTAAATTTTGTCAAGAAAATGCCATCAAATACACATTAGTTCCCCCGTGCCATCCAGCATCTAATGGTGCGGCGGAAAGATCTGTCCAGATTTTGAAACAAACACTAGTCAAGCAAGTATTTAGATAGCAAGCATGAGTCTAACAAGCTTTCACTCTCACACCGCTTATCAGACTTTCTCTTCAAATACCGTAACACACCTTATACCGTTACAGGTTGCACACCATCCGAGCTCTTCCTGAAAAGACAACCTAGAACTCGCCTGAGCTTATTGAAACCAAACATAGGCTTAGGTATAGACGCAAAACAACAATCACAGAAATTCTTTCATAATAAACATGCACGCAAACTGCGTAGTTTTGCCATAAACGAACACGTTCGCGTTCGCAACTTCCGCAGAAACAAGACCATTTGACTACCTGGAATTATTCTTAAATGTTGTGGTAAACTTACATATTTGGTAAGAGTATCTGGCAAGAGTAGGTATGTACATATTGATCACATTTTACTCACTTCCGAAAAGTTTCCTAATTTAAGTTTTGAACATAGACAGGAAGCCACTTTTGACAGTATGGATGACACATTACCACTAGTTCAAAATAGCAAGCCAGCAAATTTATCCGTCCCTTAAAATGTCATGCCACCGTTGAGCAACGAAAAATCCTGTACAACATCACCCCCCCCCCCCCCCGTGCTCAAGTTTGTGATGAACGTTCTCCTTCTGATATTACCAACCATAGCACCCGGCCTGTAGTGCAACAAATACGCTTCCCGGAACGGGAACGAGGGCGCCAGATCGGCTCACATACTGACATCTGTTTTTCAGCATTATTCCTTGGGGGAGAAAAGTGTAATATACTATCAGTTTGTTTTGCCTGCAATACAACTGGACTTGATCGTTAGGTGACTTACTACTCGCTTTAGCTACAACAGGTGACAAGCGAGGCATGTAGGACGAGCATAATCAAAAACAAAAGTGTGGACTTCGAGATGGTCACTCGTGTGTTATTCTCCTCATGTATATTCCAAATGTTAGGATGCGAACGGAAGGCCAGAAAAAAGGGGGGAGGGGTAGGCATGTACATTAAAGAGGATTTAAAACTGTCGCTGATCACAGACCTGGAAGATGTCGGCACCTCGGCTGAGGTATCGAAAGAAATTGGATGGGTAAAGATCAGTCTGAGAAACAAAAGTGTTGCCCTTGGGATTGTGTACTGTGCGGTGGAGGGAAGCAAACCCGAGTGGAATGACTCGATATACTCAACACTAAGGTCCAACATCACTGAACTTGAAAACAGGGGGTTCGGTATAATTCTGATGGGTGACTTTAATGGACACATAGGTGATAAGGAAGAAGGCATAGAGGGTGGGGACAAGAAAATCAACAGGAATGGAAGAAAGCTGTTGAACTTCACCAATGAGCTCGGCCTGAAGATTTTGAACAGGGACGCGAGGTATAAGGGGAAATTGACCTGGGAGAGGAACGACAAAAAATCAATAATCGACTACATTCTCACAGATGTTAATTTATGGAGGGAGGTGATAGGGATAGAAGTGGATGATGAGGGTAAAATAGAGGTGGATAGTGATCACAACTTGATTACAGTGACGATCACGGCCAAAAACCTAGCTAAAAGCAAAGGAAACTTCAAGGAGATTTGGGAACTCAAAAAGGATGCCGACTGGGCGAAGTTCGAAGCAAAACTGAAACCAAAGCTTGCAACTGTACAAAAGGGGGGGGGGGGGGGGGGGGGGGCAGTGTCCAGAAGATGGCCAACGCCATAGTTGCGAGCCTAGTGGAGGCAGGGAAGGAAAGTGTAGGAAAGATCAGGGTGTCAACACGGGGACTTGGGTACAGAGTGAACGAAGAACTGAAAAGGGTCATAAAGGGTAAAAAAGCTAAATGTGCTGCATACAGGAGAAGTAGAAAACTTAGGGGGGGGGGGGGGCGGAAAGCCACGAGGCCAAGGTAGCAAAGGAAGAATACCAACAAGCACGAAATAAAGTAAATAAGATTAAAGACGACAATCGGAGAGTGCGAAATAGCAGTCCTAGTCCTATTAGGACGATAAGAACGACAGGGGGTGGGGGAGGGCGAGTTCGAACGTATTTTGGAAATGGGTGAATAAACGTAACAAAGGAAGTAGCCCACAGAGTATTAAAGTGGATGGCAGAGTATCAGACGAGCAAGATCAAATCGCATTAGAACTAGTCAAGCACTGGGAAATGGTAAACGACAAGCGATGGGGAACCCACCGGATTGTCCGAACCAGGTCGAGAAAAATCTGTCGAACTTCGTGTGAAGCGAAATTAAAACGTAGGAGATGCGAAAGGTGATCTCAAAATTAAGGGATGGAAAAGCGGGAGGGGTGGATGAAATTCCTAACGAGTTTATCAAAAAAGGGGGAGTGGAACTCTTGGAATGCCTAACTGCCCTACTCAATTTATCCATAAAAAACAAGAGATCCCAAAGGAGTGGAGAGAAAACAAAGTGACATTTATTCACAAAAAGGGAAAAAAAACGTTTTGGATAACTATCGAGGGATCTCTGTCAGTACCAACATTGGAAAGGTTTTCTGTAAAGTCCTGTATGGGAGATTAGAGGAAGTGATTGAAGAGAATGGTTTTTTGGGAGAGATCCAGAATGCCTTCAGGAAGGGAATGAGAGTCACTGACCATCTTTTCACGCTATCCGAAATGATAGAATCCGCGAAAGCAAAAAAGAAAAATATGTGTATGGACTTTCTGAGTGTAAGAAGGGGATACGACAGAGTATGAGGGAGGGTATGGGGCGCAAGCTGGAGGCTCTGGGCATGGGAAGTGAGTTTGTTGGAATTATGAAATCATTATATAAAGATGTACAGAGTGAACTTAGCCTGGGAAACAGTTAAAAAGGCATACGATAGAGTATGGAGGGAGGGTATGCGGAGAAAGCTTGAGACTCTGGGCTTGGAAGGCTAGTTTGTTGGAATTATGAAAGCATTATATAAAGATGTACAAAGTGAACTTAGCCTGGGGTACATTACAACAAAACGTGTGCATATGGAGATAGGCCTAAAACAGGGGCGTGTCCTTTCGCCAATTCTTTTTGCATTGTACATCAAAGGTTTATGAGATGAACTCCTGCATAGCAACGAGGGGGTTGCAGTTGGGGACTTGAAGATCCCAGGGCTATTTTTGCAGACGATATGGTTCTAGTGTCAGAACGCGAAAAGGTGCTAGCGAAACTGCTGGGAATTGTTGGGAAATATGGGAGGGAGCAAATGGAGACTCGAACTTAATGACAGCAAGAGCAAAGTTATACCTGTGGGCCGCAAAGTGGACCCCATTCGAAGGTGGAAAGTGGGGGAGTTCTCCATTCCGGAAGGTAGCAGCAAACTTCTTAGTGTAGGAGAGACAAGTGACTACGAGTATCTGGGGGTAATATAAACATCACAGGAAGAAGCATCTACCGAAACCACAAAAATAAATTGATTCTGAAGGGACAGCGAATCCTTAACCAAATGAAGCACTAGAAGCAATCAGGGATGAGCTTGGGTGGATGAGGATCAAGGACAGGATAGACCTATTGAAACTCAGTTATCTTAATTATTTGGTAAATCTCCCCGACAGCCGATGATGTAAAGTAATGTTCCTGAGAACTTTCAACTCAAATATCAGGACGGGGTGGATGGTCCAAGTGAGGGAGTTAGTAGAGAACTACTAATTGGAGATCTCGGACCAAGACAAATCGGCAAACCAGGATAAAAAGTGCGCCAGAGAAAGGGGCATGGAGGATTGTAACCGTAATTGGCGAGAGGGAGTCGAATCAAAGAGGTCTTGGAGTGGCCAGTGTGATAAAGGGACAATGAAAAGGAGTGCCAGATGTGTAATTTGGGCGTGGTGGAGACCCTGGAACACTTTCTTCTAGAATGCCCAAAATACCAGTCTAAAAGAACAAGATTCACTGGGGGTATAGTGGGGAAGTGGGATGGGAGAATGAAGGACATGTGGTTAGTGGGCGACTCAAAGGAGAGGTTTAATATGCTAATCGGAGAGATTGGGAAGAATGAGGCAAGGGATGTCATCAAGCAGTTCGTCTCCGAGTGTTGATGGGAGAGAAGTAGCGTGGGAATTGGGAGGCAGTTGGGAGTACAGGGGTAACCAAGGCCTTCTCATACGAGAACCGCGACAAATCAGCGGCCGGTCAAAGTGTTATTATTATTATTATATTATATGTGTGGTCCTGCTGTCGTATTTCACACCACAATGCCTCCAATCAGGGGAGATCTAAGTCCTCACGAGATTTAAAGGCAAGATCCCGTTTTATGTATATGACTATTCCACCCCCTCGTCCAATTCCCCGGTCTCTACGCATCGGAGGTTAAATGATACCCATCAATTTGGAGGTGCTTGTCACCAACATCCTTACTCAGGTTCGTTTCTGTTAGGGCAATAATATTATACTCATCAAGTTCGGCAGTAATACATTCTCTCTTATTCCGAAGTCCCCTGACATTCAGATGAACAAGTTTATGCTATCTGTAATGCGTCCGGGGTTGGGTTCAATATCTCCACATTGCCAAAGGAGCGAAAATATAATTACAAATACATACCGAATGATGTAGTTTAATATGTTTGAATTGCCTACGGACACAGTGCATACGCACAGTCGTCAAATAGGCCAATCCTAATACGATATCACAACAGTAAAGGACTGGTCGGTATTCGTAACCGGGGGACAACTATCGTTTGGTGGCAAGGCTGACAGTGTTTTGCATCTCAAACTAAGTGGTGGTGCATGGAAAATATAGAAATTGATATGATACTATAAAACATCAATGTAATGTTAAAAATATGTGGCGGCTGGCAACAACTACAATATCCGCCTAGTGAACTTATCGGGGATGGGCGCCCCCTTAGATCTTGCCTTAAGATGCAAAACAGGTAATGGAAAGCTAGCCTAGAACCAAGTCATCCCCGATAGTCAAAAATCAAAACGGAATAATAATTGGCAACTTTTTGGTTGTCTATCCGTATTTATGAACGATTTTTCACAATTTTCAACACACACACACACACACACACACACACACACACACACACACACACACACACACACACACACACACACACACACACACACACACACACACACAAATTTAAAAATTAAAAAAACATTATAAATTATTCTGATTCTCGACGACATCGAGAACAACCTGCCTCCCATCCCCAAACCACCCCGACAACCTGCATAGCACCTTAAGCTATTCTATTACGATCTACGGACTCCGTACTATAGCATGCTGGCGCGAAAGTAACTTTTTCGATAACTGTGTCAACTGGTCAACCATATAAGTTCTCAACTTCGAAATATTCTATGTGTTCAATCAACTCGCCCTCCACGATTAGTTTCCATATGACACCAACTTTTCACCGATGCAATGAAGCCTACGAATTCAGATTGATATGCTCTACACTTTAAGGGTCCGACAGATATAATTTTTGGTGAGTATTTTCGACACACAACGGACAATTATTATTACTAGGATTGTTATATGTTTGTTTGATTTACACATATTTCCAAGAATCGACGTGGCATCCATGCAGGGACGCATGACACAGTAGTCGCAGTGTATAAAGTGTGCAATGAAGCTTGACATAAACCCTAAATAGACACCGCAAATATTCCATGCACCCCCACACGAAAAGCGTACCGACTGTTTTCCCATTCACGTGCACCCCCCCCCCCCCCCCACGAAAGCCTTACCCATTCCAAAATTACAAATTAAAGAGTTAATCAGTTAAATATTATTAAACTTCAATCATCTCACTGCATCACATTACATGCGCATGCAACAGTTATTGACAGAAATATGAGCATTTCCTATTCCGTTAATTATGTATGACCATGGAACTCTAAAGCGATTGTTTATACTTGCATCAATACATGTCTGGGGCAAAACATGTTCCCTCATACTGTAAGCAGAACTGCATTTACTGAAAAATGAAATGACTCCTCCTATTAGTTTCTATTAAACTCGGGTAAACCTATTATACTACCATCTTCCTAAAAAGTTTCATCTTCCTAAACAAGTTTCATTTACCTCTAGTAAACCTGTATTATCGTCTGCCATAACAGCACTACGCGGTGGCTCAGTAGGTAGAGGTGCAGGCTGCAAGCCGAGAGGTCCTCGGTTCGAATCCCACCTGCGGCAACCGCGTTGTGTCCTTGGGCAAGACACTTCATCCCCATTGCCCGTGTGGGGGCACGATGACGCCGTGTACTAAGGCGTACTGCACGTCGATGGTACGCATGTCTTCAACCAATCTAACCCTGCCTGTTCCGCAGTGCGGAGTTACGATGTTGGGGAGCTGGCAGCTGCTCGTCGTTGCTCGGTGGTTCTCTCCGGGTACTCCGGCTTCCTCCACCCGTCAAACTGTCACGATCATGATTAGCCATTGTGCATAAATATGTGACCTTAAACATCAATAAATAAATAAATAAATAACAGCACTAACAGACTACCTGTAATTATGCATTATCATTCCACAAAAGCCAATTCTTCTTTGTACAATGATTCCATAGCAACAATTAGTATTCCGCAACCAACTAATAGTACTGCATGCAGTATGGCAGGTGTTGTAAAAAATACTGTCAATACTACAATATTTAAGTGTTCTCACTGTAACGATTCCGTATCCACACGTTAATATACATTTAACTAACTTATTTTCTTGAGTGCGACAGAACATTTGATGTCAAACACGACTGACTTTATAAGTTTTTTTAACATTAATAAAGAAATCTATGCGACAACCTTCATTATTTTGGTTACTGACAAATTCGTTTAATATGTTAAAATTATCTCATATTACATGCAATATCACAGCCTCTGACAAAATGAAAGACTTCTATCACAAGAGTGGCAAGTATCACCCATCATATACTTTGAGTTAAAGGAACATAGTGGAGCCTCCAAATGCCACAGAGAGTAATTTTTACAAACATTTGTCTATCACATGCGTAGTACATAACACCCACCATATACCCATCACATACTTTTAGTTGGTGGGACACAGTGAAGGGTCAAACTGCCCTAGAAAGTAAATTTCAAAAATACTTTTATTACACGCCTGTTCTATGAAATCCCCATCTACAGCAACACTAAACCGTGCGGAAAATAAAAATCTGTTCCGCACATATGTGCAGAACGGAAATCGTTGGCGGACTATTTTTATATAGAAGCGAAATTTCACTGAAATTTTCTACAAATCGTGCAACGCAGATACAATTTGAATCGCTAGCGATAACTGAAAATCGTCCCAAGAGTTCCAATGTGTTCTGTGTGCCAGTAGGCACATAGGACGACACATTGCAACTCAGGGGACGAAATATTAACACGGGTTCCTGTCGCAAATTTGATAGGCGATAAAATGTGTTGTCTGTTTTAATAGTTGTCAACTGAATTGCCGAGTGTCCACTAATATTGTTTTATATACGTGAAGGAATGTAATAAACACAGAACGACACACGCGTGTGAATGGGTTAATCGATATGGCACTTGTTCCATCGCGGAATGATAAAACTCGAGGCCAGCGGCCTCTCTTTCTATCCTTCCGCGCTGGCACTCGTGCCATATTGGTTAACCCATCCACACGCGTGTGTCGTTCTGTGTATGTCTATCACATGAGTAGCAAGCCACATCCATCATACCCCCATCAGATACTTTTAGTTAGTAGGAAACAGCAAAGGCCCAAAATGCCCTAGAAACTAAATTTCATAAACACTTCTCTATCATATGAGTGGTAAACAACACCCATCCTATATCCACCATATACTTTTAGTTATCAGAACACAATAGAGGCTCAGGATGACCTTGGGAGTAAATTTCACACCACTTGTCTTTCACAGTGTCTATCACAAACACTTTTCTATCACAGTGGAGGCTTAAAGTGCCATAGAAATAGATTTCACAAATACTTGTCTATAGACATGAGTGGCAAGCACACTTATCGTGTACTCTGAGTTAGTGGAATACAGTGGAGGCCCAAAGACGCCTTAAGAAGTAAATTTAACAAGCTCTTGTCTATCACATGAGTGGCAAGCAAAGCCCATCATACACTCATCATATACTTGTTGGTTAGTGGAACACAGTGAAGGATCTAAAGCCCTAGAGAGTAAATTTCACTAATGCTTGCCTTTCACATGATTGGCAGACGACACCCATCATATGCTTTTATTTAGAGGCTCAAAATTTCCTAGAAAGTAAATGTCCTTGATACTTGTTCATCAGAACTTGTGAACACTTGTGTTTTGATATATTTTCATTAGAAATAAAAATGCATATGAGTGGTATTGTCTGTCACTTAAAGAGTAGCAGGCAACACCCATCATATATCTATGACAGTGTCTATCACATACACTTGTTTATCACACTGGAGGCACAGAATGCCATAGAAAGTAGATTTCGCAAATACTTGTCTATACACATAAGTGTGAAGCCACACCTATCATATACATTTAGTAAGTGGAATACAATGGGGGCCCAAAATGCCTTAAGAAGTGAAATTTTACAGACACTTGTCTGTCTCATGAGTGGCAAGCATCACCCATCGTACACCCATAATATACTTTTAGTTAGTGGATCAGAGTGGATGCTCAAAATGCCATAGAAAGTACATTTCACAAACATTGTCCATCAAAATGACTTTCAGACCGTTACATCTATCACAGTGTCTATCACAAACATTTGTCTATCACAGTGGGGGCTCAAAATACCATAGAAAGTAACTTTCACAAATACTTGTCTATACACATTAGTGGCAGACCACACCTGTCCTGTACTTTTAGTTAGTGAAACAAAGTGGGGGCCCAAAGGCCCTAAAAAGTAAACTTAACAAACAGTTGTCTATCACATGAGTGGCAAATAAGGCTCATCATACACCCATCAAATACATTTTGGTTGGTAGGACACAGTGAATGGCTCAAAATGCCCTGGTAAGTAAATTTCAAAGGAACTTGTCTATCACAAGAGTGGCAAGCAACACCATCATTCACCCCCATATACTATACTTTTAGTTGGTGGAACGCAGTGGAGGCTCAAAACTGCCTCGAAAGTTAATTTCTCAAACACTTGTCCATCAGATGAGTGGCAGGCAAAACCCATCATATACCCTTAGTTTAGTAATAAGGAATGATAAATACTAAAGAAAACAAACTAATGGCCTTACTTATTCTTTATGTTGTAAATTATGTTTCAGTGTATATTGAAAGGTAAATGATGGGCGTGACCTGTGACCCAAAGACTGGCAGGCCACAGTAAACAAGGAATGATTATACTTGGTAAGGTCCTCATTAACATAACATGGTTTATTGCTAATAAGATTGTTTTACAATTTTTTACCATCGCAGAAACGTTTCCTTGCTCCGTAGTTATTAAATCGGACGATGATTTATCTGTCCCTACCCTCTTTGAGGCTTCCCATTATGTGCGACCTGTCCACGTCACTGTGACTGATGCTGACACCCATTTTAACTGCCATGTCATGAACTAGTTTGTCAGTTGACACCCATTCCACTTCTTGAATACCACTTATCCTGAGACTGTATCGTCTGGTATATTGTTCCAAATCGTCCAAACGAAGCTCTAGCTTATCTACCTTCTTCAATGATGTTCGCGATACATAAATAATCATTAGCTCAACTTGACAACGTCAAATACGAGCTATTTGGATGGGTACGAATCGTTGTCAGTTCTTTAGCATACCCCACAGGCCACAACTCTCACCCGATTAGTTCCAAATTTCACATGTGGCTTTGTGTCAATGTCTAGATGTGAGCTATGTTTTCAGTGGTCATCTTAGATTTGCACATAAATTGTCAATAATTTCATTGGCACACAATTCAGATCGTATCTCTCACCTGATCAGTTCCAAATTTCCTACGTGGCTTTGGAGCAATGTCTAGATGGAGCTCTTGATTGTTTTGCCGAATTTAGATGAAAAAAATGACCTCTAGCGATCATTTTAAAATTGGCATTTAAATTGCCAACATTTCCATTGGCACACCCTATAGGCCTTATCTCTCATCCGTTCTTTTTTCAATTTCCTGTGTGGCTTTGATGTCATATGTAGATGGGGGCTATTGGATTTTTATGAATGCGTTGGAAAACATGGGCGCCAGCAACCATTCTGTTATTTGGCATATAAATTGTCAACAATTCCATCAGCATACCCAACAGGCCACATCTCTCGTCTGAAGTTTTTCAAATTCCATATGTAACTTTGGAATGATGTCTACGTAGGAGCTGTCAAACTTTTCTGAATTTCGTTGAAGAAGATGGCCGCCATTGGCTATCTTAGATTTGGCATCTAAATTGTCAACAATTCCATTAGTACACCATACAGGTTGCAACCCTCATCTGATCTTTGGTGTGACGTTTTTCTGTAAGAAACTTGACTGAATGACTTGGCATTACTGGGCCTTCTATTTAGTTCAGCCCCTTCTTGGACAAGTTGAGCTGCAGTGTCATTGACACTTTCATCTATTGTATGAGACCACGAGGGTCATGAGACAATTCCTAAATGGCGTATAATCTACCATCCCTCTTATCCTCGTCTGTGTATTTAAGGCCACGTCCCGTGGAACCTCAACTCCACAACCCCTAACTAACAAACTATAGGCCCTGGTCCCCTTTTCTATCGTAAGAGGCCATGAGGGCCAGAGAAAATTCCGCGATGAAGTTTTATCTACCATCCCACTTATCCTCGTCCTGGTGTGGAATGGCCACGTCCCGTGGAATCATTTCCTGTGGTCCGTGTCTATACCAGAATAATCAAGTTTTATCCTACGAGGCCATGAGGACCACGAAGAAATCCCTCAGTGAGGTATAATCTACCATTCCACTTATACTTATCTGGGTATTCAACGACCACATTCCTTCGAATCCCTTCCTGTGGTCGTCCTTACCTATAGAATCCTTTTTATCGTATGAGGCCATGAGGGCCACGAGGGAATTCTTCAATCAGGTATAATCTACAATCCCTCTTATCCTCATGTTGATATTTGATGGAACCTAGGACAGGGTGATATAAAATTTGAGGATATCCTTTGAGGATACCTTTTATGGGATACTTATCTGAGGACACTTGTCGTATAAACCACTTTTTTACATCCGGGTACTTCACGCTACATTCGGGTACTTCTGTTTGTTAAGTAGTTGATAATAAACAACCTGAGAGTATACAACATTTCATTCATTTTTCTTCCATTCAAAGGGTTCTGGTAGTAAGTACAAACTACAAACTATAGGATATGGTCCTCTGTGTTGTATACTGGCTTGGAAGCTACAATCCTTAGTCCAATGGAGATAGTTCAAACAACTCGAGTGCATTCCCACCCCTACAGAAATGCCTGTGTCCCCGTGGGAAACCTAGGAGCAAAAAATAGAAACACTGCCATCTAAAAGAATGAAAACAATTTTATCTTAAAAATGGAAATAGTATACTTCTCATAGTTTGCTAAGCACCAAGTATATCCAACTACCTGTTTCACGTTTTAGTTGAAATATTGTAATGAAAAGTGTATATATTTTTTTATTTAATTATATCTTTAATGATTTAAGTACAGACATTAAGATTGTATTTGTGTTTGACGTTATTTTTTAGCTTTTGAATACGATAACCATGGAAAATGAATATTATTGGTAAAAGACGGAAATTTTTCAATTTGCCAAAACGTTGACGGAGCGAACTGGTATGGGTTCAATATCGAGTATAAGTTCGTGCTCCCAATCAGGTTCCTGGTGGTCCTTCGTGGAATGTTGTTCCATTCTTGGACCAGCATGGCACCAAGCTCGTGTACACCTCTTCCCTGGACTGGACGGGCTGAAATTGCAAGCTGCAACTCATTCCAAACATGCTCAATTGGATTGAGGTCAGGGGATCCTGCTGGCCAGTCCATACACTCAATCCCCTTCCTCTGTCGGTACTCCCCAACAGAATGAACAACATGAGGACGGACATTATCGTCCATAAGAATGAATCTATCACACACTGCACCTGCATACAATCTGACGTGGACATCCAAGATCTCATCAATTTACCGTTGTGCAGTCAATGTACCACGTTCAAGAATACAGAGCTCTGTACGTTTATCCCAGCTGATGCCGCCCCAGAGCATGATTGACCCACCACCATAGCGGTCATGCGCAGTAATGATGGCAGCATGGAATCGCTCTCCCGGTCTCCTCCATACCCTAGAACGCCTATTTGTGTGGTCTAGTCAGTACCTTGACTCATCTATAAAAAGGACAGGTCGACAATATTCTCTGGTCCATCCAGTGTGGTTCATGCCCCATTCATATCGTGCCTGGCGGTGGTTCTGGAGTAGCGGAATGAAAATGCATGGTCTTCTCGTTCAGAGACCACCTGCGAGCAACCTTGCCCGGATAGTGTGCGTCGAAACGTTTACCCCGGATGCATTCTGAAGGTCACTGCAAAGCTGGGTTGCTGTGGCAAAGCGGGTCCTGAATGATCAAAAAACGGTCTTCAGCTGCAGATGTTGTCCTGTATCTGCAAGTGCGATGCCGTCTTACTGGTGTGCCATACTGCTGAATCTAGTCCAGGCTCTGGTGATCACCGTATGGTTCACACTAAGGGCTTCACCAACCTGACGATGGGTAGCCCCTTGCTCCACCATCCCTACAGCCCGCCACATTTCTGCTTCAGACAAATGTCTTCATACATTTGCATCTGCCATTATCAATCACTAAATTACAAGAGTTTGTGTTGAAATGAAGATTGAATACTCTACACATGGCATGTACATGTAGACAGTACACGAAAACATCATGAAAATCAAGGTGTACATGCTTTTCACGACTGTCACGAAAAGTCTGCCTATCAAGAGAGCTAATGTAAACACTGGGGATTATTTCAATACATTCCTCAATCATATCCATCAGAAATATTGCAAATGTGTCACAAGCAAATTTCACAATGATGTGTCAAATATTTGGTGCTTAGTAAACTTTGAGCCGTATACTTTATTGCCAATTCCAGGGAAGGGAACATCAATTCGGGTGAAGTATTTGCAAACAGGATGTGGACTTGCAGATGTCGTAGCCACTGTTAACTGGCTGATTGCTAGAAGCTTCTATCTTGGCTTTCAAAAATAAAGAAAGGACAACATAGCAAAATCCTACATTTTCCTTGCTCATGTTTCATATTCAGTCAAATGCAAATAACATTTTGTTTATAGAAATTTGTTCTGTTACAATTTATTTATTATGGGCACTCTTCAATAATTTGCCAAAGAACAAATTTTGAATAACAAGTTCAGACAACAGAAATAATCTAGTCCTCAGGCAGTTAAAGGTGAGAACTCTCTCTCTCTCTCTTATAAACTAGTGTGATAATTTTTCATACATCACTGATTTGTGATTTTCAGTTGTTTTCAATAACCATAAATACACAGAACGACACACGCGTGTGAATGGGTTAATCGGTATGGCAGAAGTGCCATATCGATTAACCCATTCACACGCGTGTGTCGTTCTGTGTTTATTACACGTCTTCTCGTCTATAAAAAAAAAACAATTATTAGAAGGACACTCAGCAATTCATTTGACAACTATCAACAAAAAAGAACACATCTTATCGCGAACCAAATTTGCGAGGGGAACCCGTGTTACTATTTCGTCCCCTGACTTCCAATGTGTTCTATGTGCCTACTGGCACATAGAACACATTGAAACTCGAGGTATGGTTTTTAACCATCGCAATCGATTTAAATTGTAATTGCGGCGCACGATATGTAGAAAATATCAGTGAAATGTCCCTTCTATTTAAAAATAGTCCATCAACGATTTCCGTCCCGCCCATATGTGGAGAACAGATTTTCATTTTCCGCATTGCTGAGTGTCGCTGTAGATGGAGATTTCATAGAAGATGCGTGTAATTAAACACTACTACTCGGTTTCGGTTAACCGCCCAGCTCGATTTTTGTGTCACAAATTGGAGAAATAAATTGAACATTTTTTCAGCGAATGGCTGCTATGGCGCTGATCAGTTATTGCTACAATGTTTCGTGCCATTATAATTATATATAATGTGCCTCATATTCAGATAGGCCCCAAGTGTTATTGTGATAAAATGGAATTGTTTATTACAATTTAATAGGAGTAGTATGTCATGTACCCGAACAGGGATAGTTTGCCGGACCTCGGAAGTGACGTCATGTCGCGTGACTCAGTGGCGCCATGCTGTGACGTCATCCCCATGGTGATACGTGGTGTTAGTGAGCATGCGCAGCGCGTGTTGTTAAGGTGATGCGTGTTTCCGTCCTCCATTTTTGTATACTGGAGGCCGCCATCTTGGTTTCTATGGTAGCGCGTGATTGCTATGTTACCCAATTTTTCTGCAATGGAACGCGGTATGTTCGGAGGGTATGTTCGATTGAACAGGAGTAAATCTAATTACCACAAACAACCGGACAATCCCTCCAAATCACCAAAATCCACCCAAAATCACCGAAATCGACTTTACTTGATACGCATTTCCCATTTTATCGGCTTAGCACGTAGTGCTATAGTACTAAAGGGGTACAAGGGGTGCGTTCGATTGAACTGTACAGAACAGCAGTAATGTTCTGGCTTAGAATTCTCCCAGAATCCCTTTTGGATCTCTATTCCATGACGTTTTTCCCATTAAAAGACACGTTCCTTTGGTCAATACCCAGAATTCTCTGCTTCTATCTATATAGGCATTAGTTTTCGTCCATCTGGCCATGTTCCTTTGCTCTAGAGTATACCCCAGTAGTGTAGAAGAGCCTATCAGTTGGAACAGCTTTGCTTATTATTACTATATTTAGATATTGTGGTCTGTTCTTGTTAGTTCTGACCCTATTCCGAGGACTCTTGTTGTTCATTTATCTAGATCATTTATATAAATTATAACTAACCAATCAGATTGCTTGATTTCCCATAACCTGTACTTAATCGTACAAAGTTATCTCCCTTCTGTATAATAAAAGCCTATATCAATGGCAATATCCCCGGGCACCCCAATTTCGGCACCCCTTTTTGAAAAACGTATGACCTTCGGCACCCCTTTTTTGTCATATGTGCTAATGTGAAAAGGCACAATGTGACACAGTGTGCCCTAGCACATAGGCACATACAGGCATTTGAGTATACCTATGGCCTAGTATTGTATTATTTGAGGATACCTATCTAGGATACCTTCTGAGAATCCCTTTTTGTCATATGTGCTTATGTGAAAAAACACAATGTGACACAATGTGCCATAGCACATAAGCACATAAATTCTACAAGGCCTAAAAAAACTCTTTACCTGTTTCTATGTTTTAGGGGCCATAGCATCTTGCACTGCCTTAATTTTCTTTGGTTCCGGTCGAAGTCCGTCCTCGCCAACTAAATGGCCCAAGCATTCCAAATCTTTAAAACAAATAAAGCACTTACTGGGTTTAGCAGTTAAATTACTTTCCCGTAATCTCACAAGAACCGTTTGAAGCACTTCCAGGTTTTGTACAACACTAACAGCATAAACAAGGATGTCATCAATAAATTTGACTACGTTGTCCAACTTTTCTTATACCTTTCTCATTAATTTTGTGAAGGAAGCGCAAGCGTTTTGAACTCCAAACGGCATGGTCACAAACTGAAATAACCCTTTGGGCGTTTGGAAAGCAGTAATCTCTTTACTCGAACTGGACAGTGGAACCTGGCAATAACCTTTTGTTAAGTCAAGTTTTGAAAACACTTTATAACCTGCTAATTTAGTAAATATTTCTTCGATGTTGGGCGAAGGTTCAGCGTCAAACACTGTAATCCGGTTGATCGCTCTAAAATCTATGCAAAACCTATTTGTATTATCACGTTTTTAACAATGACAAAAGGTGATGCATACGGACTACATGATGGTTCTATAACTCCCAATTCTAACATTTGGTCGATTTCATCTGATACTTCATTTATCATTGCAAATGGCAATGGGTAGGGCTTCTGCCGAATAGGCCTATCAGAAGTTAATTTAATTTCATGCTTCATAACGTCTGTGCATCCAGGTTTACCCGTGAAAACATCCTTAAATGTAATCAAAAGCTGTTGAATACTATTTTGCTCATAATTATCGAGATGAGGACAAATATTAATATCTAAGATATTTTCACACAAACTATCTAGCGGTAAATCAATTATCTCCCCTGAATCTGTCAATGAATCATTATCCATGTCCTTTAAATCTATCACTCGACACGGCTATTTTGTTAAGGATTTGTTCACTTTGTTTACCAGTTACTGGAGCGGGGCGTTGAATATACTCTCTTAAAAATTAATATGGAACATTTTTACTTTGTCTTTCATCTGAATGCGATAATCTAAATCACTGACTTTCTCAATAACCCTAAATGGACTTCTTCCATTGCAGTAGTAATTTATTGGGTTTAGTGGGCAACAACACTAAAACCGTTGCACCTACCTTTAACTTTCTTAATTTTGAACGTGTGTTACATGTATACGATCTTGCATACCTTTGCGACGCTTTACTCAGATTCTCCCGAACCATTTCACAAGTTAACTCAAGACGGTCTCTCAGATCAATGACATACTGATAGACGGTTTTAATTTCAGGGTTTTCAATCTCTTTTCTCCACAATTTTCTAAGAATAGACATCGGGCCCCTTACTGACCAACTGTAAATTATTTGGACAGTTTATGACAAACATTTCTTCCTGTGTTCAGCCAGCAGAATTACTTTAGTTAGGCCTTTCAAGGGTGTTTTAATGTGGGCAGCGTCAAATCAAAGATGGGATTGTAAGGTAAACATAATCATAATGTGTGCAGTGCAATGCAACTACACACTCACACATACAAACAGACACAGATGTCCAGAAGGCAGTTGTGTTGACTGCGTTCCTTGTAAGGTTATTTCAAAACTCAATTGTGTGACCTAAATCACCGAACTGAAAATATATCGGCTATGTGGGTCATTTCTATTTTGGAATTACAAGGAAGGGACACTGGGTTTATACATTTCGAACAAAGCTTTGCCATTGTTTTGTTCACTAAAAAGAATCGAAACTACCTATCAATAGGTATATATGTCATCCACAGACTCATTTGATAGTATAAAATGAGTCTATGGATGACATATATAAATGGATACACTACTTTTATGGGATTACTATTCAACTCATTAAATGAGATATTGTGATTGGATATCCTACTTTGATAATTATAACCTACATGTCTGAGTAATGAAATCAATCAGGGCTGTAAGTTGTCTTGATGTTACTCTAATAAAGTAAATAACAACATGATGTATATTTTGAATCATCCATGACATATACAAGGAAGAGGAAGACACTCATCTATACCAAATTGAGAAACTGTAAATTACAGAACACTTGGTATCCCAGTCTAAATCTAACTGATCCCATTGTAGCTAACACATAAGAAAGCACTTTATTGTGGACATAAAAGTGTTGGCAATATTTACTCTGCGCATATGTTAACACATGCCTGCCATGGACTAAATAGGTTCATCCAGGACAGCCATGTGTTAACACATAGAGCAGCTTGCTCATAACTGCATATGTAATATTGTGAAGTCTAAGTATTGGTATGTACAGCGGTGAAATTAATGTTCAGTGAATTCTCTCCAACTAGAGAGAGGAGTTTCCTTATATTCTAGAATAACTCTAACACCTGATAAACGTATTCTCGTTTTAAATTTCTTTTCAACTCGCAGTTTATATGCTACACTAGAGAGCCTCCCCCGTTCCCTTTTCAGAGAGGGGGTAAGTCTGTTCGGACAATTTTCCTTGTTCCTCTAAGATTAGGGGCAGAGTTCAAGATAAGTTGCTTGTCTCTGTCATTACCAACCTTGATAATCATGCACTTGGGAGGGGTAGAGGTGGCATTCCTGTCCATATTTCCTCGTGGTATTCTGTGTGCATTACATAGTCTTCCAACAATCTCAGTGGCCATACTTACTTCCAACTTTAAATCCTGGGAAAGAAAGTCAGAAACTGTTGTGTAGGGGTCCTCACCACTCCTGTCGGGGATTCCATACAACAAGAGATTGTATTTCCTATCGTGAATCTCCGAAAGAATCAACTTCTCTTCCAGCTCACTTTGCCTTGCGGTACAGGCTTTTTCTAGTTCTGGGATGACAGCATTCTCTATTTCATCCACCCGCTGGGCACAATACTCAACACTTTGAGATAAATCAACAAAGTCAGATTTTATCACAGAGATGGTTTTGTTGATTTCTGTCATTTCCGTTTTAATGGAGACGATATCGCCCCTCAAGCTATCAAAGTTCGATTGAAAGGTTTTTTTTTCATTTCATTTATCAACTTTTTCAGTTCAGAGTTAGTAACAGGGTCCTCCTTTTGCGCTGATGACTTCACGCCAGCTGTTTCTTTCCTTGTGGAGGACATTATATTTTATTGCAACATGTACGACTAGGTACGAACATAGGAGAGAAGTTGGTGACGCAACTCACCGAGACAAAGAACTATCCTCTTTATCCTATCATCTGCTTCTGCTTCTCACAATCCATACATGATCCTTAGATACGTAAATCTATCCTCAGATATTCTGAGAAGTCGAGATAATGATCACGCACCCATGAATGTGAAATAATTTTGATGAAGTAACTCCGCTGTTAACGTTCGCCTCTCACTTTTCCGCCATTTTTAGTGTATGTATTCAGGATATCTAGTCGCATAATCTACGAGTGTAAGTATATACTTATTCCCAGACGTCGTCCTTGGTGTTATGGGACCCACAATATCTACAGCTACCCTTTTAAATGGTGTATCAGTAGTCGGAATTTTCCATAAGAATGCTCTCGACTGTTTCCCTTTTTCAATGTCCTTTGGCAAATGTCACACGATTGGCAGAACCTTTTTACATCCGACTGAATTCCAGGCCAATAAAATTCTACCTGTATCCTGTCCAAAGTGCGCTTGACAGCTTGGTGTCCAGACATAAGAGTTTCGTGCCCTAATTTTAAAACATTATCTCTGTAATCTTTAGGAACAACTAATTGACAAAACTCCTTACCATGACTAAAACTAGGGGAGCTAAATCTTCTATAAAGTAACCCCTTCTTAATGAAAAACAAAACTCTAGTACCATTTGATTTTTCATGCAACTTCCCCTTTTTTGCCAAATCAAACACCGCACATAAAGTGTCATCACTTTGCTGGGCCTTGAGTACACCATCCGGGGTAATATCACTCCCTATTATCCCTGGAATCTTCAAATTATGTCTAATTTTACTCTCTTTAGCTTGTTGTCTAGTAACCACGTTTACCGTTCCATTTAGTTTAGGTTCATTGGGTTCCCTAGCCCCATCAATATTACCTATAATTACGTCGTACACGGGATTATCAACACACCATGCAAGAACTTGTCCCGAGTAATACGGTGTATCAACAACAACACAGGCGGTAGGAACCGAAATCCGTGAACCGTCGGCCAAAATACATACTTGACGTTCATCCGAAACACACCTTTTCGGAACCAAACTTTTCCTGACAATCACACCATTACAGCCAGTATCACGTAATACAGAAACACTCATTTGACCTATCTTCCCTTCAACTACAGGCATTCTATATGCTACTTTCCCACAGCCATCTACACTCTTTGTAACAGAACTTTCATCCGGTTTTGAATCCACAATGCTATCAGTGACCTTTACAAATCAATTACAAAATTTAGGTCGAAAAGTTTGCTCATTACTCTTAGTTTTGAAACCTCCTCGATTCTCCGAAACGGTGCTAACCTGATTCCAGTTTCTTAATGGACAATCTGAAATACGATGACTGCCACTATTACACCTAAAACATCTCTTGTCCATTTTACCAACCTTATTGAACTGTTTATTTTGACTTTTGTAACGTTCGTTCTTCTGTAGTACTTTGTTTTATTTGGGATGTAGGTGGATTTAATTTCTTACCCGTGCTCGCCAAACCAGTAACATTAACACCTCTTGCCTCCCTATACTGATCTGCCAAAGTGACCATCGTTTCCAAATTTTTAGGGACATGCTCCTTTAGAACCAGTGTTAATTCCCTATTACACGTATGCAGAAATTGATCTCTGACCATCAAATCAAACACACCCTCGAAGGTAGTCGGACAACCAGCCATATCCACCCATCGTGTCTAATAACTTCCTAAACGAACCCCAAATTGCTAAAAAGTCTCCCCAAATTCGGACCTAGCAAAACGGAATTTTTGTTTGAAGCCCTCTTCTGTCATATTAAAACGTCTCAACAATGCATCTTTCAAAGCATTATAATCCAAAGATTTCTCCGAAGGCAAACGCGCATAAACACCAAGCGCATTCCCTTTCAGTAGCGCGCTAAGATGCGTTGCCCAAATATCTCTATCCCATTTCTGTGATTTGGCATATCTTTCAAATCTATTTATATAAGCATCGATATCATCATTATTTTCCTCAAAGGGTGGCATTTTGGGTGGCTTGATATTGTTGACCATAATTGGACTTTCAACATGTGGACTCACTTCCTGTTTTACCTTTGATAACTCTTCTGGCTTTAATTTTTGGGAAAACTCAAGTTCTTTTAATTTTAATTCATGGGCCTCTTTCTCGCGTTCGCGTTCCCTTTGGCGTTCTAGGTCATCACACTTTAATTTCTCCATTTCCCGCTGTGTCTGACGCTCATCGCGCAATTTGACCTGTTGGCTAGTTATAAACTCTAATAAGGCATCTCCTTCTAAACCCAAAGATTTCCCATACTCCTTCAATTCAGATAAACCTTCCATTTTAACAGCCACTCCAGTGTAACAATGGTATTATATATTCCAGTTCCGAGGCTCCTGCACTAACCTACCTACCAAACAAAGTGATATTATTAAACTTACAATCTGCATGTATTCTTTCAAATTCTATTCATAAACATCCGACCGTTCGACAAAGGAGTTTATAAATAAATTTAAAAAATATAAAGTGCCCGGATTCTCCACCAAAAATGTCACAAACAAGAGTGACACACTCCCAATCGTTGGGACGGAGGAGTATAAATAAAAAACTCTTTGTAAAAATAAACCTACATTATGAAATTATGTAACACAGTATACAAGTATTAACAATGTTTCACGTTACGCAGGGGACGCAGACTCTTCACAACCACAACATGATAACAAAATGAGATGTATGATGTGAAAACATGATGCAAAAAATGAATTGAAAGTTAAATACTCTGCCCCTAGCCCCAAATACACCCTTCAACTATCACATGGAAGCTGGTTACGGTAATGTATATAAACACAGGATAACACCACTACCCTGACGCCTTACGAAAGTATTAAACGGGCCGTCACACGGATAGCATTAAGTTTGTCAATACTGATGCTCTAACATCCACGAAGTAGTATTGTTGTATGAAGTCAAGCCGGAAAGTAAAACTTCACAATCCCACATTTGTATTGTCAATCAATATGAGTAGCACAAGTCGTTCTACTGAGTCAAACCATTCAACTGCTGTTATCGGTAACCATCGCCAAACACGCGTAATTACAATGTGTTAATTGGAAACAGTGTCATAATTATAATCTGTACAATACATTACAGTTAGTGGGGGGTAAAACAACAGTTTCTTCAGGTACTAATGCAACACATGGATACTTTCAACATCACTGCCACGACCTAATTATCACAGACAAAACCACGGGTTTTACTTCTCCCACTATCCATGACACACCATACCAAACGTCACACCATTTCCACTATACAGGAGTACAAGAACCTGAATACAAAACACCTTATTTACTACCATGACCATCCACAACAAATTACTAAATTTATTTACTTATGTACAAAAACGCGAGTTACTTCCCTTTATAAACATAATAAACATAATAAACACATACTAAAAAAACCCCGAAGTAATCCGATTTTAGGCTGGAAACTTATGTACAATCGGTTAACCTTAAAATCGAGTAATGCAGTATGAAACAATACAGAAACAAAACACCCACCTCTAAACTGGAATTCACGTCCACGGAAACTACTCTTTACAACCGCTACATCAGGCAGACTCGTCGGAAAATGCCTAATGCAAAGATCTCCACTATCCAAACCGACTGACTTTTTAAGAAAGCAACCACGAATCGCACGGACGGTTTGACATCATGCGTTGCACATACAATCAAGTCGCTCATCAAACATTGACAAACATTCAATTTCCTCCCTATCGAATAGTCCGTGGGACACACTAATATTAATTCCAACAAATAAAAATTAAACGTCTGAGAAGCCAAGACATGAACCCCTCGATCGGCGTTACAAAATATACATAATATACATATTACAAGTAATAGAGACAAATGTCGTGACAAGCATACGTGAGCCTATTTCCACCAGCATCGACAAAGCCCGGTTTCCGATAGCCAGCAGAATTTCATTTCTGGGCCACCCCAAATTTAAGCTTGAAAGCATTGGGAATTTAGTTTGAAAATTTTCTGGCCCGCTAAAATCGGACTTCATCAATTTTAGACCACTTTCCGCATGGGCTAGTATTTCGGTTAAGGTTAATTAAATGGGGATTTGTATGAGAGAATAAGAAGAAAATTAAGCTCGAAGTGGTCGAGAAAAAACGATCTTTTTTCCATACAAATTTCCAGTGGGAATGTGAAAATGTTTGAAGATAGTTCGTTCCGAACATTTGCGAAAACGGAATTTTTTTACTCATCGTCGCCTACTTGCTCAGTGTTTTTCGCATGGAAATTTTATCGATAATTGTAGAGCGCTCCCTTCGTTCTCACCCCATCGAAGTGGACCAGAAACGACGAGATCGAAAACGCTCCGTTTCCATACACATTTCCCATTGGAATCTGTAAAGTGTCGCGATCCTGGCCCCGTCAGACTCGATTTTGAAATTATCGCCGTTTTATTGTTAAGAATTGTAATTTATTACACGCCTGTTCTATGTAATCCCCGTCTATAGCAACACTAAACCTTGCGGAAAATGAAAGACCGTTCCGCACATATGTGCGGAACGGAAATCCTTGGGGGACTATTTTAAATAGAAGCGAAATTTCACTGGACTTTTCTACAAATCGTGCACCGCAATTATAATTTGCATGACAAGCGATAACTAAAAAATCATCCTCTGAGTTCCAATGTGTTCTATGTGCCATTAGGCACATAGAACACATTGGAACTCAGGAGACAAGACAGTAACACTGCTTCCCCTCACAAATTTGATTCGCGATAAAATGTAATCTTTTTGTTGATAGTTGTCAAATGAATTGCTGAGTGTCCTTCTAATAATTGATTTTTTTATAGACGGGAAGGCGTGTAATAAACAAAGAACGACACGCGCGTGTGAATGAGTTAATCGATATGTTACTTGTGCCATCGCAGAAGGATAAAACTCGAGGCCCGTGACCTCTCGTTTTATCCTTCCGTGCTGGCACTCGTGCCATATCGATTAACCCATTCACATGCGTGAGTCGTTCTGTGTAATGACTGGCTGATCGCGAAGAGAGGAGGAGTGAAAAAAATATATCGCCGTCGCCATTGTCGCAAAGAGTGGAAAACATCAGCTGTTTTTTTCTCTCTCATATACTAAAGTAAAGAAAAGTAAAAAAATTAATATTTTTAAAAATGAACAAAAATGTATAGATTCATAGATGAAATAAAAAAAAACGAAAAGGAGAAGAGCGTCGCGAATTTCTCCAACATGTGTTTTACAGAATATTTGCCCATCTCGTGAACGAAAACATCCCCAGAGCGTTGAAGGAAATATATTCCGGTTGCAAGTTCGGATTGGAAAACGGTCTACACTGTCAAGACACGGAATACAAAGACACGATCGATGTGTTTCGTGCCGGCATTAAATATGGTCAGCAAGCGCGACTTGATGAGAATTTGGACGGAGACGGTCTTGCGTATAGGAGAACAGTGTCCCGCTGAATCTGAATGTTTGGATTTTCGATTGAGGACGAGTCATCTCACAACTGAAAATCGAAGTCGTGTTTTGCATTTATTACTGGATAGGCAATATGCGACTCAGATCTTGTGAGGGAGAAAACAAATCATTAATAAAATAAAATAAAAAATATTTCCAAAATAAAAAAAACGAAAAGATATGGATTGTTCGGAAAATTATAAATGTGGCAGTATCACGATGGAATATCTTACCTCCTACAAGTATCTGGGAATTTCATTGGTTCAAAGACGTCACATGCAGACTGCATATAAAACCATATACTGCCTGTCAACTTCAATATACGCTGACAGCTATGGGCAATCTCCCCTTTGTCCATTGATTATTCAAAATGGCGGCAGCCGATAAACGCTTCAAGTTGAAAGATTGAGTATTGGAAGCCCATATTTGGTCTGAAGTGCAGGTAAGGCAACTTAAAAGGCTTCATATTCTGTGGATGTGTGTCATGTTACCTTCGAAATGAAACTGTTTGGTATGTATGAATTTGCCTTGTTACAATTTATAAATTGTAACAAGGCAAAGACACGTGAACACATTGTGAGAATTCTCTCATTTAATTTTGATCGCTATTATTATTAGTTCTGTGCATCGATGCAGCAGTCGATAAGATATATTCGTTACACAGTTTGTTGGTGGCCTAATATGGTATATATGGTGTCAGTTAATTTCATATTGGACTCGAGCTTTCGCTCTCGTCCATTATGGAATTAACTGACACCATATATACCATATCAGGCCACCAACAATCTGTGTAACTAATAATGTTGTAGATAACAAAAACAAAATCTTCCCGAGGCTATGGAAAAGTATTTTACCAAGACTTCACCTGAATGTATTAGCATAAATGAGTGTGACGATACTTATCATCACAACATACTTTTAGTAGTTAATTAAAGAGGAACGAATGGAATGATTTTCTATCCAATTAGTGAGAAAAAGAAGACAAACAGAAAAAAAATAGAAAAAAAAAAAAGTCTAAAATAAAAATTAAAGAAAAAAAAATCAAAAATTGATATTATAAATATTTATTGATGAAAATAAAAAAAAATATTCAAAATGTCTTTTTGTTTTTTTACAAAGTCACATTTGTTATTTGTATGCGAGCTATCACTTTTCCCTTTTAATTTTTGAGTAGATGCTCGATGATCATGTCGACTTTCGTTAACTTTTTTACATTTTGGAGAGCTTCTTCTCCAAGTCGATCGATGACGATGATCGGATATATTTTGTTTTTGCGCTAGGTCTGACTAAACTTCTTGAATTTTTTGTCTTCTTCCTTCAGGAGTTTGCGACACGAAGTATAAACGATGAACTAAATTTGATTCAATATCTTTGTTGCGGCATGATGTTGTCATAGATGGTGAAAGTAATCTTAAAAAACTAATAAATAAATAAATATATAAATAAATAAAACATTTTTTTTTAAATATCGAAAGTCATATAAGGAAGAAATTATTAAAATAGCCAATCAATAATATTCCATTTCATTGACGAGATCAGATTTGGCTGTCAAACTCGCAGTCTTCGGCATTCTGTTTAATCTGGCTGATCCCTCTTTGTCACATCAATGGAGTACTATAACCTGCATCAATTGACTGTCGGAATATCTTTTAATGTTTTCTCCCTGCGTATGCCAGCAAAATCTCAATGTCAGTATTGCCATGTCACATGACATTCAATCGGTCGCTTGACTTGTTGTGATCTTGCCAATCGGTGTGAATTGTGATTAAATTACAAATAACGGTCCCAACTGAAACTGATTTTTCCAAATGTCCAATGTCATTTCGTAGTTCATTAATTCTCCAAAAGCACGCTGATTCCTACTTATCAGGAAACAGAGTTATACTTTTAGTCTCGTATACCCAGTCGTTGTACGAGAAGGTGTACACCTTATTGGCGTTGAATCTTATCAATTCAATCTGAAAAAAATGAAAATAAGACATAAAAAAGAATGAATAGCATAAATTTTCACGTGTCATAGTTAAGGAATAGTGCATGGCTTGGAGTTGACTACCCCCATATAGTGCCCAGTGAGGTGGTGTAGTTCCCGCCGCGAAGCGGAGGGAACTACGCCACCTCACGGGGCACTATATGGGCGTAGTCAACGACAAGACATGCACTAATCCTTATATTATATCGAACACCCATCAAGAAAAACATCTGTCCGATTTGTTAATCTATTACCAAGGTAGCAGCCCTACCAACCAGCGTTATATAGAAAAAAATACCATGTAGTTTTTAAAAAACATTTTCTTCTTCCAAAACACGGCTAACTTGGATTATTGATATGAGCAGAAGACAGATTTTGAATCGGTCGGAAAAAGGGTAAACAAAACATTTCCCCCAAACGGAACTATGTATTCTAGAATCGCGCAACTCGCGAATGAACGCTAAAATTTTCGAAATTTGACAACGCAGTTTGATAATTTCCACACATTTGTCACACATATACATTACCGAATGAGTCAGTACGGGATACCAAACGCCGAACATTCAAATGAATTCCATTATTTATTCGTTTACTGCCCAAAACATACAACTGAATAGCGAAATAATATGAGCAGCGAAACAAACGATCTTTCATATCCGGACGCGTTCTCATACCCAAGTATGGATCATTCTCTTCGAACGCCTCGGAAAATGTGACTTCAACATTGGAAAAGCGACACATTTTTCCACAATGATTTCTTTCTGGGTCGTTTTGTGGATGTTGTGCCTCTGTGAATCGATATTTAAATTTAGCCTAATTAGTTTTATTCGCCCAGTATGAAAAGAAAACTGATATAGTAGTGTGCTAAAAATAGAAAACGTGTAGTGCCTGGGTGTAGTGCCTGGTCAGTTCTGTGGATGCAAACTACACGAAATAGGGTATCATCTTTCAGCCAATCAGAATTCAAGGAAGTCACGTGAGATATAATATCAGTGTATATTATTTATGCAATTTCGAAGATAGCGCTGCTGACGTTGTTATTTTTTAATATTTTCTTTTATTACATATACACTGTACATGTGCACGTACAATGAAGTGTGTTTAACTCCCTGCACACTGGTGTCAAAATACCGATATTTCAAGCAAGATTTATTTTCTGATAAAGCAACTGGGAATTTAACCAATTCAATCTTGTTATGGTTGAACTCCCGAGTTCACGAGCACTGTCAAACAAGATACAATTGGTTAAATACCTAGAACATTAGCGCGACAATTAGCAGCTTGAAAATTGTATATTTAGACATCAGCGTGCAGAGTGTTAAAGCACCAGCGGATTTAGGATTCTCTTGAACATTGTCAGAAGGGAAGGAAAAGTCGCCGCCATTGTTTCATGCAACATGTCTCTGAATTCTACTCAGCGATTCACTGACTCCAAGTTCACTTGTGCTTTCTATCGTTGTTCTTCCAAATAATTCGATAATCGTCTCGTGAGGAATCTTCGTTAGGCGATGGGGGAGAGGCTAGAAATAATACAGTTTCCGTTTACTGTTTATTCAATTTTATTTTCGGATGGAGATACCAAAAAAAATAAAACAAATGAATATAATTTTAAATTATCATTCCCTGCTTAAAATCTATTAGAGCAAAAAATATAATTATAAAAATATTATTTCGTCGGCATATTACAAGCAAAAAGCGTCTTTTTACTTTAACCCTTTGAACTCTAGTGGTATCTTCCATTCCAGTTCCATGGCAGCAATTAGAAGGGTCCATATTCATTATTTTGGGTAGACTAATCAATATTTTCAACGTGCAGCCTTGGGGCTGCACGTTGAAAATATTGATTGGTCTACCCCACACATTTACTGAACAGCCATCCTGTATAATGACGTTATGACGTATCGAGTTCCTGGCGGAAAAGCGGCTGTTTGTTTTCAGAAGGTTAAACATAAACACATTCTGCAACATCTACACACATACACTACAGACATATATAGCGAAGACACAATTGTAAACAATTGTCTCATATTGTAATTCCGAATCCAATGCAATCTCGGAACTCATTTATTATCCGAACTATATCAGAAATACCCAGGATTTTTTGTCTGAAATGTTTAGCTGCATTGGATATTGACAGCATATAGATTAACATTAATATCGAGAGAGTAGTTAAATCTATCAGCAATGCATTCCACTTTACTTAAAAAAATGAGAAGTTTTTCGATCAACATATTTCAAAACATCTTGTCAGTTACTTTGAACAGAAACTAGAAGCCGGTCCGGCAACCCCGGCTGTACCCAGGCCAATAATCCTCCGAATCAGATCTTTCGAAGCAGGGGGGGGGGGGGGGGGGGGGGTGTCTCAGTTGTAGGCTGTTGGACGTCTAAGCTAGAGGTCCCGAGTTCGATCCCCGTCCGGAACGACCCGCATTTTGTCCTTGGGCATTCTCTTCACTTTACCATTCCAGAGATTCAGTGGCGTGGCCAGGCGGAATGAAGTGGGAAACAAAATATTTGGCAGCAGAAAAACATTTATATCACCTCATGGTGGGTTAAGATTGTGTCACGAGGTTCACCGCATGTCGGATTGTTTTGCAGGTAGAGAACGCCGGAGTACACTGAGAGAACCACCGAACAGCGAAGAGCAACTGTCAGACACCCCAACGCACTAACTCTGTACCTACTGTGTAATATTGGTTGAAGGGAAATGCACCACCGACGTTCAGTACGCCTTAGTATACAGCACTACCGTGCCCGCCACGGGATTAAGCGGCTTGTCCAAGTACACAGCGCAGTCACCGCTGGTCGGGATCAAACCATGGGTCTTTGAGTTTCATGTCCAATGTCGTAACAACTGAAGCACCACGTCCCCATACACCATTCGTGCAATATCAAGATATACACTCTGGAAAATATTGATTAGTCTACCCAAAATAATGAATATGGACCCTTCTAACTGCATGGAAGATACCACAAGAGTTCAAAGGCTGCACGTTGAAAATATTGATTAGTCTACCCAAAATAATTGCTTACAAATGTGTCTTCGCTATATATGTATGTAGTGTATGTGTGTAGATGTTGCAGAATGTGTTTATCTTTAACCTTTTGAAACCGAGCAGCCGCTTTTCCGGCCACGAACTTGATGCGTCAGAAAGTCATTATATAGGATGGCTGTTCAGTAAATGTGTGGGGTAGACCAATCAATATTTTCAACGTGCAGCCCCGAGGCTGCACGCTGAAAATATTGATTAGCCTACCCAAAATAATGAATATGGGCCCTTCTAATTGCATGGAGGATACCACTAGAGTTCAAAAGGATTAAAGTAAAAAGACGCACTGGTAAAGATGTTTTTGCTTGTAATATGCCGACGAAATATTATTTTTATAATTATATTTTTTGCTCTAATAGATTTTAGGCAGGGAATGATAATTTAAAATTATATTCAATGATTTTCCTTTTTATCTCCATCCGAAAATAAAATCAAATAAACAGTACGCGGAAAGTGTGTTATTTCTAGCCTCTCCCCCACAGTTTCGAGTTTTCTGAATAAATTTTCTTTGTCTACGTTGATAGAAGGTTATCCGGTGTGACAATGTTGTACGAGCTGATGAACACAGAAACCTCTCGGTGGTAAAAATCTCACCTGAAAATCACTTCAAAATTTCTAAAATCTTACCACACATTAAATCGATTATTTTCAAAGAATAGTTTGTGCACTCTTGCACAAATAAAATAATACAATCTTTCTTTCTTTGTTTTTTCGAGTAACTTGTTTTAAGCTATTCTCTTTTTCGAAACGTGAATCGTTGAAATGCCTGGCCTGGCAGAGAAATAAATTATGTGCTTCTTCAAAATAAATAGTCTCGTCACTTCCCTTCGTCCAGCATCACAATGCTGTACCCTTCAATGTCACCGGAGAAACTCTTTTCTGATGTTTCTGTAGTCAATGGCTTGCAGCGAAGTGAATAGATGAATAGTTTTGTTCTAATGTCACGATCACGTTCCATCTTATGGACTCACCTATGATTGTTTTCACGTTTATGAAACGGAGTAAGGTTTCCCAAACATATAGACTTCCACGAACACCAACCACGCTGTAGAAGGTAAATCACATCGGAACTTTGCTGTTAACCCGCCAAACAATTATATTTTTTTTCTAATCCAATATCGGTGCTTTGGAACGAGTGGCTTCCAAGCACGATGACACACGTTTTACAAGCAACCTTGAACAGGCTGGCATCAGATTTAGAAGTGTCTGGCTTGATTCTGGCACAAACAACAATTTTGTGAATAATGCGCATTGGTATATGTACATTCTGGGCGGTTAGACGATAAGGAACTGGTACGACGTGGGACAGGGGATCAGCTTTGAATATGTCACTATCAACCTGCTCCCGCATTTATTTCCTGCTCAGAATGTGACAAGTTATGACAATCCAATAAAATATTAATCTGTTCCGGTTGCATTGGATAAGGAAGCAAACGATCTACAGTGGAATTCAGAATAAAGAACAGGATCTACTACCACGGCTGACTGGGTCAAGAAATGGTACCTTTGACTGCACTAAGGGGCCCCAGATCTTAGAAAATTTTCATTTTGCGAACTGAACGAGGGTGGCTTCCTTGCATTTGAACGATCAATGGCAGTGTACATTCAATGTCTTTGTTGTGTCATCTTCATCGATCATTCGACAAAAATTGTTCTAGCGGTTGGGGTTAGGGACCCATCGGGAAAACTCGGGTTGTGCCCATCAGATCTATTTCGCATTTTGGTCATTTTCGCGAACTGTCACGTACCAACATGTGTAGGTAGAGCTGGATCAGTTTTGGGGTCCCATCGGGGAACCCAATAGGGGGTCTACAGGGATTTTCCAGGTGGACCATCCGGCCAGTGCGCCTCTCGCTTCCGAAGATTACAACACATATAATCATTTTGTAAGTGTCAATTCGTATGTACTGGACTTGGGATGGGTTCAAAATGTGAACCAAAATACTTGATTAGTGAATACCAACATGCTGTGGGGTAGTGCATTAGCTCAGTTGGAACGGTGGCACATCATTCAGGAGAATTATATGCATGCTTGTAGCTCAATTCCACAGATCAAGGTTCAGATCCCATCGATGCTGGCTTTAGAAATTTCTGAAAATTTAGGCTAGTTTCGGGAATAGCACAAGGCTTAGCGAGATTTCCACTTCGAGTAATCATAATCTTTATCAAGTGACAGACGTGGTACAATTTGACTAGAACAATGATAACATAGCCGAATACGTGCGGGAACGTTGCTTGACGTCTGACGTTGGGATGAGCAAACATGTCCCTGGAATTGGCGCGCGAAACATGTACATCAGTACAGATGTATAAGAAGAAATAAAATTTTCGCCAGGAAGACATGAATCCTGGATCTCTATAAAGTCTTGTATTGGGGCTATCAAAATGTAACGAAATGTGCATTTGTTCAATTACTGTCCTCGGGTGAGTGTATTGTAGATGACCTTCTAATTCTTGAACACTAATGTTTTGGACAGAATGGTTGTTCGACGCGAAATGATAAGAATCCCGTAAATCATCATGATTGTCAATATTTCGCCGATGCCCCGTAATTCGCCTGCATAGCGACAGTGACATTTCATTGATATAGTGTACAGCAGGGCATGTCGCAACGTTATAAAATATACAATTCCACAACTAAGGCAGTTAAATCGTCTTAGAGCTGAATGTGTTACTATCTGCTGTAGTTCATTTTTGTAGGAAATCAGTTTGCTGTTAACATCTCGTCCCACGAGTTCCAATGTGTTCCATGTGCCAGTAGGCACATAGAACACATTGGAAATCAAGGGACGATCTGTTGATTTTACAGGGTAAAAGTCCACACACTGTTTGTAGTGCACCAGTATCATATTGCAGAGACCAGCTTCCGTCGAAGCAATGTTGTTGCCTCGCGGCCATTACAGGTGTGTCTGGAAATTCCTGCTCCATAAATAATGTGTTGCGATTCACAGGAGATTTGTCCCATCTTTCTGGTTGCTGGATGATAAGTTACAACTATCGGGACGCCGTCGCGTTGCGGTGCACATGTGTATTTTAACAGGTAGTGACTTGAGGTGAAATCGCTCAGGGCATTTCTTTATCGATCATACGTCTCTTGCGGAAGACGACTTGCGTGCTGACTGTTGTTGTTTCCGTATTTCAGGTTCGGGATTGATGCGGTGATACCGCAAAGTTTGACTATATATAACTGATCTTTCAATGTGTTCTGGATGAAAATTTTCAGCGTTTAAATCGTGAAACCTGTCTGTCGGTTTCCTATAAACGGGCGGTACCCACCTTTCCATTGATTTTGTAAAGTTTATGTTCATAAAGTTTGTTTCCTCACAAGAATATTCCACAGTGAATTTCAGATTAGGGTATCCATTATCAATTTTTTTGCAGATTTTTTCTAATGTGGGCAGTCCATGACCCCATAATAAAATATTGTCATCTACAGTTGAAACTAGAAGACCTGTCGAAATTAGCGCAGAAAATTATTGCGCTTTTCACAGCAGAATAATGAAGTAGACTCAATATAATACACCAGAACGTTCGCGTCATGTCATGCAAACTATAAATAACCTGTTAGCATGATTCGATTTGCTTGAAGCTTTTTTGTGTTAGTTTGAACAATTTAAATTGAAATTTCCAGTTTTAATGTTATCTGTGGGTAAACGTTTAAAAAGTAATGTAAAAAATGGACTTTACTGCCTTTTTGTGATCAGAGTACTGCAATTGTAGATTATTTCAGCAAGTCAAAATTTGTTATTTTAAATTTGTTTTATAACCACGAAATATTGAAATGTGCCTATGGCTATGGTCCAAGCATTTTTAATACAACTAATCTGTAAATGAACAATTATTTATTTAATAGCTAAGTATGAAATGTCTGGAAAAAAGACTTCATATAATAATAATAACAACACTTTGGCCGGCACGCTGATTTGTCGCAGGTCTCAGATGAGAAGGCCTTGGTTACCCCTGTACTCCCAACTGCCACCCTACTCCCACGCTTCTTCTCTCCTCCCAACACTCGTAGACCAACTGCTTGATGACATCCCTTGCCCCACTCTTCCCAATCTCTCCGATTATCATATTAACCCTCTCTTTTGAGTCTCTCACTAACCGCATGTCCTTCTTTCTCCCACCCCACTTCCCCGTTATACTCCCAGTGAATCTTATTCTTTTAGACTGGTATTTTGGGCTTTCTAGAAGAAAGTATTCCAAGGTCTCCTCTGCGCCCAAATTACACATCTGGCACTCCTTTTCACTGTTTTTCAAATTTGTTCCCCTCAGCTCCAGGGACCGCGACCTCAGAATGAATATAAATGCATGATAAATGCATCTACAAATACTGTATGGATCAAAGTAAGTTGTAGCATAACCGCAATAAACAAAATAACCCACTGCCATCACACCAATAACATAAGAACCTGACATTATGTTCCAGAAAACTCTCTATGACAGCTTTCCAGAAAATGATGTCAGGTTCTTGTGTTATTGGTGTAGTTGAAGATGCATAGTTTATAGCGGTTATTCTATAACTCATTTCGACTCGTACTGGAAGTCAAGTGATTTCTGAATTTCACTCGGGGGTCCGCTGGCTGGAATTTTGCTTATGCAAAATAACACACATGGGCATCAACCACTGACTGTACCTGACAGTCAGTAAAAGCTTGTGACTCACCAAGCAAGCCTTCCGTTTAAGGACCACTGACTAGTTAGTTATCTGGTGGTCCATAAATTGCAGATGAGCTTGTTGAGTCCCCAACTTTCTACAAGACTGGCAAGAATATGTTGGAAATATAGATATATCCACCTACTTAAAGGACAAGTACAAAATCACCCTGTTGTACTGTAATACAATATCCGTGTGTACACATTTTGGTCATGGATGCAGGGCCAGGGAGAGGGTGAGGGTCCGGAGTAGTTACCCCGGAACTTTGAGGGAGGGGGCAGGTTTGACCCAATGGTCAAGAATTCTTGGCTATATATACTTGCAAGTTATGCCCCTTATTAGACTTATAAAAACATTGTCCCTAATATGAATTAGGTTAGACCTAGAAAAGAACACAGTCGCAAAGGACTCTATTGTATCGTAAAACAGAAAGAAACTGATTCTTGCTATCGCCGGTAGTTTTGTCAACTTTTGATACTGGCAAAAGATAAAAGATTGGTCAACAGTAGGATTTTAAAATTTTCAAGTAACAAAATCAATTTAATACTGAATTCTAGTGTTCAAGTTAAAAGAAATAATAACATCATTTATTCGGAAAGATTGACGCGGCTAACACGCGGGACAATCTCTTGTTTTTGTTACTCTATTTATTTTCAACTATACCAGAATTCAAAATCGAACGAAAAAATAGCCATCCCCGAAAAGCAAACCGGAAGACCTAATTTTCAGTTTGTTAGATGTACTGTTTCATTGGAAATTGCGTGTTTCTCTCCATACACACATGCGTGTTACTTATAGAGCTCACCTCGTGAGCCGCGCCTCGCGCATCTCTGACTGCGTTCTTTATCAACGTTTTGTATTGTTTTTGTCCATGAGAATATTTTTTATTGAATGGCAGCAGAAAACTGAATAAATTTCATTCTCGCCCGTTTTGAATGGGTATGTGTGGGAGTTTAACCGAGTTAGCTTGACTGTGTATTCTGCTTGTACAAAATGGAAGAGATTTATGCCATCTTTATGCCATGTCACCACTCCAATGAGCAGCATATGTTGTATGTGGTATTGTAAGAGTGAACCTTTGCAACGCTTCTTTTTTCTTGTTTAATACTGCTACTGTCATTTTTTAACTTTTTAATTCTTAGTACTGGGTTTCGGTTGATTACAGTTTCCCTGTTCTGCTCGCAAGATTGCAGTTTCAAGTTTCCAATCTTTCTAGAATTTGAAGGGTTTTTTTAGCCAAAGATCTTTATTCGCCCATTTTCTGTTGCCTTCATATATCTACATTTATTTTGTGTCGGACCTCTATTTTCTATTGATCCTAAAGTAGGTTTTTTTTCAAGTGGGGTAGCGTTTGATACGCACAGAAATCGTGGTATAAATGCTTCATCTGAGACAATCAATGGTCCGATCTCTCTCTTTCATTTTAGTTTACCCACCACTGACCACTCTACTACAAAAGCAGTGCAGTCGCCGTGGATTGGTCGCAATTCACGCGTGGATAGTGATGTCCAGGCATGCGTTTACCAGGTAATAAAAATCAGCAGCAGAGAAAGTTTAATTAATGAAGCACCTGGTTGGACCTGGTGCTTCATTAAAGAAATGTTTGATGATTATTCCTATAGTTAGTGTTTGAAATCTAATTTTATTGCGTCCGTGGAAATATTGCCCACCACAATACTGTACTGTACTGTACTGTACATTTACACAACAATATCAAATATATAGTACAGTTGGTCCCAAACTGGCTATAATAATTTGCCATACTTGTACAATATCCTATATTTTATAACCATCAGGCGACTTTGTCCAAACCCTTTCACCATTTATCTTCACAGAAACGAGTTGTTTGTCTTCTTAAGAGTGAAAACAAATAACACAATAGCCATGATAAAATCAATCATTCGTAACAATCCGCGCCTTGAAGGTAAGTAGTGAACAATACTTGAAATGCACTTATCTTACACTTCAGACACCAGTTTATTGCACACTCTGAGTTCCACGGTTTTCTCAATAGGTTTTCTTCACCCTAAGTGCTCACAGAATGCAACATGATCTCATATTAGTCTTGGAAGTCCCATTTATGTCCCTTTACCCAACGTAACGGCCAAAACCGGCCAGCGCTATTCTCAAAAATCGCCAATTAATTTTCATTATTTTTTTCATTTTTTGTCTCAAAAACATAGGTTATGACCCCTCGTTGGAACGAGCTCGTCGAGCTCGTTCCAACGAGGGTCATAACCTATGTTTGTGAGACAAAAAATGAAAAAAATTAGTTATTCAAGAATTATTTTTGCAAGTGTCGTCTGCTTTTCATGTTAGGGCAACATGTTCATGGCAAATTTTATCCAAAGGTGACGTACAAGAGTTTCAAAAGAGGCCGTTAAAACAGAGATGGTGAACATTGCATTCAAAATGATCCTATTGAAATACACAATCCGTTGACGAGTTCTTTATGCTGCATAAAATACAATTCTTCCACCACAAGATTTTATTTTCCTCACAAAACATAGTTGACAACCCTTCATTAGAACGAGCTCATCACGCGTATTTCAATGGAGGCCGCAAATTATATTTCGCACGCGGAAATAAAAGAAACAAACAACCTTTCGAGAGGATTCGAAATCTTCCAAATGATTCGAGTCGATTCGATTTGAAGCCCGCTGATATGAAAATTTTGAGGCGTTGAGACATACATTAAGTCATTCCATGTGTATGTAACGGGATTGTTAGATAAATGTCGGGCTTGTTGCGAGTCGATTGTAAACACGACCTCGAATCTGATACAATTTACAGGACATGAACATGGACATGATAACGTATATTTATCAGGACTGCCACGGGAGACCTAAGGGTAGAAGAATAGTTCAGCGAGACTCCTATGCCGAAAGTAATTTGATTTCGTTGCGAAAACACTCCGTGGTTCGATTGGTTTGACCAAACCGACGAATCACCTTGCATACAATCAAGCCTGAAAATAAGTAGACTGTCATCTGCAGAAGGATGTCTCCCAAAGGATGAATTTGGTGATGCTACCCTGCACAGCAGGGTAGCATTACCAAATGTACCCTCTGTGAACCTCAGTCTGAATCAAGATCTCGGGCTCAAACAGAAAGAGGTACCCAGAGGATACATTGGGGGACTCTAGCCCACTGTATGGGTCAGTATCAACAAATTCACCCTCTGGGGACCTCATTCTGCAAATGACAGATTGCTTATTTTCAGGCTGGCATACAATACTCGAGTGGAGACTGACAATATATGCGGTGCTACAAGTAATATTTCGACAATTTTAGTAGCGGTGAGATTTGATTCGATTCGAAATTCTCCTGATTCGTTTCGGGATTCATTCGCGGCTACCCTAGATATGGGATTCGCAAGGTCCATAGGAGTCGTGGTTTGACATTTTTCACGCGCGTCTTCTTCACACTTGAAATTCAGCAAAAACTCCACCTCGGGTCATTGATTCTAGTTCCACGTACTTTACCCTCGTTGTGTTCTGTCTTATTTGATTAGTGCAACGATGTCCCCAAAATATGGCCATATCTCCAAATTATGACAGTCGTGCAGGAGAAATACTGAAACAGAACACAGCGAGGGTGGAGTATGGGGGGGCGGGGGATCAATAACCCGAGGTAGAGTTTTTCCTGTACTTCACGAGCGCCAGAGACCTTCGGCGCACGTGAAATGCAGGAAAAAACTTCACCAAATGTCATTGATTACAGTCCCCCGTACTCTACCAGAGTTGTGTGTCTGTCTTTATGAAGCTATTACTTTTGAAGAAAAACATGACCCTCGAAGGACAAATAACATTCTTACTTGACAGTCACTGTGCTGTGTATCGCAGCATTTCATTGAGGTCATAATGTCACTCATACGCGTAACGGCCAATCAGGTGTATTCTGATACGACGTTCTTAAGCTTAATACAGATTCCACGTGTGGTGTGTATCGCGTAACGCTAAATAAGCACAGTGATCGTGGTATTATCACCGGAAATCAAGAATACTCGGTATTTTATCGACATAATCAGGGAAACAAAATTGATTGTAATGCAAACCCGGATGTAACTCTTCAAGAGAGCGAAGTTTAGTACACAAAGATGATAAAGATCTCATTGGGGACTGATGAAAGAATCTCTGTAACTTCATATGTAAGTGACGTTTGCCCCCTTGGGTTGCTCTGGATCACAAAAGTGAATTCGTCGTGGCCCTACTGCTTTCAGACCTTCCAAAACTAATTTTCAGATCTATACCGAGGAAATTTCTGTGGTGTGCAGTGTCCTGAATTTTGAGGAGTTGGAGCATCCCCAAATTCTCAATGTCCTAATTTCAGAAGTCTAGAGGTTTATCATTAAATAAGCATAAAAAGAGATATATTATACCACGATTGCTCTTAGCGTATTCAACGTTACCCGATAGAAATACATCGAGAAATGTACCCGATACACTACGTGTGGAATCCTTCATACGTGTACAAACGTCATGTAAGAACGCTGATGGTTGGTCGATCGCATATTGCTGACGTTATGACGTGAATGAATTGTTTCGACACAAACAGACCACGGGAGATGATATTTTTCTTTAACATCTAAGCTTTGTTCACTAAGTTCAAGTTTAATCGTGGTATATACAGATTATCATGATAATGTGCATGTCCTGTGATTTGTATCAGATTCCAGGTGGTGTCCAGAATGGGATCTCAACGAGCCGGCTTTGCCGGCGAGTTGTGATCCCAATTTTGGACACCGCCGAGAATCTGATACAAATCACAGGACAGGCACATTATCATGATTATTCTTTTATCTAACAATTCTGTCACAAAACGGATTAAATCTTAACCCTTCACCCAACGTACCGTCAAAACCGGCCAATGCTATTCTCAAAAAATCGGCAATTAATTTTCATTATTTTTTTCATTTTTTGTCTCAAAAACATAGGTTATGACCCCTCGTTGGAACGAGCCCGTCGAGCTCGTTCCAATGAGTGGTCATAACATATGTTTTTGAGACAAAAAATAAATAAAAATTAGTTATTCAAGAATTTTTGTTGCAAGTGCCGTCTGCTTTTCATGTTAGGTAAAGGGTTAAATTACTTTTAAACATTTTTGGAACATAATGTTCGGTCGATCACTGAAACGCACATAGAAAGAATCCATGCGCCTGTTATGACAGTCCGTGGCGCTACCGGAAACGAGTCGTCTATGTGATACGGAATCAGAATGAGGCATCTATATGATACGGAATCGGAACACATTATGTGATACGAACTGTTTCTCGTGGTTTTCAGGCCAAAATCTATATGATTGTTAGATAAAAATGGAAAACACAACTCAGGTAGAATACTGTGGTGGGAGAAAGCATGAATCAACGACCCTTCTTGGAGTTTTTCCTAAATTTTGCACGCACCTACGGCACTCGTGAAACGCGCGGACCACTCCAACTCTGGTCGTTGAATCCTATTCTCAGCACTCCATTCTTGTCATGTTCTATCTCACGAATACGTGGGCCAGGTTTCTTGAATGGCAGTAAAGAATATTGACAGTTTTATGAGAATATGCTTCGAGCGATCGTTAATCCTTTGTCATCAGATATTTATTAACCCTTTATACTTTACCCAACGAATCGCCCGCATCCGGCCGCGTATTATGCAAATTCAGCAGTTGAAAAAATATTATTTTTCAAAAAGTGTCAAGAAAACCATATCATGTGACCCCTCGTTGGAACGAACTCGTTGAGCTCGTTCCAACGAGGGATCACATGATATGGTTTTGTTGACATTTTTTGAAAAATTTTAAAACATGATATTTAAAATAATAAATTTTGATATCGTCTGCGTTGGGTAAAGGGTTAACCCTTTTGATACTTCTGTACGTCTTATAACATACGAAATGAAACAGCGCGTTGATACTTTGTGGTCATTTGTTTTGTTTTTTATTTTTCGTTTTTTTTTAAATTGTAACTTCAATTCCTATTTTCTCCTGAATAATGCTTAGTGACAACCGTTGAGCCAAATGTTTTCGCAGCTTAAAATACTAGTATAATCCTGCTGTCAAGACTTCTTAACTGGTTGAGTGCAAAGAATATACAGAGCAAAATCCAACACTTTCTTTGCTTATATTTCATATTCAGTCAAACACAAATAACATTTTGTTTATATAAATTAGTTTTATTACAAATTATTAGAGAGTGCCCATAATTTGTAATAAAACAAGTTTTGAATAACAAATTCAGACCACCCAAATAATGTAGTCTCAACCAGATAATCACTAATGTGAAAAATATCTTGTTATTTGTACTTTCTGACGTCTGACGTCGAATATTGTAAAACGTTTGAGAAACTGAATTCCCAGTGACGTCTGAACGTCAGGATAATTAAAGTCTCAAAGGATTCATCTGTATTCTGCCAACCGCGAGTATTATGGTGTACCTCTCTCCCAGACGTTAGAGCATGCGCAGATTAATACTCTTATCTCATAAGATGTTGGAAAGTTTATGTACGGCTCTTTCCAGAAATTGATAAGGTGATAGAGTTACAAGTTACTACCGTGTTGGGAATTTTTCTGAAACTTCTCACATACTAGCATATTTATATCCTCATTTTTTATTACGTGTTTTGTCACTTTATATATTTCTTTCAACTGCACACTTTGATCTTTTAATAATAATAATTATTCAAGTCGAACTGAAATCGGGTCAAATGTTTCACTTTCCCGTTTTGAATTCTCCAACGTGATTCAGTTTTTTGGTATGTTTATATCGTCCCTTGAGTGCATCGTCCCTCGAGCAAGCCAGAGAATAAGCAGACTGACATCTGCAAAATGAGGTCCCCAGAGGGTGAATTTAGTGATGCTACCCTGCACAGCAGGATAGCATCACAAAATTTACCCTCTGTGAACCTCAAACTGAATCAGGGTCTCATAACTAAACAGAAATAGGTACCCAGAGGATAAATTGGCCCACTGTATGGGATAGAATCATCAAATTTACCCTCTGGGGACCTCATTCTGCAAATGTCAGACTGTTTATTTTCAGGCTTGCCCTCGAGTACAAGATTGCGCCAACCACAGTACTCTAACATTGCAGGTGGCGCCTCGTTGCACTCAATGGACGACATATTTCCGGGGATGTACAAATTATCTTTTTTCGCTACACGTTCGCTTCGCCTTTCTGAAATAACGTAGAATTTTCAAGTGACACGTGATGATCAAGTAAGCAACTTGAAAATCGTAACGTTAGGATGGGATGAAGAATTATTTTAGCGGAATGGCGTAATTATTCCCACAAGAATGGCAGATACAGAATTTTCAAAGCGGGATGGGTCAAAATGTTCGAGAGAATGGATACTGCCACCGTGTTAACACCCAAGCTATATGTATGTAGTTTTATTGGGGTTTAACTATGTTTTTAACAGCCAGGTTACAGCGTGTCGGGGGTTTTATCACCCAATCTGTATGTCAACAACAACCGAACTATCAATTGCAGTAGAGTGGCACATCGGCACTAAAACAAATCAGGGTTAGAAAGTTGTGATTCTGTAGAAAATCAGGCTTACCCAGGTTGAAAGAGGTACTGGAACTGACACATAAGGGGCAAAGTACTTCATACAGTCTAGACTGAAGCTGATAGTAATTTCATAATGAAAGTATAAGGTCAAACAGTTTTTTGATAGATGTTGACAGCACTGCAAACCACATAACATTCATTTTCCTATTAATGCTAAATTCAGCCTCGTATGTCATTTCTCGCTATTTTTCTGTCTGTGGGAGTGCGGACAGAAAACTGTATAATTACATTAAAACTGATGTCATCCGGGCAGGAGCCACCTTTGAGTTCCCAAATTGCTATAGGATTGGTAACAAATGTAGAATATGCAACTTCTTTGTTTCTTTCCTACAAGCTGAGAGCAACAGTGAAAGTTGTTCTTGGTCCAAAGGATTGCATAATATTATAAAATTCTCTGTAAAGTAAACTTTTCGGACAGCATTTTGTTTCTTCGGAAACTAAAAAACAGGTAGGGTTTGGCTAAAGCAGCCACCACAACTTATAACAGAAAACATAACTGCCTCATTAGGCCACAAAAAAATAAATTAATAGATTCTCAGGCATTTTGTCAAATCAGTGCGGGAGGGGGCGTTTTTAACCCTTTACCTAACGAATCGCCCGCATCCGCCCGCGTAATATGCAAATTGAGCAGTTGAAAAAAATAAATTTCTCAAAATATTTCAACAAAACCATATCATGTGACCCCTCATTGGAACGAGCTCTTTGAGCTCGTTCCAATGAGGGGTCACATGATATGGTTTAGTTGATTTTTTTTGAAAAAATTAAGAAAATTATATTTTTAATTTTTTTTTGTATATAATGAGCATGGATTGAGGGACATTCGGCGATCTTTTCACACACAGAATTTACAAAAAGTGCATAATTATAAAAAAAAATCACTCATTTATGTTTAACCCACAGTAGCCTAATTCCGATTCGATCACTTTTTACTCCAACAGGACAGATGTCCCAATGTGCAGTCTCCAGGGAATCGTGCAAGTTACATTATAAATATCTTGAAATTGTTTCTAGGTAAGCCTTGGCTGCCCTTATAGGCAGCCAAGACTTGCCTAAAAATAATTTTGAAGCCACTGGATTTGGACTGTCGTTAGTAACATCTTCAGATTTCAGTCACATATATCAATCAAAAAACATAACAAGTTTCGAATCTCCTAATTTTGAAGTAATGTTGGAATACACAAGCGTGTAATAAAACCTACCAATGAGGGGTGGGGGTGGGGGGCGGGGGTGCAGCGAGGGATTGCCTGAAAGTCAAAACATTTTGTTTTGCCTTAATGCTGAATCAAAATGTTCAAAGCGTCATTTGCAATTTTCAGTGGGACAAATGAGAACTAACAAATGAAAAATTCATTGAAATTTGAAGTTTTTTTCAGAGTACTCTTCTTCAATCGACCAAAAAAGGTACTGAATAACGCTTGATACCGTTCATTGCTCTAAAATGCTGTTTGAAGTACATTCTTTCTGTCTGGAACAACAGAGTAAGAAAACTCCAAAATCTTTTGAAAATCGAGTTTTGTCTGGTGGTACTCTTTTCTTTTCCTGTGAACTATGTAGTGCATTATTATTCACAGTAAAGATTATACCAGAACGAAAAATGTGTTCAGTATTGAATAACGCTGACAGAAAATCAACAACGTTTGAAACTACCAAACTCTAAACTCATTGCAATCAGGAAACACATTTTTTGAATTTTAACCCTTTGAACCCTGAATGTCTCTTTTTTCTCCAAGGAACATGATACGACATAATTTCACCAAGTATAATGACTGTTAAGCGAATGTGTGAGGTGACTATCAATATTTTTAACGTGCAGCCCGAAGGCAATGCTCTATCCCCGGGTAATCAATATGGAATCTTCCAATTGCTGTCATTGGAAGACACCATCAGGGCTCAAAGGGTTAGTAATGCTCCAACAGCATTTTAATCTAAGCATTTAACACGAGCAATTAACACGGTGAACGGTTTCGTCTGACATGCAAATATTTACAACGACAGGCATTCTTCTGCCCTCTTTGGGAAAGGGTCCGAGATAACATTGCGTCATGGGGGCTCCAAAAAACATACAAAGTCTTAGAAATTTTACATTCGAATTGAGCAGAGAACATTAAGACAGATACCTGAGTAACTGCATGTATACTTCAAGTACGTTTTATAACAAACAGTCGCATGGAATCATCTTCATGAAGTTTCTGAATTCAATGTTGAATTGTTGTTATTCTATATATTAAAGAAGAGCTTGTCATTTGCCTTTGAATTTGTTGTTAGGCAAGCAATTTAATTGGTGTCCTGAACTGGGCGGTCATAATGCCTCAGAAAAGAGGCCTTATGACTATCTAGTTCAGGACTCCAATTTGTTTTGAATGGGAACTGAGACTGGTGTTAAAAATTGGGAATGTCAGTGGAATTTCGAAAGGGTCCCACAAATGCCCCCCCCCCCCCGCCCTCCCCATAGATACCCAAAAGAATCCCCGAGTGCCTTTGTTGCACAACACTTGCTGTATCTACCTGCATTAAACGCATTGATGCAATGCGGTCCCTGTGTGAAGAAAGACCTTGAAAATTGTTCAATATTGTGAAAACAAAAAAATAGTACATTTAGACATTCCATGGCCGACAGCGGTTAAACAAAACTATAAATTAGAGATATGTGCTTCATGCCATCTTCTTGAATGGAAGACGACGCAGAACTGAACTAAGCATTTTCGAGAATTTTTTAAATAACTTCTTTTTTTTACTATATTTCAGTACACCTATTCCAGAAAAAAAGTGTTTGCTTAAAGTAGAACACAGCGAGGAACGAGTTTAAGTTGAAAACCCTAAGTGTGTCACAAGCTTTTGTAAGCCAGTTTCCTAGAGAAGCAGACCACAAATTTAGGTGGAAGATATGTTTTTCCCACACACTAAGTGTTAAATCTACTAACAGTTTTAGGAAATTAAGGGGAGCTAACTTTCCCGTCAACCTATAATAACGAAAATTATAAGCTATGACAAAATCACACATTAAAATAGCCATAAATTAGGTGTATACAAAAAACTTCTTTGAATATGATCTTAGAATGTCCAGGAGTTGAAAACTGTTTATTTACAAAACTGAGTAGTATAGAAAATGACGTGTGTTGATTCGAGTGACGATTTCACCTGACTACCTCAGTATCACAAACAGAGATGGGCAATATACCGAAAAACCGAACTGATATCGATATCATGGGGATACCGAAAAGCCGAACCGAACCAATCGTTGAATCCCGAACCCGTCTGAATTTTCAGTTGTCCTACATTCGCTATTTATAAATTCCTAGTGAGGCTTGATAATACACCCTAAAATCAGTTGGGTTAAAAATTCACCCAAACCATCTGAGTTGGGTGAATATGAACCCAATTAGGTCCATATTCACTCAACCCAGTTGATTTGGGTTGATTTTTAACCCAACTGATTTTAGAGTGCAGTTGAACTCCTTCCAAGCCATCACGTTTGATGACGTGAAAGAGAGTTTTCAAAACAATCTGACAGTTGTGAATGTTTGGGTTTCTCGGGAACACCTCATAGCGAAACGGTTGACTAGGAAATTGCAAACTAACAGTCAACGAGCGGGCAACTGTGGGAACTAAATAACAAAAATATAAGACCGTTTTTTTTCGGCCAGGGAACATTATAAGTCATACTTTCATAAAGCAGGATGGCTCCTAAGTTAAAGTGTTGGGTAGATCAAGCAATATTATCAACGTGCAGCCCCGAGGCTGCACGTTGACAATATTAATTGCTCTACCCCCAAATAATGAATATGGACTCTCCCAATTGTAACAATGAACTGACATGGAAGATACCATCAGTGTTCAAAGGGTTAGTGGCTGTCTATTATGCAGAGAGAGAGAGAGAGAGAGAGAGAGAGAGAGAGAGGAGAGAGAGAGAGAGAGAGAGAGAGAGAGAGAGAGAGAGAGAGAGAGAGACATTCCATGCAGGCTAAAGATAATGTACTCTATAACATATATGCGATTAGTATATCAAATTGAATGTATGGTAAATGGTTTGGTGTTTGAAATTTGAAAATTATATTCAATTAACAGGGTTATTCAAGTAAAAGATATCCAATTTAGTGGGCTCCATTGTATTATAAGTTATGGTAATAAAACTCTTGGATCAATATGAATAAGTAGTCCGTTGCACTTGAAGGGAGATAATCAGACATAGCCGTTACACAATACGGTCTGCTGATTTTAGCGACCAAATACAAACCGCCAATGAGATATACATGATTAGTGGGGGCTACCCTAAAGCGCGGACAAAAGAATTCCCAGGAGACTGGTCCCACGTTCAAGTACCGAAAAGTAGCATATCAAGGGCGATAATCAAAGCTGAAATTTCCAGCTGGACGGAATGGCGGAATCACAGAGTAGTTCCCCTTTATATAATAGATAGATAAACGTGTATTATATAGAGGATTTCCAACGGATCCCCAATTTATATGAATATTTACAAAATGAATGCAGTAAATTGGGTCTGTACCGAGCTGTAACGAGGTCAAGATCTAATTAACTTGAAGTCTTTTATAAATGTCGATATAAACTGTGGGAGAGTTGAATATTTTAATTATTATATGCTCCAGCAACCCCCACAAAAGACACTGAAATGGAATGAGAAACAATCAGCAGGGTTTATAAGGCCTATGATTACGTTACAACTTCAGACGAGTTGTTTGTCTGCAGTGTCAGTGTTAGAAAATAGAGCCCGATAAAGTGCAGATTGCGAAGCATTTAATGACACGAATTTAATTAAATAACTTTCAACTAAGCACCAAACACTGTCACAGATAATAATTGCATGTCATTCCTCGTTCCCGGAGTCTGAATTTGCGATTATTCGTCGTCACTTGATGGGCGTGCATTAACATTTTTAACGAACACGTTTAATAAATATTTATTCCGAATAAAAATCTATATTTCAAAAATGAAGGCGTCGGAAAAAAGAAGATAAAAAACACCAAACCAGAAGAAAGTGGAATTAATCAACCCATTGAGATTGAATTGTTTACATCTGCAGAGAATATTCGTTGCTTATTACTTGGTCAGTTTCAATTTCGGCTGAAAGATCAGTCCGAGGTAACTTCTGCCTGAGACCAAAGGCAGAAAACTGATTTTGGTCGAAAGCTGTTGTGAAGTTACTGAGGGCTGATATCTCGGCCGATATGAAAATAACCTCTTTATTTATCAAACCCCAAAATAATTACATATAGAATAAGCGTATATTTATTCTACGAGTAGGATTAAGAATGAAACCGACGAGCCTCTGGCGAGTCAGTTTCATTCTTAATTCTACGAGTAGAATATTTTTTTTACTTGAAAACACTATACGTTTATTTTGTTTATCCCATAAATCTTATACAGGGCAGTCGCGGCAAAATCGTGCTATAATTCGCTACAAAACACCGCGAGAAGTGAGGAGCATATTCGTCCAATTCGATCGACCAGCAAAATTGGCAAAAATAAACAAGGCGCAGTAATACATTTCTGTCTAAAAATAATTCCCCTACAGACTTGAGCTAAGCTTGCAAAAATACTTTATTATATGATCAGTAGGTGGTGTTTTCTACTGGCATTGTGTAATACTTTCCAAATGATTTAAAGAAATCAACAATCGAACTATTAATTATGCTAGACGAATCTGGCAGAGGCCAGAGGTCTCCTAGGGGAATACATTCTTTCAGTGTTAAATCTATGGGGAAAATTTATCACCCTACTGGGTGAATAAAGCAAAAATTTATCCAAGGCCTTTCTTGTTCAAATAAACTGCCATTTATGGGATAAAAATATTCTCAGATCTGCTACAGTTTTCTTACAGTGTTATTGTTTCTCATACTTGTCACACAGTCCGAAGTTTCCCTCTCTCCAAGTTCAACTATCCGAACGTCTTGGCTTTCCTTCCTGGGAAACCACGACTTTCGGATAGCTGAATCTCTTCTCCCACTGCGACCAATCTCCATTTATGACTCTGAATTAGGGTTTAATCCCGGGAACGGGAATTCCCGTTTTCCCTGTTCCGAAAGCCGGTGCCGATACCCAGGAAATCTATAGCACGGAACCGGGAATGAAGCGTGGCACTGTTTGTGTATTGAACTGAAGTTTTCTGAATTGAAACTTTGTAGGATTTCGTCAGCCGTTCCACGCCTGAAATTTTTACAGTCCTGATTCCTGACGAATCATTTTCAACAAATCACTGTACACACCCTCCCTTTCAACAGCAAGATCTTATTCACCCGCTTCAAAGTTCCTAACTCGTCTTCATTTTCAGAATTACTAGTATCACTGTTCACCACCTCCTCCAGCATCAACACCCTCTTCACTGCTTAAGCAGAGGAGACTGGTGATGACAGTGAATAGGAGGGTGCTGATGCTGGAGAAGGTAGAGGTGATAATGTGAGTTATTCTGAAAATAAAGACGATATTGAAGCGGGTTTGGGTTTTCATGCTTATTTTAGGAAAATAACTTTTCTGTTTGGAGATGGGAGATTGCCAATGAAAGATGCTCATTATCATTAAAATATATGCGTCATGTTACCCTCGTACATTTGCTTGATATTACCCGGGAAATGTCCCAGTTCCCGGACCCCGGTTCTGAGAGTAATTTCATTCCCGTTCCCGGTTCCTAGAAAGCCAGGGAATATATTAAACCCTACTCTGAATCATCAATTGTGTTGAATTGTCGGTACAACGTTCTTCTTTCTTCTCTTCATCCACTCAATCCTTATTTATTTATTTATTTATTTATTTATTTATTTATTTATTTATTTATTTATTTATTTATTTATTCACCCCAACGAACCATCTCCGAGCAAGTAGGGTTAGCATCGGTTGAAGACATGTACACCATCGACGTGCAGTATGCCTCAGTACACAGCGCCACCGTGCCCCCACATGGGCAATCGGGGTGAAGTGTCTTGTCCAAGGACACAACGCAGTTACTCCTGCCCAATTCTTACTTATCGCCATCCTTCATGTCTCACTTTTCAAAATCTCATCTTTAAACTACTTTATTATGTCTGGTAATGCCAACTTTCCTGAATGCGTTCGACGAATAAAAGTGAACTATTTTCATGAAAACAAGTTGGTTGCCTGCTAACGCACCAAGGATGTAACTCAAACTGTGATCATATCAGTCAAGATTTGCGTCATATCAGCCGAGTTTGATAATGGGCAATTCTGGGAAATGAAATCATTTCTAACAAATAAATTAAAGGATTGCCTGTATATTGACACATTTCCATACTCTAAAAACTCACTGTTTCATAATATAAATCATCTATGGCTAATCGTGACTGCAACATGGAGATATAGTCAAGTTTGGGCAATAGATTATACCCATGTTGCCCATTTGAGATGAATTTCATCCCAGCCAAACTTTGGTGAATGGGTCCCAATTTACCAGCAAATATACAGAACGACACGCGTGTGGGAATGGGTTGATCGAGTGCCAGCGCGGAAGGATAAAACGAGAGGCCGTAGGCCTTGAGTTTTATCCTTCCGCGATAGCACAAGTGCCATATCGATTAACCCATTCACACACGCGTGTCGTTCTGTGTTTATTACACGCCGTCGCGTCTGTAAAACAATTATTAGAACACTCAACATTTGATAATTATCACCAAGAAGAACACATTTTGTCGCCAACCAAACTTGCGAGGGGAACCTGTGTTCCTCTTTCGTCCTCTGAGTTCCAATGTGTTCCACGTGCCTACTGGCACATAGAACACATTGGAACTCAGGAGACGACTTTTAGCTATCGGTTGGGATTGAAATTGTATTTGCGGTACACGATTTGTTGAAAATTCCAGTGAAATTTCGCTTCTTTATAAAAATAGTCCGTCAACGACTTCTGTTCCATATATGTGCGGAACAGATTTCTATTTTCCGCACAGTTTAGTGTTGCTGTAGATGGGGATTTCAAAGAACAGGGATGTAATAAAACACAGCTTGTTTACGATTTTGATGCATTTCCACTAGCTTCGAATTTTCAAAATTTAAATTAACATAAAATACGTGAATTTAAGTATCAAAAATATTTTCAAGGCACCGTATATATTGATGTAAAACAATAAATATTTAAAACATGGGCAGAAAATATTATTTGTAGTACCAAAGGTTCTTTGTTGTTTTCACGATTTTCTTTACAATTTAATCAGCATATTAAAAGTGATGTTTTGAACGTTTAAAGGTTCTTTCTTAATCCTCATCGGGTGGTAATGATAGTAAATGTTTGTAAGGATATTTCAGATATGACTGTAGCGATACGTTATTTCGTAAACAAATATCGCACTTCGAACAGCGACGATTGTTTACTGTCACCACAGATACATCTGAACCTCTCAGTGTCTGTATGTTTTTATACGCAAGTTGGACTCTATATTTAAGCATGCATTGTACAATGACCGCTCGGAGCAATATCATATCATTAGAGTTTTATATGTATTTTATCAAACAAAACATCACGAGTATTCTCATTTATCAACATTCAACCACCCTTTACTCTTATTTTCGTTTTTTTTTCTTTTTCTGGGAAGCGACTGGAAATGGCCTAATTGGCAATGTCGCCTCCTGAAAATGCTAATAACTATCTGTATCCTATTGTATTTACTGGATTCATTATACTTGAACATAACTGTATTCTTCGAATCAAGTTCTGTTCTGTACGTACCGGTGCCAGTTACTGTTGATGACTGCGCGGTGCTGTCAATCACGGCTTCTAAAAAATAAACGTCCGGCCGTCCTTCGTGTCTTGTGAAAATGTTTTAAGCTCTGGATTTACATGGACTTTCGATATAATGCATATGTTACATGGCATATAGCCGGCTAAAACATTTCCATACAAGGCGATGAGAGTTCATATCAGGTGAGGCTTCGCCTTGTATTGAATCAGTCAGCTACACGACATGTAACTTATAATAATTACATTGTTAATGTAGTTATACGTTTTGGGTCCAAATACTCAATTCCCATTGGTCAGCTGGATGAAAACGTCATGACCATATGTAATTCATTTTCCAATGAATACATTTTCTCGAACTTTGACCCGCAAAGTCAGAGTTTTATCCCTTCGGGATTCATGCATATTTTGTACCCATTCTCAAACGTTCATGCTCCATTAAAGGTTATAAAAATTGCATTCAATACTTAAATATATTTTTTGAGTTTTCGCCTCGTTCGCTCGTGTATGTTTTATTTCGTCTTTCTGTCTTGTTGTTTGGTAAAAAGTAGTTTAAACAGTTACGGAAAGTAATTATAAGAATTGAATGCAATTTTTATGATCTTTATTGGTGTATGAACGTGTGGGAATGGATACAAATTGTATGAATCATAATCTGTACCAATTCCCACACGTTCATACTCCAATGAAGATCATAAAAATTGCATTCAATTCTTAAACATATTTTTTGAGTTTTAATCCTTTGCGCCATAGCGGCCGTTTTTCCAGCCAGGAACATGATAGGCCATAACGTCATTGTATAGGATGGCTGTTCAATAAATGTATGGGGTAGACCAATCAATAGTTTCATTATGCAACCCCGATGATGCATGCGGAAAATATTGATTGGTCTACCCCAATAACAAATATGGACTCTTCTAATTGCTGCCATTGAACTGGCATGGAAGATACCACTAGAGATCAAAGCTTTAAACCTTTGTTTCTATACAATTCTTGTACTGAAAACTTACAAATAGTTGTGTCATTTTGTAAACTGTTGTTTTAAAGGATACTCTACCAGACACCATTGCTTTGTTCTGTTTTTTGTTTCAACGCAATCCAACACGAGGTGACCCTGGCTGCCGAAGGTGTTGTTAAGTCCCAATAAATAAATAAACGGCGTAACACTTCAAGTGATAAATACAATCACCAATCCAACTATATTTAAAAATGATATTTACGAAGGCTGTCTGGGAAATCAGGAGCTCGTTCAATATCTACATTACTAAGCTCGTTTCATAAAATTCAGTTTGCACTGATAAGTACACAGAAAGACACACGCGTGTGGATGGGTTAGTCGATATGACACGCGTGCCAGCGCGGACGGATAAAACGAGAAGCCATAGGCTTCGAGTTTTATCCCTCCGCGATGACACAGGTGCCATATCAATTAACCCATTCACAAGCGTTTGTCATTCTGTGTTTATTACACGCCCTCACGTCTATAAAGCAATTACTCTGAGCAATTCATTTAACAACTCGTCCCCTGAGTTCCAATATCGTCTCTGTGCCAGTAGGCACATAGAACACATTGGAACTCGGTGGATGAACTATCAACAAAAAGAACACACTTTATCGTCAACCAAATTTGCGAGGAGAGCTACTATTTTTAGCTACCGCTAGCGATTCGAAGCAGGCAACACTAATATGAGTTACAATTAGTAATCGACATAGCTGAAACTAAGCTCACAGTTCACCCGTCACATTCTATAAGGAATCCGACGCCGGCACTGTTGATGGCTGCACGGTATTCAAAATTGAAGAAAAATACCGAGATATACCGGTATATCGTAGATTAGTTCAGAGGGTGAAAAACTCGGGCGATATTCTGGGGAACGGAGTTCGTAAACAATTGACAACACGGTTAAATTTTGGGCGGTTAACAATTGAATAAAATTTACTGTACTCGTTACCTCATGTTCAGCTGAAACCAATGTCTTTAAGAAAGCATTTTATTTACAAATGTGCACAGTGTTATTTTATTTTGATTTAAAATCACTTCACAGAGACAGCTCAGGCATGAGGGAAAACAATAAAGTGCCATGACTTTTCCGTTCGAAAAGATTATCCCACAATTCGTCACTGTACCTGACTGTAGTGTTTATTTTTTTCTTTGTTCATGAAAATTAATTGAAACAGCTGTTTTATGGAGGGTGTGTAATTCGCACCCTGCATTTTCCTCTCCATTGTTTGGTTCTTGTTATGACCTTTTGTATTTTTGCGTCGCTGTTACGGGCCGTTTGTTTATCCACTGTTCGTGTAGTATGCGCGCAATGTACATGTACTTTGATTTAATATAATGTCCCTTTTTCTTACATGTTTTGATATTCGTTCGTGCTTCAGTTATAGTTATTCCAACCAATAAATATTTAATTCACGTTGAACAGATCAGGATATTAACACAATTAATCAGTGGCAGCGCCAGACATTTTTTTGTGGGGGGGGGGGGGGGGGGGGCAACTAGGGGGGCAGACTCCCATGAAGGAGAGGGGGGGGGGCAAATACGTAAAGGATCATATCATTACTTTGTTATGAGGTAGTCCAAACTTGGACCCAAAGTCCGTAATATACTTTTTTGGTTTCGTACGTCCTGTGGACGTACAAAACCAAAAAATTATATTACGGACTTTGGGTCCAAGTTTCGACTAAATGTAATGGTAATTAGCGGTCATCCTTTCAAAAAATCCTGGATCCGCGTCTGGTTGGTCTGTGCGTGAGAGAGAGAGAGAGAGAGAGAGAGAAAGAGAGAGAGAGAGATAGAGAGAGAGAGAGACTCATAATGCCCGTCTGTCATAATGCGAAATCCATAATTTTTTTTTAGACAAGGGGTATGGATAGACATGCCTTTGTTGGCTCATAACTTAATTATAACTTATAAGAATCTGCATCCGAGTCTTTAAATCTCTACCTCCTGGATGTGTTCATCAGCTAGCCTGAGGCTTTGGGCTAAGTGTGTATGGGAAATTATTGGGAATAAAAAAAGAGAGGGGTGTGTGTGTGTGAGAGAGAGAGTGACTGAATGTGTTTGTGTGTGAGGGTGGATGGAAATGCATGCGAGATGGTTGGGAGGGGGCAACTGGGGGGGGGGGCAAAGCCTTCGTTTGGGGGGGATGCCCCCCCCCCCCCCATATCCCCCCCCCCCCCTGTAGCGCCGCCACCGCAATTAATGGACCCATGCGGCAAATTCATAAAATTACGGCTGTCCTGATCTATTCATTCACATCGATGTATTGATGGAGTCATAAAAGATTCGTTGAAATCAATTTTCGTTTGAGAAAATATTGTTTCGTTCATTAACAGAAAAGGAATACTTACTGTATTTTTAGATTCAATCGGCTGGAATAATGAACAGCAGAAAGTTAGTAGGATAAGGAATGATTAACCCTTTACCCAACGTAACGTTCAAAACCGGCTCGTCGAGCTCATTCCAATGAGGGGTCATAACCTATGTTTTTGAGACAAAACATGAAAAACATTAGTTATTCAAGAATTTTTTTTTTGCAAGTGTCGTCTGCTTTTCATGTTAGGTAAAGGGTTAAATACTGTGGGCATGAATGGTTGTAAGAACAAGTCTTTTCTTTTCCTCAGAACAAATGTTAAGGAAATCTGTCTAGTTGCAGTGGAGAATGTATTTAATTTTTCTCGCATCAATAGGGATCTGCGATCATTCGATTTCCGAATCGGCCTCGCAGTTCGCTTCGATTCGTTACCGAATTGCAATCGAACCAAATCAGCAGTGATGAACAACTCCCGTGAGTAGTATGTGATGTGGTAAACATACCATATTGGATGGACCTAGTGGTGGACCTAGAAAGTAGTGTCGTGGCCCATTTACGTCATGTTTGGTTGTTAGCTTAGCCCACGTAAGCGGCCACCTTGTGAAGTCATCCCCATAGTGATACGTGTTCTTAGTGCGCATACCAAGCGCGTGTTGTTATTATTATTTATTTATTTATTTATTGGTGTTTAAGGTCACATAATTATGCACAACGCTAATCATGACCATGACAGTTTTACGGGTGGAGGAAGCCGGAGTACCCGGAGAGAACCACCGAGCAACGGCGAGCAACTGTCAGCTCCTCAACATACCAACTCCACACAAGCAGGGTTAGCATTAGTTGAAGACAGGTGCACCATCGACGTGCAGTACGCCTTAGTACACAACGCCCCCGTGCCCCCACGTGGGCAATGGGGGTGAAGTGTCTTGGCCAAGGACACAACGCGGTTGCCGCAGGTGGGATTCGAACCGAGGGCCTCTCGGCTTGCGGCCTGCACCTCCACCTACTGAGCCACCGCGCCCCCAGTGCGTGTGGTTAGGAGGACACCTGTTTCCGTCGTCCATTTTGTGTACAGGAGGCCACCATCTTGATTTCTATGGCAGCACGTGGTTGCTATGTGACCCACAACCCTACAATGGAAAGGGGGTATGTTCTGAGGGTGTGTTCGATTGAATAGGAGTAAATATATTTACCCTAAACAACCTGACAATCATTCCAAAGTCATCCTAAAACTACCGAAAAAGACTTTTAGTCCAGGCACATTAGACATAAAAATGAGAAAGTAAGGAAAAAAATCGGAGAAAGCTGATTTTTTTATATGTTTCCGGGACACACATTGCGGATAAAGTGTGAAAAGTCCCCACGAATCCGAGTTGAGCTTTTTTAGTTATAGCGTTTTTTGGATGAAAAAAAAAATTTAAAAAAAAATTCGACCCAGCTCCATATTTCTCATTCTTATTCGCCTTAGTAGGGTGAGAATCATAAATATCGTGCTGAATTATATTGAGAATACATATCCCCAACAGAAAATGCCAACTTTGTACCAATCCTCACACTCAATGGTGAAATATTCACGAAAATGTACAAAATTACGAAAAAAAAATTATTGTTTTCATACACACAACGGTACACAACGTCCATTAAATCAAATCTACGACTACTTTGGGAGTTAAATTATATATCAAAAATTGCAGAAAAGCAGTGGCTTTATAATGATATATAACAATAGTCATATATTCCATAATGAACTGGTGAAACGTGTGAAATATTAACCATACCCCCTAAACTCAAATTCAAACGGCATCGACTTTTCTCATTCAAATACCGTATTATAGCATCATTGTTTCAATCTGTCAATCAAGAAAGTGTCAACCATCTACTGTCAAAATTACACGAACTGCTCCAGAATGTGTCCGTAGGACGCACAGGAAAGCTTTGGGTACAATACTACGAGCAAATAGGTCTTCTCCAGTTGTTCTTGAGAGCAGAGCGCACAGGCGACTGGGAACTCCACACATATTGTGTTCGCAATATGATTCCAGTATTTCACGCAGGTGGTCATTTTGCATACGCAAAAAGTTCTCATCTCTATTTGCAGCAGATGAATGAGCTAACAGAAATAATGCAACAGGATGATTTGAAGTTGTTCACTGAGAAAGGTTACTTTACCATAAGGCGCTCAGATAAATTCTGGGACGGGATATATTCTGATCAGACCATAGAGCAGTGTTTAATGAGAATGTTCAAGCTCCCTGGTGGTCTCACACACGGCAGGGGAATAACCGATAGCACTGTTGCGAAATGGGTACATGGACTACCTCTTTGCCTTCCGATATGTAATGCTCTCGAAAATTTTGTTCATGTTCACACTGGTCATGGCGAACAACATCGGGATCTCCGTCAAAGTTCACAATTGACTGAGGCCAATGATATCACCAAATTATTGAACTGGCTCAGAGTGCATTCCCCCTTTCAGAATAGAGATCCACTACAATTAGTCTCTATAGCGACCAGGCTTGTGGCCGACGAAACTGTGAACTGTGACCAAGTTCGCAAAATTGGTGAATGTTGCGTATCGAATGTTGTAAGCAAAACGTTCAACAGCATCAAACTGCGACGTGTTCACACTGTGAAGTCTTTCGCATCGATGGCAAATAGCATCAAAGTCCGTGGAAGTAAGGTAGTGATTGACCCCACAATTCTGTTCAACCGCATCACATGTGTTATTCAGTCACAAGCAGAGATGGGAGAGTATCTCAAATATGAACTCGCCCCGAAACCACCAGCATTGTTTGATTCTGCTGGAATGAGGAAGACACAGAAAAGCACGCTCGGTAAGATCCTCAAAACATACGGTTCCGAGCAAACTAAAATCCCAGAACATTCTCTGTTTGTTGTAGATGGTGGATTTTTATTGAGGGCAGTTGTATGGCCTAAACAGTCGTCATATAAGGACATATGTACATCATATTCCAATTATCTAGTGAGACATTTTGGGGCGAACGTCGTGGTTGTTTTTGATGGTTATGCTTGTACAATGTCGACAAAGGGCATGGAACAAGCCCGTAGATCTAAAGACAGGTATTCCATTGATATCAATATCTCACCCGAGTTACCAGCCACCACACCCCAATCCGATTTCCTTGCAAATGCCAAGAACAAAACCCAACTGATCGATCTTCTAATGCAGGAGCTATCTGCTATCAATATTCAGTCCAAGCAGGCCGAGGCTGATGCTGATGTACTGATAGCCGAAACTGCACTTGACATCGCTCAAGATGACAACAATGTTGTCGTTGTGGGAACAGACACAGACTTGTTAGTCATTCTTACCTCTCGAGTTCAACCGGGATGTAATATTCACATGATGTATTCCATTACCCCAAACTTACTAGTTTCAGTTAGTGAAATAGCAACCAAAATGGGTGACCATAGAAGCAACCTCCTTGTAGCACATTCTATAAGTGGTTGTGACACTACTTCTGCACTCTTTCGAGTTGGTAAGAAGAAAGTATTCAGTACAATTGTCTCCGATGTTACTAGCGACTCACAACAGTATGTCAACACAATTTTGGCGGATGACAGTACACCAAGTGCAGTAGCCGCTGCCGGGGAACAACTTCTCCTGATCTTATACGGGAGTAAAACTGTTTCCTCTCTCGACCAATATAGATATGTCACTTACATGCGTTATGTAGCAAAATCTAAACTGAATAAACCCATCGACCTAGCCTCACTCCCACCAAGCAGCGATGCTGCACAACAACATGTCTACAGATGTTATCTCCAGGTCCAACAATGGCTGGGCACTTCGCTTCCTCTGACGGATTGGGGGTGGTCGCTAGACAATGGACTTCTTGTACCGACTGCAGCCACAAAGCCATGTGCCCCCGATAACCTACTGAATCTGATCAGTTGTGGTTGCAAGAGTGCTTGTACAAAAAGGTGTGGGTGTAAGAAGGCAGGACTCTCTTGCTCAGGTTTGTGTAATTGCAGTTCGGATTCTTGTAACAACCACAGAAACACTGTCCTGTCGGAAATTTCTGAGTTCGATGAATAATATGTATATAGGTCATGTCATTTCTGTATATAGCGTTGATAATAGTCAATGTAACTTAATCCATGTTGATTGATTTGTACATTCTGTAAATATTATTTATTGATTTTTGTACATTCTGTAAATATTATTTATTGATCTAATGCTGCCAGACACAGACGTGTCTGTTCGGTCCCAAGCCCGAAAATAGTTGAGTTCTCATGCTGACGAATTTTATGCCAAAAGGGGAACTCGGCCAGAAGCAGAGGGGGTCTTCCATAATGTCTATTTTGTAAGCAATGACAAAAGTCTTCAAATGGTGGTGGATTTTTTATCGTCTGTCCAACTAACATCCCGTTCTGTACTACGACCCTTTGGGCAAATCCGTTAGGAAAATCGTCATTTTTGGCGTAAATCCGATACTTTTTTGTGAATTTTCAATAATTTTTTGCAGAAATTGTCACAGAATGCACATTTTCCTCTAGGTAAATGTATATTAGACATTATGTAGCTCGAAATACGCGTAAACAAAAAATACAGTTGGATCAATTCGAGGTTACAAAGTTCGTGCGATTTTTTTTTGATTTTTTTCAAACGCGTTTTCGAAAAAAGGCTGTAGAAAAAAAAGCTCAACTGGGATTTTAGGGGACTTTTGTCTAATCGTTCAGTGACATGTACTCGACATTCCCTGAAAAAATCAGCTTTCTCCGATTTTTTTCCCTAGTGAAACCTAATGTTCTTGGGCTATTTATTTGGTACGGACTCCCACAGAGTCCTTGTTTTCTCCAATAACAGGCGCCTTCATTCTTATAGGCGTGAATTGAATTACCCAAATAAACCCGACAATTGTTTATTTGGCTCGGATTGTTCCCCAAATTCTCGGTTTCTACGCGTTATTCGTTATTCCTTCAGAATCTTCTGCTTCTATCTATGTATCTATCCTATAATTTCTGTTTACGCAACCCTGTTCTTTTATTCTGGGAATCCCTTTTGTAAAAGCACTGGTCTCCGGCGCCCCTTCTTTTATCGTACGAGGCTATGAGGCCTATGGGAAAATCCCTCAGTGAGGGATAATTTACCATCCCTCTTATCCTTATCTCCTTATTTTACGGTCAGGTCCGTAGAATCCCTTTTTGGAATCCCTTTTTGAAAAAAACAACTGGCCTTCGGCGTCCCTTTTCTATTGTATGAGGCCCACCCATGAGAAAATCCCTCAATGATGAATAATTTACCAGCCTCTTATCCTTATCTCGATATTTAACGGCCACGTCCCGTGTAATCTTTTTTTGGAACCCCCTGTTTGAAACACGACTGACCTTCATCGCCTTTTTTCTGTCGTATCGTATAAGGCCATGAGGACCACCAAAATATCCCTCATTGAGGAACAATTTACCATCCCTCTATTCCTTATTTCGGTATTTAACGGCCACGTCCCGTGGAATCCCTTTTGGGGAAACCCTTTGTGAAAAACGACTGGCATTCGGCGCCACTTTTCTATTGTATGAGGTCATAAGGGCCATGAGAAAATTCCTCAATGAAGGATATTTTACCACCCCTCTTATTATTACCTACGTATCGAACGGCTACGTCGCATCGAGTCCCTTTTTGGGAACCCCTTCTTAGAAAAAACGACTGGCTTTCGAAGTCCCTTCATTATCGTATGAGGCCTGAGGGCCATGAAAAAATCCCTCAATCAGGGATAATTTGCCATCCCTCTTATCCTCATCTCGATATTTGAGGATACCTATGGAATGGTGATGTACAATTTGATGATACCTTTTAAGGATACCATTTGAGGATACCATTTATAAGATACAATTTGAGGATATTCTTTATAGGATTTCTTTTGCATGGTATCTATCTGAAGGTAGTTATGGATACTATACGGCTTCTGCACTATGTATCACGTTCAAAGCTTCAAGGCCACTACTTGTCCATAGTCTATCTGTCCTACGATCAGCAGCCACTTTCTTCCCAATACGATGTTCATCATCAGTCTTGCAGCCTTGTAACATTACTTCTCACTTGTATCACTACTACATGCATACTGGCTATCTCTGTCTCGACTCCACCCTTGATCAAGCCTTTAACAGGTTCAATTTCATTGCTTAATTGCTTCATTTCTCCCAGCATGTACCATTTTATATCTAACAGTCACATAGATTTTGGCCTGAAAACCACGAGAAACGGTGCGTATCACACAATGTGTTCCGATTCCGTATCCTATAGACGACTCATTCTGCTTCCGCATCTTATAGATTCAACTTCCGATAAACACCGCGCTATGTCAAATAATATCATTATATGCATTGTTATTACGCATTAAAATATGAAATTCAAAATTTTGACTAATTCCAACCCAATTTAAACTGAAAAACGGAAAAACAGGCTTTATGTAACGGGATTGTTAGATAAATGTATTATCATGACCAAATGCATGTCCTGTAATTTGTATCAGATTCTCGGTAGTGTTTACAATCGGATCACAACTAGCCCTGATGGGCTCGTTGCGATCTTATTGTAAACACGACCTTGAATCTGATACAAATTACAGGACATGCATTTGGTCATGATAATCTCTATATACAGAGTTCAAATCCCTTGTATAACACGTATAGATGTAGACAGGCTATGGAAGGAATTCCGTAATTGGGATTTCTCACCGATTCGGTGAAATGGGATTTTATCATGGCCCTCATGGCCTCATACAAAAAATGGGACGCCGAAGGCCAGTCATTTTTCAAAAAGGGGTTCCCAAAAATGGATTCCACAGGACGTAGCCGTTCGATATCAAGATAGGGATAAGAGGGACGGTAAATTATCTCTCATTGAGGAATGTTCTTGTGGCCTTCATGGCCTCGTACGAGAGAAAAGGGGTGCCGATGGCCAGTCGTTTTTCAAAAAGGCACTTAATCCAGATTGCCAAAATGGAGGCAAGGTGGCTCTGTGTTCTAGGGTGTACTGTACGCCGATGGCGCACTTGTCCTGAACCAAACCTACTTCTGTGGAGTTACATGTAGTACGCTGTGGAGTCTGATATTTACTCGCCCTGCTCGGTGGTTCTCTCCGGTCACTCCGATTTCCCCCACCCGAGAAACTGTCCAACACGAGGTGACCTTGGCTGTTGAAAGTGTCTTTAAACCCCTTACTTTGGGAAAAATATAAACGACTTGTCAAGACATAATCATAAGTTGGTCGTGCTCGGGATCTCTAAAGAAAATTTGGCTCCATAGATAAATGTACTTTGCTTACCTTATTCAGATGCCATCCGCTACCATCCTTATATGTTATTTCAATTTTTTGCGGAACTGTAAAGCGAGATGAAAAGTCAAAAACGTCTTCACTTCCTCTCTCGAAATTGTCCTTTTCATCATCAAGATCTTTTGGCCCTACAGTGGATATATCTTTTTCGAATCCAGTGTCTGATGTCCAACCAAACATAGTGATGATTACGTCGCCATCAGTTCCACCACCTGGTTCATTTGATGTAAAGACATGTATGTTCCAACGAACAGCTACAAATAAAGAAAATTGTAAAATTAGTTCCAATTTTCAACTTCGCTAAAAGTGAGCAGTGATTCACGAAAGAATGGAATACAAGTTGACCGGGCCACGAAAAGTTATCGGGAAATACTGGGGAGCGGGGGGGGGGGGGGGGGGGGGTCAGGACCAACAGGAAATTCAATATTTCGAACTGAAAGAACGCAGTTTGAGTGCTTCCTTGGATCTGTGCGGTCAATAGCAGATCAAATCATTTGATCGCATTTTTTTGTACCATCTTCATCACTCCTTCGGCAAAAAATGGTTGCATTAAGGGAAGTGCCGGAAACATAGTTCGACCCAAAGGGAGAATATTTCGATTGTTTCAATCTGAAAGAACCCTGTTTCATTGCATTTGAACGATCAAAGACCGAGGAAACTGCTGGTATATCGAAATGTCCTGTATGTGGACCGTCAATGGCATTCCTACTTAAAGAGCATTTCGATATACCCCCAGTCTATGCAATCAGATCCATTTCGCTTTTTCGTCATGAAATCTCATGCACCAATAGGTGTTGGATTGCAACTATTTGGGAATTCTCTCGGTACAGGATACGGATAGTCCGAGTTGAACAGCCTTCATTTCAAGAGGAATGGGATGTGCGGGAGCGAAAACAAATTATTTGAAATGTATATAAATAATTATAATAGTAACAACAAATTCAAAACGACAACATTAAATCTTTAAAGTAGATCACATACTGGAACGATGCTGTTTTATTGTGGGGGGGGGGGGGTGGGGGGGGGGTGCTCTTTGGGGATTTCGGGAGTGATATATAAGTGACAAGTGTGAGGTCACGTATGACATTATACCATGGTGGTGTGTGGAGTAAGTTTGGATATGCAACACGTGCAGTTAAGTTGACTCGTGTTTCAACCGTCCATTTCGTCTATCCAGATTTTCTTTGGCGGCACGAAGTTTCTAGGGGACTGCATTTTATCATTCCCTTTGTGCCTTCATCACCATCGTTTGGACCGTGCTAGTTTATTACCTGTATAAGTCTATGGGGATCATAACGGAATCCAAGCAGGTATGCCAGTCATTAACCCTGCTAATGCTAAACCACTTCAGTAGTATGTGAAGTGGTTTTTTGGCATAGTTTGCAGAACCCCGGGCAGGATCCCGGAAGTGCGTCATGTCACGTGACCCATTGAGCCGTGTTATGTTATCATGGTAACCCACGTGAGCGGCCATCTTCTGACGACATCCCTATCGTGATACGTGGTGTTGTGAGCATACGCAGCACGAGTTGTTAGGGTGATACGTATTCCCGTCGTCCATTTTGCATACTGGAGGCCGCATCTTGGTGTCCATGGTAGCACGTGGTTGCTATGTTACCCATAGGCATACAACAAGACGAGGGTATGTTCAGAGGGTATGTTCGATTAAACTAGAATAAATCTAATTACCACAAACAACCCGACAATCCTTCCAGATCACCAAACAAGACTTTATTTTATATGAACAAGACGGGGTATGTTCAATTTAAAAGGAGAACTGTTTCCTAGAATCCCAATTTGTTCTGCCTATTACAGATGCCTCTCTAACACTAACAGTTCATCTAGTCTAAACTATCTTCTGTTTCCTCGTCCAACTCTTATAATCACCAGTGTTGGCTTTCTCATAACCTGTGCACATAGTTATCTCCCTTGGGTACAACGAAAGCCTATATGATTTCTAAAGCCAAGAATCTATCGAGTTGTTACTGGTAAGTTATTGCTCGAACGACTTGAATCCCATCGGGCAAATGAGCTACAGAGCAATTGCTCGTTCGAGTGACTCTCACATACTGCTCTTCGACTCTTTGGGTGTTTGATGATACCAATGGCCGGGTATTCTTTTATTTTAGGACACCTTTCGAGGATACTGTTTATAGGATACTTATCTAAGGATACTATTACCTGTTTGACCCAGCCTTCTAGGCCTCCCCAAGACATACCTATCGCAATTCCCCTTATAAGCTATCGAGCAGTTACTGAAAAGGCATTGCTCGAAAAACTCGAAGTCCATCGAGCAAATGAGCTATCGAGCAATTGCTCGAACGAGTGAGGCGCTCATACGACTCTTGGTCTCATTTCAGAAAAAGGGGTGCCTACGACCAGTCATTTTCAAAAAAGGGATTCCGTAAGTAGAACACCTAGAAACAGGATTTATGGTTTCCCTAATAAGCTAAAGAGCCAAGGGAGTAATTGCTGGATGAATAACTACTCGAACGACTCGAAGCCCATCGAGCAAACCAGTTTTAGAGGAATTGTACGATGGAGTGACTCCACATACTACTCGAACGACTAGAAGTCCATCGAGCAAATGAGCTTTAGAGCATTTGCTCGATCGCGTGACTCCACATACTGCTTAACGACACACCTGGGTATTTTAGGATGCCTATGATATTGTATTACTGAACAATTAAGGGATACCTGTTGTAGAAACTTTACATCCGGGTACTTCGTGCTACTTCCGGGAACTTCTGTTGGGAAAGGTATAAAAAGGTGCAAGCTTGGCTTGAAACTAATTTGTGTCCTGACCATCGTCGAGTGAAGACATGTTACCAGTTCGTTGCAGTTATTTTCGAGATCGGATAATGCCAGAAAAAAGGAGAAGAGCTATTGTCAGCTCCAGTGCAGATACTCTACGAAGTTGCTCACCCAACCACACAAAAGGAAGAGGCATGAAGAACACCAGTGTCCAAGAAGAACAGAAAAGCAGAGAGATGCCGGAGACATAATGACTGACCAGAATAAAGTACTTTTAGAATTTTTACGCCTTGCTGACAAGGAGGAAATCGATGCCGTTCTACGTTACTGCTGATGAAGATTTGATTATCTGTTTATGTATGTGCTTCCAACATCCTCGAAGATAAGATACCACTGAATTTGGATGAATTTGATGACCTGCGAAAGTACGAACATGTTTTGAAGCTGCTGACAGATGATGGAATATCTACCGATATAAAAAGAAGTATATTACGAAGGAGTTGCTTTCTCTCGGCACTTATCACCCCAGGTGTAGCTCCGGAAAAGGTATAGAAGGGATGCTTCAACGCCAGATACATATTTGTTCTTCGACCAAGAAAGAGTAAAGACATGGTGATTCATAACTGCAAGTACTGTGGAAAAACATTTTTCCACAAAGAATAAGTTTGCTCAGACCGACAAAAGGAAGAATCGAACAACACTGCAAGACTAGACCGAAATTCAGATACACTGCGAATCCTATCTGATGTGGATCGACATGAAGCCAAGACTATGACCAAGAAGGTCAAAGGTGATTTGATACAATGCATATGTGATTGTGCTTCGAATATCTTGTAGGGGACAGTACAGATGACCAAATCTGAGAGAGCTCAGCTGATTCCATACAAACACCAGATTAGGAGAATTGCCTTACCAAAGAGAAAGCTATCTTATCGGGAAAGAAGACGGGTCACAGAGAAAGGATAATTTTTAGGAAAGTTGCTCAAACCCATCAACAATATATTGTCCGATATCCCATAAAAAGGGCATATTCGTAAGAAACGTGTAATTTGTAATCTGACCTTCGAAAAGAGCGGGCACAATGCAATCCAGTTGTGCACCAACAATTCAATTGGTCAAGAGATTCGGACTTCGATGAGTCGTCAGAATAATCAGAAGATATGGAATATGATGAAGAAGACGTTTCTATGATGGGAAGTATAATTCAAAGTGACTATGACAAATACCAAGACGATTTTGACAACCTCATGAACAAGTATATCGAGGATGGGCTGGATAGAGAAGATACAGTTGAAACAGTATATTTAGCACTTCAAAAGAGTGTCAGAGAAGCCATTGGCACGAAATACATTAATGCCCTAGTGTAAATAAGAATTTTTTGCAACGATCCAATACACAAAAAAATTCACGAGACTGACAATCGTCTTTGTGAAGAAGAGGACTTTGACCTTGAAGAATCCCAGACATATGCCTCGGAAAAGCATTTATTTCTGTTCGACAACCTTTTGACAAACTACTCATTCACAGTAGAAGATGATGAAGAAGAAGAGGATTAGAGAAAAGAAAGTATAAAAGGAGTGATGGTATGAAAATAAACCCAGTTCCGTTTTTTTGAGCGTCGAAGAGGGAAGATGCAGCATATTAGAGAAAATTATCAGTTCTGTTTCTAGGTGTCCTACTTACGGAATTCCATTTTTGAAAATGAGTTGCCTTTGGCACCCATTTTTCTGAAATGAGGCTAAGAGGTTGCTCGATGGGCTTCGAGTCGATCGAGCAATGACTTTTCTGTAACTGCTGATAGCTTATGAGGGGAATTTTGGGATAGGTATGTCTTGGTGTGGCCCAGAAGGCTGGGTCAAACAGGTAATAGTATCCTTAGCTAAATATCCTAGAAAAAGTATCCTCGAAAAGTGTCCTCAAATAAAACAACACTAGGCCATAGGTATCCTCAAATACCGACATGGGTCGAAGAGCAGTATGTGCGAGTCATTCGAACGAGCAATTGCTTTATAGCCCATTTGCTCGAGGGCTTCGGGTCGTTCGAGCAATGATTTACCAATGATGGCCGCTCACGCGGGTTACCATGGCAACACAACATGGCGCTACTGGATCACGTGACATGACGTCACTTCGGGTTCCTGCCCGGGGTCCTGCAAACTATGCCTCAAAACTACATCACATACTACTCACATCTTTTTGATGCGGCCTCTGCTAACAATCATCATGGCAGTTTCCAAACAGTACTACCATTTCCTTCCATCACTAGGAACCTGTTATTGGCTTTACTCATACTCCCGTTCCTCACTGCTATTCACTTCACCGATTGCTGCATTCACCCCTCTCTATTGCATGCTTATAACATTACTGCTGTTCTCCCATCACAACGTTCGCAAGGTTTGAGCTTTAAAGCCCCAAATTAATTTTACGACAATAACCACCGTATGTACATGTACACAGCTGCAGAAGACTTAACGGTGTCTCTACATCACTGTTGGCTGCCTGTACATACAGCCAACAATGATGTAAAAACAAACCAAGATAAATGCGACCTAACGACTGAGTTCTCAAGGAAGAGTACACCTGGTGGATATTTTTTCAAAGCAATGTAAAGGTGACAGGTAGGGCCTGCATGAGGACTTTTGTGTTAGGCATTGTTGCTGGAAAGTACACTACTAGTTCTACCCATCCACCCACGGCCGCGGGATAATATTATACCCACTACCGGTTATCCCTACAGTTACTACTATACCGTGTCCTCACATCCGAGGATCATCGCTGAACAATCACCCACCGGCAGAAGTATTTCCTATCACATTCCTCTTCCTTACGAATCATCCCAACAGAAGGAGGGCATACCTGTTATAGGGGCTCGCCACGGCCACTCCACGCTCCACCTGCCTCCCAGTCACATTTTCAGACACCGCAAACAGAAATAGAACATAAGTGACATGTCATCCCTTCCCTGGCCAGTGATCTTCTCTGGCGTTTGAGAAACAGGCAAATGAAGACGCTGCCGAAGAAAATGGGGTTAGCTATTCCAGCGAGTACGAAAACAGTAGTCACAGGTATGAGCTGACCAACAGAAGAGGACACACTATTCTACAAATGTTACGAGGTGGAGGGCATGCCCCAGGTCATTTACCAAATTACGGAAGAAAAGACCGTCCAAGCTGCGGCGTAATCCTCACCCTTGTTACAAAAAGTCGGCGAGATGTATGAGATATGGACACCACAAAGTTAACGTCTGACCTGGAGGGTAGATCCAATGTGAAATTTATATATAATAACGTCTTGCCAGCAGCAAAAATAATCCTGATCGAAAATACAAAAGTTATGACCTCATATAATCTCAGATTAATCCCAGGCAAACCACTCGCTGCTCAGTTTTCAAGAAAATGTAAGCGGCAATATATACTAACATTCCCCGAGTTTACAATCGGGGTGGCGTTCCCTGTAACCTGACTAAGGTAGCTTGACCAACTGCTGGTCTGTTTCAGACCACGTTAGTTCCGTGGCTAAATCCTTCAGCTTAGGTGCCGGAACCTCCTGACAAGGGATGGAGGGCCACAATGCCTGACTCACCGCCATCTGATCGACGGATACTGCTAGCGTGTATCAAATAATAGAAAAATACTTTTAAAAATTTCCACGGAAAGTACAGTACAGCCACCATAGTCTGGTCCCTTTCCATGGGTGGGCAATGTTTCCATGGATGCAATAATATTAGATTCCAAAAACTAATTATAGGAATAATCATCAAAAATTTAATTAATGAAGCACCGGGTACAACCCGGTGCTTCATTAATTACAATTGTGCTGCTGATGATTTTTGTTATCTTGTAAACGCACGCGTGGACATCACTGCCCATGAGTGGATTACGACCAATCCACAGCGTCTGCACTGTATCTAATGTGTGTAATCATTATAAGATCTTTGTTCATATCTTGTGAAAACTCTTTATAGACTATTTGCCCCGAAATATGATAAGTAGAAATTGCGCTAGCATGCTTCCATTGCCGATCAATAGTTGTAGTAACTATTGATGGTCCGACAACTGATATCTGAAAAAATGGGGAAATAACGGGCGTGCCCCGGAGTCTATACTACTTCCATTAGGGCGGATTCAGGGGGCTCACCACCCGCACGACCTCATACCTATATAATATGTATACGGTAGTTTCAGCGACAACACACAGACAGACATTACTGGATGTGATATACGTATTATCGAGGTTAATATTGTACCCCATACACACGGCTACAGCTTCTGCGCGGGTCTCATGTTAGCTGTTATAAATTGGATTCCCTTTTCTAAAAATTGAACAACTCTATACAAAATTGCGGGAATACTTTGAATGTGAAATATCTTTGGTCAGATGCGAATGAGACACCAGCGCGTCACACACACTTTTCCATTTCCGCCGACAAGAGTGGTATACCCCCTCTCAGACTCGTCACAACTCGCCGGTATGTGCGTATGATGATACTTCGCATCACTTCGCATGATTGAAAAGTGACACTCAACCAACCCCAGAATCCATAATCTGCTTCTGACTATTGATTCTACAGTTTTGTGGTATGTACGCACGCTTCGAGGCCTTTGAGTAAATAGACAATTGAGCGATTTCCTGATGACCTTATCGTCCTTATCTGGTTAGTGGAACATGACTGTGCCATCACCCGATACTGCATGTCTACGGGTCACCTATACCGTGCCTTCAGGACATATATATCATTGACCCAAACCCGGCTGGACTAAAAACATTTTTGATTGGACAGCTTTGTTCCTACGAACCGCTCGATCTTAATGGACAATCCAACAGTTCTTGATTTTTCGGAGGTTACGAAGGATAATATTATGTTGCAAATACTATATGCTAAACAGGAGTAAGATTACTTTTGAACTTGTTGATTGTTTCTTCTTGAACATTTTACTTGAATAATCTTTCAAGACTTACTACAATTTAGTATTTACTTACTCCACAGCGTTGTAGGTTGATAAAATTCTCCGGTAGAACGAAATTTGGTGGTAGATTTTTATGACTTGTTTGATGCTTGACATCGACGATATTACATATTACAAAGACTGGCAATAAATTGTTCTCAAGAATGCGAGTACATTGAAAACACAAACGGGAGCCAAGTCTCCGCATGCTTCCCGTAAGTGAACACTTAGATGTATCTGGGAAGAGAAAATTCTCCGTTTTTCCTTTCCTTTCCACAAGTTTACCCGCAGGCATCGGTCGGTTTAACAATTTACTCAACGCAACGGCCAAAACCGGCCAGCGCTATTCACAAAAAATGCCAGTTAAATTTCATTACTTTTTCATTTTTTTGTCCTAAAAAACCATAGGTTATGGCCCTCTTTTGAACGAGCTCGTCGAGCTCGTTCCAGTTAGGGTCATAACCTATGCTTTTGAGACAAAAATGAAAAAAATAGTTATTCACGGATCTTTTTAAAGGTAAAGAGTTAAACGACAACAATGTAAGAGAGCACAAATAGTAGAATTTCGACCAAAACTGAGAGCTCTGGGGAAGCCCTATCGACAACAACGTCAGTATAAACCCGAAAACGCGAAGACATCACAATAGAATAATTGACGTTATTAGTTTCCAGTTATGAACTTTGTCTGCAACCTGAAGATTCGCATTTGAAAGTGATGAAAAGCCTTGTTACTAAAACATAAAGAAGTCTTTTTTCTGCAAGCATGTTCTATTTATTCTCTTCATATGTATCTGTACACATAGAAACCTTATGGACATATATAAAAATAATATACATATTCACTTCTTAAAATACTTTTTATAATTTTGTCAAATTGCCGTCATGCTCGGGACATTACTCCCTTCTAAGCGGCTTTCCCGACAAAAGGTTTGTTAGCGAACAGCTTAAGAGGTCGACCAAATCGAGCGGAAACAGAAACTTGAAAAAGCTGTAAATTCACATCAGAGAAACAATTTGAAAATGAAGCCATGAAAATGGGCATAAAATTGATTCTAGTGACTGGAATGCCAACATATTTATGATAGAATTATCAGGTTACTAATTGGTATTATTCTGGGAATTGAATATGTGCTAAACAAATGCTCAAGCTGAGAACTCTTATCATCTTGGAAGTGTGAATAATGAAATTGACTCAGGATAACGATTTTACATGAAGTGATTTTCTTGAAGTGCATTCCGATATTTTTTTTTTTGTTTTTTTTTATTACAATAAATAAACACACAATAGAATCCTCGTACCGATTCGATTGTGAATGATGGAATTTTACTCAGGATTGTACACGGTACACGGTGTGATTTTCTTGAAGTGCATTTCGATGATTTTTTTTTTCTCTTTTGAGAAAAGTAAACGTACTATAGAAAGCTCATACCGAATGATATCATACATACCTATGAATCTTGACATTGCGTACGTTGTATTTGTAGATAGTACCAGATGGAATTTTTGCTGATTTGAATCCGGGTTGGTATTTTGGGAGTTAAAGGAGACATCAGCATCACGAAAGAAGCTCTAAAATCCAGATAGGTGGAATTTCCAACTATTCTTGATTTGCCCTTCAAATTTCCAGCTATAGAAAATTTTTATCAGGATTGGGTTGGGGTCCCCCCCCCCCCCCCCCCCCCCGTCGCCACGTCCCCGCTCCTGCTTCATTCAGACACTTTCTCATTTTCTTCTTTTTGATCTCCTTTAAATCTGTTTGTGTGTTGTTTTTTGTTACCAAGTTGACTGTAAAACGCCGCCACATTTGCCAAAAATGTGAAATATATTTATAGTGTGGAAACAGCTTAACATAAGCTTTTAGCTTTCTGTTGAATCCACAAATATGTATTCTATGTATTAGTGTATAATAATGCAACTTGGAAATAAATAATGTTTAAACTAACTTGAAAAACGATCAAGCAAATCAACCGACGATAGAGTCCCGTTTGTGGTCACTTACTCGCAGCGCCTCCCCGACATCGGGGAAATAACACGGGAGCGGCTGCCCATTTTACACCTCCCCTGATTGCGTACAAAAGACAGAAACATTTGGGAGGCATGATAGTCCATAGCAAGTAATAAAATGTTCAACAATCAAGAGACAGGACCTGATAGATGCGAGCGAAACTGTGCAATCTATGCGAAGTCAAAGAAAATCAGTTTTTTTCTGGCGGTTTTCATACTTTTTCGGCCAAGCTTCATTGACTTTCCAGTTGACAAACACCCAGTCTATTGTATTCAAATCAGGGATACGCCCTATAAGACCAAACTTGGAAGCAAAGTCCGTAATATAATGTTTTGGCGTGCTACGTCTCACAGGACGTGCCACACCAACAAATTATATTACGAACTGTAAGTGCTAGTTTGGACTACAGTCTTATCAGGGTGAAAACGCGTCTGATGACTTTGGATAGATAGGCGTAACAGTTTATTTAAAAGCATTCCCCCGGAGAGCATGCACCATGCTGTTTGGCGAGCAGATTAGGGGTGGGGGACGGGGTGGGGTTGGGGAAACTTTTCACATTCTATTGGAAAATAATTGCTGAATTTGTATGAATATAAAGCAAACAGTTTCAGATTTTGAAATGTCAATCATTATATCGTTAACGTCATTGACTAAACTCAGCAGCTGTACAAGTCATTACTGAGGCCCCCGGAGGCTCTAGAATTGTTCTCAGAGCCCCAGATTTAAAGCTATTTCTCTGAGGAGGCTCCCGATTCCCACGAACGGGAGATTGACAACCCTATCATGCACCCCCCACCTCTGTGTTGGACACATCGGGTTCGGGTATGCCTTCGGCACACAAAAGTCCGTCCGCCCCTCCCCTATGTTGATTTTTAAGTACGGCTGGCTTCGGGCCTGCGGTAGACGGTTGCCAGCCCCCACTCACCCACCTCGGCGCCACTGGCCTGAATGATGCTGGGAAAAATCTTCCAGCCCCTTCTAAATAAAATTGCAAAAACGCCTGTGATAAAATGACGTTACCTCATAAAGTTTGGAAAAAAATCGAAACGTTTGTTTAAAAGGCGTAATTTTCATAAGTCTGATTGCTTACAATAATTTTTCTATATCAAATAACGGGAGTGAACAATTATTCATGGGGGAAAATTGACGGAACATAGCATATTCTGACATGTTTGCATCCTCCATCACTCCATGTACTACCTTATTTATTTAGTTTAAACAGTATTTATTCAATAATTGACATGTGTATACATTTCACAATAACATTTGACTAACAAAAAATGAACAATACTAGATACAAAAAGTATACACAAAACAAGAAAGCATATTGTTGTGTATTAGAGGGATTCGACAGAAAGCTAAAGCTTATGTGGGTCGTCTCCCTGTCAACGTATAACTTACTCCTGTAGGTGGTACAGATGAATGGAAGAGCCCAAACGTCGTTGCATGAAGGCCGATAACCTCCCTTTATTGTAAATTTACTACGTTAGTTGCTACGATTGGAGATCAAGCGGGTTAAGCGTCACATCAGAATAGATAGGGAGCAGAGGAAGACGCCTCGACTGCCAGGCAACGACGGGTGGGATTGTTTAAACTTCAATGTAAAATGAAGGGAAAAACAGAAGAAAGAATAGACGCACTGATAGATCGAAAGAAGAGGAAAGGAACTAATATGATGCAATCAGCTTGAATACATGATACATAGAGATTATCACCATTATGCGGATGCAAAGGAGCATGGGACCTCCACTGACAGCACACGACGAGTCGAGGACCAGTCGCGATTTATCTCCAGTGGCCGGTACAAGACTCCGACGCATACTTTGCACATGCAACAGATGATAATGATGTATTTATCAGGCAATATCTTGGGAATAAGTCTGAGTTAATACAGACCAAGTACATGTTGAATGTATGTTAAGTAAAATTTACACACAAGAGAATCGTAAGTAGGCAACTTATTAACTTCTAGTTCATTTAGTAGCGAATTAGGTGAAGTAAACTTCAAGGCGCTAGAAGTTGGAAAGCGCGAGAGGGCATTCCACAACAGGCGTTAGACTTTCCCACTCGGAATGGGGGTGGGAACGTAGTGTTGGGTTTCAACTATTGGAATCGCTTGCTTGATAAAATGAAGTCATGTACAACTTCGAAAATAAGGCAGTTTTCATCGTTATTCAAGAATTCTGAGCCAAATAGAAGCGTGGGCGTATCTGCTACATATGGGAGTAGATTAATCGTATAATTACGAGCGTTTGAGAACAAAGGACAATGAAAGAAAAAGTGATCAGTAGTTTCACGTTCACCACACTGGCAGAAGGGACTGGGTGATAGGTGATTATCGAAAAGGTGGAAATTAAGACTGCTACAGTGCAACCGCAGCCTACAATGGTATATTTGAGCCCTGCGAGATTTTGCATTACTATAGAACTTTGGTGGTCTTTGGTTACCATTACTGAGAAACGTTTTAAAGTTAATCAATGACGAGTTCTCACGGACAGGTAACGGTAACTTATTCCACTGGTCCGTAACGCTGGGGATGAAAGAAGACTGATACAATTGCGTTCGGCAAAAAGGAACTCGGTGGTTTTCACTGGATCGAAGACTGCGTGATGAATTCGTCAAGGAGATAAGTGGTGGAACTTTGTTGGAAATGTATGGAGGTGACATGTGATGATACATTTTGAAGAACTGAATTAGTTTATGTTTGTGGCGTCTTTCTTGCAAGGATTCCCACCGGGTTTCCGAATATAATAACGATTTACTGACACTAACTGTTGCTCCGGTGATGATTCTTGCTGCTGCAATTTGTATTTTTTCGAGTTCCGCGACATTTGTCACAGAACAATTATCCCAGACAGTGTCTGCGTATTCAAGAAGTGGCCTAATAAAGGCGAAATATATTTTTTCCAGGACACTGCGATCGAGGTTAAATTTATGTCTCCTCAACAAGTCTAGGTGAGACCAGGCTTTGGAGCAAATGTGGTCAATGTGATTGTTCCATGTACATGTATTATTTAGTATGAGTCCTAAGTGTTTATGGTCAGAAACTTCCGATACTTGTGAGCCACCTAAATACAAGGGTGGGTGAGAGTTAGGATTGCTTTTACGCGATATACACATACTTTCAGTTTTGTTGGGATTGAACTCGACCAACCATGTTTTGGCCCAATGCTCGATTGTAGCCAAATCGTTATTAATTATGACTTGCTCTGGGTTTTCAATGATTAGATATAATGACGTATCGTCAGCAAAGAGGCGAATATTGCTGAGTAAGTCGCTAGTTATATCGTTTATGTATATCAAGAACAGTAAAGGTCCAAGTATAGACCCCTGGGGTACACCGGCATTGATTGGTCTCCATGACGACGACTCAGAGGCTATCACAACTCGCTGCGACCTATGAGAGAGATACGATTTTAGAAATAGAAGTAGTTCGCCTGAAACGCCAATACTCTCCAGTTTGTGAATAAGACCAGCATGCCATACCTTATCAAACGCCTTACTGACATCACAGAAAACCACCCTAACTTCTTTGCCTTCATCAAGCGCACGACAGAATTCGTCATAAATGTCAGTCAGTTGGAGGACAGTTGAATCACTTGGTATAAAACCTGACTGAAATTGACTGAGGATATTATTTTCACTCAAAAACTGCCACAGGCGTTTGAAGACACATTTTTCAAATAATTTTCCAACACAGCTAATCAACGATATCGGGCGATAATTAGTGACTGAGTTTGAGGGCTGTTTTTTTTAGAATTGGGGAGACATTTGCTTTTTTCCATAATGAAGGAAAGTACGAATTATTCAGTAAAATGTTGAATAAAATTGAGAGTGGTTCGCAGAGAGAGGATTTACATTCTTTTAGAAGACGCGGGCTTATTTGATCGGGACCAGATGCCTTGGACACCTTTATCGACTTCATTGCGGCGTATACTTCACTGCAATGTAGGGTAATACTCTCAATACGCTGGAAAACATGGGATGGTGGATCTGGTAAGAAAGCATTCGAGTCGTCAACTGTCGAAATAGAAGAGAAGTATTCATTGAACACTTCAGCTTTCTCAACACTTGAAGAATATATTTTGTTTAGATGAATCAGGGTGGGAATTCCTGATGCATTACCGCTACCGATTAGTGTTTTTAGGGTCTTCCACCACAGAGATGCTGGTGTTTCATTGCTTCTCAATGTGAATTGGATTTTTGCAAGATGCTGGGCTTTGGCCTTCCTGATGGCCGATACAACCTCATTCCTTTTAAGTTTATATTTGGCCCAGTCGTGTGGGAAATTGGTACGTTTAGCAATGCGATACAGACGTTTTCTCTGTCTCATTAGTAGTCTTATTTCATTATGCATCCATTTCGGTTGATCCATTCTGGAAGCAATAAATTTGTTGGGTATATGTTTGGATGCAGTATCGAGTATTTTGTCAGTGAAATTTGTAACTATGGTATCGAGACATAAAGTATCGAGGATAGAATTCCAGTCGGTGTCAGAGAAAGCCTCGTTTAACGCATTATAATTACCCTGAGAATAAAGCCATATCCTTCGCCTAAAAGAAGGTGGGTTTGATTTCAAAAATTCGACTTCGATTGAAATTGGGCAGTGATAGCGGGTCATGTCTGGAATAATTGGTTCGAGGACTTCACATGATTTCACGTTGATTGTGTTACTTACAGCAAATAGATCTAGCAATGAAGCAGATGTTTCAGTAAAACAAGTTGGTTCACTCACAAGTTGTCTGAGGTTAAAGTAATTGATTATTTCAGAAAGGCTACTTCTTAAAGAAACCATTTGGTTGTCGTTGAAATCACCCGTGATAATTAAGTCACCAACTGACGTGTCTCTAGCTTTTTCGACGGATGCTGATATGGCATCCCATGTATCTGGAGGACTGTTGGGTGGACGGTAGAATACTCCTAATAATAACGATCTACTCCGTTTTGTAAATACTTCAGCCCATATACACTCCGCATTCGGTGTATCAAGATCCGATCTGTGTCGAAACGAAATACCCTCTTTAATGTAAATGGCAACCCCACCTCCCCTTGAAGAGCGATCGAATCGCAATGGTTCTTGGAACCCATGGAGTTGGACATCCATGGAGTTGGACACCTTATTTATTTCGTTTTTATGAAATGATTATTTATTCAACTGAGGACAATTGCAGCTCTCCACGAGTATTTTCTGTACACTATAAAACTAATTTCGGCGTCCTCGCCGCCCCGAAGCCGTCCCTATCCCCGCCGTCCCAACCAGTACTTCGGACTCAATACAACACTAAATTGAAAAGATTCACAACTTCACGACGATTGGAAGGTATTTTGATTCGATGATAATTAACCCTTTACCCAACGAATCGCCCGCATCCGCCCGCGTAATATGCAAATTCAGCAGCTGAAAAAATATTATTTTTCGAACAATTTTAATAACAAAACCATATCATGTGACCCCTCTTTGGAACGAGCTCGTCGAGCTCGTTCCAAAGAGGGGTCTGATGATATGGTTTTGTTGAAATTTTTTGAAAAAAATTAAAAAATGATATTTAAAATAATAAATTTTGAAATCGTCTGCGTTGGGTAAAGGGTTAATACATTATGTGGGAGCGCGGTGGTACAGTGACAACTACTTGGACTTTAAACCGAAAGGTCCACGTCTCGATCCCCGTCAGGGGTTATCGCGTTGTGTTCTTGGGCAAAGCACTTCATCCCGATTGCCTATGTGGGGGCACGTTGGCGGCGTGTACTAAGGCGAACTGCACGTCGATGGAGCACTTTTCTGCAACCAATGCTAACCCTGCTTGTGTGGAGTTAGTACGTTGGGGAGTCTGGGAGTTACTCGCTGTTGCTCGGTGGTTCTGTCCGGGTACTCCGTCTTCCTCCACCCGTACAACTGGCATGCACGAGATGACCCTGGCTGTCGAAAGCGTCGTTAAAACCCAATAAATAAATAAATAAATAAATAAATAAATAAATAAATAAATAAATAAATAAATAAATAAATAAATACGCCCTGAGTCAGCCGAGAAATGTTGGCGCGCCTTTCAAAATATTTGTCTCTGCAGCCGCAACTTTCTACCAATCTGCCTGTCGCCAATACTTTTTTTGAATGCATGCAAATCAAGTTTTAACAACCCCCGCTCGACAACCCGTGAGTCATCATCGAGATGGTACTGGTAAAATGAACCTACCTACGTTTGACTATGATTGTCACAGAGTGTTATAAAAATGACCTGCCAGAAATCACAAAAGGCCGAAAAATCTCGCGAAAACTGGAACGATTGTAACGTTGTAACAACCAGTAGTGTAATAATCAACCCAGTAGTGTAATAATCAACCAGTAGTGTAATACAAATCAACCAGTAGTGTAATAAGTAGTAGTGTAATAAACTTAACCAGTTGTGTAATAAACATCCATGACAACCAACAATTTCTCAACAGAATTTGAAAAACTTTTGGGGTCGCTGAAATCATAGTTTGGGTACATCTTATCGATTTTAATCATTTTGTCGTACATTAAAAGGCGTTTTGCAGGTCAAAAATCATTTCGTGGGTTGAATACGGCGAGGAAAGGTATTGTTATGATTTTTATATGTGCGTGTTTTCTGGTGTTTAATGTCACTTTCTGCTTAAGTGTAACTATTTCCTTTGGAATTTCTTAGGAGTAGTTTAATAACTCGGCAATCAACTGCTTAAAAAGTATCCCAAAAAAGCCTTATCACAAGACATTCCCCAAAAATGTGAGTTATCGTTTCTTTCTGGAGCTTACAGAAATTGCATTGATCGCTTGTTGATTTTCCTATTTTTTAGCAAACAGTTTGTGCCCAGAATCCTAGTAGGTATTCGATACTGATACCACTTATATTTCGTCTCAATACTACACTGAAAGGGTATAACCGAGGCCACTTGCCATCTGGATAGTTCTAGTGGCTGCCCCAAATCAGAGTCCCACCGCTTTTTGAAAATAGGGTCTTCGGTTATTTCGATTAAAGTTTTGTATATGTTTTTTGGATGGAGAATTAGCTCAGATATTTGGTGTGCGAGTATAGGGTTTTCAGGGACCGACCTGGGCATGCGCTAGTGCGTATTTAGTTCTGAAACATCAGGACCTGGCTCTTAAATCTCAGAAATTGGCTTCTCAGTTGGCGCGTAACTTCTCAGATCATATTTTGATATTGTTTCGATGGATAATCGAGAGAGACACTCTTGCATGTATTATATATATGATTATCATTTATCATTGTAGAGTGCTTAAGTTAATACTTCAAGTCTTAATTACCAAGCAATAATCTTCACTGTGGTTTCTGATCAAGTCTTGGCTGCCTAAATGGGGAGCCAAGACTTGATCAGAAACCACAGTGAAGATTAATGTTTGCTATAGTGTACTAAATGAAAATGATGAGAGCTATTACATACTTGCAGTGTGTGTTACAAACAGCAGTGTGACTCCGTAAATTGAAATCTGGCGCATGAATTGAAAAAATAGGCTCCGAGGCTAAAGCGTATTTTAAATAGTCCTGATCGGTCCCTGGTTTTGGAGGGTGTGGGGTGGGGGTGTATTCCAGGAATTGTTTTTAGATAGCCGGAGAGAGATTTCAGAATGCCAGTGAATGTGATGAAATCAGTTTCTGAACAGAATTTCCTTTTGAACATGTCAAACGTTAATAATTTCCCGTTGGAGTCCAACAAATCATTAAGAAACAATACGCCCGAATTTTCCCAAGTTTTATAACTCACTTCTTTCCTGTTTATTGTAATATTTTTATTGTTCCATAGGGATGTTCTATATGCATCGACTTTGGAACTTGGTATTACTTTGTCCGAATACTTCGCCTATGAATTTAGAACATTTTTCCAAAAAGGAGAAGAAATTTTTGTTTGTATTTTTCTTAGAAGGTTAGAGTGTAGGGCTGCACGATATTCAAAACAGAACACCTGTATCGGTATTCAAAAAAATACCGCGGTATACCGGTATATCGAAAACTGTTCAGATATATAAACACAAGTACCACAATAGAGACTCGAGGCATCACAGTCAGATCGAATTAGCATGCCTTGATGATGCAGTTCGAAAAACCTTTACGATATCAAAATTTATTATTTTCAAAATTAGTTTATCAGATTTTAACCAAAGATATCAACAAAACTATATCATGTGACCCCTCATTGGAACGAGCTCAATGAGCTCGTTCCAATGAAGGGTCACATGATATAGTTTTGTTGAACCTTTTGAAAATTATTTTTTTCAACTGCTGAATTTGTATATTGCGAGGGATCAAGCAGGCGATTCCTTGGATAAAGGGGTAATTTATTCATTCAGGAGCTACAGTTAAAAAATTCAAGACATCTTGAAAATTAAATTGAGGGTAAATAAATAATGACGATAAACCGATATTTTTGTAATTACACCGGTATTCGATCGATATTGGTTTTAATACCGGTATATATCGGTTTATCGATATACCGTGCAGCCCTATTAGAGTGTGCCAAATACCAACGTTTACTAAAGCACCAGAACTGTGTACAGTACGTGGAGAGTGTATTATCACTAAATCACCCGCGGAGTGGAGATTCCACCCGAGGAATAATTGCAAATTTATTGCAAAGCATAACCAGCACCAGCAAAGTTTCAGCCAATGGACCTCCGGGTTAAACCCGGAGGTCCATTGTCTGAAACATTGCTTGTGTGTTTTATCGATATGTACAAAATTTGAAAGTTATAGCTTGGGTGATGACTCCACTCCGCGGGTGATTTAGTTACAATCCACTCTTCACGTACTGTACGTGCAATTTTGTGCCATACTGATGATTTCATTAGATATCTACGTATCGAGGAAATTTTCAAATAATGAATAAAAGAGTCTATTTCACTCCACATTTTAAATAATTTTGAATAAAAAGTCGTCTTTTTATTTTATCGTTTCCCTGCCAAACGAAATTGTAGAGTAATGTCGTTAAATCTCTTATAAATTGATCCGAGGGGTTTGGAAGCGTGAGAAATAAGTAAACCAGCTTAGAAATGACCAGAAATTTGACAATAGTTACTCTTCCCCCAAGGGAGTAAGACTTCTCTTTCACCAAACATTTAATAAACTTTTTATTTCCATTAACTTAGTCTTATAGTTCTGTTCGGTCATAACGTCAATATTATGGTAAAATTCTATACCTAAAATTTTAAAGTGGGTGGGGTTCCAATGGAGTTTCCATTTATCGCATATCTGTTCAATACAGTCCCTCTTACTTCCAATCCACACAGTCACCGTCTTGTCGTAGTTAATTTTTATTTTAGGCCTGACATACTTTTAAAAATTCCTAGTATTTTCATTGTTTCAGTCAACGGATTGTTGAGTGCCACCAAGGAAGAGTGAAGTGTCGTCCCATACTGTGATATCTTTATCTCGATACCACCAATATTGATTCATTTTATATCAGGTGAGCTCCGTATCATTGTACCTAGTATTTCTGCACAAATCAGAAATAAGTACTGTGAAATTGGGTCGCCTTGTCTACAGCCACACCCCAATCCAATAAATTTAGAAATACTACCATTTACTTGTAGATACGACGTAATATCATTATACAATGAGCCAATATTAGTGATGAAATTTGGTCCAAAGTTGAAGACTTCAAGTACCTCATTGATAAATGTCCAGGATACAGAATCGAACGCTTTTTCAAAGTCGATCAATAAAGGAAGATCTGGGATATTTTTCTCGTGACTTATATGCAAAACATCAGACACTAAACGTATATTTTCGCCTATATATCTCCCCTTCATGAACCCATTTTGATCCTCGTGAATAATTATTGGCAGAACATATTTCATTCTTTCAGTCAGACAACCCGATAATATTTTATACGTAACGTGTAATAGTGAGATAGGGCGCCAGTTCTTTATTAATTGTCTAGGTTTGCCGTGTTTTGGAAGCATAGTTATTACTCCTTGCTTCTGTGTTTTTGATAAGTGTTTATTGCAGGGACCGATCAGGACTATTTAAAATACGCTCTAGCCTCGGAGCCTATTTTTTCAATTCATGCGCCAGATTTCAATTTACGGAGTCACACTGCTGTTTGTAACACACACTGCAAGTATGTAATAGCTCTCATCATTTTCATTTAGTACACTATAGCAAACATTAATCTTCACTGTGGTTTCTGATAAAGTCTTGGCTGCCTATTTAGGCAGCCAACACTTGATCAGAAACCACAGTGAAGATTAATGCTTGGTAATTAAGACTTCAAGTATTAACTTAAGCACTCTACAATGATAAATGCTAATCATATATATAATACATGTAAGAGTGTCTCTCTCGATTATCCATCGAAACAATATCAAAATATGATCTGAGAAGTTACGCGCCAACTGAGAAGCCTATTTCTGAGATTTAAGAGCCAGGTCCTGATGTTTCAGAACCAAATACGCACTGGCGCATGCCCAGGTCGGTCCCTGTTATTGTTTAGGCCATAGTTCAGTGATCTTACAAGGTAATGTCCAAGAACGATCCAAAAAAATTCTACTGTAGCCGTCTGACCCAGAACTTTTGCTATTTTTCATTGTTTTGAGATAACTGAGTACTTCGTGATTAGTTAGTTCGCCCTGCAGTTGATGTAATGTATATTCCTTCAGTTTTGGAAGTTTATTTAAAATATTCCGTTCCTTTAAATAGTCGTGCAAATGTAGGGAGATGAACGAGTGATCGGTTCTGTATCCAGGTTCAATGTAGCATTTTTCAACTAGACCAGTAATGTGTTCGGACATAAGAAAACAATCCAAACGAGCTTGTTTCCCTTTCGATGTACGCCTCCATGTATAACGTTTTATATTAGGGTTATTCACGCGCCAGATATCAACAAGTTCTAAATGTTCTTTCATATTAAGTACGACATTTCTAGCTCGTGGGTTATTAATGTTTAAATAGTTATAATAATCAATATTGGGGTCTAAAACCAAGTTAAAGTCCCCACAAATAATATAATTAGATGTAGGCAGACTCTCTAGGTCTGTGAGTAATGGCTCGTAAAAAGCGGGACTATCTTTGTTCGGTCCATATATATTAACTATGGCGAAAACTGTGTCTTTTATTTCAATTTCTAAAATTAAACAATTGTCAGACTGGTCCTTTTTAACAGAGATGATTTGAGAGAAATTCTTGTCGATGGGCGCGGAAAGAAAGGGTTTAATTTCATTATTTTTTTTTTTTGCAACCCGTGAAATATCCAAGTCTCATGTTACGTACCAGTACCCTATGCCCGCAAATGCACGAAAACACTTTAGGGTATGACAAGGTCTGGACTGATAGTCGAAGTATATAGAAGAAATGGACGGACATGGCACGTAATTCCGATTGTCCATGTGGGGCGCTGTGTGCTAAGACTTACTGCACGTCGATGATGCACTTGTCTTCAACCAATCCTAACCCTGTTTGTTCGAAGTTAGTACGTTGAGGGGGGGGGGGGGTGCTCACAGTTGCTCGGTGGTTCTCTCGGGGTACTCCGGCTTCCTCTATCCTTAAAACTGTCCTACACGAGGCTTTCTTATCTGTGGGAAGTGTCGTTAAACCCAATAAAAACGAAATGGTCATACACGACAGGAATTCATTGGCCAAATGCAATAAAATCAGGCGACACAAGTAGTAGGGCGCTGCGAAACATCGAAGATTCGATTCAATTTCGACATTAATGAACTTATTCTGGATCGATTGTTCGATTATAGTATATTTTCGAAGCGGGTAATGCATGTTTTTGCGAAGAGACGACAGCAAATAAAGGTCTTTTTCGGCTTATCTGTTTTACGCCTTACACTGGGAGTGTCGTGCTTCAGTCATTACGATCAAACCGAAAGGTCCACAATTCGCTCCCAGCCAGGGGTAATTGTATTATGTCCTCGAGCAAGGCACTTAGTCTCGATTGCCCGCGGGGAGCCTCTTTGGCGTCGTGTACATGTCTTCAACCAATGTTAACCCTGCTTTTGCGGATTTAGTACGTTGGGGATTCTGACTGTTACTCTGTGGTTTTCTCTGGGTACTCAGAATTCCTCCACCCGTAAAACTGTCAATCACATGTTGACCCTGGAGCTCGAAGGTGTCTTTAAACCCAACTAAATAAGTAAATACGCGTTACATTGATACAACAGGTCCCGCGCCCCACTTTGTAAGTACTGTTGCAGCAATGTAACTTGTAACCTCTGCACACGGGTATTCGTGATACCTGCGACACGCGCAAGCCACAACGATATGCATTGTAATTACGTAATTTGGAAAAATAACTAATTTCACGAAAATTGTTTTGCACTGTTTCCGATGTTTCCGCTTCGATACGGATTCGATGTCTACATCTGATCCCGATTAGAATCAAGACTCGATTCAATGATAGGCATCCGATTCGCATGGTTCTAACTTGCAGACTATACAATACAGGACTCTCCTATATTAACGCATTGGTATACTCAAATACCTTGAAACCAAATGTGTAATCATATATCTGACGAAAATTGTGCTTCAGGGGTTGCGAGTAGTGGAATGGGGAGCGACCGCCTATGACATATTTTCAAAATTTATGAAACTGTTAAGCGAAAAATCCACAAGAATTGTTTCAATAACAATGCATCTCCCCCTCACCTGTGTTCTTTCATTCGAGTATTGGATTTATTGTTCTAAATGGACAGAGAGACCAATAAATCAATGGTCACTTCTTAATTGTATTAGCTGAACACTTTGGCCAGTTAAAAAAAGAAAAAAAGACAGGTGGGTGTAATTTCATTCACGTGGGTTACCCGGATTACATCACGTTTTACAACATCTAGTATTGCCACGATATGACATGAATTGAAGTGTCAAACACGAATACGTGAATAAATAAACAACTAGTGAAATTATAAAAGTGATTGCTTGAAATATGAAGTACAGAATTCTACATGTATACTAATGTGGTCAAGAAAGTAGTGTTTGAACCAAGAACATTGCTGTGGGTAGTGTAGGGAGAAGAGGGAGTGACCCCCAAATATTTTTTTCAGTCGTGACATTTTCGTCAGGATTCGAGTCTAAAACATCAATTGACAAATTGATAGCACTATCTGACATGTACAATATAGAACTTCCAACAGCCGCAAATAAACAAATAGAACGCCTACGGCCGCTTTGGAAGTATTAACGCACGTGTTTTGCTCTGGTTATCAATACTTTTTGTTACACGCCTGATTTATGAAATCCCTATCTACAGCAACACTAAACCATGCGGAAAAAAGGAAAACCCGTGCCCTACATATGTGCCTAACGGAAATGGTTGACGGGCTATTTTGAACGATGAAGTCATGTGTCAAAACTGAACATAACCCCGCCTACTTGGAATTTCCGTTTGGCCTACAATCACGGAAGCGATTGCGTTCAAATAGGATAGCAAAGACAATAAGCTAAATAAAAACATCTTTGTGTATAGAACTACTGCTAATGTTTAGAAGGGAGAGTTCAAACCAATCATTATCAGCTGTATAATGATATATATCTGCCCCCGGGAATTCCCCCCAAATCGAACATGTATTTGTAAACATTAGCAGACGACTGGTTGACGATAAAATCTGTTCCCCTTGTTGATAGTTGTCAAATGAATTGCTGAGTGCCCTTCTAATAGTTGTTTTTATAGGCGTGTAGTAAATACAGAACGACATGCGCGTGCCATCGGGGGAGAATAAAACGAGAGGCCTATGGCCTCTCGTTTTATCCTTTCGCACTGGAACGCGTGCCATATCGATTAACCCATTCCCAGGCGCATGTCGTTCTGTGTATTTATGTACGATAGTTACCATTGAGGAGTAGTGCTTTTCGAGAAGCGGGCACATAATTCATGGAACCTCTTCCCTACTCCATGCATTCCACGTTAGAGTTTATCTCGACGTGATAGCTCAAGTTGTTTCCCCGGCTTTCAACTCAATCCTTGCAAACCTGTATTTATCTACTTTAAGCATCTTATCGTAATGTGACAGTAGTATCAGGAGAGCGCTACTCACAAAAACATAAGTTCTTTTTATCATTTGATTAATTTTCGCATTGAATACTATACGACTCTTCTTCGGAACGAGCTTGTCGAGATGGCCCGGGAGTGGGGGAGCTATGTTGTGGAGGCACAAATTTATGGTTTTTCAACTGTTCACGTTTTTTGTACCTCGTTAAAAAGTACGCGAACTAGGTTTAAGGTTATTAAGTGAATCCAAAGAAACGGAAAACATTAATTTGAACATGATTTGAAACAAAAACAGAACTACACATCCGAACTCTAACATTTCTCGAATGACTGTCCATTAACGAGCTTTTCCCTGGTTGGAAAACCACCGGATCAAACGATAAACACATTTTGTTTCAGTAAAAGGTGTTGATTTTTTTTTTTTTTTGGCATTTGCGTTTGTATCTACTGATGCCGCGAGCGGGATGACCAACGAAGTTTACGCGTCACATGGTTCGTTGTTATGGTGTCAAATCCGTGCTCTCACAACAAAACATAATGGGGTGTAAACGTGGTAATTGCGGAAATGATTTAGATAAAAACGAATCCAACGAGAAACGTCTTTCTACGTTTAGTCAACAGTTACTGCAAATAAATTCGATCTCACCAGAAGGAATGTTCAGAAAACATATAATATAAACAATATCACATATAAACGAATTGAATTCCTGACTGGAATATGAGGTTAAGTGGTGGGTGTTTGGGTTATTTCTAACCGAATATGATCTACACACTAGAAATGTTGCGATCATAATGCCTAATTACCGGTACAGGCATTTATTTATTTATTTATTGGTGTTTAAAGTCACATACTTATACACAATGGCTAATCGTGACCGTGACAGTTTACGGGTGGAGGAAGCCGGAGTACCCGGTGAGAACCACCGAGCAACGACGAGCAACTGCCAGCTCCTCAACATTCCAACTCTGTTCAAGCTCCGCTCAAGCAGGGTTACAGCGGTTGAAGACATGTGCGCCATCGACGTGCAGTACGCCTTAGTACACAGCGTCATCGTGCCCCCATGTAGGCAATCAGGATAAAGTGCCTTGCCCAAGGACACAACGCGGGTCGCCCCGGACAGGGATCGAACTCGGGACCTCTAGCAAAGAAGTCCAACAGTCTACCCCTGAGCCACCGCGCTCCTATCGGTACTGGTACCGATTGGAACACTACATTTTAATGACTTATATTTTTGTTGCCACCAGTGGTATAATATTTAGTTTCAGATCCATGTATTTGCTGTATTAACCCTTTACTCAACATAACGGACAAAACCTGCCAGCGCTATTCTCAAAAATCACCAATTAATTTTCATTATTTTTTCATTTTTTGTCCCCAAAACATAGGTTATGACCCCTCGTTGGAACGAGCTCGTTCCAGCGAGGTGTCATAACCTATGTTTTTGAGACAAAAAATGAAAAAATTAGTTGTTCAGGGGTTTTTTTACAAGTGTGGTCTGCTTTTCTAGTTGGGTAAAGGGTTGAAGAATAAAAGAATTATTTAGAGAGCGATGCGCTGATTATTTTACCTATAATGTTGTAGCAATATCCGTCTTGTCCTCGACTTGAAGGCAGAACTATATGTGTATCACTTTTGCATTCTGGTTTCAGGTTATATTCGCACTTCTAAAACAAAAAAAAAGAGTACTAATACAATTTTAAACATTGTTAAATCTAGGAGGGGAGAGGGATTAGGCATTCCAGTTCATAAGTTTAGGTCCACATCCTAAAACAATTAGATTTGGACCTGAGTTGGAAAATGTCTGTGGAACTGTCAACGTTAATTCTAATTCACACATTAAACATTCATGTCCACTTTTTATTCCAGCAAGCCAATGGCCAACCCAAGACATTTCTCACAATTTGTAATTCCCTGTGGACAATCTCCTGTTAATTTCCAGATCCTCTAAAATGAGTTTGCGGCATGAGAATTTCCAGTGTGAATTTTTACCAGGGAATCCCATAGACATTTTCTAATTCACCGAAAATTACAAGTTTCAAAAATATTTCAAATGAGTTGGTCATTAACACTGAAATATCCACAAGGAATTTCAAGTTTTGTTAAAACGACCAGTACTTCTGTACGTCCGTGGACACTTTTGCTTTCGCCTGTAATTCGAATTGTGCCCACCCGGTGAAAATTGGTCAAAATAGAATTGGAAAAATTCGTGTCTCGTCGAGGTTTTTTGTTCAGATTAATGGAAGTGTAAAATCGATTTTCCACTTGACGTCTCTCTAAGAATACTGTGATTACCGTGCACGCTGACGGTGACGATACCCCGCCTTTGATTTTCGGATGTCCAGAAGTCATCTTTGTTCGTGTTTATGGAAGTGGAATAAGTTAATGGTTTCGACCATCACGGCGATCACCGTGCTGATGACATCTCGCCGTTCATCTTCCCATGTCTGGACATCATTTTTGTTCGCGTTAATGAAAGCAGAAAATCAATTTACCGGTCGACCGACACGGCGATCACCGTGCGTACTAACCATGACGGCATTTCGCCATTCATGTTCCCTTGTCTGGATATCATTTTTGTTCGCGTTAACGGAAGCAGAAAATCGATTTACCGCTCGATCGAGACGGCGATGACCATGCACACTAACCATCACGACTTCTCGCCTTTCGTCGTCCCGAGTCTGAGCATCATTTTTGTTCGCGTTAACGAAAGCAGAAAATCACTTTACCGCTCTACCGAGACGGCGATCACCATGCGCATTAATCATCACGACATCTCGCCTTTCGTCTTCCCGTGTCTGGACATCATGTTTGTTCGCGTTGGTGAAAGAAGAAAATCGATTTACCGTTCAACCGACACTGCGATCACCGTGCACACTAACCATCACAACATCTAGCCTTTCGTCTTCCCGTGTCTGGATATCATTTCTGTTCGCGTTAATGAGAGCAGAAAATCGATTTACCGCTCGGCGAACACGGCGATCTTCGTGCGCACTAACCACGACAGCATCTCGCCTTTCTTCCTTCGGTATCTGGGCAACGTTTTGTGCTTGTGTTTATCGAATTGGAATTATTTAATGGTTTTACAATCGGCTTAATATTCCGAAATGAAAATAGAAAAAAACATTCTCTTCCTTCTTAATTCGTTTTTATTTATTTTCAAACTGTATATATCTCTATTTTTTCGAATTATATATATAATCACGGTATATTAATATCAGGTTTTACCGGGGGTTAAGACTTACTAGAATACTTTAGAATACTTTTCAGAATTTGTCTAACAGTGTTTTTTTTCACATTTTGCTTTCTACTTTTTTCCTAGTTTCTTTTTTTCGCGTTGTATTACACACCCGTTTAGTCAGAACGTGGCTCATGAGAACTATTATCGCGACATTTCATTTCTTTCGTCGTCTGTGTGTATTTTATCTTATTGTGTCTGTACCCTGAAGAAGGTCTTCATCAGACCGAAAACTAGGTGGAAGTTGTTTTTTTTCCTGTGCTGTGTGAGCTTTATTTTGGCGAATATTAAATTAATAGAATTGAAATTAGTTAAATTGTAATTAATTAAATAAAGTGAAAGTATTAAAATGGTTAATCTACTTGTAGTTTGCCAGAATTAAACAAATACTCTCAACATCTCAACATCCCGAGAGTTTCCGGTCTGAGAAAAAGATTTGCCCTGATCGTTGGCGATGCGATAGCTACAGAGACGGAAGAAATTGCTTCCCGACTTAAGATATGATTCTTGAAGGTTCGAATACGGTAACGAAACAGAAACATAACAGCCTGAAGATAGAAAAAAGAGGATAAGTCCCGTGCAAACGAAACAATCTGAAGCGAAGAAAACAAACGGAACACCTTCCCCCACCCCCTTGCCATGGATTCGAAAACTCAGGTAAAACAGCGCGGCAACAGAAAAAGGATAGCTCCCGTCGCTGTTGCGAATTTGCAAACGAAACAATCCGAAGTAAAATAAAGCGCCTTCGCAAATGAAACAACCCGAAGCAAAGAAGTAAAACGATAAAGTTCCCGTCGCTGCTGTGTATTCGTCGTCAGTACGGAAAAAATAAAGACCATTGATTCGACGATCGTCTATTGGAGTTCGTTTGATCTACAGCGGGTGCAAATGTCTCGAAAGACATATTGAAGGATATGAAAAATCGTATGACTGCACCGCGTATTTGAATTAGATTTACTAGCCTTGAAATATTGCACTCGGGAATTATGCAATCTCCGAAGTTAAGCAGCCGTGGAGAAATATATTGTTTGAATAAACGTTTGAATCATTCAACTGACATCGTGCATTATTGTTGAATATTCCACATAAATAAAGAGCGTGATTTGATGCCTTTTGGGACCTAAAATACAATTGGCTATTGGTGTGTTTTTGTTGGGAAATTCCTGAAAAATATGCGCACGTGACGGATAATTCCCCTCCTGCCAGTTTTTCTCACTTATTTGTTGCATGACCCCCTGTTTTCGGGTCAGAAAAGGTTATCCGAAGGGCTATTTTTGACAAAGGTATTTGAATGACAAAATTAAAGTGATGCGATCATATATGTTTCGTCTGAACGTTATTATGTTATGATCGCCTATGGGAATATACTTAGTGCTGTAATTCCTATAGGAAATACATTTTTCTGTCTTCCAGACCTGATTCAGTAATTATATTTGGGGTTACTTCATATTTAAATGTTCATTGGGGAACCACACATTTTATAATACTGTTTTATTGTTTTGTTATATTTTTGTCAGTCAGCAGGGAAGTCTATATATTTCCAAAAATAAGATTGTTAATACATGCAAATTCACATCCTGAAGAAGTGTAGCCTCCAGAAGCATACGGTAACCTCCGGCAAATGCCAATTAAAAGCCTATTTTATCCTATTAACAAATTTATTTAAACCATGGGAGAGAGGAGGATTCCGATCTTCCAACCCCTCCCAAATCACCATTCAAACACATAGCCAGAAAACCTATTTTGTAAATCTATTCACTAGTATTTAGACGTTTTTCTCCATATTCTGTTGTTACAAATGTTATAAAACAATTACTCCATTGAAAGAGTATTTCAGAACACAAATTTGGGGAGGATGGGGCTGCAATGGACAAAATAACGTAATAAAGTGACAAATGTTAATGAATGGCATTACCAATATAGCAGTCTAGTACTAGTGCTGCCAGGGTTCCCATTTTACAACACAAAACTACATTAACAATTTGGAAGGGAGCGCGGTGGTTCAGTAAGTAGAGGTGCAGGCTGCAAGTCGGGAGGTCCTCGTTCGAATCCCACCTGCGGCAACCACGTTGTGTCCTTGGGCAAGACACTTCATCTCCATTGCCCGCGTGGGGGTACGGTGGCGTTGTGTACTAAGGCGTACTGCACGTCGATGGTGCACTTGTCTTCAACCAATGCTAACCCTGCTTGTGTGGAGTTAGTATGTTGGGGAGCTGACAGTTGCTCGCCGTTGCTCGGTGGTTCTCTCCGGGTACTCCGGCTTCCTCCACCCGTAAAACTGTCACGGTCACTATTAGCCATTGTGCATAAATATGTGACCTTAAACACCAATAAATAAATAAATAAATAAATAAATAAATAAATAAATAAATAAATAAATAACAATTTTGAAATATTGTTCTCTCGTTCAACCAATGCCGCTCGCAGCCATACTGAACCTCTTGGCTGTTAAGAAACACCTGGAAAGACTGTACAGCATGGTTTGGAGGCTGAAGTTAAAAGCATACACTCTCAGTTTCTTATGATTTTCTTTGGGACTGCAGCACTCATGGTCCACCGAGGTTTTTTTTTCTGTTTGACAACCTTGTCTTGGCTTTTCTCACTATTCATTGTTTGCCAGTCAGTACTCTTATGCAGACATACACAAATGTGTGACTGACTGTCTGTCTGTCTGTCTGTCTGTTAACGTGTTTCTTTCTACATTTTCAATAATTGGCAACTGACTATCTTTCACCCTGCACCCCCCCTCACTCCCCCCCCATCACTCCCCCCCCCCCCACACACACATCAAACAGCATCATTTCTTGACGCAGATATCTGATTCACCCTCCTTGGAAATATATTTTCTACAATTTCACTCTTTCTGTCAGAATGGATGTCTAGAGATTGAAACCAAAGTTGTGAAAGTGCACTCTTTGTACTTGTACCACAAGTAGAGCACTAATGAATCAATATTTGATTTTGTTGGCATTTTAACAGTGTTATGAGATACCACAGGAGCATTACTAGTCATACTGTTGGATAAAATCAGTTTTTTTGTATTTTATCAGTGCCAAACCAGTAGCTCTAGGTGCCTTAACTGAGAAAAAAAACAGGGTTTTTTTATAAAAATTGCAAAATATTCAACGAAAGTATGTGAAATGTGTTCAGAAGCCAGAATGTGATTTCAAAACTATCACAAATGGGAAATTTAATGTCACAAGAGGTTTTGAGTGAAATCATATTTTTTTTTTATTAAAAGGGACATACCGGGGAGGGGGGGGGGGGCACATTCATGGCTCTATTTTACCACATCAGTAGGTGGAGGGAAATATGACCTCAGTTGTTAGGTTCTGAACAAAATTGACATCCTTATTGTTTCATGGCGGTTGGACCACGAACACTATTTCTCTTGCCATATGGTTAAATGAGATATATTTCAAAACGTATTGTTTATGGATGCAGAATTTAGTATTATTTTGAGATTACGATAGTTTTCAAAGAAAGCTGTGGATTCTTATCCCCCACCCCAGTTTACTCATTAGGTAACAGAGTAGAAAAATCTGTTGGAGGCAATACCAGTTTTTATGTTCATTTGATACAGTTTGGACACTTTTGTTTAAAAGAACAAATTTCCCACATTTTTGACTCAGCAGAAGCCAAATGTCGAATTCAAATGCAGAAAAGACTCCTCTTTTATCACATTAAGGAGGTAAAATGTACCTTTGGGAGTAGGTTGGGTAAAGGATTATAGCTGCGACTGTAATAAATTAGAAATAGAGTCACCCACCTTGAAATGCTGCACTCGGGAATTTTTTTTATTATTAGGGTTTAACAACACATTAACAGCCAGGGTCATATCATGTCGGTGACAGCTTTACGGGTGGAGGAAGCCGGAATACCAGGAGAGAACCACCGAGCAACGACGAGCAGCTGTCAGCTCTCCAACATCGTAACGCTGAACTCTGCACCGCGGCAGAGGCAGGGTTAGATTGGTTGAAGACATGCGCACCATCGACGTGCAGTACGTCTTAGTACACAGCGTCATCGTGCCCCCATACAGGCAATCGGTGTTAAGTGCCTTGCCAAGGACACAACACGGGAGTGCGAATCAGTCGCTAAAATGGCCACCCATCCAACTACTAACCGCGCTCGACGTTGCTTAACTTCGGTGATCTGACGAGAACCGGTTACCGCGACGCCACCGCGCCCCCCCCCCCCCCCCCCCCTCCTCGGTAATTAAACAATCTCCGAAATTAAGCTGCCTTGGAAAAGTATATTGTTTCAGTAAACTTTTGAATCATTCTCCTGGCATTTTGCATTATCGTTGAATATTCCAAATAAATAAAGAGTGTGATTTGATGACTTTTGGACCTAACAGTACAATTAACTATTGGTGTGTTTTGTTGGTAATTCCATGTCCCTTCCTGTCGGTTTTTCTCTCTTATTTGTTGATCTCCTGTTTTCGGGTCTAAAAAAGTTTTCTGAAGGGTTATTCTTTACAAAGATCATTGAATATCAAAACTAACGAGATGCAATCATATAGTATTTTCCCCTGAACATTATAATGGTCGACGCTGGGAAATATTTAGTACTGTGTTACCAAATCGCGAATTCAACTCACATGAGCGAGTAATCTTCGCTCTGAGACAGAGAGCCGATGCGATCAAGAATTATTTAAATCGTTCATTCACCATTCCCAGTCGTACGATGTACATGTATGATCCCAAAGAGTTCAGGGATGTCATGAAAATGGAATCGAACATAACAAACTTGTTCCGAGAGCATGATGGTCGTGGCATCAAGATAAAGATGATCCTGAAATGTTTCATGGAAAAAGTAACGCACACGAAGAAAGAGACTACCTCCTAAGTCTGTGAGGGTTATTTTCAGTCTAAGAACGCGAAGATGTTGGATACTTCGTACAAGCGAGATTTTAGCGCAGATAAAAGGTGAGATGTTGGAATCTACTGCTGCCTTTCAAATGAAAGTTAGTAATTGGGCGTGCCGTGAGGTATTGAAATTAGAAATTCACATGGATAAATACAATCCCTAACGAACGCTTCCTCACATGAATTTCCATACTTGTTAGAGAAGAGGAATGCTATAGTGAACATTGTAAATTGCAAAGACAATCTCTGCTTCAAATAGGCAGTGACTTCCTTGTTGTCCCCCGTGAAAGCAAACTCTCACAGCGTTTTGAAATACCAAGAGAATTCGAAACGTTTAGGTTGGTCTGGACGCGAATTTTTCAAACTGACTTACGAGACATCGATCGTTTCGAGAGACGGAATCCGACCGTAGACGTGAATGTATTTTGGATACGACACAAGTTTTTCCATTGCTTATCAGTCCGCACAGAAATGATGGTGGTAGAAAAGAAGTGAATTTGATAATGATCTCAACATCAACATATTCAACATTCTTGCAGGATTAAAATTCTGAGTCATCTGTTTTCAAAGCAGACGACCTGACACTACACTACGGAGACAGATTTTTTCTGCTTCAGCTATTTGAATTCATTTCAGAGCAAAGAATTGTTAGAGAGACACAAGGACTGTTGTTGCGTCCATCAATCCGTGAAACTTATCCTGCCTAAAAGGTGTAGCGTATTAATTTTCAAGCACCACAACAGACAGTTAAGAGTGCCTTTCGTCGCCTACATGGATTTTGAATTGTTCAGGGGAAGGATGAGTTTGTGTCATTTGATCCCCAATGTCAACAGTTACACCAAGAAATATCATGTACATGCGTGACTCGGAATCAGAAATCAGAAAGTTGTTCGAGCTGTTAGAGCTGTTTAAAAAAACGATGGACGAACAGAATAAAGAATACAGAAATGCAGTGGAATGTCACATTTGTCGAGGACCATTCGATGACAAACCATCATCCGGGTAAGATTCGGGGATTACAACCATTACTCTGGTCTCTATAGGAGTCCCGCTCACAATAAATGTTATTTGGTGTTTTGAGACGTGACATTTTATCCTGTCTTTTTTTCATAATTTGTTGGTATACGATTCTGAACTGTTCATTAAAAATCTAGGCTTTAGCGAAGGCGAAATTTCGTGCATTGCCAAGAATTAAGAGAAATACATTTCGTTCACGAAAAAAGATTGTGGTAGGTTAAAACAAACAAGGGAATTGCTGATAACTCGAGACATACATTTCGTAGACAGTTATAAATTATTGCTTTCCAGCTTGGGAGGTCTGGTCGAACATTTGGAAAAGGATAAATTCCGCATCTTGACTTTTTCCAGATAAATGGAACAGTAATTTGGAAAAGGTGTCATCTGTATGATAAGCAGTACGGTTTGGACAAATTTGAGGAGTCCTTTGCTACCTCCCAAAGAACAGTTTTATTCAAGATTCTGCAGCGTGCACATTCGGATGAGGATTACGAGCACTCTAAAAAAAGTGTGAATTTTATTTAACCCTTTACTGAACGTAACGTCAAATCGGTCAGCGCTATTGACAAAAATCACCATTCAATTTTCATTATTTTTTCCATTTTTTGTCTCATAACCACAGCTTGTGACCCCTTTTTGGAACGAGCTCGTTCCAATGAAGGGTCATAAGCTATGGTTTTGACGCAGAAATTAAAAAAAAATAGTTATTCAAGAATTTTATTTGCAAGTGTCGTCTCCTTTACGTGTTAGGTAAAGGGTTAACACAGAATCGCTAAAAGATTATCACAATCTGTGCTTGAAAACATATGTCCTACTCTTAGCAGACGTTTTCGAAAATTTCAGAGATGTGTGTTCTAGGCATTAAGATCTGGATCCCCCTTGGTACTTCACAACTCCCGGACTGGCTTGGGACGCTCTGTTGAAAGTTACGGAGGTGAGATTAAAATTGTTATCCGATGTTTAGTTTAGTTTAAACATGTTTTTATTAGCCATAAAGTTAAAAGAATTGGAGACCAATTTTTTTTTTTTTTTTTTCGTCCCGTGGGGGTTGGTCTTATTCAACGGTTCACGGACTGGTGGCCCATCGACACCATTTGTAATCAATGTTCGGGGGGTTGATTTGCCCTCTCGTACATTGGTAGCGTTTCTCTCACAAACCGTTTACTATCCACCATAGTATTATTCAAAAAGAGGTTCTATCACTAAACCTGATGTGCCAATGATAGAAACTATAGCCCTTACCGTATAGCCCTTACCGTGTATCCCTTACCGAATTGTTGCTTAGTGTATTACTTATTGTATTAATTATCGTACTAAACAAAAAAGTCGTATCCTTTGTCTACATCCTTGTAGAGTGGTGAGGGAGGACGCTACAGAGATATCAGTGGGGAATTCTCCACCCGACAAGTTTCTAATAACTGGCGAATATAGGCCACGGGAACTGGCGATGGGTTTTCGGTCGTGGGGGTTGGTCATATCCAACGGTTCGCGGACCGACGGCTCATCGGCGCTTTCTGTATTCTATGTTCGAGGGGTTGATATGCCCTCACGTACATTGGTAGCTTTTCTCTCACAAACTATTTACTATATCCCATAGTATCTTTCCAAGAAGAGGTTCCATCACTAAACCTAATGAGCCATCAACACAAATCTTGCTGTCAAAAATATACTTTTCGTCAAAAGGGAATGGCATGAAGACAGCCTCTCAGGCTATGCCATTTCCTTGCAGCGCGTTCAACTATAACCTGTTTTATTGTTATCTTGTATATTCTTATGCTGCAAAATAAATAAATAAATCAATCAATCAATCAATACAACTTATGTTAACTCCTCGCCATAAGTACAATACAATAGAAAAACTATACATAGATGTGGCCCTGAGATATTCAAATGTATTTACATATAAATAGAGATTTACACTACATAAGAAATATGTGTTGAATCTGGTAGGCTAGTAATACTATCAGGACTCAAAATACATAAGGTTGGACATGGGCGCTGTGAAAGGCCTTGGATGGCTAGTTCTATCTGACGTTGACATCCTTCCCATGTGCAAAAAGGTGTCAGAGGTGCCATATCCACCGTGTCTCGGAGATGTGCGAAAGTCAACAATCATCTAAAATAATTCGAGTCGGAGGAGTCTAGCAAATACATTACCTATTTAGACATAAATAACCTGTATGGTTGCAGTATGGTTGGGCCATGTGTCGTCCCTTGCCCACAGGAAATTTCAAATAGGTGACTAAACCGACAGTGATCGAAAATTGGAGACATTATCTGTGCGTTTTGAAAGTGGATTTGGGCTACAATTCTGAACTCGACGACATGCACAACGAATACCCATTAGCTCCGGAGAATATAGAGATCGACGGTGGTGTAAAAACAACTCATTCTGAATCTACGAGACAAATGCAGCTACGTTTTCTATTGTGAAAATTTGAAACTGCATCTCGAGTACGGTATGATATTGATGAAGAAGCATCGCATCATCCGACCCGACTAGATGATTGGATGAAAAAATATATAGTTCACAACACACGTTTGAGAAATCAGGCCAAGATGGAATTTGCAAAAGAGTTCTTCAACTTGATTAATCATTCCGTCTTTGGGAAAACGGTGGAAAACTTGAGGGCACAACCCGACATTCATCTCGTCACATTGGAAGAGCATGCTAGAAAATGTGTTGCGAGAACAACTACCCACACAGAATAATTTTCGACCAGAATATGGTGGCCGTGCGCATGAAGAAGACTCGATTGACGTTCGACAAACCAGTGTGATTGGGAATGTGCATTCTGGATTTTAGCAAGACCTTTATGTATCGTTTTCATTATGCTTACCTCAAGAAAAAAATCACCAATCCAAGCTGTTGTTTACCAATATGGATAGTTTGGCTTACGTGATAGAGACGAGAAGATATGTACGAGGAAATCACAGATGATGTTAAAGAGTGGTTTGACCCTTGCACTCTCGACCCGAAACACTGTTTGGGCATCGCTTCAAAAGAGAATTAAAGGTGCCTGTTAAATTCGAATTAGAAACTGTTGATAAAGAAATCGCACAATGGATCAGTTTGTGGGTGAGCTGTATGCCTACTGAATCGACGGAAGAAAAGCCATCAAGAAATAGAAAGGGATTCAAAAGTACATCATTTGAAACAACATAACTTTTGAAGCATGCAAGCGTTGTCTGTTTGACTGTAAGACAGTCAGCAAAAAGGTGAATGAAATTCGAAGCAATAAATATGACATCTACACAAAAAGAGTGAATAAAATTGCCTTATTGGCTGATGACGACAAGAGATACGAATAACCAGATGGAAAAAGGACATTATTTCATGTTTCTCCAGACAACGATTCTTCAAATTCAAGAGGCTAAGACGAGTACACGGCACTGCAAACTAATCAGGCCAGAAAATCTAGAAGATAATTTTTAAAAAAACATCGAACATATCGGAAGAAGGTGTTATTTTACCAAACGAACCCTTATCCAATAGGGATTTGTTAGAAGCGGTCAAAACAATAAAGATAAAACATTTCCGATGTATCTTTTCTCGAGATGCGTTACCAAGTCCCAGCAGCGGACGAGAAGAATGCAGAATTTTGAATCTAGACGAATTCTTACACTGCGATACCTGTTTAGTTCAAGAAAAATAAAAACAATTACTATATCAATATATCCTCATTTCTTCGAGTGGTGATATCCCATATCTATAGATATGGGATATCACCACTCGAAGAAATGAGGATATATTTGAAATCGCCCATCTATTGTAACACGGAACGAGTACATTACATTGATGTTTTTCAATCTATACATAGGAAAAGGAAGAAATACATAAAATAACTGAATAGAAAAAAATGACAACTGTTATATTGGTGGAAGTTAATAAATTTCTACGAAAAGAGAAAGACTAGTGTCGACTATGTTGTTGGAATATCCGATGCTTACTTGAATGGTCATTTTGTCTGGAGATATGAACTTCAACAAGAGTCATTGAACATGGATTCTCTTAAGCTTTATAATCTTCCACACATGTAGACAGTAGATCTCAGAGATCCCGCCACTACAAAGGCAGACGAGGATTTCGAGGGACGCTTGAGAGATAATTATGTGTAGAGAAACATGAACGTCGATCTAGACTTGAAATCAAAACAATTGATGAATGTCAACGATCAAGTGGATCCGCCCGATGGCAACGTTATACAAAGGATTCTCACGCTCATTTTAGTAACCATCTGAGAGAGTGTTACGTCAACAAGACAATGGATTTGAAATTGAATGTGAATGAGCATAAGATATTGAATCTAGCTGAGCCCACGGATCCTGAGATGCGGCATCTAAGATAAACATAGACGCCAGAGAATGAAAGATCGTTGAGGCAATGAACAAGATCAAGCTGAAGACCGATTTGGATGCCGAATTGAATAAGAGAGTCAATCTGTCGAAAATCGAGGACGGAGTTTCGGAATCGACCACTGTCCATAAAGGAGACGTGGATTCTGCCCTGTCAAAATCTCGACCTTTCTCAAAATGCACGTGAACCATTTTTTTCTGAACAGTAGATCGGGAGTAATGAAGGAGGATGGGCTCGACATGGGCGATCACAAACTATTTGGTCAAGAGATCGACCAGGATTATGAATCGAGTGCCGTCAGCCGGGACTATGTGAATGACCTTAACTGCCGAACATTAACGAAGTCTTGAACGCCAAAGTCGATTTTGTCTCAAAATATTCAACGAGGTTTCGATGTGAAATCTGTCACAAAGGAAAAACTGCTGAGTTACTATGTTTTAAACGTGGAATGACGATCACAATCGATATTTCGGTTAACCGGTTGACGGTTTTTCAAATCGGTTAGGTATGTAACCGGTTTCAAACCGGTCATCCGGTTAACCATTTCAGTACTAGAAACAATAAAATATGTGAGACAGATCATAACTGGAAATGAATGAATATGTTTTCCCATGCACAGCGGAGAAAAGATCATTAACTTCTACCGACATGGTGAATGAGGCTAAAGACAAGATCGTGATGAACAGTGTTCAAAATGAAATTTATAACACTGGGAAGACGAAAAATCAATATTCTAGTTCTGATGTATTCACCACGCCTTTGTGACTTGAAGTGGGAGACTGAATTAATTTCAAGATCGTTTCATCTAATCCCAAAGCTGCGACTTCTGTTGTGTCTCTGTTCATTGAATTTGACCCTATGAAGGAATAAAAAAAAACATACGCAGAGCACGTGAACCACATCCTCTTTTATTCATTTGCTCACTCGCAAAGTTCTCACAGGTGAAAAGGAGGAGCATGTATAAAAATAACTCAAGTTTTAATTTTGTAAAAAAATCAAATTTTTAATTTTATTTAATTTATGGGTTTTAAAAAACTGCAATTTTAAAATTTTTATCTAATAATTTTATTTTTTTATATTTAACTAACAATACAATACAATACAATATTTTATTCACAATATACATGTACATATAGTGTAGTTACAAATATAAATGTATTTAGATGTTTTCCAAAAAAAAAAAAATATTGTGTAACTAGAACAGTGACAAGTTGTAAAAAAACATGCATATTGTAAGGAGACGGCATTGCTCAATGGCTGTCTCCCTGCCATCTCCTATTTGGAAGTGCGAGGATGGGCCAGTACAGGTGGTAAATAAGTTTCAATTATTCTTTATTAAATATTTGGGGGAGATTCAGACAAGGAAAGCATTAAAGGCGGTCTACACCGTGTTCTTATCTTACTATGTTTATCTGAGCTGCTGTTAGTAATGGCCTAGTCACGCAAGAGATCACCGACTCTAGTGTTACAATCAGGACACTGTGGATTGAAACATGTCGGGGGTGTATTATAAGTTCCCAAGGCGTGTAACATTATGGAGCGTTTGAATATAGAGCGACTCGGTTCAGATTGAATGTCATTGCTTAGGTCATTTCATAGTTTAGGGAATGAGAGTTCCTGGTAAATTTGCAGAGAAGCATGTTCGAGGTGTATTTCTATTTAATTGTCCACTATGTCTGGTTGGCATTCCGGTTGGGTGATTATAGATTTGGAGGAAATTTTCAAAACTTTTTGGCAAGTTTCCAGTGTGCCAATCACGAATGAACAGTAAGTGTGTAGCCTGTAAAGATCATCAAACTTGAGAATTTCATCTTTGAGGAATAAGGGGTTCGTGTGGGAATTGTATTTTTTTATATTTATTATACGCAGAGCTCTCTTTTGTAATGTAAAGAGCTTTTTTGTGGCTGTTGCATGACCCCAGACTTGAATTGCATACAGCAAGTGACTCTGAGCCAAAGTGAAGTAGAGTGTTTTAAGGGCTTGATGAGGGAGAATTCTTTTTGCCCTATTTATTGTGTATATCGCTCTGGAAATATTCGATGCTATATATGAAACATGGCTATCGAATTTGATATTTTCATCAAAGCATACTCCTAAGAATTTTATTGTCTTCGTGTCCGATCTATTTGATATCTGGGTTAATTCTGAGTTATTAAGGAGAAGGCGACGCTGGGTTTGGACATACTTTGTATGAGGTGGGTGAATGATTATGTACTTGGTTTTTTTGGGCATTTAGGGATAATTTATTTGCCTTGCACCACTCACTTACTTTTGAGATTTCGACATTTAGAGTGTTAAATAACGTGTCAATGTTTCCGTCGGATTTGTACACAGTCGTGTCGTCTGCAAATGACAGAACATTCGAGGAGGTTGAATTTCTAATATCATTAATATAGATCAAAAAAAGTATGGACCCTAAAACCGATCCCTGAGGCACTCCACAAGTAAGTACTTCATTATCTGGAGATTGAACGAACTGTCTATAATCACGAAGATAACTTCGAAACCAATCATTAGTTATACCTCTGATACCATATGCTTCGAGTTTTTTTTCAAAAGAATACTGTGGTTAATGGTATCAAAGGCCTTTGAGAAATCTAGAAAAAGTGCGATAGTGTTATGATTTGGAGATAGGTCATTACTGTCGGCTACTTCGTGTAGGAATTGGGTGGAAGGTTGAGTGTTTGGGTCTGAAGCCATATTGGTGTTCATATAAGATTTCGAATGTGGATAGATAAGAATAAAGTCGTCTATACATTAATTTTTCTAATATTTTAGAAAACGCTGGCAATATACGTATTGGCCTATAGTTATTTAACGAACATGGGTCTTCTGATTTAAACATAGGTATAACTTTTGCCATTTTCATTTTATTAGGGAAGAGACCTCGCGTGAATGATAAGTTGAAGACGTGGGTCAAGGGTTCCGCGATTTCATTAATAGTTTCTTTTAGTATTTTTGTAGAAATGCTGTAGCAGTCCGTGCTTTGTTTTCCTTTTAGATTATTTGTAATGGTGATAATTTCTTCTTTAGTGGTCGGTGTGATAAAGAAGTTATCGCTTGTGTTATGCCGAATATAAGTGTCGAATTCTATGTTAGTGGGAGGGATGTTATCGTTTATTTTCTGTCCAATTGTTGCGAAAAAATTATTAAAATGATTGGCAATTGAGTCAGGTTCAGCGATTTTTCTACCATCAATAAGGAATTCAGTTGGCAATTGTTCTTTGCAGACAGATTTGTTGAGGGCACAACGAAGGATTTGCCAACTTTTTTTTAAATTGTACTTATTTCGTTCAAGATATCTGTATAGTATTGGGCTTTTGTGCGTTTTTTAACTGCGTTGTATACTCTGCAGTATTGCTTGTAGTTATGGATGTTAGAGTTTGTTGGGTGCTTTAGTTTATTTACATGTAGTTGTTTGTTGTTTATAGAAGATTTTAGGATACCGCTAGTCATCCATGGCTGCTTTTAACATACTTTTTGGGGACATTATTATTTTCTATAGGAAACGAAGTTTCAAAATTTTCCATGAACATATTTAAGAATATGTTGAAAGATTCATTAGGACATGTAGATTTAATTACTGAGCTAAAGTTCGTGTCACGTAATTTATTTTTGAAAGAAGAAACTTTTTTTTCGTAAATGAGCGTTTGGGTTTTGGGGATACCTTTTGAGACAGCGTTGTTGCTTCCTCAGTATAAAAAGTTCCGAAATGATCTGAAACGTCAGTAATTATGATACCACATTTACCACCACTGGAGTAACTATTGGAGTAAATGTGGTCTATAAGGAATATATCCGTGACTGAAAACCATATCAATATAATCGGTTGTTTTGATATGTTCAGAGAATTTTAAGAGATCGATGTTAAAGTCACCCATTATATGAGCTCTTCTGTTATTTATGACTACGAAAATGTCATTTAAGGTAGAAATAAAACTGTCAAAATTAGCCTTGGATGCAGTGTTGGGTATGTATATAATGCCAATAATTGTTGAATTTTTATCATTGGGGTACATTTCTACAAACAACGATTCGAATACATGTGGAATAAACACCGTAAGTTCAGAGTGTATTCGAAATGGAATGTTTTCTCTGATAAAAAGACCCACACCTCCCCTCCCATCATCGTTACTGGGTTGTGTTCTTAATTGGAGTGGGTGATACCCATTGAGGCTGTACTGTAAATCTTCGTGGACTGTGAAAACCTCTTATAGTCCAATTACATCAAAGTCATTTTCTCAATTATGTAACTCATGTAGTAGATTTATTAGAGAATCCCAATTCGCATTCAGACTCCTACAGTTAATACTAAATAACGAGAGAGAGATGTATTTTTTGATGAATCAAGTTTGAATTGGTCAGGGCTATAATATGAGCAAGGGTGGCCATATGGGTTATATGGTGTATCAGTGACACTGTTATCGTTTATGTCGATAATATTTTTGCATTTAGCTGTGAGATTGTAGTCGTCGCTTTCCTGAATCTCGTCAAAGGTGATTTTACCCGCCATGGTAAGATGATTGATAGAGGCATATTATGGTTGGAGTTAGCATAATTGTTTTTAACTTGCATTGCGTTTTGTCAAGCTTGCAAGCGATTCCTGTGTATATGGAGACATACTTGAGAAATGGTGAGTGAATACCACCTATACTGCCGTTATATAGAATGAGTACGGTTATCATCAATGATTGTGTACTGGCAGAGCTGATCGGATTAAATTTATTAGTTTAAGGTATGTTATGTTATAAGCAGTGTAGCCATTAGAGCACTTAAGATAACCAGAGGAAAGGAAAAAGGCATGTGGACTTGTCTAACAAAACAAGTATAAAAAGATTATATAAAAAATACAAAATGATATTATATAAACCAAGGCGTTGCGCCGTAGGGGCTAACATACTTCCCCCAAGTCCAATTCCAAATTTGGTTCTCTGTAGCGAAACAGGATTAGGACGCTAATGAGTAATAGAAATTCCAGCTCCAACACAGGCGCACATCATTCCCGCTGCCGTCGTGTTTGAAAAAAATCGATTTTTTTGTTTTTTCGAAATTTAAAAAAAAAAATAAAAATAAAATAAAAAAATGTCCATGAACATGGAAGGACAGCTCACATTCCATAGATAATATGGTTTAGATCATTGACAACATAGTGAACAACAGGCCACCTAACTGCTAAGCAAATATTCATCTCCCATGCAGCACCTTAACTCTGAAAGGGCATATCATTCAGATCATAAGCATGAGATGACTCAGCTGGGCCCATTCCTGCATTCTTTCTTACGTGCACATGGGGGATTTGAAGCTTTGGTATCAAGGTTTGAGAGGGACAAACCTTGACATGAAAGTTTCGGTATTCAACCAATATTATATCAGTGTTTGAAGATCCATACTTCGTCACAAAAGGAAAGGTACTGCAGTTGGATATTAGCGAATTTTCTGTGTTGTGGATGTGTCAACAGTACAGGCTGCTCATGCTCGGATAACACGCTCCACCGCGGTACAACTGACAGTGACTTGGACATTATCCACAGTTAGCCAAATTAGTATGACACTAGAGTACGGTATTATCACAATAAAGGGTGTCACAGTGTCAAGTTACATACTGGTCGGCAAATTATAAACAGGTCAGTACTCGTAGACTGTATAGCTGTGGACGACACAGAACGTTTTGTGTATTGGATAATCCAACCAAGGTTGTAATTTGTGTGTAAGGGGATATATATAAAATATTGCCCACACCAAACGCATATCAATTATGTCGGCATCCACGTAATACCATAATACAGCACAAAAGTGGTTGAAATGAAGTGTAAATCCAATACTTAAGACGTTCGTAAATTACAGCAGTGGATGAGATGAGGTGGTGATGAGATCCGATGATGGCGGTGTGCGTTGGATAAGAACTAAAAGGGAGAGTTTTTTTGTTAGGAGTTAGATATAATAGCCATCAATCAACACAACACCTACCGTCACAATATACATAACTAAACACATCTACACAAAAGGGATAAATACATTTCCATTAAGAGGCCACTGAGGTGGTACAGTACCTCTTGGTTGTAGCTGTTGTATTGAAACCTTGACATGATATAATTGCCCCACAATACAACAACCGTCAACATATTAGTGGATGCGGACAATATTTGAACCAGTGACATGTAACTAGAACAGTTGTGATTGGAGTGACACGGTAACCTTATGTACATAAATTGGCTTTAAGAGAGTGAGTATGATGCATGTAGGTTAGGGCTATGTTGTGGGCATGTAGTCAGCTGTATGTGTTCGGTGTGTTGTGGTAGGGTTATGTGAGCCGTTGGCATGGTTTAAGTCGATACCTCTTGGTTGTAATGTATTAAAGTTGACCGTAGTTGCTGTATGGGGAGAGAGTGTCAGTCGTACTGTTGCAGTTGCTTGTAGTTGCTGTATTGAGTGATAGTTATTATACAACAGCCCCACAATCCAACAATCATCAGCATAAAACAGGGCAAAACTACCATACCACTGTGTTTGGAGTGGTCGGGCTAAAATAATCGGTATAGTACAATTACAGGATCTGTACTGGGCTAGCAATTTCAGTTCCAATTGCTGATTGGAATTGAAATTACTAATCCAGTACAGATCAATTACCACAGTACTGAACAAAAGAAGGGCAGCATGTGCATAGGTATTGGAACTGGAATTACCAACCCATCATAGACCAAGCACCGTTGCCTGAGCAAAAGAGGAGCGGTCTGTACATAGACATTGGAATTGGAACTACTGTTACTAACCCAGTACAGATCAAGCACCATAGTGCCATACAGGAAGGGGGTGCAGGGTGGACATTGCCGCATGTACAATATACAATGCAAATGCATGTATGCATGTATATACATCACTGTGTGACCCCAGACCCATCCCACACACAAACCATGCTATATAATATGTGAGATGAGAATGGGGTCACACAGTAGGGTATTTTTATCACAGTGATGTGCCCTTTCTGGGAGCTGTAAAAGTCACTTTTTATTTTTATTCAATTGGTTAGCCTTGGTATGAATACCTCAAAACATAAGAATAAGTACCAGAGTACTAAACGGGGTTTAAATCAAGGACATACAAATAAGCCAATTATGTTTGAAATGAGTAGGTCTAACGAAGGGGAGGTTTCAGATATACATATACAGGGCTGAAGACAGAACCTGGATTGGGTCAATGCCACTAGTAACAGTTATGTTTGGAGTGACATGAGAGAGTTCTCATGTTTGGGCTGAATTGAATGATTATGGCCCATGTTAAGTTAGTTCTGAATAGTGAGAATGAGCTGGGTACTATAGAAAAGGAGAGTGGGGGGGGGGGGGGGGGGCAGACTGAACATAAATATGTATGAACATAAATATGCATGCACTGTATACTGTATACAATGCAGGGCGGGGGGTGGGGGGTGGGCGCAGACTGAACATAAATATGTATGAACATAAATATGCATGCACCGTGTACAATGCACATATACACACATATACATACATACATACATACATTGTACACAGTACATAAATATGTACACAGTACATAAATATGCATGTACTGCACACAATGAATACACACTAAAGACTGACATTTTATTTTCATCCGACAACAACAGTCTTCTGGAAATGACAAGCGTGAATGCTTCCGTTTATTGGCAGATGTATTTCTCTTGAATTGCATCTTGATCGCAATGTCTCAGACGCCTTTCTTGAGTCTTTTGTTCTGTTTGCTGATGTTGTACTCGTGCAGGGGATAGAGAGTCCTGTATTGTCTGGGACTGATATTCGGATTGATGTTTTTTTATTGGGAAGTGACTGGAAACGGCCAAGCAGGCCATGTCGTCTCCTGAAGATGCTAATGACTATCTATATCTTACCTCCTACAAGTATCTGGGAATTTCATTTGTTCAAAGACGTCACATGCAGACTGCATATAAAACCATATACTGCCTGTCAACATCGATATACACTGACAGCTATGGGTAATCTCCCCTTTGTTCATTGATTATTCAAAATGGCGGCAGCCGATAAACGCTTCAAGTTGAAAGATTGAGTGTTGGAAGCCCATATTTGGTCTGAAGTGCAGGTTAGGCAACTAAAGAGGCTTCATATTCTGTGGATGTGTGTCATGTCACCTTCGAAATGAAACTGTTTGGTGTGTATGAATTTGCCTTGTTACAATTTATGGGAGAGAGTGCCTCTAGGCACTCTCCCATAAATTGTAACAAGGCAAAGACACGTGAGCACATTGCGAGAATTCTCTCATTTAATTTTGATCGCTGTTGTTATGCAGCAGTCGGTAAGATATATCCGTTACACAGTTTTTTGGTGGCCTAATATGGTATATATGGTGTCAGTTAATTCCATATTGGACTCGAGCTTCTTAATTCCATATTGGACTTGAGCGAAGGTCGAGTCCAATATGGAATTAACTGACACCATATATACCATATTAGTCCACCAACAAACTGCGTAACTAATAGTATCCTATTGTATTCACAAAACTTGTGCACAAGTGCATTCTATGAATAAAAGTCTGTTCCGCACTGTTCTATTCCGTTCTGTTATTCATCCATGCAATGATATTTCGATCTGAAGTCTGCTACGTCGCCGTACTTCCTACAACAGTCATTCATCTGGAATGAGGCATTATATTCTACTGCGGGATACATCGTTGCATTGAGCATCACGTGTATGTTTGCCACATTCAAATGATCGAATAGGGGCGGATTCTTTTCTTGTGAACCGTCCTTGTTGGATTAAAAGGCAATTATTATGAAACGCAGTCGTTCTGCAGATTTCATCATCAGTCTCTAACCGAAGGTTCTCGTTCTGGGAATGCTCACCATATCAAACTGTCTCATTCTGAATCCCGACAGTAATAGAGGTTGCCATTTGATGGTCTTGGGGAGTTTGTATTTTCTGCATTGGCTGGCTTCACGTGTGGCACAAACCACAATATCTTGCTCAGTTTCACTCTCCCAGCATCCACATCGGCAGCACTGATGATGGCATCACCGTCTCCCTTACACACTGGGGTGGGAGTTGTGTTTGAATTGGTATAGGATCTTGTAATCTTCGGTGAATCAGAAAATATGTCTCAAAGATATCCTAAAGAAAACATTCCTTTGGGATTCGCGGTCTGAATGATGTATTTCTGTCTCACTTCATCACTCACGTTGTCAACACTCACTTCGGGCGTAGTGTCTTTCATCCATAATTGATTGAGTCCTCTTTCTTATTATTTTATATGAGTCTTTGTCTTTTAAAAAACGGTATTTTGCAATTGTAGTTCATAAAAATTCCCTGTGATCTCTTCGCCATCTGATACTTCTATCTCGTAAGTGACGGGATCGGTGTAAAGTCTCACACCATGGTGAAGATTTGTTTGGTCCATCTTGAGTGTACAGTTAAAACTAGAAGTCCTGTCACGAATAGTGCGCTTATCTAGGCTTATGTGCGCGTTGGAATTGCGCGCAATTGCCATATCGAATGGCATCCAAAGCACGGCAGGTTCTATTGGTTACTCATAGCAAACACGTGCAATGTTTCTGCCAATAGACCTCCGGGTTACCCGGAGGTCCATTGGCTGAAACATTGATTCTGCACAGGCCATATGTACAGAATTTGATAGCTTTACTTGGGCCATAACGCGTACATTAACGCGCATATCAACGTGCTATTTGTGCGCATTTCATGACCGGACTTCTAGTTTTAACTGTAGCCCTTTTCTAAAGGTTGTTTCAACTATATATTCTCACTTGATCACCCATGGGAAATTTAGGTGGTTTTCGCATCGTCACCCGCACCGGGGAGAGAGTCATACAGAGTTTCTTTTCATTTGAAGGATCGCTAGCTTTCGTGGGTTTCCACTTGATCGAACGGTGGCGAGTGTGGTTATAATTATCTACCAGATCATGCAGAATGTCCATGTATTTCTTGTTCAAATTAGCCGTAAAATATTTGAACGTTCTTTCCCTCATGGTTCTATTCCATTGTTTGACCATGCTCGCTTTCTCGTCATTTTCTGTGGAATAGATGTCGATCAATTGACGAACGTAACGTTGTAAAAATCACGACCTTTGTCCACACATAATTTCTAAGGTTTTCAAGAAGATGATTCAAAGACCCTCTCCAGAGCTTCTGTCAGGCTAGAGCCTGATTTATATTACAGCGGTCTCGTCCATCCGTTTTTGGAAAACACGTCTATAACCACAGTATATATTTCATGCCTCGGTTGTGTCTGGGAAGCAAATTCATGTCCACCAGATCTACTGCCCACGTGTGCTCCAATCCCTTGACGTACTCGCGTCTCTTGTGACAATTATCTACCATGGGTTTGTGTAATTCGTCCACTAGAACATTAGTGATTTTTTCTTTTTCCCATTCCGAATCGACGTTTCGTACCGATGATCTGCCAGCGACAGAACGTTCAAATGTCTCTCTCGGCGTTGGATTCACTACTTTTTTTTTAAATTCTGCAACGTCTTATCACACAGGTCGTTTCGAATTTTTTTGTATGGGTATTTTACATAACAGATATCATGTAAGCCGTTTAGTGAAGTCTATTGATGGGTTTGCACCACGATTTCAGCGTCAAATCGGGATTCGATTTCTTGTTCAATTTCGTACCGGGTCTCGTGAATCAAAGTCCTGGGAGATGCATTACGAAAGGCAGATTATTGGCGAGTCTTTTGACCATGCCTGCACCCTTTTTAACGAATTGAGTTTTTGTCAAGCCGCACACTATACAGATGCCACGAAGGATTTGTTTATTATTTTTCATGTGCACTCTACTCATATTAACCATGTCCATGGACTTCTTTCCTTTTATGCAATATATTTTTTACACGTATATTTTTTTTTTTTTTTCTATTTCTTTTTTTTTATTTTTGTTCTTCATGTATGTTATTCTTTTCACATCCGTTTTTTTATCTCTAAAATATGGCGCGTCTTTATTCTTATACTTACTTTCAGAGCCGCGAATTCATCCTTTTTCATGGAATGTGAAGATACTCGTCTCCGGAAATCTTTCCGCTTCTCAACGCTTTGGGTATCATGTGCATGTAGAATGGAGTTTCACAATGGCCAACACTTTGATCTTCTCGTGTTTGTCGGCTTTCGACAAACACGAGAAGATCAAAGTGTTAGCCATTGTGAAGCCACTCGTCATCGGAAATCTTTCCGCTTCTCAACGCTTTGGGTATCATGTGCATGTAGAATGGAGTTTCACAATGGCTAACACTTGATTTTCTCGTGTTTGTTGGCTTTCGACGATAGTTTTGTACTCACGAATTGTCCTATCATTTTGAAAAATCCAGCAGCAACGACTATACTTTCCACGATTATCGCCTGAATCCCCGTTGCAGTTGATAGAAGACTCATTCTGGAGACTCCAAATCTCATGGACACGCTTATGAGATCTACGTCCATTGCGTCGACGATTACTATGACTCTGGCATATTTTTGTCGGTCCGCCATCAAATCTTTCTGAATCTTGTCGATTTGATTCAAGCGAATTTTGTTCCCTTCATCGTATCCCGTCAGAGATGTGAGGTAGACATCGCAGGAGCTGATGGCGCTTTTGGATATATATTGTTACTTCTTTATTTCATTCTTTGTTTTATTTTTTTTAATCTCCCTACCGACCGATGTTATATTCTTTCCCCTCTTCATATATAAACCATTTCCATGGGTATTGAATGCACAACCCTATAGATACAATCCCGTAGAATTCATTTCGATTCGACACACGACACCTCCCTTTTGAAACATAAACCGCTTCCCATTATTTTCTGTGCGCCCCAAAGAGATAGTCCCAAGAGACGGAAAGAGGACAAAAACCCAAAGCCGGTAATACTATCTTCGTGAAAATGGGTAATGCTTCGGTGGCCAGTCCTGGCAACAACCCTAAGACACCGCCTTCCATTTTAAAATAAAATCTCAATTCAGTCTCAGTCTCACTGTCTATCCTCTGATATTAGTCTGTGTGAAACACACAAACTATTGTTTTTGTACAGTTTATTTTTCTTTTTTCCCTTTTTCTTCTTTTTCTTCTTCTTCTTCTTCTTCTTTGTCCGTGCGATAACACGAAAACAAATTGTGCTATCTCGCTGATTTTTGGCATACTGGTAGACAGTCACAACTTCTCGGCCACCTATGTTATTTAGATTCCTGTGACATCAGGGGTGTCCAAAGGGGTGTTTTGAATGTATTTCACTCTCATATCTCGGGCATGGTATGAGCTATGGAGCTGGGATCAACACCAAATGAGTCGACACTCGATGGGGATTCAAAATATGGATCAAGGTCACTGAGGTCACCTAGGTGTCATTGAATGCATTTTCACAATTGCTGTAAATCACATTTGTGGACCCCTTAATGCATTTCCGAAATTCGTTTTTTTACACTAAAAAGTGGGCGTGGCCAAACATTTTGAAAGTGTGTCATACTCATATCTCAAGCATGGTATGATGTATGGACCTGGGAAAAACACTAAACTAATCGAAACTCGGTGGACGTTTAAAATATGGGTCAAGGTCACTGCAGACACCCAGGGGTCATTGAGTGCATTTTTTTCAGAATTGCTGGAAATCATATTTTTGGACCACATGGTGCATTCCCGTGATCGAACCCTTTGAATGCTGTACACACATATGCCTTTTCTGGTTTCTTGGAAAAAGTTATCTTATTTCTGAAAGAAAATCTTTAAATACTGTTGACGAAAACCTATTTCTGATTTCTTTAAAACTATTTTATTCCCGAAAATAAGCCTCCAAAGTCTGCAAGCCAAGAGGTCCTCAGTTCGAATCCCACCTGCGGCAACTGCCTTGTGTCTTTGGGCAATACACTTCATCCCAATTGCCCTCGTGATGGCATGGTGACGTTGTGTACTAAGGGTACTGTACGTCGATGGTGTATTTGCACTAACCCTGATTGTGTGGAGTTAGTATGTTCGGGAGCCTGGCAGTTGCTCGCCATTGTTCGGTGGTTCTGTCTGGGTACTCCAGCTTCCTCCATCTATAAAACTGTCTGACACGAGGTGACCCTGGATGTCGAAAGTGTCGTTAAACCCAAATAAATAAATAAATAACATTCACAGAAGGCATGCCTTGGTGGTGTAGTTGGAATATTTCTGTCTTCTATGCACTGTTTGTCAACACGATATCTCGAATACAATCAGTCCTATCTCAATGTTTGTTGGTATACTGATAGACTGCCTGTCATTAGTACTCGGTCGTCTGTGATAAATCTGTAACTGTTACACATAATAGCATTGTACATTTATTTAGTATCATGTTACAAGCTTCATTCTCAAATCATGTTGAACAAAGAACCCTTCACTTTTTAAAGCATTTTTAAAATTTATTTATTCTCAGTCTTAACTCGGGATCGACAGGTTTTGGGAAGGAGTGGTGTGTAGCTTTCTCGAAACACCTATCACAATTATAAAGTAACGAAATGGAATGTGGTCTGTTTTTAACCCTCTTAATACTTAAATGTCAGTACAAACACCTTAAATATAACTCGTGACTACAGAATGTTTTGTGCTTTCTTTTCTGTAACATTTAATTCTACGTGGAATGGGACACCTTTTCAGTGAGCCTTCCGAAGTAAGGCATTCTTAATCCTTTACCCACATAACGCCAAAAACCGGTCAGCGTTATTCACAGAAATGTCTATTCAGTTTTAATTACTATTTCATTTTTGCTTGAAAAACATAGCTATGACCCCTCATTGGAATGAGCTCGTATTTTAAAGGATTATATATTTGTTTATTTATAAGTGTTTAAGGTCACATATTTCTGCACAATGGCTAAGCATGACCACGACAGTTTTACGGGAGGAGGAAACTGGTGTACCCGGAGAGAACCACTCACTGGGCAACAGCGAGCAACTGTCAGCTCCCCACATACTATATCTGCACAAGCGGGTTAGCATTGATTGAAGACAGGTGTATCATTGACGTGTAGTACGCCTTAGTACACGGTGCCACCGTGCCCCCATGGGTGTCTTGCCCGAGGACACAGCGCGGTTGCCCGAGATAGGATTCGTACCCAAGACCTCTCGGCTTGCAGCCTGCACCTCTACCAACTGAGGCACCGCCCCCCCCCCCCCCTTTAATGGATTAAAATAAAGTATGTAAAAGGAGTATTTTAACCCTCTCAGTATAAATCCCAAAAATTGTATTTTATGCAAAATCGAGAATAATGAAAACCCTTTCCCTTCTCACAATATTGTTATAAACATACACGGGCATATATGGGACCTCGGTATTTTGCCAATGCGAATAAGTCTTCAGATGGGCTCTTAGAGTCATGTAAGGTCTTAGACATCTTATATTCCAACATAACTGAACTCTTTTACTCGCAATATATTTTCCAGAGGTACTAATATGAATAACTGCCATCATCTACAAATATGGCAGATCCGGAGTTGTTGGAGCCAATATTTGTAAAGTGGTTTATGCTCATACTTCAGGCTTGGCATGACCTATAGACGTGGAACAGACAAGGAATGAGTTGAAACTTGCTGGAGTTTCAAAATGTGGTCCACCTCAATGCGGCCAACGGAGGTCATTAAGAGCATATTTTTCAGACCCATTAGGAATTGCATTTTATTCCAACTAATGCAATTCTAAAGATTATACATGTATCTCATCATTCAAATAAATGGCAGAGCCAGTTATGTCAATTTCTGATTCCTTGATCGAGTCCTTTAAATGTTGTGCACATATACGCATTTTCTGGTTTTGGGGGGAAATTGGTGATTCCTGAATGAATATCTGTAAACACTGTTAACGAAAACCCATTTCTGATTTTGTTAAAAACTATTTTACTCTCGAAAATAAGCCTTCATAAATTTTCTTTCTATGTAGATTTTCCTGATACATTAATTCTTTTCACACAGACTTGAATTTACTGGATGCAATAAATTCTGTTTCTCTTGTTGTGATTCGCTTTCACCATCCTACTCATTTGCATTTGAGCCCAAGCGATTTTGTCTTCGCCGTTCGCAACCAGATCTTTGCGACTAAATTTTATTTTCACCACTTCGCCTCGATTTTTTAACTAGCTTCATGTCCTTCGGATATTTACTTTTTCGGTATGTATCTCGTTTTTTATTTCCTATATTAATTTTATTTTTTACTTCTCGTATATAATTTGTCAAATTGCCGCCATGCTCAGGAGATTACTCTCTTCTGAGTGGCTTTCGTTTTTGACTAATTCACATTCCGTTATATTAAGTGCCGTACCAATGCATACCACGTCATGGGAACGTAAAATTTAGCGTTACGCTTATCCTGATTGTCAGATGAGAATTTTAAAAATGTTCAAGATGGGCGTACGTCTTACATGTCGATTTATTACCCGGCAAGTTGCTGCCTAGCTCCAAATCACGAACCAAGTTGTAAAATCACCGTTTCATATCTTCCTTGGGTGGCAACAAATACAGATATGTTCTGCGTTTCACGTTGTTCTCTGTATTCAAGTATAAATTATGCACAAAAATGCCGTATCATATCTTCCGTGGGTGGCAACAACTAAAGATATATTCTGTGTTATTATGCGCAAAATTTGTTCCCAGCTTTAGAATTACGAGCCTTCTAACAGAGGCTCGCGTACAGTATTCGCACATCCAACCCCTCCCTGACTCGATTCATTCAAACGCGTTGTTCTTCATATTTAAGTGTACTGCGTGCAAACCCACTATATCATATCTCCCTTGGGTGGCAAAAAGTAAAGATATGTTCCGCGTATCTCGTTGTGCTTTGTATTCAAGTGTAAATTATGCAAAAGATACCGTATCCTATCTTCCATGGGTGGCAACAAGTAAAGATATATTCTGCGTTATTACGCAACAATCAGAGACGAATTACCCACTATTCGGTTCACTCAGAACCTCAAGTTTATTCTGCTCAGATGGTTTTGCATACTCTCATACAATTTATACAATTTTGTCCCCGTCTCTCCAACGAGCACAACGTCATTACATTTGTTGCAGAGAATCCCATATATCACATGAAACGTCGTTAATTTCAACTTAACAACCCATGTCTTATTTCCTGATTATCAACTAGTGTCTAATCGACGCGTGGTCCCGTAGCAGCAGCAGCATTGTATTCTTGTGCGTAGTTCACATGACGTCAATTACGCCAACAGGTGCAAGTAAAGCGCGTTCGTGACGTCATAGTGTGAAGCGTCTGAGCCAACGAACTGAGTGTCGGTTGTTTTGGGACAATTTAGCGACAATGAATTAAATAAAAAGTGTAAAAAACATTCGAAATTTCATGTGATATACAGAATCTTTAACTCATGATGTTTGGATATAAGATTTTTTGAAACTCGTTTGATGAATTCGATTCACAACTCGCCTAAAGGCTGCGTTGTGAATCAAATTCATCAAAGTCGTTTCAAAAAATCTTACATCCAAACATCACTCGTTTGAGATACTCTATATACTACATTCCCGGACATGCAGGTGATTTTCTTGCCTATGTAGTAGGCCCTGATTTCACAAAAAAGACAAAACAATTTGTGAGACATTATAGTCCATAGCAAGCATAATAAAATGTTCAACAATCAACTGACGGGATTCGATAGTCGTGAGAGAAACTGTACAATCTGTGGGTTTATGTTCCAAACAAAACAATTCGCGGACAAAAATGAAACGGCCTACTACAGAGGCAAGAAAATCACCTGCATGTCCGGGAATGTAGTATATGGGATTCTCTGCAACAAATGTAATGAAGTTGTGCACGTGGGAGAGACGGGGACAAAATTGTATGAGAGAATGCAAAACCACCTCAGCAGAAAAAAAATTGAGGTTCTGAGTGAACCGATACCGCATCATTTTCTGACCGAAAACCATAGTATAAACAATTTTAAGATTATTGGAATTGAAAACATTAATCAACAAAATACAGCTTACAGGAGGGGTCGTGGAGCATTTTGGATTAACAGACTTCAAACACAAGAACCCAATGAGCTCAATAGACAATTATGATTCCAAATATCCTCATTTATAAACTTGTTGGACGCGGGGGGGGGGGTGGAGGGGTGGGGTGGGGTATGGTATAATTTAATGCGAAGAACAATTCCAAATAAAGACGCGTTGATGTTGAACAAAGCGTGTATGTGTTGTGAGATTATGATGATTGTGTGTATGTGGGTGCATATTTCATGCGTATGTAGCACCGCGCCACTGGACTGAAAACTGTCAAGTTTTTCGGAATGTGGCGTCGACGGGAGTTGATCCTGAGTATACGACACCCAATCACCTGTCGTACATGCGATGCCATCATACCAACTGAGCCAACGGCAACCCCCCAAAAAGGCTGCAATTGACTCAGCCAGTATTTTAATTCATTTACAACCCAAGCGGAGGAAATAAACCCTCACCTTTATAATAAGCAAAGATAAATGCACTCTTTACTGAAACTAGGATGAAATGTGATTCAATCAGTTTTTATAAACTATGTTTTTAAAACTTACATTGTGATAAGGGACACAAATAATAACACAAATTCGGGTTAATACTGTAATGAAAGCAATTATAAAACATTAACTCAGAACAGTTTTTGCACTCAAGACTAAAGATAATTCATGGCATGCATACACAGTTCACAGTCGGATCCAATGTCCTACTCCTTTTAAAAACTCGGGTAAGTCTTTCTCTTTCCGTTGGAATGCAATGCACAGTCTTTGTTGTCTATCCTGCATTTTTTTACTAGACTTGTGAACACGTTTCTTTGGTGGTTCTCCGATTAAAACTTGGTGCAAGGCATCATGGACATTGGCATTGTGCTGTTGGAATGCTAAGATGACCCTCCAGACTGATGGATAGCTATGCCCTATTAGCTGTTGAAATGTGTTATTCCAGCCCTCACATGCATTGTTGGTCCTTGGAGTGTTTTCTATTGTAGCTTGATTTACATTCCACAATCTTGCTGGGAACATTGGAGGACGTTTTCTCAATCTAACATTGGGCACAACCGAGTCCGATTCTTGTCTGACTACCTTTCTGTATGTGCAAGAGACGCATAATAATAATAACACTTTGGCCGGCCGCAGATTTGTCGCGGTTCTCGGATGAGAAGGCCTTGGTTACCTCTATTCTCCCAACTGTCTCCCTAATCTCACCACTCGGAAACGAACTGCTTGATGACATCCCTTGCCCCATTCTTTCCAATCTCTCCGATTAGCATATTAACTCTCTCCTTTGAGTATCCCACTAACCACATGTTTTTCATTCTCCATCCCACTTCCCAATTATACTCCCAGTGAATCTTACTCTATTAGACTGGTATTTTGGGCATTCTAAAAGAAAGTGTTCCAAGGTCTCCACCACGCCCAAATTACACATCTGGCTCTCCTTTTCACTGTTTTCCCACTTTTTTCCCCTCAGTTCCAGGGACCGCGACCTCAGCTTCAACAACAGTGATCCCCAAAGGTGCAATCAAGGTACTCTTCACCACCAGGCCTCTCCTTATCACGCTGGCCACCCAAAGACCTCTTTGATTTGACACCCTCTCGCCAGTTAAGGTTACCATCCTTCATGACTCTTTCTCTGACGACTTTTTCACCCTGGTTTGCCCCAGCGTCTAAGTCGAAGATCTCCAGTGAGTAGTTCTCTATTAGTTCCTTCACTTAGATCAGTTGAATTGAAACCATTTTTACCAGATTAACTCCATCGAATTGTGGACTTATTTTCTGCCTTTTTGGTGTACATGTATCCATCAAATAGCAACTTTCTCCACCTTTATTACTGGTAATAATGTCCATTACTAAATTACTGAGTGATACTGAATGAGTGATTGAATGAATTAATGAAACGTTTCAAAGCGCTAAAGGCACACCGGGGCGATATGGGATTTGAAGTCTCTTGCGACCCGAATAACTTTATTTTCTTATGAATCCACGACAGATGGATAATCTGATAGCGGTCGTTTGGGGACTTTCGCCCTTGTTCTTTGCAGGCGGTCTCACCCGGGTTTATCAGGTCCGCCTGGATTCATCTTACGCCTCAGAGTCCAGCAATAATGTTCACTTGACTATGCCCAGTGGTGAGTCTACGAAATCTAAGCTGAATGAGTCGTAAGGGTTTAATGTACCCCCACACCCTGCCTTAGACGCGCTGCATGCAATTGTAGACGCCGGTTGGAAGGCTTGACAGGAAAGTGTTTCTCTGAAAGTAAGTAGGTTTACATGTAGGTGCTCTCTGTTATCCTCGATCATTGCTTTTATCAGCTGACACATTATACAAAGTATCATACTGACTCCTTTCCGTGAGTGTTTTTTTTTTACATATTTTATATTAAGTTTTTCTTCACTCAGGTATCCAAAGTATGGCACGACTCAGCTGTGGGCCCTAATCTGACGGCGTGTGGACATCTAACGACCACCAACTCCAACAGAAGTTTTGCGGGAAACAACCACACTCATCACTCAGCAGATATGAGACGATAGACCAATCAAACGCAAAATATGAAGAGGTCAAGGTGTCACTCGCAACCAGCGGCGTACCTCCGCAGATTGCGGGTGATACCTGGTCCTGACCACGTTCTGTAAAAATACTGTCTTCGTAATTTGGAGCAGTATCGAGGTGTGTTCTGTGCCGGAAATAGTGCTTAAGGAAAGGAATAAATCAAATCAATATCCCAACCGCCAGTACAGGGCCCACCGCCTGTCCAACAATCTCAAACTGGTCATTGTCGCATAAATCGTTTCCTTGATAATATTTCGTTCCACTTAGTTTAGTTTAAACAATATGTTTATTTAAAAAAAAAATCTCGTTTCATGTACATATATCAAATACCTTGCATAATGAATAACAAATAATAAAAACTAAATAATTGTACACAATATAACAGATACAAGGAGAGAGGCACAAAATGTAAGGATTCGACAGAAAGCTTGAAGCTTTTTATAGTCGTCTTCCTAATAAAATAAATGATTTGCACCAATGGGAGGCTTTTGTCAATTTAAGAAATAACTGTTGTTTTCCTTGGGTTTATGCGATATAAACCGAAAATTTTCAGCACAAGCTTCATAACTCACGTAGCGAGTTATGATGAAGCTTATGCTGAAAATTTTCGGTTTATATCGCATAAACCGAAGGAAAACAACAGTTATTTCTTACAATTTAATCCGGCTGTAATATTAAAATATAAAAAACTATGTGTACGTGAACGAAAAACTTTTAAAGACAATAGTCAAACTCAGGAAAGTGTGCCACAAACAGATCACGTCAATCATTGTCAAATTGTTTGTTGTTTTGATTTTCGATCGCAGACGACAGATATTTAGCAAGTCACGTAACAATATCATTAAAAACAAACTTTTTTAAGTTCCCCAAAATCATGTTTGGATGTATGATCTTTTATTCGTCTCCCAGTTCGGTATATTTCATTAAATTCAATTGTTCCCGAGAAATTATCATTATATTCTCGCTGACTGGAGGCGACGAAAAATTGATCATTGATCTTTGTTTACAAGCTTGTTATCCATCTATCAATCTGCCGTCACGCCCTCACGGTCACAATTGGATTGAGTGGGCGGGGCTTCCAAATCATTACGTGATTTGGTTTATACGATTTTGACGACTTTCACGTTGTATGCTTTCAACCAATCAACCGCAGAGGCGGGGCAAATGATTAAATTATTTTCAGATATTGTTAGGAATGTTCAAACTAAGAGAAAAAAAATAAGACAATCAGGAAAAATAAGAAATAAGAAACCCGGGGACGTAGGACACAAATGACGTTTGATCAGTAGGAAGATGAGTACAGTAAATGATGGGAAAGCATAGAGGGGAGTACATGTCGGCACGGACTGGGGATATTTTCAAAAAAACATCGTATTTTCTTTAGTTGGGTGAGAAGAATAAATTACTGCTTGTACATGACACATATCAGGAGAAGAAGCTGAGCTGCGTCTTAGGTCAAACCCATATAAGTTTTGAGGCTCAAAAAGGGCGCTTGCCACTGATGAATCACGAGGCAAAACACGAGCACAAACAGTTGATTGACCTTACAATCAACATTACTTTTTGGAGTTTAGATACCAAGACTACGAATGCGACACTTGTGAGATGTTAGGATCCTACGTCCCGGAATCAAAATAAATGTTGGAGAGAGAATGAAAACAGCAAAAAGAAGAAAGTGGTTATGGAATGGGGGTAGGGGGGGGGAGTTATAAATAGCCAACTTGAGAATAGAATAATTAAAACAATACAGTTATCAATAAAAGATCTTGAACACTTTGCTGAGTGGGGGACATTGACAATTTCTAAAATATATAAATATGTGTGAGTAGAAATATGTACGAGTATGTGGCGACTTTTACTGTCAGTTACAAGAACGTTGCACTACCCAAAACGTCCAATTGACATGATGAAATTTGGTATAATTTCAAAAGTATGACCGTTCTCGGCATGATTCAGAAATTCAGAACCAAAGAAAAGTGTGGAGAGATCGATGGTAAAACGCAGAGTATTTATTGTATTAAAACGAGCATTTAAGTAGATTGGGCAATATAAGAGAAAATGTTCTGATGTCTCAAGTTCTGCACACCGACAAAATGGGGGAAAGTGATAAATGGTTGTCAGATAAGCGGGCGTTAGTATTATTGCAACACAGTCGCAACCGACAATGATATATTTGAGCTATACGAGATTTATTGCCACTGAAAGATTTTGATGGTCGCCGGTTACCTTTATTAATAAAATTTGTGAAGTTACTAATTGAAGAATTCTCTCGGACAGACAGGGGTAAGCTATTCCATAGTTGGGTAACTTTGGGAATGAACGAGCACTTGTACAAATTTGTTCGACAAAACGGAACTCGATGGTTCTGGCAGGATCGAAGATTGTGACGTATGTTAGTCATCAAGACGGCCGACGGGACTTTATTAGCAATATATGGGGGAGTAATTCGGTGGTACATTTTGAAAGATTGAACTAATTTATGTTGACGGCGCCTTTCTTGAAGAGGATCCCAGTAGGTCTCAAACTAGAGCAGAGCCTTGCTCGCACTAATGGTTGCACCTGTTATGATCCTTGCCTCGGCTATCTGTAATTTCTCCAGATCCTCCGCTTTAGCCAATGAGCAGTTGTCCCATACAGTATCCTCATATTCTAGGAGAGTCCTGATAAATGCAAAGCAGATTTTTTTCAAGAACCATGCGATCAAGAGTGAATTTATGTTTACACAATAAATCTAAGCATGCCCATGCTTTACTACAAATTTGAGCAATGTGGTCATTCCAAGTACCAGTCTTATTTAAGATTACCCCAAAGTCTTTATGGTTACTAATCTCGGGAATCTGTGTGCCACCGAAAACCAATGGCGGATTAAGTTTGAGTGATAGCAGCATACTTTCAGTTTTCTGGGGATTGAATTCGACTAACCATGCTTTAGCCCAATATTCTATTGAGGCTAAATCATTGTTCATCAAGATCGAAGCTTAGTCTGGGTTTTCGACTATAAGATATAACGATGTATCATCCGCAAAGAGACGTATCGAGCTAAGTAAATTTTCGGTAATATCATAGATGTATATAATAAATAATATAGGTCCAAGTATGGAGCCTTATGGAACATATGAGTTAATGGGTTTCCAAGTGGATGATTCGGAGTCTATGGCGACCGCTGGGACCTGTCCAGGAGATAAGATTTTAAAAACAGCAGAAGGTCACCCGAAATTCCAATTCGTTCAAGCTTGTGAATGAGACCAGTGTGCCAAATCTTGTCGAAAGTTTTACTGATGTCACAGAATACCACCCTAACTTCTAGAGCTCGACAAAATTCATCATATAAATCAGTAAGCTGGAGGACAGTCGAGTCGCCAGAAGTGAAGCCTGAGTAGGAACTTACTTAAGATATTGTTTTCTTCAAGGAATTGCCGCAGTCGTCTAAATACACATTTCTCCAATGACTTGCCAACACAACTAATCAGGGCAATTGGGCGATAGTTCGTTACCAAATTTGATGGGTTCTTTTTAAAGCAGGTGTAACATTGACCCTTTTCCACACGGAAGGAACATAGGAGTTGTTTAACAAGATCAAGAGTGGTTCGCAAAGAGACAATTTGCATTCTTTTAGCAGTCGATGGCTTACGAGATCCGGGCCACATGCCTTGGAAGGTTAATAGATTTCATTGCTCCATATACTTCGCTGCATTGGGGGGTAATGGTGTCAATAGTTTGTGAAGGGGTGGAAGTTGGGCCTCGGATGGAAGCGTTAGAATCATCAATCGTCGATATCGAACAGAAATGTTCGTTAAACACGTCCGCTTTCTCTGTGTTAGATGAGTAGATACTGTTTAAATGGGTAATAAAGGGGATTCCTGGAATTGTATTACTTATGAATGATTTCAGAGTTTTCCACCACTGCGACGGCGATGTTTCCCGACTACCTAGTGAGGATTGGACTTTTGAGAGGTATGAATTCTTGGCCTTTCTGATGGTTGCTACAACTCCATTTCTTTTATGTTTATATTTTATCCATGCTTGTGGAGACCCATTACGCTTAGCTATACGATATAACCGTTTTCTTTGTCTTATCAGTAGTCGTATTTGGTTATGCATCCATTTGGGTTGGGTTGGCATAAAAATAAGGAGTTTGGTGGGGATATGTTTGGATGCAGTATCAAGTATCTTGTTACATTGGAAACTATCGTATCAAGACATGCGTCGTTGAAAATAATGTCGAATCGTTCATTGCTGAACGCCACGTTTAAGGTTTCGTAATTTCCCTGTGAGTACAACCATATACGTCTCTTAAAATTAGAAGATGATTGTTTCGTAAATTCATTCGCGATGGAAAGTGGACAGTGGTAACGAATCATCTCTGGTAATATTGGCTCTAGAACTCCAAACGTTAGTACGTTGACTGAGGTGCTAACGGCGAGGGCATCGATGAGTGAAGCAGACGATTCAGTGAAGTGAGTAGGCTCACTCACAATCTGTCGTAGGTTAAAAAACTTAATTATATCTGAAAATCGGCCGTTCGGAAAAACTAACTGGCTATCATTAAAATCATCTGTAATAATTAAGTCATCAACTTACGTATCTTTAGCTTTTTCAATGGACGCAGCTATATTATCCCATATTTCTGGAGCATTATTTGATGGGCGATAGAAAACGCCTACTAATAACGGTCTACGGCATATTGTGGATACTTCTGCCCATTGGTATTCAGTGTTCCGGATTTCGAGGTCAGGTCTATGTCGAAAGCGAATATTATCTTTAAAATAAACAGCCATCCCACCTCTTCTTGTCGAACGGTTGAATCGCCAAGGTCCCTGAAAATCATGCATCAGGATATCAGTGGATGGGTCAGTGCTTTGTAGCTAAGTCTCAGTGAAAGCTAGCATGCCATTATTGACGATTCACATTCAATAGTATCGAGTTTGGGCTTTAACCCTTTACCTAACATGGAAAGCAGACGACACTTGCAAAATAAATTCTTGAATAACTAGTTTTTTTCATTTTTTGTCTCAAAAACATAGGTTATGACCCCTCGTTGGAACGAGCTCGACGAGCTCGTTCCAAAGAGGGGTCATAAACTATGTTTTTGAGACAAAAAATGAAAAAAATAATGAAAATTAATTGGCTGTTTTTGAGAATAGCGCTGGCCGGTTTTGGCCGTTACGTTGGGTAAAGGGTTAAGCTCTGAATATTCTGATGCAAAATTGTCAGGGAGTTTGGATTATTTTCTGAGTTGACGAGACATGGACCTGAGTTTGTCTCAATATCTCCGGATAATAACAGTAACACAACCAAGATAAGGAGACACAGGCAGAGAATGGGAGCTGTAGGCATTAATTTGAGCGACTTCACACTTAGCGAAAAACCTATCAGTTTGCATGGCTGGTGATAGGATTTTATATCAACTGGATGACGCTCGATATTTATTGGATTTAACAAGTCAATAGTAACGGAATCTTTGGGAGTCCAGAAATACAGGACAATCGTGGCAGTGAAGCTTTTACGTAGGTCGACACCACTCAGTCTTAGGTAAAAGTAAAGCAAAGCACATAATCATGAACATTTATCCTTCAAACATCATATTTCAATTGTTTGCTCTAGGGTGGCTGGGAGCCATATACGTTATCAACAGGGCTAAGAATATATTGCCATTGAATACATTGGAAACCTTGTACTTTTCTTTAATGCACAGCCACTTCCTATACGGAATTCAAATTTGGGGACATTCACCGTCAACAAGTAAAGTCTTCAAAATGCTGAAAAAGGCTATACGCACTATAAGTAGAAAAAAAGAACATCACTTACCGATCCTCTTTTTAAGTCCCTCAGAATTCTCAAATTTGATGACCTTTACAAACTCCAAGTTCTTCTGTTTATACATGACTGGCAACACAACAGATTACCTATATCATTTAATAATACGTTTCAGCAATATGTAAATACAACAGGCATGGCAACCAGACAGACAGGTAAATTGCAACTTTCTAAACCGAGGACAAAATTTTCAACAGATCTGCTTCTCCATTCGTTCCCCAGGTTGTGGAATGCAATCGACCAGAATACATAGAACTTAACTAGGTCACAATTCAAAAAGAAAATGAAGGACCTATCTCTCAGGACATATTTAGAGAATGTTCGTTGTACCTTCCGAAACTGCCCTGACTGTGCTAAGTGAACGGGGGCCGCTAAAGGATTAGATGTGAGGAAAATGATAACAATACCAACCTCAGTTTTTTTATAACGCACCTACAGTACACCCGCCGTAGAATGTAACTTTACCACGTGCCCGCGGTGGACGTGAACAGCCGTTGACAAATCCAATTGGATATGCCCATGGCGAGTACCGTGGACAGAAAACAATAGACGGCGCGGACGACTTTCTGGTGTCCACGGCGCTAATCTGTAACACGGCCATTTCCGTGTTTGGGATTAAAGCCACGGTTGTCGCTTCTTGACTGTTCAAATCAATGCAAATTTCATTCCGATAATATATTTTCTTTTCGCTGATTAATCCAAGTTAAATATTTTGTAATTAAGTTGTTACTTGCTTAACCCCAGATTGTAAAGTCAACATCGAACTGAAACGCAATTAAATTAACCCGACGACGCGATGAACGAAATGAGATTTGTATTTACTAGGTCTCGGCCATACTAAACTCATGGAGGGGGGGGGGGGGGTGAGGGGGGGGGGGGGTGGCGCGGCGTGGGGGTTAGGCATACTATTTACCCATAAGGTGTAAGGCCAAAAAAAAAAAAAATGATTTGTTTCTCAAATATTTTTTTTAGATTCAATGAGGGAGGGAGGACTTTATTCTATTTTTATTTCCGATAACCAAAGATATAATTATATAATTTCATCCCGAGTCACCCCCCTCCCCCACACCCCCGAGTGCCAGGTTTGACATGCTATAACACTATTTTGTGTTCTTAACTCGGGTTATTATAATAAGGGGGCGTGTGTGTGTGTGTGTGTGTGTGGTGGGGGGGGGGGGGGGCTGGGTACAGTTCAATGGGTTAGAATCTCAGAAGTGGACCCACCCCCGGCCACGTCACATATAGAAATATCTCTTCCAATCGAGGATTCTTGGGTAAGAATGAGTCCCTTTCATTATTTCGATTTTATCTTCTTCTAACGGTTGCGGAGAAGGAAAAATACGTGCGTCTAGACATTTATTTCTAAAATATTTTGTTAGAAACCACAGTGATTTAGATACCTCCAATTAACCCTTTACCTAACATGAAAAGCAGACGACACATGCAAAACAATTCTTGAATAACTATTTTTTTTCATTTTTTGTCTCAAAAACATAGGTTATGACCCCTCATTGGATCGAGCTCGACGAGCTCGTTCCAATAAGGGGTCATAACCTATGTTTTTGAGACAAAAAATGAAAAAAATAAGGAAAATTAATTGGCGATTTTTGAGAATAGCGCTGGCCGGTTTTGGCCGTTACGTTAGGTAAAGGGTTAATCAGAAGGCAGTTTATCTGATCTTGTTAAATTTGTGGAGTTGTTATTTGGATGCTTCTGTAAAGACAACTGTCTGAGCTAATCAATCAGACAATGATCACAGGGGGCATGCTATAATACCCGATGCGGGCAAGTAAACTGCTGATGCGGGCGTCAGTATAACACGAACCGGGCTGAAACGGCGGATTGTTTTACAACAAGGTAAGTTGAATTAGTTTTAGGTGATGAATTTGATATTTGCGTCAGAGAATCGACCTGGTATATATGGCGAAATGATTAAGCCAGCCGTGACAGACGTTTGGAAATAGTTTAAACAGGCGTTCTCCATAAAAAACCTAATTTCAGTCGAACTCTTTTCCTTTTTCAAGGTAAATTCGTCTTTCTGTCGGTAGAATTTGTTTTAATCGGAATATTGTATACACATGTCGAGCTCGTTGTATGGCCAAACCATTTGTTGACACATTTCAAAAGTAAGCTTCCCGAATAATGATCCAGAAACTGGAAAATGTGAGTTTCTTCGAACCTACCGTACTGCGAATGAGTAAACTCCCCCGCGGGCAGCAATAAACCCCGAAACGGATACAAAGTAAAACGCCAACCGGGCATCAGTTTTTCTGAAGTAAACCCCCCTGCGGGCGCTCAGTACAAAATTATGGATTGCTAGCTTATTGGTAGCACTGAGCACATCCCATTCCGTTGCGATTACCAAATCATCAGGTCCTTTAACGCCTTTATGCCGTGTTGCTTCAAAAGGCCCAACTGAGGTAGTCCAGGGAGTGGATTCAATAAGGTACGTGAATTTAAATGGCAGCGAACAACATTTCCTCCAAACATATTTTGATGTTTTAAAATATATATATAATATATTTAGAGGTCAATGAGCATTTTCCATATTTCAAACAACCCCCCAAAAATTCAAACGAGGCTTACAAATCTTTCAAGTATAGAATGGATCAGTCGTATTTCTAGACATTAGCACTCAAACACAATCATTCGCAGCAGTGGCGTTACCATGAGGGGGTATAATGTTCGATTTGTTGTAACTATGTCTTTGCTATTTTTTATTAATTAGATACCAAGATTCTGCCTGGAGTCTTACGATATCTACTTCCCTTGATAGATATGCCGTCCTCGGCTGATATAACCCCGAACTCTGCCGATACAGGTTTGAACTCGGCCAATATAAGTTACATGGGCAATATTAAAGCGTGATTCTTTTTTTGCCAGGCACCGTCAAAAACGCATGTGTGTTTATCTTGACAACGGAATTATTTATAGTTCCCAGCTGTGTAAATTTACATATTTTTGTGGCGGCGAATTCAATTGTAACAAAATAAAAAACATTTCGAAACATGCCAGCTGTAATAGACTATCCTTTTTCATTTCCCAAGAGATGAAGAAACAAATTTTAAAATAATTTTGAAGAAAGCGAACATTTCTGATCTCGATGTGGAAGAGTTTTTGGTTGAATCAAAGCAACAAAAAAAACCACGATTCGTAAAACTCCCACCGATGCAAATACATTTAGGTCTAATTGATGAATCATCTAATTAATAAATAGGTTATTACTTGTTTGATTTCATATCAACCTTGATATCAGCCCTCGCTAACATGTTACCTCGGGCTGATATCAAGGCTGATATAAAACAGACAAGTAATAACCTCTTAATATTAGGATTGGCAAATACGCGGATTGGGGCACTATTAATATCACATTTTCAGCAATTACCTTCGAGATGCACATCAAAATAACACACTCTTCTTGTATTTGCAGGTACGCCAATGACATCCACCGATGCATACAGATGCTACTATTGCAAAACATCTGTCACTGAGCTGGAAATAGTTATTACTCACGTCATCAGAGAACATCCAAGCGAAGAACTAAAATACAGATTGCCGATTCTTGATGCAGAAACTGGAAATTTCAAATACACAAATGCAATGTCATACAGGGATTTTTGGTAAGCTGTTGCTCGGGAAAAAAGTGCGAGTGTTAGAGACGGATAAAATTGTCATTGAGCATTTCAAAGACCACCAAGCAGAACACACATGTCCGGATCAGTCGGAAACCACTGTTTGTGCAGATGATAAACACACTCAGATTACTAATAATTTCAGATCAGCCGGACGCACAGCGCCAGATCAGTCGGAAACCTCTGTTGATACAGATAACAACCAAACCAAGATTGCTAATAATTCCCACAATCCTCTAGACGAACAATCCTCATTCTCATTTCAGCTGTAGTGAATCTGCTGCCAGAGGTTTTCCTAAAATTGGCGGAAGAGGATCAGACAAATGTCTTTCTAAAGTTTTTATCAAGCGTCGCTAACGGGTAATTTCCTCTTGACAATATATCTTATTTGTTGTTTACTGATGTCGTTAACCCTTTACCCAACGTAGACGATATCAAAATTGATTATTTTAAATATCATTTTTTTTAAATGTTTCAAAAAATTTCAACAAAACCATATCATGTGACCCCTCGTTGGAACGAGCTCGTTCCAACGAGGGGTCACATGATATGGTTTTGTTGAAATTGTTTGAAAAATAATATTTTCTCAACTGCTGAATTTGCATATTACGCGGGCGGATGGGGGCGATTCGTTGGGTAAAGGGTTAAATGGTATTCTTGCAGGAATTCAGCTGGCATGCGCTACTCTGACGAAGCAAGGAAGTTTTGGAAAGTTCGCAGCCGAATATTCCATGGAAAGTTTTTGAGATTCGTGAGCGGGCTAAGACACTTTGGCTCAGTTCTCTCTGATCCGAAAGCGAGAGGTTAAACTGAACCACGTAATTCTAGAATTAATTTTGTTGTTCCCAGCAGGCAAAATCTATACAGATCACATGAAGAGAAACCGGAAAAAAAACTGTTTCCATGTATCATGGAGGCGCGTATAAAAGAGATGTCGGGGCGCATGCAGAATAGTACCATAAAACTGGCTGCTGATGGCAAGCTAATCTGCTGCGGAAAGGGTAAACTTATGGGTGATATTGACTGTTGGGGGTTTGAAGAAAAATCAACTTTCAGTGACAGGAAGGCAAGACTGAAGGATGAATTGACAATATTGGATACAATAGTTGAGCATTTAGAGACCCAGCAAGCTCATATGAAAAAAATATTGTTTTATTAGACAAAAGAAATTAAAATAAAATACACAAATGATTGTCTGGAAGGCACAGACCGTGAGCGTTCACGGCAGTTTGTGGTGCCGAAAAACCACATTAGTTGTTAAAACTACTTAAACAGAAACAAATATTGGAATTCAGGCAGGTTTTGTTTTTATAGCGTAAATAACATGTTCTCGTCAAGATCAGCGCTGTGTTATGTAAACAAAATCGAAATTATGTTACAAAATCTGTTCTTGATTATAGAACAAAACTTTATAGAAAATCTTTACAACTAACAAAATATTTATCAGGTCAGGGAAATCTTCCATCCGAGCTATTTCAGCTCCATCAGGCTGTTTTAGCGCAATCAGTCTATGAGAAATGAAGAGAAACACGTTTTCTTGAGCGGAATTTCTGCCAGCAGTCAGATACCACAAGAAAAAAGACAAATAATGTTTTAAGCCACCCTCAGTGTACAACTCCAACAATTTTGGTAAAAAAAAGATATACAGCAAAATCGGCCCAATGGTGTGGGCGGACAATTTTTTTCTAACCTAACTTCTTGGAGTAGTCTACTAAGGGTCGCTGAAAATATTAATAGTCTTTTTCTGGTGGTATCTTGCTGCTGGAAGAAATTCTGATCAATAAAAACACGTTTCTCTTCATTTCTCATACCCTGTTTGTGCTATAATATCGCGATTGGAAGATTTCCCTGACCTGTTTATGTGATGTTCAAGATTGGCATACAAACAAAACCGATCTGTATTTTAATAATTTTTCTGTTAATGGTGACCATGTTAAGGTCTGTGGGTATTCCATAATATTACCGACCGCAAATGCTGGCTGTATCCTTGACAGTGGCAGCACCGAGAACATAATATCATAATAATCCTGGGCTCAAAACTATAGAACTTTCACAGTTGTATTTCCAAGAATTGTGAATTGTAGATACAACTTTTACTGATTGAAATGAATCATTAGCATTTCAAAAGAGCTGGCGATTTACCTATTGGTAAATTACTACACCTTTTGAAATACTTATGACTTTTTTCAACTGCTTGTAGCCACAAACAGAAATTACTATTCTGGAGAATACAACTGTAAAGTTTTATAATTCTGTTGGCTTCTGGCCTCTGGTCAAATCAATAAACTATACGTGTTTTTTGCTGCTCTTATGATTGCCCAATCCTGAAAGATATTTGTATGTCTTCCCACACGAACATGTATAAATGTTGCCCCCATGGACTCCTTTCTCGTGATTGGAACGAGCACCTCGACTCTGGAAGACAAACTGGCATCCAACCTCTCGGCATTTGTATTCTGGGATACTGTTGGATCCACACCTAGACCGATGCTCTCTTCGTGCTCTTCCGGATCCAAACGCCTGCCCACATTTTTCGCACTTGAATGGTGCAATGCCCGTGTGCTTATTTACGTGATGCTGATACTCAGCCATTCTTGAGAATGATTTGTTGCATCCATCGAAAGGACAGGATTTCAATGTGATTTCAGTGTGCACCTTGGAATGCTGAGTCAGCGATGATTTCCTCATAAAGACTTTCCCGCAATCAGCACAAACGTGCGATTCCTTGTGTAACCTACCTTTGTGAGCAACGAGCATTTCCGATGTTTCCAAAAAAAAAGATTACAAACTGTGCACCTGAAGCGTGCCTGTGAATGAATAAGCAGATGCCTTTTCATGTTTCTTCGATTTGCGAATGTTTTCCGGCATTCTGTGCAACAGAAGTTATTGGTGGTGCCTTTAATGTGGTCCTTTTGTGGTGGCATCGCCGTCGAGTCTGCCTCATGTGCCTCTTTTGCGGGGCGGTTATTGATAGCATGTGCAGGCCTGAGTGGCGTTGATGTAATAAACCCTTGAGTGTCCTTAACATCAGTTATGACAGGAATAACTTCTATTGTTACATCATGCAATGAGGTTTCAGTTGCACTCAATTCTAATTCGAGAACACGTAAATCGTCTGACATTTTCCTGAAAAAACAGAAAGAGTGAAACACTGAAACACCCAACCTTTATTTTTATTCCATCGCTAAGTCTGATCTATGACGTGAACTACATTCTAAAAAATGTTGATTCCATCGTAATCAGATTCATTTAAATTAGACCAGATCTATACTGAATCCAAGCGTTATGATTATCGCTCCATCACTTGTATTCGTAACCCAGACCAGTTCTGGGTAATATCTTTATGAGTTTTCAACCTTGCGGACGTAAAACGACAATACTTATATGGTAGGCGTCTTTGAATACACTTTATGCCTATTTTTCTGGGCGCTTGTACTGATCAAAACTGGTTCTATATGTTTGGCTAACACAGATATGGAACCAATTTTTGATCTGAACAAAGCCAACGCCTTTGAAAATGAGGCCTAAAGCGTATTTTACAGCATCCGTATTTAAAATTATTGTCGTTTCACGTCCTAATTATATTACACAGAACTGACATGGGTTACGAATACATGTGGTCAAGCGATAACGCCCGGATCCATATTCCTGTAATCTAATTCATTATGGAGTCATGAGGATCTGATCAAATCCACAATAGTATCAATAGTTTTAAGAGTGCAGTGTGTTTTCATTGCCGCCCTCACTGTTAAATGAGCTCTGTCCGTGCAATTGTCAAACTTTAGAGAAAAAGGCTTTTAGATTTTATTTTAAAGAATCTTTTATTGGAACGTTTTGTTTACAAATATGTGGGACGAATGTTGTTTGAACACCTTCCAGTCGTTTAAATCCTCCCCACATAGCTCTTTCTAACATGCAATACATTGGAAATGAGTAAGAAAAAACATTCTTTTTTTCAGATTTCGTAAGTGAGGTATATAATACAGAATTCGGAAATTCTGGAACGTATTTTTTATTTATATGCTTTGAATGTTTGACGCTCGAATCTCTTCCACAAGAGTAAATTTCTGCGCATTACACACATCTTCTTCTGCCACCACCCCCACCCCCTCCCCATCACCTAGCAAACCTGCACAAACGTTGTTGACTTCCTTTCTATAAACCCGATGGATCAATAGCGATATGTTTGAATAAACACCACTGTCTGTCATGATAGAAACCTGCTAATCATGTGTGAAATCTAGCCTTCGAAATGTAATAACTAATGCAGCCAACAGTTGCATTTTGCGCAGTTGATAAGTTAATAAAAAGTGTGCCCGCTGCGGGTGTTTACTCGTGCCCGGTGGGCGTTTTACTGGTGTCCGTGGCGGGGTTTACGCATCAAGTTATCGTGCCCGGCTACGGGGTTTACTGGAACAACTGACACTGCCATCAAAAAGGGTTGTTTTTTTCTACTATACACAAGCAATTTTTGCTGAAAATGCATATTTAGCTCCCTAAGATATCTATACCCGAAGAACTTTTGCAACACAATCTGAATTTGCTTCGGTTTAAAACATAATGACCGAAATCACACAATATTGAACTACAGAATGCTAATTCTTCTTACCTTTCATCGGCAATCTTGTAACCAATTGACCCGGTTTCGTTTGTGTATCGTTATTTGTTAGTTGTCGGGTACATCACACACAATATGGATACAAAATTTTGCCGGTTAAAACAAAATTACAAACAAAATACCGCGCTCAACAGACTTACCTGTAATCGCGTATTTGCCCGCAACGGTGTTTACTGAGTAATTGCCCGCAACAGCGTTTTACTTGCCCGCGTCGGGGATTATAGGATGACCAGTGTGTTGATTAATTCACCAATTAGTCGGAAGCTTTATTCCCATTAACTAACAAAAGATTCAACTTTTATGACATCAACTGGCACACTTGTTTTTGTACCTTTGTTCGTTTCACAGCATTTGCGACTTGAACACCGCGCTGATCGTAAAATATTATATGTAGCACACACCAGGTACACGCGATGACACATTCGCACTGTAACTTTGTATTCATTTTCTCAATTTATTATCTTCAATTACGAGAATTACTCGCTCGCGACCACGTAATTCAATTTATTTTGTTTCAGCATATCAGCTAAGTTTCGTGGAAACAGCCCGTGTTGTATATAATTTTATATACTTCCTTACAGCTTCGAAACTTAAATACTAGCTGATAGGTTTCATGGAACAAGCCCGTGCAACATAAAGTTGCCTGACAGCTTTGAAACCACAAAGTTTCCTGGAACAGGCCTGTGTTGTATACAATCTGTATACTTCCCGACAGCTTGGAAACTTTCAAAATTTGCTGATCGATTTCATGAAACAAGCCCGAGTTCGCGAACAACGCGCTGATCGTTATATATTGTATATAGTACACACCAGGTATACGCGATGACACATTCGCTCTGTAATTTTGTATTAATTTTTTTCCATTCATTATCTTCGATTACGCGAATTACTCGCTCGCGACCACGTAATTCAATTTATTTTATTTCAGCATATCAGCTAAGTTTCGTGGAACCAGCCCGTGTTGTATATAATTTTATATACTTCCTGACAGCTTCGAAACTTTAATACTAGCTGATAGGTTTCATGGAACAAGCCCGTGCAACATGAAGTTGCCTGACAGCTTTGAAACCACAAAGTTTCCTGGAACAGGCCTCTGTTGTATGCAATTTGTATACTTCCCGACAGCTTGGAAACTTTCAAAATCTGCTGATCGGTTTCATGAAACAAGCCCGTGCAACAAAACGTTGCTTGGCAGCTTTGAAACCTAGAAGTTTCCTGGAACAAGCCAGCGTTGTTTTCACTTCGTATACTCCCCGACAGCTTGGAAACTTCATCAATCACCAAGTTTCTAGACTAAAACTAGTACAGTAACAGACGTCTTAGAAACCTATAAGTTCTGTTCCGCAGGCCTGTATTATACATAGTATTCTGTGTATTTAATGCCAGCTTAGAACTTCGCGAACGCGCATAAACTGAATTACAATAAAGTTTAAAAATAAACTGTAACAATTCAAATCTCTTCAAACGAAGATAATTTATAAAAACACCAATAATCAAGTGTAGACACCGGACCAGTGGAAAAAAAAACACATGGCCGTCACACTCAACCAATACTATAAAGTGTGAACAATATAGTTGCACCAACTAAAAAGAAATTTAAAACAGTGCAATAATCTAGTACAGACACCAAACTAGTGAAAACAAAGAAATGACTGTACTTCACACCCTACAAATCATATAAGATGTGAACAAAATGAATGCACCAGCCAAAAATAAAACATCAACACAGTACAATAATCAAAATCTATACAGCAAATAGAATTTGCCAAAACAAACACACTAACAATTTGTTTTGTAATTTGCTACAAGCAAAACTACGGCTGTATAATAATTATAATAAAACACATCAAACAGATGGTGTGTCCAGGTCCCCAAACAAAGTGACCGATATTACAATTTCTCATTCATATATCGACAAAGTTTCGATAAGCTCAGACATCTTCAACAAATTGAAGTTCTGAGGTATTTGTTTATTTGAAAAAACCGTAAAGATTGAGACTAGTTATACACAGCGGATTAAATTCCGGGCAAGTACTAATGGGCTTCGAGTCCGACAATTTATATACCGAAGCAAATGTAAGAGCTACATTAAAATTAACTCTTTTATCACGAGCTTGTAGCGCAAAGACCTGACAAAGGACAAAATGCATTGCTCAATTGCTTTCAGTCAACTACCATATTTATTTAGTGTTGCCAGCTATTTACCTAGACGATGGTCTCAGCCCAATAATCAGAAAGGCCGTATCTCTTACCATACAGCATGCACATACCGATAAGCCTTTTAATACGGTCTTCAATTATATTACAGTCGGAAACTGGTACGATCTTACACATTAAACTTGTGCCGACCTAATAATAGTGCTGTATCCATTTAATGGGAAAACTAACAGCCCCAGCGTCATTCAATGAAATCGATCGGTATTCAGTAGAGTTCATGTATCAAATACTGTAGCATGCATTCACCGATGAGCCTTAGAGAGAAGGCTAGGGTGGATGGAGGAAACGGGTAGCTAAGCCATTCACCAGTGGTCCTCGCCAATGCCATCGCCCACTACGCATGCCAAATACTGATACGATATCACATGCCGACCTAATAATAGGGCTTTATCCATTCAATGGGAATACTAACAGCCCCGGCGTCATTTAATCAAATCGATCAGTACTCAGTAAAGCACATGTAGCAAACACTGTGGCATGCATTCGCCGATGAGCCTTAAAGAGAAGGCTAAGGGTGGATGGAGGGAACGGGAAGCTAAGCCGTTCACCCCTGGTCCTCCGCCAGTGTCATCGCCAACTACGCATGCCCAATACTGATACGATATCACGTGCCGACCTAATAATAGGGCTGTATCCATTCAATGGGGATACTAACAGCCCCGGCGTCATTTAATCAAATCGATCAGTAATCAGTAAAGCACATGTATCAAACACTGTAGCATGCATTCACCGATGAGCTTTAGAGAGAAGGCTAGGGTGGATGGAGGAAACGGGTAGCTAAGCCATTCACCCTTGGTCCTCCGCCAGTGCCATCGCCTACTACGCATACCAGTTTGTCAAATACTGATACAATATCACAAACTAAACATATTTCAAGTCGTATAATATGGGCTGCACCTACAAAGCGGTAAACATATGCGCCGCATCAATCGAGTAATATGGGATAACCCCACTCACTGAAAGCATAGACGCATATAATGACTATATCACAGTTGATCGACCATCCATTTTATCGAGGTCGCCGATATGTCGTAACTCAACTATCGCACCACCAATGTGAGTCTGAATTACGTACCCAACGGTCTTCAGACGAATGCACTCTAATGTCAACAATGACTTCTGGGCTGAAGCTTTGGGCAATACATAGCTAACATATCGCATCAGGGGTTGACAAACTATGAACAATTGTACTTGGCAAAAGGTTGAAATAAATACCCACACTCATCGAGCCAAGAACGACTCACTTCACTGTATTGGGCAAAGGGTTAAAATTTATACCCACTCCCACTAAGCATCTCATTGGCCACTTTAGCCAATTTGGCGCACCTATGAGCGCGCCCAACCCCCGTAACGGGTAATGAGAAACCTCATGGGCATTTGCTGACGCATTTTTACGCTCGCGACCAGCAGTAATATTAATGATAGCGCACGTACATCAATGTGCTTAAGCCTAAAACCTCTATCCTTGGCGCCGAAGTACGCTACATTGTAAGGAGGAGCGGTATATTTAACCCGCCACGCCCCCAACATCTGGGGGACAAGTGACATTCTACTCCATAACAACACCAATTAATACTGTACTAGGGCGTTCAAATATACTACACTTATGACCCTCTAATTCTGCACAAACGTGTATTTTGTAGAATAGTACTAAATAACACGTAAAATGGATGATTCCAAACCATGTGCACTTATTTCCGAACGAGTCATTCAAGTAGCAATGACTGATAGACAGTTCAAAACTGTTCTTATGTGTATTTGTATTATTGACAAGCTATTATATGGTTCATCATATTTATGCATAGATTGCAAAGTCAGATAATACTGAACTAAACCTGTACTAAGCACACTCACTATAATGTTCAATTGCAAAGGTCAAGTACAGGGAGACTTCAATCAATTTAACCCTTTACCTAACATGAAAAGCAGACGACACATGCAAAAAAATTCTCGAATAACTCATTTTTTGTCTCAAAAACATAGGTTATGACCCCTCATTGGAACGAGCTCAACGAGCTCGTTCCAATGAGGGGTCATAACCTATGTTTTTGAGACAAAAAATGAAAAAAATAATGAAAATTAATTGGCAATTTTTGAGAATAGCGCTGGCCGGTTTTGGCCGTTACGTTGGGTAAAGGGTTAAATGTGCTCTTTCATCAAGCTTCCATGGCTACTCTGAGCTACTCGGTGGTGTCTGCCCACCCCTATTTGACCACACTATCACCCCCCCCCCCCCCCGCTCCAGTTCAGTTCGGATATGGAATTAAAGTATTATTCGTTCACTCTGGATCCTCATACACCTCTGCGTGTAGCTAAGGACTTGATTTCATACCATGACCTCTGTAGAATCCTATTCACTTTCTCCCGTTTCGATTATCGTCTACTCCATGATGTACCCAAACAACAATTATGTGCAGTTACACCGAGGTGCGTTAACCTGGGCTCGGAGCCCGAGACCTTTTCTAAAGGAGTTCTCGGTCACCGGGCCTGGCTTTATTATTATAAGACGAAGAGCTTGTTTCAAAATGTCATTCTACAACTCCGAACTTTGTACCATACAATACCAATCAAGTCACTTTTGCCTGGTGGTCTTGTACGTACTGAACTCTCAATAGCTGTGATCCATTTCCCATATTGTCAAGGTGATAGCATTGCCCCCCCCCCCCCCTCCCCCCCCCCCCTCCACAAAGAAGCCGGTTTGCTATCGGGAAATGTTGCTTTTTCCAAGAAGCGATAGGAGGACAGCTAACTTTGTTATGTCACTTCCTTGCAATGTGTCAGTATAAGTTTAAAGGATTTTTTCAATTATTGGATTTTCAATGTAATTGATATACTGCGTATAAAAGTTTCCATTTCATGATGGATGTCGTGATAATCTGTCTTTTAAACTGCGAACACAGACAACGGCATTGAATGTTCCAGTTCGAGGACGGTACAATTCACTATTGCACATTATGAAATCAAGGAGTGGAAAGGAGTGAAATTCCTATGAATTCAAGTTGGCTAGAGGATAAAGACAAAATTAAAATAAAATAGTTGAATGATTAAGAGGTGTAACAATTGGAAGAAAAAGGAACATTAACATATGTACAGGTATGACAAATAGTATTGGATAGAAAAAGATACCCAAGGAATATAAGATTTTGGGATGTATATGTCCACAAGTGCTACAAAGTCATTAGCAGCATTCAAGGGGTTACAGGAGATTGATTTACCATAGGTGGTTAAACAAGAGATTGTTAGCTGTTATGGTAAGGCGGTCCTTAACCCTTTACCTAACATGAAAAGCAGACGACACTTGCAAAAATAATTCTTGAATAACTAATTTTTTTCATTTTTTGTCTCAAAAACATAGGTTATGACCCCTCGTTGGAACGAGCTCGACGAGCTCGTTTCAACGAGGGGTCATAACCTATGTTTTTGAGACAAAAAATGAAAAAAATAATGAAAATTAATTGGCGATTTTTGAGAATAGCGCTGGCCGGTTTTGGCCGTTACGTTGGGTAAAGTACTATTCATACTGCAATTTTTTTCCAATGATAGTAAGATTAAATTTTAATATAACAAAGCCTTAGAGAGAGCCAACTGTAACACTGTAGAGATTAACTGACGCCACAGTGGTTGCGATGGATTCGTTCAGGCATAAGGTATCAGTGCCTAATGTGAACTCATTACCCAACATCAGGTGAAAGCTACTGTAACAAATTGCAACCATTTACTCCAGACCACAGCTCATAACCCATCGCCAGAAGGAGCTCGACTAGCCCCCTTCAACTTCATTCTGGATACAACTGTAAATCAACACGGAAGAACGTTTATGGAATTCCTGAATGATATAGGATTTTGTTGTTTGGATGGAAAGGGTGAGGAAATAAGGGATATCTAAACTTGTATAAGTAGTGAAGGAAAATCAGAAGTTGATTATATTTGTGGGGGCGCGGTGGCGTCGCGGTAACCGGTTCTCGTCAGTTCACCGAAGTTAAGCAACGTCGAGCGCGGTTACTAGTTGGATGGGCGACCATTTCAGCGACTGATTCGCGCTGCTGCGTTGTGCCCTTGGGCAAGGCACCCAACCCCGATTGCCTACATGGGGGCACGATGACGCTGTGTACTAAGGTGTACTGCACGTCAAAGGTGCGCATGTCTTCAACCAATCTAACCCTGCCTGTGCCGCGGTGCAGAGTTCAGAGTTACGATGTTGGAGAGCTGACAGCTGATCGTCGTTACTCGGTGGTTCTCTCCGGGTACTCCGGCTTCCTCCACCCGTAAAACTGTCACCGACATGATATGACTCTGGCTGTTACTGTGTCGTTAAACCCTAAAAAAAAAAAAAAAAATATTTGTGTCCTATATTTAAGGAATAGTGCATGGCTTGGAGTTGACTACGCTCATATAGTGCCCAGTGAGGTGATGTAGTTCCCGCCGCGAAACGGAGGAACCACCTCACTGGGCACTATATGGGCGTAGTCAACGACAAGACATGCACTAATCCTTATATTATATCGAACACCCATCAAGAAAAACATCTGTCCGATTTGCTAATCTCTTACCAAGGTAGCAGCCCTACCAACCAGCGTTATATAGAAAAAATACTATGTAGTTTTTAAAAAACATTTTCTTCTTCCAAAACACGGCTAACTTGGATTATTGATATGAGCAGAAGACAGATTTTGAATCGGTCGGCAAGGGTAAACAAAACATTTCCCCCAAACGGAGCTGTGTATTCTAGAATCGCGCAACTCACGAATGAAAACTAAAATTTTCGAAATTTGACAACGCAGTTTGATAATTTCCACACATTTGTCACACATATACATTACCGAATGCGTCAGCACGGGATACAAACTCCGAAGATTCAATTGAATTCCATTATTTATTCGTTTACTGCCCAAAACATACAATTAAATAGCGAAATAATATGAGCAGCGAAACAAACGATTTTTTATATCCGGAAGCGTTCTCATGAAAGTTGGACCCAGGTATGGATCATTCTCTTCGAAACGAGATATGGATCATCTTCTCAAGGAAAAAAATGAACGCCTCGGAAAATGTGACTTCAACAATGGAAAATCGATACATTTTTCCACAAAGATTTCTTTCCGGGTCGTTTTGTGGATGTTGTGCCTCTGTGAATCGATTTTTAAATTTAGCCTGATCAGTTTTATTCGCCCAGTATGAAAAGAAAACTGATATAGTAGTGTGCTAAAAATAGAAAACGTGTAGTTCCTGGGTGTAGTGCCTGGTCAGTTCTGTGGATGCAAACTACGCGAAATAGAGTATCATCTTTCAGCCAATCAGAATGCAAGGAAGTCACGTGAGATATAATATAACCTATTTAGTAAATGTTTGAACTCTGCAGTAACAACACAAACCGATCTAATTCAAGAATTCAGATTGCAGAGTTTGATGAGCGAAAAAAGTAAAATTCCTGATCGCAGCTTTCCCCAATAGATAATCTGGTAAATGTATGTAGTAACGAGACATCAGATATGCCGAGTAAACCAACTAAACTGACAAAACCATTGCCTCCGAATTTTATGACCTCTGAAACAGGTAAACAGGAAATTAGGCGAATTATTACTAGTGTTGAACTGACGAGAGAGAATCAAACTTCCTTAGATAAAATATACGACGATTTCACAAATACAATTATTGGTGAGATAAAAAAGCGTTGTCCCTAACTAGCCGAATGGTAAAGAAAAAAATCCAATATCAGACACCATATTGGAATAATAATTTAACAAATCTGGGCGGATATGCGTCTTAAAGAAAAAAGAGTTTGCAAAATAAAAAAAAAACACAAAGATAAAGAGATATTGCTAAATAAATTTAAGATATCCCGAAAAAAATTTAATAAAGAAGTTCGTAATTGTGAAAGAAATTTCAAAAACAAAGTAATTGTAGGCATTGAGACAATCTGTGACAATGACCCTAAGAAATTTTGGGAAAGCATTAATAAGCTAGGTCCATCTAGAGTTAAACGAGTACCTCAGGAAATTGTAAACAACAATGAAATCATTTCGGAAAAAGAAAACGTCTTTGAAGCGTGGAGAAACTCATTAAAGGAGCTTTATAGCCCTTCACTAAATTCACCAGTCCGTGACACATTTCTTAAAAGTGTTCAAGATGAAAAAGAATTTCTCGAGGACAAAATGCTAGACCCGTTATACGAATCGAACCTTGACCTCAATAAACCACTCGAGTATTTGGAGCTTGTGAACGTTTTAAAAAACACAAAAATGGTAAGTTGTTTGGAAGAGACAACATTCCTTAAGAAGCTTTAAAGTCTCAGGATGTATTGAATTTGATGTTTGTCCTGTTTCAATTTATTTTTGAAACTGGCGTCATCCCATCTTTGTGGAGAAAAGCAATAATCTGTCCAATACCAAAAGACGCGTCTTTGGATCCCCGTGTACCGCTGTATTATAGGGGCATCTCTCTTCTGAGTACATGTAGTAAGATTTATAGTAGTATTTTGAATAATAGGTTGGTAAAATATTTAGATGATAAATCTCTCTTAGTTGATGAACAAAACAGTTTTAAACCTGAACGTTCTTGTGTAGAACATATTCACTCTTTGACTACCATTATTCGAGGTAAACCTGAAATGTTTACAACGTTCATTGACTTTCGAAAAGCATTTGATATGGTAGACCGAGATATGCTTCTCTTCATACTATTGAAATATGGAGTGGACGGAAGCAAATATCGATCGATAAAAAATATGTATAAAAATAGAACAGCATGCATTAGACTAAATGGTTTAATGACGAGAGAATTATATTGCACGAGTGGGGTTAAACAAGGTGATTGTCTCTCTCCAACTCCGTTTGCAATATTTATAAATGATTTAGAAAATGAAATAAAATGTGCTAATCGAGGTGTCGATTTAAATGACGAAAATGTTTCAATATTACTGTACGCTGATGATATTGTATTGGTGACTGAAAATGAGGAGAACATGCAAGGATTATTAAGTATTGTACATACTGGTGTTTAAAATGGCGAAAAAATATCAATAAATCTAAAAATAAGATTATTCATTTCCGTAATAAACGCAAAGCGAGGAGCGAATATGAATTTCACATTGGAGAATCTGTAATTGATTATACGGATAAATATAAATATCTCGGTGTAGAATTAAATGAATATAAAGACTATAACAAAGTTTCTGACTGTCTTTCCAAATCGGCTGGAAGGGCACTCGGCTCGGTTATATCTAAAATACACCAGTATCACGATGTAGGCTTTAAACATTTGAAAAATTATATAAAATCTGTATATGTCCTTTTCTTGATTTTACCTCTGGCGTGTGGGTAACAAAAAATATGATAGTGTAAATGCAGTCCAGAACAGGGCATTTAGATACTATCTAGGCGTTCACAGGTTTTGTCCAACACTTGCTATGAACGGATATATTGGTTTAGAAAGTTGCCTACGGAGACGATGGGACCATATGTTACGTCTTTGGAACAAATTAATAACTATGGACTACAGTCGACTGAATAAGAAAATATTTCTCTGGGATTATAATCACTTGAATAAGGGCTGATGTGCAGATGTGACAGACATTCAAAATTGTTGATAAAGAAAACATATTTATCATATGACTTAATCTTTTACCCACAAGAAAAACGCCGTTCATTTTTTTTTATATTTTCACTTTTTGCTCCCAATACATAGGTTATGACCCCTTATTGGAACGAGCTGGACGAGCTCGTTCCAATGAGGGGACATAACCTATGTTTTGGAAGCAAAAAATGAAACTTTTTAGTTATACGAGGATGTTTTTTCCAAGTGCCGTCTGCAACTCAGGTTAGGCGATGGGTAAAAAAGTCATAATAAGTGGCTAATTTGTGCGTGTGTGTGTGTCATATGATAAATGGAATATGAAATGAGTGTTTTTCTCATATAATATTTATGAAACTCGTGCGGATTTTCCGTTTGTGCTCGCCGGAGGCTCGCCAAAACGGACAATTCTAAGACTTGTTTCATAAATATTATATGAGAAAAACACTCATTCCATATCCTCTATTTATAAACCTTCAGACTTGTGTCACATTGGAAATGCAAGATCTTTTATTTGCCCATTTTAGTCGTAATTGGTTAAACAGTATTTAGTTTGTCCCAAAATTGAGAACCTATAAAAGTTTGAAACATAATTTTGAAACAGAGACATATATCCAGATGAATTTAAACCGTCAACAACGTTCTATATTAGCACAATTCCGATGTGGAATTTTGGTAATTAGGATTGAAACCGGTAGATATAAAAACGAAACATTAGAGGATCGACTTTGTCTCATGTGTGAGGAAAACGCTGTTGAAGATAAATATCACTTTTTGATGAAATGTCCATTCTATAGCGAATATCGAAGAAAATCTTCTGTGTCAAAAAACTGATATGGAATCATTGATTTTATCTGATTATCATAATTTAGGAATAGTTATAAACGTTTATCCCAGACTTAGTGCGGCCTTCCTAGTAAGTGCCATCAATAAAAGAAAATGTCATACGTATATTTATCGATAAAATATTGTCAGCCTCTGTCAATACACGAATTGAGCTGTAGTGAACACGTGAGGGTTAACCAGCACTTGTTTGCGACAGTTCAATGCGTTTGTGTATGTGCACACAAAAATAGAAGCTGGCAATAAAGGATTGTCTTGTATGTCTGTTGACAATAACATTAATGAATACGTTTGTCAGCTAGCGAGTTGTAGGACGTTAACTATTGTTACTGAAAATATTAATTGATTGGGATGTTTCTTTCAACTGTATGGTCCATCAACCACGTTTTGATTATTGATCAAAGGTGTCAAGCAAATAACACATATACCGGGTTGTTTACCGGGATGGGGGATTCCTTTATCAGACTTGTCTTAAGGGCCTATATAAGTAATGGAATTTTTTTTTTTTTTTAAATTCTCACCTCTCATATTCCTTAAATTCAGATTAAATATACACAACTTATACATCAAAATGAAGGTTGGGATGTATAGAACACGAAACACATATGTAATCAACTCGTAGAGTCGACTGTAGGCACCACTGGTTCCTGGAAGTCTGCTACCGTATTCGCACTAGAACTGATAATAAAATAATATTTCAGCAGAACATCTTGTGGCCAAATGTGCTTCATATATCCAAGAACAAAGCTAGGCATTCAAAACACCTTCGAATACAGCGATAGGTCTGCATTTTGGAAAAGGACAACACTGTCTGCATTTTTTATTGAAGATGGTTTCCATGCTCGACAGACATGCGCAAATCACTCGTTACCACGAATTTCCATCAAAAAACAAAATCGTAATTCTAAGAAATTTCAACAGGTATCATGATACCTTGCATTGAATATGGCAACTGTGCAATCTCTATCTAATACCAGTATACTGTATGAAGGCGATCTTTTTCATTATTTGATTTTAGACGGCGTTGTTTTTACATGCTTTTTCTGTCCGATGACGTCGACCAGAAATCGAAAGTATACTCATACATAAACAAAAGCAAAGGCGTTGAAATTTTCCCCAATGCAGCTCTGGCGCCGTGTGTTGAAGAATTTTTATCCCCTAGCTTTGTTCTTGGATATGTAAAGCACATTTGGCCACAAATTGTTTTCGTGAAATATTATTAAATTATCAGTTCTGGTGCGAATACGGCAGCAGACTTCCAGGAACCAGTGGTGCCAACAGTCGACTCTTTGAGTTGATTACACACTGTGTTTCGTGTTCTATACATCCCAACCTTCATTTTGATGTACATTTTGTGTATATTTAATTTGAATTGAAGGAATATCGGAGGTGAGAATTTTCAAAATAAACAAAAATTCTTTACTTATATAGGCCCTTAACGGCAGCCGTGTGGAACCAGCCAGCGATATTGTAATATAATTTATAAATAGCAATTTTCCGTACGATAAAGAATTTATGGACGCCATGTGCGAAATAAAAAAACAAAATTCCGACAACTGGCAATAATAATTTTAATTGTTCAAGGCCAAATATTTCTGACAGATCCGCTTGCGATGTTATAACATCGACTTCAAGTGCAAGCGGTCCTTTCATTTTCTAATTTGTCACCTGCGTTCGTGGCACCACATGTACAGTAACAGAAATGCGTTCACCACTGAGAGAGGTGAACTATACGTTCTGCAACAATTATGTCAATAGCAGTAGACCAATTCCACAAGACATCACTTCCTAGAAACAGTTTGAAATGAACAATCGTTCTGTAACCATAATTAATTGTTACGGTTAAACAAAGGCTTCCAATCAAAGATCTCAAATTTTTTAACTTGAATGGTAAATCCTCGAGTGCTTTCCGACTCCGACTGAAACTTAAAGTAAACATCACAAGGTGAACTCTAAACTTTAAACAGGGAAAGCAGCCGGCGTATTTTGTTTTCAGATGTCACAAACATTTAAACATGATAAATGTTGTCAGTACAAATATAAATATATTTTGTTATTGGTGATAAAATGACTAAAAGGTTTGGAATTATTTGTATTGTGGCAGCGTAAAATATATTTCGTGATTTGGTTCGGAACTCCCAAATGACGTCACGAAGACTGTATTTTTAGATTTAAATTATTGTCTTCAACAAGGCGTTGTTTTCCAGTTGGGAGATCAAATACTATCTCCGTTTTCAGCCGAATTATATTACAATGGGGATAACTATGTTGTATTTGATTGTTTACGGCCGTAAACGATGGTTTTACTGTCGCAAAGATCCGTTTTACCGGCTCCGCTAACGCGTCGCCGGCAAAACTCAATTTGCGACAGTAAAACCATCGTTTGGGCCCCCAAACAATCAAATACAACATAGTTATCCCCTAAATATAATTAGTGAAAGTTACAAAATTTGAGACTGGGTTTTATTTAGATCAATTTTCTGAACAATCTGAAATTTACGTTCGAACTCTGTCATCTGCAAGGAGGTCGTGATCCTTTGGACGGAGCCATCCATGAGTTTTTCAAAGATGCCTCCGTCAAAAGTCCACGTCTCTGCTATCTTGTTTTCACAAGCTAAGACTCTCATGCGTCTCGCCAGGGAGGCACGAGGTCTTGTCAAGTCTTCATTTATGAAGACTCCTGGTTTATGACTTTCTATCTTAGGAGTCTTGAGTTTAGTTCTGGCTCTAAATAGTCTGTCCCTAGTTCTGTAATTATTCAATCTGATTATCATGGGCCTGGCTGTACCTTGTTTACCGTTTATTAATCTAGGTCCCACGTGATGACTCGTGGGCACAGCTTGTAGAGTCAGATCAATGCCAATTTTGTTGGCAATGTCGATCACAATGTCGTCCGAATTTTCGCTTGGTTTCTCGGGAATGCCGGAGAAACTTCGTTTGGTTCGTCACCAATCCTATCGTCTAACACCTCTAGTTTGTTATCTTTTAGATGGATCTCCCCTCTAAGGTCACGAACAGATTGTTCAAGTTATAATATGCGCTCATTGGCAGCTTCCAAGAAGACAAACTTGAGGGATACACACACAAACTGGTTTTGGAGAACTTTAATAAGTGCTAAACTAAGGCGGTCCTCATCCTTCGTGCATGACGACGGTGTTCAACTTGATGATTTTGCTACTTGTTCCCAAATGAACGACAACTCATATCTCGTTTGTGATTGAAATCGATTAATCCTCAAACTGTTCTGCTTTTGTGAGACAAAGTAATTATCAACAAGTTTAGCATTCTTCTATTCAAACTCTTCGCAGATTCATGTTCTCGTTGATCGGTTCAATCACTTACTACCAGAAGTCTTGTCCTCTCCATTCCGTGATTACCAGACGCAATTTATTCCTAAACTAGACTTTATGATTCTGGAGAATCATGGTTTTTCCAGATGAGATTCTATGATTTTTCATGACCTCAGAATGCCTGATGAATTGTTGTTTTTAACTGTCTCACTGAAGTTCCTTTTTTGATGTTATGAGAAAGATGGGTATAGTAGTCTCAAATGACTCAGTTTGATAACAAAATGTTTAGGTAAAAACCATCATTAATGGTGGAGAGGGTTAATATCAATATCGTCGTCCGACAAGTTGATGACTGACAAAATGAGGTATGTTTGTTTGGCGCATACCCACTGAGTGCTGTGGCTATTTGAAAATGATCCATTTTATCTCAAATGTATCCAAAATATTGATGCCTGGCGGCTTGTAGAGGGTTAACAACTGCTAACAGGAATATTTTCCATGCAACTTGTAATGTCACACCGAGAACGGCGAATGACCATTTTTTCTTTCAAATCTCCCAAGAAGTTTTCAGAGAAATTCAGGGAGAATTTGAATTTTAAGCTTTTGATGGGTATCATTCTTTATCCAGCCCAAAACGGTATTTTCGAATACACTTATAACTTACAAAAATAATTCTCAGTGAGTTCTACTTCCACTAATGTTTATCTCTCCTCTTAACTTTGGGTGCTGTGGGTACGCAAACGCAACCCATTTTATCAAAATGTTGGTGTTTGAGAACCTGCATAGAGTTAGCAAAGGCTTACTGGAATATTTTGTACATGCAACTTGTAATGTCACACTAAGATCTGGGAATGGCTAATTTTTCTTGAAAATCTACGAGATAGTTTTCGAGAAATTCTCGGATAACATGAATTTTTAACCTTTTGATCGTTATCGCGCTTTAATCAGTCCTATACGGGTTAATGGTAGAGGTGCAGGCTGCAAGCCGAGAGGTCCTCGTTCGAATCCCACCTGCGTCAACCGCGTTGTGTCCTTGGGCAAGACACTTCACCCCGATTGCCTACATGGGGGCACGATGACGCTGTGTACTGAGGCGTACTGCACGTCGATGGTGCGCATGTCTTCAACCAATCTAACCCTGCCTGTGCTGCGGTGCAGAGTTCAGAGTTACGATGTTGGAGAGCTGACAGCTGCTCGTCGTTGCTCGGTGGTTCTCTCCGGGTACTCCGGCTTCCTCCACCCGTAAAACTGTCACGGTCACGATTAGCCATTGTGCATAAGTATGTGACCTTAAACACCAATAAATAAATAAATAAATACAAAAACGATCTTCGGTGAATTCCACTTCCAATGAAGGAGGTTATGTTTATCTCGCAGGTACACATTGGGCATTATGGGTGCCCAAGACTAGCCCATTTTCTCAAAATGTATATGCTTGGTAGCCTCTGGAGGGTTAACAAATGCTTACCGGAATATTTTGTCCATGCAGCTTGTAATGGCACTCCAAGACCTGCGAATGGTCAATTTTTCTTGAAAATGTTTTCGAAGAAATCCACAGAAAACTGGAATGTTAAGCTTTTAATGGGTATATCTCCTTAATCAGTTAAAAGTGGGTTAAGACCTCGATTTTTGAATACCCTTTCTACTTACAAAAATGTTTCCCTATCAGTTTTGAGTCCGGTAAAAGAAGTTACGTTTCTCTGTGGCATTCCCATGTGATGTTGTTGGTGTCCAAAAACAGACTATTTTTTCAAAATTTTGACATTGAGCAATCCCATGGAGGGTTAACAAATGTTTACCGAACTAATTTATCCATGCAACTGGTAATGTGACACCAAGACCTATCAATGACCATTTTCTCTTGAAAACCCTACACGATGTTTGTAATGCAATCCAGGGAAGACATGATTTTTTTAAGCTAGTGATGGGTATTGCTATTAACCACCACAAAGGGGGTCAACGCTTGGTTTCCTAAATACCCTTATTACTTACAAAAATGGTCCACGGTGAATTCTACTTCCAACAAAGGAGAATATGTTTAACTCTCATGTACACTGTGGGTGCTTTAGGTGCCCAAAAATTTCCATTTGAACAAAATTACGATACCTGGCTGTCTGTAGAGGGTTAATAAATGTTCACCGGAATATGTTGTCTATGCAACTTGTAATGTCACACCAAGACCTGCGAATAAGAAATTTAATTTTTCTTGAAAACCCACAAAATATTTCTAGAGAAATCCACAGAAAAGGGGTATTTGAAGATTTTAATGGGTATCTCTCTTTAACCAGAACAAAATGGGTTAAGACTGCGACTTTTGAATACCCTTACCACTTACAAAAATATTTCCCTATCAATGTTGCGTCCGATAAAAGAAGTACCTTTCTCTGTGGTATACCCATTTGGGTGCTGTTGGTTTCCAAAAAACAGCCCATTTTATCACAATTTTTACGTTTAGCAGCCCGTGGAGGGTTAACTAATGCTGACCAGAATATTTTTCTATGGAACTTGTAATGTCACACCAAGTCCAAAAATGGGGGAGGGACCCGTTAGCAAACAAACGGGGGCAGGTGTACTTGGTGAAAAAACAGCAGGGGGCACGTGCCGCAGGTAAACAATAGCAGGGGGCAGGTGTCCCAGATAAAAAACAGCGCTAATTAATTTTTAATAGGAGGCAGTTGTTCATGGGGCAGGTGTCCGTATCCCATTGCCCAGTATTCCAAATTTTCTATGGTACTTAGCCTTGACGAAAACAACATTTTAAGAAGAAACAACGAGAAAACTATTTGCAGTAAAGCTGCAAATATAAACTTGTTTTTCGGACCATTCCATGGACTGTTTAAAGCCTACGTCGATATCAGCGTTCCTTACTATCGTCCTTCCAGTGCATCACCACATTATTTCACACGAATCGAGTTCTGAAATCATGCAAGTTTGGCCGACATGCTTTCAATTTTGTTATTGCCAACTGCATATTGATAAGTGATTACTGATCGGAATTTTGAAAATGACACACGCCATCGCGAAAGAGTTTTCTGAAAAACTCGATTCTGCAAAAGGTTTTTGTGAAATTTCATTATTTTTTTTTTCATTTTCAGTTTCTATGGCTCTTGTCGAAATGTTGTTAATTACTGATCGTCCCAAACGAGATCAAAGATTGACGCCGAAGATTAATAACAGACAGAGTATCTTCTAAAAATATACGTGTGCAATTCTAAAATGCAATAAATAAATGGGCGATTTTTCTTGAAAGTCTACGTGAAGTGTTTAGAAAAATCCTCGGATAACATGAATTTTTAACCTATTGAGAGGTATCTCTCTGTAACCAGTTCTAAACGGGTTAATGCTTGGTTTTATGAATACCTTTATTACTTACAAAAATTATCCTCGGTGAATTCCACTTTCAATGAAAGAGGTTATGTTTATCTCGTAGGTACACATTGGGTGAAATAGGTGCCCAAGAACAGCCCATTTTCTCAACATTTCTATGCTTTGCAGCCTCTGGAGGGCTAACAAACGCTAACCGGAATATTTTGTCCATGCAGCCTGTAATGTCACTCCAAGACCTGCAAATTGTCAATTTGTCTTGAATACTTACTAGATTTTTTTGAGAAATCCACAATGCCTTCATTACTTGCAAAAATGATCTTTGGTGAATTCCACTTCCAATGAAGGAGGTTATGTTTATCTCTCAGGTACACATTTGGTGTTATGGTTGCCAAAGAACAATCCATTTTCTCCAAATGTCTATGCTTGGCAGCCTCTGGAGGGTTAACAAATGCTTACCGAAATGTTTTGTCCATGCAACTTGTAATGTCACTCCAAGACCTGCGAATGGTCAATTGTTCTTGATTTTTTTTGAGAAATCAACAGAAACCTGGGGAATATCTCCTTAACTAGTCAAAAATGGGTTAAGACCTCGATTTGTGAATACACTTACTACTTACAAAAATGTTTCCCTGTCAGTTTTGCGTCCGGTAAAAGAAATTACGTTCCTCTGTTGCATTCCCATTTGATGTTGTTGGTGTCAAAAAAACAGACTATTTTTTCAAAAGTTTGACATTTAGCAGCCATGGAGGGTTAATAGATGCTTACCGGAATAATTTATCCAATCAACTGGTAATGTGACACTAAGACCTATCAATGGCCATTTTCTCTTGAAAACCCTACCAGATGTTTGCAATGAAATCCAGGAAAAACATAAAGTTTTAAGCTGTTGATGGGTATCACTATCAACAACCACAAAAGGGGTTAACGCATGGTTTTTTGAATACCCTTGTTACATACAAAAATGGTCCTCGGTGAATTCCACTTCCAATAAATGAGATTATGTTTATTTCTCAGGTACACCTTGGGTGCTGTGCGTGTCCGAAAACAGCCCATTTCAACAAAATTACGATGCTTGGCAGCCTGTAGAGGGTTAATAAACGCTCACCGGAATATTTTGTCCATGCAACTTGTAATGTCACACAAAGACCCGCGAGTAGTCAATTTTTCTTGAAAACCTACAGGATGTTTTTAGAGAAATCCATAGAAAATGGGAATTTTAAGATTTTAAGGGGTCTCTCTCTTTAGCCAGCCCCAAATGGGTTAAGACTTCGACTTTTGAATACCCTTACTACTTACAAAAATGTTTCCGTATAGAATGTGTGCTCGATAAAGGAAGTCACTTTTCTTTGTGGCGTACCCGTTGAGTGCTGTTGGCGTCCAAAAACAGCCCATTTTATCACAATTTTGACATTTAGCAGCCCGTGGAGGGTTAACAAATGCTCACCGCAGTATTTTGTCCGTGCAGCTTCTATTGTCACACCCAGGCCTGGGGGTGATAAATTTTTCTTGAAAATCTACAAGCCTCGTTTAGAGAAATCCACGGAAAACATGAATTTTTGTGCTTTATGGGGGTATTGCTGTTTAACCAGCCCAAAACGGGTTAACGCTTGGTTTTTTGAAAACCCTTATTACTTACAAAAATGATCCTCGGTGAATTCCACTCCCAATAAACGAAGTTATGTTTATCTCTCTAGTATCGTTTGGGTGCTGTGGGGGCCTGAAATCGGCCCATTTCATCAATATTTCGATGTTTGGCATCCTGTGGAGGGTTACCATATGCATCGCCTTATATGTCATGTATATCAAAGGTCGTGTCACAGGCACGTCTAGCAATGATGAATGTTTAAAAAAAATCTACAAGACGTGTTTCGAGAAAGTGCCTATAAACCGCAATTTTGGCAGTTTTTTGCCAATTCTGACGAAACTAGGGTTAAATCGAAAATTCCGCTTCGGTACATTTTGCGTGTGCAAAATTTTGTGAAAATCGGTTCGAAAATGGCTTCTGAATCGTACGGACAACATGTGTGGAAAAAACAAAAAAAATCCCCTAAACCAGACTTTATGATTCTGGAGAATCATGGCTTTTCGATCAGATTCCATGACTTTTCATGACCCCACAGTGTCTGATGAATTGTTTTTAACTGTCTCACCGAAGTTCCTTCATTGATGTTATGAGAAAGGTGAGTATAGTAATCTCAGATGACTCAGTTTGATAAACAAATTGTTTAGGTAAAAACCATCATTAACGGTGGAGTGGGTGAATGTCAATGTCGTCGTCCAACAAGTCAATGACAATAAAAGGAGTTATGTTTGTTTGACACATACCCACTGAGTGCTGTGTCTATTTGAAAATGGTCCATTTTATCTCAAATGTATCCAAAATATTGATGACTGGTAGCTTGTAGAGGGTTAACAAGTGCTAACAGGAATATTAATTCATGCAACTTGTAATGTCACACCAAGAATTGCGAATGGCCATTTTTTCTTTAAAATCTACAAGATGTTTCCAGAGAAATCCAGGGAGAACATGAATTTTAAGCTTTTCATGGGTATCATTGTTTATCCAGCCCAAAACGGGTTAAGTGTTGATTTTTGGAATACTCTTATTACTTCCAAAAATAATTCTCAGTGAATTCTACTTCCACTTATTTTGATCTCTCCTCTCAACTTCGGGTAGCCCATTTTATCAACATTTTGATGTTTGAGAACCTGCATAGGGTTAACAAATGCTTACAGGAATATTCTGTACATGCAACTTGTAATGTCACACTAAGATCTGAGAATGGCCATTTTTTCTTGCAAATCTAAGAGATGCTTCAGAGAAATCCTCGGATAACATGAATTTTTAACCTTTTGAGGGGTATCGCTCTGTAACCAGCCCTAAACGGGTTAATGAGAGTTTTGTGTTAAATACCTTCATTACTTACAAAAATGATCCTCAGTCAATTCCACTTCCAGTGAAGGAGGTCATGTTTATCTCAGAGGTACACATTGGGCGCCCAAGAACAGACCATTTTCTCAAAATGTCCATGCTTGGCAGCCTCTGGAGGATTAACAAATGCTTACCGAAATATTTTGTCCATGCAACTTGTAATGTCACTCCAAGACCTGCGAATGGTCAATTGTTCTTGAATTTTCTTTTGAGAAATCCACAGAAAACTGGAATTTTAAGCTTTTAAGGGTATATCTCCTCTTCCAGTCAAAAATGGGTTAAGACCTTGATTTTTGAATACACTTACCACTTACAAAAATGTTTCCCGACCAGTTCTGCATCCGGTAAATCAAGATACGTTTCTTTGCGACATTCCCATTTGATGTTGTTGGTGTCCAAAAACAGACTGTTTTATTTCGAAATTTTGACATTTAGCAGCCCATGGAGGGTTAACAAATGCTCACCTGAATATCTTATCCATGCAACTGGTAATGTGAATCCAAGACCTATCAATGGCCATTTTCTCTTGAAAACCTACGAGACGTTTGTGAAGAAATTCACGGAAAAGATGATTTTTTTAAAGCTTTTGATGGGTATTGCTATTAACCATCCCAAAAGAGGTCATTGCTTGGTTTTTTTTTTGAATACCCTTATTACTAACAAATTTGGTTGTCGGTGAATTCCACTTTCAAGAAAGTAGATTACGTTTATCTCTCGGGTATGCATTGGGTGACGTGCACGTCCGAAAACAGCCTATTTCAACAAAATTACGATGCTTAGCAGCCTGTAGAGGGTTAATAAATGTTCACCGGAATATTTTGTCCATGCAACTTGTAATGTCACACACAATTTTTCTTGGAAACCTACATGTTGCTTTCAGAGAAAACCACAGAAAATGGCAATTTTAAGATTTTAAGGGGTATCTCTCTTTAACCAGCCCAAAATGGGTTAAGACTTCGACTTTTGAATACCCTTACCACTTACAAAAATATTTCCCCATCAATTTTGCGTCCAATAAAAGAAGGTGCTTTTCTCGGTAGTACACCCAGTCGGTGCTGTTGGTGTCTAAGTACAGCCATTTTATCACATTTTTTACGTTTAGCAACCCGGGGAGGGTTAACTAATGCTGACCGGAATATTTTGTCCATGTAACTTGTAATGTCAAACCAAGACCTGGGAGTGACCAATATTTCTTGCAAATCTACAAGACTCATTTAGAGAAATCCACGGAAAGCATGAATTTTTGAGATTTTGGGGGATATTGCTGTTTAACCATCACAATACGGGTTAACGCTTGGTTTTGTGAACACTTGTTTACTTACAAAAATGATCCTCGGTGAATTCCACTTCCAATAAAGGAAGTTATGTTTATCTCTCGTGTACCGTTTGGGTGCTGTGGGGACCCCAAAACAGCCCATTTCATCAATATTTCGATGTTTGGCAGTCTGTGGAGGGTTACCATATGCATCGCCTAATATCTCGTGTGTATCAATGGTTGTGTCATAGGCACGTCTAGCAATGATGAACGTTTTAAAAAATCTACAAGACGTGTTTCGAGAAAGTGCCGATAAACTCCAATTTTGACAGTTTTTTGCCAATTCTGACGAAATAAGGGTTAAATCGAAAATTCCGCTTTGGTACATTTTTAGATTTTGTGCCCCTCTATGAGTGTGCAACTTTTTCTGAAAATCGGTTCGAAAATGGCTTCTGAATCGTACGGACAAAATGTGTGGAAAAAAAAAGCAAACCCAAAAACCCCACCAAAAAACTAGACTTTATGATTCTGGAGAATCATGGTTTTTCCCGATGAGATTCCATGATTTTTCATGACCCCACAGTGTCTGATGAATTTGTTTTTAACTGTCTCACTGAAGTTCCTTCACTGATGTTATGAGAAAGGTGAGTATAGTAGTCTCAGATGACTCAGTTTGATAAACAAATTGTTTAGGTAAAAACCATCATTAACTGTGGAGTGGGTTAATATCAATATCGTCGTCCAACAAGTCAATGACCTACAAAAGGAATTATGTTTGTTTGACACATACCCACTGAGTGCTGTGTCTATTTGAAAATGGTTCATTTTATCTCAAATGTATGCGAAATATTGATGTCTGGCAGCTTGTAGAGGGTTAGCAAGTGCTAACAGGACTATTTTTTTCTTTAAAATCTACAAGATGTTTTCAGAGAAATCCAGGGAGAACATAAATTTTAAGCTTTTCATGGGTATCATTGTTTATCCAGCCCAAAACAGGTTAAGTGTTGATTTTTGGAATCCTCTTATTACTTCCAAAAATAATTCTCAGTGAATTCTACTTCCACTTATTTTGATCTCTCCTCTCAACTTCGGGTGGTGTGGGTACGCAAACCCAGCTCATTTTATCAACATTTTGATGTTTGAGAACCTGCATAGGGTTAACAAATGCTTACAGGAATATTTTGTACATGCAACTTGTAATGTCACACTAAGATCTGAGAATGGCCATTTTTTCTTGAAAATCTACGAGATGTTTTTAGAGAAATCCTCGGATAACATGGATTTTTAACCTTTTGAGGGGTATCGCCCTGTAACCAGCCCTAAACGGGTTAATGCTTGGTTTTGTGGTGAATACCTTCATTACTTACAAAAATGATCCTCAGTCAATTCCACTTCCAGTGAAGGAGGTTATGTGCATCTCACAGGTACACATTGGGTGTTATGGGTGCCCAAGAACAGCCTATTTTCTCAAAATGTCTATGCTTGGCAGCCTCTCTCGGGTTAACAAATGCGTACCGAAATATTTTGTCCATGCAACTTATAATGTCACTCCAAGACCTGCGAATGGTCAATTTTTCTTGAAAATTTTGTTTGAGAAATCAACAGAAAACTGGAAATTTAAGCTTTTAAGGGGTATATCTCCTTAACTAGTCAAAAATGGGTTAAGACCTCGATTTTTGAATATACATACTACTTACAAAAATGTTTCCCTGTCAATTTTGCGTCCGATGAAAGAAGTTATGTTTCTCTGTTGCATTCCCATTTGATGTTGTTGGTGTCCAAAAACAGACTATTTTTCAAAATTGTGACAATTAGCAGTCCATGGAGGGTTAACAAATGCTTACCGGAATAATTTATCCAATCAGCTGGTAATGTGACTCCAAGACCTATCAATGGCCATTTTCTCTTGAAAACCCTACCAGATGGTTGTAAAGAAATCCAGGGAAAACATAAATCTTTAAGCTTTGGGTGGGTATCACTATTAACAACCACAAAAGGGGTTAACGCTTGGTTTTGTGAATATCCTTATTACTTACAAAAATGGTCCTCGGTGAATTCCAACTCAACAAAGGAGATTATGTTTATTTCTCAGGTACACGATGGGTGATGTGCGTGTCCGAAAACAGACCATTTCAACAAAATTACGATGTTTGGCAGCCTGTAGAGGGTTAATAAACGCTCACCGGAATATTTTGTCCATGCAAATTGTAATGTCACACAAAGATCTGTGAGAAGCCAATTTTTCTTGAAAACCTACAGGATGTTTTTAGAGAAACCCACAAAAAATGGGAATTTTAAGATTTTAAGGGGGTCTCTCTCTTTAGCCTGCCCAAAATGGGTTAAGACTTCGACTTTTGAACACCCTTACTACTTACAAAAATGTTCCCGTATCGATTGTGCGCTCGATAAAGGAAGTCACTTTTCTTTGAGTGCTGAGTGCTGTTGGCGTCCAAAAACAGCCCATTTTTCACAATTTTGACATTTAGCAGCCCGTGGTGGGTTAACAAATGCTCACCGCAGTATTTTGCTCATGCAACTTCTATTGTCACACCAAGGCCTGGGAGTGATAAATTTGTTTTGAAAATCTACAAGGCTCGTTTAGAGAAATCCAGGGAAAACATGAATTGTTTAGCTTTATGGGGGTACTGCTGTTTAACCAGCCCAAAACGGGTTAACGCTTGGGTTTTTTAACACCCTTATTACCTACAAAAATGATCCTCGGAAATTTCGCTTCCAATAAAGGAAGTTATGTTTATCTCTTGTGTATCGTTTGGGTGTTGTGGGGGCCTGAAACCGGTGTAAAAGGAATGGAAGTCCGTAGGAATGTTAGTCCCTCTGGACTATTATTCCGCGGAATTATAGTCCTAGGTCTAACATTTCTAGGAATAGTAGTATGGCGGACTACTATTCCTAGAAATGTTAGACCTAGGACTATAATTCCGCGGAATAATAGTCCAAAGGGACTAATTTTCCTACGGACTTCCATTCCTGTAACACCGGCCCATTTCATCAAACTTTCGATGTTTGGCAGCCTGTGGAGGGTTACCATATGCATCGCCTGATATGTCGTGTATATCAAAGGTCGTGTCACACACAGGTCTAATAATGATGAATGTTTAAAAAAAATCTACAAGACGTGTTTCGAGAAAGTGCCTATAAACCGCAATTTTGAAAGTTTTTTGCCAATTCTGACGAAATAAGGGTTAATTCGAAAATTCCGCTTTGGTACTTTTTTAGATTTTGTGACCGTCTATGAGTGTGCAAAATTTCGTGAAAATCGGATCGAAAATGGCTTCTGAATCGTACGGACAAAATGTGTGGAACCCCCCCCCCCCCCCCCCCAAAAAAAAAAAAAAAACCAAAATAATAATCCGTAGAATAAGAAGAGTCTTTTCCAGAGGGAAAAGCCTAAATAATAATCCGTAGAAAAACAATAGTCTTTTCTAGAGGGAAAAGCCTAAAAAAAAACCCAAAAATAAAATAATATTACTCCGTAGAAAAACAGTAGACCTTTCGAGATGGAAAAGCCTAATAATATTCCGTAGAAAAACAATACTCTTTTTCCTGAGGGTAAAGCCTAAAAAACTAATAATCCGTAGAAAACAATAGTCTTTTCCAGAGGGAAAAGTCTAACTAGTATATCAAGATCTCACATTTTGAGACTGTGCTAAAATAATAACATCTGCTTTTCATGCTTAGTCTCCAATACAAACAAACATAATGGCGCGTTGGAGATATCGAAACCACACTTCCTCGTCCAAATTACTTGATTTTTCAAGAGATCGGTATCATTAAATTATGAGTTCATGATCGAAGCTGGTACTCCACTCCAACTTCTTCACGCCCATAGCACAATCATTCCACAAAAAATTGAATTATCACATAATAAAAGACTTTGAAGCAAGAGAACAAATTCAACGAAAAGCCTCCATCGAATCGCGTGAGATTCCAATTGGGGACAACAGCCCAGTATAAACATTTGGCTTGTTGCTGAATCCATTTCCATGTTTGTTACTTTTTTTGTCAATTTATGCTTGTTACTGTAAAATTTAAACATACTTTGGAAAATAAATATTGTTTAAACTAAAACCATCGGTTGGCTTGCAAAGACAGCCAAGGCTTCTCGCTCAGAAAATAGAGATCACAGTGGAAAGCATTAACCCTTTACCTAACATGAAAAGCAGGAGACACATGCAAAAAAAAAAAAAAATTCTCGAATAACTAATTTTTTTAATTTTTTGTCTCAAAAACATAGGTTATGACCCCTCATTGGAACGAGCTCAACGAGCTCGTTCCAATGAGGGGTCATAACCTATGTTTTTGAGACAAAAAATGAAAAAAATAATGAAAATTAATTGGAGATTTTTGAGAATAGCGCTGGCCGGTTTTGGCCGTTACGTTGGGTAAAGGTTTAATGAATTTCTATCAACAGTTCATCAGTATAAATGCTAGAAAATCTGGGCGTGGGAGGGGGGATTTCTCGTAGTCTATCCACATGGAAGTAGTGTCTTGAGTAAACATAAAGAGTTAAGACTTTTTGCAAAGTAAATAATGCATTTGTTGCAACATTCATGTTATCATGAATGGATGAGACGTGTTGAATGACATGATTTACATATTCCGACCAGAGAAATGTTACGTTTTATCCAGGTAAAGATTACGTTTTGACCGAAAAAATGTTACTTTTCGAACAGAGAAAAGTTACTCTCTGAGTTGGAAAATGTTACGCACTGACCAGAAAGAAGCTACGTTTTGACCAGAATAATGTTACATTTTGAAAAGTTACATTTCCACCAAACAAATATTACGTTTTGACCAAAGTGAAATGTTACGTTGTGAGTAAAAAAGTTACGTTTCGACCAAAAAAATGTTACGTTTTGACCAAAGTGAAATGTTACGTTTTGGCGTGGTTACGTTTTGATAGTATTCCTAAAAAGTACAAATTTTCCTCTAAAATCGTAGACACGTTCCCTTTTTTGACGTTTTCGTTGGGTAGTTACCCCAGCCCACGGCCTTAGTCGTCGTTTGTCAACCAGAAATTAGCAAACCGAGTACTGTTCGGACATTATAATTACACAATTCTATGAATTCGGTGAGATTAAAAGTTTACAAAAAGCCATGTAAAGGTGACGAGATTTGGTGAAATGTTGAAAATCTAAAAGTAAAGACGATATGTTTGAGAGAAAGCAACATCTAAGAAGTTGTCCAATATATTTATATCTGTGACTGAAGTTGAAGTTCCCGAAAAAATGTCTGACGGGAAAAAGGATAAGAATTACTATGAGTAATTTCAACCCTTTAAATGACTTAAATATATAAATCTCGTGGGTTATTTTTCTGTCATTTTTTTTGGTTTCATATTCTGAACAAATACGAAACAAAATTAACCTTTTGACGAACTGTCATTTTTACTCTAGTAGTTATACGGGGAAACTGTTGTTAGGGAAATATAAGTACTTATCGTTATAATGGTGTTGATCATTATCCCTTTAACCATTTACCAAACATGAAAAGCAGACGACACTTGCAAACAAAATTCTTGAATAACTAATTTTTTTAATTTTTTGTTTCAAAAACATAGGTTATGACTCCTCATTGGAACGAGCTCCACGAGCTTAATCCAAAGAAGAGGGATCATAACCTTTGTTTTTGAGACAAACAAATAAAAAAATAATGAAAATTAATTGGCGACTTTTGTGAATAGCACTGGCCGGTTTTATCCGTTAGGCTGGGTAAAGGGTTAACCCTTTACCCAACGTATGGGGGCGCGGTCGCTCAGTAGGTGGAGGTACAGGTTACAAGCCGAGAGGCCCTCTGTTCGAATCCCAGCTGCGGAAACCGCGCTGTGTCCTTGGGCAAGACACTACACCCACATTGTCCACGTGGGGCACGGTGGCGTTGTGTACTAAGGCGTACTGCCTGTCGATGGTGCTCCTGTCTTCAACCAATGCTAACCATGATTGTGTGGAGTTAGCATGTTGGGGAGCTGACAGTTGCTCGCCGTTGATCGGTAGTTTTCTACGGGTACTCCAGCTTCCTCCAACTGTAAAACTGTCGTGGTCATGGTTAGCCATTGTACAGAAATATGTGACCTTAAACACCAATACATACTTTGCTCAACGTGACGGCCAAAACCAGCCAGCGCTATTCACAAAAATGGCCATTCACTTTTCGTTATTTTTTACACTGTTTGTCTCAAAACATACACCTTATGACCCCTCGTTGGAACAAGCTCGTCATCAGCTATGTTTTGATGTAAACAATGAACAAATATATGGTTATTCAAGAATATTGTTGCCTTTCGTGTCAGGGCTAATAGATTTAGAGTGCAATGAAAATTCACGGAACAATCACTCTCTCACTCAGCACTCTACCAGTTAATCAAAAACGAAAACAATGAACATTAACACCTACCTTGAACAAAAATCGTCCGCCAGTTCTTGGTTCCACATTTCCCAAATTAAGTATCTGTTTCTGATCATGCATGTAACATATTCTTTCACGTTTATCGAACGTAGCGGCTGCGCACTTACCCTGTCTTCTACACATGTTTTCACACCTGAGAACATTCTCAGTGAATATGCCAAAATATGATTCGGGAATTATTTCTATAGTTTTCCACAGACTCAAATCTGCTGCGACGAAGCAATATACCAGTGTAAGTATACTCAGTGAGTTCATGTCAAGACAACGTCGCTTAACGCAAAACATTAGGATGGCAATAATTGTAGGGGTAAACGAAAACATTTCCGTCCCCACAGTTGCAATATCTTATATAGCTACACAGTCAAAATCAGTAAGCTACAATTATTTTCTTCAGTAAGCTACAATTATTTACTTCACAATTCGGAATAAAATTTGAACGGAAATTGTCTGTTCCGATACAGTAATAGAGCAGCGATAAATGAAAAGCAGTCGACCGGCCAATCGAAACACTGTATCCAGGCTGCATTAGCTTCCACGATGAACATCCGAAGATAAAAAACTCTGTTTTATTCAACTGGAAGCGTTGTCAATGCTATGATGCTAGTGACAACCGTTCCACAATGCACTCACAGGTCAATGCTATGTGTAAATCGATAGCGTGTATGAAAGTATACTAAGAGGCTATTACTTATTTGTTAATTTATTTATTTAGGTTTAATGACACTTTCGACAGCCAGGGTCACCTCGTGTCGAACAGTTTTACGGGTACCTGGGGAGAGCCACCGAGCAACGGCGAGCAACTGCCAGACTCCCTAACGTACTAACTCCGCCTTAGTACATGCGTGTGCAATCGGGATGAAGTGCCTTTCCCAAGGACACAACGCCGTTACCCTGCGGGGATTGAACCTTGGAATTTCGGTTTGAAGTCCAATGCCGTAACCACTGAGCCGCAGCACCTCCAGGTTATTTCAATACAGTCGCCGTGGATTGATGTTCACGCATGCGTTTACGATGTAATAAAAATCATCAGCAGCAAAAGTTTAATTAATGAAGCACCGGGTTGTACCCGGTGCTTCATTAATTAAATTTTTAATGATTATTCCTATAATTATTGTTTGGAATCTAATATTATTGCGTCCGTGGAAATATTGCCGAACCGTCGTAAAGTGACCAGTTAGTCCGGGAGCCGTGGAGTCAAACCTAGTTTTGCTGGTTTTGTCAATATCTCGAGTTGCACAAGGGATAGGGCCGGTCACCTCCCTGAGTATTGAACGTCTGACACCTACCTACTCAGATCAGGAGAGGAAAAAACTTTAACCGGCAGAACTAGGTTCGACCACACGGCTTTCGGACTATAATCAAAGTAAAGGGTCAATATCTCGAGTTGCCCAAGGTATCCGAACGGTCACCCCCCCCACCCCCCCCCCCCCCCGAATGTTCAATAGGTAACCCTGAACCAATCGAAACAGCAAAGAAAAAAACTGAGCCACTGCACTCCCAGGTTATTACTTGCGTCATTTTATATCAGGCTCGATATCACCCCGAGAGTATAATGTTATCAGCCTGAAACCGAAGATAACGTTGCTGAGAGCTGATCTCAAGGATGATCATCTCAAGTCAAACTGGTAAGGCCTAAAAAAGTTGAACATTTGTCTTCGGCCCTCCCGCGTGGTCTTTTGGGCTCCCACATGCTCTCATTTTGTAACCACTGCAAACTTAAAACAGAAATTAAATGGTTCATGTCTGACCCAAATCAATAAAATTAGTAAATTTGTCCTTTGAATGAAACAAGGCTTTTCAACGCTTTAGGAACTGAAGGGACGAAAAGCACCACCACCCATGCTATTCTATAGCTTATGAGACCTAAAACATAAACAAAGCAAGAGCATGAACTTTTGATGCCACAGAAATAGCTGCAAAGATTAAAAAATATAATACAAAGCCGCCTGCCCACATGCAATTTTACACGAAATGGCACGAGAAACAAGATCTACTTTGTGGGGCCTAATAAACTGTTTATTAAAAGGAAAATTCATTTTTAAAACCACGACGTTCGCATAGCTGAACTACAGTTAGATTTAGAACTCACACAGCACCAAAGTGAACAATGCTGTGCTGTAAATGCGAAAGCACGAATATCTTATCGTAAGTATTCCACACCTATGAAATTGATTCTGCGTCAGACAAAGCAAAATCAAGACTGAACACATCACTGGTATACACAACATCTAAAACACTCCTTTAACCCAATGACAACAAGCAGTCCGTAACGCAGTAAATAGCCCAGAAAATCAAACAATGTGAGGAACCAATGTATTCAGCTGACATCCTAAAATTCCTTATGATAATAACTGTCAACTATAGAAGCATAAAAGACAAACCTTGGAATTCTGAGCAGCAGCTGATTTCATCAAACCTGAAATAATATGTAAGAACAAAGAAATAAAAATCTTCAGAAATATTTCCCCAAAACTACATCGCATAGAGAAATGATAGATCCTCGCATGGAAGGTGAGTCTTTTTCGTCGGCCATCATGATATAATGGTCGAACAGCCTGAGTTGTTAACTGACAGCGAACTGGAGTGTGTGAAATCCAATAGAAAATTAACAAAGAATTGATGGTAGGTGTATTTTACATACTGCATTGGAATACAAAGGACAGAAGAACTAAAGAAGTCACACAAAAACCTGGAACACGTGACAAAAGCATAATTCCTTAAGGTCGCTCTCCACTCTGACAAAAAGTCATTGTCTGAGAAAAAGCATTAGAACGACGAGCAAAGTTTCAGCTTAGGGACCTCTGGATTGAACCCGGAGGTTCTCTAGCTAAAACTGTGCCTGTCCTCTTCGAGCATTATCACAGGAATCGACAGTTATTGTCTGGATGGAAACTTCACTCCACCGATGTTTTAGTGGTAATTCACTCTCCACGTACTGTAGATTAGGATACTATATTATTCACCACAGGAGCACTAGACACAAAATTGCAGAAAAAGCTTGTTGAAATAACATTAGAAACTAGTCTAACCCTTTACCTAACGTAACGGCCAAAACCGGCCAGCGCTATTCTCAAAAATCGCCAATTAATTTTCATTATTTTTTTCATTTTTTGTCTCAAAAACATAGGTTATGACCCCTCGTTGGAACGAGCTCGTCGAGCTCGTTCCAACGAGGGGTCATAACCTATGTTTTTGAGACAAAAAATGAAAAAAATTAGTTATTCAAGAATTATTTTTGCAAGTGTCGTCTGCTTTTCAGGTTAGGTAAAGGGTTAAAGCGAATGCAGAAAGAGCATGCAAGGGTAAGCAACCTACTGAATCTTATTTTTGTCATCAATCCATCACCTGTCAAATCACTAAACGTATCACGCAAGTCAGATGACCAACGGGCCATCACAAATCCAGACACAGAGACTCACATTGACTTAAATAAACAAAGAAAATACCGGATCAGTCCAAAAAAGCAGCATGTGGGTTCAACAGAAATAGAATTACACAGCCTTCCATGAACAATTACAACTTTGTTCTAACAAAATAAGAACAGGGAAGACTTAGGGATATAATTTAAGAACACTGCGGCAACTAACACAGAGAAACACATACCACTCAAAAATCTAGGAGGAAATCCAAACGTACCATGGATCAATAAATGCACGAAAAGATGTTCAAAAAGAAACAAAAACTCTACAATTAAGCAAAGAAAACAGGAGAATGGGAAATCTTCAGGAAACAGCAGCAAGAATGTTTGAAAAACTTAAGGATACAAGCGTTGCCATATATTAAACAAACAGGTGTTTGGAGACTAAGCAAGAACAATCCGAAACCCTTTCGGAAATATGTCAAATTAAGGAAGCGGTGCAATTTAGGTGTATGACCTCTAATGGAGAATGGGGAAATGGTGAGCGACAGTCAAAGAAATGCTGAAATCCCAGTGGAGCAATTCGGATCAGTCTTTACCAAGGACAGAGAAGCAGCAGAACCACAAACAAATACAGAGATCATGTACAAGATCCCAAAAACTTATTAACAAGAGAGGAGAAAATTACTATAAAACTAAATCCAGCAAAAGTGTCCGGACTTGATAACATTCCAAACAGGGTTCTAAAAGAATGTGCACCAGAAAGAGCACCTGTGCTAATGCTATCATCAGTATTTCAAATGGACACCGCCATACTCCCTTCATACTGGAAAACATTCTGAATATTCAAACCAGGAGACAATACCCAGAAAAAAGAACATACTGAGTTCACTTAGTCACGGGCCCAGATCCGGACTCTCATATAAACCATATCTCCTCACTGCAGCAAACGATTTGTTAACCCTTTACCTAACACGAAAGGAAGGGGACACTTGCAAACAAAATTCGGCATTTACCGAAATCACATTGACTATGAAGGGGAAGGGAATACGACACTTGCTGAAACTTTCGGGGAGGATTGGCATAAATAAGGCGTTTGTGGGGTAAAACCCTCTTGGGAATGGTGGTGTACTAAGTATAACATATGACATCGAAATAAGTCCTCTGAACCAAACGGTTGTAAAAAGTTTGGAAACTGCAGAACAATGGCGGTGGATGAATAGCAGGGTAGATAAATGAAGCAACACAGTGAGCAGTCAGTGAGCAGTTTGAGAATAGAGCTATCACGATTTTTTAATTTAGGAATCGATTAATCGTCGCAAATAATCGACGATTAATCGTACCTAAATGACCCCCCCCCCCCTCCCTCCTCTCCCTCTCTTTGAAGTCGATGAAAATGAAGTTCAAGTCCGTTGACCTACCTCAAGGAAACAACGAAGACGATCCTTTTTAGGTGCATTCAAAGCTTTGATGTTCTGAACTTTTGAACCGTCAGTGTAATAATCAAGACCGGTCGGCAGTTGCGAACTTCGCAACTGCCGACCGGTCTTGATTATTACACTGACGGTTCAAAAGTTCAGAACATCAAAGCTTTGATGAATGTACCTGGAAGTCTATTGCTTCCAACAGCGTCTTGGGGTTTAACATCGATGTTCTTAATTCTTTAACTTTAGAAACAATAGTTTTTTCATCAAATTTTCTTTTAATTATTAAACGTCTAAAACGGGATACAATTTACCGATTATTCGACAAAGAAAAATACTAATCGATTTCGCCGTGACCGATCAACAGTCGATTAATCGATTAATCGTGACAGCCCTACTTGAGAATCAAGGACAAGCGAGACATTATGAAACCTCGTTATTCTATTTGTTTAATGTCCCTGACAGTCGGGGTGAACTGACGTTTTAGAACATTTGGAATTATAAAATCAAGACGGGTGGGGTGAGCGAGTGACAGGGCTACTTGGAAACTAATCAATAGACATGCCTGACCCGGAACAGCTCAATGTAAAGGAATTGTCAGGAAAAGAATCGTGAACGATTGTAACCTAAACTGACGAGAAGAAAGGCAGATCAAAGAGTCTTTGGGCGATCTGCGTGATAAGGAGAGGCCTGTATTTGAGAAATATTTGGCTGGTACCTTTGGGGCGACTGCTGTTCAAACTGAGGTCGAGGTTGTTGACGCTTATAAGGAAATACGAAAACCGCGACAAGGCTTGGCAGATATGTCATCTGGGCATAGGGGATGTACGAGGGAATATACGTACGGCATATTCGAGAGCACTTTCTTTCAGAATGTCCAAAACATCCCCGCGATAGGACAGAATTTACCGGGTGGACAATGCGGAAATGGGGTGAGAAAATGAACAACAGATGGTTATTGAGTGATGCAAAGGAGAGGCTAATATGATGATCAGCGGACATGAGAAGAAAGAAAACGGGGTGGCATTACACAGATCGTTTTGGGTGTTGTGAGAGAGATGTGGTGGGAGAGGATGCATCATTTGGGAACATATGGATACCCAAGGCCTTCTCACATAGAAAGGCGACAAATCAGCGTCTAGTCGAAGTGTTAATGTTATTAATCTATTACTCAGCATGTTAACAATAATATTAGTTCTTGCATCGAGGGTATTGAACTGTAATACGTGGGGCACGGAACGACTTGACTGGAACAACGAAGAACTCCGGCGTCTACACCACGCTGTACACACTTTAATGATGTTGATGACGCAATGCGCGAATACGCATTGGTTATTTGAGACGGTCGTCCCAATCTACACTCCCTCAACCCTGATCCTCAACTTTCAAATTTTTATCCGCCACCGGATGAGCAGAGAACCGCGAACTTGTCTTTGGTATTCCAGAAAGGGACGTGACAGCGGGTGTTTCCTATAAACACACCAGTTAGCTGCTTATGTTGATTTGTTCATGTTCATTCGTTCCACCTGAACTGGCTGGCCGAGAGGCCGAGGAACTAGCACATAACTAATAAACGAGGTTTTTTTTACGAATTGTTTTTATGTGTTATCCAGAGAAGCTTATGTTGCAATGTTGGATTTGGGTTATTTGCTTTCAAAAATAAAGTCCATGGACCTCTTCCACATAACATGTTAGACAAGGTAGACATTTTTTTCTGTGGCCTGAGTACTCTAGAGCAATGTGGAGATTCGCATTCGGTGCCTTATTAGGATCAATCAACCATAGAATTTTGTTTCAACAGTTAGATGATATGACGTCCGGCGCATGTCGGAAGCTGGTGAAGATGAGAATGAAACTAACTACAAAGTTCGCAACCGAAGTTTCACGCATACATTACAGTACCAGTAGGTATTGGAAATGAATTGCAGCTGTCAAGTAACTTGCCGAAGCTGCTATGGTCTCAAAAGATGTAACCCGTGCGTGATTAAAAGAGGCAGGCTATTTGGCAAATCTACTTGCCGGCCCCACAACACATTCCGAGGCCGAATAATGACGTTTCTGTGGCGCATGAGGTCCCCCAATCTGACCTCTTATTTTTTTCTAACTGATGATTGCCTGCCACGCTCCCGAAAGGTCTTCGATTATGCCCTGAGTTTGGCAGAAGTGGCCAGCCAGTAAAAAAAACTGTGAAGCCTCTGAAAAAAGATTCAGCTGAAGTAGCCAGCGCTTTCTCACGTATTTGCACTGGTCTAAACATCCTCAGGGGGACCCTGGACGAGAGTTCATGAGTTCTGTTGACCATGCTCGGTGTCTGAAGGGGGCAAGGCATTGTAGAATAGTTTATCTGTACTCCCACAGGGCGATGGTTTGGGCATCAGTACGCTCAGTAGATGGTGTTGTCTCGTGAGGGTAAAAAATAAAGATCCAGTGAGTGGATTGCCCGGCTAGCGGCCGTCGCTTCAGCTCTGCACAATGACGTGACCGTCTGACCCGCGAAAGTCCCAAGCATGCTATTAATGCTAAGACAGTGACACAAGAGCTATCTGTTAGTTTTGATGAGTAAGGGGTCCCATGCGGGCGAGTGAAACCCTTACCAATAAGGTGCGCTGGAAGAAGGAGGATGACGTCCTAGTGATCCTGTGTTTTACCTCCAGGTCTACGGTCTGGGGAGAACAGTTGAAAAGCTTGGCGAGCCTATCCGGTATCATTTATCCTCAGGACCGGCGCGCGGGTTTGTCAGAGAAGAACTACTTATCTGTCCTAGTTGGTCGGTGCTGCCACCTGATGATGTGCTTACTCATTAAGAGGTGCAGCCCCTCTTTTTTGGTTACATTCCAGTCATCTGAAAAGCAAGTTATAGTCGCAGTGTCCCAGTGCTTCCTGTTTATGCTGAAGTGTCGGACGTCATTAGATACTGCGGACGGAGCATCTTGATGTTACAAGCTTCAAAGCGACTGTGTTGCCTCTCTCCGAGCGACAAAATGTAATCCATCCTTAAGATTGATCTTGTTTCTGATGGTCATTTCGTGTGTTGTACACAAGCTTCTTAAAGATGATCTTCTGGGGTCTCCGCGCAGTAAGCTGTCTAAAGTCCGTTCTCTCTTGCTTCTCGGCTGGACAGCTCACCCTCTGAAGCTGGTTCGAGTATTCCACCCTGTAGCGGCCAAGTATGCCATACTGGACCACTGAAAATAGTCGTTAATGATCCAAATCTTCTGGGGGTGGGAGGTTATTGTCAGCCCCTGGCAGGAATAGACTGTGAACGTGTCCCTGAGGCGACAGTCCATGTTCTACGGCGTGAGGTAGGGCCACTTCAACATCGTTCAAGACGGTCGGGCGGCTAGTCGATACGGGGATCAGGAATAGTGACGAGAATGTTTTGTCGCTGACTATCTTTGGGGTGGTACAGGGACGGTACGTGGATGTGTGGTAGGTGGGAAATGGTTCTGTTTTGTCCCTGGAAGAGCAACTTCTGAGCTTCATCTCAGACTTTCGTGTGGCTGGTAAAGATCAGATTGCCTGGCTTCCACTACTCCACAAACCGGTCACATCAAAAAAACCTGGAAGGGCTTTGCCCATCTTTTCTGCGAGGAATTCCGTTTGATTTGAGACGGATGGCTTTCTTCAGGGTTTTGAGAGCTTCACACTTTGTCCTGTAGTCAACCCCACCTCTTCGTAGTAACCGACGTGCTGTTTGAGCCAGTCGTGCGACATTCCACCAGATATAGGGGAGGTTAACCCAGGTCACAATAACAGACGACCTGACCACCTCTGTGATCTAGCTAGTTCAGGTAAGTTTCAAGGATTGCTTTTGGAACTGTACATATGACCGTTCCATTGGAAGAAGCTTTTGAAGGTTCTGTCCTCAACACCCCTGCCCCTAATTTATTTCGATGTGTCGAACATCAGAGGGTCTTTGGTCCGGTAAACAAAATTTACTCTAATCGTCTTTCCACTACCACTGTCACCGTTTAGATAGGAGATGTGGTGATATGTAAGTGGGTTGTCGTGTCAGAATGCTGTAGAATCTGGGATGACTTTTTCTGACACGAAGGCTCTGGTTTTGGGAGATATGCATCGTGATCACGGTACGTGTAGAGGGTTTCTCCTTGCCACGCTATTGGATTGGGGCTACGGGTCAGAACGATCTACCATCACGGAAACATGACATGCAAGCCCCATGATTGCAGATTCCATAGTTCAACTTTCTTTGGCAAGCTGCCACATTGACCATTTTGTACATTGCTTTTTTCTTGACTATATTCTACCCGGTGTCACTCGTGCGGCCTCCTTCGGACCAAAACTCTGCCACATTCTGAGAAGTTGATCTTATTATACTTCATTATAAAACACAATGTTATTTTCCCATACGCTGCAGTGGGTCAATTCGCAAAGTTACCCGGTCGGGTAACATTGCCGTGTAACATTTTTCACAATGTTACCCTCTGAAACCGAAGTGTTCCGAGGAGGCTCGCGGAAACGCACAAAGCAAAAAGAAGTGACGTCATTTATCTGAAAAGAGACTCTGATTTCCGCATTTCACTGTTGTTTACCTTATTATACTATGGCTCACGTAAACACTTCTCGCTTCGCACAAATGTCTTCAGAAAGCATCGACCATTTAGTTCAATCAAAAGACACTATTAGCACTAAGCGATGCTCCATGTAACTCTGAGCAAAAGCAATGTCACAATGAATGTTTATGGTGCTCTGCCAAGACTACCAGAACAGTGAAAAGTGGCTATAAAACGATGAAATGTTATTTTGTTAACTGTTATTGTTTTTGCCTTAAATGCTGATGTCAAACTAGCTTGATGTTGCAATGCATCCCAACCAGAGAAGTTCTATTGCTATTTTATATGTTCCGGGAAGATATAGATTGATTCGGTATAATAAAAAAATGATGACCTGGTCAGAGGGTAACATTGCAGATTGTCTCCCATTGGAACCATTGTCTCCCCTGGCTTCGCCACGGGAGACAATAGTTCCTCATTTTTCTATGTTCTCTTTCTATGGCATAGTGGTTTGTAGCAAGCACTATGCCATAGAAAGAGAACCAGCGAGGTGATGACATGATGTCAACCGATAGTTTCTTAATATTGACCCCGACAATCAGAATCTAGAGAAAAAAACACAATACTTTCAAGGTTGGGCTAGAAATCTGGAATTCTTGCTACCTCGCCGTCCATCAGAATATGAGGGTGATTGTTTCCAAATGTATTTGTGGCATCGCTAGTGTCTCTGCAAAATAAGGGTATGTGTTAAAAGGTAGATGTTCATCAGTTGTCCGAAATGGTTAACAAGAACAATGCAGATCTGCACTTAAAAAACAAGTTTCGAAATATTTAACAGTTTTATAAAAAAAGACAAAGCTTTGTACAAGATACGGACAGTTAGATAAATGACGTCGGTTTGGGCAATTTATTATCTATGTACATTACGAATATTTGTAAAAAGGATCAACAAAAAGTCTAATGGCGTTCTATTCAAACCGGATAAGGGCTCTACTTTAGGCTGGAAACAATGTTCAAAATTGTAAAGTATGTTTTATCGACTCATATAAAGTTGATAGTGCGCCAACTAATGCATCACATTGATTCCTGTATAGAAAAAGGAGAACTATGCGGGGAAAATCATTCAAAACACAAACAACACGACGTGTTACAAAAGAAAATCTCACATCTTTCAACAAAAAGTGTTTGATCTGCGAAGATGTTATGAACACCCTTCCTCTCAGATGCAGCATACATATATAAAACCTGCCTGTGTATTCGTTTGGACCATTTCCCACATAATAGTCGACCCTACTAAGCACACCCTTCCTTGAGAGAAAAAGACAAATCGTGCTGGTTAGCTTCATGTTCGCGACCACAAAAATAAAAAAAAACAAAAAACGATTTCATAAAGCCAATGGGTTACGAGCTCCATTCAAAAGCTGGATATTTCAAATCCGCGTTTTTGAAAGATTTCAAAAAGATATTGTATCACAATGGAAATGTATCAGCTTGTATCTCTGATGACAGGTTCTGCAAAGTTTAATTGTGTGTGCTCGTGAGGGTGGGGTGAGTGGTAAATGTGTGGATGTGTGTGGGGGTGGATGTCTTTTCCATTTTGTGAGAACATTAACCATGATGTTTGGGTTCCTACAAATATTTATTTGTTTTCTCCGCGTCCTCGCAAAGAAAACAATGGGTTAGGATTTGCCTTCCCGATTTTGTGGGGACGTATTTTTCACAGAGAACAACAACAAAAAGTTTCACGCAAAAGCGTTTTTTTCAAGACTGTAGCAGTGTGTGTGGGTGTGTTTGTGTTTAGGTGCGTGTGGTGAGGTTGTAATTACCTACAGCAATGCACAATTTCAAGCTTCATTAATACCAAACGGGGTACACCGGCATCCGGGAACGTTCCCAATTGTCCTTATAGCTTTACCATGCACTGTGGGCTACGAAAATGAGTAAACGAGTTTCACGTCCCCAGTTGCCAGTATCCACGATTGTAACCGATCTGGGACTTCTCCCAAATTTTTCATAAAAACATGCACATTTCCAGATTTGGTAGGTGTCCCCGATTAACACACACTCAAATACAGATGCTAGTGTGCGAAACTCTTTGCCCAAAGTAACGGTCAAAACCGGCCAGCCCTATTCACAAAATGCACTAATGAGTTTTTATTACTTTTTCATTTTTTTGTCACAAAAACATAGATTATGAGCCCTCATTGGAACGACCTCGTTCCAATGAGGGGTTATAAGCTATGTTTTGACGCAAAAAATACAAAAATAGTGCTTAAAGAATTTTATTTTCAAGTATCGTCTGCTTTTCGAGTTAGGTAAAGGGTTAAAGTAAAAAAAAAGACGCACGGGCAGAGGCATTTTCTACTTATTTTTTTTTTCTTGTAATACGCCACCAACATATTGATGTTGTTCATTGATGGGCTCCTATTGAGTTCTTACAGGGATATTATGCAAGCTTTTGTTCTTCTTTTTAGCGTTGACAGATTGAATATTTAAAGGTTCTTTAATTTAGAGTTGATTAAATTGAATTCATTTTTCACTGTTTTTGCTGTTTCGACATTCATATTGTTCTATGTTAAAGTGAAAAGAATGATGGATCTCCTTTCGCCTTCTCCCTCCGATGCATTAATTGAAGTTTCCAGGTGTTTGAAGCGTACTGATCCAAAATGCTTCCCGTTTTTTTCTAAATTTATCTGTTTCCTCTAATGTATCTTTAATTAGTGGTTCTTTAATTTGATGGATTTCAAAATCGTCCAAGTGTTAGTGTTTGTTGAGCCCATGAACCAGGAATTACAATGATCAAGCCGAGCCGTCACAAGAAATGTGCAAGTTGTTCTACTCTTTTATTATCCATTAACCCTTTGAACCTCAGCGGCCACTTTTCCGACCAGGAACATGATACGTCAGAACGTCATTAAATAGGATGGCGGCTCAGAGTAAATGTGTGGGGAAGACCAATCAATATTTTCAACGTGCAGCCCCGAGGCTGCACGTTGAAAATATTGATTGGACTACCCCACATAATGAATATGGACTCTTCCAAGTGCATCCATTGAACTGGCATGAAAAATATCACTAGGGTTCAAAGAGTTAACCCTTTACCTAACCTGAAAAGCAGACGACACTTGCAAAAATAATTCTTGAATAATTAATTTTTTTCATTTTTTGTCTCAAAAACATAGGTTATGACCCCTCGTTGGAACGAGCTCGACGAGCTCGTTCCAACGAGGGGTCATAACCTATGTTTTTGAGACAAAAAATGAAAAAAATATTGAAAATTAATTGGCGATTTTTGAGAATAGCGCTGGCCGGTTTTGGCCGTTACGTTAGGTAAAGGGTTAAGGTTCTAATCCTGCTTATGTTCATGGGATGACGATATGCCACCTCACCGATTAACATATCTGTTAATGATAGGTTTTCATCCAGTAAAAAGTCAAGGTAACGAGCCAACTGGCAGGGGACATACTTACATCTTGACTTTTAAATCAATGAAAAGAAAATCAGTGTATTTGAGTGGCTACCGATCATTACCAGCAATAACTCAACACGTATTCACCTTGAATTGATGCATGAAACCCGCTAGTCCAAACATGGCCTGAATGTCCGTTATATAAGTTTTTGGTTTGGTACGTCCTTTCAAAGGACGTACCAAACCAAAAACTTATTCGGACTTTCAAGCCTTGTTTGGACTAGAAACCCGCCAACTGAATCAGATCGCAAGACGCTATCTGTTCCGAGTATCGATCAAATCACTTCCGCGTATCATTGATTCAATGTGCTGTTTACTTTCATGCAGCAGTTCATGGTTGAAACGAATGGAATTATCAGATTCTTATAAAAAAAAAAACGTAAAATAAAAAGAAAATCTAGTATTTTTGAGTGGATAACGAAAATTATCTCATTTGCGATCGAGATAAATGGTTAGTTTCGCTCGCGCAAGCGCTCGCGAAAAATAAACCGTTACTTCTCCCAGTTCCGTAATCGACATACATTCGTTATCAACTGATGCTATCGCTTGATAACGAATGTCGAATGCGGAACTGGGAATAAGTAACGGTTGTCACGTCCACCGAATGCAAGCCCATTGGCGAGTTGGTCTAAGGCACTATGAACATTGATAGAACATATATCATCAAGCGATGTTAACCCTTTATTGGGCTAGTGAGTTGGGGAGGTCGACAGTTTTTCCAATGTGTAAAATTTGGAGAATGTCGGGGGCTGCTTGTCTGAGACAATGGATAGTTAAGAGCGTCAAGAAAAATTATAAGAAAATCATTTCAGAGATTTTGCGACAGGTGTGTTCGGCAACCTATGAAACGACAAATTATTGTTGGCCAACACAACATAAAATGAGCATTACTAATGTGATGCGTATAAACACACCAAAATGAGCTCTTTTAACTGTTGAGTAATGAGAGCTGAAACTTGTGGTATATGTTTTACAAACAAGTCAATGGGGATCTTTCAATCAATCAATTTAACATGGCCTATCGCATTGGAGAAAGAAAAATTTAAAACCACAAAATGATCTTTGGCTTATTTTCATGTTATGGTTGTTTATATTCCCCAAATTATGTGATATCCGGTAATGACGAAACATGGATACAGCTAAAAATGACCAAAGCGGCTCATTTTACTTGTTGCTCCATTATCTTCAAATGTAGTGAATAATTGTCAAATGGAAAAGCACTCCCAATGGGGTTTATAGTAATCCACTCTAAACTTTACATTTCCCGTCTATATCTCACTCTGTATGCTCATTTCTGATATCCTATATATATTGCGATCTGCGAGCGTCAGTAGGTGATAATTGAGAGATAACTACCACTTTAGTACATGTACGTGTACAAACTACGTATACGATGCGTTTACCAACGTGGGATTCAGTGTTAAATCGCACGCTTGTTCACAAAAATGTCCAGTGGATTTGAATCCCGCTGTTTTTTTGTGACTCCTAGATCGCACTTTTAACGTTTAAATACTCGTGGTGAACGTTGAATGTCACGCGTTTTAAAAAAAAAGGTGAAATTGTACATTTACACTTTTTTTTTTACTTTAAAAATTTTTGTCAACGTTCCCATCGCAGATCAGACCACCGATCCATCGTTGGTGAACGCGAGCAAAATTCTGGGCTAGCATAAAAAAACGGTTTGTGGATTCTAGACCAGTGGTCCAGAATCCGCAATTGTTTTGAGGCGGTGGGTTTTTCCCATTTATGACGTAAGTAGGGGAATACCCATAGTGGGATTTTCCAAACTCAGCTAATTAACCAATCAGATTGCTTGATTCTCCGCTAATTAACCAATCTGATTGCTTGATTCTCATAAACTTAATCATACAGAGTTATCTCCCCTCGTCGTGGGGTGGGGGGAATATCCGGATTTTTTTTCCAAAAAAAACTTAACAGACAACTACTGAACGCTTCCATTTCTGACGTGAGTGGGGGGAATACCCGAGGAAATAAAAAAAAAGTGATCGATATATATAGAGAAAAAAAATATATAAATAATAGTTATTTAGAAAAATAAATATATCAAATCGAATAGATAATAAAAAACGTAAATCATGTGCGCTTCCCAGACTATTAGAGCGAGGTTTCTTTTAAACATGCTGATGAGAGCATACGCAATCTGCGTGAACGAAGAACTACGTCCCATCTTGTTAGAACGATGCGTCGGATGTCGGGATCATCTAGACTTCGATCACGAGAATCATTCGTGTCTGACGATGGAAAGGGAAGATATGGTCGTCAAGTATTTCGAACCGGCGTTCGAAAGCGTTAAGATTCAACGATGTGATCACGCTTTGGAAGAGATTAGTCTTCTGTAAGAATCAAGACAAGCCTACAGTTTCGGAAGAACTGAAATTGGCGCCTAGAAGTCTGACTTTAGAAGACAAAGGATGCATCATGAAATTATTGTTCAATGAAGCATACGTCTAAGTTTTTTCGTTGATATAAAATAAGGTAGAATAGAAAATAAAAATAAATACACATATAAATTTTTTATCTAATATTAGAAAGAAAAAAACAAAAAAATGAGAACCAGAAATAAATTGTATCCAACGTTAGTGGACGACGAGGATGAGAAGCCGATCGACGTTTTGCCGACGGCACCGTCGCTAGAAGAAAGAGAAAGAGGAGAGAGGTATCGCATCAATCAAATCAGCAGAATCCAAGAGTATCTAACTCGAGAGAGAGATTCTCGTCATTCCCTCAAGAAGAAGTATTCGCGTTTCGTGAAATTCGTCAACGCGATCGACACGACACTCATCACGATTTCCATGGGTTTACACGCGGCCGGCATCGGATTGTTGTCAACCGCGGTCGGCATTCCGATCGTGTTGACCGTAGAAGGAGTGGCTCTCGCCGCCGGATTGTTTAGCACGCTCGGAAACTTTTTGAGTAGGAAATTATATCTGAAGGCAAGGAAACACGACAAGATGCGCGTCTTGGCCGACTCCAAGATCGACACGATATCCGAAATGATCTCTATGGCGTTGAAAGACGGTAGGATATCGGACGGAGAATACTTCGCGATATTGAGCGAGAAAACGAAATACGATGCCATGAAAGAAGCCGTGAGAATCAAGACTCGTCAGATCATCAAGGAAGAGATGAAGGATTCTCTCGTGGAAAAGGGGAGGAAAGAGGCCAGGGTGGAATTCAGTAAGATGATAGAATTCAAGAGCAGCGATTGAAAAAAAAAAAAAATATATATATAATAAGAACAGAATTAATTAATTATTAAATTTATATATAAAATAAAAAACGAAATTAATTTAAATAACTCTTAAAAATGTATTGCGTAAAGTGTAAGAGAGTTACCGAGACGAGTAATTCTAGAGAAGTGCGAACTAAGAACGACAGACAGATGCTTCACGGAATTTGCGACGTGTGTGGTTCTATCAAGACTAGATTCGTCAAAAAAAAGAACGCGAGCAAAGGTAAAGGCATCGTGAATAAAATGATCAATAATCTACCTTTCGAAATGCATCTGCCCGGTCACAGTTTCACTGGACCCGGAACGAAATTGAACAAGAGGCTCAACGCCGATCTGACACCTAAATCTTGGAGCAAACCTGTGAATAGGGTGGACGCGGCCGCGTATGATCACGATCTGTGCTATGCCGGACACCCCGACACCAAGACTCGCAACGACGTCTGCGATAAAAAACATGTTGGGGAAATTGAGAGGCATATCGAATCCGACCAGGAGAGAGAAGATAGAACGTTCGCTGGTCGGCAATCTGATCGGTGCGAAACGTCGATTCGGATGGGGCGTTCAAAAAAAAAAGTGCATCTGAAAAGAAGAAGAAACGATTATTGACGAGCGAATTGGCCGAGGAGTTACACAAACCCATAGTGCGTAAATTTCGAAAGAGAAGGGTGTTCGTGAAGGGTTTGGATGATATTTGGTCTGCCGACTTGGCCGACATGAGATCGTTTTCGAGGTGGAACGAGGGCGTCAAATATCTATTGATGGTCATCGACGTTTTTCTAAATACAGTTGGATCAGAGCTTTGAAGAATAAATCGGGACCTAGCGTCGCCGAGGCTCTGAAGAGCGTGTTCGACTCGTCTTCTCGAAAACCGAGTAAATTGTGGGTGGATAAGGGAAAGGAATTCTACAACAAGCACGTTCCTCGATTGGTAGACCTCTACTCGATCGAAAACGAAGAGAAAGCCAGCGTGGTGGAAAGTTGGAATCGAACCATGAAGGAAAAGATGCACAGATACTTCACGGCGAATTCGACCAAGAAATACATATACGCTCTGAACGGTCTAGTCAAAGATTACAACAACACCCGACACAGATCGATCAAGATGACTCCCACGGAAGCTAGCGATCCTCGAAACGAAAAACGGGTCTACGCGAATGTATATCCTGAGAGATCTAAGATCAGGAAGAAGTCTAGGACGCCGAAATTTGCAGTCGGTGATCGAGTGAGAATTTACGCTTATAAGAAGCACTTCGAAAAGGGTTATACTCCTCGATGGACCTCGGAAATCTTCGTGATAATCAAAATATTTCACACCGATCCGGTGACTTACGAAATCGAAGCTTTGGATGGAGAAGAGATCATCGGAAAGTTTTACGAACAACAATTACAGAAGACAAAGTTTTGATAAAGAAAACAAATTTTTTTTATTTACTTTCTTTAACATTTTCTTGTTTACACACATATATATAAGAGAGAATAAAATAATAATAAAAAATAATTAAAACTATTTTTAGATAAAAAAAAGCAAGTTAATTAATAAACAAAAAACTAAAAATCCTTTAAAATGACAAATATACTAGATATAGCACAAAGCATAGTGAAAGATGAAAGTATTCAAGAATATGAGGTTCACGAATACGAACCGGTAACCGGAACGAGTTTGAACAATGCGGGAGAGATAAGAATCAACGTTGAAACTCAAGATCTATTCATACATCCTAGCGAGAGTTACATAGAGGTGCAGGGACGTCTCACCAAGGAAGATGGGAGCGACTACGCCGACGACGACACGGTTACTCTAGCCAATAATGGCATCATGCATCTATTCAGTAATACAAAATACATGCTATCCAGACAAGAGATAGAATCTGTGTTTCATCCCGGTCAGGCCACCACGATGTTCGGACTCTTGACGTATCCTGATTATTTTTCGAAATCCAGAGGACTTAATCAGTTGTGGGTGAAAGACACCATCGGCCCTGCTAGCGCCGGCGCCGCCTTGATATTCGACTACGTCGTCAAGACGTCTAGACCTAAAGGAACGTTTTCGTTCAGGATACCTTTGAAACACATCTTCGGATTTGCGGACGATTACAACAAGATCATGTACGGATTCAAACACAATCTGACGTTGATTCGAAAAGGAAACAACGACGCAATAATGAGACTCACTGCAACCAATGCGGGTAAGATAACTCTACACAAGATATCGTGGTTCGTTCCGCACGTGGAGCCTTCGATTGTGGAGAAAGCGCATCTCTACAAGATCATAGAATCCAAGAGTAAATTACCCGTGGGATTTAGAATGAGACAGTGCGAGACGGCTAGCATCCCTCCCTCCACGAATCACTTCGATTGGAGATTGATGGTGAAATCCGCTCCCGAGAGACCGCGTTTCATCGTGGTTGCGTTTCAGACTGATAGGGACGGGTCTCAGGAAAAGAATGCGTTGCTGTTCGATCACTGCCATTTGAGAAACATGCAAGTGTTTCTGAACGCCACGAGATATCCAGCAATCGATTACAATGCGTCGTTCAACAAGAACGATTTTGCAGACTGTTCGGCGACGCCGCTGATTTTAGAAAGAAGTGTCACGGTCTACACGAATTGATGAGCAACCCTAACATATCTCCCGGCGAATACAAGTCGATGTATCCCATGTTCGTATTCGACATCAGTAAACAAAGTGAATGACTCAAGAGTAGCGTCTTAGACATTCAGATCAAGATGCAATTCGATAGGAACGTGCCGAGAAAAACCGAAGCCTTCGCCCTGATCCTGTCAGACAGAGAATTACAATTCGAATCAGACGGAAATAAGATGTCGATCATTCGATGAGAGACGAGTGTGTGAAAAAAATAATAATAATAAACGTTAAAAATGTGGATGTAAGATTAATTAAAAACCAAAATCTCGAAAACAAAATGGATGTTTTTGACATGAAAACAACAAATCATCTGTTCACTTCAGATTACTACGACGTTAAAATAAAATACTTGGAAAAATGGATTCAATTTGAATATGAAGAACGTAAAAAAGGGATGGAATAGTTGTGATTTTAACGAATATCGTTTAAAAGAAAAAGAAGAGTTTGATCTCATAAGATCTAATGAAGAAATTATAAAAAATACAATTTTAAAATGTCGCAAATGTAAGAAACGTCAAATAAAAATCGAATCTCAACAAACTAGATCTGGTGATGAACCAACAACCGTATTTGCAAAGTGTATAAATTGTAATCATAAATGGATAGAAAATTAAAAAAAGGATGCAATTTTAATCATCATCATAAGTGACAAAATTCATTTACTAAAGAAAAAAAAACATTTCAGATATCGTATAATAATATATAATAAAAAGTTATCAAAAAAAAAAAATAAAAGTAATGAGATCTGGAGAGATTGAACATCTTTCTAAATCTCATTACTTTTTTTTTTTTATAAATCACACATTATTTTTTTTTTTAATTCATTATTTTCCACGCGTTCACTGTTTGTTCAAAGGAACTAGTTTGATCAGTAGACTCACCACGGAAGTGGCGGCTTCGGGATTATTGGTTTTCATAACAAAATTAATCCTGTCTCCGGCGTTCACTTTGAGAGGCGTGCCGAATGTGCTAACATTCGCATGTTGATTCTCAGTCTTTTCGACGCTGTATCTCTTATTGCTCTCTACACCATTCACCATGAGATTGACGACCGCTCTGTTATTCAAATCCGAGGAAGCCAGACTCATTCGAAGGATTTCACCTCCCAGCAGCATGGGATATCCCACCTGACCATGTTTCGATCCGCTACCTCCATTTCCGAAAGACCACTCAGCTTTTCCCTCATCTAAGGTGCCGTCCTCTTCAGCCTACACAGTGATCAATTGTCTAGCATATTTGACTTTCCCCACCACCAAAATCAGGGTGCAGGCATCCGTCATGTTCACGGGATCTGGTAGATTCGTGAGCGCGTGTCCACCCATGTCTAGTTTACCTTCCATGATGTCACCCTTTCTCCAGACCGAGTTGTCGTCCACGTACTTTCTGCTGACCGTGCTGAAATCGAATTCGGGATCGTGATCGAGACCGAATAAATTGTGACCGTTCATGTTGATGCCACCCTCCATGGTTCCGCCAGATTGTTTGTTCAGGTAGAGATCGTCCACTTGCGATTCTAGGTATTCTTGTGATTGTATCACGGCAGAATCTACGTAGCCCTTGTTGACCGCGGTTGAGTCTGCATCCGTGTTGTTGATCTTCGACAGATTCAATATCTTGTTGAATCCCGCATTCAGATCCGATTTCATTTCTCATCTGTCAGACTTTCTCTGTTCCAGATCTACGTAGTGTTTGGTCGCCACGTCCTTGGGATTCGTGGGAGTGGCCACGTTCGTTATCTTGTTAGAATTGGCATTCAATTCCGAGTGCATCGTTTTCTGAACGTATCTATTTCTCAGGTGTTCGCTGAATCTCACGTGAGTGTCGTCCACGTATTTCTTGGTAGCGGCATCGGTGGGATCTATGGGATTCGCGACGTTCACCAAATGTTTGGATTTCAGATCGAGATCGTCGGTCATGGTTTTATCCACGTAATTATCTAGCAGAATTCGTTCGAAATCGGCGTTCCCCCTGTCAACGTATTTTTTAGTCGCAGCATCTGCGAGATCTATCGGCTCGGGAAGATTGTAGAGCTTCTTATCATTCATGTTCAAAGGTTCTTCTCGAGGTTCGTATCTCCGAACGTAATGTTCATCCAAGTTGACAACGATGTAACCATCGTCGACTTCGAACGACTTTCTCTTCTTTCTTAGGTTGACTTTTTTCATCGTCACTTCTACCAAATTTATCGACTGGCATGTTGTTGTAGGGATTTTTTTGTTTTTTAGAAAAAATATATTCAAAGCGCAGTTTATTAAAAATGAACTATGTTATTTTATTTTTCGTTTTTATTCGATTAAAATTTTTTTTAAATAATTTTTTATCTTTATATATACTATTAAAAAAAATCTCTCTCTAATGTAAATATTGAGAATGTCTTGAAATCGATCTCCTTCAGACCATCTCTTGAGAACGTAGAGACACAGGTGACCGCAAAACACTTGATCTGGCGATTGCACTTGTTCCGTGTTGTAACGAACCATCGATTTGTTGAAATAGTTCTTTATTTCTTTTGGCGGCGAGATTCCATAGCTGTCGAAATAACAATTTTTCTTCTTCCCGTTCTTGATCCACGCCACCCAGTGAGTGCCTTCACCCGATGAATCGTCTAGATTTAAAATTCCGCATTCCGATTGTCGAGGTCTTCTCTTCGGCAAGGCATCTCTGGAAAACACGCCTAGAAAATCTTTAATTTTCAAATCGATGTTGGATAGGGGTTCGTTAGGTAAGACGGCACCTTCTACGAATATCTTTATTTTCTTATTCATAAATTCGTATATTTTTTTTTATTTATTTATTTTATTATAATTCACTAAAATGACGTTATTTTTTTTTTTTTTTTTTTCTTTTTCTTTTTAAACTAACACTCTCGATGTGTCTATCGATTTCCATAATCTTGAATCTGTCTAATTCCTCTTGATTTTCTGGAATCCTGATATTACCATCTTTTAGTAGAACAGATTCGATCGTTTTGTAGTGATTTAACGAATGAAATTTTTTAGATACCGTGTCATAAATGTATTTCTCTTGATCTTTTGACAATTTTTTGAACAGGAATAACAACTGCAAATATCTATTATATTCAAATACGTCTTTTTCGCTACCTGCGAAAAAAGACAATGCAAAAAGAGATATCAAACATAGTTTGTCTCTCTTAGTTCGAACGTTTTTGGAATTTAAGAATTGGGGTTCGTTAGGTAAGACGACACCTTCTACGGATATCTTTATTTTCTTATTCATAAATGCGTATATATTTTTTTTATTTATTTATTTTATTATAATTCACTAAAATGACGTTATTTTTTTTTTTTAAATTTTCTTTTTCTTTTTAAACTAACACTCTAGATGTCTCTATCGATTTTCATAATCTCGAATCTGTCTAATTCCTCTTGATTTTCTGGAATCCTATCATTCTTACTCATATCTATAGAATCCAATCATCCACAATCATATCATCTAAAATTAGATCCAAAGTCCAATGTCCGAGTGCCAAAGTGTTTATTTTATCGTCTAACACGAATCTCTTATCGTCATCGGCCGTCAGCGAAATCTTGTTGACTATTTCGGTATACAAGTCGTGATTTTCACTTCGAATCAATTTCATAGTCTTATACACCGAACCACTTCCTAACAAACAATCTTTATACTCTTGGAAAGAGATGTTTTTCTTCACCACGCACACTTTAACTCCTTTGCACTTCTTGATCTCTTCATCATCTTCTAGACGATAAGCATACAGTTTGGGTCTCAAGCCCACGAATTCGACGATTTGTTTACCGCCACTCTCGTCCTTAAATTTATCCAACACCTTCTTGTTGTCATTCGATTGAAAGGTGGACGGGTGATCGACGGGATAATTGCTCATGTCGAACCACTCGGCCACGTCCTGAGATATATCTCAGTAGACGTCTTTCGTCTCTATCTCGTAAACTAAACTGTCCATGTCGGTGAACAGTAGTTTGGCTTTATCACCAAATTTTCGTCGGACGTAATCGTAGTGAAACTCATACATCAATCGCTTGCTGATATCTAAGATGATCGGTCCAAGATAATACGGTTTGTTGAACTTCAGGTGCATCTTTTGCATGTGAACGGCCACTAGATTTTCGTCGAATATGGTTCGGTGTTTGTAATTGGGTTTCACCACTAATGTTTTAGCTCTTTTCTCAGACATGATGAGTCGAACATCGGTTCTCTTCCTGATGTTTTCCATCGATTTACCATACACGCAGTTGTTCATGAGTTTGAAGAAATCTTTTTCGAAATCGTTCTTAGCTCAAATTCTGAGATTGGTGTTGAGATCGATGTATTTTTTCATCCAAAGCTCTTCGTCGAATCGAATGATGCGATGTATGTTGACTAATTTCATCTCGTAATCGACGCACTGTTTCAAATTCTCGCTGTAGACGACGTAGTTACGTTTGTTAAATAAATTGGGAATGAGTTTTTCCTTGTCTCCTTCGTTCGGTTCCATTTGTTCGGGAGCCAGTGGATAATCATTGTGTAGATCGTGTAATTCTTCCGGATAGTTCAAATCGACTTCTAAAATGCAAGGATAGTCTCTCCATTTTTGCATCTCTTCCGGTTCCGTCACCCATTCGAAATTTCCAATTGGTAAAGGATGACTCATAGCCCAACCGTACAGATTATTGGCATCCCAATACTGTATGTATTTATTTGATCGTTTCGAATCGAAACCTTCTTTCATGTAGGGATTGTTAGCTTCAGAATATCTGTGAGAGATCATCGAAACGCCACCTCTCGCAGCCCTTTCGAACATGAGCAACATGTTCACGTCAGATAATAATTCCAATTGGACTTCGGTGGTCTTCAACAGAGCGTCCCAAACTAGACCGGGTGCGGTGAAATACCAAGCGGGATCCAGATCGTAATTTCGACAACAGACGTCTCGAAAATTTTCGAACACGTCTGCCAAGAGCAGAACGTCGGTCTTCAGATAGAGATCGTGATAATCTCTCATGGTTTTCATATTGAATGATTTCCACACGTTTTTAGCATGTTCGTAATTCTCGTCGGAAATGTCGGATTCGTATAATTCGAATAAAAATCTTCTTTCGAAGGTAGTGCGGTGTCTTTGAATCTCTTTAGATCGTTTATGTAATCGTAAGGATAGACTCCTTTCCTCAACATGACATCTACTCGTTCCCCGAAATGTTCGCTCATGATTTTAAATTTATCCTTGCTCATGTTATCGACTAATTTTTCCAGAGCGGTCGACATGAATTTAAAACTGTCGATGAAACGTATGGCTCTACGAATGTATTTCGTTTTTTCTTTCAACGTCTCTCCATCGATTACTTTTTTCTTCTCCATGAGCTTCCATTTCATGAAGGAAATGTATCTTTCTTCATTGTTTGCGATGCAATTTAATTCTTCATGTGAGGTGCCGAGGTTTTTCACGAACAGATGACTGTCGTAACCCGCGAGATTGTGAAACATCACCGGATAGAAAACGGCGTCTTGATATTTTAAATTACACTTGCTGTGAGCCGGACCACGATACAGACCCGTGTAATGATCGTGGTCTCTGACCTTCTTATTTTCCTTCGAATTCTCGTCGAACGATTGTCTGCATATGTGACATTCGGTGGCTCTGTTATTTTCGTCCTGCTGCTCTCGCATGATGATCATTTTTGCCGGAGATTTAAATTTATCGTATAACATTTGAATTTTCGATTCTAACTCTTCCATGAACCTTTGAGCCACGTCGTTGTCTTCATACTGTTTCGAGTAGGTGAAGGGACCCATGTCGTGTTGCGAGTCGAAAGCGCATTTCACGTAAATGCAATAGCCCGAAGGTATGTGTTTTTGATATCTTTCGACGTAACTTTGAAGAGCATTGGGTTGACAGGAACTCATTTTCGCGGTGAAACATTCGAAATCGGCACACACGACGAATGGTACTTTTAATCTTCTATTGTGATTTTCAAACTTCACGATGGTGTTGGGTTTGGGCATTTCGACGGCGACACCTTGATTTTCGTTGCAATATTCCTGATGTTTCGCTAATGATTTTTCGCTCTTAAACATGTTCATGCAGTTGCAACATAAACATACCTTATGTTCATGTTTATTATTTTGTATTGACAGTAATCGGCTCGGATGTTTAACCCAACAATAATAACGATTGTCACCATTCAAAATCAATAATAAAATAATCGTCTTTTCTCTTCCGAGATACAAAGTCTGTCTGAGAGGATAGATCGTTCATTTTTCCTCATCATATCCCAAGACGTTCACCGCTACGGTGGAATTTTGAACCTCGAAACGTCTGATGTGTTTTACCTTTGTTGGAAAAGTCACTCCGGTCCAATCTAGATTTTTAGAAGTTTCCTTGTAACGAGAAACTCTATTGGAGTGTATTTCGACAGGGTATAAAGTGGAGGTGACTGCCCATTTAAAACACTGATCATCTTTATTTCTCACGTTGACCACGGCGTGTTTCTTAGTCAAGAAATACGGTAATTCCAAGTAGGAAGATCCTTTCAACGGATCGTTTTTATTTATGTGAATTTCGAGTTTCAACACCTCATCGAACGTCCAATTACTACCTTCATGTTGATAATTCGCGAGAGACGTCAACATCTTGTCTTTCATCTTTTCGAAAACGTCCGATAAATCTGAAGCTCGAAATACGGGTTTGACGTTAGATCTGAAATATGCATTTTTCATGATGCTCTCGCCGGACTTCACGTCGATTTTATTCATTGTGCAATGGAGTATCATCTTAATTTTTAGTCCCACATTCAAGTATTCACGAAACAAATCCAATACTTTTTTCTTCACCCATTCCATGAACAATTTCGGATCGATTTGCTTCAACGAGGGAACCACGTCAAAAGTTTTAAAAATGCCTTTGATCGCACTCTCCCGTTCTACGGGTTTCGATTGGAATAGTTCCGCAATGAGTCATGCTACATATTCTTCTCCTTTCCCTTCATTGATTGCTCATTGAATTTCACTCGATATATCTCGTTTGTCTAGAATCTGAAGTGCATCAATCGTTTTCGTTTTAGTTTTTCTTTTCTTTTCTTTGGAAACTTGATGTTCTTCAATGGCTTTTCATTTAGTCGTCTTCTTATTTTTCACAATCGAAACGTTTTTGGTTTTTTTCGACGTCGGCATTTTAATTCCTTTTACTATCTTCTCATTTTTCACAACCGATGCATCTTTTGATGTCGTTGCAATCGACATTTCATTTGCCTTTCTAGTGTTTCGCAAATATTCTTGTATGACTTCAATTTTTTTTATTTAGTTCTATGATTTCTGAAATGTGAAATTTGTAATAGTTTACAAATTTTGTTTAACTGAGGTACGGTTTTCTCATTTAAATTTACCATTGTTTTATCTGTTTGCTTCATTTGTAAGAATATTTTTTTTTTGAATTTTGTATTAAATAATTTGTTAAAAAGTTTTTTGTTTTTTACTCTTTTTATATATATAAAAAGTTAAATTTTAACATCGTTTTTTTCTTTAATGTGAATTTTTTTATGTTCCTTAACATGAAAAAATTGAATTAATACGAGAAAAAAGGATGTTAAAATTTAACTTTATATATATATAAAAAGAGTAAAAAGAGCAAAACTTTTAACAAATTATTTAAATACAAAATTTAAAATATACATTATTTGTAAGAAATCAGAAAACAAAAAAACAAATAATTGATTATGACAGCAACACCTAAAAGATGCGAATTGAAATTGAAACGAGACGAAGCGTATAAGAAATTCAGTTTTAATATCTATACATTACAACAACACGATCCCATCGAATTGAACGAGGTTGAGATGGAGGAGTTAGAGCGCTACTACAACAAATATCAAATGTGTTTGAAATTGGATGAAGCCATGCTCAATTTGTTTTACGAGTACCAAAGCGATCTGCTGAATAATATCATCATCGCCAAAGACAGAGAATTTGACAAGGACGATTTGTTGTTGTTCTATGGAAGTTACATATATCCAATAATCTCACTCAAACACGTGGACAAATTGGGTGGTGAGAGCACATTCACCGATGTAAAAAAACTCAAAAGAGTAAAGATAAACATTCAAAACATTTTCGTAAGTGGAAAAATGACGAATGTCAACATGCTAATAATGGACTTGGAAATATAAACAATAGGGAGATTGATTTTTAGCGAAGAAGAAGGAAAAAAAAGTAATGTGATCTAAAGATGATCTCATTACTTTTTACAAAAAAATTTTCACATTAAAGAAATTAAAATTAAAAACTTTTTTTATATATATAAAGAGTAAAAAAAAACAAAACTTTTTAAACAAATTATTAAAATACAAAATTTAAAATATACATTATTTGCAAGAATTCATAAAACAAAAAAAAAACGTAAATAATCGATCATGACATCAACACCTAAAAGATGTGAATTGAAATTGAAACGAGTCGAAGCGTATAAGAAATTCGGTCATAAAATCTATAGATTACAACAACACGATCCCATCATATTGAACGAGGTCGAGATGAAGGACTTACAGCATAAATACGACAGATATAAGATGACTTTGAGATTGGATGAAGCCATGCTTGATTTGTTTTATGAGTACCAAAGCGATCTGCAGAAAATCGTCATTGCTAAAGATAAAGAATTCGACAAGGACGATTTGACGTTGTTCCATGGAAGTTACATATATCCAAAAATCTCACGCGAACTCGTGGAGAAATCGGGTGGTGAGAGCGAGTTCACCGATGTAAAAAAAACTTAAAAGAGTAAAGATAAACATTCAACACATTTTCGAAAAAGGAGAAAACATGAGTGTCAACATGGAAATAACAGACTTGAAAATATAAACAATAGAGAGATTGAAATGTTAAAATTTAACTTTTTATATATATATAAAGAGAAAAAAAACTTTTACTAAAAAATTTTATATTAAAGAAAATTAAAAATTAAAAAAAACAACTTTTTTTTTATGTATATATAAAGAGCAAAAAAAAAATAATAAACTTTTTCAACAAATTATTATTTAAATACAAAATTTAAAATATACATTATTTGCAAGAATTCATAAAAACAAAAAAAACAAATAATCGATATTGAGGACAACAACACCTAAAAGATGCGAATTGAAATTGAAATGAGTCGAAACGTATAAGAAATTTGGTCATAAAATCTATAGATTACAACGACACAATCCCATCGAATTGAACAAGGTCAAGACGAAGGGCTTAGAGCACAAATACGACAAATATCGCATGCCTTTGAAATTGTGAAAGTGATCTGCAGAACATCGTCATCGCCGAAGATAGAGAATGCGACAAGGACGATTTGTCGTTGCCCTATAGAAGTTACATATTTCCAAACATCTCATTCGAACTCGTGAAGAAATTTGGTGGTGAGAGCGAGTTGACTGAAGTAACAAAACTCAAAAGAGTAAAGATAAACATTCAACACATTTGCGAAAAAGGAGAAAACACGAGTGTCAACATGCTAATAACGGACTTGGAAATATAAACAATAGAGAGATTGATTTTTAGCAAAGAAGAAGGAAAAAAAAAAGTGATGAGATCATCTTTAGATCTCATTGTTTTTTTGTTTTCCTTCTTCACTATTACCATATATTATAATAACGTTTCCTTTTTTCTTAAATTTCAGCGTCGATTCTTCTTTTCTTTTTTTCTTTTTTTTGTGATATGATACGTTTTTATAATAACACATTTGTTTATCCGAATCATAATTATGAATGAATGTTGTGCATCTCTTGGTAACACTCGCATAATTACCATTCTCTTCAGAAGGTAGTGGTGATGGTCTCATTCTTTTCAACCGTCTATCCTGCGCTTTATCTATCTCTTTCATCAGTTCTTTCCTTATATATCCATGATTAGCGTCTAACCATTTTTCCACATCTTTTTTTTTTTCGCACTCTGTCTCGCGATATTCGTCATTATCGTCTAATTGTTTCTCCACCTTTTTATCCATTTTAAATATATTATTTTATACTTTCTATGATTTATATTTTATATAATTATATAATTTTATATTATAATAACATATTCAAAATATATTCTTAAACGGCGAATTCTCACCGAGCAACAAACCCTTGCCGAGTCGCTCAACATTCTGTCCACTCTTCAGATAGAGACCGTTTCCTCTCAGAGAGTTGCCACCTCTAACGGGTTCTAGATACAATCCTTTACTGCTGCCGTCTACGTGGACGCGACACACGGCTCCTCCCTTCTTCAAAAACAGTCCGCTGCCACCCATTAATTTCTCAACTGCCGAACTAGCGAGTCCCGTGATACCTCCCACGCCGAGAGTCTTTCCGAGAAAGGGTAGTGCCTTTGTGGTGAAGGGTAATGCTTTTGCGGTGATTCCTGCCAATAGCGGTAGGAAACCACCTTTCATTCTCAAATTGTATCTCAATTGAGCGGGACTCAATCTCACCGTCAACCCTCTTCCATCGCGAATATCTTTCTCCATCCTTTTGATTTGACTTCTGGTCCAGGCGATCGAATCCTGACCGCCTCTCGTCAGATCTTCGTGAGTGAATTTGAATCTCACCACCTCGCCTCGAGTTGTTAACGCTCTCTTAAGTTTCTTCCTCTGTCCTGCGGATATGTTCACGTTTTTAATCATGTATTCGGTCATAATTCTTTTTTTAAAATATATTTACTTCAATTGTTTCTTGTTTAATAATAATTATTTATATTAAAATAATTTTGTAAAATTAATATTGCGTTATTTTATTTTTGTTATCTATATATATACACAATACTTTTTTTTTTTGCTTTTATATTTCTCTTATGTGAAATCGTATCGTCACCCTCTCTCCGCGAAGATCTAACAGTTCACCATTTTGATCCGTCAACGTGGTTTTGAGACTATACAACGTGTCTAAAATCACTGGTAGATAAACTAAATTTCGAGGTCGCTCCACGATCTTATAACCCGGCGACACGTTTGGAAAGAAGGAATAGATCGTCGGTTGAGCGCTACCATTCACGTAGCTTCCAGCAATCACGTCCATGTTCACCAGAATGCTATTGACTGCGAGAATGTCGACCGTATTTTCAGATGCCGCGTGGCCTCAATACACCTTTCAATCGAATCCCAACATCTTGCCTACAGAATCGTCCATGTTGAAATCCACTCGAAAATTATCTTCCAAATCCAACATCGTCTGTAAGGTATTAGGATTGGCAGCGAGTCTGATCTTGTTGCTTCCCTTTCCATCCGTCTTCATTCGCGTCTGAATGTAATTGTTCAAATCTTCTATGTCGTAACTCCCTTTGGGAATTCGAATCTCCAACCAATCCACTCCGTCGGAATACTTGAACGAGTTATTCTTTTCGGTGACGTTGGGAAAGGAATAATAAGTCTCCAGATTCACCAACGCCATCTCGTATCTTTTCTCTCTATTCAATTCGATGGAAGGTTCGAATTTCGTAGTGAATCGAGTCGAATTGCCACTCACCACGATTTGAATGGATTGTTTTGCAGCCGTATTCTCGGCTATCCGTTCTAACAATTCTCCTTGTTCGAACATTATATTTTAATTTTATTTTTTTTTATTTTTTTTCAAAACTAATTATTTGAAGATTTATTATTTTCTAAATTTTATTTTCACGCTCTATCTTATTATCATCAGAAACATAAAACTTGTCGAATCCACACTGATATTTTCCGTGATTAAATTCGCTTGTCAAATCGGTAACGATGAAATTGTAAAGTCCACCATCCCAAACCCTCTTGCAGAATCTCCTCAATTCCGCCGCGCTCATGTCGTTTGCGACGTGATCGCCGTAGATTTGATTGAGATTCTTGAGATCTTGGCGAAAGAGATATAGAAAATTAGCGTTCTCCCTTATCGTCTGTCTGGGCAATCGAAAATAATTCTGCTACAGGTAGAAACAGTCCACGTTGCTGTGTCGACCCCTAACGTAATACGATTCGCATCGTTTCTGTCTCTCCAAAAGCAGATCGTCGAAAATCATGAGATTCTTATCTTCCGATTTCAGTTCTCTAGGATCCGGAACGTCGCTAGAGTTCTCATAAAATCGACACTCGACATTCGAAGATGCATTTCTCTTCATCAGCTCCATCGCCGCACCGTCCAAAATGGTCGAAAGTGGAGCTTAACTCTTGTCGAATTCCTCCCTACTGTCGGGCCGGGACAACAGATTCATCAACAGATTGGTCTTTCCACAATTCGATTTTCCCACTATCAAGCCTCTTATGCTTTTGGGAAAGAACTCGTTATTCGACCTCTTGGTCGCGGCGTCGTTCCAAGACATATCTTTAATGTTCATCTTTGTTTTATTTTTTTTTTTGTTTGTTATTTTAGATTCTTTTCAAACACAAATTTTTATGTTTTTCAAACTCTGTTTTTAATATTATTATTTATTTATATCACACCGTTGCGAGTTCTCTTCAATCCAGATCCACTCGTCATTTTGGCTAAATCTTGTATGGGTACCACAGCATCCTTAAAATCTTTCCAACTTTTCGGCGTTCGCTCTAGCGCAGCTCGCTTCACTGGCGGACTGATCAACGCGTCGATCAACGCGTCGGCTGCCCTCTTGCCAGCCACAGAAGGTATCCTACCACTGGCTTCGGAAGCGGCTTTCTTACCAGCATCCAAAGCCGTCTTCTTACCGACCTCAAATGCGGTCGATGCGAGTTTTCTACCCGCATCGCCCGTGAACGCTCGCATTATAGAATCGACGATGCCAGAACCGCCTTGAACGTAAGTTCTGACGTATCCCCTGTTCTTTATCACCAACATATTTTATTTTTATAATATATTTTGTTTTTTTCACTGGTAAATCGTTTTGTTGTTTTTAAATACTTTATTATTCTAGTGTAAAAATTTACTGTTTTATTTTTGTTTGTTTCTCTCTACTTATTATATACACATCAATCCTTCAATTCGTTCATCAGCCTCTTATAATGGTTTTTATTCAAAACCTTCTGTCTTAACAATTCGTCAGATATAGTAACTATCTGATTATCTAATCCTGTGTTACCAGCCCGTCTGCTCGCCATCAACAAACTCAATCTCTGAGACAGAGCGTCAGAATCGCTCGGAAGAAAAGTGGTTTTCACCCCTTTGCCAGTCACCAATTCGACGAACTTCTTGTTCATATCCCATATGGGTTTCACCACTTTCGTCCACTTGTAACCTCTGTTGGCTTTGGGTCTCGTCTCTCTGGCATCGTTATTTCTCTTCATGGCGTGGGTCTGAACCAGAATGTCGCCGTAATTGTCGAAATCCTGTTCCGTGTAATCGCTAGGCTTGTCGTAAAGGAGCAATCTGCGCAGTCCATCAGTCAATTCGTATCTGTTCGAACCAACGATCAATTCATCATCGCCAATATCTTCTTCTGTGTCACCGACAAAAATTCTCCCCTCCGAATCCTTGTAAAATCCATACAACAGATCTCTCTTACCGCCATCATCAGACGATGCGACGCTACCAGTGGTGATAGTCAAAGCTGTATCGGTGTCGCTCTCGCTCTCTGTTTGAATTCCCGTGGGAACGTAATCTGGTGTAGATTGAACGGAATGCCGATTTCCAAAACTAAGAGGCAACTAACCCATTCTCAAAGAACTCTCTTTTATTGGTCTCAATTCTTGGACTATCTCCTTCCTGCTTCGCTCTTGACCCTCCGTCACGGGTTTAAATATTTTTGTGGCTTCGCGTTTGAGTTCCATCTCACCAAGATGTCTGCTTCTGTCAGCCGACTGAATGCCCTTCTTAGCACGTTCATACTCCTCTAAAATTCGATCTCGGCGTCTAGAATCCATCTGTAAAAACATTTTTCGTTTTTAATTGTTAATGTTCCTTTAAGTATGCTAATGCGAGTTATTTTATTATTTTCAAAATTAAATGTATAATTATTTTGATGTTTATGTTTTTTTTTCTCTCCTATATATATCGATCACTTTTTTTTTATTTCCTCGTGTATTCCCCCCACTCACGTCAGAAATGGAAGCGTTCAATAGTTGTCTGTTAAGTTTTTTTTGGAAAAAAAATCCGGGGATTCCCCCCACCCCACGACGAGGGGAGATAACTCTGTATGATTAAGTTTATGAGAATCAAGCAAACAGATTGGTTAATTAGCGGAGAATCAAGCAATCTGATTGGTTAATTAGCTGAGTTTGGAAAATCCCACTATGGGTATTCCCCTACTTATGTCATAAATGGGAAAAACCCACCGCCTCAAAACAATTGCGGATTCTGGACCACTGGTCTAGAATCCACAAACCGTTTTTTTATGCTAGCCCAGAATTGTGCTCGTGTTCACCAACGATGGATCGGTGGTCTGATCTGCGACGGGAACGTTGACAAAAAATTTTAAAGTAAAAAAAAAAAGTGTAAATGTACAATTTCACCTTTTTTTTAAAAAACTCGTGACATTCAACGTTCACCACGAGTATTTAAACGTTAAAAGTGCGATCTAGGAGTCACAAAAAACAGCGGGATTCAAATCCACTGTACATTTTTGTGAACAAGCGTGCGATTTAACACTGAATCCCACGTTGGTAAACGCATCGTTTACGTAGTTTGTACACGTACATGTACAAAAGTGGTAGTTATCTCTCAATTATCACCTACTAGCGTCTAAGTGTTAATTTCAATAAAAAATACTACATCCCCTGACTAATGTTAAATCCTCTTGCCTAATACAGGTTATCTCCGACAACATGTATGGTGTATGGAGATTTAATACCTGGATGCCGGCTTTTAAACACCGAGTCGCAGGCCAGGTGTTTAAAAGCCGACCTCCGTGTATTAAATCTCCATATACGATACAAGTTGGCAGAGATAACGTTTTTCCCCGTTTAAAACACAATAGAAACATAGTGGAAACAATTTGAGGACGCGTTTCTCACGCACCGCAATCAGTCAAACCAAATTCGTGAATAATGGTTTTGTTTTCACAAACACAGAGGACAACATATAGAGTTACATCCCTTGGGTCGTTAAGAAAACGAGTAAACAGTATTTTGTTGACATATCATACCCCGAGTTCCAATGTGTTCCATTTGCCCACTGGCACATAGAACACATTAGAACTAAGGGGGGGGGGGGGGGGGGGATATTTGCTCTTATTTTATTTTTCTCAAGTGGTTTCATTTAACTATTCGACTATTTAATTTTTAACAGCAACATATCATCGAATTATCGAAAATCTGACAATATTTGTGAGGTTTTCAGGTTTCTTTCTTCGATGTTTATATCGAGGCGAGCGGAAGCGAAAAGCTTTCCTTTACACCATATACCCCGATGTTTCGCGTGCCCATATACCCTGGATGTTGCACACTCTCACATACCTTGGATGTTGACTGCACTCTTTGCATGGCTATTTGTCGAAGGCATTCTGACCAATCAAAAGACAGAACTTAGCGGGGATATAGGGACAAGTTGTTCTGTCACCTTGGGTGTGTTCAACAGCTTATATCGATCATTTTAGACAGATGACCTGTCCTGCGCAATGTGTTTTCTTAATTATCAGTTACTTTGAATCAGAACACTTGACTCATACTGTCCAAAAAATAAAGAAAAATAATTCAATGGTTTATCTAGAATGTTCCAACAAGCTCTGGTAATAACGTGTGGAGTTTGCAGACATAATGCATCTTAATTACACAGAGGCCTCCTGTTGTATCAAATGAAAACAAATTATCTCTTTCAATTGACATTCTCTGCACCCACCATAGTGTCATTGAAGCAAGCGTTCACTTTATATTGCTCGCAGCTTGAAGTTACTTTCTTCTGTAATCATAAATACCGGTAGAGAGTTGGCTCGTTGGTAAGTACCTTGGACCCGGAATTAATAGGTAGATGTTTCGATCGTAACCTGTATCGTTTTGGCAAGGCACTTCATCCAGATTGTCTGTGTAGGAGCACGATGACACTGTGTACAAATGCGCAGGATACGACGACGAGACACATGACTCCAACCGATGCTAACCCTGCTCATCCTGGATCAGCATGTTGCAGTTACTCGACATCTGTTGATGGTTCTCCTCAAGGTACTCCAGCGTCCTCCTGTCATAAAATTGTCACACTCAATATGACCTTCGATATTAGAAGTGTCGATAAATTCCAATAAACAAACAAACAATTCATGAATGCAAAATATTGTGAATAAATTGTGAACGATCTCATGTAGCACAAGCATCAAATGCGCAGTGTTCATGCTGGCCCAGAATTGATGGCACCAGGCCTGGAAATAAGCAATCTGTCATTTGCAGAATGAGGTCAAAATAGGGTGAATTTTCTGATTCTATACCATACAGTAGGGCAATTTATCCGCTAGGTACATCTTTCTGTTTTGGGTGAGCATCACCAAATTCATCCTAGAACTGGGAACCTCATTTTTCAGACGACATTCTGCTTATTTTTGGGCGTGGGAGTTGAAGTCATAGGCTAAATCAAGAAAAGGCTCTTAAAGTACAGGTTTACACTAGAAAACCTATTCGCTACAGTACATCACCGTGCATAATAAACACTTGGGGGATGGGTGGGGGAGGGGGGGGGGGGCTTTGAAATCATAGGCTATATCAATATAACAAATACCGGGTGCAGTGACACGTTGCGAATGATGCAACAAAGGTATAATCAACAATTAGACCACTAAATTTGAAAGTCACTGCAATTTTACTTGTTGATCACCACTTTAGCACATCTGATCACTCCCATTGTGTCAAGTTTGTATTGTAAAGAATGAGTTAAGACAAATGCTCACCTTACAAAAGTGTCTCTTTTGTATACAGTATCAAAGACCGCAAACGTTCCTGATCTCTATTTCAAGTATCACGAGCAAGAGATGGGTGGGTGGAGTGGAGTAGGGCTGCACGCTATATCTATAAACCGATATATACCGGTATTCAAACCAATATCGAATGAATACCGGTGTAATTACAAAAATATCGGTTTACCGTCATTATTTATTCACCCACAATTTAATTTTCAAGATGTGTTGAGCTTTAACTGTAGGCCCGAATGAATCATATTATCCCCTTGTCCAATGTATCGTCCATGTGTGCCCTCGTAATTTCCAAATTCAGAAGTTGAAAAAATAATTTTTAAAAATTTCAACAATACTATATCATATGACCCCTCATTGGAACGAGCGCGCTGAGCTCGTTCCAATGAGGGGTCACATGATATTGTTTTTTAAGAACTTTGTGGAAAAATCTGATAAATTATTATTTAAAATAATAAATTTTGATATCGTCTGCGTTGGGTAAAGGGGTTTCGAATCGCATCATCAAGACATGCTGATTCGTTCCGACTGTGATGCCTCAAATCTCGATTGTGGTACTAATGTTCAGATATCTGAACAGTTTTCGATATACCGGTATACCGCGGTATGGGAACCATCGGGCTTCAGCAATCTACTGCCCGGCTCTCCGACCCTACTAACCCGGCACAAGTAGGGTTTGCAGTAGATGCAGGGAAGCGCGTTATCGATGTGCTGTACGTATTAGCCACCGTGCACCCCACAACCCATGTCGACAAGCTGGTATTAATTTTCTTGCCAAATGTCACGATGTAGACGACGGGGATCACTCGTCCCCTGTGTTCCAATGTGTTCTATTTAAGGAATAGTGCATGGCTTATCGTTGACTACGCCCATATAGTGCCCAGTGAGGTGGTGTAGTTCCCGACGCGAAGCGGAGGGAACTACACCACCTTACTGGGCACTATATGGGCGTAGTCAACGACAAGCCATGCACTAGTCCTTATATAATATCGAACAACTCGAAAATGCAAATTAACCAAATAATCTACAATCCAAATTGTAAACATGTAATGATGTTTTTATTTTAAACAATAAAGGAGAAATGAGAATAATGTGTGGATATTGATAATTGTTCGACACAATGATACTATTCCTCGCCTCTGCCAATGTCTCACTCCGGGTTCTAAGGGTAGATCACGACTCGTCTTCGACTCGTCGTGATTTGCCCTAAGAAACCGGAGCTCGACTCGGATACATATTTTGTACATCCACATTATGGTAATAATCTCTATTTATCGGAACGTATCACCTCTGAAAACTTTGCGGCTATTCTTGCGACACTAAAAAAACGAAGTGTATATTTTTTATGTAAATCTAATTGTCTAATTGGTGGCCGGGATTTTCTGCCACCATTTTGGATAAATCGTTCTTTGTACGTTTTTATAACCAGAAAATGCACATAGTGCCCGTGCTAAAAATAGAAAACATATAGTGCCCGTATGTAGTGACCCATCAGCTCTGTGCTGGACAAGTACACGAAATAGGGTATCACATTTCAGCCAATCAGAATGCAAGGAAGTCACGTGAGGTATATGTGCCAGTAGGTAGATCGAACACATTGGAACTCAGGGGACGCACTGTCAAACTGTCAACCTTTCGTTTTAAGTCCAACGTGCTAACCAACAATACTAAAATTGGTGTGTGGGGTCCTAAGGAATAAAATTGCTCTTTATCCTGTGTTTATAGTTCTACATTTATATTGGTCGATTTTATTATTCGAAATGTAGGTTTTTATTGTTCGCAGTAATACACGCAAGCAAAAGGGTGTAGGGCTGTCACGATCAATCGATTAATCGACTGTTGATCGGTCACGGCGAAATCGATTAGTATTTTTCGTTGTCGAATAATCGGTAAATTGTATCCCGTTTTAGACGTTTAGTAATTAATAGAAAATTTGCTGAAAAAACTATTGTTTCTAAAGGTAAAGAGTTAAGAACATCGATGTTAAACCCCCAAGAAGCTGTTGGAAGCAATAGTCTTCCAGGTACATTCATCAAAGCTTTGATGTTCCGAACTTTTGAACCGTCAGTGTAATAATCAAGACCGGTCGGCAGTTGCGAAGTTCGCAACTGCCGACCGGTCTTGATTATTACACTGACGGTTCAAAAGTTCAGAACATCAAAGCGTTGAATGCACCTAAAAAGGATCGTCTTCGTTGTTTCCTTGAGGTAGGTCAACTGACTTGATCTTCATTTTCATCGACGCCAAAGAGAGGGAGAGGAGTGGGGGGGGGGGGGGGGGGTCATTTAGGTATGATTAATCGTCGATTATTTGCGACGATTAATCGATTCCTAAATTAAAAAATCGTGACAGCCCTAAAAGGGTGTATAGGTGAACAGAAAAGTACGTATCATCAATATAATCGGTGCTACCAATGAGTTAAAAACAGAAATAAGAGAGAAGGATTAACCCTTTGAATTCTAGTGGTATCGTCCATACCAGTTCAATGGCAGCAATTAGAAACGTCCATATTCATTGTTTGTGGTATACCAATCAATATTGCACGTTGAAAATATTGATCGGTCATCATCACATATTTACTGGACAGCCATCCAAGTTAATGACGTTATTACGCATCATGTTTCTTGCCAGAAAAGCGGCCGCTCGGGTTCAAAGCATTAATGATGCGTGTGTTTCTTGGGGCTTAACGATACTTTAAATATTCAGTTTCAGTTCGCTTCTTGCATATTGGGGGATACACAAGTACCCGTGGAGAACCATCGTGCCGCACCAAGTTACTTTCAAGCTCTCCATCTTACTAACATGGCACAATTAGGGTTAGTAAGGACTGAAGGCTCGTACGTTATCGATGTGTTATAAGCCTTAGTACACAGCGCAAGCGTGCGCAAACCACCCAAGTTGGCAGGTCGGGATAAACTCTGACCTGAAATGACCATGTCTCGTTGTTTTGTTTGGCACCCTAACATTCTGTTTATGGTAACCTAGCAGTCCATTTCCAAACCAGTTTTACCTGTACACGGTTTCAAGGGCAGCTATTGACATTATTCCTATGGAAGGTTGGAAAACCAGAAATTTTATTAATATTTTTTTCTTTACTTCTAATTTAGATTATTTTTAGTACAAATCTTTTTTTGTTGTATCTATTTTAGGGCATATTTTATTTAATTTGTTTCTTTTTGATGTCAAACACAGACTGTTTATATTTTTTATCCCATAAATGGCCGTTTATTTGAACAATAAAGGCCTTGGATAAATTTTTGCTTTATTCTCCCCAGTAAGGTGATAAATTTTCCCCATAGGTTTAACACTGACAGAATTTATTCCCCTAGTAGCGACGGGCTTGTTGACCTCTGGCCTCTACCACATTTGTCTGGCATAATTAATAGTTCGATTGTTGATTTCTTTAAATCATTTTGAAAGGTTTACACAATGCCAGTAGAAAACACCACCGACTGCTCATATAATAAAGTATTTTTGCACGCTTGGCTCAAGTTTGTAGGGGAATTATTTTTAGACAGAAGTGTATTACCGCGCCTTGTTTATTTTTGACAATTTTGCTTGTCGACCGCATTGCACCAATGTGCTCCTCACTTCTCGCTGTGTTTTGTAGCGAATTATAGCACGATTTTGCCGGGACTGCCTTGTAGAAGATTTATGGGATAAACAAAATAAACGTATAGTGGTTTCAAGTAAAAAAAAATATTCTACTAATAGAATTAAGAATGAAACCGACTCGCCAGAGGCTCGTCGGTTTCATTCTTAATCCTACTCGCAGAATAAATTTTTTACTTGAAAATACTATACGTTTATTCTATATTTAGTACACAAATGTTTGTTTTGTTTTCTTCTGATTTCCAAAATTAATTACTGAAATAGATGATCTCTATTTTAGTACACGTTTTTCCCAAAAGAGATTATTTCTATTTCTGGTCCATATTTTTTTTTTATTTCTTTGTTTTCAAAATAGATTAAAAACTAGTTTTAATATACATTTTGTTTTTCAAAATTATTTCTATTTCTAGGGAAAAATGTTTTTTTCGTCATTTAAAGCAAATGTACAAATAGATACGGAAGCACACTGGCGATCATTTGAGAAAAAAAACCCTTCAGTTTTGAAGGAAGATTATGTTTTACGTTATTCTGAATACTTTTGCGCTATTTCCCAATAACTTTGCGAATATTTGCTATAACCGTACGAATATTAGCAATGACATTGCGAAATCTCCCAAGAACAGTATGAATATTTGCAATTTATTTATTTATTTATTGGTGGTTAAGGTCACATACTTGTGCACAATGGCTAATCATGACCGTGACAGTTTTACGGATGAAAGAAGCCGGAGTACCCGGAGAGTACCACAGAGCAACGACGAGCAGCTGCCAGATTCCCAACATCGTAACTCCGCACTGCAGCACAGGTAGGATTAGATTGGTTGGAGACATGCGCACCATCGACGTGCAGTACGCCTTAATATGTCAGGGCAAAGCCAGCCTAAATATAGGGGCAAGGGGCCTCATATTTAAAGATACTGTAAGTTCAAAATATATTCCGCATCAAGGCGAAAAACCTACATGAATTTCACTTCTCTGTAAAGCTGGAAAAACACACGTGGTGTATATCCAGCTTTAGCGCAGGGACCCAGGGGAGAAACGGTATGTTAGATAAGGTCTGATCTCATTTAATTTATACAGTAGTCGGAGTCTTACGAGACGTAATCGGTTTTCGTCACGGCCAATTGAGAAACGAGATTTTAAAACGATAGAAATGTCTGTCGTGTCGTCACCTGATCATTAGTTATAGCAATGCGTGTCAGGAACGAATCATCGTTAAGTCACGCGTGAGATGACTTGTATTGATTCTGCCTCGATATACGTCATCTCCCACCGTTTTGACAGGTGGACAGATGAGCGTCGGTCCACCTGACAGTTTAGGGTAAAAAGTATATATATACCTGGAAGGGCAGAGCATTAGACACACACTTGGGGTCACACACACGTTGGTGAAGTCCAGGACAGGCGGACTCTGTTTCCTGGCATAAGGGTACCTTCGATCACAGGACCCTGAAACGGCTGGAATCGCCAGAGAGGGCATTCCATGATTGATTTAGCTTAAAGTTGATAGGCGGCTACGGGGCCGAATTCGTGAGAAGGAACACCCCAGGTGGAACGTTAAAGTTTAGATTGTCGAGTAGCAGGTATCGTCCTGCAATAGTCAGAAGTGTAGGTTAATTGTATTGTGCGTATTAACCCTTTGAAGCGTCAGCCTGATTGCGTTCTGAGTAGTTTATTTTGCTGTCGGAACATCGTAATACCGACTGGAGATCGGTGTGAGTGACAATTTCGCCCTAGCACAAAAAAGGGGAATTTGTGAATCGTGAATTCAACCAGGAACGGTGGATATTTCAATAGGACTTTCACGGAGGACTTTCAAAGGCACATAAGGTATGAGTAGACAATATCTGACCCAAATCAGAAGTACGGTGGTTTAAACATGACGAACATTGCTGGTCGGAACCCTCCGACAGCCAGAGGTACAGTTACGCGCAGACGTTGACATTTGAGCCTAAGCGGGTGAAGCTCTTATGGCGAGCTCACAGTAATAACATTTCAGATTTGTGAAGCTCTTATGGCGAGCTCACGGTAGTAACATTTCCAGTGTGTAGACTATAGTGCCAGTACAGGGCTATAGAATGACTATATGATTGTTTAGAATTATTTAACCGTAGTGACCCATTTTCTGTGAAAAGAATTGAATTGTTGATTGTTGAAATATTGAAACGGATTTATTTTTATGTGTAAATAAAAGAATCGTTGTTACTTTAAATCATTCTTTCCATTATACAGCCTGAAGTGATTAGGAATCACACCTAACGGAAATCGAACCTATTTCAGGACAATTTGGCAGAGAAGGAGTCACGGCGTCGGTCTAACTCAGCTCTCTGCGCCGAGTTCGCGACACTTGGATTCCGACCCTCCACGTTGGTCTAATTTTCCCGCAACTTCATCAGCGGGACTAAATAACCCCACGTCAGCCCAGGCCTTACGGGGCCTCAGGAGTCCCTGACATAATACACGGCGTCATCGTGCCCCCATGTGGATATTTGCAATCACTTCTTGCATATTAGCAAAACATTTACGAATATTCTCAATACACTGGCGAGTATTCGCAAAACATAATTGAATATTCTCAATCACTTCGCGCATAATCACAAAACATTTTTGCAAATATTCGCATAACAAACTGTTTACATCATTCTAATTCGGTTCTCTTCTATTTAAGCAGGTACACACAAACTCTTTTATTTTTTCCAAATAACCGTAACGGACTTATTGTAACCGCTATGGATAGTTAGTAACCGCTATGGGTGCTGATCATCCTTCACTCCATCCCAAGAGGTGGTCCTGCGTCCCTCTTCTGGTCCTTTTTGTAAACGCAGCTAATGCGCATTCAGGCCTGCCCCCGAACCAGGGAAGTTCGAGTCTTTCTCTTGGTGGTCCCCGAAAGGGGCCGTTGTTTGTTTGATCGATTCGGTCTAATCCCGTAAAAGAAGTCTATATGCAGACACCAGCTCAACCTTCAACAATTCCCTGAGGCAGACTATACTTGCCAAAGATGGCTCACCACAACAAGATTAATTTGCTAAGTGGCAGACTATACTTGCCTGAAAACAACGGCATATGAACCCCGGGGAGAGGTAGCACCTGTGTCGAGGGGAGCCCCTCTCACACTGGTCCTCATCCGCAGTAGAACACCAATGGTGAACACAGAAACATCACATCAACTCGACCAATAACCAAGAACATCAAGATCAGGGTCACCTGTTGAGTACCCTCCCTTCTCCTCCTTTGACGCGTCCAGACATGTTGCGAGAAACTTTATTCTACCGCTAAATAGGGTCGAAAGGGGTTTGCCCCATTCCGTCGCTGCGCATCTTCGGCGCGCGAAAGCATTTGATTTGTTTGTAGCAAAATAATCACAATTTGCCGAATCAGATGTTTTTTGGCGCGCCAGATGCGCGCAGGGACGTTGCAGGTCAAGCCCCTTTCGACCCTCTTTAATTTTAAAATGAATGAGGCATCATGTCTGGGTGCGTCAAAGGAAGAAAGTGTCAGTGGTTCAGTGGCGCTTGTTCCGTTTCTTTTCTTCTTAGCAGGAGGTGGCTGGGAAGGAGAAGGCATGGCATTTGTTGTTTTCGCGGTTTTCCATTGCAGCCATTTGTGGAAGTAGCAGTTGCGGACCTTGGCTGCTTCCAAGTGCCCAGGTTTGTTTAGACGAAAGTCGTATGCTCCATCAGCCCATCGTTTCTGACTTTTCAGGTATTCTCAGAAGTCATCTCAGGTACCGTTAAAATCCAGCTTGAGTTCGCCGAGGCGCTCAATGGCGAGTTCATCTAGGCTTTCTATGTTCGTTCCCAGGGTCATGTCTTCTACCTTCACAGTTTCATACTCAGGATCGGAGGTCGAGCTGGATTTGTGATCCGATTGGTGGGGGTTGATTGGAGATCCAGGTGCAATTTGGGTGACTTTCATCTCCTCGACCTCCACCTCCTGCTTCTCCTCCCCTTCCGACCTCTTTGGTGTAGAGATACGGTTTGGGATTGATGATGCAGGTTTTGGAGGTGAGTCGACAGTTGTCACCCTCTCCCTCTCCTATTTCCCGGGATCAGCCCTTTTCCTCTCGGTCCACGCCGCCATTCGCCTGGCGTCCCAGCGTTTGGTGAAAGGTGACTTCTTCTTCGTCGTTCTTCTTGTCTTCCACAGGTGTCTCGGTGGCAGTCTTCTTTCCCTTCCTCTGGGGTCGACCAGTGCGGGTGGGCCCGCGAAAGGTGCTCCCACTCCCAGAGGTGGGGTTCATCTTATATTTAATGCATGGTAAGCTGGACGCAGCCACTCTCACCATGGACATTCCAGTTGAGAAGTGAGCTAGCGTCCAGCATCACAAAATGTCCTTGATTTTCTAGGCAGGCAATCCATGGCTAATCAGATGTTCACGCTCTGATGTCAGAAATGTGAATGCGTATCTGATCATAACTTCGCAGATGAAATGGTGCCGCGCGCCGAAGGCGCGCAGTGGCGCTGCGGGGCAGGCCACTTTCGACGATCTTTAGCTGTATAAGAACTTTTGTGGCTACATGTCCAGGCGCGTTGAAGGGGGAAAGGGGTCGGGTACTCGGCAGATGTCCATGATTAGGTGATCTAAGGAATTGTGGCTTGTCTTTCTGATGGTCGTTTGTCTGAACCCTCGGATGAGGACAAGAGGGAGAGGGGGTCCTCTCACAAAGGTACTACCTCTGCCCGAGGGTACTGTGGTGGTTTCTTTCAGGCAAGTAGAGTCTGCCACTTATCTGGTAGTAATGGTGTGGTGCTGGGCCATCATTGGCAAGTATAGTCTGCCTCAGGCGGTAGATGGCAACTGGAGTTGGCTCATTTTCTTCGATTTTGGTTGAGCATTTCGTTGGATCGTGGAAAAGAAACAACAACGACCCCGTTCGGGTACCACCCAGAAAAAGACCAGAACTTCCCTTGTTCGGGGGCAGGCCTGCAATGTAACCTGTTTGGCCGGGGAAGAATGCGCGCTACCGACGCTTACAAAAAAGGGGTAAAAACGGAACGCAGGACCAACGCTCGCCTCCCAGGAGGCGGATGACCACTTCTAGAGATGGAGCGGAGAATGTTCAGAGTCCATAGCGGTTACTGTATTCCATATTGGTTATAGTTTTCCACAGCGGTTATTGGGGAGCTGCAGATCAAAAAGAAAGCTGCTGTGTGTATCTGCTAAAAGAGAAAAGGCAGAATTTATTCACCTTCCCTATGCTCCTAATTACCGGCTATTAATGGTTAAGTTAAAATAGGTGAAGGCAGCCCAATCTGGTAAATAGTCTCAGCAGAGCTGATTTTACTGCCTTTGTTTACCTTCCTCTGTTCCTAGTTACCTTCTATTAATGGTTAAGTTATTATGATAGCTACATGGATGAAGGCAGCCCAATCTGGTAAATGGTCTCGGCTGAGTTTTCCTATGTTCCATGTTGCCTGTTATTAATGATGCATATTATAGTCGGTATGGGTCGTCTTAGTTAGGTATATTGCGGTCAGCATTAGAGGGAAGGGAGCAGGCTTTCACAAAATACCAGACCCGAGGAAGTTATTTCCTGTCCTTACCTCCGCTGTTTGATTCCTACTTACAGGGTGATTCGATTAAATTGTGGCGTTTTTAGGTTTTTGTCGGCTCTCGCAAATGTCCTGCAGTTCGGATAATAGTTGGCTGTCGGAGAGCCGGTCTCGATTTTTCGCGGCTAGGGAGGCGAGGCAGTCCTTAATGGTTGGAATTTCGGCTCTGTCGTGGAGTCTTTTGAAAGGTGTATCCCAGGAAGCACGGAGGGCGACCCTGAGCGCGTGGTTTTGGACCTTTTGGAGTTTCCCCATATTGGTTTGATTTAAGTCGGTTAGGATTAGTGTCCTGTACTCGAGGACAGGCCGCACGAAAGCTTTATATAGTTTAAGTACACTGTAAACAATTACCATAATTCTACGGTTAACTATTGGCGGATGACTGTCAAATACAGCGGTCTCGAATCCGTAAATTAATTTTAACGGTGTTGCCGTAGAAAAACCCGCGAATTTGATCAAATGAACGTATTTCTTCCGTCCCACTGTCCAATTACGTCGCAAGGCCGTAAAAATTGTGAATTATGGGATCGGTCTTGCCATATACCACTCTGGAAGTCGCCATTTCCAAGAAGGACGCCCGATGTTTTTGGAGATGGAACAAGAACGTATTACTATCTATTTGTAAGGTTGTGACTAAGTGAATCATGTTCATTGCAGTCTTGGAGATGAAAATCAAATAACGTCAATTTTTTATGAGTATAATTGTTTCGGTAATCAATAGCAGACTGTTCGTACTACGTCACCGATATTCGATGGATCTTATGGCTTGTGGACACGGATCTCCTCTTAGGCCGGCATACCCCTTTGCTTTTATTGGTTCAAGGTAAAATGCGATTAGTGAAGGCTGGAATTAAATTATGGTTTTCAGTTGATTAAGGACCATATGGCTGGAACTCTGCCTCCGGTCATTTTGACCGTAGTTATTTTGATGGCCATTTTTACGGGAAAATAAGGAAAATGGTGGTTGAAATTTTTTTACGGTCATATGACCGGGAGCTAGTTTCCAGGCATATGACCGTACAAATAACGGCAAACCGTGAAAAAAAATTACGGGAATATACGACAAATGACAGTTAAGATTTTTTTACGGTTTGTCGTAATGCTTACGGTCATATGCCTGGAATCTATCTGCCGGTCATATGACCGTAAAAAATTACGGTAATTTTTTACAGTGTAGAATTGTCTGATTGGCTCCCCAGGGTGTGCCTCGTGGCATTTTTAGCAAGTTATTACGTCTTATTGCTTTGCTGGCAATGTCGTTGGTGTGTTTGTTGAAGGATAGGTTTTGGTCAATGGTTATGCCAAGGAATTTCGCCTCATTCAGGAAAGACTTTGTCCAGTAGTTTTAGATCAAAGTCCCGATTGTTTTTCTTACGGGTGAACGTGATTCTTTGGGTTTTGTTGGCGTTTAGCGCTTGACTCTCCATTTTGCACACCATTGCTCCAGGTTATCGAGGGCGCGTTGAAGAGGTTTTTGAACTAGATTGGCGGTGTTATTGGAGTCCCAGAGGCCCTTATCGTCCGCAAATTGTGAGATTTGAACGCGATTATCGGAGATTTTAAGATCATTGACGTAGATGATATATATGAGGGGCTGGGGACGGATCCCTGGGGGTGTCTGCCTCGAGGGGGACACAATCGGACATTTCGTTGTTGACTCTGATTTTTATTTCGCGATCGTCAAGGAAGGAGGAGAGTAATCTAAGCAATTTCATGAGTGATTCATTCTTGATAATTTTAGGTGTGGTTATTGGTCACGGTTTTCATTTGTTCGACGAGGCGGTGTACATGCTCAATACCTTCTTTACGGTCCCAATAGGCTCTTTGCCATTTTCTGAAAAAAAGCCAGTTTCTTCAAGGTGCCCCCTCAGTCGATCGGTAAGGATACTTTCGAATACCTTGCCAGTGCAACGAAGGAGACTGATTGGGCGGTAGTTGGCCGGATTGAAGAGGTCTTCATCTGGTTTGGGTATCATGACCCCGATGGCTGATTTCCAACACTTTGGAAAGTAACCGTAGGTGAGACATGCATTGAATAGGCTATCGAGTTTATTATTGAGGGAGTTTGGGCTTTGTTTCAGAATTTTGTAGCTAACTTCATCCTCGCCGAGCGAGGAAGAGATTTTTTACTTTTTATGATATTGATGATTTCTTCATTAGTGATGGAAATGGCGAGGTCATCCATGTCCCCCACTTCTGGGTCGGTGTCAAAGTTAGGGTCACGGTAGATATCTGGGTGTTCATTGATGAAGTCGTCAATCGCGTTTATGGTGACGTTATCGATGTCGGGGCCTTCATATGGGCGATGAGCTATTCTGAGGAGGTTGGCGAAAGTGTCGGCTTTGTCTTTGTCGGTGCGCACGAAGGAGCCATCTTCCTTTTAAGGTGTTTTACTGATGCTTTATTGCCTCGGTTTTTTTACCAGTAAGAGTTTGGAAAGAGTTCCAGAATTTTTTGGCTTCCCTGACCTCGTTTAGGTTGGCAGTGGCTTTTTCTGAGTTGGCTTGTTTTTCAGTTTGGAGGGTTTTCTTAACCTCGCCATGAAGAAGGTTATACGTTTTTTTTTTATTTAGGTCAGTTTGTTTTGAGGGGCTCATTTTAAGAGCGCGAAGGGCTTTTCGTTTGGTTTTTATTAATGAAAGTGTGTCTCCCGAGATAGTACTTCTCCGGGGGCGCACTTCTTCTTTTAGGCATATTTCATTTAGGGTTGAGTTGATGATTTTTTATAAGCCCTCGCACTGGGGTTCGAGCTCATTGGCGTTTGATGGAGAGCTGTCGGGGAGTTTGACATCGATGATGTAGCGGTAGAGGTTTCAGTTTATGTTTCTAAAATTCCTGCGGAGGGTGGGGGGGGGGGGGGGTACCTGAGGGAGGAATTGCCTATTTTGATTGAGGCATGGACCGGGAGGTGGTCACTGCCTAGGTCATCTTCGTCGACCCAGTGGTTGTCGATGTGATTTATGAGAGAATCGCTGGTGATTATCAGATCTAGGATTTCGGATGGCAATAGCGGGTTGCTACTAATGTAAGTCGCGGCGTTGTGGTAACCGGTTCTCGTCAGGTCACCGAAGTTAAGCCCGGTTAGTTCTCAGATGGGTGACCGTCTGAGCGATCGATTCGGACTCCCGCGTTGTGTCCTTGGGCAAGGCACTGAACCCCGATTGTCCACATGGGGGCACAATGACGCCGTGTACTAAGGCGTTCTGTACGTCGATGGTGCGCATGTCTTCCACCAATCTAACACTGCCTGTGCTGCAGTACGGAGTTACGATGTTGGGGAGCTGGCAGCTGCTCGGTGGTTCTCCCCGGGTGCTCCGGCTTCCTCCACCCGTAAAACTGTCACAGTTTTTATCTTTGTTTCGTCAACTTTCTCAAATACAGACTATGTCTATATTTTCGAAGTATCGGCTCATTTTTATTTTTTATTATTAACGCTCCTGGCGTTCCACACGGCTATTTGTAATTTATCCATGATGGGGGTTGATACCTAATCGCGGTGTTTGATTAATAATTAACAGCGACTTTAGTTAATATTAATTGCGGCTTTGACTAGAGATTCCGAGATTTGCGTTTTGAATAGCCGAGACGCTGATCGGCTAATGTCTTGGCATATGCCACCCAGATTGGTGTTGACATGTTTGTTAAGTGCCGAGTAGAGAGCTCCTGTGATTAGGGGGCAAACTGCATGGGGGAAGAAGCGTTGTCAGGCTTAATTAGATTTAGATTTTTTAGTTCGATGTTCGTCTTGACCTTTTTGTAGTGGGGGCACCCGCGATAATTCCTTAGATGATCCTCTTTGCAGTTTGGGCAGGAGGGGAAATCCAATCCAATCTGCATGACTTAGTGAGGTGGTTACCTCCACATTTCATGCAGGTTAGATTTCCTCTGTATTTATTCGCAATATGCCCCAACTTATGGCATTTGTGGCACTGTACTGGGGGAGCGGAAGGTCTGTCTTCCTCCCCTGTGTGCCGCCTGCCATTTGTGTTAATCCCATTAGCAATAACTTTTAATTTTGTATCCCGATCGGGGCAAGTGACTTTAAGTTTCTAGGTCACTTTGACAGTGGCCTTGAAATGAAATCTCTCCCATTTACAGTTATTTAGGCTCTGACTGATGAGACCAGTCGGAGTGTTAGGGTGTACCCTGGTTAAGACAGCGGTGAATTGACGGGGGTTTTACCATTACCATTGTTAGTGTTGTCGTCATCTGGGGTGGGGCGAGGATTCTGCCTCTCCTTCTTTTTTGGTTATTGGCTAGCTTGTTGAGTTTTGAGATATTGTTGGAGACTACTGTAGTCCAGGGTTTTTACATGAGGGTCGTAGGCCCAGACTGAGAAGGTTGGGTATCATTAACAGTGTTACCAATTGACGGGGTTGGCTCAGATGAGTTAGTAGATGGTGGATGGCAGTTCCTTACCTTCTTGGCCTGCCTATCAACCATGTGAGAAAAGCCCTGATCAACCACCACCTCCTCCGACTCGATCTCCAGATCCAGGGTGTTTTTTCCTTTTACACTTACCGGGAGTTTTAGTACCTGTGTTTTTAGGTGTAGCGTCCAGCGGAGTAACAAACAGTATGTCTAGGGCTTTCCCTGGACAGGAAGAGTCTAGATCACAAGGATCTGCTGGGTCCGCGGAAACCTCACTTTCTATTTTTAGAGTCTCCACCACCGGCTAGTAGAGGCCTCTGGGGGAGCAAGTCCCTCCCAGGTAACCCCCCCCCCCCCTTATCTGACTGGGGTTTGGTGGCAGGAATCTCTCTCTGAAGAGCTAGCTGTTAGCTCAGGTACTGCAAACACCTCAGCTATAGCAATTACCTGATGGAGTTTGCAGGGATGTGAAGCTCCGGTTGAGCCGTCAGATGCAGCACAGTTACTATTGTTACTGAGACCCAACAGAGGTGAGAGGTTGGCAATCATGTTTGTCATGGAAACAAATCTATGAGCAGTAGAGGTTCTCTGATCTGTCAGTTCACGGGTGAAATTAAAGATAATCTCTTCCTGTCTAGCATGTTTTTCTCCATTTCTGCTAAACGGAGTTGCCATTCCTCTCTTACCTTTTCCCTCTCTTTTCTATCCCTCATTCTCTCCTTCTCTCTACCCTCAAGAAAAGACTTTAGGAGATCATTTCCATTATTTTTATGCTGATTTTGCCCCCCCCCCCAACCCCCTCCGCCCCTGGTTTGTTACTATTGTTATTACTCACCTTATGTATTCCAGTAGTGGATTCTCTCCGAGCAGCTCTTTCTCTACCCCTACGCTCTTTTTCTCCTCCCTTGTTTTTCTCTCTTCTTCTCCGTGATGTTAAGGCTAGAAGGCCTGATTATGTTAGACATGTTAGACATTGTTGAGTTGGAATGAGTAGCAATGAACAGTTTAAAAGGTCAAAATACAGACAAATGCGTAATTTTTAAAGAAGAAATGGTTTCACGCGCCGAAGGCGCGCAGGGACGGTGTGGGGCAAGCCCCTTTCGACCCGTTTGACTGTTTAGCGACGCTTATGCTTTTTGCTTTTCTTTTTTGGTGGAGGAGGTTGAGATGGTGAAACTGTAGTGGTTGTTGGTGTTGTTGGGCCGTCGGCGATGGAGGACTGATTTGGGTGATAGGGTCTAGTCCTGGCTGTCGTAGGAGTGTGCTGTATATTGAGTTCTGCCATTAGTGCATTCGATCTTTCGGTGCCTTCCTTTGCCGTTCTGGTTACATCCTTGACTTCATCCCTCAAGCTTTCAAAGTCTTTCATTAGGTCCAAATATCCCAAATATCCAGGTTCCTGATCCAGATGAAGGGGAGAGGCTGGAGAAGGAGACTTCGGAGAGCCATGTTCCATTTCCGCCTCCGCCTCTCTGATGATCGGCGATGTTATGAATCTTATATTTTCGGCAAGTTCTGGAAGGAAACTGGTACGAGTTAGGCCTACATCCATAAACTTCGGTAGTAATTTTGTTTCGTATATTTCTAACGTGTGTCCAAATTTTAATGTTGTACACAAATTATTTATCGAATTATTATCGATTGAAGCGCCTGAGGCGAAACTTATCAACAGCCGTGCCCGAGTCCGGGAAAGTGTTTAAAATTTGAACACACGTTCCAGAACTTGCCGAAAATATAAGATTCATAATACCGCCGATCAAAATAAGATACAAATCACGTGACCAAATAGTCTTTCTGTATACATGTACACTTTTTAGTGTGCTTGAAAGACATATTTCACGATATAAGTCAGAAAAATGAGAAAAATTGGATTTTCTTTCACTAATTCGAAAGAAGATGGGTTTATACTACATATATAGGTAAAAATATCTCGTCAACACCTCTGCATTAAGGAGATATTTGAATAACTGATTTCTGTATACACCAATTCCGGACTCGGCCTCGGTGTGGGGTCGATCTATTTGCAGTAAGTTCCTGAATTGCAGCAAGTTCCTGAATTGCAGCAAGTAACTTTGCCGAAGTTCCTCCGTGTGCACGATGGTGTTATTAATCCTTTGTCTTGTTGGTACTTCACTGAAAGAGTGCTGGTAGCCCATATCAGGGCTTTTTTCTTAAGTGTAGGAACCACAACTTAAAGACTTCATATTCAGTGGATGTTCTACATATCAGCCTTGAAGTGAAATTATGTTGTCTGTTGGGATTTGCCTTGTTACTCTCCCATAAATTGTAACAAGGCAAAGATATGTGAACAAAGTTTGATGACCAAAAATAATTCAGCACTCTACCAGTTAACTGGATTACAGTGTTGTCACCTGCATTAGTCAATTGTTAATAACTGATTTTTTTATTGATTGCATCCATTAATTTTTCAGCGTGCCGAAGGCTCACGGGGACGATGTGGGATTTCCTTTGCCGCCCACAGGCACTCGACACAAGCTGGGAAATCGAAATAAAATTATATCTGATAGCACTTTTGTATTTCAAAAATTGGAATATAAATATTAACGTTAACCCTTTACCTAACATGAAAAGCAGACGACACTTGCAAAAAAAAATCTTGAATGACTATTTTTTTTCATTTTTTGTCTCAAAAACATAGGTTATGACCCCTCGTTGGAACGAGCTCAACGAGCTCGTTCCAACGAGGGGTCATAACCTATGTTTTTGAGACAAAAAATGAAAAAATAATGAAAATTAATTGGCGATTTTCGTAAATAGCGCTGGCCGGTTTTGGCCGTTACGTTGGGTAAAGGGTTAATATTTATATTCCATTATGGGGGCATCGATCCAAAAATGCTAGGCTATCGGATATCATTTTTTTCGATTGAAATCTCAGCTTGTGCCGAGTGTCTGTGTTGCGATCCGATTAACTTTATTTGCTTATGAATCCACGAGGGTTCTCCAAAATCCCAGACCCCCCCCCCCCCCAACCTAAACAATCTCCCCAGACCTCCCCCCACCCCACCCCACCCCGCCCTCCCCTCTAAAATACACTTGCGCACACTTGGACACTGGCTGGAGAGGGGAATTATAGGAACAAGCAAGATCGATATATGTGTCAACATTGACTAATTTGTTCATCTCACACAACGCGCGTCTGTTACGTCTTGTCAATTAATTTTGTAAATTTCTCTTTTACTTGAAGACTCAAATAAGATTTTTGGCCCTCACTTCCGACCCTCGTGGATTCATTAGCAAATAAAGTTATTCGAGTCACTATGGAAATCCCCTGTAAGAATTAATGCAAATAAGTTATTCGCGTCGCAAGGGAAATCCCACACAAAATTAATGGATGCAATCAATAAAAAATCAGTTATTATTACCACTTTATAGGGCGCTCCTCGGGTTATTAAAATGTTCTGAGGCGGACGATAAGACTCAATAACAGCCCGCAAAAATAGCGTTAATAATGAAAACGGCCCGCTAGCTCAGAATTGTGGGTAATTTATGTCCCGGAAAAATGACACTAATGTGCTCAAAATTTTGTTGTCCATTTATTCCAACAAAACGGATTAAACCATGATTTATTTCGGATTATTAACTTCATTTGGGATTTAAAAGTGGTGGTGAGTATTGATACGATAAATAATCTCATTTTGTAAATAACGGCGTGAGTTCAAGTTGTAGTTCAAGCGCTTTAGCCAAATTCCAACAATCCTATTTTCGAGTCATCCAAATAAATTGTACTCAACTTTGACCTTTGTTTGTAAATAAACAGACGACAATCCGATTCTTCTATTTCTAAATCAAAAATGTTCCGGTGGCTTGAAATGGCGTTCTTCTATTTCCAAATCAAAAATGTCTGCAGTGGCTTGAAATGGCGTTCTTTGGTAAGTGGTAATAATAGTAATAACATATTCCTTTTCGGGCGTCATGGTACATTATTACCACTAAATCTATAAGTTACTAGTAGATTAACATGATTTTGGAGGGCTGTTAAAACTCCATAATTTCAGGGACGTCATTCGACGAAGCCGGGCCGCGGTCGGATAATGGTATAAATAGCCATTAGCGGCCCGCGGCCCGGCTATTTTTAGATTCCATGGTCTAATGAATTACTCCCATTCGGATGAAGTCCCTTTGTATTTCCGAACGGAAGTCGACCGCGCGATCGAAACAGAAATATCGAACCGACTAACTGATTATTTCTTCCAGCTATTCCCTCGTGCGGTTAGCTGTAACAGGGAGTGGTAATAATAGTAATAACATAATTGTTGTCAGGCATCATGATTCATTAGCGGCCCTGCAGCAATGATGAACAGCCCTTGGGCTTATTAACGGCCCTCGACTTCGTCTCGGGCCTTTAATAAACCCTCGGGCTGTTCATCATTGCTGCAGGGCCGCAAATGAACCATAATGCCCTCCAAAATCATGTTATTGTTATATTAACGGCCCTCGAAAAATGATTAACAGCCCTCGGGACCATTAACGGCCCTCGACTTCGTCTCGGGCCTTTAAGTGGCCCTAGGGCTGTTAATCATTTCTCTAGGGCCAGTTAATGAACCATAACGCCCTCAAAAGAACATGTTATTGTTATATTAACAATAATAGACTAATTAATGTAGGTGACAACACTGTAATTCAATTAAGTACCAACAAAACAAAGAATTAATAACACCTTCGCTCACACTGAGGAACCTCCGCAAAGTTACTTACTGCAATTCAGGAACTTACTGCAATCCAGGAACTTACTGGAATTCAGGAACGTACTGCAAATAGACCGACCGTCGGTATACACTTTTCAGTGATAGCCTGCTAAACCGGTACTCGTACCTTCAGAAAAATAAACGAAAAGGTCCTATTGCACACTGGCAACGAGCAACTTGAAGAAGAGCGAGAAACATACTCATTTCTTTATAATTATCTTGGAATGTATTAACATTGCTTGTTTTTCATATTTCTTATTTTCATCTTTCTTCTTCCAAGATAGTGGGAATGAACGTAAAAATGAAAAAAAAAACAACAACCAGCTTTTTAAGACATGTTATAACTAAAAACGAGCAATGAATTCAATGTCTGAGTAAAATACTGTATAAAAACTGATAAATATTATAAAAAAAAACGAATCTGTTTTATTATTATTCGTTTCCAATCCTCTTATTATGTCGGTAGGTGAGTTGCCTGTCCTGTCGCTGACCACCCTTTTTGGAGGGTGGGGGGGGGGGGGGGTGGGGTGGGGGTGCGAATTGACTCAATGCTGATTGAACGTGGGGCCGGATTTTGATTTACCCGTTCCCACGCGGGCGGCGTTGTTTCTTTCGGCGGACTGAATCGAGCACATCCAGGAACCAGGAACAGTAAAATCCAAAATTCTGCATGTATATCTTCTGGTAAAGCACGAAATTTAACATTTGGAGAGATGTGTGTAACATAACTCTTAAACGAGTTTTGATCAAGGATCATTTCCTCTGAATGATTTAACTGTCTCACGATATCTGAGCGGAACATCGTTACATCGAATCGAGCTATTAGTTTGTCACCGAATTTCGTGGATTCACAAGCGGTGCGTTGTTTTTCTACTCTGTAGTAGACTGTACTGTAGTAAGACGTCGGGTGATTTTCAGTTGTTTGGTGTGTGTTGATCTCCTGGAATTATCCCCTCATCTCCAGGTTGCAGGTGGAGAAAATCCCTCAACTATGAATTAAAACGTGATTACCCAGGGAAAAACATGGAAATAGCAATAAAACGGTGCGCCTTTATACCGCAGGTCCCCGATTTTACCGCAGGCTACCGCAGGTCCCTCAAAATTACCGCAGGTCCCTTGTTTTTCTGGGTTTTATCTTTGTTTTAACTAACAGTTCGAGGCAACTGTCGTCTCGTTGATATTTGAGGGTATTTTACACCAAAAATCAATAATAACGGAGCGTATTTTTCTATTTACGCTATATAAACAACATAAACTTATCACACTCTTCTCGTCTAAACAACCGCAGCCCCGCAAAATTACCGCAGGTCCCTTGTTTTGCGGGGTATTATCTTTGTTTTAACTAACATTTTGAGGCAAATGTGGTCTCGATGATATTTGGGGGTACTTCACACCAAAAATGAATAATAACGGAGCATATTTTTCTATTCACGCTAGAGCTTTATGTCTAAACAACACACACGTACACAATCGGAAACATGATTCAAAATATTCCAGCGATGCAGGTTAGCCCAACTTTGTGACATTACTATATCGTATTTCTCGGGGCGTGGCTTTTGGTAATTCATTGCATTTATTGGGCATAAAAGGCCTGCTGTCGAGCCTGACCACAGGTCCCCAAATCGATCGTAAACTACCGCAAGTCCCTTCAAATAGATTTCTTTCGCTAAACAAGATGGCTGTTTCTTCCACAAGTCGAGGGACCTGCGGTATATTAAAACTATCACAAGCTACCAGGGCCTGCATAAAATCAGAAATATAATATGGTAGATCACGATAGTTTCTAACATGCCGCAGGGAAATAATTAAAAAGGACCCGCGGTAGCTTGTGATAGTAACGTTTTTAATATACCGCAGGACCCTCGATTTGTGGGAGTAACAGCAAAACGACGGACCTGCGGTATATTAAAAATAAATATGCGAAGGATTTAGTGACCTGTGGTAAGGATACCCCTATGGCGCAGACCGGTCTCATCCCTGAATCCCCGCGAAACAAAACATTTATCAGTATTAACCTGCAGTAAATGACGGAGATAGTGAAGATGAGGGGGAAAACTGAAAGGGACCTGCGGTAGCCCTCTCTCGCCCCCCCCCCCCCTAAAACTCTGGTACATTGCCCGAGTGTTTTTTTTGGGGGGGGGGGGCAGGGAAATAATTCATATCGACCTGCGCTAGCTTGTGATAAAGTTTTAATATACCACAGGTCCCTCGACTTGTGGAAGAAACAGCCATCATGTTTTGCGAAAGAAGGGACTTGTGGTAGTTTATGGTAGATTTTGGGACCTGTGGTCATGCTCGACAGCCTGCCTTTTATGCCCAATAAATGCAATATGCAATAAATTACCAAAAAGCCGCAACCAAGAAATACGATATAATAGTGTTAAAAAGTTGCAACGCTGAAATATTTTGAATCATGTTCCCGAGTGTGGCGGGGGCCACATGGGGTGGGATGCCATCATGGGTAATTTTCCTGACACATGGCAAGCTCTGAAAGCCTGATGAATTGCATATCGGAATGTTATGTACAATAGAAGACAGTTTTTATATTAGTTATAGTTTTATAGGTCTGCACACGTTGTTTTGACACGAAGAGCGTGATAAGTTTATGTTGTTTATATAGCGTAAATGGAAAAATATGCTCCGTTATTATTGATTTTTGGTGTAAAATACCCCCAAATATCAACGAGACGACAGTTGCCTCGAACTATTAGTTAAAACAAAGATAATACCCCACAAAACAAGGGACCTGCGGTAATTTTGAGGGACCTGCGGTAGCCTGCGGTAAAATCGGGGACCTACGGTATAAAGGCGCACCCCAATAAAACACAGCCCTGGAGTGCCATTGGAACTTGATTGAATATCTGCAATTAGAAACAATGAACAACAGGATCTTGACATTGTTGCTAATGCAGATATTGACTGGAATTTGAATATCTGCCAATGTTAGCAACATTGAACATCATGATCTTGACTTTTTGCTTGCACCCCATTCCCTGCGGGAACAGGTCAAAATGGCACAATTTCAAAATGGTCAAAACGTCACATGCTTTTGGTCAAAACGTCACACACTTTTGGTCAAAACATCACATACGTTTGGTCAAAACGTCACACATTTTATATTTATTATTATAAGTACACAACTTAGTAGTGGCGGGTGGGGGGGGGGGGGGGGAGAGAAGGGGGCTTGAAATTAGAGATGTGTTGGTCGGGACCATTTGGATGTTGTGAAGTATGCAGAACTGAATTAGCCACAGCGATTGGTGCCTCTCAGAGTTTATAGGCCGAGAAAAATGTCAACATTACGTGTAATACCCCGTCGTTTTCGCTGATATATGATTTGGATTCCTTCCCCCCCCCCCCCCCCACCCCCCCCCCCACTGAAGGTCGGATTGTCTCCGTCGAAATGATCTTGTCTTCATTCTCGTAAATGAAATTATGGAATAGAACGAGTATTTCAGTGAATAAAATGTGTTCTGGTTGTACAGTGTTTTTGAAACAACAATGTGACAGTCTTGGCGATACATCCTGGCATTTCGCTGCGGCAATAGCTTTACCCACGCAGGATTATGGATTTTTTTCTGTGCCGAGTGCCCGAACATTTCAAAGTTAATACCCGGTGATTTCATTTTTATTGTAGCATGAGCTTTTTACCGAAATAGTTTAGATGAACTAAAATGGGAATGTCATTAAAAAACTTAATCGTCCAGTATGCGGGAAAAAGCATGAAAACCGCTAGCAAGCTTTCTGTTAACTATTTACCCGACGTAACTGCCAAAACCGACCCACCGTAAATATAAAATTCTCCATTCAAACTTTATACATTTTCAATTTTTTTTTAAAAAACACAGCTTATGACCCTCATTGTAACAAGCTCATTGGGCTCATTCCAGTGAGGGGTCATAAGCGATGTGTTTGACCCAAAATATGAAAATCTAGTCATTCAAGAATTTATCTTGCGGCAAGTGCCGTTTGCTATCCACATTGGGTGGACACAAATGCCAGAAAGCTCCCTAGCGGTTGGTATGCTCTTTCTTAAAAATAGTGGGTTTATCTTTTGTGGGTGGAAGTTATAGACTAATAACACTTTTGCCTGCCACTGTTTTGTCTACTGTATAAGGTGTTTTTGTAATTATAACTCTTTGCAGCAAGTAACTTTCCGTGTCTGTTGAAAAACAGACTGAATAGTGAGTTTGTTTGCCGGTCTCTAATGACTTCAGAATATTTCATGCAATGTACATGTAGATCCAACTGACGGAAGAGCCACACGGTTGCGAAAATTCTCATTTTTTGGGTCAAATTTATCACACAAAATAACGGGGTTTACCGAACCAATTTTTACCTTTAAAGATTTTATTTGATATTCAAAATTCCCAAACAAAATGTATCAGGTACAAAAATAAGATTTAGTGAACCAAAATTAATATGTTAATTGGCGAATCTTTACCCAATACAGTCCAGTCAACACTGTTTAGTGAGTGGACGTCTGACATTATGTAATAACACATAACACACTCAGTCGATTTTTGGATAATTTTTTCGTATGGAGTGTACACGTAATGAGATGTCGAAATTATCGGCAAGGTTAGTAATGATATGCCTGCAACATATTGTTTGATAATACCCCTGTCGGAAATTTCACCCATCGTTATTGGTGGCCCACATTCAAGAAATACACAAGTTTTGAAATGTAGAGAAAAATACTTACAATAGAAACCTGTTCACAGGTGAGAATGGAATAAATTGGAGTAAAATCGTTCAAAAATATACATTATTTTTTTCAGTAAAATGTATCAACAATGGCTACCAATGAATGCATGAATATTTTTCAGTATATATTGAACGCAAGAAGCATTTTCTTTGGTGGGCGGTCTCAAAAACTGTTAAGTGGACGGAGCCAAGAGAGTTCAAAGAATTGAATCAGAACTGTTAGAAATCCATGAGGTAATGAAACAAACTGACCATGCACAAAATTACCTCGCTGTTCAGTGTAAATTTGTGATCAATTTGTCAATGCCTTGCCTCGTGGATTTCGAATAGTTAATTCTCAAATATTTCTTGGAGGCTCTGCTTAACAGTTTGTGACTGGCCACTCGAGAAAATGTTTCTCAAATTCAAACAATATCCGCGGTGTTACACTGCCCACTCCCTCCCACCCCCCAAAAACTATGACCAAATCAAAGGACTTTACATGAATCCCCCTATCAGTGGCCTTGTCCCTTCCAATCGGGAGGTTAAATATGCGCATAGCACAGGAGCGACGGAAGCCCGATAAAAATGGAGGGGCACAAATTTACAATGCGACCATGGTTCAAGCCAGGATGATAAAGGTTACAGCGTATACTGGTAAATTTACCACAACTCGCTATAATCTCTCGTTGAGATGAATATGCCTAAATATTGGTTGGATTTGTAAATAATATTACTGGAATGCCTATATATAACTACACTGATGCAAAGATGGAAACTACCTCTTTGACAACTTTATCTCCAAATACTCGTCTTTATTATGACGAGGGCTCGGTCTGTCAAGGTGAATGGCATTGAAACACAAACCACCATCCGAGAAACCCAGAGAATGAGAGAAGAGACATCTGCCAAAATATTGAGCTGAAAATGAACTACAGTAAATAGAGGATCTAGTGTCTTTGAATGGACCCCCCAAATTATCTCATGAGTGACCGAGACAAATAACCTTGAGCGAAAATAACCTTTTGTTAAAAACAAGCTGTACGATTTTAACCAAATTTGACATACTTTTGTAATGTCATTAAATCTAGTGAAATGTGGTATCGTCATGTCTGTGAAAATGCATTTTTCAAAATATTCTGCCAAAACTGTCAAAATTGCACCATTTTTCAAATGTCTCAAAATTGTTTACAGTTATTTAGCTCAAATTTTATGCTTTGGGACTTAACCCAACATATGCTTTGGCCACGTAAAGAATAGTATTGGCCGACAAAAATTGATTTTCAGTGAATTTTTCAAACATCTGTACTCATTTCCTCTAATTGCAAGGTTGTTGTAGCAATTATTTTGGTATGGATAGATGTAACATTGATTGCAAAAGAAATTTACTGTTTACTTTTTAATCTCAAGATTTAACCCCAAGCAAAATGAGGGGGGGGGGGGGGGGGGGGGGGGGAATAAGAGACCTGTGAGAGAATGCCAAAATTAGCCAACTTTGGATGCTTTTTGTCTATCATTTTGGAAATCGATAATTTCAAGCACTTTGCTATATGTAGCCTGAATTTTCACATTGGAAAGTTCGGAAAGCCCGTAATTTGTCCAACAAATTACAATTCTCTAGTTATTGCTTAGGATTCATGTTAATAGGTAACCGTTGTTACGAGTAACTGTTTTACTATAAAATGTATGTATTCCTGAATTCAACAGTCTGGCTATACCGGCTGAGAAAGAAGTACGGTTGGTTATTCCGCCGCTAAATGTGAATAAATGTATAAAGTTAACAAGTGCTTTGAGTGAGCTAATTTTCCCCACAGTATACGCTTTACGACACTACGAGAAGATGAATGGTTTCGCGCATCGAAAGTGCTCGTGGACGGTTTGAAGCCACTTTTGACCCTCTTTTACTGTTTATATGAGGTTTAGCGACGTGTCTGAGCATATTAACGGAGGAAAGTGGCCAGGTTGTGTTAATGGTGTCTGCTCCTTTTGTCCTTTGTCTTGGTTTTTTTTTGTTCCGGGTGAGTACTTCTTTCATGTGTCTGTGGAAGCCCCGCTCCTGACTTTCAAGGCCTCTAAGAGTTTCTCTGGATATGCTAGAACTCTAGTTTTATTTTCACCTTCTTCTGAGGTGTCCTCAATGTATTTCCTGAATTGACTGATGGAACCGACGAAGTCAAGCTCAAGGGATCAGTAGAGGTCGATGGCGCGTTCATCCAGGAATTCTATGAATTCGGCCGATGGTATCTCCTCCTGGTTGCCTTCATCTTCCTTGTCAGAGCCCAGGCTTCTTTCTGTTTTTCTGTCTCTGCTCTTCTCCTCTCTCGCCTGGCATCCCGGCATTTGGTGGATGGTGACCTATGAAAAAACACAGTTGGGCGGGCCAATCAACCATAACATAAAAAGGGGGGGGGGGCTGTTGAGCCAATATTTTTATACTGTACCAATGACCCAGACTTAGCTGGTGCTAACTCTAATATTCTAGGGCCAAACACAAATTTTGCCTCCCCCCAATCCCCAAAATTTGCATCAAAATCCAAAAATTAGATATCCTATGTGGTCCTCCATACTTTTATCCACAGCGCATGCGCAGTAGTCAAGGAAGTCTGAAATTGGAGCCGAATCCTCATTCTTTGTTTGGCCTTAAAATCAGTAACATCACACTGATATCTGTGCTTTAAATCTCAGTTTAAATGATGCCAGACACATAATCATGAGAGAAATGGTGGATCTAAGGATGAAATAAAAGGATGAGAGGAAGAAACAGTGGAAGGATGTGTGTTCAGGGCTGTAACTTATAATTTTTATGAAAAATTATTTCATGTTCCCTAATTTCGGGGCATGGGCCTGATATTGTCATTCTTGCTATGAAAATTCCATTGTTTGTTCAGTGTTTCCTCTCTCCCTTTCCTTAATACCCCCCTTGCTATTCTCCCATGTTTTTGGCATTATTTTTGTAATTATTTTACAATGAAATTTCTTGGGAGTTTTGGCTTGGTAACAGAATGATAATTCTGTTTTTCCCCATGGTTACGTCCTCACCCTAGGGTGGTAAGGCATTTCAATCATGCATCTACCATCCGATGTACTGCAGTTTCTTCTCAGGAAGCCTCTGTTTTACATCAGGTAGTGTTAAAATTGGTTACAGATTTTGGGCCATATTTTCAGTGCCTGGAGTCTTCTTTCCAGTTTTATTCACTTTTGTTCACATTGACAACAGTTACTTCACACAGTGATTCCTTGTCATCTATTTATTTCTGCTCATAGCCAGATACATAATATTGTCCGTAAGTCTAACATTAATTTTTAGACATGATTTAAAATTTTTGTCCACACTTAGGCTTTTTGGGGATCCATTGGGAACTTGGGCTCAATTTGAAAATTTTTCCTTTCGAATTATTTTTCGAAATGTTTGTAATGGATTATATTATTATCATGTATCTTATTTTCGAGGGTTAGTGCGAGTACGTTGACTGTTTAACTTTTTTCAATATGAAAGAAGTTTGTTCAAATTGTAATTTGAGGAAGTCTTCCTCTGATTCTCATGTTCAGTGTATTAATTGTAGTCAGTGTACTCGCACTAATCCTTGCTCTGTGTGTGCAAATTGGAATGACAAACGTTGGAGACGTGTGTCACGGTATATTATTAGTGATGAGAGGTCCATGCCGGCCCTCTCACCACAGGGTCACTCTAGTTTTTCAGTCTCTTTTTCAGAGGAACAAGAACAGGGTGATGCTTCCGTGATATCTTCACGAAGTGTGCCTCCATCGTCGCAGATAAATGAAGAGCTAGCGGAAAAAGTGCTCAATGAAATTCGGCAAATGCCTAAGAGGTCCCACGTAGGATCAACAGCATTGTCGCCCGCTAGCTCGCCCAGTGTAGCAATCATTCACGAAATGGTTGTGAAGCCGGGTTCGTCCGTTGTGGTCCAGGAAGGAAAATCGGGTGTTGCGAGCACTATAAACATGGATCGTGCACCCGGCGATGACGGATCCGAGGATAGTACGGAGGAAGCCAATCAGTCCGGTACCTAGCTCATCCAGGTCTGCCCGGACCGCGAGCGAGAGAGTTCCCTCTCTCTTATAACAACATCTGGGACCAGATGTTGTTGTACGTAATGTTCGTCAGGGACCAGCCTAGGGGGGAATTTTAGGGAGACTTCAAGTCTCCCTCCAGAAAAAATAGGGAGACTGCAGAGTCATGTAGGGAGACTTCATAGGCAAGTGGGGAAAATTACGAATATTCATGTACCACCCCCGCCGCCCCTTCATATTTTCAATTTATGGTCCTCCATTAACGTACAAATAATCCAGGTCCAGTTGTCTATGATGCATCTGTGCCAGGTTAAAAAATCACAATGTAATTATTGACTGAAAATCCCCCACTGCTACCTTCTCCTTCATGACCCCTCACCTCTTCTTCGTGCCAATCCCCCATCACCCTCCTGTGGTTGCCTTTCAACAAAGTCTACTAAGCTAATAATTTCCTAAGTCTGAAAGTGTGAACAGGACCAGATGTAAGAAGGTTGCTTGGGAGGTACTTTGTTAGTTAATAAACAAAATACATTCTGGGGTCGAGTATTTTGTAAAAGATATGTCATTCCGCATCATTTTTATGGCATTCCGGTGTCATTCCGCGACATTTCATGTCATTCCGATGTTTAGGAGGACCCTTTTTCAAGATCGTCCACATGCACACTTGTGTCCTGTACAAAGCTTTTCTTGACATCACTAAAGCTTTTTTCATGTGTTTCAATTCCATTCGTGTTTTTCTGGGAATAGACAGCCCAACAGTTAACAGTCGTCAGCAAATCGAAATGAAAATAATGTGTTATAAAATACGTCCGTTGTGTATACATTTTCGGCATCCTAAGCGACGTAACCTACTTTCAAACTGGGTTGTTTGTTGAGTCGCGTAAGTCACCTATTTTCGTTTCGACACTTGAAGCTCCGACTGGAACGCAACAAAATAGAAATAAAAAAATCCGCCAAAAGCGACAATGGACAATTGCTTGTCGTGTGATTTCAAATAAATGGACGTTTATTTGACGAATTAAAATGCCCATTTATGACACTCGAGCACATTCGATTTTTGAAAATACTCGTTTTCATGTGAAGGGCAGCGGGGGGAGTATTCGACCAGTAGGTAGTATTCGACCAGGAAAGTGTAAAAAGGATTCGTTCCACTTTGTATGTGCTATCTGGGAACCGGTGAGAAGTGTTTGTACATGCGCATGTCAAGTTCTTCCTCTCGCGCAATCGACCTTGAAAAAGACGGCGAAATGGCTTATGTTGTGAGCGTTTTTTCTATACTTTCCAACACAAAATCCACCTTCCGCCATTTTAAAACCGCATCCAATAAATACCACGTGTTTAAGAAATCGGCTTTCTGCTACAAACTGACCTATAATGATCTATATTTGTTATAAACGATGTTCAAGTGAGTCGACTCGCTTGAATGTGGAGATATTTTTGGTATTTTATCACGTGACTCAACACGTGATACCGGTCGAAAACTGCCTCCGTTTTCCAGGTCAGGAGGCAGAATTCGACCGGGGAATTCCCAATACATTCGCGTCACAAACATTACGCTCAGTCTCGTGGTGCGTCTTTTCCACTGCCATCGCAAAAAGATTAAGGGGACGTCCAACCTAACTTTGGTCAAATTTCATGTAATTTTCTTTCAAGTCTAAAAAAGGCCCAAAATGAATAACCCCAATAAATTATATACCAAAATGCTTGGAATGAAACATAGAACATGTGGAAACTGAAATTTGCCATGGAACTGCTGCCATGTGTAAATAGCACCACCTGAAAGTCTGCTATGGCATAAGTAAGAGAACAAAATTTTTACAATAAAATACCTCAAAATAAAATAACAGCTGTATTCTATAAACATTTAAGTACATACTCGAAGAAATCTTTTCCTAATTCATGAAAGTAATGAAGATTGAGACCAAATTTTATAAGTGGAGTGCTCACTGATTGAAGGCAGACATTTTCTTTTGTTTATGTTTTGATTTGGGGAGTTCAACAAAGGTCAACTTGAAGGAGTCCAGCAGAAGAAGTATGGAAGGACAAAAGAGTGTCTCCCAATATCAAGATTATGTGTTACTGTAATGGTTTGGAAAGAAAATATGATATTCTCCTATGTAGAATGCACTGCAAAGTCATACATTGTAGTTGAATAAATATATATACAAACCCCTTGCACTGTAACCCCTTTTATCCCATGCATCAATTTGATAGTGATTAAATTGTTAAATTTGTCTGGTTTATCAATAAGTATATTAGCTTTGTTTAACTCTTGAACACCGTCATGATATCTGTTGGAGAAGAAATAAGGGTAACTGTAACCTGTCACTGCAATAAACCATCTAATGTACTTAAAAGTGCATTGTTATTCAAAACACATCAAATCAACCTTACATAACCATTATTGCATGTACTTTCCCCAAGGAGGCTTATTGACATATTGAGATCAGAAGGGCACATCCAGAGGGTCTCACATATTTTTTTTCAAGAACGCAGTACACAAAGCAATCCCCAAAAGATGACAAGTGAGCTCCATTTGACACAAAAAATTTCGGGGGGGGGGGGCTCTCTTCCTTGTATGACTCTACCTCCGGCACTCAAGGCATATGCCTTTTTTCTCAAAGTTTAACTCTTTTTTCTTTTTGAAGATCCTGGCCACACATGTTCCAAACACTATCAGACAGGTAAACCTCCAAATAAGTGTATCTGCAAAAATCATGTTACATTGCAAAACATTCTTTTTAGAGTTTTAGTTATGGACCTTTCATGCTTCTTACTTCCAACTATAACACTTAATTTATCAATTAATGGGTGAATAGAAAAGTCCTGCCATAATCAACATTTCGAGTTCCATAAGCCTTCAAAACAGCTCCGATAAAAGTGTCAAACATCAGATTGGTGGCTTTATACAGAATATTCATTAGGTTGTTGCTTGATAAGTAATAGGAACAAAATCTTCACAAGAAAATTCTGTAGCAATACAATTGAGGGTATTAGCAGGCACTTTGCAACAAATTGTAACAAATCAACTAGTTATAAACAAAATTTTCAAACTCAAAAAAGTGAAAAAGTACCACAACTCTGAAAAAATGTGGGAAGAAACACATGCTACAGCAGCTACACAGGCATTGTTTCCCCATGATGCTTGATCACAAAACCAAATATCCTTCAAATTGGAGTAGCAATGGTTGAGATACAAGGGGGAATGTTCGTACATGTAATGATGAATGGGTAAGACTAAGATTAAGAGGACAGGGGGTCACCACTGCACAGCCCTAGATGCACCTTTGATTTTCCAACTTCCAGGTCTGGGGCATAATAATCGCAACACACCCACCTTATCAGTTCATAATTTCAGTAAAATAAAAGAAATTATCAATTTGAATTAAATAATAGATGATGGAAAATATTTGGCTTCCTGCGCCTTCTCGTACTATTTAATTACCACAAACAATATCAGTTTGATGCCGACAAACGAAACTGAACGCATGTGGTTTGGTTAAAAAGTAACTCGGCATGAATAATGAAGAAATTGCGAATATTTCGTGTATTTCATTTATTTAAAAGCCAATTGCAGCTAATATTGGCCGTGCATTCGATAATTCCTTTCGGTTTTGACCACACGGCCACGCTGACACTCCGTGACAGCGGTTATGTTTATTGTGATATGCAAATTGGGGGATGGTTTCCGGTGAAAGAGATTTGTCACATTTGTCAGTGTAAAACGATCATAAAAGACACTGATCGACGCTTGTATTACTATGGTTGATTGCGAGAAAAAACTAAATTCTCAGCATCGTCCAAGCGCACCTTATTTAAAAGCACGAATGCATCATTTTCAACCCATCTTCAATCGGTCCTTTGCAGACATCAAACATACCCGCCTTCAAATTCCATGGCTACTAGGAAGTAAATAACTTCGCAGGGACAGGGGGAAATTAACACGCTCAATATAGTTCCAGGTCACTTGGAATATACTTCGTGAAAAAGTGATTTCTGAAGCATTCTGCTTACTTTGTTATGAATATTGCCTTATTTTGTGTGTATCGTCCCGATTTTATACACTCGGTTATTTTTTTTACAAGTGGTTCATGTTGTCTTTCTAGTGCGCAATAATTCAGATTTTTTGTCAACAAAAAAGTTCAGACGGCCTGTAAACGCGAGAGGGAATTTCGAACCATATTTTGCAGTTATGACATTAACAGCTCAAGTACTTGCTGTCACCTGTTTGCAAATCCGCTCATACATTGTCTCGAACAAATAAAGGGCGTGATCACGTCTTTGCATTCTTACGATTGCCCAAATTGAGTATTTCTGCAAGAACCACATCGTAATCACATGACCGGAAAAACATCGTTGAAGCATGGCCACATCCGGAACATCAAAAATTTGTGTTGATGTTATTACATTCAAACGTCAAAACCCACCAGAGTGTGTGTCAAAAAATGCTTTCTCCGAGTCTGTAGTATGTTATCATTATATTGAGGACAAGGCTTTCGAATTACCGATTATTTTGTGGTTTTACCGGTTCGTTACTTATGCCATTTGCAAATTAATCTTCTTCAAAATCATAAAATTCACTTTTTTTCCTGAAAAAAATTATATGTACCTTTTCTATGCACTTTACTCATTATTTTGATATATAATTTGCCTTTCCTTACTTCTCTTATCTGTTTCTGAGGCATTGGGAAAAATGTCAAAAAATTGACCAAAGTTAGGTTGGACGACCCCTTAAAGAACCGAAAAACGTATTTTAATGTTTGCTTGTCATTTTTTTTTGAAATGCTAGTCCAAGATTCTTAAAAAATTACCAGATTTAATGTGTAACTGATTATTTATGTAAAGTTTGCGACTGAGAGTGGGGTGGGGGGGGGGGGGCGTGGTTCCGGTTCACTGTGTGGGATATGACAGAATGCGCACTGAATATGACTCGCATGTTGTAAATGTCACTGGATGAACATGGCAGTGTAAAGTTTCTGAATTTATCCATTTAAATTAGATGTGGCTGGATGAGGGTGTGTGGCCAAGGGCAGTGGTGGAGAGGGGCATGGAGATAAAGAACATGTTCCTGCAGGCACCCCCTCAATTTCATTTTTCAGCCTAATAAAGATGCACATATTTTAAAACTATAATGAAAGTTTCAGCTAAGACCCCAATACTTCTCACATATAGTTATTGGTGTTTAATGACACATTCAGCAGCCAGGTTCATATTGTGTCAGTGACGGTGGCAGTAGCTAGAGCACCCAGGAAGAATCACCGAGCAATGAATTGCATAACCTATCTCTAAAAATTTGCAAAACTCTCGCAAACAGCACTCTGCAAGACCTATTTTTCAGTCCTGTAAATTTAATCTCAAGATCAAATTTTCGGGAGTAAAAAATCTCGATTTGAATTGATACAAATAAGTTGTACAAAATAATAAATGGTTATGCAAAATACAATTTGCAAGACTTATTTTTAGGTTACGCAAAAATTAAATTTTGGCAAGTCTGGTCGGCATCATTGTGGCGGCTGGCCCATGTGGTAGTCGGTAAAGTGACTCACCCAAGGACACAATGGCAACCCAATTTCGGTTATCTGATGAAAACTATTTTTTTTCCAAACTTGGTGGTCGAAGAGTTGAATCTTGTTTGTTTCTACAAATAGTGGAGCCCAGTTAAATGAATGGTCACTGAAACACTTGAAAGCAATGTATGGTTAACTAATAAGGGTAGTTTTTCCCTTCATTTCTTTTTATTATATACCAAATGGGCTCTATCAAACAAGATATAATAGGCTGAAGGAACTGGACTTTTGAAAAAAACAAAATGCATATTTGGGGGAAAGCACTGGCACTCAGACTAAAAATACAACAGACTGCAAAAATACTGGTTAAATGAGTTTCATCTTCTCGGCTTATTGTAAACAGTTTCGCTTCAGAATCATGTTACAGTGACACGGTTATTCAATTAAGAAATATCAGTTTAAGTGGGTTCCACTGCAGTGCAATAAAAATGTTACTTTTATTGTTTCCTGTTGGCTGTTGTAATGTTTTTTTTCCCTCATAAATAAACTGTTTCAACTCAATTGTTCTTGTTATTGTTTTTTTGTATTGCATTGGAGAGAATTCTTTTTTAGCAGCTGTTCAATTTTTCAACATTTTAGTTTCAGATTTGTTTGACACGTTAATGGTTTTAGTTGTCAAAAAAGTTTGAATTATTGGTTCCTTCTATCTCGTTCTGTTGGCGTTTCTTTTTGGTTCTTAAAAATTTTTAAAAAAAAAGTCCTGAGTGGGCGTTTTGGTTTTCTACTTTCAGACAAAATGCAAAAAACCTTTAAAACGCCCCCTATACAGACAGTGGGGTCAGGAGGATATTAATAGGGCTATAACAGCTGTTCACAGTAACATTATGAGCATAAATAAAGCTGCAGACACTTATAACATTCCACGCACCACCCTGAAAAATAAACTGTCTGGGCAAACGCCCATTGTTTCTACCCAAGGACCAGATCCAATTTTATCTAAGGACGAAGAGGCAGAATTGGTGGAATGGGCAATTAACATGAGTTGCATAGGGTATGGACACACAAGAGCAGAGATTTTGGACATTGTGCAGAAGCTAATGATTAAAACTAACAGACCAAACCCTTTTACTTTTAACAGGCCAGGAAAGGACTGGTGGGCTGCTTTTCTTAAAAGAAACCCATCAGTTGTTTTAAGGACACCTGAAAATTTGAGTAAAGCTAGAGCAGTCAGTTGTTCAAAAGAAGCCATAGAGAAATGGTTTAAAGATTTTAAAACACATATAAATGAGACTGTAGGTTGTCCAAGTCTTCTTGAAAATCCCTCTTGTATTTACAATGCGGATGAGTGTGGATTTCCACTCAACCCTAAGTCGGAAGGCAGAGTATTGGCACAATTGGGGTCTAAAGATGTTTATACCATGTCAAGCGCAGATAGGACACAAATTACCATCCTCGCCTGTGCTAATGCTGCAGGATACCTTCTTCCCCCACTTCATGTTTTCCCTGGGGAGAGGTTCAAGTACAATCCTCTCCATGGTGCTGTTGCAAACTCACAGCTTGGAAGAACCAAAAATGGCTGGATTGACACTGAGGTTTTCTACATGTGGCTCGCAAACCACTTTGTCATACATATCCCACCTGAACGTCCAGTATTACTGCTTGTTGATGGTCATTCAACACACATTGATCTTGAAATAACTAAGTTTTGTCAGACAAATAATATAATTTTGTACTGTCTTCCTGCTCATGCCAGTCATGTGGTACAACCTCTGGATGTGGCTTTCTTCCGTCCTCTCAAAATGAACTGGCGGAAAGCGGTGAAAAGTTATAAAGACCAAAATCCAGGGCAGACATTAACAAAACAGATGTTTTCTAGTGTATTCAAAGCAGCCTGGGTGGCAAGTAATAAGGCTGAAACATTCATAAATGGTTTCAAAGATGCCGGAATATTTCCTTTTAATCCAGCAGCTATAGATACAAAGAAATTGGCTCCATCTACACTTTTTATGGAACCATCAGAGCAACCATTGCTTGATGATTCCATAACAAGTTTACCTGGAACAATTTCATCTCCACCCAGTCAGACTTCTCTGAATGAAAATCAGAGAGATTTTTCTCAAACTGATCAGCCCAGTGAAAATACTGTGATATGTAATACACCAACTTCGACATGCACATCGTCAATGCCCACTTGTACCACACCTACATCAACATGCACCATCCCGGTCCCATGTACATCAGGTGAAACACAAAGTATTAGTAAAAGTACTAATAATTCAGGGAAATGTGCAATTGGGAAACCCTTGTCGAGTATATTTGAAGGTATCATTTCATACCCTAAGGTTGTTAAAAAATCTAATATGAAACGCAAGGTAGAGCTTCCAAAAGCCCTTTCCAGCATACAAATGCAATCTTTTTTACAAAAAAAACAAACAGAAAAAGAAACCAAAGAAAGTGAGAAAGAAAAAAGAAAAGTTGAGAGGGAGGAAAAAAAAATAATAAAAGAGCAAAATAAATGCACCAAGTCCAAAAAGAAAAAATCAGACAAGAGTAGTACCAGTAGTGAAACAAAAACCCAGACAGTCATAAATAGTGACAAATGTTCAAAATGTGGTGGGGAGTACAAGGAGGTAGAGTGTAACAAATGGGTTGGTTGTGACTGTGGGAGGTGGTTCCATCTTGAATGCACAGACATTGACTTTGGGGTGGAGAACATTAAAGAGACTGACATTCCAGAACAACTTGAAGAAATTGATTGGTTTTGTGACCACTGCTTAAATTGAAAATTGAAAAATGTAAATTTGTAAACCCACATTCGAAAACATTTGAAGCTCTTTCCACTGGATATCAAAATATTAAGTTTCCTAAAAGAAAATGTAACATTTTTTAGAAGACAAATATAAATTAGAAAAAAAGAGTGAGAAAACCTACACAGAGGAGGCTTCCTTTGTAAAGGTTTTCTGAATCTTTTTCTAGCATTGTTGAGTTAGAAATCACATTCACATGTACAAATTAACAGAAAACAAACAAAACAAAAAAATAGCTTAAAAACTCCCTTGAAAAGATCCATAAAAGGTTTTGCCCCTGAAAAGTAAATGTGAAATGTAAATTGATACTGGAATTAGCAACATCTGACGCATGTCTTCAGCATGTCTAAGAAGTTGTTAATACAGTGGAGCCCAATTAATTGAATATCTACTAACTGAATAAGCCTGTTAATTGAATATAACTTCCCAACACAACACCATTTACCATACCTCCAGTACAAATTTGACCTGTTAATTGAATATAGGTTATAGAGTAAACTCCTCTTAATTGAATAAAAAATCTTGTGCCCTGTCGAGAAATTATCCTGACTCTCCCCAGTTTTCGTTTGTTTATAGACCTATTTGGCCTCAGTACATTCAGTACAGGCATTTAATCTATCATATCTTGTTTGACAGAGCTCATGGAGCTCTGTGAAACAAGATATAATAGAATAAATGCCAAGTTTATCTAAAAAATACAGGAAAGTGACACAATCCCTGTTAATTGAATACTCCTGTTAATTGAATAATTTTCATTGGCAAACTGGCTATTCAATTAACAGGGTTTCACTGTAGTAGCATTCCTTTCCAAATGAAAATAATTGCTTTCATGGGCCTTTAAAAAATTAATTTGTAAAAGCAGATTTCGCACATGAAGTTGTCAAAGAAACCTTCCCTAAAAGAAATGCATTTCTTTTATACCTGCTAGTAACTATGCCACAGGGTGACCCTGTCATGGACAGATGAAACCACAAAGGAACCACCCACATAGTCTATTGACGTTCATTGACCCAGATAAAGATTACACTGACTCAAAAAACTACTGGAACATTATTTAGAATTGCTGCCATTTCATAAAAAATGACCCTTAAAGTCTCTTCATGTACTACAAGACATGTGGCAGATGTCTTGCAGCTCATCGAGAGACTTTTTTTGAATTTTATTTTAATGTTCTGAGTACCAGATAATTACATGAACTGAACAGAAAAAATATGAGTATTTTGGGATGCATTTGATCAGCCACTGTAAATATCCCAAAACTTGAGCAAACAATGATTTTTAGAGGCTTGTTTGAGAATTACAACATGATGCGCCCAAAATAATCTGACCAAAGACATTGATTCAGCATTGGCCTCTTGACCAAGTTCACAAATATGTTTAGGCAGTATCTGTGTTTATAAATTTTTAGGGTTTCAGAACACTTGTGTAGAGATGGATGAATTATAAAAAAGAAGTATATTACAAAATAATAAATGTTAAATTAACAAACATTATTCATTTAGCAGCAAATTTTTATTTCCTCAGCTATTGCCAACAGCTCATTATACAAACATTGAGTATGCCCTTCATAGGAGGGGTCATACATCTGTCTAACTTTGAGGACTAAGCTGGAATCGATCCACTCACAGTCATTATTTAAAACCCCCCCCCCCATTTGAATCTTGACTTCCCCACTATTCACAACAACAGCGCTCCTGAGTAAAAAAAAAAAATTATTATAAGGCCTCCCATCTGCAATCTCCACCACCCCACCCCACCCCCCCCCCCCTCGCAACATACTGAAATCAGCATATGGCTGTAGTTCTTCCATCAGAAAGTAGGGACTTGGTTGGTTGGCTAACAAACCTGGTCCCTATGATCTGATGGCAGAACTATGTATGGCAGCTAGCCTATTGCCTCATTATAGTGGAGAAGCTGCTTCATCTATGCCTTATCAAAATTAAGGGATACAGTAACGAGAAGTAATTTGAAACTTGACAAAGGATACTACAAATCTCTGAGTATAGCCTATAGGCCTGGTTAATCTAGTCTTTTTGGTAAATTCGAAAAAAAATGAAAAACAAAAAAGGCGCTGTAAAAATATTTTTATTTAACCAATTGAAACAGATTTAACTGGAGAGTAATAGCTCTTTTCTGTTCACATTCATAATTGGTTAAATCAGATCGCCACTTTCACTCGTCCCCAATGGGCAATTAATTTCCTGTTTTCGAGGTAGGTGCAAATACTCAAAATATAATATTTGTCTGCGAGCGAAATTGTCGACGAATATCCAGATTATGGCGATAAAGTGCATTCCCATTAGGAAATGTCCGTGGGAGCTTCTTATTTTGCATTTGGGGCATATATTTGACAAAATTGGTGGGTGGTCGAATACTACCTCAGATGGTCGAATACTGCCCTATTTCGACCAACGTGTTTAT